>OY992771.1:9364066-10725381 GCA_963921325.1 Logfia minima | reverse complement strand
TTCATTGAAATATTTGTCTATTCTGCTGTACCAAGCCCTTGGCGCCTGTTTTAAGCCGTATAAAGCCTTTTTGAGATGACATACCTTATACTCTTCTCCCTTTTTGATATATCCTGTTGGTTGTTCAATATACACATTTTCTTCAAGCGATCTATTAAGAAACGCAGATTTAACATCCATTTGATAAACCGTCCAATCATTTTGTGATGCAAGAGCTAGAACTAAACGAATGGTTTCCAATCTAATGACTGGAGTGAAAACCTCTTGATAGTCGATTCCCAGTTTCTGTTTATAGCCTTTGACAACAAGACGAGCCTTGTACTTGTCAACTTCCCCCTTCTCGTTGAGTTTTGTCTTGTACACCCACTTGACACCAATGGGTTTATGGTTGTTTGGTGGATCAACCAATTCCCAAGTTTCGTTTCTTAGGATAGAGTCTATTTCAGCATCCATTGCGTCTCGCCATTTCTTTTCTTTAACAGCAACCTCAAAAGCTATTGGATCTGCATAAGAAAATAGCACAAAATCTGCCACATCTTCGAAATCCAAACGTTGAGTGTTGTTGTACAAATTTCTTATGCTGCAAGTCTTCCTAACTCTCTAGATTGATGAATTATTTTCTGAATAAGAACTTGATGTATTTCCTTCGTTTGTCATTTGAGGAGGCGTATTGTGTATGGGGCTTGATCCATCAGTATCACTATTATTTTCTGATTCTTCTCGGGAGGTTCCTGTATTGTCTT
This sequence comes from Logfia minima, assembly GCA_963921325.1. NCBI lineage: Eukaryota > Viridiplantae > Streptophyta > Magnoliopsida > Asterales > Asteraceae > Logfia > Logfia minima. Next base: position 10,724,638 of record OY992771.1, on the reverse strand, counting down.
CTTCAAGAATTTGAGTTCCATCATCATTTGAAGTGTATTTTCCCCATGTCTTTCCTTCATCAAATATAACATCCCTACTTATGATCATTTTTTCTGTAACCGGGTTGTAAAGTTTGTATGCTTTAGTATTTTCACTGTACCCCACAAAAATTGTTTTTTCAGACTTATCGTCAAGCTTTCCCCGTCTTTGGTCTGGTATATGAGCATAAGCTACGCAGCCAAAGACTTTAAGATGTCCCATACTCGGCTTAAATCCGCTCCAAACTTCTTGTGGTGTTTTATCAGTGAGACTTTTGGTGGAGGCTCGATTTATCAAATAAGTAGCACATGCGATAGCTTCTGCCCATAATTTTTCTAGTAGTTTTTTTGCTTTCATCATACTCCTTGCCATTTCCATGAGTGTCCGATTTTTGCGTTCTGCCACTCCATTTTGCTGGGGCGTATAACTTTCCGTAAATTGGTGTTGAATTCCATTGTCCTTTAAGAATGTTTGCAGATTGTGGGCAATGTATTCACCACTATGGTCCGATCTTAGACACTGTATCTTATGTTCACATTGATTCTCAACAAATGCTTTGAAAACAACAAAGCATTTGTCTGTCTCAGATTTCTCTTTTAAAAAATAAATCCAGACTTTTCTGCTAAAATCATCGATGAACATTAAAACATACCTACTTCCTCCAATGGAAACGGTTGTCATTGGCCCACAAATGTCTGAGTGAACAAGTTCAAAAGGTTGAGAGGCCCTCCAGGCTTTATCATGTGGGAAGGAAACCCGTGAGTGCTTCCCTAGCGTACAACCTTTACATACTTCTTCTGTATTGATGATTGTAGGCAAGCCTCGTACCATTTCTTGATTATGCATTTGAATAAGAGTGGCAAAGTTTATGTGACCATACCGGTAATGCCATAGCCTTGAGATATCTTTTGAACTAACATAAAGTGATAGGAAATTTTCTCCTTTGAACGTTATGGGAAACATTTTGTTTCCTGTCATGTTTATTCTCCCATTCACCAAATCATTTACATCTTTTATTTCACAAATCCCTTTTCTGAACCGTAAATCATACCCTTTAAGGACAAGTTGTCCTACGCTTAAAAGCTATGTTTTAAACCCGGAACATAAAAGACATTGGAGATCTTCTTGTTTAAACTTCCAACTTAATGGAAATCACTCCAATTCCTGCAAAACTGAGTTTCTTATCGTCCCAAGTCCTAACATCCTTTTTTATCGAACTTTCCATACTCACGAAAAGATTTATGTTGCCGGTCATATGGTTACTACATCCGGTGTCCAAGTACCACATATTGTTTTGTGTTGAATCTTGTACACTGAGCATCATAAACATGGAGTTGTCTTCATTGTCTTCTTTTTTGTGGATGAAACTGGAAGTATTATTTTCTTCAGCCATTCTTTTCTTGCAATACCTCTTTTTGTGACCATAACGTTGACAGTAATAACACTGAATCTGGGATTTGTTTTGATTTTGTCCCTTGTTTGAGTTTTCAAATTGATCATCCTTGTTTTGTCGTTCATTTGAATTTTTCTGTGTATGTGTATATGATTGTGTCTGGAAAGCATGTTCAAGGGCAGGAATTTCGAATTGCTTCATCCTAAGTTCGTGGGATTGAAGGGTACCCAAGATATTTTCTAATGAAAAATCAGCCAAATCTTTTGACTCCTCAATAGCAATTACCACATATTCAAACTTACGAGTAAGGCTTCGCAAGATTTTCTCAATAACCCGCTTATCTTCAATACTTTCCCCGTTTAAACGCATTTGATTTATCATAATTATTATCCGATTATAAAATTCTTCAACGGTTTCACTTTCCTTCATCTTTATGCTATCGAATTCGGATTTGAGAGTTTGCAGTCTTACAATTTTCACTTTGTCTTCCCCCCTATACGATTTGTGTAGTGTTTCCCAGGCCTCCTTTGAAGTTTCAAATGAAAAGATACGTTCGAATATGTTTTCATCCACCGACTGGTAGATCAAGAATAGTGCCTTTTTATCCTTTTTCTTTAATTCTTTCAAATCAGTGGTTTGTTGTGCAGTTAAGGCAGTATGATACACTGGTTAGTTGATTCCTTCATGAACGACATCCCTGAGATCTTGTGATTCGAATAGGACTTTCATTTGGATATTCCAATGGAAGTAGTTTCTCTCATTTAATTTCGGTAATTGTGGTTGTGGTTGAAGGCCACTGCCAAAGTTTGAAGCCATGAGAATTGGCTCTAATACAAATTTGTTAGAAAGTAAGAAAGATAATCTGATGCAAAGTGTTTACGAACATGAAAATGATAGCAACTTTATTATGATAAACTATTTACATATATATACAGGAACAACCAATATGACACTTCATGAATGGTTGTGAGTTTTCAGAAATAATTGCCACTAATACCACTAATAACTAACTAATTATATTAATACTTAGTAACACATATGTACATAACGGATCTAGCTTATTTTTCTTAACAGTTTATACGATTGCGGAATCCTCACATAAACATAAACGATAACAAATGAGTAATACAAATGTGTAAAGATCACTTTTATTGAATGTAAACAAGTATTACATTTGAACAAACTCAGAGTATTCGAATTTACAACTCTGAAAAACCTATTTTTGGACTTGTGTATATATAGGCACCTTACGAACTTACTAAGTTCGTACCTACTCTAAATTCGTACGAACCTACCAAATACACATACAAAACTTAAGTTAACGATTACAATGATTAGCAAAATGACTTCTAAAACTAACTATTACAAACTAGAAGCTGTTGTCACACAATATGCACCAACAGACTCCCCTTTGACAATATCTCTAGTTTCGATGCACCAACAGAATCCCCCTTGACAATAGCTCTGGTTTCACCTGAGATGTTGTCACCCGAGTTGTCTTCGATCTTGATCCTGTTAAGCTCTTTTGACTTCGTGCATACAACACATTTTCCACAAAATCTTCACTACCATCTGACATCTTCAATCTTCATATCTCTAACTATCTCTGTAGTTTCTAACATCATTATCAGATCATGTCATACACCCTCAACAACTCTTGTAGCTTCCGACTCACCCTTAGGAATTTCATATTTTTGCGGATCTTAACTACTCTAGGTCTATTACTACAATTCACCTTCAGACATTTCATCATTTTCTAAACTAAACTTCTCTAGGTATCCTCTAACTCAGACTTATCACTATTAAACTCGTCAGTTCAATGGTATCTGTCTCTCTTAGATTGACTAGACTCCCCCTTAACCTGTTCAAGCTAACTAAGTCTTCCAGTTGAAGAGTTAGGCAGCTCACCATCATTTGGTTTACTGCTAGGCAGCTAACCAACATTCAGTCACTGGGATCATGCTCTCCATCTCTGTTTCTTTCTCAACTCATCCTCTTTACAACCAGTCTTTTCCCCCTGCCAAGCTTCTCCCCCTAAGTTGCCGCGCTCTTTAACAAGAGATTTATCTTCGCCGAAGCTATGGGGAAATAGTTGTAATAGGTGCGGTTGAAATTGTTGTTTTAATGGTGGGGTGGTAATGGTTGTGGGTTGGGCAGTCGGCTCACTAATGACAACCCCACTAAACCGTCTTCTTTTTGGACCTTCTAGTAAATAACGAGGTATGATTATCAGAATCTGCATTGTCATCTTGCAATGTATAATCATCGTCTTCATTTAATTTATGTTTGCTTTTATCCGTAGCAAAACAAGGCCCTAAGTGAGATCCAAGTATTATTAGATGGAACATTATCTTCATCATCACCTTCATCATCACTCCCGGTCTGTTCACACGCAACCCCCTATATCCTCCTCGAATTTAGATCTTCTAGCTTCAATGCTTTGTCATACCTAGGCTTTGAACTAATCGCGTTCGAGTTGTTTCTCCCATCGTAGAGTTAAACAATCAAAAGTAATTATTTCCCCATTTAGTAAGAACTTAAATTCGTACAAATTAAAAATGAAAAATAACTAAAAATAAACAAACAAATATGAAATTATTCATATTAAAAAGCACATTCTTTTTGGGAGAGTCACTGTTACGAAGATCATATTAGCCATAATGCGTACGATACATAGTTAGGAATTGAATTAGTCCGATGTTATTATGTATGTAATTTATAGTTTACGACGATTATCGGTATTATTGTCCACTTAAGCAGTCAACACTCAAAATTTTCAAGTACAATGTTAGCTATTGTTCACGATTATCTATGTATCTCACATTTGATATACACTTAGGATCGAGAAGGTCCAGAATTCCATGTGGATGTTTTTAATTTAAATTAATCTATAAAGTCAAGTCCTTTATATTAAGAGCAATATACTTGTGTACATGTGAAGAGACTGGACGAGACTAGGGTTAGAGGCAAACAAATCTAAAATCAAACCAGAGGTGACAGGTCTGTACTTTCGTACAACAAAGCGACATAGTTTGACTAGAGACCTTGAAAACGGTATTCTTGTTTCGCGGTCGAGTTTGCTCTATTTTTAGGATATACTGACTGAGTCTAGGTCAACATGTTTCAAGATGTAGCAAAAGAAATAGTCAGTGAACCCCCCAGATGAATTGGTTTATATTTATCCAATAACATGTATTCAGGTACAATCTATCTCCTAAGAATTAAGACTTAAGTCATACATCAAAATAGAGATTGCACAGAAGAATCGTATTATTTAATATAGATTAGGTACTTGAAAACTGTTATGTCGTATGCCTACCAATACATCGTACGACGAAGCTATTAGTTACGTTTATATTTAAAGTACTTTTTACTGTGTATGTACTACATCTCAAAGCCACATATATTATAATTTTCTAGGCATGGTTAATGTTTTCGTCATTTCTTCTCGTCATTACAGTGACACTCATATTTTTATAGTTTTTCAAACTTAAAGTAACTAAAATGAAAGATAGATAAAAAGTTCTTAAGGGAGATATGTTACTCATGATTTGTCATTCCAACGATGTGGACTAACAACTCAAAACTTGATTTATCAAAAGCCTTACCATAAAATTAGCTAGATTGTCATCCCATGTTTGATCTTATCTCCCCCTCAGTCGCTACGTCTTCTGCTGAACTTGTAGCCTCTGAAGTCTGTGTTCCTGCACACTAGATAAAAACATTAGCTATTAAGGGGGACCCAAGCCACCACGGACTTGGATCGACCATTCTCATCAACAAATGTAAATTTCTTCAGATATCCATCTCGCCTTTCAGGTGACTTGGAAACTATGGAGTTCTCACTTGTTGGGGAATGGGAGGATCTACTACTAGACCTTCTATCCGGAGACTTTTGGAAAAGTCTCTGATTGACTGGCCTTTGGTTTGAAGAATATCTAACCCTAGATTTATAGTTATAATTCGAATAATTATAATTCCTATTAGTACTACTCTGGTTAGAAAAACTTTTGTTGGGGTTGTTAAAACTTTTTGAAGGTTTCGACCGAATTGATGCTCCATTTGAGCTTCTTGTTTCAGGAGAAGTGCTCCTTAGACTATCAATTTTCGAAACGTTTGATTTCTTACATGGACACACACTTGCTACATGTCCCTTTTGATGGCACGTGAAGCACGAACGCCTCTCACAAGCTTTCTTATGAGCCTTGAGATTCGTTTGGTGTTCCGATTCTGTTTGTTTACCTTTTTCATTTTTATTCATAACATCTTCTATTTTAGGTCTAACAAACTCAATTTTAGTTGTTGACTCCTCATTGGTCCCTAACTCAGCTCTCTCTGACTTGGTCGACTCGGTGATGTCTACCATCTCAGAGACTGCTGGTCGTGTAGTAGAGTCAACTTCTTGTACATTTAATAGACTATCTAAGGTTTCAACTGAAAATCTTTTTAGTTCAATTTTCCTATTAAGATCAACAATTCTAACCTCAGCATCTGCTAATTCTTTTTCTTTATTTGAAGACTGTTTAGTTAAATCCAAAACATGCTCACGAGCTAAGTCAATTATTTGACTCTGCTCGTTCACTTTGTCTTTTAAAACTTTTAAGTCCTCTTTATCGGATTTAGCTTTATTAACTAACTTAGAGTTTCTCAGTTTTAAAATTGTGTTTTCTTCTTTTAAAGCATTTAACTGAGTTGTCATCGTTGTGATGACTCTATTAAATTCTCAGCCTGCTCTGCAAAGTTAGTACATAAAACACAAGCATTAACTACAGAATCTAAGTTTAGAATAACCTTATGCTTCTCAGCATCTAAGTTGACCATATATGCAATGAAGTCCTTTATACTCATAGTATCAGTTGACTCCAATCTTATAACCCTGGTCCCTGAAGCAGGTAACTCTCTCTCAGTCTTCTTCTCACTAGCATCCTTTTGATCTGCCTCATCTATTGTGGTCACGAAGTCCTGAGGCTCTTCAACAAGTGTACTCCAATCATATGAACCGTCATGTGTTTGAGTAACCAAGGCTCTGGAATGTGTATTATTCCCTGAGTATTGATCACTAGTAGACGTCCTTTGATATGAGTCAGCCCTACTCTCTTTGATCTGTGCATCATCGTCAAATCTCTTCTCCAAAGCTACCCAGAGCTCTCTAGAATAGTTGTAACTTTTGAAGGTACGCTTAATTTCTTCAGGAAGACACTTGATGATAGAAGACAATGCCTTTTTATCTGCTTCATACATCCTTTTGTCTGCCTCCTTCATCGTTGAATACGAATAAAACCTACGTTTCCCTTCAAATTCATAAGTAGGTGCATCATACCCTTCATTTATACAGATCCACATGTTGATGTCATTGAATTTTACAAATGATTCAAATATATCTGTCCACAAGAAGTAATCTTCAGCTTTTAAAAGCTTTGGTGGTGAAGTAGCATTACATACTTCATGATCCATCTCAATCAACTTGTTGAAATTTAACATCATAATTAGAGAGAGTATACAAACTTGGTGAAGTCAACTAACGTCAAGTTCACTCACAACACAGATTTCCCTCCGATATTCGCGACAATTTTCAAAGTAAAATTTAAATTTCCTCAAACCAAAGTTAAAAAATGGTAGCCTAAATTCAAATTTTGGTGAAACAATTTTTTTTTTTTTTTTTTTTTTGTGAGAGTTAAGTTCGTACGAACTTAGGAATTTTTGAACAGATAAGTTCGTATGAACTTAGGTTGTTCGAACAATAACTAAGTTTGAAGGGTACAAGTTCGTACGAACTTATAGCTAACTTACAGCTGTAAGTTCGAATGGTATTCCAGGTAAGTTCGTACGAACTTTCTAAGTTCTTACAAAAAGTTGTTGAAAAACTCAGATCTGGGTTCGTTTCAACCTGCAACTTCGAATACCTTGAATACTAAGTGATAATACACAACTTTGGAAGCTAAAAACAACAATCTAACTTTCAAATTTTTTGTAATCACTCGTTTCCTTAACGTTTCTTTACCCCGAACCAAATCGAATGAATTCGAAGGCTCTGATACCACTTGTAGGTTCCCGAACGTTCGGATCTACGAGGTAATCTTGTTTATACGAGTGTGGAATCCTTACATAAATATAAACGATAACAAACGAGTAATACAAATGTGTAAAGATCACTTTTATTGAATGTAACCAAGTATTACATTCGAACAAACTCAGAGTATTTGAACTTATAACTCTGAAAAACCTATTTTCGGACTTGCGTATATATAGGCACCTAAGTTCGTACAAACCTACCAAATACACATACAAAACTTAAGTTAACGATTACAATGATTAGCAAAATGACTTATAAAACTAACTATTACAAACTAGAAGCTGTTGTCACACAATATGCACCAACAATAAACATATATCTGACCTCCAAATTAGGTAGTTAAAAAAAATGAAATTTAGAAGTTATATGTGATAGATAGGATTACACATTATTGTAAAATTAACAATAAATCCCATTTCTTTTTGACATTTTTCACCCTAACAAATTGTAAAATCATCTATAAAATTTGATTAACGACTAACAAGCAATTTCAAGGATTGAAACACTTATAATTGTGAAGGTCTGTTAATTATCATGTTTCTGACTAGTGTAATGTAAAGTCTCGACAACAAAATGACTTTTTAATGAAATTGTTATTAATATGAGCATTGCTTTACAAAAAACGAGCTATTATGTCACTAAAATATTACTAACGTTTTATAATGTGGCAAAGACTTAACGTACTTATGATCATCACTCTTAAATGATGATTGTGGGTAACACACAGGGATCATATGCTTTGGTACTAAAAACGGGGAAACCATCTAACGTATCAACTGAAACTTAAAATCATCGTTACTACTCGATGATTCATGCATTATGGAAAGTGATTTGTCGTAGGCTGTGATGGGGAAGGTTAAAGAATTTGGGTCTATACCAAATCTATACATAATTCTTGCTAAGGAGGGTTTTCAACATTTGAAAATTACATATTTAGGAGGGATGTTGGTGCTTATTGACTTGGACTCAACTGTATCTAAACAAAAGTTCAGTCAACATGTTGGGGTGGCATCATGGTTTATGAATTTAGCTAGCACGAAATTTTTAAGTGATGAAAGAATTGTTTGGGTGGATATTGAAGGGATCCCGTTACATGCTTGGACATGTAACACATTTTTGAAGATATGCACGAAATAGGGTGAGATAATGGAGATGGAGGATAATGCTGATTTCTCTTTTTCTCAAAAACGATTGTGTCTTAAGACGAAGTTGGATGAAATTATTTTGGAAAAGTTTAAAGTGATTGTGCAAGGCAAAGTATACTCTGTTCGCGCCAAAGAAGTGTATGGATGGTCTCCGGTGTTTCAGAAAGATCAATATGAGTCACACTCATTAGATGAGGAATCATTGGGAGAAGGATTGGAAGGGATGTTTGGTGACAATGAAAAGGATAATATAATGGATTAACATAGTGATGTAGAAGGGGTTTCTTAATCTAGTTTTGTGAATGGGACTAAACAAATGCAAGAACATAAGGGTAATAATAGTAAAGAAGTGAGGAAACATGAACCTTCTGATGACCCTTTTAAGATTTATGATATCTTAAATAAACAACAAGATTTAGGGGGAAAGTCTTCGGAGGATAATATGACGTTTCCACCAGGTTTTAAACCTGTCGATGATGATGTAGTATCGTTGCATAAACCAAATTCAACTGATGGCAAGAAAGAGAATGCAAAAATAACAGAAGAGGTGAGTGCTCAGGTGCGGTCATTATCGAATGAGGTTTTGGAGAATATAGAAGGAGTCAAGGAGGATGTTTCTTCACAATGTGATAAAGGTATTCGGTTACAGAAAGACAAAGCAGGAGGTTCTATTTTGGAGGCAATGGAACAAATCATACAAGTAAGACAAATAATGGGTTACAACATGAAAGGATGTATGAAAGATATTGAAAATATAATTGGGTCACTGGGAGATAGTGGTGCATGTAATTGAATATTATGTCCTTGAATATTCAAGGCCTTGGCCATAAGGATAAAAAAGGGTGGATTAAGGAGTTGTGTTCGACTCATAGAGTAAATTTTGTAGCTTTACGAGAAACTAAGATGGAAAGTATAGATATGTTTACTATAAAGGCGTTGTGGGGTAATACATTTTTTGATTATGCGAGTAGTTCATCAGTGGGTAATTCTGGTGGAATTCTTTGTCTATGGGACTCTAGTGTGTTTGTAAAAGAGAATGTTACTGCATCTGATTACTTTATGGCAATTACAAGTTTATGGGTTCCAACCTCGACTAGAGTTCTTTTTATTTCGGTGTATGCACCTCAAGAGTTAATAGAAAAAGGGCATTATGGGAGTATTTAAGTCATGTGGTAGATCGTTGGGATGGAGAGTGTGATGATGAGAGACTTTAATGAAGTTCGTTTGGAAGAAGAGAGGTTCGGATCTACATTTAATATCCAAGGTGCAAATGCTTTTAATAATTTTATTTCGATGACAGGTTTGGTGGATCTTCCGTTGGGAGGTTACTCGTTTACGTGGGCTCATAAAACGGCTACCAAAATGAGTAAGTTAGATTCCTTATTTCCAAAGGGTTAATGGTGTTGTGTCCACATATCTCAGATCACTGACCAATTTTGATGAGAGAGATGTGTATAGATTATGGTGTGATTCCGTTCCGATTATTTCATTCGTGGTTTAAAATGGAGGGGTTTGATTTGATGGTGGAAGAGGCTTGGAAGAATATGGATATTCAAGATTCAAATGGCCTGATTCGGTTAAAGAAGAAAAACCAAGCTCTTAAATAGATTATTCAAAATTGGATCAAAGAAGCAAATTCAAGACGACATCTTGTGAAAGAGTCAATCCAATCTCAATTGGTTGCAGTCGATAAAATGCTTGATCAGGGAGGTAGTAGTAAAGATATTTTACAACAGAAGGCTGATTTAATGGAGACTTTAAGTAAAGTCTCTTTATGCTCTGGAAGTTGCTCAAAAAGCTAAGGTTAGATGGTCTATTGAAGGTGATGAAAATTCAAAATATTTTCATGGTGTTCTAAATAGTAAAAGAGCTCAATTATCTGTTCGAGGTATTCTTGTGGATGGTGAATGGATTGTGGAACCTGTTAAGGTGAAACAAAAATTTCTATCTTATTTTGCTCATCGGTTTGGGAAAGTGGATAACTCTCAGATTATGATGGACACTCAATTTCCAAAGAGGTTATCTACGGATCAAGTAGTTGACTTGGAAAGAAACGATACAAGTTATGAAATTAAGAGGGCGTGTGGGAATGTGGTATGAATAAATCGTCCGGTCCCGATGGATACACGTTTGAATTCTTTCGCATATATTGGAGTATCATAGATCGGGACGTGATTAATGTTGTGAACTATTTTTCTACTTCTGGTTCGTTCCCAAAAGGGTGCAATTCTTCTTTTATAGCCTTAATTCCAAAGGTGCACAATGCAAGACTTGTAAAAGACTTTCGCCCGATCAGTTTAATTGGTAGTGTGTATAAAATTATAGCCAAGATCTTGGCTAATAGATTGAGATACGTCATTTCGGTTCTCGATGGTCCATTTATATTAAATGAGCTTATCTTATGGTGTAAAAGCAAGAAGCTCAAGCTATGTTATTTAACGTGGACTTCAAGAAGGCCTACGATTCTGTTAGGTGGGACTATTTGGATGATGTTTTGAATAAATTTGGTTTTGGTGTCAAGTGGCATGGATGGATTACAGGTTGCCTTAAGTCTGCCATGGGATCGGTTCTCGTTAATGGAAGCCCGACATCAGAATTCGAATTTTATAAAGGTTTAAAGCAGGGAGATCCTTTATCTCCTTTCTTATTCATTTTGGTTATGGAAAGCTTACATCTATCTTTTAGTCGCGTATTGAATGCAGACTTATTCACGGGAGTTTCTATCGGTGATACATTATAGCTTTCCCATTTGTTTTATGCTGATGATGCAGCCTTTGTTGGTGAATGGAAAGAGTCAAACATTAATACTATTGTTCATGTATTGCAATGTTTTTATCTTGCTTCGAGCCTCAAGATAAATATTCAAAAAAGCAAGTTGATGGGGATAGGTGTTGCAAACGGGAAATGGATATAGCAGCGAGGATTGCTGGATGTTCTACTTTCACTAATCCGTTTTGTTCTCTTGAAATCATGGTGGGAGGAGCAATGTCAAGAATAAAATCATGGGATGAGGTTACTCGCAAGATATCTTCTCGTTTATCTAAATGGAAGCTTAAAACTCTTTCAATTGGGGGGAGACTAACTTTGTTAAAATCAGTTCTTGGATCGACTCCCATATATAGTATGTCAATTTTCAATGTTCCTATGGGTGTTTTGAAGACGATGTAATCGATTCGCAGTAAGTTTTTTAATGGGGTTGAAGGAAAAGATAGGAAAATTATGTGGGTTTGTTGGTACAAAGTGTTGGCTTCAAAGAAAAATGGTGGTCTTGGGGTCCCTAGTTTCTTTGCGTGAAATCGGGCTCTTTTGTTTAAATGGGTGTGTCGGTTCATCACTCAAGGGTCTTCGTCATGGACTAGATGCATAAAGCTATTCACGGCGTTCGTGGGACTCTTAATAGTTCTAGTGCATCGTCAAAACGTTCCCTTTGGTTAGATATTATTCGGGAAATGGATTCTTTTGAAAATAGAGGGATTGATCTTATGATGCATTGTAGGAAGAAGGTGGGAAATGGTGGGACACTCTTTTTTGGGAAGAAGTTTGGTTAGGTGACAACATGTTGAAATGCCAATTCCCAAGAGTATATGCTTTGGAAACAAGTACACAGATTACTATTGCTGAGAAGATGAGACATGCTTCTATTGAGGAATCATATCGTCGAATTCCAAGGGGTGGTGCTGAACGTGAACAACAAGTTAATTTGGATTGGCTAGCAGGATTAGCATTGGCCCAAACTCAAGATCGTTGGTAATGGGATTTGAATGGTACATGTGAATTCTCTGTTAATTCGGTTCATACTTTAGTAGATGATATTTTGTTACCTACGGACGTAGTGCCTACGAGATGGGTGAAATTAATCCCGATTAAAGTTAATGTGTTTGCATGGAAAGTTCGAATGGATAAATTGCCTACTAGATTGAATTTATCGGTTAGGGGAATTGAAATTAACTCTATTGTATGTCCTAGTTGTAATGTGGAAGTAGAGTCGACGTCTCATTTGTTCTTTTTGTGTTTAATGGGGCGAGATGTGTTGGGCATAATAATTCGTTGGTGTGATCTAGATTGGACAGATATTCATTCGTATGATGAGTGGCTAACGTGGTTTAGTAACATCCATATGTCTAAGCAACCGAAGACTATTTTGGAAGGCGTTGTTTATGTGACACCAGGCTTCTTTGGAGATTTTGGAATCAACTTTTGTTCGGTGCAAACAATCCTAGAAGATCGGTTATTTTTGATGATATAGTTTCTTTATCATATACTTGGTGTTCTAATCGTTGTAAAATCAAGTTCAATTGGGTAACTTGGATGCAAAATCCAAGGATTGCTAGTTTGTAACTTTTCTTTATTTTTCTTTCTAACTTCTTGCTAGAGCGTCTAATAAAATTTACCGTTAAAAAAAAAGAGACTAATACAACACTTTAGAAGCAACAATTTTAAGAATTGTTGCATTGTAGATAACTTTAACTATAAGGCAACATTTTATATAAAAGTGTTGCGCATAATGATCAAATGCAACTCTTTTTTTCAAGTGTTGCATAATTAATTAAAAGATGCAATATTTTTAGAAGATGTTGTGTTTGTCAAAACTAAAAGGAAACACTTAGTTCAGATTGTTGCGATATTAAGTAACATGAAAATACTTTGGAAAATGTTGCACTTGTTAAACAGTAAAAACACTTTACAACGGGTATTATTATTACAATTTTAATGAAAAGTTGAAGACTACAACTTCTAGTAATTTGTTGCAAAGGATTTCTTAGATGTTAGAAACATATGTGAATTCCTTTTAGTCTCCAACTTTACATTATAGCCTCTGTGAGTTTCATATGGGTATAGATGGGTAACAATATTATTGATTGTGATCAATTACAAATTCAATGACTAAGTAAACTATCTACACTTAGATATTTGAATAATAATAAATGTATTTGTTTGAACATGTTTTAACTATGACTATGGGTACTTTAAGCTTTATAAGCGTCTTTTCCAAAGTTCTTTGCACTATGAGACATATATTAGTGGGTTTCCGTTTGCCCTATTGCTTAGCTGTAATGTTAATTAGAAAAGAATAAAAATGTTACCTATTGCTAAATCTAAATCATACATGGTGTCTCATTAGGTTGTTTAATTTGGCCCTTATATTTTTGGAAACCAACAGTAGTTATTGGTGACAAAAAATCTGACCCATTATTAGTTATGGCAAAATAACTCGATTTTATCCTAGGACAATTCTTTTGTAAATTTTATAGTTAACTTAGCCCTCATTGTTAGTCCATTAGGGATGTATAAATAAAAGTCCAACTTACAAGTTTTATTTAATGCATACGGTACTCATGATTCATACGTTAAATACAAAGAAAAAAGCTCTTTGACTATTCGACTCCTCATCTACCGTTAGCAAACGTATAAATTATTTTGCTACTACTACTACTACATTTGGTTATGCTATTGTAACTGCTAGTATGCTAATGCATTTTGATTATGCACATACGACTTGAATAAGATCAAACATATACATATGCTACTCCGCTTCCACATTTTCTATTCATGGTTAAAGTAGTATGCATTAAAAATATGCTTTAAAAAAAGTATGCTTTAAAAATATATCAAGACTAGTACACATTGGGCCACTCCGACACCTAATATGAAAGAAGAATTTTTATTCTTGCAATGATAAGTAAAACCTTAAGCTATAATAACCATACTTATATATTCATATTCACGTTTATTTTATTATCATTAGATTATTCAACAATTTATATGTATATGAATCTATCATCAATATATAGCACTTGCATTGGCTTAAATATTTAATTTCATACCAAATATAATTGGACCAAAAACATTCAGGACAAGTTACCCTCCCTTATAAAAGTGTTGAAAAGTAAACCATTCGGTGCCCATGGTGTCAAAGTGTTGAAGCCAAGGGCAACAAACGATTTATTGCTTTACCTACACGGTTCCACATGGCTGGATATCCATCACAATGAGAGGTCTACCGGTTATGAATTGGTGGACCTATGGTCATCCAACAGCCAAATGAGGGAGAATCAACCATCAACCTACTCCTAATTAAGAAATGGGTTGGAAGTTTGCTAGTCTGTTACTGCATTACCTCATTTGTGATGCAACACCTAATCTAACCTACCCATATAACCCACAACTCATTTAACCTGAGCCAGAAAACGTGAATGCTAAATAAGGCTGGGTTACAGGTAAGTTTTAATTCTTTAAAGCTGCAACTAAACCGACCCCTATTAAGGTCGGGTTGACCTGATTAACACCCCAATAAGCAGTATACAAATCAATTTAGAAGTGGTAATTGTAAGATTGATAGGTTAGAAAAAAATAAAGCATAATAACTATGGCAATTGGTGAATTAAAACGATTTACAAAGTTGTTTGAGCTATAATAGACTATAGGTGACTTTCAACTCCTTAGACCTACTATTTATTTTGACTTTTTAGGGTAAAAGTTAACCCAAATCTTCATGTTTAATAAGTAATTAGGGGAAAATTGATACCTGAAGAACATATGTACTTGATTTCCCACATCAAATACTAATCCTGCTACATAGAAAGGAAATTATGAGCACACATATAACAAAGGTTTCTCCATAAAAGCAAATAATATAAATGTACCCTCTGATGTGTGTATATCATGTTCCGGCCACCACAAACAACCTATCAAGTATTCCTATGTTACTGATTGTTCCAAAATTTCCCCAATAGCAACTAACTTGTTAAAGTGGTGCAAATTATGATGTTCTAAACTATATTAGGATCAGAAGGAACATGCAAAAACAAGGAGGACTAGATCTTGAATTCGTTTACTAAGCAAAAGCAAAATATGACCATAGAGTTTTAGTGAAAATTGAAGTTCCTAAAACACATAACACAATGTCTGATCATATACCTAAAGAATTCGTTAAAATGTACAGGAATTATGTCAGTCTGAGTAGTGATTTATCTCGAATTGAACATGTTACAATTTAAGACCTTAACTTGTTGAGTTTGCAGACAGAAAGACATGTATTGATGTATGGTACGGTGTACTATGTTTTATGAATTAATAGTATTCTCTACTTTCCTGTAAGTGTGTTTATTCCACAATTAAGAATCAGGCTAAAGACCAAACTATATAAAGAAAATAAACATCTTTTTCTTGCTTATATTCCTTTTAGAAATTTCAACAAACACTTCCTTTGCACAATTCACAACTAGGTAACAAGAGGAAACTAACAATTTCCTTATTAGCAACAACTTAAGAACTTGTACCATTCGTACGATTACAAAGAAAATAATACGAGTCATTTCTACACAAAATTCAAAAGACAAGAAATGATACTTCGTTAAGCCCAATAAAGAATGAATATCCAACAACGGGAAGAGAGAATGTGGTGTGAATGTGAATTGTTAATAAGAATTTTGCTGGGAAAATTAGCGGGGTTGTTCTCGCAAATTTAATTAGGAATGGCCCTCAATGCCCCATTATGATCTATGAGGTAGTAGGTTAATTTTCAGTAAATACGAGTTGATTATGATATTCACAATAAATATTAATAAATTTGGTATTATTTACATTGTCCTCACTAAATGGTTTTAAAGTTTGAAAATGAAAAAGATAAATAAAAATGTGATGGTTGACGTCGATTTTAATTGAGTAAACTTAAAAAGGAAAAAAGAAAGTACACAAATTTTATCCAACTTCAATTTTTAATATAATACTAATTTATATACAATATAGGGTAATCAACCTTCAATTGATCTCGATTTAACATGCTCAACTTTCACTACATTTGAAAACTACTTTCAATTCTAAGGCTACCTCTACTGTATACGTGGCTCCACCCTTGTCGATTAATTAAGAGTATTTGTTATTTATATGTTAGAAGCACATCAAATAACTATGGTGGGTGACTGACTAGCGGCTCAACAAAACACAAATCATTTTATTCCATCATGATTCAAGTGTTGAATATCTTAAATCGATGAAAAAATTAGGTTATCTTAAATAAATTGGTGCAATTTTTTTATTTTTTATTAATTTATTTTTCAAAAACATAATAAAAGGTTGTGGGTTTTGATTTGTTTATATATTATGTTACAAAAAATCTTAATAACCGCAACGATGAATGGTTTACAAGAGTCACCCAAAAACAATATGTAGAAGACAATGTCCATACTCTATTCATTGTCAAGATTAACGACCTCTTTTAACGATAATTATTTTTAGATCTATAAATAAAATAGCTTATATGCTTCTTCTAATATCGATTCGACTATGCGCTAAAGATAGTGATTGTTAAATCTTCGACTATCACACAACCGTTATATTAACCCTTATATTCAAATGACTGACTATATCACCAATTTATTCTCACTTCCTACGAAGTGAAGATGATTTGACCAGCAAATGAAGTGGGTCAAATTTTTGTCTTCAACCAAAAAAAATTTCTCGTTGGTTGAGCTTTCAACAAATGATATATCATGATGTTATCTAAAGAGATGCGAATTTGAGATCTCATGAGAAAAAAAAGATTCCCTATGAGATTTTCAAGTGTACTACAAATTCCACTTTCTACTCCACCATATTATTACAAATATACAAGATCTTCTATATTTTTCATAAGTTACTTTTCCAATTCTCTTCATATCTTATCTTCAAAGATTTTAATCAATGAGGTAAAATTGTTAAATGTAGCTTATAAACTGCACGTAGGGATTCAGGTATTCAGCTTAGCTATTTGGTTATATAATGCTAAGTTCGTAAATAGCTCTGTTATGTGCTTCATGTGCTTCATTGTGATTGGTTAACTTTTTATAATGTTCATGATTCTTTTAGCTTCCTTTACTAATGTTTTTCCTTTAGTGCTTCTCTTTATCATGGATCTACAAAAGCAAGAGCTGCAATAGAAACTGGAAGTCGTTATCCTAAGGTTTGGTTAGGGTCTTAAGAAGTACTCCATGTTTTTACCCTGAATCCAAAATGATATATGATTAAGGATTATGAATACAGTTGGAGATTTATTTTAACATTCATCTTATTTTTACTACTCCACATGTTAAATTATTCAATATTAGTTAGAGAAAATACACATTTAACAATTCGAATAATCAGAAGATGCAATTTTGACCTATTTAGCATTAAACATAAACCAAATTATATTTTTTAATTAATATGGTAAAATTGTTATATGTAGCTTATATTTTTTTTGTAAATCGAATTTAACAAACTAGTCAAGGGGAACTTCTTTGTCCATTTTGCAAAACTCAAGCTAACTCCCACAATCATCCGTTCTTTCAATGCAATTCTCCCAGCTAATTTGGAATGCTTTAGAAGGGGAGTCGAATGTGAGGAATACGACGACTGATTTGGACTATATTTTAGCTGATTTACAACCTATTTCAAAAGGTTGTGCCATTTGGCGGATCATACATAGTCTCATATTTGGGGTTGTCATCTATCACATTTGATGTGAGCGTTGGAACCATATTTTCCAAAAGAAGGAGGACCAAGCAAGCTCAATAATTAGAAGAATTCTTCAAAAGTCATATTAAAGTTGCTCACTTTCGACCTAAAGCACACTCAAAACGTTCTAAACGACTTGTGATGTTTGGAACTTTTCGTTACATTCTAATTAATTAGCGTTTTGTCTACAAGCCTGTTTTTAGGTTAATACTTAGTTGGTTTGGTTATTTGGTTGTTTGTCTGTCAGTGAGGAGATTATTCATTTGCCTTGTTTGCTTCCTTGTAATTATTTGTTTCATTTTTTAATAATATTTATATGGGAATCTCAATTAAAAAATAAAATTTAAGACAATATGAAATCAAAATTCAACTATCATAATTTATTATAATATCAACTACACCATACACTATGAGAAAACTAAATCTTAGCGACGAGTACAAAATTCAAGTATAATAAAATAGTATAAATGTCATTCATGTATTTTAGCATAACTAAATTTTATTATAAATCCTTTCTTTAAAAGTTGACATAAAAAGTCTTTCTTATTTGTAGGGGCAATAAAATAATATGACTATTTTTCAAATTGTTAAGTAATAGATTAATTCAAATTAGTTTGGAATTATATACATCAACTTCTTATCAAATGAAAAAATCACGATCCTATTTATACTTGAACCTGCTGGTCACTGCGACAGTTACTGCGACAATCCTAGATTGTCGCATTCTGCGACAATCATGAATTGTTGCATTTTCACTAACTGAGTCAATCTTTGATTGTGGCATTCCTTTGTATTGTCGCTTCTAAGAACTGTCTCATTTTCTATTTTAAACTATACACATGCAAATCCTATTTTATAACTAACAAATTATAAAATCTTATAAACGAATTAACACATGTATTTTAGCTAGTCATAACATATTTATAATATAATGCTTTGAAAATCATGTAATATAACAGTCCTACATGACTTTTAAAACTTTGAAATACTCAAAGTAAAAAATACATATAAAACATTTAGAGTTAATATTACCATATTTAAATCTTATAAATACATATATTATATTGTATTTATTATATATTAATAAAAAAACTAAATGAATATATAGTAACAATATCTAAAAAGAAGAACATTTTGGGGGAGAAAGGGGAGAAAGAAAAATTATAAATAAAAAACAAGTATGATTCAACAAAAAAAAAAATATGATTTCAAAAAATGTTTTTATGTGATTCAATAAATACTTATCTATGATTCAAAAAACATTTTCATTAACAAACATTTTTCTTGAATCAAATGGTTAATTTGATGAATCAAAGAGTTAATTTGTTGAATCAAAGGGTTAAAGGAACCTTTCACCCCTTTTTCCACCAATTTTTCTTTCTCCTTTGAACTCACTCCTGAATATATATATATATATATAACCTAAAAGAAAGTTGAATTTTGCATAATTGTGCTCCATGTCTCTTTAAAACCCCCAAATTGTAATTTTTTTTCTCCAATTCCCACTCCCGTCATCATCTTTTGAGAGTTTAATCTGTCAACCGTTGGCATAAGGCATATAATTGTCAACTTAATGTTATCGGTGTCGATCCACACTCGCACTAGAAGACCTCCAACCTGAGAAATTCATTTGACTACGACTTATATTTTGTTTGCTTCACAAGAAAATCATTAAAGTTTCTTTTTTCTCTTGAATATGTTTCAGATTCTTTTCGATTTGGGTGATATGGATTTAGTTTTTTGATGAATATATCTATCAAATTGTATGAAAATTATTTAATTGTATAATTTCAAGTAATTATTCATGTATAGTTTGAATTTGATGGTGTCTTATTGCTTATTCCTATTGACGTGAATAGTTGTTGGCATCACCGTTACGTGGTTCCATTCTCTTATAGATACTATGATTTTTACCATTAGATTGATGGACTGTATATATTATGAATTTTAAATCCTAATTCATCAAATTTGTAGTTTGTCACTTAATATCAAGATGCTACTTAATATGATGTTGAATTGTTAATAATTTGAAAATCATTATATGTTAATTACATTACCTCATTAATTGTTTAGTTTCATCTGCCATTTATACCAACTAGTTACACTACCTTATTAATTGTTTAGTTTCACCTCCAATATGTTGTTCTTGCAAACAATGTAAAAGTCATTACTGCTTTGTTACTAGTTTAAGTTTCAACCAGAAAAACCATATTCGAATGTGTAGTTCTTATAATAGTTTTTAGAAAAGATACATACATTGTTAAACAGAGAAGCAAGTGACTGATGGACTCGAGCAGAGGATATGTAAGGTAAAAACACATTGACACATTACCACTATAATACGAAGGCAATACATGTTTGAATTTCTCTGACTATATATAATAGCAAAGTTAGAAATCCTCATGAAAGCCTATGATAACAACCACTATATTTTTTGTAATAATTTGATAAGGACTTTGTTGGATATTAGTTGCATATCAAAGGATCAGGCAAAAGCTTGATTTGATCTTTTAGAATTAGGTATCAAAGGAAGACTTCAACCATAATTCTTGAATGACAATGAGCATTTTTTCTTGCATAAAGCATGTTTTTCTATGTTGTCAAAGGAGAAAGACATTTTTTGTCGTGTGTTGAAGGAAACAAAATTACCTTATGGGTGTGCGTCTAGTATTGCACATTGTATACGTTCTTCAAAAAGGAAAGTTTCAGGTTACAAGAGCCATGATGCCCACATCTTATTGGATTACTTGCTTCAAGTTGCTGTGAGAAAGTCATTGCCTAAGCATGTTGCAATTCGTTTGATTAAGTTGGGTATATATTTTAGAGGTTTGTGCATCAAGGTAATTAAGCCCCAAGAGCTTGATCGGTTACAATTAGAAATAATGGGAACATTGTGTAAACCTTAAAAATATTCTTGCCAACATTTTTTGACATAATGGTGCACTTACCTATTCATTTAGTTAATGAAGTAAGACTTTGTGGACCAGTGCACTATAGATGGATGTTTTTTTATGGAAAGATACTTATGTAAGTTAAAGTCATGTGTGCGGTATAGCAGTCGACCAAAGGGATCAATAGCAGAAGGGTATTTGATTGAAGAATTTTTGACTATTTACTCACGGTATATACATGAAGGAGTAAAAACAAGACTTAATAAGGAGGGTGAAAATATAGATGTTTTGACTGGCACAAATGAATCTGGTGTAGTATTTGTGAATGTCAGCCATTCTTTGGGAGGTAAAAAATGAAAAAAAAGGAAAATTTTTTACTTTAGATGTGCTTTTAAGTGAACAAGCACATCGTTACACACTATTCAATTTTGATAGCGTAGAGGTTGATACAATTTACATTTGCCGCATAACTATGTTTATCATTTATCTTTATATACTTTTTGTTCTTTTATGTTATTTTACACTTTCAAATTATATCTACAACTAGCGTTAAATATTTTTGTAAAAATAAAGCTACATCATATAGCTCAAACTTAAAGCTACAACTTACAACAAGTTTACCAAACATACCTTAAATAAAGCTTTTAATTTTTACATTTATAATCCACTAAATTATTAAAATATACAAGTTTAGTCCTCATTTTTTGTCAACAACATGTTTTGTTAGCATGGCCTCTGTTATTTTAAAATGTTAAATTTCTTAGAATTCAATAATATTATTTGGCTCACACTACCATGTTCAAGTATTTATGGTAAAGTTTAACAACTTTTTATTATCTTTGAGTTCAAATGAGTATAGAAAATTTAGTGAGAATGGTATAACCAATGAGATAACTCCATTTATAGGGTTACAAAAGTCATTTTAACAGACCTCCCACTCTCCCCCCACGTTTTTAAAAAATAAATATCTCAAAAACGGTTACTCAAAAATTATAAAAATTGTATCATAAAAATCAACATTTTTTTCTCTTCGATTAGACATCTCACATGATATACTTTCGACAAACTTTTTTCTTCTTCATTTCATGATGGGTTTTGAAAACGACTATCATTCTGATAACATCTAAATATCATATGTGATAGTCACATGGTGATAGTAGCGACTATCACATGTGATATTTAGTTGTTATTACATGTGATTCTCGTTTTCAAAACTCATAAAAAAGTTCAGTGAAAGTATACCAATAGAGATGTATAATCGAAGAGAAAAAACGTTGATTTTTATAGGAAAATTTTTATATTTTTACAATTAGCCGTTGTTGAGATTTTAAAAATTTTGGGAAAAGTAAGGGTTTTGTTATTCTTGATGAAAATGAACGGTTGAAATTGATTCCTCCATTGTCACAAAATTTTTCATTCTCATTTGAATGTTTCTCTATCTTTTGAAATATATAGTAAGTTCAAGCGTAAACTATCAATTACAAGTTCATCTTTTACTAACACATATTATCAATATTGCATTTCTAAAAGAATATGAGGCTCGAATCTACTCCCCGAAAGCTCACCCACTAACGATGGCTCACTTAGGCCTAGAAAGATAGGCTTCTTCCTAGAAAGCCAACCGAGAACCTTATTTCGACAGATGAAACTAGCTAGGATCGAGAATTCACGCCTTCCCTTATGCTTACATCATTTCTTTGTAAATGAAGTTAGACGACACAATTTTTATTACTATAACTTTCAAAAAAAGTTGTCATATCTTGGTACCTTTTGCTATTTTGCGCCGTAAATTAAGATCGTTGGATCGTAAATAGTGAAAAACAATGAAGGGCTTAAATTTCTTCATCGTATTAGATTATATGCCTTAGTGTCTGAAAATGCATCCAACTTTGTCAAAAAAGCTATTGTGTGTATCGTCCTTTTCCCGTCTCTATTAAATGTATTGAAATCGTAAAAATCCCCTAATTAATGTAATTTGACCGGTTTGTCATCCATACAAACACCCAAGTGACACTCATATAAAGTCTCACGTCAAAATATTACATACAATTGTATCTTTTTACGAGTTAAGTACATTTAATATAGACGTTCAAAAAATGATATACACAATAACTAATTTAAATAAAGTTGAATGCATTTTCAGATATTATATATGAAGATAAAAATTGATATTAAATTAAAATAAAAATGAAATAAAACCACTAGTTTGTATGCAACCTATTTAGTTCCATAATATAAACTCTGTTATGGTAAACTGTTGCCAAACACCCCGAATCCGGTAAAACCTCGTCTTTCTTCAACCTCGTCGTAAACTAAAACCCTCATTATTTGCGATTTCATGGCGGCCCTCCACCGTCTTCTCTCTCAAGCTCGCCGCTATACCCCAAATTCTTCATCCTCAAAATCTCTATACATAAGATCATTATGTTCATCTTCATCACTACCAGATCCCAATCCCAATCCACCATCACCACCAAACGAACCCAATCGAAACAGACCGCCCCAATCAGCATCCGTTCAGCCCGTTTCTTACCCAATCAAAGATCCATCTCCACAACCCGACCCAATCCCTCAAAACTCACAACCAAATAACAACAATGTGGAGCCCCGTGGGTGGACCCGTGAAGATGTTCGGTTCGTAAAGGATTTCAATCCATCATTATCATCTTCTTTATCATCATCATCATCATCATCATGGGATGTTACGTTTGGTACAAGAGTGGCGCCGTTGCCTGAGGATAAAACGGAGAATGAAATTCAGAAAGCGAATGATGAATTGGAAGCAGAAAGGATGAAAATTGAAGCCGAAAATAGGGTTATGAGAAGAGTTTTTAGAGGGGTTGTTGAAGAACAAAAGTTTCCGTTTCCAACTTTGATTAAAGTTGATCCATTGCAGAAACAGAATAAAACACAAAAAGTTGTTCATGATCTTAAAGAAGCCGTTCAGCTTGTTAAGGTCTGTTTACTCGATTTAATGTTGTCAAAACTATTAATGGTATTCGAAAAATTGAAACTTGATATTAATGCTGATGTGAGGTTCTTTCGTTTACCAAAATTTAAGTTGAGAATTTTTACAACTAGAAAAATAAAACAAGTTAAATAAGTTGTGTTTAACAAGCTTAGAGTTTTCACTTTAAAGAAAGGAAAATCGAGACGTGTTGAAGTTACACTCTAGTGGTGTAGACTCAGGAGCATTTCTTGAGAACGTGAATATGGTTTGCTCTTATTCTTATTGGAACCCAATCTCCAGTGTGTTGTAGTTAATAGTTATATTAAATAAATGTATGATTGAGTTACACTCTCATGTGATGTGTCTGGGCAGTCTAACATGGGGTTGCCTGAAAATCAGCCTTTTTGGAAATGGGTGTATGAATTTGTATTTATATAGATTTGAGGCTTACTTGTTTGTATATAGATGCACCTTCATATCACCGATGTAGGTATTTATAGATCCAGGTACAATGATTTGATCTTATTCAGATGCCTTTTACTCATTTGATCAGGAGTCAAGTGTTATATTTTATTGGGAGGATTGTCATTTATGAGGTAGTGATGTTTTTAGAAGACCATTGAGTTGATCTGATTTCTCACTGTTTTGGTAGCTGATACCTCATTAGCTGCCTTTGCTCCTCTTTATGTACAGGGAAATAAAGTTTTGTATTTATCGGTAGCTAGTGATATGATTAATATGACCTAAATTGTCTTGGCTTTTTTTACTGTGTTCTTGATTTGTTCCCTTTCAGGCAAATGCCAAGCGAAATTTTGATGAGACCTTGGAAGCTCATGTAAAATTAGCTGTTGATCTCCGCCGAACTGATCTGGTATATACAACTTTTTTAAATATCTTCTATGATTATGGAATAAATCATATTAGCTCAACTAGTTTACATTACAGGGTGTATAATCACAGAGGGTATAAAAGTATCCCAAAATGTTCACTTGGATTACTGAAGTTCACAATTTAACAAAAGTTAGACTTAACTTGTGAAACCGGCTAAAATTTGAAGCCATACCGGTTACACCGGTGTAACAACGTGGCAATATATAATGACATGGCTTTATTGATTTTTAAACATTTTGAAGTTTAAAAAGTGTTAATACACACAAAGGTTACTAAAGTATCCCAAAATGTTCACTTGGAGTACTCAACTTCACGTTTAATCAAACCACAATTGGATTATACGGGTTTCATAATTTTGGATGAATTATGTTTAATAAATTACATTTTAACAATACCCTTTGTCTTCTTCCCTGACCCTAGTTTCTTTTTTCTTAAATACATATCTATGTCTTTCACTTTTACAAAAACAAAATCATCAAATATAAACAAAACCTAATTTAACAAATCTTAATTATCAAAATAACAAACACAAACAATCATGCCTTTCTCTTTTTCTGTCTCTTTCATTTTTAAAAATCAAAACTTGTACAATAATGAAACACCAGCATATAAATAGCCGTACAAACCCAGGTACTGGCAGCCATGAAAGCCATCACCGGAAATCACCTCCACCGCCATCACGTTTCATTGGAAACCGCTCAACCGCCATCGTGTTTCACCGGAAATCACCCCACCGCCGTCGCGCTTCATCAGAAATCACCACCACCACGCACCTGATCTGAAGAACACAAAACTGAAATCTCTAGATCTAGAATTACAGATACGATCTCAAAATCACTGAGTTCCTTTGGGCTCAATTTCCGGCGCGATCTTCGGGTGTGGTTTTGATCTGAAATCACAGGTACGTTTTAGATTTGAAATCACAGCTATGATGGTGGTGGGTTTTCTCCCCAAAGGATGATAAGTTACTAGATATAGATTTGATGAAACTAGTATTAGAGAGATGAGGAAGGAAAGAAGATGAACAAAGTGGTTTTTAGTGAAATTTGCAGGTTTTGTATCAATTGTAGAAAGACAAAGAAATATAATTGGTTAGGTAAAAAGAAGTATGGGATTGGCTTTTGGTTTCTTTCGAAGAGTAAATAAAACAATGAAAAGAAAAGCAATAATATTCTTTTTTTAAAAAAAGAAAGAAAGGGTATTTTGGTTATTTTACATGATTTAACGTGGTGCTGACGTGGGATGAATTGGTGCTTACATGGACCCGACGTGGACTGGCAAACTGGTTGTCAACAGGTAACAAGTCACCGGAATGCCTGAAATGAACAAATAACTAAACATCCATATATCCAAAACTAAGAACCGTATAATACAATAAGGGTTTTGTCAACTCGTGAACTTTAGTATTCCAAGTGAAAATGTTGGGATACTTTAATGCCCTCAGTGTGTATTAACCCTAATTTTTAGTACTGTGTTAATCTAGTCACCATGTCTGATTATCATCATTAACTAATAATAGCGGTGAGAGGTGACGGTATTGGTGATGATATAGAAGAGTGATAAGAATCAGAATGTTAACTGTTAAGTGTAATATGTGTTTTTGTAGATCGTTGTATGTAGTAAGATAGAGAAATAGGGTGTTTGGTTATAATATTAGGCAAGAGTGTAAGAGTTTGACCAACTTTTTAGAAGTTGACCTAATTTGCTTTATATAATAATATAGTATTGATATAGATATTAACGGTATATATTTTTATTTATTATTATTATTATTTTATTTATATTTTTATTTTTGCTGTGCTAAATGAGGGCAGTACTTTGACAAGCCAAGAATAAACTCATCTAAATGATAGATGGCTAAAACATTAGCTTCTGCACAACTCTAGACTGTTTGAACGAAAAAATATACTCGAACCAGTTTTTCTTTTTAAGCCAAATCCTTTATCATGGAGATAATTACTAGTTTTTGTTACAAAGAACTTTCTTTGCTGACATGTTTTTGTGTTCTCTATGGTTTGTTCCATTTGACTTGTCTCATCTTATGTTGTTACTTTGTTTTGTAAGTGCAGAAACTTACTGGCTCATTATCTCTTCCTCATGGCAGTGGAAAGGTACTATTCATGCTTGATTAGGATTTCAGTACTGATTAATATAATAATATTTAACGCTGCTACTGTAGTTAGATTAGCTCATGTTGTTTGCCGCTCGCAGGCTCTTCGGGTGGCTGTGTTTGCTGATGGAGCAGCTGCTGATGAGGCTAGAGCTGCAGGAGCTGATATGGTGGGTGGTGAGGACCTTATTGAAGGAATAAAAAATGGTAATTGACAAATCAACTTATGCTATTGTTAACGTCGACTTATGTAGTATACGAATTATCTCATGGTTCATGGGTTGTGAACTTCATTTAAATAAGACGGGTGGAGTTTTTTGTTTTGTTTCTAACTTTTTATTTTCTTTACTTTTAATTCTATATATTTATGATAAGTCCTGTAGAAGATTTTACATAAGTTTTGTGTGGTGGAGATAACATGAAATTTGTTTGTGAACTGCTAAAGTGCATACATAAGGAAGTTGATTAGCCTATGTTCAAAAAAAGATCACATTCTTTTTTTGTTTTGTTTAACAAAGATATGGCACTAACATTATATTTACTGTTAAAGCTGTACTTCATCTGACCATAAATATGATGTGTTGCAATTGATCTTACTGCTAGATCCTTATATGTTTATTCAACTTTTGCAGGCACTATTAACATCAAAGAAATTGACAAATGTATTGCAGTTCCTCAACTGATGCCACGTATAGGAAAAGAGGTCTGTGTTTTCTATTTTGTGAAGTTGACTATTTAACTATTTGACTACTATCTGATGAAAGTTATTATTTTTATGCTGCAGATATCTAAAAAGCTTAATCGTTTGACCCCAAATGCAAGAGTGAGTCATAGCTTTGCTTTACTATTTATTTCTAAACCTACTTTCATTGTTGTTTAGTAATCAAATATCATGCTTATGACTCGTTTATTCCTTGTACAGGATGGTTCTGTGACCACTGATATTTCAACGGCAGTGAAAGAAGCAAAGAAAAACATCAAGTTTAAGAAAGATAAGTCTGCTATTGTTCATGTTGGTCTTGGAAAGGTATCAATTCTTAATCTTCTTTTGGATTTATGCTTACATTATTATTATTATTATTATTATTATTATTATTATTATTATTATATGTGATATGATGTTAACAATTTTGTAAAATTATATGAAACAGGTGAGTTTTACAGAAGAGGCGTTATGTGAAAATGTGGGTGCCTTTGTTAATGCTCTTTTGCTTGCAAAGCCTGCAGGATTAAAGAAAAGTAAGTAGCATTTATTACCTATTTTATTTCTTGATTCATGTGTGAAAATTCGTGAAATCTTTATTATTTATCACCTAGATATTTTTTTTAGTGCTCAACTAACATGTTAAAGGCTACATTTTTTTTAAGAGTTCAACAGCCGTAAAAAGACTAACTTTGTCTCTCTTTGTGTAGGTTCCAAGTATGCTGGATACGTGACCACCTTTCATATCTGCAGCACGGTACAATTCTGCAGCATGTTTACTAAAGATTTCGATTAATAATGTTGAAGTTTGTCTAAATGATTAATGTTTTGCAGATGGGGCCGTCTTACCCTGTTTCAATCCAGTCGTTGTCCATAGCAGCCGACCGTTACACCAAACTGCAAATGAGATGACCATGAAATCAGCTACAAACTCGAGCCGTATTCCCATTCACTGAATTCATTCTTTTTGCTGTTGCATCTTGGCTGGTTTATTTTATACACTAGCTGATGGTGAGTTCTTTTTGCATAAGCTAGATTTTAGATGCTATTTGTTTAAGTAATAATGAATTTGTTATAAAAAGTAGTACTTAATTTAAATAGCTCTGTAATGTAGAACTGTAAAAGTTAGATGCATTCTGGGAAAGATATATTGAGTTATGTTGGTTCATTGCGAGTGTAGTAGTAGGTAGTAGCAAATGGGTTATGTTGCAATAGTGGTGTTTTAACCATGGTACTCATGTTTTTGTTTAGACGTGAAGGCTACAAACTTGTTGACTACTGAAAATTTTTAGTCAAAACTGCTTGTGTTCGCAAAATCCAATCAAATCTTACAACTTGTTGCACAATTATAATATGATTAATAGGGTAACAGAGAACTCAATTTTGTTTCAGTTTGTTACTTGTTAGATCTACAAAAAGCTGGTCTTTGGTTTTAGTTTGGATTAAAGTTGACTAGTTGTTTGCAACAATAAGCCAACAAGATAAACATCAAATCATATTTTTTTTCATTAAGATGCCTCAAGTAATAAAAAGACCACCAAGAATTACCTCAACTGTTAAAAAAGTTTTAATTCAAGATAAATTACGCAAGAAAACCATCATTGTATTCAGCACTCAACTTTTCTGTCTTTGTTTGCTGACATGTACTAATGACCCGTAACAAACAATCTTTTCTCTTCGTTTGCTAAGACGTAGATAACTGCTTCAGCTAAGGAACATACTAAACCATATACAGGAGGAGTCCAGGCCACAAGTCCAACTTTTGTTGAAAATCACAGAGCAGTGATTTCTTCTTCCAAAGGAACAAACATCTCGTATAATGAAAGAGATGCAACCAAGTCGATTATATTGAGACACTCTTTCCTTTTATCATATGCCAAGGGTTTGACAGTCTTAAGGTAGAACACCTGGAATGGATTGACAGAACATAAAAGTTAGCTTCAAAAAACAGCAACTTTAGGTTAAATCACAATTCTTGAGACTCAAACAGTCACGATAAATTTAAGTCAAACCATTTGATTTGCAGCTCTACAACAAACTGAATTTATTACAATAGTTAATAGTATCATAAGATCTCCGAAAATGATCAAATATATCTAAAAATGACAGCTTGAGTTCACCAAAGTTGCAGTGTGAGCGTACCTTTATGCCATTTTCCAGGCCACGACCTTATGGCTTTAAAACACTAGGACATAAACATTAAAAAAGCTCTTTTTAACCCATATACCTTTTCGTTTTTGTCAATGCACAACCCATTCAAGACCTCTTTTGTTTTTTCATGAAAAAACCTATTCTTACTGATCTACTTTTTAGGGATGAAATAACCTAGAAGAAATTTGCTTTTATACTCTCCGAATTGCTTAATCACCAAATGAAGACACTAAAATACGTTATATCTGCACTATTGACGATTCGTAGTTCCAACAGTTTAACTTACCAATCTACAGTTTACGCTCTATAGATTAGTAAACAATTCTTATCCTTTGTCAAATACAAACACCATTATAAAAAGATGATTGCGTTTCTTTTACTTCTCACAACTGTCATCCAATTACTACCAATCATCCAACTTTCTATCAAACCTCAGGCAAGTGTTCGTCTTCACAAGTTACTTGCAACTGTTCATATACTCACATTTTTCAAACAAGTGCTAATCCCAAAATGTTAGCCCTCACATTGATTAAAAAGCAATACGCCTGCTTATCTTATCTACTTCTCTTACTTGATACTCTTTTAATAACCTTTTTTGGTTTGTAAAGCTTTTAATTAGAAGTTCTCAGATTTTTGTATTCATTATCCAATAGATTTTCCAAGTATCATCCTTTATCTAGCTTCAAACTAAGACACTTGAACCCTGTAAAGTACTATATAAATGTAGATGGGAGAATGAATTTTTAGTGTTTGATGAAAAGGATGGTAAATTTCAAGTTTTTATGTCACATTAAAGAGTTTACTTGATATCCAGTAGTGCAATTTTAAGACTCATCAAGAGAAACGAAAGCATCTCTCTATACAAAAATAAACTAAAATGCATGATATATCTCATAGAATTATGTAAATAAGAACATACCCAGGCATACAAAATAAACAGCATACTCTGCACAATAGCAAGCATGACAGTTTTGTCATTTCATGTTCTAATGCAGGATGTTGTCCAGAACATCAACAAGAGAGCTCCCTAATATTCCAAATCACAAATTATCACCCACAGTAAACTGGGCCTTTGCAGACATAACCGGTTTCACTTTCATTACATGCTTATATCGACTCTTGATACCATCTTCGATTCTTCCACAAATCTCATTATTTAATAGATCCATTCTCCCAACAGATTTTAGCATTCCATGGACTAATTTATATGTATATTCTCTAGGTATAGACCCTGTATCAACCAATTCAACAAGGACATCCCATGCCTCTAATGCCTTTCCCGCTTCACATAAAGCATGAATAATAGGCGTATAAGAACTCGTAGTAGGCTCTACATGATTCATTTCTTGCATCTTTTTCAACATCTCTACAGCCTTATCAATCTCATTAGTAGCACTATAATATCTTACGAAAGAATTGCACGTCACGCGATTTGGTATGCAACCCAGTTTGACCATATCATCAAACAATTCCAAAGCCCTCTCAATTCTATTAGTCTTGCAACAACCATCAATCAAACAATTATATGTTACAACGTCAGGTTTAAAACCCTTAAACAACATGATCCGAAATAAATGGTTCGCTTCCCACATTCTCCTTCTAATAGCCTTCTTACATCCAGTCTGCAAACTATATTTACAATAAGAACTAATTAATATAGTATAAGTAAAAGTATCAGGCGGGCACCTAAACCCTGGCAACTCCATTTGCTCAAACAAAAACTTAGCCATTTTAAAGTTACCTACTTTACATAATGCGTAAATCACTGTATTATACGAACAAACATCCGGCTTACAATGAAACTGCTTCATTCGATAAAACGCAGCCAATGCTTCGTTTACAAGCCCCTCTTCTCCCAAAACTTTAATCAAACAAGTCATGGTTTCGGTTGTAACTAACCCGTTACCGCCACTTTTTCTTGAAACATCCTTTAAGAACATATAAAGTTGTTTCAATCTATTTCCCTTAGCCAAAACAATACTCATTTCTCTACAAGTCATTTCATTATGATTAAACCCAAATTGTGACTCAACCCAATAATAAAATTCAAGAGCTTTATCCAATCCTAACTTTACTTTTTGCGGGTCCCTATAAGCACCCGGGCCAAGAACCATCAAACCTTTACGAATATTCAACGACTCTTCATGAAGGTTTCTTTGTTTTAACGGAGCTCGGTGTCTGAAGCCCTTTTGACGACCAATCGATCTTGCAGATTGAAAAAAGTATCTTGGTATGGTTCGTAGTACCTCAGTGACCAATTCGGTTGAAAAGTGATGGCTTAAAAAGGAGGATGATTTGGCAAAATGAGAATCTAATGGACGGTTTTGGATGATTGCAGCTAAGATTTGGTTTATAATATGAGCATGCTTTGAAGACATGATGTATATGTATTCGTAGGGTTTTGGATGAAATTAGGGTTTATTAGGTGAGGAAGCCATGGGCTCTGTGAATAAAGATAATGATGGTGGTAAATGATAGTTTGAGAAGAATATATGTTTGTTTATGAATCAATCATATTATTTAAGAAATGTGGGGGCAGATTATTAGAAATACATATGAATACGCACAGAAACTTAAAATAAGAAAAACCTAATTGAAAACAATTAAACTGAACCACAAATCAGTAGAAGGGAATACTACCTAGTAGAGGATTGATAAACTGTTTGGGACAAAATCGCTTCTATTTGCTTCCTTGGTTATCCTCAATGAACAGGTGAAGCAGGGGAGGAAGAAGCAAAACAGGGTTAACTGCTTTATGTTCAACTTAAGATAAATGGGTATTTATCTTGCATAAATGATTGTATTATTAATTCTACTAGGTTATAAACCCGTGATAATATGATAATACGATACGAATTTAACTTGTATAAATGAATAAAATATTGTGATCGATTTGTGGTAAATTTTATGATCAATTTTTTTATATAGTTACAAGTTTTATAAATAAATAAAATATTTAGTCGATTTTTTCTATATTGTGACCAACTTTTTTAATTTAAAAAAATACATCAAATATTCAACGGTCGAAAGTATAATTATACGAAAGAAATGTTGATCGTCGCTAGTTTATAGACTCACGATAACGCCAGATGAATTTAATTTTTATAAATAATAAAATATTGTGGTAATTTTTTATATAGTTTACAGACTCGCGTTAATGCGAAACAAACTTAATTTTTATAAATAAATAAAATATGTAGTCAATTATTTTATAAACCCGGTCGAGTTTAATTTTTATAAATAAATAAAATATTGTGATTGATTTTTTCGAATTTAACTTTTGTTTGGTCGATTTTTTATTTAGTTTATAGACCCGCTATAACACGGGACGAATTTAATTTTAATAAAATAAATAAAATATTTTGATCCATTTTTTTATATAGTATGTAGACTCTTTAATTTTTATAAGTAAATAAAATATTTGGTCTATTAAATAAAATATTTCGATTGATTTATTTATATAGTTTATAGACTCTTTAATTTTTGTAAATGAATAGAAGATTTGGTCTATTTTTTTTTTTTTTAAATAAATACATCAAATAAGGGGTCAAAAGTGTAATTTATGAAAGAAATAAAGATTAATAAATCGTAAAAGGTGAAAAACAATTAAAAGTTTAAATTCTTCCATCTTATTATCTTTTAATTATATATAACAATAACAATAACAATTAAGATTTATGAAATGTGTAACGTGAAGTTAATATGATCAACTATCTAAATGTAAATACCCGGACATCATAATAAGAAGATTTTGTGACATTATTCTAAATTTGATAATGTTAAGTATAATAAAATAATATAAATGCACAATTAAGACATTAAAAGTATAAAAACAATGCAAACTCATTTACTCTTCGGATTGCACATAAATAAAGCAAATGATAATTACTATTTGTTATTTAATACATCTCTTATAAATAATGTATTAGAATTAAGTTCAAATAAAAATGTATTAGTATTGTGAGATTAAAAGAATAAATAATAGTTATTGAATCTATTAAATGAATGGTTTAGATTATTATATCAAATTTGTTAAACACAATTAAGTTTTAAAGAATTTGAGCGGAGGGGTATTATGGTAATTTTATCATTTATTTTATTTCACCGGTTTCTTTGATCCAAATCAAAGAACATGATGCAGCATCTCTTTCCCGTCACTCTCTCCCTCAAAAACCCTAACTCAGAAACATTACAAAACGTCGATTTCGTGGTTGATTCTTCATATATTTATGCTAGTCATCATTGTATACAATCACAGTAGTTCGATTAGTCATTTTCACGGTTTACTTTCATCTATTTCTTTTGTCGAAACCCTAGCTTTCAAATCGCACATTATAAACTTGATACACTTTGAGTCGTTCGTTCTAATGGATATTCAAGAAGAGATTGCGCTATCAGGACCATCAAAATCACCTATTCAAGCTATTCCACTTAGATCCTTTCCACTTGGTAAGTTTTTGTAACCTTTGTCTAATTTTTATACTAGTAAATTTTTGTGACTTTTGTTTACAGTATGTATGTATTTACATGTTAGCTTTGTTGGTGATTTGAGAGATTCAATAGCAAACAATATTAATAATGAGTTAGAGAAAATTGATATTGCACATACGGTGTTTGATAAAATGCCAATTAAATGTGATACTACAAATTTGTTTTTACATGTTTATAAGAGTATGTATGTATTTGAGTGTTAGTGTTGTGTTTGGTTGGTTGATAATTTTCTATTTTTGGTTAAAATAAGTTGTGTAAAGTATATATTTTTTTTATTTTTGGTTAGCACAATATGACATTTGTTACAGACTAACGGTAACACATGTGTTACAGACTAACAGTAACACATGTGTTACTAAGTAGTAACACATTTGTAAAATGTTACTAACCCATACGTTGTTGAGTAGTAACACATGTTATTAGCAAGTAACACATGTGTTACAGGAGTATAATGTGTTACTTGCTACTAAGACATGTATTGTAGGCGCAAGTAACACATGTGTTATTGGGTTCTAACGCATGTGTTACATGAGTATAATGTGTTAGTCTCTTCCAAATGTGTTACTGGGTTCTAACACATGTGTTATATTAATAGTAACATAGGTGTTAGTAGCCAGAAACACATCTTATACAAATAGTAACACATGTGTTAGTAACCAGAAACACATGTGTTGGTAGGTCTAACACATTTGTTAGTAGCCATTAACACATGTGTTAGTAATTATTAACACAAGTATTAGTAGCTAGTAACACATGTGGTAGTGTCTGCAAACACATATGTTATTATCCAGTAACACATGTGTTAAAATCTAGTAACACAGTGTTAGTACCCACTAACACGTATGTTTGTAACCAGTTACACATGTGTTAATAGCCACTATGTGTTTAATAACCGGTAACACATGTGTTAGCCAGTAACAGATGTGTTTGTAAGTAGTAACCCATGTCTTAGTAGTCAGTAACACATGTTTTAGTATCTAGTATCACATCCTGTGATAACGTACTATAAGTTCATACTATTTTATGATTGTGCTTGATTATCATTATATATATGATGTTTTCTTTTTTATGTTTTTGCAGTTAATAAATAAGGTATTTCTGTTGTACCTATGATATCGAGCCCAACAGTTGCTGAGAGACTCATCGAAATCAATAAAAATGCGAGGAATTTTGAAGAAATTTTCACATGCACATACCCTAGATGATATAAAGAAGATGATCATTTTTGTATAATAGCTAGTAGCAAGATCGCATTCAAGTCCTTGTTAAATAGTAGATTGCACAGTTAATGTTGAAGAAATTTGTTACATTTTGATCTATATTGTTTTAATTAGGTCTCTGCAGGTTTTTAGAACATTTTCATTAGAATTAGCTCATTCAAAATGTTGAAGATATAGTTTCTTTAGATCTATTCAAGTTATATTTGTCTTTGAAGGTTTTCAAAACATTTTTGTTGATTTTTTTCTTGTTCAAATGCCCATGTTTACCTTTAAGAAACAATAAGAGTTGGTATAGGTAACACATGTATTACCAGGGAGTATACTGTCCGGTAACATATGTGAAACCAGAAAGTAACGCATGTGTTACTCGCTGGTAACACATGTGTTACCAGTGAGTATACTACCAAGTAAGAGATGTGACACTAGCAAGTAACACATGTGTTACTACCCAGTAACACATGTGACTAACACATGTGAATTGAGTAACACATGTGATATCTAGTAAGTAACAGATGTGAAACTAGAAACTAACACATGTGTTACTTAACACGTGTGTTACCATTGAGTATACTACCAAGTAAGAGATGTGACACTAGCAAGTAACACATGTGTTAATAGCCAGTAATTACTAACACATGTGTTAATAGCCCAGTAACACATGTATCAGTAGCCACTAACAAATATGTTTGTAACCAACAACACATGTGTTAATAGCCCAGTAACACATGTGTTTGAAGCTAGTAACACATGTGTTAAAAACCAATAAAACATGTGCTAGTATCCAGTAACACATGTGTTAGTAGCTAC
Source organism: Logfia minima (assembly GCA_963921325.1). Classification (NCBI taxonomy): domain Eukaryota; kingdom Viridiplantae; phylum Streptophyta; class Magnoliopsida; order Asterales; family Asteraceae; genus Logfia; species Logfia minima. The sequence continues at coordinate 10,688,320 of OY992771.1, read as the reverse complement.
TACAAATATGTTTGTAACCAATAACACATATGATATTAGGTAACACATGTGTTAGTTGATCAGCAACATATGTGATTTTAATAAGTAACACATGTGTTACCTTATACTAACATATGTGTTACTGGTTACTAACACATGTCTTACCTTATGCTAACACATGTGTTTGTAACCAGTAACACTTGTGAATTGATTAACACATTTGATATTTAGTAAGTAACACATCTAAGACCAAAATGTGAATTGAGTAACACGTGTGATACTATTGAGTAACACATATGTTACTCAGTGGTTACCAACACATGTGTAACTGACTAGTTTCACATGCGTTACTAGTCAGTAACACATGTGTTACTGGTTTTTAACACGCGTGTTAGTAGCTACTAACACTTGTGGTTCTGAGAGCCATCATGTTAGAGCATGTGAAACTATACAAGTAATCATATTTTTAAATTACATGTGATGGTAAAATAAAAACAATATTGATGACGATAAATAAAAGTTTGGCAGACATATAGTAAATCTATTAAGTAACACATGTGTTACTATTGAGTAGCACATGTGATACTAGTTAGTAACACATGTGGTAATGGCTTAGTTTGTATTAGTAACCAATAACACATGTATTAGTAGCCATTAATACATGTGTTAGTACTATCAGATTTCACATTTGATCATAACTTCTGTATACAAAATAACAAGATCATATGTGTTACATGATCATATGTGTCAGTACTATCTAGTAACACATCTGTTAGTAGCCACTAACACATGTGTTAAAGGCCAGTAACACATGTGTTAGTAATATCAGATATCACATTTGATCAATCTGTGTTGTGACAACCGTCAAAATCTTAGGTTATTGTCCCGCTTAAATCTCTAGAATCTCAAGTTTCGTTTATAGCATTTTAAAATCCTGACGGAAATTCTATATTTCGACTCCTTAAGTTTACTGAAATCGTGTAACGTCATAGAGATTTCTTAGCGAACCCTAAGTCAATGAGAAACACTTAATTAGGTTACGAAGTATCAATGAAAACAAAGGAAAATAAATTTCATATACCGTCATAAGATTTGATCTTATCACAAAAATCGGAATTTATCAGGATTCAGTGACTCGGTAAACGCACTTGAATCGAATAAATAACTCGAGAACATCAATCGTAAACGCATCAAATGTATATTGATGTAAATTAGAAACTTAGAAAATAAAATTTTATAACTAAAATATTAATCACAAAAACTTCTCAACATATGTCTTTACAAAGTACAAATTGAGCACAAATTTAATACATTAATAATACAAGATTTAAACATATAATTTTATAAAATTAAAGTGTTTTGAACCCCTTTGTGAACCCCCAAAAATCTGCCATGAACCCCCCTTTTTCCATTCAAATCCCACTTACACTCCACTCAACCTCTCATTTGTTTTCCAACACACTCTTGCTTTCTCTCCAACTTCTCTCTAACTCCCTGTCTCTAAAACCTCTCAAGAAATAAGCTCACTCTTAAATTAAAATCCACGAACTAAAGGTGATTCTTGAAGATAATCAAATATTCAAAGGTAAAACAACCATTCATACTTCCATATCTTCCATTTCATGTTCTTCTTTACATGCATGTAAACACTCTTAGTTCATGTAAACACTCTTAAATTTTTTTTCAAATGAATTCATAGTAGATTTTATAACTATTTGGGGTCACGGGAAAAAGGATATGCATTTTTGGGGAGTATTAGATCTTGACAGTTTTCTAGTCAGGAAATCAAGGCTGACTTTAGAAGGCTGTATCTCCATGAATACTCCACCAAAAATGATCATTTTTATTCTGGGATTTAGGTCTTTATGTTACCTTTCAAACCCAAGTGGTCTCATGCAAAAATATTAAGATTTGAACCTTCAAACATTGGTTGAATGACAAATGGGTGAATCTGTCAAACTTGGACCGATTTCTTTACCCAACTTTGGACGACCATATCTCTTTGTTTTTGTAATGAAAAATTATGATTTTTACTTCTGAGATTAGATATTTATGTTAGCTTTCAAACCCAAGTGGTTTTATTCAAAAATGTTGAGATTTGGACCTTCAAACACTTGTCAAATGACAAAGGGGTGAATCTGTCATGCATGGACAGATTCCTATACCCAACTTTAAATGGTCATATCTTGCTCAAAACTCCATGAAATATTCCAATTCTTTTTCTGGAACTTAGCTTTATGTCTTATATTTAAAAGTAGTATGATATCACACTCTAACTAAAAGAATCCGTTTCCCATTTGGTTGATGATCACAGAAAGGTCCATCAGCTTTTTTTAAAACTGATGAGACTAAGTTTGAGAGACCATTTGCAGGAGCTAAACACCTCAAAAATTACAAGACCAGTGCCAAAATACTCCAAAGACATAATATTTTTAGATTTAAAAAGGGCTTGGTCATATTCATTATGAATCTAGGTCAAAAGGTCTCTCTAAGTGACCTAAAATTCTGGACAGATTCTTGTTTGTCTTTAAACTTTGTTTTGTAAATTCATACATGGGTGTATGACTTTAAAAATCGTTTAACATAATAATAAGTATTTAGAAACACCCTAAGATGGGTCATGAGAATATTTCAAGTGACAATAGTTGTATTACAATTACTTATGACCTTGAAATTGTTAATGAACGAACTTAAAAACACGTACATTTTCCATACGGTTAACATAAGTTGACAAGTTTTGGGGGAGACCTAACTTTCAAGGATCATTCTTTTAACTTATTTAATTAAGCAATTCTAACTAATCGAATTAGCCGAGGAACTAATTAGAACCCTCGTGTTCGTAGGGCACGGATAGGAGTCATATTTGTCTAGCACGCGGAATACATCTGAAATAAAACTCTCGAACCCAATCGTGAGTTTCATAGCCCCTATTTTTTTAAAAATTTGATATGTTTTGGGGTGAGAATACATGCTTTTTTTGTGGTTACAAGTACCTATAAACTGTTACGTATTGCATAAGTTTCTACTATTCAAATTATATGAGCCTCTATCATAATTTGTTAGTTATGGACTTAAACGCGAATATTGTAAATAGATCTATTGGGTTGACACCCCCGTCCAGGTTGGTCGCACCAACTCGAAAAACTGACGCATAACTAGTTGACCCACTACGAGTGTTGTGAATAGAACACTTGCGAGGCAACTAAATTGTTAAGGTTTCAATTCATGAGCTTGTGGCAATAGTAATACACTTTGATATTGTGGTAAGACAATATAACCTGAAATCTTGTAAACCACGGATCTATTTTACAAATTCTTACACCTATGAACTCACAAACTTTATGTTGACGTATTTTAACATGTATTCTCAGGTAACCAAGGCGCTACTTAGTTGTGCCGTTGTGTTGCACTTTTGACGTAGGAGTAACATCCACTTGGAAGGACTTAGCATAAACTTTGTCATTTTGAATTAAGCTTGTTATTCGATAAAGTTTGTAACCATATTGTTAAGACTTCAAACTTGGATGTTTTACTTTTGATGACTATGTAATTCAACAGTGTTTGTTTAGTGACTCTCTTAGAAGTCGTTCATTGTAATCTTTGTTTATGATCTACGCACGTCCCGCCTCCACCCGAAATGGGGGTGTGACATGTGTTGACAGAACAGAAATATGATTTATAATACTTCAACTTTCAGTGTTTTTGCAGTCTAACTTAACTAGGAAAAGTCCAGATGTACAGAGCACAAACAATTATCCATAATATTATTGATACAAGGCATTTTATCATAAAATTATCATTCAGACATTTCATCGAACACCTAATATGCATGTAATAGAATGCGTTTTTTTCCAATCGAATGAAATTGATGTATGAATTAGTAGTATAATGCGTTTTTGTAAATCGCGAATTATGATAAATAAAAATCACCAAACCTGTTTGAACCAATTCAAATTTCCAGATTGTAACAGAGCGGTGCGTACCTCTCTATTGCAGAAATTGTATCAATCTATGTAAGTCGTACCACGATTGAGAACGAATTGGAGAATGATAAACCTTAGAAACCAAGATTGAGAGCGAATTGAAGATTTGAAAAACCTTAAGAAACTGGTAGTATACGTATTGTAAGATTGAGAGCTTATTGTGTTTCTGATATTCTTTTAATTAGTTAATATGTTGAATTACCATTTTACCCTTCCTACTTGAATGAAAATGAATGGCTAGAATTCATTCCTTCATTCTCAATAAATTTTTCATTGTCATTTGAATTCAACCCTTATGTATTAATCTAATATGTGGATCCAAGTGACATATCTCAAAATACGTGACTTGCAATTAATAAACTTAAAACCAAATACATCTTTAATTTATTTTTTCTAGAAGTCATGTCAAATTTAACAATTATGTATCATTTAAATTAATATGGTGAGCTATATAAATTGATTTACCAAAAATGTGGATATTCAAATTAATATGTATCATTTAAATATCGGTTTCAAACCGGATTCGTAGCTTTGCGTTACCTCTCATTGGGTTAATCCCAAAACGCGGCAAATGATGAAGCATACGATTGCGTCTGAATTATTTGAATATCCGCATACCGGCGAAAATTTATATAAAATTTTAGATTATGTGATAAATTGTTTTAAACTAGAAGGAAAATTATTTTCTATATCTTTTGATAATGCATCTAATAACACCACTGCTGTCGAACAATTACAACTAAAATATAAACCGGTTTGTAAAGGTGTATTTTTTCATAATCGATGTGTTGCACATATTATTAACTTGGTTGTGCAAGATGGACTTAGTGGTATTGCGCAAATAAAAGAAAGTTTTAAACAAATGTTAGATGATACTTTTAGTTCAAGTAACGATGGATATCATAAATATATGAAATTTAGTGTGGATTCAAATTCCCTTTGGTTAGGTCCGAATTGGGAAGTACCTACTAGATGGAATTCGACATGTAACATGTTTGAAAGTGCCTTAAGACAAAAGGACACTTATAAAATGTTTAATGACCTTCTTGCATAACGTAATCGGGTTACACCCTTCCTGGAGTCGAGTTAGGATACTATCCAACTAATTACCGAAATGCTTGTTGTTTTTAAACAAGCAACTACTTTTTTGTCGGATGTTTATTATCCGACTAGTTGTTTGGTGTTAAACCAAATATTTTTAATGTATACAAAAATTAACAACTTTGAAATGAGAGGCGATATTTTTGAACATATGGTACAACCAATGAAAGCTAAATTTATAAAATATTTTAAAGAGATGCCTCTGGTTATAACTTGTTCCGCCACTTTGAATCCGACTGTAAATGTAGGTGGTGTTGAAACTTTAATTCAAAACATTTCTAACGATTTGGGTTTGTTAGATAAAGACCCCGGTTTCACTGCCTCTGAAATTATAAGATTTAACAAAAATTTTGAAAGTTTGTTTGATGTTTATTTGATGTTATTATAGATAAAGACCACATCTCTTCATGATGTTATTCAAAATGAGGGGGCATCCGGATCAAGTTCGATAACGCAATGGTGCGATTGTATAACACTTTGAGAAATGAGAATACAAAAAGAGCTCGATCAAGCACTCGTAGTAGCGAACTAGGAAGGAATATGGGTTCCGACTTTTTAAGATACATCTCTATTGATGAGTTTCATAATTTGGATATTTTGACTTGGTGGAAAGAGCATGAGTCTCAATTTCCAGTTACTTGCCGCTATGGCTCATGATCTATTAACCGTCCAAGCTTCAACGGTAGCTTTGGAGTTTGTGTTTTCGGTTAGTGGAGGGGGGGGGGGTTATTTCACCAAGAAGAACCAAACTCACCCTTAATCGGTGGAAGTATGTATTTGTTTGAAAGACTATCTCGACGCCGTTGAACGGATACAAAACATTTCACCACTCAAATGGGAAATGGTAAGGGTTGAGCAAGAAGTACACGAGGAAGAGATAGCTATGGGATTGTCGGTACCACTTACCGCGCAAGAGCGTGGTTATGAAGAATAATTACACAACATAACTTATGAAGAAGATTAAATAAACGATGACTAGAAGACTTTGTGTGTATGTTTTTATGTTTGAATATGTGTATATATTAGTTTAAATGAGAATAAACAAGAAATTTACTCCATAAACATGTTTCATATTCACCTAATTATTCTTTTAAGAGGTTACGAGATGTATCGGGTGAAAAAAAAATAGGGGAATTTCTCGCCGGGTACACTCTTTACCCGCTGGGAACCAGCCTTTCCCGTCGGGAAATTCCCTCTAATCCGGGAAGTTTCTAACAAAAGTTTGTGGAGGCTAGTTTACCCACCGGGTAATGTATCTACCTGTCATGAAAAGGTCAAAAACCGGTTTTTGACCCGTTTGGTTTTAACCAACTTTGACCAAATCGGTTCGGGCCCAAAACCGGTTTTGAAACCGGCCCAACCTGGTTTTGAATACCTCTATCGTCAACTAAATCATTTGAAATCCAATATTAATGACATCACTTTATCAAGCAGTTTAGACTTCATCTATATTGGAGACCAGATTACTTAGATTATGGGTTGCATTGGGATAGATTTTGATTGGTTATCCGGATATTTAATTTTCTACTTACACATATATAAATATTTAATAATTAAAGCATAGAAATATTATTTACCAATAGTCGAGTAATCGTTTCCTTTCTATTAGTTTCAAAGAAGACAAAAGTAAAAGTTAACTTCTTTTTTCCTCTTACTTAGTATGTCGTAACCTCCGACGAGAACCTTTAGCCCAATGCTTTACCACATTGAGATAACTAACAATGTATGTGATATGTTAATTGGATACATGATCAAATACATATAAGTCTAACCTCTTAGTGAACTTGAATGGGACCTAAGAACTGACATACTCATCGTCACATTCAACACAGATTTAATAAACTTATTATTTGGAAACTATTCACAGTTATGAAGTATGATGACCATGTCAAACAATTGATGCATCTAGAGATTTACAAGTGAATATTCCAGTAAAGATTTACATGAATAAATCTTTCAAACCGTATTCAAAAAATATTTCTCGGTTTACCAGTAATTCTTTGCAAAAGACTAAGAGGTATTCTAAGAAATCTCAAACTACTGGAATATTTACTTCTCAAACAAATTTTCATCGGTTTGTTTCTTATGGTTTTAAAACTTCTCATGAATCGGTTTCACGTTTTCCTAAGAAAATAAAAGTTTTGAAACAAAAAAAAAAACTATTTCTAAGAGATCTTCCTATACAAAGTCATTCAAATATTCAAGATCACAAATGTTTGCACTTGCACCACAAAACGTTCCAGTGCAAAGGACGAATGATTATGTATCCCCCACCCCTAAAAGTTTTTAGTGACCGTTGATTCCACCAATCTTATTTTAACATGAAAAACCAAGTTTCAAATCAAATTGGAATTCAACGTTTTTACATCAAATAGACAACTTTTAAATGGTTTTCAACATTTTCAAAACCCTTTGGCACCATGTGCAAATGGGTTCCAAAAGTTGTTGTCTAGTTTGAAATATAATAGCTTATGAATAATTCAGTTGATAACTCGTTTATTATTGTTTTGACTTATGAACACATTAGTTCATAACTCGTTCTTAATCTGTTATGACTAATGGATATTTCAGTTGATAACTCGTTCTTCATTGTCATGACTTATGAACCTTTCAGTTCATAACTTAGACTTAAACAAAATGACTTCTACTCATATCAAACTAAATCCCGTTTTTAAACTGTTATGGCTTTTACTCATATCAGAGAAAAACCCGTTTTTAAAATTTTTGGCTTTCACTCAAATCAGAGTAAAACTCGTTCATCATTGTCATGGCTTTTGTACATTTCAGTGTAAAATATGTTCTTATATGTAATGGCTTCTAAACATTTCAGTTCAAACCCGTTTAAATTGACAGCACTTAAATGTGATATTAAGTTTACTTGAGAAAAAGCTTCAATGTTTTTGCAAAACTCTTAACTGATTGATATCGAGCTCCCATCAATATTTGTGGGGGGAGCTTACAACCAACAATGACGACTAATGATAAATCAACATGAATTACTCTTGCACTTTCATTTCAAAATCTGACTTGTTTTTGACCTTTGGACCCTTGGCCTGCTTAGAAGTGGATTCAAATCACTATCACAAGGATTTTTAGTCATTTGCACTAACTAGCGGATGATGTTACCACTATATACAATTGTCACGCAAGCAACGAGTCTAACATTATTGAAAAGTTAGCTATTTCATAATATAAAAAGCATGGATATATGTACTAAAAGATAAGTTTAAAGTAAAATAAATACAATTAGATATATTTTCAGAAAGGAGAAGACACTTGTTGAGCTAGTAACACATACCTTATGCCAAAAGTGAAAATATGTGTTTTAGTACAAACGAGTATGTTTACCTGCGCGTTGCGGCGGAACATTTTAAATAGTATTTGTTGTCATATAAAAAAATAAAATATCTATATTAAGTTTGAATATTTAATTTATTTTATAAACATTTACTCTTAATTACTTGTAAACTTTGATACATGTTAATATTTTATAGAATGAATAAATTATAGCTTTTAATTATAACAAAACTAAAACTATTATAATGACACATATTAATTTTACTATGTAAAGAATAAGGTATATTACAATTTTATTAAAATATTTAAGGCCAACATGCAGATAGAAAAGATTGATATTTCTAATTCAAATAGATATGTTACCCAATATAAAATATATTTACAATAATAAATACATGTTGCTTGTGCTTTATATTAACAACCGTATGTAATACTAAATATAATATATATTATGTTAAAATAAGGAAAGATGGTTTATTTTCAAAGTGGAAGTATAAAATTTTTAACTTAATTTTTCTGAAGGACCGTAATGCATCTCTTTTTATCTGGTATGTCACATCTTCTTTTATGTTGAAAACCCTTTCTGACTTTGTTATATGAATATTATATTTTCGTAAAGTTTATGTTAAATTGTTGAAATAAAGCTACAACCTTTTATGTAAAAGTTGTTACATATTAACTTGTACAATATGTATTTTTCTTTAACATATCTTAAAACATTAATACTTAAAGCTTAACGTCAAAACATTGTTTGTCTAGCTTCATCAACTAATTTATTAACTTAAAAATCATATTTTAAAATACAACATATCGAATCTTCAACCATTTTTTCATTTACGTCATACAATTTAACCAATTTGCAGTTCATATCATATCTTTCAACTCTAGATATTTAACATACGTAATAAAAACGAAATCACTCTGTAACTCTAATTAAAATCCATTAGTTATGTATAACGAACGGTTAAATGAAACTCGGGGTGTTAGTTTCGACCAATACTAAAAATAAATGTTACTAAAAAAGATAGTGTCAAAATACGGAGTAATTTTAGTTACACTTATAAAATATTTCAACCATTTAAAGAATACATGTTATAAAAATATGTAAAAAAAGAAGAAAAAAATTAGTTTCAACCAATACTAAAAATAAATCTTTTAAAAAGGATAGTGTCAAAATACATAATAATTTTTATTAAACATATAAAATATTTCAACTATTAAAAAAATACATTTAAAAAAAAATCTACTATTCATTAGCTTTTCAATTTTAATTTAAGGGTATAAAGTGTGCTTTATAGTTTATAGTATAAATTATAATTATAAAGCACCCATCATATTTATTTTAAGTTGCATAAATGATTATCCGTTTAAAAAAATTGGGTTTTTGTTTCATGCATACTCAAAGTTACATATAAAATTGGTACAACATATTTACATATAGGGAAATTAACAAAAATACTCTTTTTTTTCCCCTATATAAAATTTTATCCTTCCAAAACTTAAATTACCAAAAACTACCCTCCCCATGCAACCCGCAAATTACGTTTTGCGTGGCCATGTTTACGTTTTCCATGTGCACGGGTCGTAACACCCCTGCACGTGATCGTAACTGATCGTGAGCGGGATCGTAATTTTTTTACCGGACACGCAACCCGCAACTTTGCGTTTTGCTTGTCCAGCTAGATTTTTTTTTTACTTTCTTTTGGTCCGTTTTCGGTATGATTTCGTGACATTTTTGGGACTTTTAGAACTTTTACAAATAATATGACCCTAAGATAATATGATTATTAAGTTATTTTAAACATTTACTCAAAAACGATTATATTTTTCGGTGGACGAAAACTCAAAAACACTCAGATTTTCTATCCATAAGGGACACTCAAAACGCAACCAAGCACCGACAACTTTGTGTTTTGCGTGTCCGAGTAGATAAAATCCCTTATCCACGAAATCCAGTTCGGATAAGATTTTATTAGATTTTTTAGATATTTTTGGATAGACTTTTGATTTTAAACTCAACTAATTTCATCAGTTTCATTTCACATAAACAATCACATTTTCATCAAAAGGCTCTCATTTTGCTGAAATTGTTGCTTATTTTGCGGTAATCGTTTGTTGAAGATCTTCAACGTACGAAACTGATTCAATTGTGTTGTTGTATTATTTATCTTGATTTCGTAAGAAAAATGAGTCAAGTAAATGAGAAGTTTAAGGTTTATGTTTGTTCTAGAGGTCATTTTGAATCTATTAACGGCATGCCAATGTATATGCCAATATTGCACAAGAGTTATATTAAAACTTCCCGTAGCACTAGAAAAGCGAATTACATATAATGCTTTGTTAAAACCAGTTTTAAGAAAATCAGGATTACCACTTGATAATGATATAGGTATGAAATATAAGGTGGATCAGTTTGTCATAGATATAACTAATAAAGTTGATGATCTTGAGGAATTTTGGTCTAATGCGATTAATAATGCTCCCGTAGAATTATACCTTGCTAATACTATAAGAAGTGTTTCGGCAATGGGTAGCAATCAACCTAGCAGTAGTGGTAGTGGTGATTTTCAGCAACAATTTCAACAACTACAAACCCATGAATACCACCAACCACCTCAGAATGCTCAATACTAAATGCATCCTCAATACCAAATGCATCCTTAATATCAAATTCCATTTGCTTATCCATCACCATATTATCCATTATATCCACATCAAAACAAGGAGGATACAAATTTAGGGTAGAAGAAGTAACCGACGATGTTGGTTGCAACTTATCATTTTCACAGGCCACACTTAATGATCCTGATTATTCAGCTTATCATGTGGAGGATTCAAATGTTGAACATTATGGGGAAGAAAATGTCAATCAAGAAAAGACATTTGACCATCATTTTGAAAATGATATTGTTTCTAATGACGACCAAGAGACAGATGAGGAGGGGAAAGAAACTGACAAGCCACTACAACAAGCAAAAACTCGTGAAGATCAATTATGGAATATGCCACCGCTTTTATCAGAAAGTGTTAAAGATAGTATAAAACTACCGGTTAGCATGTATGAAGCGTCATACCGGGTAAGAGTCGGACAAGTTTTTGAAAATAAGAAAGACTTGAAGCTTCAGTTGGAAACCAAGTGTCTGGAAGAGGGTTTTACAACTCGGTGGTATTTCAAACATGGTGCCACTGGAGAGGGACTTACAATGCCTCACACCGTATGCGGACCATAAGATCGGCAAAAGAGTGAACAAATCGTTACGTTGGCAAGTTAATCCAGTAATAAATAGGATTTTTGAGGTGCTTGATGGCAACAATAATGGGTTGGTCAACCTTGATAGAAGAACATGCAGTTGCGGACTATGGCAGTTGTCCGGTTTACCTTGCGGACACATATTATAGCAGTGGCATGAATGTACAAACAGGACAATGTAAGCTACTATGCCGAGAGATATTTTACGGCAGAGACTTATCGAGCGGCCTACGCAGAGGCCATACTCCCGATGGATCATCCTTTAGAATGGATTGATCCAGATGATCTGTAAACTGAGTTGCCACCGGTCCTTGTGAAGAAGCAAGCTGGTCGCCCCACCTGGGCGTGCTCGTATTCCTTTCAAATGTGAGAAGAAAGGAAAAAGCAAGAAACAATGTAGTCGTTGTAAGGAATACGGGCACATTCGAAAAACTTGCATGACTATTGAGGATAGAACGGACGACTATAGTCGATCAAGATCCCAATCAACATCCAAATCAGAATCGTCTCAACGTTTTCCAAGTGTACACTTGAGTCACCCATGAAAATATTGTAATGAAAAAACTTATTTTCCTTATTTTAATGTATTGAGTTTTCGATTTTTCGTCCACTGAAAAATCAAAGCGTTTTTGAGCGAATATTTTTTATAACTTGATAATCATATTATCTTAGGGTCATATTATTTGTAAAAGTTCTAAAAGTCCCAAAAATGTCACAAAATCATACTGAAAACAGACAAAAAAAAGCAAAAAAAAATCTAGCCGGACAAGCAAAACGCAAAGTTGCGGGTTGCGTGTCTGGTAAAAAAATTACGATCCCGCTCACAATCAATTACGATCCCGTGCACGGGTGTTACGACCCGTGCACACGCAAAACGCAATTTGCGGGTTGCATGGGAAGGGTAGTTTTTGATAATATAAGTTTTGAAAGGATAAATTTTTTAATAGGGGTAAAAATAGAATATTTTTGTTAATTTCCCTTATATATAAGTGCACTATATTTATAAATTAGGTGTATCATATCTACAAATTTTAATTCTCGTGTTGTTTAACAAGAGTAAAAGATAAGTTCAGAAAAAGGATACAAAAAGATTTTAAAATGGTTCAACGATATAGAAATGAGCTTTGATATACACCTAAAAGTAAGATATGCGAGTGCATAATGTTGAGGAAGAAAAGAAAAGATTTATTTGATTGTGTGTTGTAACTTTAATTTTCATGTCATCATGTGCGATGATTCAAGGTATTGGTGCTGGATGTGGTATTTTGTTTGGGAATAATAGAAGATCACAAAGAGAAAATAAATTCATACAAATTAAGTAAGTTGCTATGAATGATCCAAATAATGTATATTGAGATCTGTAGATGTTACAGTACTTAGGAAATCAATACAGGTATTGTCGTTTTTCTTTCAAAAGTAAAAAAGAAAAATAGCTTTATTATTTACTTTTTTTTGGTATCAAGAAAAAAAGAAAAAATATATATTCCGGATCAGCAGCCGGATTCTGGCAGCTGGCTGCAAGTGGTAGTAGGCAACAATGGCAGGGGAATCCGGCAGTTGGCACCAAGTGGTAGTAGGCAGCAATGACAGGGGCCGGCGGAGGTCGTAGACCATTTGGAAAAGGCTTTATAAATTCGATTCTAAAAGATGAACTCAAATATTCCATGTACCGTAAGTACCCTGTCTAATGACCATTTGGAATACACTTTTGGATGATTGTGGGTCCGATCTACTTTTGTCAGGTCTATTCAATGTAATCGTGAATAAGAAGACTTATGTTAACCATTAGAGCGAGCATGACAATCGTTTGATGGTTTCTTAACACGTCAAACATAATTCTATCAGCCACAAAAATACTAACTTTCCATTTTACCAGAGGGATGAGCTTCAATTAATATGATAAAGAAAACACACTACTCGTTGGAAAAACCTTCTGGCATGTTAGAAAAAGCTTTGATCATAGAGCTGCATGCATCCAGCAGTTGCAAATACTCGTCTGCTCCATCAACAAGACACTGCACAATCCAGTAAATCAAACTAAGTTCTTTGCACCCCTATATAACTGTTTTAAGATATGAAAACAATACAGAAATATCTTTGACATTTGAGGTCAAACCCTAAATTCAGTTGATAGGAACTTGATTACTTCACCACAAAAATTGCACCTAACAATCCAAATATACCTATTCCCCATTAGTAATTATGACACTGACTTTCATCCACAAGTTATGTCGATGATATGTATTTTAGTTTTTGATTATCAGTCAAAGGACCCAGTCAAATGTTGCATTATTTGGGACAGGCCACAGGAGTACAAAGGTTTATACCAACTCTTCTCTTTCACTAGTAGAGTACTATCATTTCTCGGAAACTAATAAGAAAGTATATTAATTTTGCATTATATATTTGGCCCATTTCATCTTGAAAATCTGACCATACGCCTTATCTGGAATGGTCAGAGTAGTAATCTAGTGAGTTCCTGGGACACCAACTTATAGTCACAAGTATCAATCCCCACGCTGAATCATTTGTATTATCAACTTTCATGCCCCTTTACAGACAAATTTATGAATGTATTTATAGGTGGCAAGCTTTAGTGATGGTTTGTCTGATGATGATGGTGGCAGAGGGTAGTGAAACATGGTAGTAGTAATAATGATACTAGCAAAAAAAACTATGGAAAAATGAAATAGGATCACATGAATACCTTATCAGATTCACCCAGTTTCTTGCATATTCTTGCTTTTTGTTCATCAGATGCATCATCAGATTCAACCACCATATCAAATAACTGCAATGACATAATATCAACTTTTGAGATACAATTTGCCTCTTTGTCAGATTATGGACGATAGGAACATTGTATGACCTGAGAAAGCATCTGACTGACTGGATATCCCTCTGCAATAACATTATTGACTTCTTTGTTTGCAGAGTCAAATGAACCACTTTTACAAGCAGCGAGAAGAGCCTGAACAACTTCATGTGGGATGACCTGATTAAATCTTAATCTCAGTATTCAGAATATTTTTCAAAATGGGATTTCTATGTAATAAATATTAAAAGGTGCTTCATGTTACAAGAAACTTAAAGCATAAAGCAACCAAAAACACTAGTCAATATCGCATTGTCCTCTGAGATGGTAAATCATATTATAAAATCCCAAAATGCGTCAAAGAGAAACAATTTGCAAGGTTTGGGAGAAATACTGTAAGAACAAGTCAAGTTACCCCTGAAACAGTAATCAAGTCCTTGGAAGAAATCGAGGATCCATACAGGCGAGCAGCTCCCTGTGAGAAATCAAAACACAACATTGATGTAACAACAAATGAAACAGATCAGAAACATAAACAAGAAATCTCTTATTTGAGTAAGCATGCATACTCTTTCTTGTGTTTAATCTCTTTTATGTCCCTAACTTTTTCCTGTTAAACATTGATCTAAAGAAACCATTGGGTATTATCAAAGAGAATCAAGCATGCATAGATACAAATATAGATGTGCAAGAGGTGGATCTACAAGAATACGGAAGTAGTGAAAGTTATGATATTTATTACCTGCAAGAATGTTATAGCACGACGAAGATCTCCTTGAGATATGGAGCTTAAGGTTGATAAGGCCTGTATGCAACCACGGAAATATCAATTACAACATATACATATTCAAGAAGTCAGTTAACCAGAATTCGAATATTGTCAGCACATATAAAGTAAAGCAGATTGCTACCTCTGAGTCCAATTTAAGGCCTTCCTCATTGCAGATATGTAGTATGCGGGTGCTCATGATTTCTTCAGAGAGTGGCTTGAACCTGAACTTAGCACATCTGGAAGCAAGAGGTTCTATGATCCTGCACCAGGTATGAAAGAACAACGGAAGAATAAAGATGCATGAACAAAAAGCAAAAATGAAAAGTGTACAAATATATGATTCTCCTAAATTGAATGACTTTACCAATCCCATTTCCTGTTAAGTAGAGTGGTATTTTGCAGTTCTATTTCGTGTGAGGTTTTTTAAGAAGTTAAAAGGATTTAAGAAGATTTAAGTATCTTTGTACTTCCATGTATATACACCCGTCTATTTCAGTCCTTTTAGGATAATGTTACTTCAATCTAGTTCAGGACTATCATCATCTAAAAGACTAACTTTATCCTTCACAGTTTTCATCAAGGGCTTGTTCGCAGTCATACATTGTTTTTCCTTAGTACTCTTATTGCATTCAGAAGGCTGTCTGGCTGCAAATATCAGAGAACTTCTATTAATTATATACTGCCTGTGTATATTTAATTTGCTTCTGAATTGTTTATACTGTCATCATCATAAAACAGTATACTTTTCAACAGTGAAGATTTTTACTTTATCCATTCTATGAGTTGTGACCACAAGAAGTCACTTTTATCCGTTTTCAAGTTGACGTTTGGACATATTTTCCTATGTGTGTTTTGAACTAAGTTCCAACATTCCCACCATGACATTGCCTCTACCACCACACCCAACCAAGGTTGTAAAAATTGCTAGGCGTGGACTAATCGGCCGAGACCTTGTAGGGACTAATTGGCCAAGTCGGGGACTAATCGTATTGGACATTTTTTTACATTTAAATAATAAATTTCAAAATTATGTGTAATTATAGAATAGAACCTTAAAAATAATCATTCAATTGTTCAAATACTTCAAGTTTGACCAAGTTTGACCATTTTGACCGACTTTGACTGATTAATCCCGACTTTGATTGAATAATCCCGACTTTGACCCGTTGACCAACGTTGACCACTTATGACCGACTTTTAAGTCGAATCCAGGCGAGTCGAGTCGGAGTAGCCCTAAATCCAATTAATCAGGGATTAATCCCGACTTTTAAGTCGAATCCAGGCGAGTCGAGTCGGAGTAGCCCTAAATCCAATTAATCAGGGATTAATCCCGACTTTTACAACTCTGCACCCAACCACCAGAGGGGTGAGATGAAGAAGAAAACAAGCTCAACAAATAAATAATCTACAACAATTAAGAAAGCACATTATCATTCTAGAGATATATCACTAAACACAAAGTCAAGTGTTATCAAAGAAAAGTTTGAGAACAAACCTGCTGATGTAATTGCATACAAAAAAGAATCTTGTTACTTTTGAGTAGGTTTCCATAGTACGACGTAAAGCATTCTGCAATAGATACAACTTGTTATTTATAAATCTGTCTGAATGTGGACTAGCTTGGGCTGCATAGAAAGAACTGGGACACCATCCCATTTTTATGGAATCGAAAATGCATGTACATGATTATATAATAAGTTAATTGGATGTTCTTGGCATTTCTAAACAGGTGTTGATACTCCAAGTAAAACTACAACTAGAGTGTCTTAAGAACAATCACGTTAAATATATGAAGTTCAGCCTCCTGTATTAGTCAACATATACATTTTTGCACTGATAAATATAAAGGGGACCTATAACAATTCTGATAACAAAGGTAACAACTAAATAGTTAGAAAACCATAAAGAGCTTGCCTGTGCATCTTCAGTCATTGAATCTGCCTCATCAAGGATGATAATCTTAAAAGGTGGACAAGGATAACCCCTACATAATGAAGAGAAAAGAATCAAAACTAAAACTCGAATGATATTTGGAAGAAGTGTGGCTATTATGTATCTTATTTCAATTTTCATAGTCTTTCTTTCAATTTTATGACAAGAGGAGGGGGTAGATTATATATACCCATGTTGAGCAGAACCAACAGCAACTGCTGCAAAATTCTTAATTTTAGTTCGAACTACATTGATTCCGCGGTCATCACTGGCATTGAGCTCAAGAACCCTGGATTTGTAGAGTTCAGGTCTGTAAAAGTAAAGAGTCAACGGTGGTAACAAATTGATTAATGAACAATTTAGCATTCAATCAATGTAGTTCAATCCAACATTTATGTAAGATAACAAGAAGACCAAAAAATCCCAACGAAGACAACATAAGTTTGAGAACCCCTAAACCCTATTGTTCAGTTACCTTACAACTTCACAAACACTTAAAATAACAGAAAATTCATAGCAATTAACTGACACCACCTTTTGTGTCTTTCAATTCAACCTACCGATTATCAAAGCTAACTCACACTCAACGGACACGATTAGAACCAAGAAACATTCAATCATAAAAACAAAACCTAAAACAAACAAGCTAAAAGAGAATTCACAATGAATTCAAGTTTAGGTAGGCAACAGTACCCGTAAAGCTGATGTGCAATGGCTAAGGCAGTGGTAGTTTTGCCAGTTCCAGGTGGCCCATAAAACAGCATATGTGGACACTGCATTTAGCAAAAAATAAAAATTAGGATTTCTAATTGTAAACAAATTGCTTTCAATTACAAATTACCACTAAAACTAATATAAATTTGAAGTTGAATTGAAATCGAATCGATAAGTATACATACATCTATCTATATCTAAATCAAAAGTAAATATAAAACCCTAAAATTTTGTGTTTAGCTAAATAAAATGGAAATTAAAGGAAATAGAAATTACATTAGTGGTCTCGAGAGTGTTGGTGAGGACTCGAACAACCTCATCTTGGTGAGCAACATCCTTCACTCGCCTCGGTCTACTGTAAATTTCATCGAGTTTACACAAATACGCATATTACAATTCATATTATTATTTGAATTTATATATGTGTGTGTGTAACGAAACATAATTTTAAGTTATTTGAGTGAAAGAAATAGAAAAATAGAAAAGGAGTAGTACTATTTTTCGACCCAAGGTTGAGAGCTCTGCAACAATGGCGCCATCGCTTGTTAATATGTGTTTGTGTGTGTTTTATTCCCGCTCTTTTTTGTTTACTGGAATAAAACTTAATGAAAACGGGTCGAGTTCATTTATATAAGGCTAAAGGGGTTGAGCACTTGAAGCAGAGGCTGCGAAATTTAGGAACCTTTTTTAGTTAAAAGCGAACCCTGATCCTGAACTCAAACCCGAACCCGGACCCAGACCAGACCTTACTGTATCGAATTGCTATATTTGGTCTGGTACTCCGTTTTAACTATGAGAAAATTAGTTCCGGTTTTATTATCATGCCACGCTTGACCAAAATCGGTCTTATTTTGGTAACTTTGAGTTCGTTTATACACAGAATCGGTACTAAACTAGTATGTCTTATTGGTTGCACACCTTTCGCCCGTGGTTAAATTTCCTTTTTATATTTGATTAAGAATGACTACTGATTTTGCCATGGTATTTTAATAACATGTTCAAAGAACTTTGTATCAATCTCAATTCTCAAATAGTCAAATATATAATAGTACCAAAACCATTTACGACACTCTGTTTTAAACTAATACAAATGCAACTAACTGCGAAGTGACAATTTGCTTCATTATATGAGTATATTTTTGGTGCATATATTTAACATCTACTTAATGAGAAATCCAAAAAATGTTAAAGACATATCAAAATGGGGGAAACAGGTCCAGTGAGTTAGCCTTTCTTAAAGATGCAAACTCAAACCCAAACCAAAACAAGCAGTAAGCTTTTTATTGTATGTTCAAGTATGATACAAACATTATTTGTGCATTATGATCTACTAATTCATTTCTATATTAAAATAGAACATCAAAATACACTACTTAGCCACCACATTGTATCTTGGCATCATTATGACTGCTAGTTATTGTGAGCCACTGGCAATCCTCGAACGAGCATTTTTCCTCACCAACTGACCACTCGATGTCCTTAGGCGTCATATATCTTGGACCCCAACTGGGGGTCCCATCTTCGTAAGAGTTATGGGTCAATCTAGTTAACTCAGACCCATCCAATTTCATGGTAAATATGTCTCCATATGGTTGATAGTGATGCGGGTTGGATATTGGTTCAGCTGAAACTGCAGCGTAATCTGAAGTGAAAACAATGTACTTCCCATCCGGGCTGAACCATGGGTGGTTTGTACGTCCAGCTGAACCACTATGGATCAACTGTTGGAGCCCGGTTCCATTTGGGTGGATCATGTATAGCGCGAAACTTCCTGAACCCGGGCTATGACGATCTGATGCAAATGCTATCCACTCCCCATTAGGAGACCAATTACACATAGTGTCAGACCATGGCCCATTTGTCAACTGAGTAATACCACCTTTTTCACCCTCAAGAGCGTTCATAAGGTACAAGTTCTTATGACCCGATCGACCCGATCTGAAAACGACCCATTTCCCATCAGGTGAAATTGCTGGAAACGCATTGTTTTGTCCCCCGATGGTGAGTTTTGTATAAGTGAAGTCATCAGCGTCAACATCAACGGCGATTATATCAACATCAGTGTCCTCACTCGCAAAGGTTGGCCCAATGCTTGTGTAGACCACACCATTGCGCTTGGGGTCCCACACGGTTGAAAATGCAGTAATATCCGAAAGTATTTCTTTAAGACCAGACCCATCACTATTAACCACATAAAGACCCGGCAAGTCCACATAAGCGATCCTACTTCCATCAGGTGAAAACGAAGGAAATGACCCATCTATCCGAAATAGAGAAATGCCGGGCTTTTGGGTTTGTATATTCTCAAGAAACAAATCATTTTTAACCCCCTTCCCATTGCTTCCATACCCTCTACATCTATGATACCCGACCCAAGAAGAATCAGGTGATATAAACGGGTTATAGTGATTGGCCCGCGGAGCAACCAACCGGGTCAACTCCGTAAATGACCCCGTAAAAACATCAAACAACTCTATATGACGATAATCCGAACCAGGCCTCCTAGTCGCCACCGCAATAACATTCTTCTTCACCATCGACGCAGCCGGAGTAAAAGAGTGAAGACCTGGTGGAGTGATCCGCCGTATCACCACCGAGTCAACCGAAAACGACTCATTAATCGGAAGACCTGCCACATAAACGCTCCACCACCCATCGTCACCCCTCCGATGAAAGTAAAACGTGTCGTCATCAACCCAACTTGGCCACCCACCATGCTCAACCACCTTGACCCGACCTGACCCGTTTTCAGTCAAAAAGAGATAAATATCCGTATCAAGCTCCTCCACCTCACCACCCCACCCCTTTTCACCCGAAGACGCCACTGCTGTCCATATACCTGATGGAGACACCGCCGGACTGAAATCTGCCACTCCCTCAGGACTCAACCTCCGAGTCAACCCGGTCGATAACCGAGTCGAGTAAACTGTGGCCCAACTCATTCGACCCACACCCACTTCTTCATGAGTCGATACGTATATTAAGTCATCATCACCCACCAAACTGGGTCTGTCTTTCATCGAAATCTTTTCACCATTACCACTGCCAACTAAACGGTGTTGTGAACGAGTTGACAAGGTCTCCAGGACAGAACGAGCCCGAGTTGACTCGGTCCGATTTGACTCGGTCTCATCACCCGGGTTGGAAATTATGTCTAGAAAGATGGATGATGAGCCATTACGTTCAGTGACGTAGATTAAATGGGTGGCCGTGGATGGGGGTGGGTTTTTGACATTGGTGGTGATCAGGGTTTGGTTAACGGAAGTGGTGAAGTGGCCGTTAAAGTTAACGGAGTGCCCGTCAGTGAGTTGGAGTTCGTTATTGTTGGTGATGGAATTGGGGTTGAGTGGGAGGGAGAATATATCAAAGGCATATCTTGAACGGCCATTTGTAGTGAAGATTATGCTTGTTTCTGCTGACTCAGCTGATATTGAATTTATGATGGAAATGAGAAATATGATGATTGAGACGATGATGATGAAGGGATGAAGTGGTTTATTCATGTTTGAGGTTTGCAGATCAGAAGATGAGAGTGTGAAGAAGTGGAGCAATGGTACTAAATTACCAAGATATTTATCTTATCAGAATCAATATTTCTGGTCCAGAAAACAAAAAGAGATTTGACTACTACTATATCTTTTATTTTCATTTATTAATAATTTGGTAAGCTTAATTTTTCAGATAAAATTGTTTTTTTGCAAAACATTAATAATCAGTAACGTTAACGACATCTCGTGTCAAAGACATTATGGAATTAAGACAATATTCAAGTTAATTTAGCAGCTCGTGAAGGAGAGTGTTCGTTTATGAGGGAAAACCTGACAATTTTCTAGCAAAGTTCTCTCATCCGGAATCAACTAAACTGGTGGCAGATTTCTTAGCAATGATTAGCATAGTAATGGTTGTGTTTCTTAGAAGATTTTTGCATTTCCTTCATGGATGGTTCTTGTGTCTACGACCAAGAAATGAGTTTAGTCAGTGCAAGCTTGGGAAAGTATTTGGATGTTGTATGGTCAGGGAATTTTCATAGTAAACGTCAAGTAGATTTATCTTCTCAACAGTAGTACAACCATGCACCATCATGGACAATTTGGAGCTGTTCTTGCTAGTTGTCAAATTAGTTCTTGTTTAAGACTTGTCAAGTTTTGATGGTATTTAGTGTTGATTAAGATCTATCAGTAAGAGCTATTGTAAAATTTTCTTCAACTTTGTTAAAGTTTTTTTTGATATATATCTGTTTTTTGCCCTAAAAGAAAAAAGTATAGGGTGGGTTGTTGTTTCTAGCACTTTTATTAGTAGTATCTGAATGTATAGAAGCTAAATCTTGGATCAAATAAGAGCCAAAGCCTTGTACTAGTATGGACAGACAAAGCTCTGTTTGAGTCTTTTTTATTGTCATTAGCCTGCCTATAAAAATGAAACAAGAAACATAGATACTTCCCTCTTAAGGTCACTACTCACTAGTAAAGAAGACCTCGCACGATTGTTGGAAGATATGCTTGATAAAAGGACCCCTGAATGAAACCAATGAAAAGTCAGGATATGAAAGGCTACATTCATCTCTTCTCCAGAGAAGACTTTGTTTATAGACAAAGCATGCTACAAATTTTTCTAATATATTAGGAAAAAGCTTCTCTTTGATAGCGGTCATAGAGGAGTTCAGAAAGGATCTGATCGTAGATAGAGACTGAAACCTTTGCGGGGGTAGGGGCGATGTAGCCAAGTGGATCAAGGCAGTGGATTGTGAATCCACCACGCGCGGGTTCAATCCCCGTCGTTCGCCCATCAATAAATGGACCATTTGTTACGGAGACAGAAGACAAACCTAGAATTTTTTCTGCATGCAAGTCATCTCGAGGCTTCAAACGCATCCAAGCAATTGGTATCCGATTGAAGCATAGAAATAGATTCGCATCGCCTACTTGCTGAAAGCACAAATGAAAGGGCCGATCATGAATTCTATGAAGTTTTTAAGACCTTTTTTAGTTCATAAATGATGAAATGAACCCCCGGATGAGGGGCAAATCTCCCCTCCCTTTTACTAAACCATGGGGAGCCCCTAGTAGTTTTACCGGACAAATTGAGTTGTCGTGACGAGACCTTTCTTAGTGGAAGATCGGAATTCTCTTCATCACGAGACTGATCGGATCAGACACCCGAGAGACCCCCACAATTGAGTAAGTAAGAGGACAACAAGCAAAGAGTTATGCTTTCATTTCTTTGTTGAGATTGAAATAAAGTTCTAGGGGTAGGTATAATGAACGCAGGCCAAGTCAAGAAAAGGACTTCCTGACTTTTAGTCTTAATTATTATTACTAGTAGTTTGAAGCGAAACCGTTTTTTTTTTTGCACTCGGTTCCTTCGTCTTAAGTAAAGTTCAGTTGACTTTTTTGATTCGGAACTCTTAGTCGAGCTGATGGCGAGATCTTTTTTTTGTTCGAGGTTCAAGAGGAAGAAGAGAAGAGGAACCACCGCCCAATGGTGCTTTTACGAAAGTACAGTCACCGGTGGCTAATACCTTCTCGACACTATCGAACCTGAAATTCACTCTCAATCGCTCTTTTTAGTTGTCGGGCAAGGTTTCCTACCCACTGGCTACTGGCTACCGGCTAAGGAGGTACAGTGTAGCTACTGCAGCTACAGTTGGGTAGCTAGACCATCTACCCTATGTTTCAAACTTGTTAAACCTGGTCAAACCGATAGAACATTGTTTAAACCATACTTGTGAGAGTGACTGTCTTACGCTACAGTAGCTACTGCTGCTACTGTCTTATTGTGTACAGGAACTGTGTGTGACTGTAGCTACCCGACCCCAAGGGAGGTACTTGTTACTGCTCCTCAGGTGGTTAGTGAAATGCTTCTCAGGTGAGGAGCATGAACGAGATAAGACTGATTGAATCAGAAGATTATTTTAATCGACTTAACAACAGGAGTTGTATGTACATAATTATTCAGAGCTCTGAATAATGCTGACTGTGCTACATGCACTCGTTACTAATTATTAGAGTAGTTGGCTTAGAATTTGTTCAGAAGTATTTGAACGAGGTATGCTTCTTTTCTGTTTCTAAATGGCGTTTGAGAACTTCATTTCTTACGTCGAATAGAAAGGCTGACTGTGATGCACAATACTTTTATTCTGCAATTTACATAAATGAAATCTTCTTGATTAATGCGTCTCTTTCCACTTCTTCACTGGTATGGGTACAAGCGGATAGATCACATGAGCTGTGTAGTGGGTGAAAACGGGATTGAGTTGACCCCAAACGTTCTTTTTCCATAAAAGTTGTAATAAATAATCAGTTTGTCAAATCTATTTAAAAGCTCTATTGTAATTGTAATCACAATAAGAAACTAGTTTTTGAATATAATGATTTAAGAGATCTAATGGAAATATATTTAGGGCAACTTTCGACCCATTTCCTTCACAACAATTTATTGATTTACTGGCAGTTTGGGTATATTTTAGCGATAAAAAACATAGCCTGAAGCGAGCCACTGAGAAATAAAGGGTCGAAATGGCCCCCTGTACTATGACTTAATTTTGCCACCCCAATAAAGCTTGAAACTAAATGGCCAAAAAAATCATTTCTTTCTGTATATAATTAGGAAAGAAAGAAAATGAAGAACATATGATATCCTTTACATTTATTCAAGTATGCTTCCTTGAATTCGTTAACTGCAACATTGTGTGTGTGTTTCATCCTACTCTTACTCCAATACAGGCAGTCACAAATGACCTTTATTTACTTCACTCAAGCCTTAATTCGCCTAAGCGCAAGGTAAGCCAATAATCTATAACCAAAGAACATAACAACCAAAACACCTATACACGAACTAATTGACATTTGGCCTTCAATATCATCTTCAATGAACTTGCAACTCGCATGTTTAACACCATATTGAAAACAGCCCAACAAATACCATATATCCCTTCCTTGCCCATATTGGACATGAATAAGTAACCTGTAGCAGTAAAACGTCGAAGAAATGTATTTCATCCAAGCCATAAAAGCAGGCACTTTATGCACGTAATAACCTCCTGTTAAAACGAAAGCCAGCATGGTCACAGTTACTACTGTCGAAGCTTGTTTAGCGTCCATTATAATTGCACCAACTGCAAACCCAAGTCCCTGCGAGACGAGAACATACGCTAATAATATTAGCAATGTTAGAAGAAAGGCCCATAGTTCAGGTTTTAGCCCACACATCCAGTAAGTGATTGTGAGAAACAGAGTTGGTAGAATGAGTTCCATAGGTGCGTCCCCAACGATTCTCGCCATAAAATACGACGAAAGTGAGTACATTCCGGAAGCTCGTTCTTTTGTAAACACTGCACGATCTTGAGGGAACGCAAAAACTGCATTAAATGATGGAAAAACTCCCCAAAATATCGAAAAGAAGAACAGTAAACCAAGTCTATCTTGGATGTCCCTATAATCTGAATGCCACCACATGAAGCCAGCTAACAATGCGGCTGTGATTACTTGAAAAACACGAAGTGGATTGAATGTTTCGTGTTTTCTTTCTTTAAGGCTTCTTTGGATTAGAATTGTGAACTCGTTAAACCACGTGTTGACACCATTTGCACATTTAGTTCTGTACTCTTTCGGTTCTGGATTATTTATCAGTGTATGCTCCTTCGATACAGTATCTAAGCATGCGTCCTTTACTTTCGACGCTAGTAAATTGTTGTAAGAAGATGTCAAAGTTTTCGCTATGTTTGGTCTCTCTTTATCAGTTGTTGAGTCATGTTGCGACACACCTAGAACGATTAAATCGATGAGTTCCAGTTAGCACAAAGTTTTAAATTATCATCTTCATACATAAACTGGAAAACTATTATAAGAGGACAACAGGTATGTAGTTGACTGTAATCGTACCATATATAATATAAATCAACCATCAATTTTGATAAATTCATCAATGCATTAATAGGTGTACTGTATACACAAACAATGCATAACTTTGATGGTTTGATCCGATTGATAGTGAATTTATCACCAATCTGTATAAATGCAACAAAGACAAAATTGCCGTAGTAGTTACATTCAGTTTTTATCCCTCAACATCTTTAAATAAACTTAGAAGATTTGTCCCATCTAACCTTTTGTTCTTAATTAACTGCACATAAAGTTGCCTCAGTTTATTGTACCTAGCATTTTTCGATATATAAAATGTTACAGATAACAGCTTAGTACTATTTAATTAGACTAAATGAAAATAGATGTTGGAATTAAAGCACTATAAATAAAAAATGAGGATCTAAATAAAGAAAAGGTGGTACTTATAATGTTGGTGTTGTAAAGTAGAAGTGCACTTAAATGACTACTAATGGGATAAACGACAACCACACCCTAAACCACTTTATTATCACAAAAGTGTGTCACTTTAATAGTATTATTGACCCCCATAACATGTGACCACACTACCTCATAAATTTTTGTTGGAACTTACAGTTGGAAATAAGTTGTTTTTTTTGGACTCAATTACAAACTTCCAATCACGAAAACAGAGTAGATCTACACGTTTCCATGTACAACTTATCATACATACATATACATATACATATACATATACATATACATATACATATAAATAATTGTTTTAAAATACAATTTATGGTATGTTATGGGTCAATTATGTATGTTTGGCTTTGTGATGATATGACCATGAGGTTAGCTGAGCATCACCCATGTTATTATGCCATAAAATGATGATTAAATGTGACAACCTTAATTATTGGGACAAGCCTTTTCATAAAGTGGGAATTAATAATTTGATTGGTGGTAATTAAAGGGAATGTATACCTTAATGAAAATCAAGCTAGGAAGAGAACAATTTGTATTGTATTCTTCCTAATCCTAATAAAAAAAAAATTGTAAGCTTATAACTATCATCAAACTTATGTTATCTATCAATAAATTAACCTAATAAGCAATAAACCAAATGATAATAACTAGATTTTGAACCATTTTTTAATTTTATTTTAAAAATAAATGAGACTTGCTCACAGAAGGTGTTTTATCAATTAGTCTCACATGTAAACTTATATTGCAAAATGTGGCACGTCGCATGCTTTTGGTAATAAAAAACGTACACCATATTGGAGACAATAGACTCGTATATCATAAATTAGGAAAACTTTGTGAAAGAAATGGTCTATCTAGTTAAGCAGTGATGTCATACACCTCTATCACTTTAATTTAATCTAATTAATCTTAAAGGAACAATTTAGACATATATTAATTAATGACATTATCGTATCAAATAATTAAGTATCTAAGTGAGTATCTAATTCTAATAGAATGTTGTGTAATATTCTAAATGTTTCTTTGGCTGATTAAAAAAAAATAAAAAATTATCACGTCAAACATTCTTTACGATTATTATTTTTGTCAAACAAGCACTTATTGAGGGTGAAGACTTTTGATCCAAAAAAATGAACATCATATAATTATACCATTTTGTTTCTTTGTAATCTACAATAATGCAACGTATATGTTTATAAATCAGGAAAATAATTAGGGTTGACTATCTCTTTTCACACGACTTGAAAATTCAATACGAAACTAACTCCAAAATAATTAGGTTCAGATCCAAGTTTTAACGTGTAAATCCATTAACCTGAAAACCCGCAACCTACTATTTTTAACTTTAAAATCCAAACTGAATTTTCCCCCCTAATATTTTCTTAACTTTTAAAATTCAACATCTCAGACAAGTTTTGCTTGACTAATTTTGACTTGACAACTCGATAATTTGAGCGGATTAATCCAACTCAACACGAATCGGGACCCCTAATAGATTAGATATCTACAAGTTGTGTAAATAAATATGTATAAATAGAACAAATATAAATTGTTGTGAACGAAAATCGAAGTTATCACTATTCATCGTAGAATAATAATTAAAAACTGATATAAAATGTGCCTTTTTTTAACTTTAAAAACGAGAAAAAGTATGGAAGAAACTTTTATTCCCACTAAGAGCATGAACAAAAAATACATTACTCTTTTTAATTGGTAGCATGTTTAATTGCTGGTTCCCTTTGAGGAAAAGATCCCTCCAAATCATGATAATGACAAGTGACTTGGCTTTTGTGACAAAAACGTACTCATCTTATTTGAAATATTTATTAGTAAAAATATTTAGTTTTAATGAAGAGAAACCAAAGTTAAAAGTAAAGATTGTAAGTTTAATCGTATATTAAAATTAAATATTCAAAGTTATACCGTTTTAAAGTACATTTGTGATCTACACATAGAAATAGAATAGAAAATATATATATACAAATCACCACATTATATTTAATATATTAAAAAAATATATTTTATAACGTGGTCATATAATTTGTTTATAGGTCAAAGCCAAAAAGGAGTAACTGAAACAAAATATTAGTATTTAATGTAACTTACAGTAGGTGTCAAGTGTGTTTTGAATTTGTTAGCAAGTCATGAAAAGAAAGTGACTCCAAACTATGAATCATATCTTAACGGCATTGGGAACCAACGGATCGACATAAACAGACGCAAATGCGTTTACAGCACTCCGAATACAAAACCAACCATCTCTACGTGTCACCTTTTCACTTATGCCACGTGGACACTATTACAGGATCAACAACACCACTGGCCAACCATTTCGATGAAAATCCGTTTTCTACTCTTCTAGAGCACGAGTACTCATCCGGCGTCAAAATCCGTGCAGACTTGAACACTGACTTTAATACTATACATCACTTACTCCAGAGAGAGTGATTCGAACTGTGTGAAAAGGGACCTACTTCTTTTTTTTAAATAATGTTTGTAATTTCTTTATAAAGTTCATTTATTTACGTTGAGTCATGAACGCCGATCATTTCACACGGTGATCGAGAGTTACCATGGACAAT
Source organism: Logfia minima (assembly GCA_963921325.1). Taxonomy (NCBI): domain Eukaryota; kingdom Viridiplantae; phylum Streptophyta; class Magnoliopsida; order Asterales; family Asteraceae; genus Logfia; species Logfia minima. The sequence goes on along the minus strand of OY992771.1, from coordinate 10,659,586 downwards.
CAACAACGCTGAGTTAGCTTGCCAGCCTTGGTCGTTACTTGTAATAAGAAAATTAAGTATCAAATTCAAACGGTAACCCTAATGAAATATTTTCTCTGTTTTAATTAAAATGTTTACTTTAACTATAGACACATTTTCAGAAAACTTACTGAGTATACTTTTCATCAATCAAATAACATCTTTATTTACTAAACTCTCTTTTGATCGATTATAATACGAAACTAAATACTTATTTGAAACAACCTAAAATAATAATACGCATACTTACTATATAAAATAATACTTAACTTAATTGAAATATCTCTAAGTTATAATTGTAAATAGTTAACTTACCAATACCACATAGTATAGTATTATTATATTTATATAATTATGTAAGATCTTAAACTACTTTTTACTAGATATTAATCTTAAAAAAGATATATTAAATGCTCCCACCACCGCCCTCTTACCACTAACTTAATGTTCTTTTACATTTTCTGAAACACGAATCATCAATCTTTTACTGATTTTATTAATTACATGAAATCTTCATAGTACAAAGCAATACTCTTACTCTATTTTGAAAAAAGAAACACATAAAAATAGTACTCCATTAATTCATCTTCTATTTTAAAAATATTCACATGTAATGTTATCTATATATTCATGCATGTATCTATCCTTAGTGGGGGCACATATACAATGTTGTTGGGGCTCTAGACCTTAACGCCTAGAGATCGAGACTTCAAATAACATTTTTCTTTTTATTCATTTAATAACGTAATAGTTAAACAATCACTTCACTATAAAAATAAAAATAATAATAATAAAATAATGAAGTTATACATTTTATTTTAGTGTAGTTAATATATTATGGTTATTGTATCATTTAACATAATCCAAAATAAGCTTAAAACTTAGCATGAGTACCGCTCCACAAAAGCTTACTTTAATTTCAATTTCTTGTTAGTATCATTTAAAAATGTTAAATTTAATGAGAATTAGGACAAAATACATTCTTTCCATTAATGTCATTATTTATGAGTTTGTGGCATTACTCACCTAATAGTCATTTCATTTTCATGGCAGCCAATATTTGTTTGAGGTTTCAACGACACAATATAAACACATATGGACACACTCAACAAGTCAACCTATGAATGCCAAAAAATAGCAGTTGGACAAAAGAGATTAAATCAAACGTACCATTTGCAAGATCAAGCAAGAAATCAGCAGGGTTCATCGGAAACGTAGGTCGAAAATCAACCGACTCAAAATACCTCATCGTATCACATCCTTTTCCGAAATAAATGCACCTTCCTTCCGACAAAACAAGCACCGTATCGAATATTTGAAAAACTCTACTAGACGGTTGGTGAACTGACATCACAACTGTCTTTCCTTTATTATGTGCCAACCCTGATAGGGTCGACACAAGCCTATGAGCCGACGTTGAGTCCAGACCTGACGTTGGTTCATCCAAAATTAACAAACTAGGGTTTATTAACATTTCATGTGCGATGCTCACGCGCTTTCTCTCTCCACCCGAAACCCCACGAATAAATGTGTTCCCAATAATGGTATTCTCGCATTTAGACAATCCTAATTGTGTTATAACAGAATCTGCGACCTCTGTCTTCTCCTGACGAGTCAAGCTTTTCGGGAGACGCAAGAGGGCGCAGAAAATCAACGTTTCTCGCACTGTTAAATGCGGGTACAAAACGTCATCCTGGGTTACAAAACCCGTGTGTTTTAATACATTTTTAGTAAGTTTTTGGCCGTTTGCGAGTACTGAACCGGTGAAGTAATGTGAAGGTAGTCTTCCTGCTAGCGCATTTAAAAGAGTTGATTTTCCACTTCCGGATGGACCTAAAACCGCCATGAGTTCACCCGGGTGAACCATGCCAGTGATCCCATTTAAAATGGTGCGTTCTTGAATTATGGAGTCACTTGAATAATTACCACCTTTGAACATGGTTGTAATTAGACCATTTTTTGTGTTGTTTTGATCAATCTTGATTTTGTAGCATATGTCAATGAAGTGTAGGTGGATTGGGAAAGATAATTTTTGGGGTGGATGTTGTTGTTCTTGAATTGTTGTTGTTGTCATTTTTTTATTTGGTAAGAAAAGAAAGAAATAATTAAAGAGAGAATGGAGAAATGGGAGTTAGAAGGGAGTATTTATGGGGACACTGGGGGGATGTTGACAGTGGTTTTCGACGTCAAAAGATGGTGACACGTTAAGGGTGAAGGGTACGTGGCACGTGTAGGTGAAAGAGGTTCAATTCTTCATTCTACTTTTACTTAAAAGTTGGAACCAACTTCTCCAATAATATGTTTCTCTTTGATTTTACTTACTCACTCTTTATTTGATTGGTGGTTAAATCCATTTTGATATTTTATTATTATAATACATCATGTGTATTGTGTTGTATGGATTTTAAAGTTAGGTATATTGATCGAAATATCTGTAGCTTAATTTGTTAGGTTTATTAGACTTGTGCGTAACACGGATTGTGTTATGTTTGTGATAGTTTGGAACATATTATATGTCTCAGGTATAGGTGTTTTTATTTTGAAGAAATTAATAATGCAAATATATAACTTATCTTACCCATATGTATACGTTGTGTTTAAAAATGTGAACTCTTAACTTTTTAGTTGATAAAGATCTCACTAATGGCGAGGCCAAAACCCTTTGGTTATATATGAACAATTCACCTAAATCCACATATCGTCTCCAACAAGACGAGATTTGAACTCATAGCATCTAGTTGGTATCTAACATGCACATCGCTAATTTGATATAATCAGTATATCATATGTTTTGTGCATCCTTTTCTAAAGTTTCTATGTAGGGCTATCCTTGAAGTTTTGATTCCCTCCTTGTATTGTCGGCTAATTTCTAGTGGTCATCTAAAGGGTTGTTCTATAATACACTCTTTCTTCACTTCATATTTTAAGATGCAATGAATTTCTCCTTCCTGCTTATTGCATTTGTTTGATTTCTTTTCACATTTCTCCTCTGTCATTTGGAATATTGGATGACCTAATTAGCATCCAGCAACCAAACCTCCTACTATTAGATCCTAGAGGTTAATTCGTTCTAGTGTTTGGCATTATTAGATTCCTCACAAGTTTCCTCCGTTGGTTACTTGCCAATTTTCATCCACTTGTGTTAATTAGATGTAGCACAATGTTGGTCCCATCTATATAGTATGTCATTATCATCTTCTTCTTTTTTATGAGAAACCATTCTTCCCTAATAACACTTGCACGAACAAAAACAAAAGTAAGCAAACAGAATTATGTTGATCATAAATCATTATGTGGTATATTTGAGACATCAATTGATTCCTCCATATTAGCATGCAACAATGTTTTAAATTAATGGTGTCATTTCAAACCTTTTGAGTAGTGGTTATCCTATATTAATCCCCAATATGATAACAATTTGGGCGTTCATACAAACATGATTGATTGGATTACACTATCATGTTGAGCTTGCATAACATGTTATGTGTTCTTTGATTCATCATTTATAGTCCCCCACCTGAACCCCGGCTCCCAAATCATCATATTAGTTGGAAGAATTTTTAGCAATTTGACATCCACATGTCTTTGAACGACGTTCTCGTAATCTTAGTTGGAAGTACTGTATAAGTCTATATATGCTTTCTCTTGGAAATCCTACGTACCCCAAGGCAAAAATTTGTTTCTGTATGTAATTTAAAAGGAAACAAAATACAAAAAGTCACAAATACTCATGCATAACTTTTAATAAATTTCTTGAGGGGCAGATTTGTCCTAGTCTAAATCCGTCTCTGTGAAATAGATGCGGAAGTTGATATGAAGAAGCTATTGCATTTCTTGGAAGTAAGGAGTGTGAAAAACTCGAGAAACTACATTGGCTTTTTTATTTGTTCATTCGTCGTGTAATTAACAAATATAGTTATAGTTATGGTAAATATATTACTTGAAGTTAAAAAAGCAACACTACAAGAAAAATGTGATATAGTGACGACATCTTCAGCGACGACACTGATGTCGTCGCTAAAGAGATACAAAACGATAAAGACTCCATCAACTTTGACTAAAACAGCATGTCGTCGCTAATTGTCGTCGCTAAAGGTTATTTTAATTTCTTTTCCTTTTTTAATTTACGCGGCAAAGAAGAAAAATTCCCGAGCAAATTTTAGCGACGACAGTGATGGTGTGTCGTCGCTGTAGGTTATTTAATAATATTTTTTTTAGTGTCGTCGCTAAAGGTCTACTGCGACGACTATTTAAAAATTAAATAATTTAATTTCAGAGTTTAATTTTAGTTTTTAAGTAATTAAACCCTAATATATTTTAATTTTAGTGAATTAAAAAATAATTATAAAAAAATTAGTTATATTTATTATTTTTAGTTTATTAAACAATCATTTAATTGAACTTCTCACGATTTCTTGAAACGCAAATAAATTAAGGTCTGATCAAACGCCTTACGATTTCTTAAAACACTAAACGCGTTAGAGTTTGATCAAACGTTAAACGTCTTAGGATGAAATGCTAAACGCCCTAAGGTTTGATTAACGCCAAACCTCTTAAAGTATGATCAAACGGCTTAGGGTTTGAAGAAATGCCTTATGGTTTTAATCAAACGCCTTAGGGTTTCGTCAAACTTCTTATAGTTTTAATCTAACGCCTTACGATTTCTTCAAACGCTAAACGCCTTACGGTTTGATCAAACGCCACAGGATTTGATTAAACGCCTTGGGGTTTGATCAAACGCCTTGGGGTTTGATGAAACCCTAAACGCCTTACGGTTTCATGAAACGCTAAACGCCTTAGGGTTTGGTGAAACGCCTTAAGGTTTGATAAAACGCTAAACGCCTTAGGGTTTGATGAAACGCTAAACGCCTTAGGGTTTCATCAAACGCCTTAGGGTTTGATGAAACGCCTAAGGGTTTGATGAAACGCTAAACGCCTCAGGGTTTGATGAAACGTTAAACGCCTTAGGGTTTCATGAAACGCTAAACGCCTTAGGGTTTCATCAAAAGCCTTAGGGTTTCCTGAAATGCTAAACGCCTTAGGGTTTCATCAAACGCCTTGGAGTTTCATGAAACGCTAAACGCCTTAGGGTTTCATCAAACGCCTTGGAGTTTTTTCGACGAAACACTAAACGCCTTAGGTAAGATAATAAATTAATAAGTTTTGATTTTTTAAATGAATAGCTTATTACTAATTATAATGAAATTGTTATAAATATAATAATTTAATAATATTTAATTAGTTTTTATTTATTAAATAAATATTGTATTACTAATTATAATGAAATTGTTATAAATATAATAAATTAAAAATATTTAATTAGTTTTTATTTATTAAATAAATATTTTATTATTTTTATTTATTGAATAAATAATTTATTACTAATTATAATGAACTTTTTATAAATATAATAAATTAAAAATATTGAACTAGTTTTTATTTATTAAATAAATAGTTTATTACTAATTATAATGAAATTGTTATAAATATGCGTCCTCATTGGGCAGGGCCGTTTGCTGACAATATCCGGCAATGGGTGACCAAAAGCCTTATGGAGCGATATAAAGATCGCAAATACAATTTTAGGAAGACATGGTTCATTAAACCGAGGGGGGGGGGGTTATGAGCATCCTCGGGAAATCAGGCGATTTCCACCCGGTAACATGTCTATTGACTTGTGGGGCCAGCACGTAGACTTTTATGTATCAGAGCCCTATGTCAAACGGTCCACAGCAAATGAGGCCAATCGGAGGAAGCAAAAGTACCCGAGTGGTCATGGAACCAAATCATATGCTGCTCGGCGACATGATGAGGTAATATGCTTCATCCCTTGTTCTTTTTAAACATATTAAAATTCTAGTGTCGTGATTAATTTGATTAATTGTTATTATATATTTATGTTTTTGTGTTTATAGCGGGACTCTGACACCAGTAAATATCCAAGTCTCATTGATGATTGGTGTAAAATGCATCAAAATAAAAATCATGAGTGGTATAATGATGATGCCAAAAACCAATATGTAAGAATGAGTCATTATTAATAAAGAATTATGTAGATTTGATAAACTACATGATTCACTACTAATATTACTTGTTTTGTTTTTACTTTTAGGAGACATTGGTGGATAAAGATGAATGCACAAGCGAAAAGTTCAAATCCCATGAGCGAAGAGGAAGTATTGGAGAAAAAGTTGGGATCCAGGCGCGGTCATAATAGGAGACGGGGTAGAAAGCTCTCAAGTGGGGGTTCAACTTTGAGTCAAAGCTCACAAACACAAGGGACACAAACACGGACTTATTTTACCCCGCAAGAAATGCATGAAGTTATGCAAAATCATAATGAACAGTCTCAAGCGCAGACCCTCAGGATGTCCCGAATGGAGGCTCAAATTCAATCTTACAACAAGTTTATAGAGTCTCAAGCCAGCTATATGAATTCTATGCATGCCGCCTTAAGACAACATAACATATCGGTTCCAGATCCTCCTACATTTCGACATGTGCAAGAAGAAGATGAAGAAGAAGGTGAAGATAAAGATGAAGATGAATATGAAGGTGAAGGTGAAGATGAAGCTGAAGAATACGACGACGATGATGATGAGTAAGTTTGTGCTTATGATGGCATTTTGCATTTTAAACAATTATATTTCGGTGTGTTGAACAATTGTTTAAGGTTTTGAACTTTGTTTGTTGCTTTGTATGTTGGTAGTTTGTAAGTTGCTACTTTGTATGTTGGTACTTTGTAGGTTGCTACTAGTTTGTTTGTGTTAAACGATATTAGAAAACAAGTTTAATCGTTTGTGTATTTGCGTTATCAATTTGAAAATTGCGGAAATTGGTTATAAATTGCATATCAAACAGGTTTAAAACTGTCGTGATGAAAAACAGGGTAAAACCTGGGTATAACGCGAAAACAGCAGGCTGCTGTCAAAACTTGCAGACCTTTTAGCGACGACATGTGGTCTCTGTAAGCCTTTAGCGACCACTTTTTGACTAAAACCTGCAGACCCTTTAGCGACGAAATTTGGTCTCTAAAGGGTTACAGAGACCACAAATTTGACCAAAAGTTTCGACAGAATGTGGTCTCAGAAAAGCTACAACGACGACAGGTTGACCGTTGACCAAAAACATGTCGTCGCTATAATTTTCTTTTCCATTTAATTTTGTGGTCAAAACTGGTCAAAGAAATTGCATGTAGGCCCGGCCTGTCATCGCCGAATGTCGTCGCAGTAGGTCTTCGGATACGAGCCTACATCGACGAGCCTACAGCGACGACATGTCGTCTCTGTAGGTCTACTGAGATGCCTTTCTGACCTTTTGTGACCACATTCTGTCGTCGCTAAATGTCATATTTCTGGTAGTGCAATGGATTATCAAATGATTTTTACCCATTTGTATGTATCTATGTTTAGTTAGATATGTATGTATGTATACATATGGGTAGGTATTGAGGCATGGTTTTTCTTTATTGATTTTATAAAATAATTCTATGTATAGCTAGTACAAAGATCTTAACAAATAGTTCAGACATTTCACAATTGTGTTTTGTGAACTGGGTTCAAAAGGTTTTTGTGAAATAACCTTTGGACAACTTTCAAGTTTCATCATATTGAAAGTTTTTTCCTAAGCTAGTTCTACTGTAGCACATTCAACTAAGTCAAAGATGGAGAATGAAGACCCAGTAGTGGGAATGAATTCTATATGAAGCCAGCTCAGAGAATGAAGATCATCATATTGTTGCAGATTTAAGTTAATGATTAAACAACACTTTGGAACATTGATTCTTATCCAAATGACATCTTCAGAGTTGTACGAATGTACATACATGTTAAACATGACCATTTGTGCATATGGTGTTCCGATTATCAGTGTCAGCCAATAAGACATGATTATGCAGTTTATATTTGATAGTCTCTGCAATCAGTAGACATTGTCTGGCAGTACATGTCAGAACACACAATAAGCATGTCCTAAATTCTCCAATGAAGAAAAAGGAGCTGGGAATATTCTGACTGGCTGAAGTAGTTACCAAGAAGATACTTTCTCACCTATAAATACAGGACTTCAACCTTGAAGACAAGTATGTGAATTGGGTGAACTACTTGTGAGTTTGAGAGCAATAGTATTAGCAATTTAGCATTCCGTACTAACCAGCTTTGAGTGTTTTCTCAATTAATAGTGAGTGTCATAATATGTATTCAATAGTTAGTTATTCCGCATACAAATAAATAGTTATATTGAAAAATGCTATGCATACCATTATTTAAACTTGCAATTAACTTAGTATCAATTAAGTTAGAATAAAAAAGATTGTATTCAACCCCCCACTACAACTTATTTTATTATTTTGGGACCAATAACTGGTATCAGAGCAACACACAAGTTAAGATTATTCTAATCTTAGATCTGTAAAGAGACCATCTATACTTTAAACTCTGCATATCTGGAAATTGTTCTACATCTAGACCACCTAAGTTTGATCTAAAATAATTTCAAATATGAAAATCTAGAATATGCTTTACTTTGAATCCGTCAACCCATTTATGCCTGATATTGTCCTAAAAGGGACCATATGTTCTAACATCTCTATTGATGTTCCTGATTCTAGAACTACCCTTGCTACTTTGGCGATGTAGTTAAAGCACCAAATGTATAGTCTAAAGCTAGAATGCAAATTGCTATTTTACTTCCAAATTCTATATACAACTTTGTATGCAAATTAGCTACTACCCAGAAAATGTGGGATGCTCTTGATGTAGCATATGAGGGTAAGGAGGAGGTCAAGAAAAATAATATCATAGTTCCTAAAAGAGAATATGTATTATTCTTTTGCTACAAGGGTGAATCTCTGGTAGACATGTATACTAGATTCACTGCCTTGTTGAATGACCTAGTAGCTATGAAGGTTGTCATTGATAGTTTTGAACTGATAAATAAGTTTATTGACTCACTTTCACCATCATGGGAACGCTTTACCACATCATTTAGAGTACTCATACTCAAGAACTTTGATCTTGTTTCACTATATAGAGCTCTCATAAATCATGAGAAATCCAAAGCCATGCTTGAAAAGAATATCAAGGAGAAATTGAAGCTACCTAACCATTCAAATGTTCCCTTAGTTGCTACTGAGCCTAAGAAGAAATGTTCAAAGGAAATGGTTGAGTACAAGTCCAAAAGCTGGTAAAGAAGAAGTAGATGCAAGTGAAGAAGAAGAGTATAGTGATAAAAGTTGTGATGAAGATGATCTTGAGAACTTTGCTAATGGAATGACTATGTTAGCTTACAAGTTCAAGAAGTTCAATAGAACAAAAGGCAAATCGAGTTTTAGATTCAGCAGAGGAGCCAACTCGGGGAATGCTGGTAAAACAAGAATCTTTTCAAAAGCAGAATGTCAAAACTGTGGAAATATTGGACATTATGCCATTGATTGTGAGTCCAAGAAAACATCCTCACAAGCTGGGACACCTTTTTTGGAAGCTGCCAAGTACAAAGGAAAATATAGGGCAATGAAAGCTAGAATGAAAGTTGATTCCAAAGAAAAGAAGAAACATGAAATGAACAGTTTGTTTACAGGGTCTCATGCCTAGGATGACTATAGCTCATCATCATTATCATCATGAAGTGAAAGTGATGATGATTGTGCTAAGAACAACAAGTATGGAAAAGTTTTGATGGCCAAAGAAGATTTTGTGGAGGAAAAGAATGAGGGTACATGTTTGCTGATATGAGGGAAGCTGATATCAAGATGCAAGCAGATAATTGAAAAGTGACAATGTTGTACAAGGTAAAAACTTTTGGTCATATACTAATGATGAAAAGCATAAATGTTTGATTATCTCATAATTGATCTTAATATGGCTTGCAAAAAGGAATATGAATTTAAGACAACTATCAAGGAATTAATGTTTTATAAATTGAAAACAAGTGTCTTAAAGATGAAAAACTTGAACTTGAATCAAAACTTTATGCTTCCAAAGTCCATTTGCAAGAGTCAGCTAACATGAAAAATCAATTAACAAACCTCAAAAAGTTGTTGAATCTTAGTGTCACTCTTCTCAAAGAATAGCTAAATGTGTTCAAGAGAAAGTGTCATACCAAGTTAAAGCAATCTTAAGTGGTGATTTTGAAGCAGTTGCTGCCATAGCTAAGGTAACAATAATGGATCCACTTTTGGAACAAGCAACAATCTTACTAGAAACATTTGCTTTTTCAGACTTTAATTGGTTTTGATACTCATTTAGAACTCTAGAGTGTACCTCAGATTGTGTCTCAATTCGAGTTTCAAGAAACTTGACTTGACTTAAAGCACTGGATTTTTCAGCTGATTGCTTAACAATATGAGCATGTTCTTCCTAATATTTCGCTTCCCAATTTTCCATAAGGAACACTTCCCGACTTCCTTCTTCTGTGCAACGAGCATCTTGTTGTCATAATATTCAGACATTCTTCGAACGCTTTTCGTTAAGCTCTCTCTCTCTCTCTCTCTCTCTCTCTCTCTCTCTCTCTCTCTCTCATTTGCAATGATGAAAACTTTGATTTAGAATACTTCTTTTCAACTGATCTTGTTAAACGTGCACACTCTTTCACTAGTGTTTTGTATTCTTTCTCGGATTCACTCTTAGTTTCGTCTCTCGTCATCGTAATAATGTTGCTTGAATGGAACTTTAAATATTTAAGATTTGAAATGACAAAGAATCTTTTTCTTTAAGAAAAATGTTGATCGAAACTTAAATTTTATCCGAACGAAGTTTCCCTCCAAATTTTTTCAAAATTTCTCGAGTAAAATCAAAATTTTCACAAACCAAAATAATGAACATTTTTTTTTAAATTTGTTTCGAGCTCGATATTCAATCACACCCTACTTGTATCTAGCTTCAATCAATTGAACTTAAACCATCCATCTCGAGATCAAACTAATCGAGATCAAACAACTTGTGTTTTTGATAACCTAATATCAAACCTATCGAGCTCGATTGTAAACTTGATATATCATGTTCCTACGATATCAGCCTGTCGAGCTCGAATGTATACTTGCGAGATCAACCTGTGAGATGACACAAACACACTTACTTGCGAGATCAACCGGTGAGCTCGAATCTATACTCTGTACATTTCAAGTTCATCATTCATAACTGCCATTTTTGCTCAAATTCCTCAATTCCTTCGTGATTATGTTTAATTAATCGATGAAGATCATCATAAACTCGAAAACCGAAGCTCTGATACTAATTGTTGAGTCAAATTAGAGTTTTTGTAAGAATTTAATATGAACAGTGTATGTATATGTGTACGTATCTGTATATATATTGAGAGAGTTTAGTTGAGTATGTTATTACAAAATGGTCAAAGGTTATACAAGAGATTGTAAGAGTTAGTAATTGTGAGTACATGTTAGGTATTAATACCTCTCACAATTACACAAATACTGAACTATACAAGCAATGTTTGCAATCCTAATTTTTTTTCCGAATATAAATTATGAGTATGGTTCAAGAGGGCAACCTCTATATGGAGGGAAGAGAGGGAAGTTTTTGGGCCAAAAATAAATTGACACATGTCACTTAACAAACTTTCATTTCAACCCCCTATATTTTTCAAATACTATATTTTACTTCCTCTTATTTGTTCTACACTCACACTCTCACCCCCACCCCACCAACCACCAACTACTTCTAGCAGTCGGAATCTTTTTTTTTTTAATTTATTTTTGAAAAATAATTTTCTTTTTTTTACTAATTTTTTTTCTTAAAATGTTTTCTTTTTATATTATCATTGTATTCAGATGTTTGTTGCTGCAATTTATATAATGCATATTTTGTGTTTTGTATTTATATGTTTTATTTTGTAATATACTACATGGTATTTTGATATTTGTTGTTGCATTTTATATATACTGCATGTCATTTTAATGTTTGTTGGTGTATTTTATATATATTGTATGTCATTTTGATGTTTGTTGCTGCATTTTATATATAATGCATATCATTTTGATGTTTGTTGCATTTTATATATATTGCATTTTTATGTTTTGTTTACTTGTAAAAATCATTCAAATCTTTAAAAAAAATTATATCTAAGGTTTATATAAAGAAACAAGAAAAACTAAAAGGAAAGAAGGTAAAAGGTAAAATATTGAATAAAAGAAAAGATATAAAAAAAATTAGAAAAAAAACTTTGAAAACAAACAAAAAAAAGTTCTGTAAAAAAAAATTGGGCAACAACTAGCTGCTGGTAACAGATGTTGGTTGGTGTGGGTGAAGGAGAGTGGAGGTAGGAAAGATGAAAGAAAGAAGAGGAATAGTTAGAAATTGAAAGGGAAAAAGAAAATTTAATAAAAAGTAAAGAGAGTATAAGTGAAAGATAATGTAATATTTGTTTTTCCTAACTTCTACCCTTATATTTCAAACTAATTACAAAAATATCACATTATAACCATTGATTAAGATCAAACAAAATATTTAATCAAATAATTTACAAAAAATTTCTACCCCTTTTATTGCCTATTCTCCCTTGATCTCAAATCATAACTTATTTATGTTATCTTTTAATTAAGTAGACACTGAAACTTATGTTCTTTTTTTGAAATAATCAAAACCATACATAAATACCTCATTAGTACTAGGTGTGTCTTTAGAAATTAAATATATAAGTAATGAGTAAATAATTATATTTGTGTAATGAATACTTTTTGCCTATCTATTAGTTAAAGTTCTCTTTAGATAGAGATAAATGAGAGAGAATTGGACCCGACTTTCATATTGTGGAGACCACATATGAAAAAGTAACTTAACAACCGAATTATCCATTAAGACATGCTTCAAAACAAAAGTCTAAAATATGCTTGATAAGTATGTCATCTAAAACATTTATTGATGATAGCATATGATAATGTTGATGAAATGGATATAACGAGTATTTTTAAACTTACATGTTGTAAACTTGTAATTACATTTTTAATATAAAACTGTTAGTTATATGAAGGTCAATATTATAGTTTTGAGCGTTAAATCAAATAATTAATCTTGATAATAATATTTTTATTTTTTATTTGAATGATAGTATAATTAGATTTAAAAAAGTAAAGTAAAACTCATATATAAAAGCTAATTATTTAATAAGTAAGAGGTTATAGTTCTGATTAACATATGAAGCTAATTCCTCATATACAAAGCTAAAAATGTATAGAAATTTTGTGCTTCATGCCATGTATCTCACAAATAACTATCAATACATGATGTTTGAACTTTCTTAAATTTACATTTCATATACCTTCATTCACTTAAGGTATTTAATTATTATATATTGTAACTATATATATTAGTCACCTTCTAATTGAACATGATAATTCCAAGTATTCAACACTATTAAAAAGAAGATCGTTAATTTGTCTAATGACATAAGAATTATTTTTTTAAAAATCAAGTTGGTTGTTGAACTAATCATTACTAATAGGGTTGTCGTTCTATTAATATGTATACTAGTCAGGGTCTCACGCATTGCGGCGGTTATGAATAGAAAATATGATAATAGTCAATAATGATTGTAAACTTTTGTTTCAAGTTCATTTATACTTTATGCTATCACAATACTGTATTTTAATTATTATTTATTTTACATTTCGAATAAAGATAATTGTAAAGTGTATAAACTAAAAGAAACAATTAGGTATAGATTGATTTGATTTTTAATTTATGTATTTATTTATTATTGAAAGGGGCATAAATATAATTTTTAATCTTCCATTATAAGGGTTTAAGATATATCAAATGAAAATGACACTTAGTATAAGATAAAACATATCGAAACTTTATTTGTTATATTGAGTTAATCGATTAATTAAAATACAACTCATTAATCAATTAGGTGTTTAAAAATTTATGTAAGTAAACTATATACGATATATGAAATATGCAATTTAAAAATTACAGATAATGCTTTATGCAATTCAACGATAGAGTAAAGTATCAAAAAAGTTTAACTAAAATGATTTTTATGTTTATATATATAGATTTTATTTATAAATAAATTGTTACATTTAGTCATTTAAATAAAATGAATACTATCTCAAAATCATACGATAAGAAACAACAACAAAAGAACAAATTAGTTATTTTTTTTACACTATTCATTTAATAATTAATATTAAATATTAATAGTACGCCGAATTTATCATTCCTTGTAAATGTAGGAGTTCTTATCGCGAATGATCAAAATGCCTGTACTAGACTTGGCCCAAGATTACCAACAAAAATGATGAAAGTGTAAAAGGATAATTTGGGCCACGCATTTTCTTTCATTAAAATAAATGTTACTTGTAAAAAGACAAAGCGGGAAAAGTATAGGCAACTTTGCCACAAATGCACAATCACCATGATGTATTTCCATTTCCAATCATCTTTTCGTTGTTTGATGATTTATACCTACATCAAAAACGTTATTTCATACACCAAGGTACAAAACATCGTACATATATATACATACATAAAATATCAATAAAGTAAAGGTTAATATGTATCATATTAATATACTATTTTGATGCAGAGATCTTTTCAACACAACGGATTATGTTCTCTCTCACATGAATATCAAATAAATCAAAAAGTCATAACTTTATTTGAAAATTCGCGACGTACTATTTTTATTTGTAAGAGAAGATAACCTCTACTGTTGAGTTGAACGTGTATAGTTTACGAACTTTTGATCAAATAGGAAAATGGTTTTTAGCTAGTTCGAACGATTTAGTTATTTTGATAAAAGTGATCTCAAGTCAAATAGTCAAAGTAGAAACAGTCAAGTTGAACTAATAGAGTGCCTCCATAATAACAAAAATAGTTCTTTAACGATATTTTTGTTGATATAAAAAATTAAGAAATTAAATAATATAAATTTCTAATTTAATATTTAAAAAACATGTATAGACAATATGAATTTACTGTAAAAATAATTTATAAAAAGTTAGAATAGCAAGTCGTATATAGATGCATATATGATATGCATTTTACAAGACTAGACAATGCATTTGTTGTAACTAAGTAAACTTTGTTAATAAATTAATGATCCTAGTGTTGATTACCAAATTCAAGCTAATTAAGGGCGTCTTTAAGTAAATAAAGAAAACTAATTGAGTGGGTATTGACTAACTTATCACAAGTTTTAATTATTCAACAATAAGTACACTCAGAATCCATACTTTGAATGACAAACACCTAAATGGAATCGAACATAAGACCTCATAATTTATAATTATAAGATATTGAATGGTCGAGTTCATATTGAAAAGTTTTAGGATATAAGTTATTGCAACCACATGCTAGTATTTTTTAATACGTACGAACGTTATTTTGTATTATATTATACATTAATTTGTATCGTATATAATCAATTGAAAGTACGAAGCTCATTAATATACAAGTTTTGAAAAATGATAATTGTTGCTATATGCTTTAGGGTAATATACAAAAAAGGGACGGAGTATGTTAGGATTGGTTTCACCTAATCAAGACTTATAGATTTGAATAATTGTCAAGAAACTTGCGAAATAGTACTTGGCAATCAAAGAATAACTCACAGAACAATTTATCAATCAAAAGTTTCAATATTATTAATATCAATAATACGAATACACAAAAGTATTAGGGTTTACACCTTGAACCTGTACGTATCTCTCTCTATTCTATAGGATCTCTATTAATATGAGTATAGAGTCATCAACAATATATCCTTCAAACTAAGAAACAATCTAATCATAAACTCTATCTGTTACCATAATTACAATATACGTAAAAAGTATTCATATTGTAACAGTACAAACTTAAGTAAACAGTATTAACTATGAAGCAGCACTAATACTAGAACAGTATTAACTCTTAAGCTTTACAGTATTAACTCTGGTAACATCACAAACTCTTGAAGACAGTAGAAACTCTGAAGCAGTACAAAGTCTTCATACAGTAGAAACTTTTAAGCACAATACTAACTTCTGCAAACAGTACAAACAGATTTAATCCCAACATAGTACTATGGTTTTCTTTATTAGTATTTTAAGGTACGAAACTTTTCTATTCTTATCCGAGGTATTACACTTTTTTATACCATATAAGTTAAAATACTCAATAAATGTAGTATATTATGTAGCAACAATTCAAAATTTTATCTCAAAAAGAAGGTTAAATACACAATTTTATAGTAAAAATAACATATTTCATATGTATTTCTAAAGTTCGTAGGTCGATAACATTAGTTAAATATCGGTTCGATTTTTAGTAAACCCGAATTGAACATAAACATTTCGGTTATTGCATTATCAAAAATCAAACTGTTCGTTCACCTTTAGTTCAGTTTTTTCAATTCGATTATTTCGGTTACGATTCAAAATTTTCAATTTTTGTGCTCACCCCTACCCTCGTTCACATAGAAAGAGTAAATGAAAAGACTACTTTACCCTCATCTTATTTGAAAGAGGGACCGACGGTGATACAAAATTCCCAGTCAAGGGACAAAACCTGCAAAAAACCCGACCTAGGGACCAGGAGTGGAATGAGTGACATACCACAGAGACACTGGGAATGTAATTTACTCTTTTACAAATGACGAATTTAAAGTGAATTTCATTTCTATAAATAACATAGTTACTTAATTGATTCATATTCCTCAATCAACTCTAAAAAAATATTAAGTGAGAAGAGAGAAATTGAAATTGAAGCGGCGATGAGTGTTTTTCGGATTACTCAAATTTGGCTATAACATTAAAGTAATATCAAATTATTTTGTATATTAAGTTTCATTTTTTAGTATATCTATTAATATATAGTAGTTTTGTAAACTATAAAATACTAATTTTGAGCTGAGTTTCTAGTGATCTTCATAAACTCTCTAATTTGATGAAAAGATAAAAGTTCGGCAACTTAAACTAAAATAAATAAATAAATAAATAAATAAAATATCATTTTACCAAAATAAACGATGTCAGAGATCTTTTACGTTTCTAGACATGAAAATCGCCGAAATGCATAAATAAATGGAAGCGATCCCGGCGATTAAGTGTGGTCCAATAAAAATACGCCATGTGACCAAAAAAAGTTGCTCTTTTGACCAAGTCTTGCCAAACCTTGATGACCAACACGTGTTAAAGGAAATCGCCGAAATGCATTAAACGACCTGCGATCCCGGGTATTTCCATTTGAATTCTCAAATAACGTGTAATCGCTTAATAGGGCGATTGGTTGCCATTGTTCACCATTTTCTTCTAAAAAAAAGCTTAGAACAAGTCCGGAAATCGGTTTGGCCACCATTTTCATAAAAAACAAAAAAAAAAAAAAAAAAAAAAAAAAAAAAAAAGAAAAAAAAACTTGGTCCCTGGGTGGGGTTGGAATTGGGGTTGCGTTTTGGGTTGCGGTGGGAGTTGGTGGTGGTAGTGGGTGGTGTTGGTTCTCGGTTGTGGTTTGAGTGGTTCTCGGTGGTGGTTGTAGTGGTTCTTGGTGGTGGTTAGAGTGGTTCTCGGTGGTGATTCTTGGTGGTGGTGGTGGTGATTCTTGTTGGTGGTTATAGTGGTTCTTAGTGGTGGTTGTTGCGTTTCCCGGTGGTGGTTGTAGTGGTTCT
Source organism: Logfia minima (assembly GCA_963921325.1). Taxonomy (NCBI): domain Eukaryota; kingdom Viridiplantae; phylum Streptophyta; class Magnoliopsida; order Asterales; family Asteraceae; genus Logfia; species Logfia minima. Next base: position 10,641,967 of record OY992771.1, on the reverse strand, counting down.
TGGTGGTGGTTGATGTAGTTCGTGGTGGTGGTGGCAGTGGTTCTCGGTGGTGGAGGCGGTTTGTCATCTTTATTGTTTAATCGAGCGTTTCAACAATGGGGGCAAATTACAATCCAGACGAGATATTTCCATATATTTTGACATACTCATATTAATTTCGAATTCATTTTATGTGCGTTAGCTAGGTTAGATAAACGTATTTTATAATTATTGCGGTTTGAATTAGTTATAGAGTTTGAATAATTTATATTGATAATTGTTATGTTAGTTTAACTCGTTAAGTTAAATTAGACTAGTTGAATAAATGAATTAGATGATAGATAATTGTTTAAAGAGGATTGTTGTTGTTTGATTTTTGCGGTAGTTAGTTATAGATTGTTGTGGTAGAGGATCATTTTATGTTAGATAATTTTTATGTTGTTTATAACCCGTTAAGTTATATTGCATATTCATATAAATGAATTAAATAATAGATAGTTGTTTTGATAGGATTGTTGCGTGTTGACGTTAGTTATAGATTGTTGCGGTTTGATTGTTGTAGTTTCAATTACTTATAGTTTGTTGCAGTTTAAATAACTAATATTAGCTCATTGTTATATTCTTTGTAAATGCTTTAACATGAGAAATGTAGTTAGTCTATTAGATTGCGTATTTTATTAGGTAATTGTTACGTTTATATTTAAAAAATATTATGGCAGTGTGTTTTAAAATGAAAAGGACATTTCGAACTTTTTTTTATATATTTGTTGTTAAAATATAAACGATTTGAATTAATATGTTGTTTTGTTTTTTTTATTTAATTTATTTTAATTATAAATTATAATTTTATTTATTTATTTATTTTAATTCTAATTATAATTTATTGACTAATATGTTTTGTTTTTTGTATTGAAGATGTATGTTGCACTTATCACCATGAGGAGTAGGATGACTATTCTGCCAGAGATGTAGAAAAAGTTACAGGGTACCCCTAAAAGGTATTATTTAGGCAGACTTGTTTTGGTAGATTTTGGATATTCTTCATTGCCAAGTAGAGGGTCATCTTCTACACTTGATTCTACAGATGTTGGTAGAATTACGTCAGCCGCATAATCCGGAGGTTGATCCGTTGGTATATGAGGTCGGGGGTCACCGTTTAAAGTTCGGACCCAAAGAGTTTTGTTTGATTACCGGACTACGTTTTGGACGAATAGATTGAGTGAAATACCAAGCGAAGACTACCCCTTTTCGCCATCGAGTATTCGGACACGTCAACAGAGTCGATTCACTTGCAGGACCTTCATAACTTATACTACGGACCTGATTTTGCCACTCTATCAAACTTAGATACAGTTCGTGTATGTCTATTAGTTGTGTTGGAGTTTGTTTTTTTGGGAGCCGGTGGTGACATGCAAAACGTTGTTGATCCCGACTTTTTTGAACTGGTAGAAGATTTGGATGCGTGGAACCGTTTTCCATGAGGTTCTCATGTATGGCTCATTACACACGCACAACTAAAGGATGCGGTACCCATTAGAAGGCCGAAACATTTAAAATGGTGAAGCAAAGTTCTCCGAAAAACTGAATTATACACTTACGAGATTTATTTAGGCATTTAAGGTTAGATAATTAACCAAATTTCTCAACTTTTGTTACATGGGATGTTGATATAATTTTTGGATAAATTTGTTATGTTTTAACGTTTTGTAGATATGGATTTTGGAGACATTTCCCATATGCCAAGAGTGGTGGATACTTCATGAACACATGCTTCCGAGGGGAATTCGGTGGGACAAGAATATTTAGTTTAAAATGGAGCATCAATATCTCTTGACAGGCCCGTTTGATCCTATAATTTCTTTTAGTTTAATTTTTTTTTTAATATGTTAGTTACAGTTAACTAACCAAAATGGTTTTTGTAGCTGAACATTCCTCGACATACGCTTCAGTAGCTTCCCTGCAGAGGGGCGGACGGATTGGTGGATAGCGAGCAGGGATTGGTTTGACGATCAAGTAAGAGATCGCGTTCCTCGTCAACCTCCAGGTCCTCGTCGCAGGCCTCAGCTAGACGCACATTATAATGTTATTTATATACCAAATTAACATTGTAACTTTATAAATAGGTGAATTATGAGCAACTACCACATAAAAATAAGAGGATCAAGAAAGTTGGGAAATACGAAAAATTACCTTTTTGTCCATTACTGAACACGACTCCGGTTGAGAAACCTGCTAATAAGAGGATCAAGTTAGTGTATTTGCTTTATATGGTTGACTATTACTGCTATAATGTTTTACTAATGTTTTGTTAACTGTAATAGGAGTTTGAACAAATATATAGAGATCTTCTCGTCCCTATTATGGACCCTGAAATATTGATGAATGACTAAAGTCCGAAAGATCAAACAAAGTTAATGTGTCATTTATTGAAAATTTGACATGGTATAACAAGTATTGGCATATCCTACTTTGTAGAGAATGCAGGCCCAAGGATAAAGTACCGGGTGAGAGGACAGAAGAGGGATGGCTTTACGATACTGTAAGTACATTTGTACTTGAATGTTGTATTATTTATGTATATGTAATAGGATTTTGGATATTAACAAATGTTATAAAATATACAGCATATCCGGACGTGGATAGATTATCTGAACACACTTAGAGCTTCAGATGCTGACTGGGGAGCGGTTGACCCTTTTCTCTTGTCCACTCTCCATTCGGCTCACCACACAGTGTCGAAAGCTTATTCTGATTGTGTAATCTTCCCTGGGAACTGGAAAGATGTCAGGCGTGTAAGTGTATTTTTACATAAAATGTAATTAATTATTCGTGTTTAAAATTGTAGATATTATATGCAAGATTTCAAATTTGGTAACTAATCGTAACATGTTATTTTATGCAATAATTTTTGCCACCAAATGAGCCAGACAAACATTTTTGCCTTTTGGAGTTTGAGATTGCAACTGGTATTTTTACGTACTACGGTAGCATGATAATGTTTGATAGTGATGGAAGAGTAATAAGAGATGAGTTTTGGACAGGATTGGAGGATAGCATAAGAAAAAAATGCCAGACTTTTTAGATAGAAGTGGTGTATTCGAGAGTATGGTATCAACAAAGAGACATACAACATCACATTTAGGACTCATCTGAAAGAGCTCACTCCCCAGCAGGCTGGTAGTTTTGGTGATTGTGGGGTTTTTGTATGTATGTTAATGTATCGTTTGGCGTTTGATAGGCCGCTTCTACTAGATGTACATCCTCGACATGCCGGTTTATGGTATCGCGGGTCGATGATTAGACTTTTTTATCAGTTTGTGGATGAATAGATTTATATATATATATATATATTGGTTTACAAGCAATTTTTATGTTGATAACTCATCATTACGTTATTTTATAATTAAAAAGCATTACATTAACTCAGGGTAAGCAAAGTTACATAAAAATAGGTCTAGAGTTCATTCAAATCGACAGTAGAATATACAAATGATTGTGATGACGTCATTATTGACTTTTCCTATGGTTATCAACACCACATCGTGTACAGACATTAATTTTCACCCTTTCTCCCCTTGATGGAATATCTCCACTGTTTTTAGGTCTACCTGCATTGCGTTTAGTAATATTTGGTGGTAAAACTCTTTGAAAATTTTCAGGAATGATCCAACCAAATACGTCTCCTACAAAGTTAGTTTCCTTTGCATATGTTGCCTTATAAGTTGGAATGGTGAACCAGTGTTTTGCTAACTGAGCACAATCGGTTATTCCGATTTCCTTTAACACCGCTATAACGTGACCACATGGTAACCCAAAATGTTGCCATTTTAGACATGAGCACTCTCCTGTGTCCAAATCCACATGAGAATCTTGTTTTCTATCGTTCATTTGGTAACGATAGCGACTAATGCCGTATACTCTCCATCTGGAAGATTTCAAAATTCTCCGATGCATTTTTTTCTCCGGGTAAGGTGTAAATGATTGACCTACTTGTTCGTACTTAGCTGATTGATACATACAAAAATATTTATATAATTAGTCATTTAGACGACGAAGTTAAATTAAAAGAAATAAAGTTCACGTACCTGCATCGAAGTACCACCTTTGAACCAGCCCTCTGAAAAACTCCATTAACATGGTAATTGGCATTTTTCGTGCTTCCCTACTTAATGCATTGACCAACTCTACCCAGTTTGACGTTATGTAATTGTATCGATTTACAGGGCTATGAGCCCTAGCCCATCTAGTTTCTCCAACATCGACAAGCTTACCATGTGCGTCTGCATCTAACCAAGAAGTTGATTCATATAATAGTCATACTCAAAAACTCTATGAGCTTTGCATATCTTCCAAAATAACCAATTGTATTTTTTAAGTAGGTTCATGTTATAATTGATTTATTTTTATAGTGATCGCTTCTACATTATAATAGATTTATTTTTATTGTTTGACCATGAACAGTTATTAGATGATTATGAACGCAAGATTTTAAATAATATACTTTTATTGAACTTGATTGCATTTGATTAAACTTAACGAGAGACATTAGTATTTCTGCGAACGTAGATTACAAAATTAGATCGTGAATTAGTCAATTGAATTGAGATTTAGTTTGGTTAGAAACCCGGAGTGAAAACGAAGGATAATTTATAATCAATCAGTCGAGAGGAGTGACAGCAAATCCTATTCTTCATTTATTTGATAAACAACAATTGGTAAACACGTTTTAACAAACACCCCGACATCATTAGTGAACTAATCCAAGTGAATGTCTTTTACAATTGATAAATTTAATTACTGATACTACAGTATCCAACTGCCTGTCATTTACTTTTATTATTAATTAGTGATAATTGCATAGCAACAATTCGGTTGCAAAACCCGCCCATTTACTTACCTGTTAGATTAACTTTATTCACTAAACACTCTTGATTGCACAGTCCTCTTAGTTCGACTTGAACTTACCCAAACTATACTATTACTCGACAGGGTACACTGCTCGGTTGTGTAATAGTTAATTTGGGGTATTTACGATATAAATTATATAACTAGATTTTACACATCAAGTTTTTAGCACCGCCGCCAGGGACTGTGTTTATATCAAGAGTTTAGTTTGAGTGTAGTTAATCGATCATTTCTTGCATTCTTCCTAGAAAGTTACTTTTATTGTAATCGTTTTGCGCCAGTGCACTTTATAGTTTTATTTGTTGTGTTCTTATAGGTTTACACGTTTAATGTTTTCGGTGTATGTAGTAACAATTTTCGTCAATGTCTTATTACACCTTGTTGATTTTATTAGTATTACTTTTCAAAATATTAAAATTTCGTATGTTATTATAATGTCCAAGTAGTTACGATAATAATAATAAAATTGACGTTTTTACTTTCATAGTGTTTGTTCGTTTGTTTAAATAAATATATATTAATTCAAAATATATTTATGGAGGTTATATAGATATATATATATATATACCAATATATGTTTATAAGTGATCACCTATAGTTTGTGTTAGGGTCTTAGTAGTTAAACACTAAAAAACCCTTTTAATTAAGTGTTCATTTCCTTAACAGATTATGTCCGAATTTTGACCCTTCGTGTGATACCATTTGACTAGTCAAACGATTTATTTTGTTATGACATTTTTATCACATATTTCCAAATGTCTTAGGTTTCAATAAAGGTAATATTCATAGTTTTTGGATATGTATAAGGGGTTCAAAACTATTTACTATTACTCAAAAGTACAACACTATTTTTCTAGATAGTCTTTGGAAAAAAAACATTTGTTGACTGGCTTAGCCTCCTCCTCACGAAATGTGCCCATAAAAATTTTATATCTTAGAAAAAATTTAACTTTTAAAAAAAAGAATCATGCCTTTTGGATCTCTGAGGAAAAAGTTATGGCCTCTTAAAGTAAGACCAAATTTTGTCTTATGAAGACAGATTGGATACACATTTTTATAAAATCATTTTGGGGTATCAAAACTTGTCCAAATTGCATGAGACGACTTGGGTTGGAAACCTAACTTCCTAAATTAAGTTTTTGGCTTAAGAATCACTCAATTTGGTTATGTTATGTTCTGGTTATGACGTTCTAAGCTAGACCCAAAATTTTGTCAGCTAGTTCTTACATTCGACTTTTTACAAGGTTTTAACATTTAAAGTGATACCAAACATAAATGTGATATGTATTAGTCGGTTTTGTTGTGAGTGAACATATCTAGCATAAAATTAAATAAAATCTATGAAATGATGATATTAGAGAGAGTTTCATCACAATGCTTTATGTTTAGAGATTTTTAAGAAGAAAAAGTCTCGTGTTCGTCGATTGTAGCTCTGTTTAAGCCCGTGTAAGTTTCCAAGATTTCCTTTGTGATCTTAGCTCCTTGGGAGAAAGAAATTTCCAGGAAATAAGGGTATGTTTATAAGCTAAAAAGTGTGTAAAATTTGGTTGAATGTAGGTTGTTCTCTGTGATTTTTCAGCAAGGAGAGGGAGAGAAAATGGCTGAGATTTGTGAAGGGAGGGTGTGGAAGTTTAAGCCATTTGTTCTATGCCAAGCCTCCATGATTTACAAGTATGAGAGGTTGATTGTGGGAGGTAAGGTGGGGATGTAGGGGAAAAAGGGAGGGAGAATGTTGATGAAGGGGGGCATGGGCCAGTTTTTGGAGGGATAAGGGGGAGAGGGGGGCCCTTTTACTAATTCTAGCCATCTCAAGAATGTTTAGGCTGGATATTTAGATCATTAGTGTAAATCTAGGTTAATTAAATGTTAAATATGTGATTAGAATTAATTGGAGGTAATTAAAGGATATTTAAATGTGATTATAATATTATTAGTTGATTAAATAATATTCGAATATTTATCGTTACCTCGTTAAATTATTTACATATACTTAAGAGTTGTTTAATAAATTACATATACTTACTCGTCGTTATACGTAAATTAAATTACATAAGTGCTAAATCAAACGTACATAACGCTATGCTCATATTCCTAACATAATAATATAGAATCAAAAAATACTATTTGTAAGAAGTAGTTTCGAGTTATTTTCTAAAAGATTATCACCAACGTTCGTATTCATCGGACCCTCCGATAGTTTCAAGTAATTTTCAACAAAATCACATGTATGAAATGCTCTTGCATCAAATTTTTATGCAATAGAAATATGCATAGTGGGCATGCTAGACTTATCTCAGTTAGATCAAATTCATTTTTGATTACGAGGGAATTAGCGTAAGAACGCATGATTAGCATGTACGAAATTTCACCTGATTTCGAGGGGTGTCATAGCTTTCTCCTTAGCCTCTTGACCAGAGATTCATGCTAGTTCGAATCCATGCCATACGTGAAACCTGACACTTGCTAGCTTGGCAGCAAGTCCGGTATTTTTTGGCATTCCGCAGTGTACCGAGTAATAAACACATCCAATGACTCCTTGGCATATTGCCGAATGTCAAGGGAGTCGAGATCAGACAGCTCATAATACTTTAAGTTATGATATTGTGCTACAAATTTAACTCTTAAATCAGCAAAGTTTGTGATGCTCTACGCTGGCAGCTTGGTGAACCATTCATGGGTAACTGACTGTAACACGGTTGGGAACATGTGGCAGGCAACAGCGTCATCCCAGTGATAAGTCTTGATCGCACCACTTTGGAAAAACTTGTTCAGATTAGTTGTTCCATAATATATCCCCAGAGAAAGTGGTGTCGTCATGACCTCTGATAACGGATGGTTAACGATCTGAGGTGCGAAACGCTCGGTGGTCATAGATAGCTCTAATGTCTTCTTTACATCCTCACATTTCATTATCCCAAACAAGTTCTCCATCATGGTATTCACCACTGATTTTTTAGCTAGAGATGGTGCGAAAGCGGGTGTCGTTGCTTGCACCAACAAATTTGCCAATAATGTCTGAGGGTTTGGTGACGGTGTTGTAGTCTGCAATATACTCGGGCTTGTGCATATAGATATGGTTAGTTGTGAGGACCCATTGGGGGCGGAATATACACTGCTGGTTGAAACGGGATTGATTGTGGCATGAAGGGGTCTTGGTTCGTCGAAGTCCATGCTATGCTTGGTTCAGGGCTAATAAAATAACCCATTTGCCTAAGTAATTCATGAGCACTACTCGGCGAGATGAACTCAGCCTGACGAGGTAGAGTAGGCCCAAGATTAGCCTGTGGTGTGTCAAGACGAGGTGGAGCAGAACCTATCGTCGGAGGTAGTGCCACATGAGATGAAGATGTAACCATTTTGTAATTTTAAGTAAAATAAATAAAAAATACCAATTGTCGGCGTACGAAATGGTGGTTTGCGGTGGTTACAATTGAAAATCAACAGAAACTGATAAAAATCACAGTTCTGTTAGTGGATTAAGCTATGGATGACGCCATTTGATCAAGTATATTTCATCTTGAATGCAAAATAATGAGGGTTTATGGGTGATTGATGTCACGTTAAACAGTCGGGTTTGTCAAGGCGGTGTCGTCGTCGGTTGAGGTTGCCAGACGGTGACCGAATGATGCTATATCAGTGGGGTGTTTTATATTTTTAGTGCAAGGTATCCTGGATTCCTTACTACGTACTAACTAACGTGATTAAGTGGTAAGTATGACTCAGGTGTCGTTCTATGACGGTCGAATTTGAAACGGAGCTCGTTTGGATAATTTTGTTGTCAAGATAGGGTTTTGGATAATTGGGTAGAAGTGTTGGTTTTTTATCTCTTTAAACTACTATAGCAATAAAACAAAATAAACTAGCTAATATGCAAGGAACAACTAAGGATATGGAAAACGTGGTTTGCCATGATTTAGTATAGTGCCGGAATGATGTTTATTATGAAGGCATTCTTTAGACTAGTAGATAGATATACCTTGGTGAAAACACTAGAGCCCTACCAATTCAACATATGTTCTAAATTGGCATGTCACAAGGAACTAGGTTATCGTGATTCTGATCAGAAGTGGTTATGCTCAACTCTCAACACTGCCCTGCAGCGCCGGTCCATTGATTTCGAGGACCCTGTGTGAAAAATAAAAATGGGCCCTAATTTTTTTTTATATATAAGCAAAATTCTATAAAATTACAATAAGCCGATAATTGTTATAAAAATACCTATGATATGAGTAATGGGCTTATAAATAATAATAAGTTATTCTAAATGGACTACAATTATTAAATGGACCATAATAATGGGTTAATAAATAAGGATGGAAAAGCCTTTCAGAAAAGAAAAAATTGTGACTTTCAATATTCGAACCTGCACCAAACATAAATGGTGTAAGACTGAAAGAGGGGCACATTGTCAACTTATCTATTGTAAGTTTATGATTTGTTTTACATAAAATAATATACATTAACATATATAATATATATTGGCTAAATTTCGAGCCCTATTTTTTCCGTAGCCCCTACGCGGTCGCACACCCCGCACCCCCTTTGGGCCGGGCCTGCTGCCCAGTTACAAAACTAGTGACCCTTCTTGGAATATGTAGATTCCCTAGGGTGCATGAATAGAGTAGCATACCCTTCTTAGAATATGTAGATTCCCTGGGGTGCGTGGATAGAATAGCAATCCTACTAAAGTCTGACCTTTCTTATCACCTGAGTTTTTCTTTCATTCTCCTAAGTGCAAATAATAGTCTTCATTTATAATCGTGTTTTGAATAGTTTTCTATGAATGGCTTTGATAGAATCTAAATGTGATAGACAAACTAGAACACTAAATGATTATTTTTCTTCCTTTTTAGATTCATAAATGAAGCTTGTATTTTGGCACATTGAAATTTCATTTATGATTTAAATCAGCCCTTGCTTAAGACTACCCAATAAATCCCTTGGTAATCCACAATGTACTACACTTATGTGTTTCCAAAAGACCTTGACCATGTTCAAAAGAGTCCTATAGTAATTCACAATGTACTCTATTGCTTAACAGTATTTCCACGACGTCCTACTTTGACCATAATTTTGACTTAGATAACTAATTACCTCTTAAAAAGGTTTTAATCACGTTTACTAGTGGAAAGGCGACAGTTGATGATGAGGTTTAAAATCATAGATAGAAATCGAATTTAAAATGATGAATTCATAATTAATTAAACATCATCCCTAACTATAATTATTTAAATCATGTCAAAAATACAAACAACTACTCACAGATCATGGTAATTAACATTTCAAATATTAATAAATCACAAACATCAAACAAGAACATTATGACGAATTAATAAAAGAAAAGGATAAATATTACCCATAAATATTGCAAGCAGAATAACATTTGTATTTTTTCTATATATCTGAAGCGTTACATTGCTAAGCTAGCTAATACTACTAACTATTACAGAATTAAATCTCTAAGCCCTTACTTAACTCTCTCTAAATTAATTAAATTAATCTAGAGAGAGAGTAACTAGAGAGAAACTAAGAAGAAAATTGAAGTGAATTGAGTGGAATGGGATAGAATAGGATGATTTGGTTGAATGAGGTTAATTAAATTAATCTAGAGAGAAACTAAGAAGAAAATTGAAGTGAATTGAGTGGAATGTGATAGAATATGATGATTCGGTTGAATGAGGAGGTTGATATATATAGAGGTGACCCCGAATCGTATTTTGACCAAATGAACCGTATTTGACCTTTGAAAATAAGGCCCGTATTTCACGAACCATACCAAGATGCAAGCTTTATTAAGATACCGTCGTGCGAACCATATATGGTTCGTTTGAGCCGTATATGGTTCAAACCGAGCCGTATAAGGGTGGTGTGAACCGTATCAGCGGCATCGTGATCTTGTGTGCGGGATCGTAATTCGTTCGTTACTTGTTTTCACTCTAACTTCTTCGTTTCTTGTCCGTTTTTAACAATTCTTGAACCCACACACTCGCAATCTCATGATTTTCATTTTATGGCTGATGGAAGATAATTTTCATAAAATTATCAAAAGGATGATTAGAACGCGAGCGAATCGTCTTGTGTTGACTTTGCTCCATTTTACTCATTTTTCGCCCGTTTGTGGTGAGTTTTACAACATCGTCTTTGTATCACCTAACTAACACAATAAAACAAATAAATGTAGTATTTGGATTAAAATGTTAATTATTTAATTAATATGGGTAAGATAATGTGAGTAAAAATGTGACTTTTTACGCGTTATCAGTGATTAATCTTTGACACTCAGATAAACGTGTAAACTGGTTCGAGATTAAGCTCAATTGAGGGTGGCCAAAGGATTAATCCTTGAAATTACACAGGGAGACAATTTCAAGTGTATGGGGTGCTTGTAAGATGATTGAATGAGGGTAATCACTAGTTTATTTATAGTAAAACATTACCTTTAAGAAGATTATAGAAAGTAGAATCTAAGTTCCAGTTCAGAAATAATAACCTCTAAGCTCGGTTGACACTACATGAATTATACTTTTATAAGAGATGAAATGTAACATTGATAAGAACTCATCCTAAAAAGTAAAATTTAAACTTCGCAATAACGAATACCGGATGTTACGTACATCATTCAAATACAATTAATTCCATATGAACTCCATAACATGATACATCAGTCTTTCAAAAAAGTGTAGAGATATGAAATCAAAAAGTGTTCATGTTTTTTTTTGGTAACTTTTTTAGACCGCCATTTTGGAAAGTTGTAGAGATATGAAATCAAAAAGTGAAAACATATCTCTTCTTTTTATAGAATGGAGTGAGCACTTAATACTCGTGCGATCATATGATAAGCACGTTAGGGTTAATTAATTAATTGCTTTACTACTATTATCTTTTTGTTTTCTTTAGTCATGATGCAATGTGGATTAAGCATCAAAGAAGTAGTTTTATAAGCAATAAACGAACTTTACGCTTGCTCTCCCCCCACTATGCCTTTCGTGATCGTCAATTGACCAGTTTATGTGTATGTTCATGTTTTTGTCGACGATGTCTGTTACCCGCAAAACTATTTTATGCGCTTGTCAATGTCATAGGTTAGCCTGTTGTGTCCCTAAAATGAATTATGCGATATTTTTGTATTTTCGATTGGATCAAGGTCAACAGAAGAAATAAAGGAGGTTGTAGACTTGCTATCCGTCATATTGTGATAGAGATGTGCATTGACTTTTGAAGACTCGTTTGTTTTGCGCGTTTTTCTGTTGTTTGTTGTCCACATTTTGTTACCTTTTTGTTCTTTTATATATTCATGCAACAATCAAAGACAAGCATGCTATAAGCTCCTTTACCTTAATGTGGATAAAAAAACAACGGCCGCAAGCTCCATCTTTCTAAACTATTCATGCACAAGTTGAAAACACACATTTTACAAAAAAACATTCATTATATGTTTGATCTTAGGATGATTAGAGTCTTAACCTTTCAGTATTAATTAAATGTCTTTTTTCTTGTTTTGTGAAATTTTAAAATTAAAAGTAATATAGAAAATATAATCATTAATACATATTTATTTTTATAAACGAACAGTTGTTTATGACAAATAAACGTAGTAAATTATGACAAATAATATTTGACAGATGGAATAACGTTGTTAATGACAAATTTGCATTTTTATCGGAAAACTAGTACTAATAAATAACTTGTTAAAAACTGTATTTTGTTAATCGTAAATTCTATAATTGTTAATTTGTGAGTTGTATTCTCGATTTCTACCTTGTAACTATTTTACAATAAATATATATATATCTATATGTATGTATATTTTTGTTAAATTCTTGTTCTTAAAGGAATTAAAATATAACAATAGTCAATGGTTAAGCCGTTGACCGATAACCAACACAAAAACTAATTTAAATTAAATTATAATCATTTATTGTTTTATTTTGTCTTTTTATTTTTTTTATTATATTAAATTAAAATTAAAATTTTGTCCGAGTCAGTAAAAGTAGTCCGAATTACTTAAAAGAGTAAAAATTCGAGTCGTCAAAATTTACTTGTAAGAGCACACTCAAGGTACTCGCGAGTTTAACAAGCATGTCCAAATCACATAGTACAACTGTACAGATGCACAACAAAATTTCGTCATTAACAACTCTTGAATTCCGCAATTTTGTCGATCAAATCGCCGGAATCAATATCAATGGCGGAACCCAATTCCTCTGTTCCCAAATCAACCGAAACAACACCAGCCGCAGAAGTTCATATCATCTACACCGATCAACCTCCTCAACACCTTGAGCCCGAATCCCATCACCTTCAAACCCTAACTTCCGTCCTCGGCAGGCACGTCCTTTTTAATTTATATTTTTATAACTATATCTAACTACAAAACCCTAGTTATTGATCTAATTTTAGAGTTGTTAACTTTTTATTTGATTGTTAGTGAGGAAGCAGCAAAAGGGGCTTTGTTGTATACTTACAAGCATGCTGCTAGTGGCTTCTCTGCTAAACTTACTCCTGATCAAGTTGAACTAATTTCAAGTATGTTTTATTTTTTTTTTTTCATTCCCATTATAATAATTTATAATTTACAAATTTAATATTGTATGTATCTTCCTTGTTTTCTGATTTTAGGACTTGACATCATCATTGTGAATTCAAATGATTTTTTGTTTAGTTTAGTTTAGTTTTAATTAATAGGATAATTTCTAGAAAATGGGAATGAAAGTTTCAAAAAAGCTTAAGGGGTGTTTCATGTTTGGAATCATTTATGTATAAGTGTTTATTTTCTTCAAAAATAACTAGAACCTGCTTATTTTTAAGTTCTTATTTCCTAAGAGATAAGCAGATATACAATATTTATAAGGGTGTTTGTATTTGCTTATTCAAAATAAGCAAATATAAGCATTTAAATAAGCAATCCCAAACACCCCAAATGTAGGTAATGTAAGTTCATTTTGACGTTAAAGGACTATAAGTTCACTTTTTTTCATTGAAGTGCAACATAAAATGTACAACTCAATGTATTTAATCTTATTGTGGATAAAATTGAACTTTCACGCTTTTTGTTATGAGCAAAACTGAGCTTACAGTCCGTTAATGTGCAAATGAACTTACTTTACCTACATCTAGTTTGGAACTTTTGTTGCCTTTTACCAAAATTTGCCTTATTAAATATGTATAATTTGATGAAATTATAAAAGTGAAGCAAATTTTATGTTTTGGCAGAACAACCGGGCGTTCTGCAGGTGGTGAAGAGCAGGAGTGCTGAGTTACATTCAGGACCTGCACAGACTCACAACTTGTGAAATCGACAATCACTGGTTTGGTTGTACTTGTACTAGGTTTTGTTTGATAAGACATGAGTCTTGTGATGATAAGTATCTGCAATGGTACTCTTAATGATGTATGATACAGTATATGCTAAATAATAGAACAATGGTTTACTATGATATAAGATGGGGTGTTCATTAAAATAATAGAACAAGGGTTTGCAATGTTACTCTTATTACACAGTTTGTTCTGTTTTTGTGGTTTTCGATATCCAAGTGATGGTACACATCTAGGATACATTTTGCTTGTGAAACTCATTATGCGCATCACTATCCATTGAAGCTTAATTGCAAGTAATTATTTAATGAAAAATGGAGATAAATCTGAATAAATTATAAGTGAAATTTTTATGAAAAGTTTGCATTATCACTCTTGTTGCACCTAAGGTGATTGGGAACGTTTTAGTAGATTATAAGCAACTGTGTGTAAGTCTACCATCATATATATTTGAATCAGACAAAAGTCAATTTTCTGGGTCCGATTATATATTCTTGTTCGACTTCCGAACTACATATAAAAGCGTTGGCATGAACCATGGGCTCAAAATTAAAACCGTTTAGCTGACTTGGTCTTGATTGAATGTTTAGCAATAATAAGTCGAAGAAAACAGTTTGTCCCAAACGTCTCAGGAAAACATGCAAACCAGATTGTACGAGGGCTTCAAAAATAGTAACACTTTTTCTTTGTAATTAGGCTATCTACCCTTGCTTTCTTTTAATATAAGTGGCATACCACCTAAATATATCAGTTAAACTGCAAGTATAAGAGCTAAGAATGATACTTATCGGCTTTATAAACATGGTCAACAAGAAACCATAGAATCAGCAAATTATCATTTTTAATCTGCTCCTTATCTTATATTGATCCACCCCTTCTAGTATTCTGCAACATTCCTACATTATAATTTTGTTTCTTTGTGAACTTCATACGATGTGTAACTTTATAAATTGTTTGAACCTTAATTTTTCGTAAGGCTCATGTTGTTTTATATGAGATGTCTATGGAGTTCAATGTTAAAAGTAGACAAGTGATTGCAAATTCAGCAAGTATGGAGTGTCATACATTTGCTAAGGGAGTTCATTTTGGCCTATTGGGAAGTGTCTCATGAGAACAGTTGTACAAGGGTGTAAAGTGTCATTTCTACAAAGAACAGCTAAAAATTTGCATTTATGTTAATGAACATAAACCAGAAACGTAGACTTAGAAAAAGTTGTATGATTAATCTTGTGATTGCTTATTATTATCAACTCCAAGAGCTTCTGCCAAATCAAAATTCAAAGTCCCTTTCATAGTTCTGCTTCTGATCCCGTCATCGCCTTTTCTCATCATTGCAGTGAATTCTGCGTAATCAATACGCCCGTCCTGTGAACCGTAATAGCACATGAATTACATCAAGTTGAATAATGTGAACTGTTGGTGGCAATTTTTACCTATAGTTCATGTTTTATGTCAAAAGCGTCAAACAGGTTAAAAATCTCCTAAATGGTAGTTTCAAAATTTTAATGCATAACCTCCAAAACCATTTTTATATTTCTATTAAAGAATTTGAGTATTACTGAAACAATATAACTTTTGTGATCACGTTTGACACTAACCATTGTTAAACATTTGAAATTTTGAAGAAAAAGTGGTTGAGAATAACTCAACCCAATCCAACCTGTTTTGACCCGTTACTCAAACATGCCTGCCCATTTTTAGTTTTAACCACCACTAATGTGAACAATATAAATTAAACCAGAAAACAAACTAAAAACACAGAAGCATGACAATGTAATGAAAACTAACATTATCTTGATCGGCTTCTTTGATCATTTCTTCCAGTTGAGCATCGCGTAGACCTATATCTTTGCAAGCTTGTTGAAGCTCGTCTTTTGTTATGTACCCACTTCCATCTTTGTCAAAAAAACTGAAGGCCGCAAGCAAATTATCCTCCCTCTCAATCTTGTTCATGTGCAAAGTTGCTGCAAGGAATTCACCGTATTCTATTGTGCCATTGCTATCAGTATCAGCCTGTTTTAATTCAAATTCAAACTCTACATGTAACTATTTAATTAATGCATACATTATTTAGTCATTTATCAATTATGAAACCGAGAATAAAAGAACATACAGCATCCATAAGTTCCTTGATCTCAGTTTCCTTTAGATTGGACCCAACTCTCTTTAACCCTTGTTTGAGTTCCTCAAATGTTATCGTGCCACTGTTGTCTGTGTCAATCATTTTAAATAACTGCTTTAAGCCACCAATCTCTTCTTCTGATAGACTTTCCGCAATAACCTATAAAAAAAAAGGTAACAAATTTATCAAGTAATATGTGGGAACTATTGCTCTTAAATAAAATAAGCGTAAAACTGAACATACCAGGTGAACAAAAACCATCTAAAACGTACCCGCAAAGCCATCTTCTTAAGTTTGTTCATAGCTGAGAAGTGTTTGAGGCGTGATATAACTGCAGAGTCTAGAGGCTTGTCTGGAGCAACCCTATCGTCCACGATCCATGGATGACCTGGTAAAATTACGAAAACGATCCTCCATGAAACGAACAAAAGAGACAAACCATGAACACAACTATGACATTTGTAACTCACATAGGACTTGATGGGCAGTTATTCTTTGTGGTGGTCTTCTGTCAAGCATCTTTTTAATTAGATCTTTTGCACTTTCTGAAATTTGCGGCCATGGGTCAGAGTCAAAGTCAAGTTTTCCCCTCAATATCTGCCTAAAAATACCCGAATCCGATTCTGAAAAAGCAATGTATAAAAAGCATGTTATCATAGATCTAATTGCAACAATACAGTGTATTTGTTATATATATCGTCAAGTAGATAAACCTCCCCAAAATGGCGGAACTCCGGAGAGTAATATATATAGAATAACCCCTGCACTCCACACATCAACTTCAGGTCCATAATGTTTATGTAGAACTTCTGGTGCAACGTAGTAGGGGCTTCCAACCACATCTGATAGATATTGTCCTATAAAAGAGAATGAAAAGAACATGAGTTATTGTTTATAAAATTATAAACCGTAAATCTGCTAGAATTTGCAGTTTTACAAAAGTTGTTGGGAGAAAAAAATAATGTAGTCATAGAATAGTAATTTGGTCCTTGTACAAATTGTCATGCCAATTTGCTCATGAAAGTGATCCATTTTCGTCATTTTTATGTCATTAACTAGTAACTAACCTTCTCAAATGCTCCACATTGGTCATACAGTTCATCGAAAATGGAACCTTTTATTATGTTTAATGATTAAGGGAGTGTTTGGGATTGCTTCTTTTAATTAGTGTATATCTATATCTATATCCACTTATTGCTTACTTTGACTAAGATAAGTGTATTCAAACAGTCACTTGGAAACTATTTGTTTCATAAGGAATAAATACTTAAAAACAGATCGACACATGCTCACTTTTCAAGCATATTAAGTATTTAGACAATACCAAACAACCCCAAAATTGGTGTGACAATTTGTAAATGACAATGTAAAACAATAAGATGATTACACTGCTAATTTTATGACATTAGCCCAAAATATACTTGAGGATATCTCAATTCTAACATCATTTCAATGAATCCATGACAAAATAATGAAAAAAGAAAAACAAAAACAAACAAAAAAAACAACTCAAGCTAATAAGCTCCAGAAGCAAAAGAGTTCCAAAGTACATAACCAAATTGCATGATGTAAAAGAAATTAAAGCACTAATTAAAGAACAAAACCTGATTTATAAAACATAGACAACCCAAAATCAATAGCCTTAACTTGTGCATCTTCATCAATTGAATGAAACAAAAAGTTTTCAGGCTTAAGATCTCTATGCATAACTCCGAGCGAATGACAAGCTTCCACAACACCGATAATCGTTTTCATCAATTTAGCGGCTTCTTTCTCGCTATAATGTCCCTTCTGAACAATCCTATCAAACAACTCACCGCCCACACACATTTCCATTACCAAATGAACAAACACATTATCCTCGTACGTGCCTTTTATTTGCACAACACATGGATGCTCTGATAAATGATGCATGATTTGAATCTCTCTCCATACATCATTCATAATCATATTTACATAAAAGTTTCCTTTTAGGTATGGATTTGCATGCATAATCAATGCCTGTTGATTTTTCTCTACAAAGATACGTTGTACCGAACCTTGGCCTAATTTCTTCCCCATTGCAAAATGGTCTCTTAATCTTGGAGTTGGGTGTGGGAGGACTGCGTTTAATGGCTTTAATGATGTATTTTGTGTCTGTTTCTTCATGGATGAATCAATTGATCGAAAGACTGGATCTTGATTGATTTTTGTTGGTATGATGTAAAGAAAAAATTGAAGATGATGGAACAAAGAATGTGTGGATGAGTTGAAGGTGTTATCTCATGCAATGCATGAATGGTTTATTTGATATTATTGAAGGTTAAGCAACTAAATTAACGGCCTATTCATTCTTCATCGACAAATTAATTCACTGATTATATATATCTTGAAAAATATAGACTATCATCATATGATATTACATTACATGATTATGTGAAAGTAATTTCTAGAAGAAGTGATATAGCTGCATAACATCATCATGTGTCAAAAACACATAATCTTTAATTATGGGATTTTCTTATTCTAAATGGGGTTCTTGTTGCATTGCTTTCAGACAATATGTTCTATTATGAACTAGCATTCTACCCACACAATGTGGTGATTGTATTTTAAAAAGATATATGAGTAATCAAATGAAATAAAGCACTGCGATAAGACTCCATACCTAAAGCTAACATCATGTAACCCAGTTAAGACATTGTAAAATAGGTTAATTAATATCTTACTAGTTTATACTTTTTGATATAGTTTGATGATTTCCGTGGTGATTCAAATGCGTATATATATTAAGTGTTTGATTTAAATTGAGTGTATATGTTTTTAACAAAGTTGTGTATTTTTTTGTGACAATAATATGAAATTCTTAAAAAAAAGATAGATATTTATATGAAACTACCACAGTCTCGCTATATAGTAAAATAAAAAATTGCAACTAAATAATAGTCTTATGCTTTATGTTTCTTAGTTGTAGGTTAAGTTATAGAGTCAAATATGATGGTAAAGAAAATGAAAAAAATAATAATTCAATGTATAAGTAGATTAATGAGTAATTATATGTCTAGTTGACATTACAAAAGCTAAAAAATGGAAACGTTGAAATTTTAAGTTTAGTAAAAATAGAATGACCAATTACTTTATTGTATATATAAATATATTTGTGTGTGTGATAAAAAATAAATTTGATAAAGTGAATAAAGTTTGTGGAAAATAAATTTGATAAAGTGAATAAAGTTTGTGGACTATCGTGAAAGTACAAATTTGAAATAATGATTCTTAAGGGGAAGAAGGTAAACTAAGTTTTTTTTATTTTTTTTACTTTTTACATATAATAGTTGTTGTTGAACATCAAAATGGAAATATAAGGGTAGAGGTCAATATTAAAGTAATATGGAAATGGGCCCACCAAATATTGTGTTTAACCGATCAGAAAAATAGAAAAAATAAAAACTGTAACTTTATGAGAGAGGGGTGAATAACCAAACAATGATTAACTACTAATCTTTTAATCTTTTGCTTGAAACACAATAATTACTTGGAATAATAATAGTGTAAGTAATTTGCAAGTAACTAAAAAATTAGGGAAGAAAGTGTTGAGAAAAACAATAGTCAAACCTAAATTATAAATCTAAAGAGTCAAATTATTGAGTCTAGAAAACTAAGTGTTTTTCTTAGTAAGTATGTTTAGTACATATCAGAGTTTGGATGACGTAGACTGACTCAGATGATCACCAGAGTCAAGTGAAGATGTTACATATTCAAGTATTGCAGACTCAAAGATATCTATAGATTGAGGACTTCATGGATTTAACTATGGAAGATTCGAAGATATCTTATTAGTTATGATGATTTTTAGTTGTATTGTAATTAAAATACTTTCTGTGATTTACATAGTAGGTGGTTGGAACTCTAATAGTTAGAATAACGGTAGGATTGTGTTTCCTAAACCCGTATAGTTGCATAAATAAATATGACGCAATATTGTATTAATGACTCATCTTCTACACTCTCATATACTCTGTGTATCCTATGAATTTCTATAATTTACGATTTTAGTTTCAATTGATATAATAAAGATATACAATTGATAATTAACTGTGTGTTAATAATTTTTCTTAGTTCCGCTAAGAATCAATTCAACTTTAATTGTTATATTGATATTATTGAAGATTGAATACTTAATTTGTAATTGGTATATTCATCTTGAATAACTAATAATTTGTTAATCAAGTTCTAGTTTTAAACTTATAAGACCTAACAGAAAGATATAATTGTTAGACACCGAGATTTATAATGGTTAGGGTGACCGTTAACTAATCCACCTTAATCCACTCCCGGATTATGCGATATCGGGATTTTCCACTATGTTCTTCTCTATTCACTGATAGAGAAGAAAACCGTTCAAAGTGTTGTTTCTCCTTTAATAAAAAAATCAACACTACTCTTCTTTTACCACAAAGAATATGCCTTAAACAAATTCTTGCTTCCAACACAATTGGAAGATAACTAATTTATAAGCTAAGAAGCCTACAACCCAATACATATGCTTCCTTTTACAAATAGGAAGAGTACAATACCATAATCACACTTCTCTTTGTCACTCTTCTCACAATTACTCTTGAAAATAAATTACAACACAAGACCACCTTGAAGCCCACTCTTACAAGGTGTCATAAAATACACACGTGTATGAATAAGATATTACAATATAACCTCAATACACATTTAACTATTGTTTAAAGGGTAAATGCAACAAATACGCAACGTACTGCCACTCATTGTTCTATGTATGCAAGCTACCCTTTTTATTGTCTAAGTATGCAACAAACCGGAAGATATCGTATCGATATCTGTGCAAAGTTGATTTTTACCGGATAACTTTTGAAAATGCTAACTAGGCTGCCACGTATGATGCCACATGGAATTTTTTAACCACGTCGTCTACCACGTCAGTTGGATACATAGAACAAATTGTGGCAGTACGTTGCATTTCGCGAATAATGTGTAGAAGTTCAATATCACCTCAAAATCACATCCAATCATGTTTCCACATAACTTATTGGGATTATATACATTTTAACATCATGTAGCCGTAAAAATTTTGGCTGATGCTCAAATTTTGGTAATTATTTAGTCACCTATTGTTAGAATCAAATTATCTTGCGGGCTTATGTGGAGAAATAAAAGACGAGGGAAGAGAGTACGTTTGAGAAAGATGATATGAATGTTTTGATATATTATATTTTAATTCAATTCAATAATTGAATAAATACGTAGAAAATAAAAGTTATTTATCATTTTTTACTTTATTTATTTCAACAAAAATATCATGTTTTTTATCATTTGAAAAAATACTTCAATAAAAAGGGTAGGTTGCATACATAGAAGAAATGTTTACAGGACGTTGCTAATCCGGACAGTTTATTCAATTAATATTAACCACGTCACATTTAATAGTAAAAACAAAAATGCTTACGAAATCCAGTTTATCGGGACAACCGGTAACTAGTTACCATGTTGCGTATCTAGACAAGGTTTCTTCTGATTTGTTGCTTACTTAGACAATAAAAATGGTAGCTTGCATATATAGAACAATGAGTGTCAGTACGTTGCGTATTCGTTGCATTTACCCTTGTTTAAAAGCTTCACCTCTCAACTAAATATGAAAGTACAAAAAGAGATTAAGATCACTTTGTTTTAAAGAATAAGTCGGACAAATATTTCTGGAAGAGAATGATTAACCCAATGGTTAAACCTTACAAATTAGTTACCAAGACATTTCAAAAACCTTCATTATGATTAACCCAATGGTTAAGAGGCTTTGCAAAAAAGAAATTATCTATTAGATATAAAAGCTCACTAACATAATACATTTTCTATTATCCAAAGGACAATATGTTTTTTTTGTTTGACTTTTAATAAAGTTAAAAGATTCTTGAAGATTTATTTCAACTCATTTCCTTTTATAAAAATGATTTTATAAACTTAGTTTGTTTTATAAAGTGTTTTAAAGTTGTCGGTCTCGTTTATCATCCAAACAAAAGAATTAAACAACATTTTTTGTTCTTTATGCATGGGCACTTTGGATTGTCTTTACCACATGGGTCATGTATCATGTGCTCATATACGATTGCATACAAATCCGGCTCATCTTCCTTGCTTGGTAGCTGAAATAACTCAATCAATATCAGATGGGTTAGGGAGCTTTTCCTCCTTGTCCAGGAAAAGGCATATATGACAGTGCGGAAGGCCACGCTTCTAACACTCTATGGTATATACAACTGACATTGCAATTTGAGTAACAATAAGTTAGTGAAAAAAAAATGAGATTACAACATTTCCAATTTGGGTAAAAGCTATGAGGTTTAATTCACACATTACCTCCAATAACTTTCCCTAGCTCGTTCTCATTTCTTACAAGTGTTATGAGATCGTCCAATTTTGATTTGAAAACTCTTGCTATTATGTCTGGCCTCTCGTGAGGTTTTTGTCCCTCAAACTCACAAATTCGTAATATCTCAAGCCAATTTGGATTGCAGGTTAGTGTTATAAACATATATGGGTATCCAAACGACTTCACAAGAGCCATTGCATCAAGATAATTTTGTTGCATGTACCTTGCGCCGCCTGTAAATGTTGAAGGGTAAAATTACACGGTTTCCTACGTCAGCCACATCAGTATTTTGATAATCTTGTGCATTGTATAGGTTTGTCAACGAAAAATACTCTGAAAGTCTTCTAATTATTACGAATGTAATTGAGACGTGAGTTTTCAACCATAGTGTAAGCATCAATGATGAACTGTTGGAGAAGCTTTCTAGACATTAATATAAGGGAAATCTCACCAACCCTAAATTGAAGTATGTATGGAAAAAACTCCCTCAAAGTTAGTTTTATACGGCCATATTCATCTTCTTCAAGGACACCCCCGTGAAAAATACCAAGTCTATATCCATCCTCTGCAAACGGAAACAACAAAGGGTACTGGAGAGCTAGGTAAGATGGATGCAATTCACTAACACACTGCAGTTTCTTGTACTGCGTCTCGAGAATGATATCCCTGTTATCATAAGTTCCATCAATGTCACCAACTATGATTGCGGCAACTTCATCAGCGGTTGGCAAGTTATAAGTCCGACCATCTTTGTCTCTACAACCAATCAACTTCAATCTTATTTGCTCTCTATAGTTTCCGTCGAATTTGTTGCCACGCATAGCTACATTTTCCACAATCTGGCATTACACAAATCGCATACAAAGTTCGGAAAAGCAATATCACGATAATCTGAAAAGAAAACCAAATATTTGTTCATCCAGTAATATAATGGTATATTGTTCGCATGATTGAATGGTGGGCACATTATTTATCTGGTCAACAATACCTGGTGATAAGCGTTGGAATTTATCACGTCCAATTTTTTCTTAGTATTCATGTGTATTTCATTGGTAAGAGAACATGTAGTTGAAGATGTTACGGTCCCAATGCGTTGACCTGTTAATTGGACAGATAAGTCGCCCATTATAATGTTTTGATATATAACAACCTTGACACTTTCATTTTAACATGAGAGTTTTAGTGTATTATAAGGGTCCAATCTTGATAACAAACCTTGGTACTGCTGCGATGATTCATGACGAACTGGCAATTCAAAGGGTATTGCATGACCCGGTAAAATATTATATTTGGTTGGTCTACCTCTACCACGTCGGGTTGTTGTAGAATGGCCGATATTCCTTAATTGTGTCGATGAGTCATGATCAACTACACATAATTCAAGTGAGAAACTAATATATAATGGACAAGATTGGCGTACTAAGTAGTACTATATTGAAAAGTTTATAATAAATTATTCCACTTACCAGCACTAATTGTAGACAAAGGGGAACTACAGTTTGACAATTGTAAGTTGATGTGTTCCCACTTGATGTATTTCCTGATTTTGGAACATGAGATTGCTCAGCTGAAATGAAAGTATTTTACATCATTGATTATATAAGAATTTGTTGACACCCGATCAACCGGTAATACATATAAGTATTATATTGGACTGGAGGATAACCTATTGAAGTTTTGTTAATGTAGCTGGCAAGGTTTGTAATGTCACCAAGCGGTCTCCTATGCAGACCGATATTGCTTCGTTCTTCATGATTTTCTACAGTTACATCATGCTTCGTTTCATATAATCATATTATAATAAAATCCCTATTGACTTTTGTAAAACTCATCATGCATACATGAAATTAAAGTGTTAATAATAAGGTCTGATTATGTATTCTAAGGAAGGCATATAAACATTTCAAATGACAAAATGTGTATTTCATCAATAAGAGAACTTGTAAGTGATGATGTTACGATTCAAACGCGTTAACCTGTTAATTGGACAGATAAGTCGTCCATTCTAATGTGTTGATATATAACAACCTTGACACAATATCTGCCACCCACAACGGGTGATAGTTAATTCACCAAGGGGGTTAAGTATGATGATGGGTGTAAGCATAAGAACAAACCTTGGGATGTTGATGAATCACTATACGGATGTAGCAATCAGAAGTGTGTTGCATCATCAAGTGTATCTTCATTTTTGGGTGGTCTACCTCTACCATGTCGGGTTGTTGTAGAATGGTCAATATTCCTTGATTGTGTTGATGAGTCATGATCAACTACACTTAATTCACAAAGGAAGATAATATATAATGGAAGTCAGATAAACATTTCTAATGACTGAATGAGTATTGATGAAATACCTTGAATGGTTTTCCCCTTGTGGTTGAAATTACTTGGATCGCGTACACCGGACATCTCAATAACCTAAAAACATGAACATATGTCTTTCAATCATTTCATCAAACAGTTGGTGTTCAATAATGTGTATACAAAAATATATACATGAATTACAATACAAGTGTATAATGTCATGTTAAGCATTTGAATCTACAATTGAATTTAACAGTTAGAATTGTAATCGGCATTTCAAGCAACAATGTAATTGCATCAATGAAAAAAATACTCAATACATAAGACTATACCTTTTAAGTTGTATGTTCAATGAAAATAAATACAATTTTATGTTCAATTACGTTTTGTATGAAGACTGATTCAATTTGAAATTGAAAGTTGTATCACCATACACCTTACGCATTCGATTAGGAGCGACTGTATAATTTGAATAAAAGCATCATTAGGTGTGATTCGGGAATTGGTATGCTATTATGCAATAGATTGTTGATGGTTGCAATTGATGATGGTGGAAATTGATTGGACTGATTGAGAGGGTCTTATGGAAATCGTATTGCGAGTATAGCCATGGCCGGCTAAATTTGGCATCTTTAATTTAATTGTACAGAGCGTTAGAAGCCAGGGATGATTTAGACTTTTTGCCAAATGAAATTAAGAATAATGATGTCACATTTTCATTAGTGGTTGGATTATCAAAATTGCTCCACCATCCAATATCCCTTGCTTTTTTAAAAGTTTTCTTTTTATATAATACTAGATTATAACCCGTGCTTTCGCGGGACTGCTACAATATTAGTTTGTAATGTTAGTAGTCTATATATTCTATTTGTCATTTACAATTCATAAATCCTTGATGTTACAAATAATTAACTGGTATTATCCTACACACTTACAATTCGGTTAAATATGTGAGATGATTGTTATTGATGTTAATTGTTGTTTTACGGTTGATTGGAAATTGTTAGTTATCATATCAGTAATGTTTGGTTTTATTGGCAGGTTGTAGGCAATGTTCACGGAGATTGAGATTGTACCGGTACTTTTAGGTGTTTCAATAGTCCATATTTGGTTATTATAAAATTGAATAATCGTGTCATCCTGATGTTTTAATCTCGTTTTAGGCACTACTTGTTGTCATATATATGTGTGGTTTGAATAGTTTGTATAAATTGGTGTTTTTTTTAATTTTGATTAAATGTTGAAAAACTTCTTTTGGCCATTTTAGAGATGTTGTATAGTTTGATGTATCGTGTTAAGTGATGTCCTAACTTTGTTAACCTGTGTAAACTTTTGAAAACTACTTTTGTCAATTTTTGAGATGTTTTACATGTTGATGTATTATGTTTTGGAGAAGACTGTAAGTATCTAATCTATTCTCTTAACAACATTAAGTTTCTTAAATTTAGATTTATCATTTTCCTTCTGACTCAATGACTTTCAATTCAACACCTAATATAAAATCCCTTATTTGACACCTATAAAATGGTCAAAAAATATTAAAAAACCTAAAGTTTTAGTAGACAAAAGTAGTTTGAGCATATGCATATGAAAGACGTCTATAGGTATTTACAATTGTGAATAGTGTGTGGATACATGAAATTTGATCAAAGCATAGAGTTGATTAATCATAGAAATAATCATAGAATGGAACCATATAATAAAGTGTGAATACCTTAAACTGCCTCCAAAAATGAATGTAACGTAAGACATATAACAGAGTAACAACATATTATGAAGTATAATTACTTTAAAATCCGATAGAATATCTGAGAAAATTGAAACTTTCTACTTCAAAACCTCTGTCAACAACTCAAATCTCGATAGTTACATCATGTCCACGTTTTAAAATCAGGATGCCCGAAATACAGAAAGAAAGGATTTAAAAAGTGTCAAAACAGACACATATAGATTAAGAACAGAACATACTTTGTCAAACAGATGGTGACAAAGGTCTTACCATTAAAAATGCAGCACACGCGTTACTAAACCAAGGTACACGAAAGGCACATTGTTTGACAAGAATAGAGCTGCAGGATAAAATCAAAATTCCATTAGCTTCGGTAATAATCAACCACAAATATTTACATATACTTAAAAAGTTTGGATGCATGTTATAGGAACTAAATTATTAGAGAAACAATAATGACCATTAGGCCTATATTACACCATTGGGCCTAATTTTGGTCCATTTATTAGATAAAAATAGTGTGGATTGATGCACATAGAACAATATGATTAACTATATCGATCTATCCACACGACCCAATCCATCATAATAGTTTAAGCATTCATATACGCACTCTCGCTTTCTGAAGGAAAGAGTAAATCAAATCATGTAACACTTCTAACTTGGTAAAAACATCAATTGTATGTCATTATATGTAAGTGTAGGATTGATGGAGCGCATCTTCTTGACTACTTCTTACACATTGTCGAGGAAAGATACTGAACCAATGTAACTTATAAAGATTATAAATGACCGTAGATTAGTTTTATTATACTACTATACTATTGAAAATAAATAGATTTCATTTAAACCACACGGTTAATCAGAGTTAGAAGCTTAAAATGATTTAGGAGGTAGTATGCATAAAGTTACTTCAATAGATTTGACCCTAAACATGTAATAGCTTTTAGTGCATACTGGTTCTAAGCATCAACAACCAACTGGAGCAAAAAAAACCCATGCTTCAGTTTTAAGAAAAACAACTTCAGTCAGCCATTTCATCAAACATTGTATTTGCATATTAAAATTGCACATACCATGTCTTCTGTATATTCAACTGATCATTCGGGTTTGTTTTGGGTTTCATTGCTACGACCATTTAGAAGAATGTTGTACTCTGCCCCAACACCCTCTGAATTTTAATAAAAAATAATGAAAGTTAGCAGCAACAAAAGATGTATACAAAGAGCATGTTTTGGATTTTTCCGAAATTTTTTTCCAATAGTTAACAAAGAGCATCCAAAGACAATTCATCCCAAATATACCATATTTTCTTCATTGTTTCATCAAACACATGATACACGCTCAATCCTAACAGTAGAACTCCCAAAGTCAATTACAAAGGATATTTCATCAAACACCTATTGTACAAAAAAATTGATCATTAGATAGAAACTTACCCCTTTTGTCGGTTATTGATGCCATGGAAGTCAAACTTGTACGAATTAACCCTCTTTTTCAGGTAAGAAATGATCATTAAAAAGTGATCTAATCATTGATCGATGATATCAATCAATTGTATAACTTGGGTCTCTTTAAATGCCTTAGTGCCTTTATCAAAGAAACTATCAGTTGGACCAAGCAGCCTGCCACACAAAACATTACTAATTCATTGACATACAAAAGGAAAGTTCGAACTTAAAAGTCAAACTATATCTCTCAGATTATGCTATAGAATGTTTGTTGTCTATAACACTTAATGTGTCAGACTACATTTGAAAGTTGAGTGGTAAGCAGCAATGAACCATTAAGAGAGTAAGACGAGCTTGCCATTTGATTAGAGTATAAAGATGTAGATAAGGTGTGTGTGTGGTTTAGATAAGGTGTGTGTGTGGTTGAGATAGATCCAGTTCAAGGTTCGTATATATTGTTGGGATTTGGTTTAAACTACATCACTTGCAAGTTGCTACCGGCAAGTGCACAAAAGAGGCCCACAATTTATATACATGATAATATATATGGGATCTGGGTCAATGCTACTTATCGCTCAACTTGCTAATGTAAAAGGTGATCTTGAGGTGGATAAGAATGTGATTCTCCTACCAATAACTTAATTCATAATCTGCCCGTTATGACCAAGAACCCATTACAACTTATTTTTAGGGTTAATTTTTTCCCCCAAAAATATGCCCGTTTTGACCCAAACCCATTTTAACACGGCTGAACAACCAACTCTACTTGATGTTGATGGTATGTTGGGATTTCAAATGTGAGATATGAAAGTATAACTTTTTTATTTTGGCCAAAGTTTAATTGATTCCAAATGAAACATGAAAGAATTCCAATTCAAATCTTAGTGTTCTTCTACTTTCTTTCTGAATAGAAATATATAGTATCCCCCAACCCAAATCCATTGCAAGTTGATCCAAGTGTATTATGTGTATATATGGTTAAGTCACATGGCTGATAGTTTTATAAGCACATTTGGGGAAGTTTACGAATTCAGTGACTCCGTATTTCTAGCCTGTCAATAATATATATATATCCATTAAGGAACTATCATATTCTTATATAGATTCTTAATAAACAATTACCTAATTCAAAACTTGTCTTCGTTCGCATCCACACCAATGATCCACACCATAAACTTCAAAAAATTGTATTCGAAACCCGCAGTCTATAAATCTAGTGCCGAAACCTTCAAAAACTATATAAACGAAAAATCATTCCATTAGACTAAAAGTTCAGTCAACTATCTAGGTTTAGTTGAAAAAATTATCAAACTACGTTAACTAAAGCATACAATAACTGATGCTCTATGTCTTGATGATATGATATGCACATTTCTTTTAGGCTATTTTTCATTTTACCCGTTTGACCCATTTATTCATAAATATGTCATGATTGTCATCCTTAAAAATGAGTATCTAAATGATAAAAAATAAAAGACATGCATACCCTTTGCAAACTATTTTCCAAACTCTCTCTTAAAATAATAAACTTTTTAGCATAACATAAAAAACTTCGCAAAAAACTAAGTACAAAACTTTAGACCAAAGTGGTTAACCCATAACATTTTTCACCCATTACCTGTCATTTCCAAGTCAATCTACACGAGCAGCATCTTGTAATCTCCTTCATACATGACTTATCTCTCATGGACTCACCTAAATCACCTGATAAATTGGACTAAAAAGTGAGAATAATTATGTATACTACCAATACCTAAATCAACTAAGAGTGCAACTAAGTTATAAGATGATGAGCTTTTAGGAAAGTCGTATGGGGGATGCAAAAAAAAGTGACTGCAAAATCGGATATACCATTCACTTTCTCTGAATTATCCGTAGAGCTGGTTGTCTCTTTCCTATCATCCTCAACATCCAGTTCTAGTAAAGAAAAAGCATTTGAGATGCGGTCCAATTTTCACTTGATACTCTTTGTGATTCTTTAACCACTAAGATCCTACGAACACAAACTGACCAAGTTACTGGTAGAATATACTGATAAAGAAAAGCTATGAAGATATGCAATTTCTCATAGAAAATCTATGAAGATATAAATGTAGTTTTTATAAAGGTAGCATGATATTCATTCCTTCCACTCTATGATTGCATTGGCTAGTGCGATGTAATGTTAAGTAGAAATGAGCTTTGCACTAACAGAAAATAGAAATTTAAGTAGAGGGACAATTTCAAATAGTTTACTTAGAAAAGGATTGATTCAGGTTATGTATTATCTCTAATGGGCTGAATTAAATAAGAGCAGCATGAATGGAAGCAAGTCAAATGAGTTGAATGGGTTAAAACTCAAAAGTAGCAAAAAGTGTACTTTAAAAGGAAAAACCTTTTAATGGCAGAATGAAGTTATTCAAAATACTACACTGTTATTGAAAATGATGTAAACTCATAATCATATTTGACACACTAACTTTTGATAGAAATGCTTTTGGACAAAAAGTTCATATTTTGTAATACCATGAAATATAATAACTATTTCAAGTGTGGAACCAAAGTGCTCAAGACTATGTGTTGCTTATATCTGTAAACCATGACCTGTACAATACCATGATTAATAACTATTTCATCTGAGAAGCTATCCATTCAGATGCAAGTATATGAATAGGTTAGAAGTCATGAAACAAAAATAGAGAGAATGTAGCATGAATACATCCCCATTTTCGTTGATCAAAATAAACAAAAATCTCAATACCTGAATTGGATGTATGTTCGTTATCAATGATGTGAAATCAACATCTGGTAACCCAAATCGACGTTTCTCTAGAGATAAAAAGGGAATAGAAAATCAAAATTGATTACAAATTAAATCATCATCAAATTTAAGTTGAAGAGCAGAACTGAGGAATTAGGGTTTTCAAATAAAATTAGAGATTAGATTAGATTGTCTGGTTTCCAATTGAAAGTAATTGCAGACGGATTTGGAGTTTGAATTTTGAATTAAGCGGCTTAACTTTTAAGAAATGAGGTGAGAGACAATTATTAGCTAAACACTTTGACTTGACTAAATGAATGGTTAGATTTGTATAGATCGAGAAACATTCAATGGTTCAGATTCATTTACAAAAAAAAAGTCAATATTATTAGTTTATTATGATTCTTTTTAATAGTATAATAATAAAGAGAAGAGAGAAGAAAGAAGAAAGATTTATTTGAAATTTTGTCAAAGTAATTATCCTATTATTATTATTATTAATTAATTATTAATTATTATTATTAAATTATGAATATTAATTATTATTTAATTATGAATGAATATCAAAGATTCAACAACTCCGCCTTCCCCAAAAAAACCACACTGAAATCAACTCCAAACGGATTCAAAAATCACCACTAAATCTCTCTTTCTATATCTATCTATACTATATATATATATCTGTATCTATCTGTACGTATAGGAAGAAAGGGGGAGCAACGAACAATGCAGCAGGAGTAATACTAATGGCTCAACACAGGCAATCAGGAGCCAACAATTTCTTCTTCGATAACCTTCAAAACCCCAATGATCAAGTTTCCGTCGGCATTCGTTCCTCCGTCGCTAATCCTCACTTCAAACAATCACGACGGCGATTCAAATCCCGGCGTCTTTCCGTCCGCACTTTCGTTCTCGTTGCTTTAACTCTCATTTTCCTCATCTCTGCTTCTGCTTTTTTCTTCTTCTCTAAAGATGATAGTAAAGGTACCTAGGGTTTCATTATTTCGTTATATTTTAAGTCTTTTTTTTTTTTAGTTTATTACCTAATTTAACTTTGATTTGTGCAATTAGTTACTCTGTATCACAAGATATTGACTTAGATTTTGCTATTAGAGAAACAAATGATGAACGGAAAATTGGAATAGTGGAAAGTTAAGTCATTTGTATGTAATAGCCTATATATATTTAGTGGTCGAGATTGAATGAGGGAATTCATTCATACAAGTTTGTTTTAGTAAAGATTTAAGTTGATAATAGAAAAATGCGCTCAAAAGTCAGCTTGAAGGTTAATTAATTAAAACTGAAAATGAGTTCAAAAAATTATGTAGCATTAGGGTGTCTGGTTTATTTATCTCAGGACTTTGACGTAGTTTATATGAATCTAAAATATAACTCTTGCAAGTGGTGAATTCTCTCGATAGAATAAGGATATGTTTTAATTTTTTCCTTTTATAAGTTTATTGTCATGATTTATGGTTGATCTATTTCATAAATTTGAAACAAAGATAAATTTTCTCGTATATATGTGCAGATAAGGATGACAATAGTGTTGAAGATGAGTTTGGAACTGATTTGGATTTTCTAGCAAATGTAACGCGTACAGAAAGATCAAAGATTCTTAAGTTTGGACATGGTTCGGTAGGGCACGGTCGTGATTCTAGGTATTGGGATAAAGATGACAGGAGAAGAGATGATGATTACAGTGAGGATTTAGTGGGACGTGATGAGTCGGTTGATAATAACAGTGTACAGATGAAAGTATATGATAGGGAAAAGAAGGTAAATGAAGGAAATAAGAGGAGATCAGATCGTAAGGTGTCTGGTTTGTATAATGAAGCTGGGCGTAATGAGTTAAAGATGTATGAAGCAGAGTATGAGGCTTCTTTAAAGGGTGTTTCAGTATTTAAAAGGGAAGGTAAGAGTGTGGATAGTTTATCAGGTGATATGGAGAAACATAAGCATTATGAAGAAGATGATTTGGATGATGAGTATAATGATGAGATTGATATGCATGATATTCGACTGGAAGACTATAATACTGGCTTAGGAAATGACCATCACTCCGATGTAAAAGTATCTCAAGGTGTGGATGGTGAACAGTCTTCAGGCAAGGATGATACTACTGATTTGCCAATTGAGGAGACTAACCATGGTTTGTCTGTGGATGATTTGGATTCTGACAAACTTAAGAATAATGCAAGGCATGTGAATGAGATTGATGTGCAATCCTCAAGAAGGGCCATTTCTGGAAGGAAAATTACTTCCAAGAAGAGGTCAAAACGACGAAAATACTCAGGTATAACATCTGATCTTGTGTGAATTTTATTAGGATGTGTTAAGATGTTTAATAGATGTGATTTAGTCTTCTTGTTTGTATTCAATTCCATTTGACCAAAGTGTAGAAAAACCTATGTTTTAAAATTTATGGGGATCGACTAATATGGACCTGTACAAGGTAGCGTTAGGTGTTAAATTTGTGACTTACTCTGAGTTGAATTTGTTTACCTTGTGTGTTTCTGTTTGTAGATTGTTCTCTAGCGTAAGGTGAATTCAGTTGCTTACTAAATCACATCGTATGCCCATTGTATCAGGTGTTTGTGAGATGAAAATTCTTAATTCTACCCTGAAGCTTGTGGAGCCTCCAGAAAACCGGAAGTTTGCAAGATTTTCCTTGCAATACACTGATCAAGAAGAGAACATTAACAAGCTGGAATCATGGACGCCCCGATTTGCTGGGCATCAGAATTTAGAACAAAGGGAACAATCATTTGCAGCACATGATCAGACACTTAATTGTGGCTTTGTGAAGAGTCCTAAAGGAATTCCTGGCACGGGATTTGATTTGGCTGAAGAGGATGAAGCGTATATTAGTAGCTGTCATATTGCTGTGATTTCATGCATATTTGGAAACTCGGATCGTCTCAGATCACCCATGGGGAAAACGGTACCATATATATATATATATTCTCTGCATCTATTTGCTGTTGTTTTTGAGTAGCTAGTTCTTTAACGATAGTACTTGTGTAACATTGACACAAGTAGTGATGAGATTTCACCTATATGAACTTTTTAACCTAAACTGTTTGACCGGAACGTTATGTGAGAAATTCTGGTAAGTTATTTCCTAAATTGAAGCTTACCTCAACATATTAGGTGCCAAAAAAAGGAAGGAAGTATGAATCGACCTATAATGGTTAATGTATATTCTGCTAGTAAAAAGGGAGATAGTGCAAGGTACTTGCTGTCCATGTCTAGAATCTCACTAAGGCCTAACTTCAGAAGCATGAATGCTTAATCACATTTGATAAATGCAGAGTTGACTAGTATGACATCCAGTGTTATAAAAAAAGACCTGGGCGCCGATTAAACGGGGATTAATCGGGACACGGGTTGAGGCGGGAAAAAAAAAGGGTCAAAATCGGTCAACGGGTAAAAAATGGGTTTTACCGGTCAAACTCAGGATTAAATGGGATTAATTGGTCAAAGTCGGTCAAAGTCAGTCAAAGTCAATATTAGTCAACGTTCTTTTTATTTTTACGTTTTTTATTTTAAATATGATTTAAAATTAGGGTTTTGAGTCCATTTTGTTAAAATGAACCTAGTAACAAATATTTATGTCTGAAGTATTTGAACAATTGAACGATTATGTTTATGTTTCTACACAATTATGTTTATGGTTCTATTCCATATTTTTGCACATATAATTTTGAAATTCATCATTTAAATTAAAAAAAGGTTTAATCCGAGTACTCCCCGATTAATCCCCGACTCGGCCGAGTACTCCCTACAAGGTCACGGCCGTGTCCACCCCGCCTAGCGCCTTTTACGACCTTGATGACATCTAGTAGCTGGCAAATTTATGAAATATTCCATACATATAAAGCATTTGGTAAGTGGTCTTCAAATCTT
The DNA here is from genome assembly GCA_963921325.1 of Logfia minima. NCBI lineage: Eukaryota > Viridiplantae > Streptophyta > Magnoliopsida > Asterales > Asteraceae > Logfia > Logfia minima. The sequence goes on along the minus strand of OY992771.1, from coordinate 10,607,140 downwards.
AAATTTAAATAAATTAAATCTACTATTATACCCGTATATGGAAAGTCAACATTTTATTTTAATGTACATTCTATTTACTGGAATAACAATGCGTAGTTGTAAACTGCTCATGTTTCTGTCACACTTTACAGGCTACATTGACACTTTTTGAGAGGAAACAAACAATATAAGTAGTCTGTCAATAAGAATGAATTTCATGCCTAATCTGGTTGCACTTTATGGTTAGATGTCATAATCGTTAATGATTTGGTGGTTATTGTACCTCTGCATAAGATGCATTATTATTGACTGCCCTAAGGGCTGTCTTAGCAAAATCCTTATTTTTTATGTGATTGCAGGTAAGATTTCATCTTTGATGGGCGATGGCGTAATATAGTTTTCTGTTTGTATATCAACTTCTGTACTCGATTGATTTACTTTTATTGTTTCCTCTATCCAGGTATCTCGGTTTTCAAGGAAAAACGTGTGTTTCGTCATGTTTGTTGATGATGCTACCGTACAAACTCTTTCTTCAGAAGGACATATGCCAGACAGAATGGGTTATATTGGCATTTGGAGGATTGTGATTGTGAAAAATCTTCCGTACACGGACATGCGAAGAGTCGGGAAAATACCAAAACTTTTGGCACATCGTCTATTTCATAATGCAAGGTAAATCATCATTCTGGATATATATTAGCTTCTTGCCTTGATCTTATTTTGCAGTAGATTAACTACAAAGAGTTTCATGTCCATTCTCACTAGTCCATTTGCCAGTTATGTTGATATGATAAAATAGATGGTTGGCTCCATTTACCTTGATGATTGTTTCCTATAACTTTATAAGCCAATGTGGATGAATGATCCACTGTAACTAGTTTTATTAGATGTGGCATTAAAAGATGATTTTAGAATTAAGAATAGAGCTATACAGTAAATATAGTAACAGGTTATGTGCATTCTATTTCTTCAACTGATAGGATATGGAAGGTCTATATACATTAGCAACAGGCAGTGAGCTTGAACCAATTGTTCATCATAATTATGGAATGCTGTGCTGGATAATATGCAGTTTAAAGGCTGATAACTTTTGATATCAATTTTTTTCTGTTCTAATTATAACTTTGATTAGTTACTTCCCTTAACACTGTAAGTTTTTATGATCAACTACATATTAGTGCTGCTGCTGCTGCTGTAAAAGTTCTAGAAGTGTGTGTTCTATATTTAACTGTTGTACATATCGACTTTTGTTTTTCTGTTGAGATCTCTCCGTTTCCAGCTACCACGGGTGTCACAAATACCCGAATCCGGTTAAACCACCTGACCCTTTTAAGAATCCGGTTAAACGAGTAGGTTTAATATTTGGGTTTCGGGTTGGTAGTTCCTGATTTCTTTCACAAACTCATTATGTTTTGATAAGTTTAGGACACGTCTCAGATGGTGATCCAAATTCCTATATATTTCCACGAGAAATTGAGAATTATTATTGAGAAGCTCACCCTAATTGATGCATTTGTTAATAATTTGACATTGTCTCTTAATCTGTATTGCCATCTGTTTGACACCACTATTAATGAGAAAACGAGTTGCATCCAAATAGCCATTTAGGCATACAACACAAGATATTTGAAAGTTATTTGAAAAAATATAAGACCCAAATAATCATTTTGTTATTGAACTTATGGATTATTTCCTGAAATAAGTCCAACAAAAAGTTTATTCTTCAATTGTTTAAGACTTTAGGCTATTGATAGTTGTTACGTTTTATATTATATATTAAAGTTAACTTAATTGTTTAGTTTATTGATTTATAGTAGCTCTTATTATGACTCACTATACTATATTGATAATTCAAATGTTTACTATTCTTAGAATGCCAAGATTCGTTAAATAAATATGAAGAAATTAATTCTTCTACTAGTACTCATGAAACTTCAAAGGTAGTTGAAAAACAACCATATGTTCAAGAAACTATACTTGAAGTTAACAAAGTAGCAAAATCCATTGTGGAGAGTGCCTTTAGTGATGAAGTTGATATAGAGTGGTTTGCGCTACAACTGGGTGATCGATTTATAAATAATTGTCTATTGATATACATTGAGAAGATGTATTAGATCTATTAGTAACAATGCAATTGTAGAAAACTTTCTTAGTATGAAAACTCATTGGGAAAGTTTTTACTAACTAGAATGGTAGTTCTAATATTTGTTGGTTTATTTTTATTGATAAACTTGTGTTGGATCGTTTTTGTATGACCCGAATCATAATAAACAAATATCCATTTTTACTTGTTCCACGATCCGGCTGACCCGTTTATTTTGCCACATCATCATCGTTAGACCCCAATGAGTTTGAATCCTAGAATTGTCACTAGAGACAATGAGTTGTCATGATAAAGAACTAGTGACAAAGAGAGAATGCATAACACGTATGTAACATGTGATGAGACGGAATGTTTTACAATTATGCAACATGTGATGTGAGAGAATGCACTAACATGTGACGAGACGGAATGTTTTGCAATTATGCAACATGTGATGTGAGAGAATTCCCATAACATTTGATACGAGTGAACGTTTACGTGATGTAACATGTGATGTGAGTGAATGTATTACACATATCTAACATGTGATGTGAGAGAATGTGTTACGCGTATGTAACATTTGATGAGCGAGAATGCGTTACATGTTTGTAGCATGTGTTGAGCAGACTGCGTTACACATACGTAACCTCTGATGAGACCAAATGTGTTGCACACTTGTAACATGTGATGAGAGAGAATTTTTTCATGTATGGAATGCGTGATGAGAGATTTATTTCACATATTTAGTGCATGATGAGATATTGTATGCGAATACTCGGAATATATTTAGTATTTAAGTTTGAATTTGGTTTAGAATGTCTCTAATATATGTGATTTTTCAAGACTTACATTACAGTTTTAAGTTTTTTATTTTATTGTTCAATATTTTAAGCAAGTAGTAGATTGTAATTTGTAAGTTGGGAGACATAGGCAGTGATATGCCAGTTCCAGTGATGTGGTTGTGTTAGCTCTTTGTAGTTGCGACCCACGAAACACCACTTGTTGTGTATGTCTCCCTAGTTAACAAATTACACATTTGCTACTTGCTTAAAATATTGATAAAATGAAATAAAAAACATTATTTTGCGTGTGTTATTCATGCACCTTCATCACCGACTACATAAACGAGACACTGTGTCTCTCAAAAATATGTTACCTATGTAACACATTCTCTTGTTCTTCATACATGAAACCATTTACTCTCTCTTGATACAATGTGTATATGAAACTCATTTTTTCTTCTTACTCAACATTTTGACGCACATTCACGTTTGCTGAGTCTATTCACCATGCTGTCTCTTTCTCCGATGGATGTGTGTTAACTTCTTTAGAGATAGGTTGTCTATGACGCTTTGCGTTCAGCAAGATAATGTTGTAATCGAAGTTTTTCACTGAGATCAGTTTTAAATTAATCGTGTTTCTAATTTTGTATAATCAGTAATTTTTTTTTTTGGAGACAGGTTCTAGGTTTTCTGTTTTAGAATGAAACAATAAATGTAAATAAAATTTATAATATTTGGAGACCCGATGTTGCAATTGAAGTTTTTTGTCCTTCCAGTATTCAGTTTCATAAAGAATATGTGGCAGAATAGTTTGTGACAGTATAGTTTTGCTGCTTTTATGTTCTTTCTATTAGTAGCTATCCCTAAGCATTTGTATGGACCAAATCTTTCAGGTATTCTATTTGGTTGGACAGCAAGCTGCGGCTCCAATTGGACCCTTTACTTGTGTTGGAGTATTTCTTGTGGCGAAAGGGTCACGAGTATGCAATTTCCAATCACTATGATCGTCATTGTGTCTGGGATGAAGTAGCCCAAAATAAAAGGCTCAACAAGTACAATCATACCATAATTGACGAACAATTTGCCTTTTATCAGGCTGATGGCTTGACAAAGTTCAATCCGATGGATCCTCAAAAGCTCCTCCCAAGCAGTATGTGTTTTTATTCTTAATAAGAACTGTAAATATAGCAATATTCTTTTGTCATTGGTTTAGTATATATATTCTTGTACTTTTCAGATGTCCCTGAAGGTTCTTTCATTGTAAGGGCACACACTCCAATGTCAAACTTGTTCTCATGTCTCTGGTTTAACGAGGTTGAAAGGTTCACACCTCGTGATCAGTTAAGCTTTGCATATACATACCAGAAGCTAAGGGGAATGAACCCCTCCAAGCCCTTCTACTTTAGCATGTTCAAGGTTAGATGTGCTTATCATTCAATACAATATATGTTGACCGACTTTGTCGTTGGATTATTCTTATGCATATGCATGCTAGAAAGATACTTGAGGAGACAATTTCAACTCATTAACTTGTGATTGTGTCAAATTGGGTTATGTTTTTATATGTCAAACAGATGAATCAAAATTTAGCTAATAAGAAAATGGGTTCAAATGGGTCAAAAGTCCCAAAGTCTAGATTAACTGCGTAAAACCTCCTAAATTATTATAGTAAAAACAAAGATAATTATTGAAATAATGAAACTTTTACGAGTCCGTATTTTTTTATGCACCCCCAAATCCGTATTTTTATCCAGCTCTAAATCTTTGCATGGTATCAGAATGACAGTCTATGCCATGATAAATAAAATGCTAATGAACGTAATATGGAGATAGTAACTGAACAGTAACAGAAACATTCTTTTAATACCAATTTACTTTTTTGATTTCTGATAATTAATGTATAAAGTTCATGCTCTGTACAGGACTGTGAAAGGAGAAAGATAGCAAAGTTGTTTCGGCACAGGTCAGAGGAAACGAGATATACCGATGGACAAGAGGCAGGGTGACAATAGCATATATGTCAAATTTTAGTCACATGGATGACTGTTTTGGGTGTCAAGCTCATGAAGAGATTTGTATCTGTTGGTAAGGCCATCAATCATATGTATAATTTGAAATTTTCCATCTGAAGGACCAACACAAGTGAATGATCAGTTACCAGTAAAGATACAAGAAGAGGTTACACTAATTCCCATCTAATATTCTATTCACCGCTCTGAATCTGATAATGATGAACTCATAGCCGAAACAGATAGGTGCAGATGTGTTAAGCTTGTAAAATAACATTGGATATCAATGGCTTTTGTAATTGTTGATTTTCTTTTCTGACATTTTTTATCTGTTATTCTTATAGATTACTGGATAGTTGGAACATACAGATTTTGAAGTTAGATTTAACTCATTTTTTGGTCCTGTTGTTACTTGTATATTGTTCTTTTAAATTGGTATTGAGTAGGTGAAATTTGTAAATGCAGTTGCTCTTTGACCAGTAATAGCTTGTTTCTTTTTTTCCTTCTTTTTTTTCTCCTAGAATTGAATGAATTCAAGATATTAGTCTGCTTGATGGTAATGAATTCTATTGTACTTTTTAAATAAAGAAAATACTTTGCTTTTAAAGGTAGAAATAAGAGTAGAAGGTACGGTTTTGGAAATTGAGTCTGACTGCAGGTTAGAATAATAAAAATCAACGAAGTAAAACACCACGTAACACCTTAAGATGAACATGTAAATGAAACGTGTGGTGAAATCACACTTGTAAAAAATGACAATCATGATGCACAATCTATTCCGAGCGCTAGTAAAATGCATAAGCGATTGATAACGGTCAAGGATGAATGGGTCAATTGGGCAGTATGTCAAGATATTCATACATGCCTTCAAGTAAAAGTTGAAGATCACAAGTAGTAGGGTACACTACAACCATGAGATATCACGATAAGAAAATGAACTTAATTAGACTCTACTTACAACTCCATAAATTATATGATATTGTAACTTAGTATAGTTTAAGTCGAGCATCAATATATTTTGAACCAGACAATTATTTCCTACGAATATTAATGTTACTCTGCAAAGAGTAATGTCGGATCTATGATGTCTGTGTGACTTTGTTACGTGACGATTTAGGACTCGTCTTCTTTCTAATATTCGAGCAACATATCATTAAATTTTAACAAAGTAGAAAATTCAAACACACTGCAATAAGTACCCAATTATAGTCTTCTAGATACCTTTTCCCAAGTGACAATGACACAATACTAACATTATATGCCAACTACCACTTAAGCAAAACCGTTCATAACACAAACACGTTTTAACTTAACTATTACACACGATATTTGGACCCAAAAGTACGAAAAACATATACTTTTGTTTAGTGCATTCCTGCCCCAGAAACCTTTGCAAGTACGACATCCGGAGGTGGTGATGGAAGCATAGTAAATGCTAATATTCCGCTTATTGCTGCAGAGATTGCTCCTATGACAAATGCTGGTAAATTTCCGCCCCCAAATAATGCATCCCAAGGTCCAGCTAGAAATGATACAAACATCTGTAACATAAAACAGTTAAAAATCGTGCTACTGATATGTTGTTTTTAACTGCATTAGGTAGTAGTTATGTATTGTCTCAAAATGGAAATGGATCAAGAAAGTTTTGAAATTATGTCTCAAAATGGATCATGTATTGTCTCATTAATGAAACAGCTTAAATCACGACAAAATAAAAAATAAATAATAATAAATATAAAAAATCATACAACAAAATTGGAAAACTTGCAAATCACAATCAATCTTATCGATACTGTTTTCTAATGGTTGGTGATAAACATATTACTTAGAAAATAAATATTTTCTCAAAAACTTTGTATAGCTTTTGTACAGCTAAATTTTCCCTTTGCATTATTGATTTTGAGGCGTATGGATTTTGCTTTTGATGGCATAATAATAATAATAATAATAATAATAATAATAATAATAATAATAATAATTGGTAAAAGAGCAAAGTGAAAATATTGTAATCATACCTGTGGTATAACAATTGCAAGGTTAAGAACACCTAACGATAAGCCTGAATAAGATAATAATACATATTAAATTAGATGAATATTTAAGTAGGGAAACATTTCATGAGAAACTATTGTTTTTAATAATATGTAACGAGCCATAAAAAGAAAAATTAATAGGGACATCTGATGCTTACCTTGTCCTACTCCCGAATCATTAGAAAAGATCGAGGCCAGAGCACAAGGAATACTAAATGTCACCTGAAGTTAAATTTAATAATAATGTCACTAGAATTTTGTAATAGATCCCATCATAACACATAGAAGACTGTACGCAACAAATCCGTAAGCGAATAGAATAGAGTTTGTTTATATGTGTCTATCAAGATATTATATCGAATAAATAAAAAAATATGAGTGGATTAACGAATGGAGTTTGTTTATATTTGTTTATTAAGATTTTATCGAATAAATGATCACAAATGAATTAACAAATGAAATTTTTTATTCATGTTTGTTCATTAAGAAAATATATTTGTTGATGAACATAAACGAATGAAAACGAATAAATATATAAATTAATGTTTAATCACAAGATTAATGTACGAAGTCAAAATTATAAAGAACTTCCCTAATACGAATAACATTATTGAAAAAGATATGAAATTAAAATATTTATATAAGATAATTTAGATAAAAAAAATAAAATAGAGTATATAAAAGTTTTACGTTTACATCAAGTTATATAACGTATATATAATATATAAATTATATAAAAATAAAACAAGGGACTTTAACAAACGTTTATAAATGTAATTGAATGAATAAAAGATATATTCATATTCATTCATTTAACTACATGAACGAACATAAATAAACTTTATACAAAACAATTCTCAAAATATTCAGTGAATATCCAATTCGCTTACAGAGTTATACACAACTATGTTAAGATGGTCGGCTTATAAACTAAGTGACCGAGTAATAGTAACATATATTAGAAATACGGTTAAAAATGTTATCACAACTCTAGAATATTATATATATATATATTTTCTGTAAAAATCACAATCACAATTTTATACTACATAATATACAAGTTTTAGTCAACAACTTCAGAAGAAAGTACATTTCGTTACACATTAAAGACTACTTTTTGACTCGTTTGGTTGACTTCTTTTCATTTAGATTTTATAATTTAAACTACTATCCATCTTGAAATAATTTTGTTCACAAACTAGTTTAGATTCTATGCATTTAATGCAGTTTTAATACTACTATCATAATATATATTTTATTATTAATGCATAGATACCTGCTAATTACAAAGTAGTAAAGGTATAATTGGAAAATCTAAAACATTTTTTCTTTTTTTTTTGGATTTTTACAATTTCTTTGATGTGAACTTTACTAAATTATATATATACCTTTTATAAATTATTTACTCATCTCTTTCTTAATATTTAATATTTAAAAATACAAATTATTTGTTTTATCATTTTATCAGTTCAAATAATATGACATGTTGTTATACAAAGTCAAACATTTATATAATAAAATATATTTATATAATATTACACGATATTGTTGTGGGAAGTTTCATTAGAACACATATACCTACTTGTTGTATAGAAAAAAATCACATGGATGTCTTTGATTTTAAAAGTCAGACGCACGATTTTTACTTTTTAATTTAAAATATATTTTATTCAAGTATTTTATTATATTTCTTAATGTTACATTATGTTTATTATGATTATCAATTTTTATTATTTTTCATCTAAAAAATATGTCGCATTACACTAGTGATTTACTAGTATATATATATATATTCATTTATTTAGTTTACGAGATTTGATAATAAAAACTCCTAAAGTTAAAGTTAAGATTGAATTTTATGACTAGTGATAGTATATTTACAACTAACAATTCTTTACCATTCCAATATGTAATAACCAAATATAACACTTTTAAACATCAAAAATTATCTTATGAAAACGGTTCTTAACACTATCGTTACTATTTTCGTTACGTAATATATGATGAAATATATTATAACCGGCCACTATCTTAAAATAGAACACAAACAAATAACACATTCATGTAAATGACAAAATTGCAAACCAATATAACTTATCCACTTTAATGACATTTTCATATTTGTCAAAACTCATAACTAAATAATTCAATTCTTATTCATCGTTTTCACAACTCATTAATATTCGCATTCAATTCATTGTCTTAGATTTTTTTTTAAAATTAACAAAAGAAAAAAAGTTCACTACTCACCGAAAGAGGGATACCAAGAACAGCAAAAACAGTCAAAGCACCACCTTTGACCCCATTCGAAGGTTTCAACGGCGTTTTGACACCATTCACCGTTTCAAACTGGCGTGAATGCTCAGCCATTTTAGTCACTAAAACAGTCATCGCTAAACAAACCGCAAGTAACATATTAACACCACCCCATAACCGTTTCACACCACCACAACTGCGCGCCAATTGTTTGATTCCTAACGACGTTAAACCCGACACAACCGAATTCAACAGCAACCCCATCGCACCAGCACGCACTCCGATACCAAACAGCGGACCTTTATTCGGATCACCACCATAAACTTCCCTCCCCATCCAATCGGTATCGAATAACAAAAATGGAAACCAGGCAATCCAATTTAGACATGTCACTAATAACAATATCCACATTGGCCTTGATAGTAACTTCAAGACCCCTATCATTTCACTAAAGAAAACCAAGTTTTTGGTTTTCGTTTGTGTTTTGTCATCGTTATCGTTTTCATACACGTCCTCGCTGACTGTAGTCAGGGCGAGGATCGTGATGGCTAGTAAAAGGGCGATGGAGATGAAAAAGCAGGTTTTGAGATTCGCGCAATAGACATCGCACGCTTTAGTTTTAGTAAAAGGGAGCATTCTGTAAAGGTTTTGGTAGGACCCGGCCGCGTAACCTAAAATGTTACCAACAGCCATAAAGAAAGAATACATAGAGTTCCCGGTTTGGATTCTGGCAGAATCCGAACCAGATAAATCCGCAAGTAACGCGCGGCATGGTCCTTGTAGCATGTTGTTTGCTACATCAAGGATCCAAAACCCGATAACAAAAACAGATATCGCTCGGGGTTTTGGGGTTTTTGCGGCTTTGTCACCAGTCGCGACGCCAATGTCAGCCGCGTACCCGATGAGAAAAACTGCAATAGCGACGAAAACGGCACCACCGAAGATAAAAGGGCGGCGACGACCGAAAGAAGAAGTGCAACGGTCGCTATAGTACCCGACAACGGGTTGTACGATCATACCCGAAATCGGCCCACATAACCAAACGAATGATGCCCATGCGTGTGGGATGCCAAGAAGTTGAACATAAGGGGTTAAAAGTGAGAGCTGTAGGGCCCACCCAAATTGCACACCGGCCCCTATGGCAGCTACCATTATTATCTGCCATATCGGCCGTTTCAACTCGTTTATTGACGAATGAGACTCAAGTTGCAACGGTGAACGAGGAAGCTTATCGGTTTTCATACTCACATTACCACCACCTTCCATTATGTTATTTTTTGCATATGTTATTTTATTTGTTGTTGTTGTTGTTGTTGTTATAATATATCTAAAAGTAACAATAGGATCTAGTTATGGATAAAATAGCAGTAAATGCATTCACAGAAATATAAGGATGATGGTTTGACTCTATTTACATTTAAGTGAGGTGGGTGTTTATATAGACTTTGGAATTTTGTAAATGAAAAGTTAGGTGGGCTGTTAATTTTGTAGGAATTTCGTTTTGTTTCTTTATTTTATTTAAATTTAAATAGGTGTGAGTTCAAGTGATACTGATATTTATCTGGATATGGATAATGCGACATTCGACCTTATAGTTAGTTGGATTGTATGATCGATGTCTATAACTATCAATGCGGACTACTCGATTCGATAAATGCTAAGAATAGTATTGATTCTTTTTTTCTCTTTTTATAAACTATGTAATAAATGTATGAGAAAAATTATTTTAAAATGCATATTAGGTAGACAATGGTTCATGATCAATATTTTTATTATTAATTAGAAGTTTGAAAAGGAGAATTGAATAGTCAATAAAGAATATAGTTGAAATGTAATTAAGATAGCCGAAGTCTTTGGTTTGTAATAAGATATGTTGCTTTAATTAAATAAGATCTTTTGGATTTAATGCATTAAATATTATATAATTTAATATTTAATATATGTAATCTAAAAAGGATAAATAACTAAATGGGCACTAAATTATGTAATATTGGATTTCGATTATAAGATAGTAGAATGGTAATCATGAAATGCGAAGGTAGAAATAATGATGGTAGGTAACGTTGATGGTAGTGAAAAAGTAATAGTTATTTAATTGCTTAATGTGTTTTTTATGGATTATTATCATATTTTATATAACAAAGAATTGTATTTATACATTATATATTTATATATAATAATAGATTATGAATTATGAATTATGAATAGGAAATAGTTTTATTAATGGAAATACTATAAATGAGTTAAGGGTAATTTAGACATTTTCTTGTATTGAGACTAATTTTAAGATAATGGTAAAGATGCATTATATGTAGTTAGAGATTAGAGATAGTGCACTAAATTTTACATATATATATATATATATATCTATATCTAAAACCCTTATTAAATATATTCATCAGTTTTACCTTAAAACTTAATAAAAAGAAATGAAAAAGGCCTATTATACCCAAAAGTCAACTTAAGAAGATTGGAATTAATTTTTTAGCTGAATTGAGTATTGAATTTGAGTTAAAAAAAAGTTAAAAAGCGTTTTTGTTATAAATGTGCATTAAAATGTTATTTCGATTCAATTTTTCAATAGTTATTCACTACTTTCTTACTGCATTTCTGTTGCATCGCACAGGTTACTGGCTAGTCCTTTATAAATTATTTAACATTCTCTTTCTTAATGTTTTAAAAGGGAAGATGTGAATTGTCTGTTTTACCCTTTCATCTACTCAAATATTATGACATGTAATTATAGAAAGTCAAACTTTTACACAATAAAACATATTTACATAATCATGTTAATATGACATAATTATCAACATTTATCATGTCATTTTATCTATAAATTTTCTATTCATATCAACCTTGCAACGGATAATCACTTCATTTTTAATCGATTATAAAAAAATTTCTGCCGCATTGCACTGGTAATCTACTAGTAAGTTAGATAATAAATGTATAAGAAATGATTTTAAGATCCATTATAGGTAGATAGACAAAAGATCATTCAAGTATAAGATTTTTTGAAAGTATGGGAGTACAAATTTCAACCGTCCATCTTGATCAAAATAACAAAATACCTACATTCTTAAAAATTAAATATCTCAAAAACCGTTAGTCAAAAAATTATAAAAATTGCACCATAAAAATCAGTATTTTTATCTTCGATTTGAGATCCCACATGACATACTTTTGACGATTTTTTTTTTCATTTTTTGATGAGTTTTAAAAATTGGTAACACATGTGTTATAAACATATAACACATGTGTTACCGGCGACTATCACATGTGTTAGTACTGACTATCACTTGTAACATATGTGATAGTCGCGTGTAACACTTTTGTTAGTCAATCGTAACACACGTGTTAACCCACAAAAAATGAAAAAAAATAATAAAATTCGTCGAAAGTATACCTACAAGTGGGGGGAAAATGATGATTTTTATGGTGTAATTTTAATTATTTTTTGACTTACCATTTTTTAGATATTTAAATTTTAAAAAAGTGAAAAAAAGTGAGATTTTTTTGTTAAATGGCGCATTCCTATTGGTACTTCCATTCTTATCAAAACAACTCATACTTTAATGAACTCACCTCTAAGTAGATAATGATTCATCGTTGTAATTGTTTATCCCGTTTTAACTTCTTGCTAGTTGTGTGAATCTCCTATTTTGTATAATTTATATCCGCTGTTAAAATAAAGGGAAGTAGCTAGCATATCCATACAAATACAAAATGAAAAGAAAAAAGGGGAGTAGCTAACATATCCATACAAATACAAAATGAATCATATTTACTTTGCTTTATTAAGAGTAAATATTATTATTATTTTATTAATGTTATAATATACACGAGGGATATAGATATATATATATATATATAAAACTACAAGTATTAGACTTGAGAGACAGATTTATTATACTCCCTTTTATAATAAACATCAGTATATCTTTCGTTATATTACACGGCTAGTATATATCTTGAAAATGGTATTCGTGCAAAGTGACTGATTTCTAATATAAATTTGATGTAATATAGAGTAAATATATTAGTTTCAACTATATATAAAACATTTTTAACATCGATTTAATTTTTAATTTAATAATGAAAAATAACTACACTACTTCTACATAGTTATCAACATTTTAATCATCTCAACAATTATACTTCTTAAATATCTATAGTTATTAGTATATATAAATCAAATTTCACTCTATTACCATATATATAAATATATAAACACAAAAAACTTTCAAAACATGCATATACTTTAAATCTACCATCACGTTACAATTGTCATCATCACCGTCACCTATCATCACCACATGGACCGTTATATTACACGGTTATAATGCTTAACTAATAAGAGTAAAGGGAGTGATCACTCAAAAAGGTTGTCAGCTCAGTGTCATATCATTTTCACACTAAAATCACACTGACACTCATTTTTACATGTATTCATCACAATATTTTAACACTGAAAATTAGACCCACATACTATTAACTATTAATTTATTAATTTATTAATTTAAAACATAATAGGGTAAAAATAATTTATTATTTAAAATTTGTATGTTGACCCACTTATTCAACTTGGTTCTAACCATTTTGATTGAATCACTTTGTAGATCATTTTGATGAAGGGAGTGATCACTTCAAAATGATAAAGAACCAATGTTTACTATATAAGTCCACTCCTTTTACGCTAAAGAGATGATGGAACATTGTCTAAGATTTTAATAAAAGTATTCATATGTTAGAAAATTAGAAAACAGAAACTGCATACATAGATGACTCACGGATGTATGTCAGTATCAGTACAAGTAACAGAAAAAGATATTTCAATAATGTTCTACATGGTAAAGCCATATACGCATGTACATGACGAGAGCATTAAAGTGATAAAAATTTGTACCAAAAACATTAAAATGTAAGTACTATCCTAGTACTTTGGTATGGCATAAAACAATTTAACTATGATATACAATTAATGCCAATGAGTTGACCATGAGTATAAAATATTAAATATGAATTGTGACATAATGATGATTAAATAATTACTTATATTTTCAACTTTAATACGTTGTTAGAAATGAATTTTGTATTTGGACCGATGGTAAAGAATATTATGTCGCTTTTTTTACATGTTATAGTATCGAGTAACTTTTGACAATAAGAAATCCTATAACTAATTTTCATAAATGTATTTTCTGAAATTAGCGTCGAATTCTGCGCACAGCAGCGGGTGAAGATTTCACATGTTGATATTAAGAGACAAATGTTTAATAGTATCTGAATACAATAATAATTGATACTTCTTTAATAAAAGTGATTTTTTATAATAGTTTAAATTATTGTAATCGTAAATTCAAAATTGTGATATAAAAGGAGAAATAAGATATTTAAATGTATTATATGAAATATAATATTAATTGAATGATTTAGTGAACGGATAAGTGGAGAGATAACATGGTAATTTTCGATATTCCTTCTCTAAGAATTAAGAAAAAATATTAAATGCTTAATAAAAGTTATAGATTATTATTATTTTACCAGAATTTCAAATAATAAACATTTAACGAAACCTAAACATTTTGTCATCTACTTTTAATAAATAGTAATTTCGTGTAGTTTTGTCTTGTTTGGAGGTTATTTATGTGACTTCCTTCATCTTTGATGGCATCTCTAATGTATATGTACCTATCAAATTATATCATATCATATCATATCGTTATGGTATAAACGAAGAATTTTTATCACACAAAATAAGGTTTCACTTCTATACACCAAATATTTACACTAAATGTTTATATCAAATAATTTCTACACTAAATTTACATGTTAACTTTCTTTCAATTAAGTTATTTACAATACATTTATATGAGTTGTTGATTACATCGCCAAATTTATTATTAGCTAACAAAACTATTAATAATAATTATAATAAATAAATAAAAAGGTTTAAACCATATTTAATATGATATAATTTTAAAGATCTAATTTAACTTGTTTCAATAATGAAAAGAACTAATTTTTAATTTTTATGTTGCTTATAAACAAGCTCGAGTTTGTAAGAGCTCTATTCGAGCTGTATTGAGTTTTCTGAACTTTAATTAATATGGGTATTTGTATATGAAGATATATGTAATTTTCAATATGTAAATGATATTATTATTATGTTCTAATATTCCTTGTAGACTATTTTACATGACTTATTAATTTTATATATATTTTAGGTGATTTTTGTATCGAACATAAGATTCTTAATATATTTAATATAAGTTTAAGTATTAAATTTTTTTTTTTTTAAATTTTAAATTTTTCGAGCCAACTTTGGATCACCGTAAAACATTTTCAAGTCGAACTCGAATTTAAATCTTGAAAGGTCATTGAACTAAGATATATATGTGTATTTTTTAAATAAATTGTGAAAATGTTAAAGTAAATACGTGAACTATATACCTAAGTTGTTTTAACATCACATCCTTCATTAAAAGTTGTTACTTTTTAATTTCGTCAAAGTATATTAGTTTGTACGGATATAGTTGTAATTTTTTTTCTCAAATGTTATACTCGGGTTATACATTCTGAATGTTCAGTTCTCCACTACAAAATTTTTAATCAACAAATTCATATCTTCCAACCAATCCACATGCAACACCTCTACTATAGTTTGAGAATATAGTGAGAAATTCCAGTGTCACATGAATCGTGTTCTAATGAAAAAATGAAAGATAAGTTCCTTGCGCCACATATAATGGTACGTGGGTGGGGAAATCGATCGATGTTATTGATAGCGTCACGTCGGTCTGCTGCGTCAGTTGGGGCGGTCGGTTTGGGGACACGGTAAGGGATGAAGGAGGTGGGGCTAACATGCAATTCTTTTTGTTTTTTCCCCATTTTGACCCTTTTTTTCTTTGAAAATATTTAAAAAATCTATCATTTTTTAATGGATATAAATCCGTTTCTTTTTTTTTAAATAATTTTTATTTTTATTTTTATTTTTCTAACATATTTATCCTAACCCAAACACACTATAAATACATATACAACTAACATTCAATTCACACACAACTTTCATCATCCTTTTCTTACTTCCAATACATTATTTCACCCAAACATTTTATATAATTCTTACAATTTTCACTACATCTTTCTACATCCAACTACATTATTTCACCCAACCATTTTATATAATTCATACACTTTCACTATATCTTTCTACATCCAACTACATTATTTCACCCAACCATTTTATATAATTCATACATTTTCACTACGTCTTTCTGTATTCAACTACTTACTTTCCACTCAACTATAATTCTCAAAAATGTCTAAACAATACCACAATAACTCACAACCGAGAACCTGTAATTTTTTTCAAAACTTACTCAACACGGATACATATCCTCCAAATTCACCGGCATTTTCATCTTCAGCAACTAGCTTTGGTTTTGCACAATACCAAAACCAACAATTTTCATTCCAACAATTCTAACAAAACCCATACCAACAATACTCACAATATCCACATCAACAATTTCCATTCCACCAAAACCAACAATTTTCACAATACCCACCCCAACAATTTTCACAATACCAACAAACACCACCACATGAAGACGAACCCAATGAAGGCGAACACGAGGTCCAAACTAATTAAGACGAGGTCCAAACTACTCAAGACACGAGGTCCAAACTAACTGGAACCAAAAAAGAAAACAAGTCAAATAGACCGACGCTGAATGTAGAATATTGGCGGAACAATAGGTCGATGCTTCTCAAAAGTGTATCCAAGGAAATTCGCAAACGGAAGCTAGTTTTTGGAGGCAAATCAAACGGGCCTCTAATTTAATTAGTTAACGAGAAACGTAATAAAGATCAACTAACTGGGAAATGGAACAAGATTCGAGGAGACGTCAAGTATTCACGCGCATCTTCAAAAAATATAACGAACCTCGTGCAAGCAGAGTTCAAGACGAAGACGTTTTGAGGGCGACCCGTGACCACTTTAAGCAACAAACCGGGCGAAAATTCATTTATGAGCAAGCGTGGCTCGTACTAAAAGATATCTCGAAGTTCTATGATGATTCAAGTGTCGCCAAAAAGAAAAGAGTAACCCGAGAAGAATCGGAACCAATAAATCTTGACGAGGAAGAAACCGACCCGAATGCCAACAAAGCCGACCCGCTTACGACCAATATGCAAAAGCTATTCCAAAAAGTCAAAGAAGTTCGGGATCATCGGATGCTACATCGTCAAGGCATTCGACCCACAAGACCCGTGCGACAATTCAGGAATCGTCGCGTATGCAACAAGAAACGCTGGCAACGATTAAGAAGACTTTGAGCAAAAATTGGTGTTGAAAGCTTGGAGTTTTTTCCAAAAACCAATACACGCGGGCATACGAAAAAATGAACTAAAACTACTTGAAGAAGCTCGGGATAAGGTCGTAGTCAAGTATCAAAAGGATTTTAAAACGATGTTTGGTGAAGATGTACGACCATACGGGTTCACTACTTCCGATGAAGATGAAGAGTATATTAGTTAATTAAATGTAGTTTGTTATTTTAATTATCCTAATGTTTAATTTTATTTATCGTAATGTTTAATTTTAATTTATGTAATGTTTAGTTTTAAGGAATTAATTTAATGTTTAATTTTAATTAATTAATGTAATATTTTATTTTAATTAATGTAATATTTTATTTAATTAATGTAAATGTAATGTTTAATTTTAATTAATTAATGTAAGTTTATTTAAATGTGTGTGAAGCCTAGAAATCAAAGTGACACATCAGGGTTGGCAAGGGTGTGTCAGTTGTGTGTCAGTTTGGGAGGTGTTGATGTGGCGCTGACATGTCTCAACTGACACGCTACTGACACGTCAGTTGTTGGGAATGGTCTTATACCACTTGCGCTTGTGACGGGACTCTAAATTATAGTAGTCACAATTTTCTATTGTCCATTATGACCGTTCACAGTAGTAGTTGTTACGATTGAAATTTAAACTTTACTATTTTTTTTATTTTTTATTTTAAATATAATGACTTTTAATTACACAAAACTAATTAAATATTTAAATATGACATTTCGATAACAATAATAAAATATTATAATATCAAAAAGACAAAAAGTTACAATAATTTTTTTAAATGCACATATTACATAAATAATAAAAGTTTTTAGATTTCGAAAGTTATTCAGAAGCGGTCAAATATACTCAGTGAGATTGCTTTGAAGTTGATCATATACCACCTTTATCGCATAGTTCTCTTATTTTTACTTCACGCACCACAACTTTTTCCCTAAATCCGTGATGAACCAAGTTAGCCGGATCAGTGAGAAACTCTTCCTCAAGTTGACTTATTGTGAATTGGTTATCTTCTTAAACTATGTTTTCCAATATCACACAAGTGTACATTGTTCTCTTAGTCTTGTTTACGCTCATCGCTGTTGTCAGGTACTTTATTATTCCCCATCTACCTTGAAGCACACCGAATGTTCGCTCGACATACTTTCGTGCCCATTCTTTTGCTCTCTTGACCTTGTGTCATTTCTCGTTAGTAGGACATAAATACGCCTTCATGAGCGTAACCCAATCCAAATAAATACCGTCGACGAGATAATATTGTTTTATGTAAAGATTTTCATTCACTTCAAATGGTGCAGGATGACTGATAACACAAAAAGTTCACGTTTTAACGTATGTTATGTTACCCATTTTGACTATAATTAACATTATAATTCAAATCTTGCATTTGTTTGTGTTATTTTGTTAATCAAGATAAAATGAAGACGGTCTCTTGCGAATCGCTAATAACAGACAATTAACAAAGAATTTAGAGCGAAAACAAACAATGAAAAATTACATTCCTGAACACGAGACCACACCCAACCACATATGGTTGAGTATGGCCAACCGTATACGGCCTTGGCTGGCCTGTAGATGGTCTTTGTCAACCGTAGATGGTTGGTGTTAAACCGTATAAGAGTAAGACATGGTTTAAAAAGATGTGTTTTACCCATTGTTGAACGATTACATTTTTTTTTGTTAAATGAGTAATATTATCATTTCTTTTTTTTTTGTTCTGGTATTAAAAGTAAAAAGAAAAAATTAATAGATAATAAGGGGCCCATCATTTTCACCGTTCAACTTCGTCAAATCCATCACAACGCATGCACTCTCCCCGTTCTCCCGTCCTCAACCCACCACGAACCCCAAAATGGATGCACACTAAGTGTTCTTATAAATATCAAGATAAAATGAAGAGTTAAGTTGCCATTTGTATATAACGGATAATTTGAAGATCGACTTATAGTTTAAAATTTAAAATAAATGACAATGCATACTTGAATAAATAGTGATCAGTACAACCCATTGTGATAGTGATGCGTCAATCATCATATCTTACTGTTGTTTTCACTTGAGAAGTTGTACTCCATATAATGGTTGGAATTTTATAATATTCGATCTAGTATATACGTAAAGTTGACAATATAATATATCTATATTTATTTTAGCTCACGCATATAAGGCAAAGAGTGGACAAACGTAACTAGAAAAACATGCATATCCCAATTTGGATCATATATATACGTGGTACGATGGTGTAGTCCGTAGACCAAATACGTGTATACACATTTCTTTCGATTTACGTTTCAAATAAATGGAGTATCTTTTTATGGAAACTATATATAATTTACTACTCATGTTAATTACTCAACCTTGACTTTTAGTAACATATTTAAAGCACCATTTATTAATTAATATCAATGACAAGTGTCAATTAGACCACCAATATTGTGAACAAGTTTCTAGTTTTGGTCCAAGTATTCGAAAATCAGATAAGTCCTTTTGGTCCATGTTCCAATCACGTTTATTTACACAAAATCCGGTTAAATAGCCAAAAAAAAAAAGAGTGATAAAACTTACTAGTAAAATTTGATGTACATATTAGCGTGGTGATCAGGAGATAAATGTAAATGCAAATACTTCGACTTAAATTATTTGGTTACCATACTATAATAATTAATGTGACGTATGATTTGTGATCGAGTGTATTTTAACTTGGTGCAACTAAAGGTATATGAAAGGGATCGATCTTGACACTACAAGAATATTTTAACTTAAAGATCAAAAGATGAGGAAGGTGGTGAAGACTAAGGGAAATCATAAGGATAATTCTTGGGTGTTATATGTTTGTGTTATGGAGTACGTACACTCTTGGTATTTCTAGATGCATAACCTTTCTAAAAGGTTTATGGAAGGGCCCACAGACTAAACCAAATACTAGTGTCATGTGGACCAATTAGGTGAGGAGTAAGTAAAGTGGTCATATTACCTGGTTATGTAGAGCTTGTCTAATAGGATGTAGGGTACAAAGGTAATCGTTGCCATATCGGGTTGGTAGCTTTTTCTAAACATTACTTTCAACTCCGTCAAAACGTGTTGACATAGGTCTGCGCCAGCTTGGGAGATAAGCAACCATATACCTGAAATTCTGATTAAGCAGCCAACATATGTCATTAACTAGCCTTATCTCCAAAACGATTACCCATTTGGAAGGTCTATCGTGACGAGCAGAGCTGACCAAGACTTGTGGAATGGGAATCCATACATCTTGATTACAATCGGACGAGTCAGTTTAGGAGACCTGAATTGATCAATATACGTATCTTTATAAGTTAACGAGTATAACTAAAAGATGTGGGTTCACATTGTTCAAGTTTTAACGTAATTTCTAATACCACGAAATAGTATGTGTTATCTATCATTTAATAGTGTTCGTAAATTTAAAATAACTATTACACGACATTTTGACCCAAAGTACGAACAACATATATTTTTAGTGCATTGCTGCCCCAGAAACTTTTTCAAGTGCAAAATCTGGAGGTGGTGATGGAAGTACAGTAAATGCTAATAGTCCACTTATTGCTGCAGCCATTGATCCTACGACGAATGCTGGTAAATTTCTACCCCCAAATAATGCATCCCACGGTCCAGCTAGTACCGATACAAACATCTGTGATGTAAAAAGTTGGAATTATTAGTTTCTATACTATATGTTCTTATAAATTCATGCTAGCTACTAGTATGTTTGAAATGCTTTAAAATCATGCTACTTGTATGTTGTTTTTTGTTGCATATGTATAAACTTTGTAAAGTTATAAAATGATCTCAAAATGGAAATGGATCAATGAAGTTTTGAAATTATGTCTCATTAAGGAAACAGTTTAAATCATGACAAAAATAATATATAAAATATTTCATCAAAAAACTTTTGTATTTTTTTTAATTGACAGATATAATAGATTTTACGTTGCATTATTTTATGGCGAATGGGTTTTTTTATTTTCTTCCCAATGCCATATAACTGGTAAAAGATAACTGTTCAATTTTTGTAATCATACCTGTGGTATAACAATTGCCAGGTTAAGAACACCTAACGATAAACCTGAATAAGAAAATAACACATATTAAATTAAATAAATATTTAAATAGGATAACATTTGTATTTATTTTATAAAAAATATATTATTATTAATAATATGTAACGAGCCATAAAAAGAAAAATTAGTAGGCACATCTGATGTTTACCTTGTCCTACTCTCGAATCATTAGAAAAAATTGAGACAAGAGCACAAGGTATATTAAATGTCACCTGAAATTACATTTAAATTCAGTGTCATTAGAATTTTATAATGAACCGTTATAACACATATACCCTTTAGAATATAAGTCAAAATAGTTACATATATGCTATTTTCTAATACACGTCAAAATGAGTTGGTCGACCGAATGATTTTCTTATTATATTTATCTATTAAATTAATATATTAATTAATAATTTAATATTAATTATTATTCGAGAATATTATTTTTTGTTTAATTTATTATTACTATTACCATTACTATTACTCATTATTTATTATTTATTAACAATACTTGAGTTTTTATTCCTTTTAAAAAGCATCACAAGTTTATATACGTAATATACGTGTTTTTAGTCAAACAATCTTAGAAGAAGATGCATTTGATTACACACTTTAAAGGCTACTTTTTTACTCGTTTAGTTTGACTTGTTTCATTTAGACTACGTACTCTACCCATCTCGAAATAATGTGTTGGTTCAGAAATAAAAACGCACATAATTTAAAATATGAAAAATGAAATACTGACTTGGTTCAGTAATAAAAATGCACATAATTTAAAATATGAAAAATGATTACAATCCTAACAATTATGCTAATTCATCATTTAAATTAATGAATTTTTTTAGAACGATAACTTTACAATATACCAAATATCTTATGTATAACAATCTCTTAGTCGATAAGTTCTTCTCACACATATCATTACGGAAAAATCCTTTGATCTTAGATGAATGAAACTAGTAAGCATAATATTTAGTAGTTTTACTTCATCATCTCTACTTTTGATTTTAACAAATATTACGATCATATCTTGCAGATGATTAGTAGAATGATCGAGTTGAAGGATATATCTTTGCCTTAGGTTTTCTTAAGAATCAAATACATTGATAAATAAAAAAGTATTGCAGTATTGCACTCACCGAAAGAGGGATACCAAGAACAGCAAAAACACTCAAAGCACCACCTTTCACCGCAGCCGAAGGTTTCAACGGACTCTTGACACCATCCAACGTGTGAAACTGCCGATGATGCTCAGCATATTTAGTGACCAAAACAGTCATCGCTAAACACACCGCAAGTAACATGTTAACCACACCCCATACCCGTTTCACACCCCCAATACCACGCGCCAATTGCTCGAGTCCTAACGACGTTATGCCCAACACAACCGAGTTCAACAACAAACCCAAAGCACCTGCATGCACTCCCAGATTATACATTTTATCACCCGGTTCACCACCATATATAAACTTCCTTCCCCATCCAATCAGTATCAAATAAGAAAAATGGAAACCATGCAATCCAATTTAGACACGTGACTAATAACAATATCCACATTGGCCTTGATAGTTCTTTCAGTGCCCCAAACATTTCCCCGAAGACAGCAAAACTTTTGGTTTCCTCATTACCTTCGTTCTCATTTTCATACACGTCCTCGCTCACTGTAGTCAGCGCGAGGATCGCGATGGTCAGTAAAAGCGCGATGGAGATGAAGAAGCAGGTTTTGAGATTCGCACAATAGACATCGCAGGCTTTGGTTTTAGTAAAGGGGAGTATTTTGTAGAGGTTTGTGTAGGAACCGGCTGCGTAACCTAAGACATTACGGACTGCCATAAAGAAAGCGAACAAAGAGTTTCCAGTTCGGATTCTAGCAGAATCCGTACCGGATAAGTCTGCGAGTAATGCGCGGCATGGTCCTTGTAACATGTTATTTGCTAAATCAAGGATCCAAAACTCGACAACAAAAATGGATACCGCGCGGGGTTTGGAGCCCTTTCCAGCTTTATCACCAGTCGCAACGCCAATGTCGGCCGCGTACCCGATGAGGAAAACCGCGATGGCGACGGAGACGGCACCACCAAAGATGAAAGGGCGACGACGACCAAACGGAGAGGTGCAACTGTCGCTATAGTACCCAACAATGGGTTGTACGATCATACCTGAAACCGGTCCACATAACCAAACGAATGATGACCAAGCGTGTGGGATACCAAGAAGCTGAACATAGGGGGTTAACAGTGAGAGCTGGAGGGCCCACCCGAATTGCACACCAGCCGCTATGGCAGCCACCATTATAATCTGCCATATGGGCCGTCGCAGCGACTGAGACTCTAGTTGGAAAGATGGAAGTGGAAGCTTATCAGTTTTCATAACCATATTACCACCACTTTCCATTATATTATTTTTTGTTTATATATATTTTTATTTTTATTGTTGTCGTTGTTGTATATCTGAAAGTAACAATACCGGCCACTTGTGGATCAAATAGCAGTAAAAGCTTAGCGTTCATACAGATTTTGAAATTTGTAAATGAAAAGTTGAGTGAGTTGTTAATTTGTAGGAATTTTGATAATTTATAGTTAAATGGTTGCAAGTTCAAATGAAATTTATGGCTATCCGAATAAGGATAACGGGACATTCGACCTTATAGTTAGTTGGATCGTATAACTGTTGTCTATAACTTTCAATGCCTATGACTCGGGTCAAGAAATATTAAAGATAGTATTCTTTCACTAATACAGGGAGGGAGAGACATATATAGACCGGTTCAAACCTGTCTCATTTAGACCTGTTCCATGCTGATTCCAAAATCACAGAAATCACCTTAAATTTATAATCGAAGCCACAATTATCTTGAGACATAATTCTAAGAAGTCCCTATATCCATGTTTTTTAAAACATTAGTTCACAGCAAGTTTTTAAAACATTAGTTCACAACAAGTTTTACAATTGCACAAATATCTTCATAATACATGCATCTTTTGCTCACAAGCAAGAATATAAGCTATAGAAAATACACAATATATAATAATACTATATATGTGTTGTTGCATGAATATTTATAAAAAAATATATATGTATTAATGTTTGAAGTTGTGTGAATAATAGAAATATTATAATGTTAGCAAAAAACTTCATTTATAACTTTATAAATAAGTTCTTCTTACTCATTTTATTTTTTTCCAACCTCTCTTTCATTATATTAAGTTGAATTATTTTCTTTAGACTTTGTTACAAACAACACGTACCATTACTATCAATAAAAACCATTCCTCCTCCAACAACAAAAACAACTACAAAAGATTTGCAAATGCATGGTAATAATATAAGTTAAAGGCAAATGCATGGTAATAATATGCAACAAAAGATTTGCACCGCCAAAAAAAACATGGTTGACACAATATTATTGAAAGAATTATGTGCACAACAACAAAAAATTAGTTAAACATTATTTATTAAAAGTGATAATAAGTAAGAGGTATTTAATTAGTTAGGAATTAATTAATTAAAAAATAGATAATTATATTTAGTGTCTAAATTTAGATAAGTTTAAGTTTAGTATTTAAATTATAAGTAAATAACTATAAGTTTAAGTTTAGTATTTAAATTATAAGTAAATAACTAAAAGAAATTTAAGGGATTAATTTGAATATTTAGTAATACTTATAGGACAAGTATTAGGTTTAATATCCAAATATAAATAGATAACCTAACTAACTAGTTGAGGTTAATAAATACAATTATACCTAACAAATAATCTCCAAACTCTTTCATTCCCTCCCTCTTGTTTTTCGTCGACCGAAACCCCACACCCAAAACCGAATTTTTGGTTTTGGGTTTAATCATAACTTAGTTGTGTTTTGTTGCTTAATCGTAAAATAATTATTTTGGGTACACGATTAGTTGTTTTATTGCTAAATATGAATAATCAAGAACACTAGGATCAAAAAGCTAGCATTTTTCAAGAGTTAATTGTTTCGTTAGGTGCTTAACTTTAATTTTTTATTATCGTATGCTTTAAACTTTAAGATCTTCTATCGTATGAGGTAAACTTTCAAAATATCTCTATTGTATGTAGGGGTGTTTGAAAATTCTTGATACGACTTATGAATTAAGTAATATCGAGTTCAATAAGATTGCTTGAATTGTAGAAAGCGGTGAATACAATTTAAGTTGTTAATTATAGTATTTTAAAATTCTAAACAGTCATTAGCAATTTTAAGATACTTGTATAATAAACACACTAAACAATTACAAAGTATTAAAGCTGGTAAACAAATTAAAGCAATACAAGTTTACTTGAATGATGAATTTATTGATACAAATTACATCAACATATCGAATTGCGGAATAGTTAAAGCATATGCTAAAACTAATTCAATACAATTACAAGTTAAAGCATTACTCGCTGTGAGAATAGAGATTCTATTGCTCACTGACACAATATGTAGTTAGACAATCTTTATCACCGATTGAAATCAACAAGATAGCTACAAATTGGTAAACAAATTAGTACAATGTCTCGTTGTGAGATTGATTTCCTTCTAACAAACAAACGGTTAAAAAGGAATCTTATGCGGTCCCTACAAGACCATGCCTTCTTTGTATGTTGTATTTCCAGCAATCACAACGAAGCATGATGCCATACTCTTCATCGTTGTGAACTCCTTGAGTTGTTGATGTACATTAGACCAGGGACCTCATATGCACAACGATTTAAACTAGATTGTTTAGTAACTACATTATTCCTGAAGTTGTTAGAGAGTAAAGAAGCTTCCTCACTCACTGCGAGCTAACGTGCTCTTGTAGATTGACTTGACTTGATTTCTTCCAGTGACCTCCTTTTATTTTAACCACATCGATTGCATGTGATTATGAATTGCATAAGCGCATAGTCACAATTGTAACAGTGAGTAGATTAACTACTGTAGTGACTAATTGCTTAGTAGTGATTTGTTCCTTTGCGGTGAATTGTATCTTGATATATCTTCAGTGTTTTAGGCTTCTAGCGATAGAAACACTTAGCGATAGATCCATTAAGCGATAACGAATCCACATAAAGTAGTCTTCTTCTTCTTAGCAGTGACTAGGTCAAGCAGTGACTAGTGATATAACTTATCCTTGGAGTTTTGACTTCATCATTTCTATGAAGAACTCTAGTGAATTGGCTAATCACAGATCAGTGACCCAACATTGTTCATTAGTTCGGTTTACGGTTTTCTCAGTTTAATCAGTTAGGTTTTGAAATTTTTGGGAGCAAAACCGAATTAAAACTGAATTCATATGTCTAAACCGAACCGAAACCAAACCGAAAACCGAATTTGAATTCGGTTCGGTTTCGGTTAAAACTACGAAATATGCACGATTATACAATACCAAACTACATAAATCTAACCGTTAATAAGTGTTATTTGTTAACCAAATTCGAGTTCACAAAGCATGAAACTATCAATCTACTTGAACTTCAAAGTCCAAACTAGCATTTATTTTTCACAAACACATGATAGATAAACTTTTTAAAGTTTTCAAAATGCTAAACTCTTCAAGTCTTCAACCGAATTCAAAAAATACACACACATATATATATATATATATATATTTTTAATAATATTGAATTCAGTTTTCGGTTTAATCGAATTCAAAAAATTCAAAACTGAAAACCGAATATTGAATTCGATTTCGGTTTTAATCGATCCGAAAACCGTTTATCAAATTCGGTTTCGTATGAAGTTGGTTTTTATTCAGATTAAACGGTTTCGAACAAATATTGAACACCACTAATTGTATGTTGACTTGCCTTTTTCAGCCTATACAAAAAAGGAAAGTTTCCTTTTCCGGAAAGGCCAAAAAAGGAAATATTACATACAATAGAGAGGTTTTGAAACTTCACCTCATACAATAAACGATCTTAAAGTTGAGAGCATACAATAGTAACAAGTTAAAGTTAAGCGTATAATGAAAAAATTATCCCTGTTTCCAAAGGTTACTAATATCAGTATGAACACGTTAGCAACCTCCAATAGGAAAAGAATCAAGATTGATCATACTAAGTAAGTCAACGTAACTCTTCTAATTTTCTTGTTAGTTTAGATTGGTTTGTGTCAAAGGGTTTTAGGTTAGTTATTTTCCGCATAATAATTGTTTATTATTTAATTAAAATAACCATATAAATCCTTCAACTAGGTTGATGCTTCTAAAGAACCAGATAAACCCAACTCTCAAAGATGCAAAAGTTTTTGGGAAAATGTGCTTATC
This sequence comes from Logfia minima, assembly GCA_963921325.1. Taxonomy (NCBI): domain Eukaryota; kingdom Viridiplantae; phylum Streptophyta; class Magnoliopsida; order Asterales; family Asteraceae; genus Logfia; species Logfia minima. Next base: position 10,579,314 of record OY992771.1, on the reverse strand, counting down.
ATGTTCAACGATAACAACTATGGCTATCATCGTAATGTTGACCAAATCACCTCCAAATGGCAAAACATCAACACGGGTAAAGTGAAATTCCACGGGATCAACAAGGTTGCGAACGCGCATGGGGTAGTAGTCAAGATGACAATGGGATCATGGAGCAAGCCCGTACGGAGTACGTAAGCATCACCAAAAGATAATGAAAGGCTCGTTGGTGAATAAATGGAATTCCGTTGGTGAACATGTAAATTCCGTTGGTAATGTCCATCATTAACGGGTTTACCTAAGGAGATGGGGTGTGGAAAAAAGGCTCGTTGTGAATCGCATTTATCAACGGATTTCCTTAGTCTGTTGGTAAACCACCAACATATATGTCGTGGATGATAGAAAATTGTCCATTGTTAATTTTATTAGCAGAGACCTCAAGTTTTTTTTTTTTTTTTGTTGGTAAACCAACAACGGGTATGCAGTGGATGATTGTAATTTACCCTTGGTAATTTTAGTTGCCGAGATCTCAATTTCACCGGTAAATCTATAACTACCAACGGATATGTCGTTGGTGAATGTATAACCTTCTGTTGGTAACCTTATTGGTCATCATCTCCATTTTTGCTGGTATTTTATGATTTACCAACGAGAAATTTTTAGATCTAACAATGGTTTTAAATCCATGGGTGTTTTGAAAACATTTTTAGCAACATATGCTTCCTGTTGGTATTTTACACGCAAACTCCGTGGTTGTTTTTGATATACAATCATTACCAACGACTTGAAATATGTTGATAATCTTTATATATAGACACACACACACACACACACATATATATATATATATATAATTTAATATAAATCTATAAACACATTATTATATATTAAAAATTCAAACATGCATTCTAAAACGAACATTCAATTTTTACAAGATATAGCCAAATTACTACCATCCATCAATGTTTCAAACAAATTATAGACATCAAATACGAGATACTTAAAAAGTAGCAGTAGTCTTGCAAGCATGAATCTAAACCATTATCACCATTGTTAGGTCGTATAGATCCCAGAACTTGATTAACAGATTAAATTAAGAGAGTAATTTATAATATCATCAACAATTAAACGTGTATTGTTCTTGACGGGAACAAGAACAATTGTAACAACAATTAATGAATATAATGAATATGGTTTATGTAATAATCCAAAATGATTACAAGTATGAATAATTCAATCGCACTTAGCTAAATTGAATTAATCAATCACAGAAATAGCCTATAGTAATTCATAGAGAATTTCTAAGTTTTTGTTCAACTTGTTCGACAGTTTCTATGAACAGTCAATCACCTATTTATACAAGTTAGGTGTTGATTATTAGTAAATGATACGAATTAAATTGTGGAAGAATAAATCAAACTACTAATTCAAATGATCCTAATTGATCAATCTTGAATACGAATCTTCCTTGATTAGCCGCACATTTATTTCTGAATCTCCAAAGGTCTTGACTCTGTATGTTTGACTATGTCAAACCTTCTTAAATATGTACGACTTTAATCTGTATACTTCCGTCTTAATGATCTTCAGTATGTCATCTTCACTTTGTTGAGTTGTGAGTCTCTGGTCATTTAAGTCTGTACATCACTCAGACTCCGATTACAAAGACTAAGAATAACACTTCATTAATTTTGCAGATTTAAGATTTTAACTCTTCAGATTTATAACTTAGGTTTGATTATTGTTTTTCCTAACAACCATATGCAGACCATATTCACTTTCAATGATAATCTTGAGCATTTGTCTCATTTTTTCTTCCATCTTGACATAAATTCTTTCTTCCTTTGCATCTATCACGGTTTGCAATATTTCTTCCATCTCGACTCGTAATAAATCAACATGAGAAGCAACTCTAGCTAATAGTTCTTGCTCAATTTGTTCTTCAATATTCATGGGAGTGGAAGTCTGGGGAAGAGTTTTCTTACTATGACCCAGAGTTGTAACTTAACCAATTAAACTCTCAAATTCTGCATTTTCACATTAGTCATACACTTTCTTATTTTCGAAACATCACTCACCTCCAACCATACTTTAGGATCAAAAGGTATCTAAGAAGGTTGCTTGAAACCATAAGATTGAAGCTTTCCTTTCATCGTTTTCTTCATACTTTTGAGTCACTTTCCAGCCTTTTCAGCACACCACTAACCTTTACACTTATTCTTTTTGTGCATTTTAGCAAAAAAGTTCAGTTTGTTGGGCGTGTGCCCTAATTTATTCTCATGTGTGAAGTACAATCATAATCAACCATATGAAATTAAACTCGATGCATATTAAAAATAAGTTAAACTATGTAGATAGTTATCAACATTACACACTAATCAACTTTTTCTAATTTAAAAACTAATTTAATTCCTACTCAACATTGCAAATAACCAATAAGGGCTAGAAAAATGTAGTTTGATAGATAGAGATTTGGTACTAACTGATTTAAACAAAAATTGACCCAAACATTTTAAAACTGAAAAACCAACCCAATAAACTCCAAACTGGTTGGTTGTAGATCAACCTACTTGTATATATTGTGATTATTATGTTATGAAATAATCACCATCTTTTTGGGGTTGGTTTACTGAATACGTCTTAAAATTATTTAAATCCAAACAATATCCTACAATTTTGGGTTTAACTTATTGACTACAAATTAGTTCAACAAATATATGTACACACACTTATATAGGGTAAAACCAACCCCTAGCGGCATACCACAGACAGGTCCTAGGTCCAACATGGGAGAGGTAAATCGTGTAACCCGTGGTTAAAGGAACATGGGGATGAATATTAAATCTACGACCTCCGCATTTATGTCGCATGTCCCCTACTACTAAGCTACTATCACCGGGACAAATACAAGTGTGCTATTTACCTCAATCAAAATCTAGTGTGTTGTTTACCTTGATCAAAATCTAGTGTCTGAAGGGTTTAACAAAGATTGATGCGTTATTGTGAGGCATGATGACACACACTTTTATTTAGGGAAAAGATTGATAACCGATGAAATGCCAGATTTGAGAGAAATCAATGTGAGTTAGTTTTTGGTGATAAAAATGTGGTCTAAAATTTTGCAGCCAATACAAGGAAATTGGGTTAAATTTTGATATTTATCTTATTCTATATTTATGCAATTTATTACTCTTAACTTATATAAAATTATGAGCAAAATAACAACATGAATCTTATTTTTCTTAATATAAGTTTAAAGTTTTGTAAGATCACATTTTTAAATTTATATACACAATTAGTATTTTACTATTGCAAAAAAAAATATACATTAAATTCAAAAAGTACTAAACTTAATTCACATAAGGAAAAATGTCACCATTGTTGATCAGCAATGTCGATCAACATTAGTAACAATTATCACAAGTATTACTAACTCTTTCATTCACAACTTAATGATATTACGTATTACTGTCTATCATCACCAACTATCATTGTCTTCGTCTCATTTGTTACCACATAATAGCACAAACACATACTTTGCTTATAATAAAAGAAAAGTGAATGATAATTATTCAAAAATATGCAAAACAAAGGTTATTATTGCATATGTGGTTAAAAAGTTAAAAACAATGATAATCGAACAATCGCTTATTGTATCAAGTAATGATAGCACAACCAATTAAGCGACATCAAGAGTTCTATCTAATTTGTTACTATCCCAAAGATATACACATTTTGCTAGTTACCCACCCCCCCCCCCCCAAAGAATAGAGGTGGTAATTTGGGTCAGGTAAGCAGGACGAGATTAATCGACTTGAAATCGACATGAAAATATTAATGGGTTGGAAATTTGAACCCGAACTTGAAACCAACTAACTCTGATACGACGCGGGTAGCCAGAGTATGTAAATGGGTCAAACAATATATCGGATTGTCGGGTCAAACGAACTACTTTGTGGGTAAAATAGTAGGACCTATAAAAGTACTACAATACAATGTGTTTGATAATTACACAACATTCCCATGCTATTTGACAACTGATTAAAATGCAGTACAATTTTATCCAAATCATTCCATATCTCATACCAATAGCACAGTCATTTATGGTCTAATTAAACAAAAATAAGTCAAACTAAACCAAATTTACAGCTGCCTAACTTGCATAACAAACCCAATCAAGCCTCGAAATTTTGACACCAAGCATATTTGCTTTTAAAGAACCTATTTTGACTAGCCTTCACCTGTATGATCATTACAGCTTGTGAGGAAGAAGCAGTTCCGTTCTTACAAACAAAATTGTATTATCAAATATAAGAATGATATTTGTATGTAACATATACAATATCATTATTGGAAGTGTACATAGATAGTATAAACAAACCTCTGGCGGAATTTAATAATCTCAATGATATCATCATCAAATAACCAACTTACTGCTAAAGAATGATATTTGTATGTAACATATACAACTTCTGAAATGTAGGGTTTCCTGCATATATAATATTGTAAATGATAGTTAAATATTAAAACAGATAAACAACAATCACAAAGTTTTATAAGAAAAAGTAAAATATTTATACGTGTGTGACAAAAGTACCAAATATGAATTCTACCAAACTGTAGGATAATTACAACATGATTTTCTCTTTTGGTAGCAACAATATACTCATGAATATGCTGGGCCAAGTCATCCAAAAAGTACACTTGACCTTAAGACCACTATAAAATAAAATATTATTATCAAATATCATAAACCTATCTAACATATTTAAAAGACATTGTAACGCGTGCAATATTAACATACTGTAAATCTTCTAGATTTAATGTGGTACGTAACCCTTCTTTCCCAGAACCCTTGTCATAAACCTTTAGGTCACCACAATCAATTACAGCACCAATAACATCAATTAATAAAGAATCAGAGATTATAAATATCTTTTCTACTTTTTAATATATGTACATAGACTACAAAGGAAAAGCAGTTACATCATTTCCAATTAGTAAGTTTGGATCATTCAAGTGTTTGAAAATATTAAAGAAAGGGAAGAACATAAAACCGTGAACAAGACCATCAAAGTGAACACATCTCTTAACACAAGTGGAACATTAGAAATTCAACCTATACTTATATTTCACCATAAGATTCTTACTATCGTTTGAACCAACATCAAACTTGTTGAGAGTCACAATAATACCTTCTTCCAAAAGAAGCTCAAATACAGGAAATAAAACATTCTTTACAGTACTTTGTATTTTGTCTATCTGTATGATCAACATAACATTCGAAATAATCATGTATCTACTACATATAATACAAAAAGAAAGGAAATCAACTAACATTAAAGGAAGATAAAGATATAGTTGGTATCTATATACCCATTTAGTTCCTATGATTGAATTACCACTAGGTGTTGGCACTAAATTCCAAACTTGACTCTTTTCAAATTGGTTTGACTCTTTTTGCATTCCATTATCCAATCCTCGTAAATTATGGCATCTTTAGGTTCTACTTTAGACTCAAAGAAAATGAGAGTACCTCTTTTGAACATGTGATCTAGTAGTTCCTTTTTAAGGGATCTAGTTGATTTCTTTTATTGGATTAGATTTCTTTAACTTAATTTTCTAAGTCAAGTTCACTCATTTGCTTTCCTAGAAGTAACAACTTATGTAATGGAGGTGTTTCATTGAGTGATTCTTCTAATACATTAGAATCTTTATTTAGGACTCTATATGTTTTTTCTAGTCAAGGAGTATCCCAAAAATATTCCTTTATAAACTATGGGATTAAACTTAGTCAAATAATCTTTTGGGTAAAGCAATTACCAAGGATTCTAAAGTGACTAAGTGATGACTTTCTTTCATTCAACAAGTCATATGATGTTTTATTAAGAATAGGTCTTACCAATACCTTTTTAAGCATCTAATTCAACTTCGACTATGTATATTACCTTTGCAAACATATCGCTCTTAAGATACTTCATTTAACCATTGGTGACAGTTGTATTTATTATTATTATGCCATTTTCAATTATGATATATTAGATGCTTACATGTAAGCACAACAAAGTTCACATAATAGGCATACACAAAAAACACACATTTATACATTTAGGTGCATCTAAGACAAACTAAAACTATTCATTTTTTAAGACATTAGTTTTAAAGATACATTTTAAAAGATGAGTGATTTTGAGAGTTTCTCAAAAATCCACACATGCCAAGTGCTTTGGTGAGAAGTATATTTCTTATCTTAAGCATTCACCAATTATCAATTTTAAAAGCCATACGTGTTTTATGATCTTTTTAACAACACACAATTCTAAATTCATGCAATTTCAAAAACTCATGAAAATTCTAAAATACGACTTTATTTTTCAACACCTAACATGCATGCCTTAACTAGTTCATGCTTTGATGAAAAGTATACTTCTTATCTTAAACATTCACCAATTATCTATTTTAAAAGCCGTGTGGGCTTTATGATCTTTTTAGCAACACACAATTCTAAATTCATGCAATTTCAAAAACTCATGAAAATTTTAAAATACGACTTTATTTTTCAACACCTAACATGCATGCCTTAACTAGTTCATGCTTTGGTGAAAAGTATACTTCTTATCTTAAACATTCACCAATTATCTATTTTAAAAGCCGTGTGTGCTTTATGATCTTTTTAGCAACACACAATTCTAAATTCATGCAATTTCAAAAACTCATGAAAATACTAAAATACGACATTATTTTTAAACAGCAAACATGCATGCCTCAACTAGTTCATGTTTTTATCAAAGTTTTTAATTCAAGCAATTTGTTATCAAGATGCAAAAAGTCACAAACAATTTTAAGCTAGTATATGTAATGAACAAATTTCAAGCATTAAATGTTTGATAACTAAAAAGTGAACTTATCTTAGCCTTGCTCGATTTGTATTTATCAAGAATCAATCTTGATAATCAAGTTGATGTGTTCGCAATTATTGCGTACACTTCTTCCATATCAACATTTCAAGTTTATTTCAAACCTCATGAATCCATAAATCTGTTCTTCGTGTGTGAGCAATCATCATCACTCATCCATTCATGAGTTTGCATTTTAATTGCTTCAAATACCTACTATGTTAAAACACATAAAGCTATCCATTTGGTACCCATCTTATGGGTCCGGGATTGTTACTATCAAATCTACCTATCTTAACCCATTTTTGAACAACCTTGATTTTCTTATTTTGAAAAAGATATGTGTTGTATGGAAAATTTCTTTTTAATTTAAATCATTTATCATATCCCAAATTTGAGTAATCAAGATCATACTTTGTGAAGGAACATAAAACTTTCTTTTTGACACAAATATAAAATCTTAACACTTGGTTGAAAATTTTCTTCCTTTACGTGAAGACATTCTTTCATTTGTATTCTTTGAAAAACCAAAGCCATGTTTAGATGATATGTTATATAGTTTCTCTACTTCATGCCTTTTATTTAGCATGTACAAATGACTTATAATAATTTACATGACCGTAGGATGATGCATTTCTAATTTTCAATTGTCGTGTTGGACAGTGAGTCCACAGTTGATCCATGGTTTGACCGTGGTTTGACCATGGTATCTCCATTTTATTTTCTTTTTCAAATAATGTTGAGTCAAAATTTCTCAAAGATGATGTATCATTAATTCAAGACAAAAGTAAGCAATTATTATCTTCAGGTGATATTTGAACATTAGATACTTGATTTTGTAGATCACAACTTGCTACAAGCCTTGAGAATGTTTCTTTTTCTTTTTGAAGAAAAGTTAATTTTTCATGTAAAATTACATTCTCAAACTTGAGCTTTTCACAACTTGTGTTTTCAAGTAGTTTTAAACTTCTCAAATAATTTATTTCTTTTATCAACATCATATTTAACTCTTTGACCAAAGAAGTCTTATTACCTAATTCATTATTCTAAGTATCCAAATAGTATTTTGCTCAAGAACTTCTTAACAAAGATCACCCAACTTGTTATATGCAAGTTCTAACTCAACATAATTATTAAGTAATTTATTACTACTAAGAGAAGAGTTTGAAGATTCCTCATTTTTTTGGAATGGTAGTTGGAAGAAGTTGAAGGCATGTGGCTACTTTTCTCTTCTTTAAGATTTTCCAAATCATCCTCATTTGCTTCTTTCACATTTTCATCTCTCATTCCCCCATCTTCTTCAAGACTTTCTAGATCATCCCACAATCTCTTGGCACAAGTATGATAAAGCAAATCTTCATATTTGCTTCCTTGCAAAAAACTTTGGATGATTTTTAGTGTTTGATTATTTGGAGACTCTCTTATAACATTATCTTCAACAAAATCATTTTCATCAAGCATACAACTTGTTCATAATCTATGGATTTTAGAAAAGTTACCATATAATTTTTCCAACCCAAAAAATCATAGAACATCGCAGGTTTTTTTGAACAAAAACCAATATTAATTTCATCCATAGCACACCCCTTACTACTATTTCCTATGATAAAATTCAACTTTTTATAAAATTAATTTTAACACACTTTTTAAAAGAAAAATTCTAAACACAAAGTTTAGTTTCAATTTCAACAAAAATAAGAGTAACTTGCTTTGATACCAATTGGAAGTAAGTGAGGGGTGGGGGTGAATTACTTTACTCGTTTATTTTAAAAATTAATTCGGTTTCTAAATCACTTGTAAGTTAAAAACTAGTTTTGAAAAATCTTTGTTTGTTAACAAGTTATTAGTTTGAAAACGTTATGCTAGACAAGAATAAATCTAGATGACACCAAGATTTATAGTGATTGGGGTCGGATATTAACAATCTATCTTAATCTACTCCCCGATCACTTGATGGCGATTTTCCACAAAGTTTCCATCATTTTCACCGGTAGGAAAGAAAACAGTGCAAAGTGTTGTTTCTTCTTCAATAAGAGACCAACATTAATCTTCTTTTACCACAAAGAAGATCACCTACTAAAAAATCTTGCTCACAACACAATTAGGAAGACTTCACACTCCAACTTCACTACTAATAATACTTCCCCTTTAAATAAGGAAGATTACAACATCAAAAGTCTTCCTTTAACACTTAGGAATAACACAACTCAACAATGAAAAGCTTTCTCCTTCAATTGGAAAGCTACACTAACTCTTCTTCTTCACTTGAGAAAAGCTCACAACAAACTGACCTAACTTCCACCACAAATTAGAAGATTACCACATAACTCAACTCTTCCTCTATCACTAGGAAGATTAACCACAACACCAAATTTTCCTCTAACACTTAGGAAGATAAATACACAACAAAATCTCCCTACACCACTTTGGAAGATTACCGTACCACATTCCTACTTATTTCTCTCTAAAACGCTACACTACTTCTTCTTCTTATTCTTCACACTCTTAGAAGAATACAACTAACAACTACTCACATAATGAGTCTTCCCCTAACAAATGAAAGACATCAATCACTCAAACTTTCTTCCATAAACAATTGGAAGAGAAATAATATGAGATCTTCCTCACATACACTCTTGAACATCTCTTACAACAAACTACAACACAATGTAGTGACAACAAATGAATACAACTCAATTCCTCACTACATTAATCAACTCTTGTTTTGATCTCTCTCTTCTAATATAGAAGTGTTTAGAGAGCTTGATATCACCTAGAAAGATATTTAGAAAGTTTATTTTTATGTGTAAGAGGATGGTGTAAAAGTTTGGCTTAAGTCTTGCTTAAATAGAGAAACAAAGTGACTTTAAAAAATAATCAAGAAATTCGAGGCACGACCATGGATCGACCGCGGTTTGTCTATTCAAAATCATTTGAAAATAAATCCATTTTAAAGTTTTGACCTCATTAGTTTAATGGGTAGGGGCTAAACACATTAGGTAGACATCAAAGTACAACATACTTTAGGTAGTAACGTACCATAATTTTTACCTAAAACATTTTGTGTTTCTTAGTTTGACTAACTAAGATTTGAAAGATCTACTTCACTTAGTTTCAACCACAAGGTTTATAAAAACACTTTCATGCTTTCTCAAGTTTTAAAAAATGTTTATTAAGTTTATAAAGATGCGCTTGATTAATTGGGTTATAAAATGTATCCAATTTTATGTGATCGAAAACCTCAATCTAAACACAATCACGTACCTTAACTATGATGTATCTTGATTGCCCAAACTATGATGCTGGTTGTTGACCCGAACGTTCATAATTGAATTGTTGACTTGAGAGACATCCTTCTGGTAGGAGCACGATTGATTCATGGTTCAACTGTGGATCGACCGGGCATTTTTGGTCCATATATTCAACTAATCCTTCAACACTTCAACTTTTGTATTTCCGACAGGTATACGGTTGATTCACGTTTAGAGAGTAGATCGTCCAACTTATTCTATACATATATTCAACTAATCCTTCAACACTTTAACTTGTCCAATTTGTATTATTGACTTTAGTTGACTTGGACTTGCATTGTTTGATTATGTATCGAACTTTACACTTTTTACTATTGTATGTAACTACCTTTTAGAAGTGCTATTGTATGTATCGAACTTGTAATTTTCGTATATTGTATGTTGACTTACCTTTTTTAGCCTTGACAAAAAAGGAAACTTACAATATACAAAAATTACAAGTTCGATACATACAATAGCACTTCTGAAAGGTAGTTACATAAAATAGTAAAAAGTGTAAAGTTCGATACATAACGAAACAATTAGCCCTTGTAAATAATGTAGAATGTAGTTATTAACATACAATCAATTTAATTGAACATTATAATAATATGTACATAATTTTTTCATATCATTACAAAGGAGTGCATTAACAATGTATAACCATATATACACTAACAATAAGGATAAGATAACTTTGAAGGAGATTTGGATTGTGATGTGTTGAATAGAGTAAGCCATTATATAATAAGTTGAAGGAAACTGTTGGGTCAGAGACCCCACTCAATGTAATTTATAAATGACAAAAACTAAGTGATTTATCAGTCGCTGCATATGTTAGCAGTGACCCTAGAATAGTCTAAGCAACTTTGTTTGCTGCTCATTTTGAATAGCGAACTATTTGATACTTAGGATATATAGCCTTGTCTATTCAACTCACTGCATCTGTTAGTAGTGACTTCTTGTTATTGTAGCATAGGTCTAAGTAGAGTATCTATCACTCACTGATGGATACTTAGTCTTTTGAAGAAGTTACAATGGGTATGACGCTGACAAGTACATGAAGCATCTATTGAAGTTAAAGACTGAAGACATAGATAGAGAGAAGCTCACTGAAGCGGAATTCAAGACTTCTCTATTAACCAGCGGTACATGCCTTTTACCCCAAAAGTACATTGGGTTTGACAACTACCAGTGTACTATACAAAAGGTCAACTTATAAAGGATAATAACTTGTGCATATCTTCATAAAAGATATAGCAACCCAGAAACTCACATAAAAAGTAAGATATAGCAACTAAAATACAAAATACAAAAGAAAATATTGTGTACATTATTTTTTATTAAGTCTTTATTTTTATGACATCAACAATAAATCACAATATACCACATCAGCTTCAAAATCTATCTAAAACCTATCTAAAAAGAGAAAATGTCAGATGTCAGCGGTGTTTCCTTTAATATAGAGTATTGATTGTTTAAGGTAAATACACTCTATTTTATAAAAACTTTATAATTTTTTATAATAAGTTATAAAAACATAAAAACATAAAACATCAATGATTAACAAGATATATATACAATAGTAGGGTTTGTTTGATAAGACAACTATTGTAAGCTGTAAATTTATTTGTTATAAACTGTTTGGCGAACTAGCTGTAGCTGTAACTTTGAAGTGTAAAATGACATCAAAATAAAAATAAATAAAAAATAAACTAAAAATAAATTTGAAAAATAATATTTTAGTGTAAAAACAATCATAATTATATTATCTACTCTTAATATCATAGTTATATGTATTTAAATATTGGATACAAAAATAATTTTGAATTAATGTATTAAGACATAATATATTTCGTTTAGTAGTTATACATTAAAAATTTTCATTCATACAGTTCGTAATATGAACTTGTCGGCTGCTTCTTTTAAAGTATTTTTAATATTTTGATAGACATCAATATGATTAATTTATTGAAAATGAAAAGGACAATAACTTTAATAAATCATTTGAATAACTAGTACTGATAAATTAATCGTTGCCAAATTGTAATATTGACGAGGGCAATCATCTAATTTTATTCACCAAAAACTCTTTTCAATTTTATAAGCTTGTATGATTAACTTTTCATTTACAAGTTTTTTGGAGCATTTAGAAAAATTTAAGAGTTTAAAACTCTTATATCTAAATCAAACTTTTATAAATGAGGAGCTTATTAATTTGAAAATAAAAAAGTAAAGTTTCAAAAAGCTCAATAAAAAGCTTCGTGCCAAACATCCATTAGTTAAGAACTAGCCTTGTACCCGCGCAAAGCAGCGGCGCCGGATGTTCGATCTATGTTTTTTTTATCGTGTTTATTATGTGTTTTTATGTTTAGATGACATGTATGTGATGGAGATAAAAAAAAGCGGAATAACACATATAACTTTTGATAATTGAATCGTTACGTAAAAACATCTAATTTTTATTCCAAAAAATGAAGAAAAAAAATTCGTCGAAAGTATATCATGTGAGATGTCTAATCGAAGAAAAAAAAAAACTCTGATTTTTATTGTGTATTTTTAATAATTTTTGACTAACTATTTTTGGGATATTTAATTTTAAAGAATGTGGGGGGAAGTGGGTATGTTTGATGTAAATATTAATATAAATGAAGGATATTTTAGTCTTTTCAAAAGTGTGTGAGGGGAATTCTCTGCACCGTAAGATTAATTTATCTAAAGCGGTATTACGAAAAATTGACAGGGTTTAATGAATTTGTTTTACCAAATAAAAAATTGCTCATTTATTCGTTAAACCAAACGAACAAATTAGCGACCGAATTTTGTATATCTAATACGAGTAATCTGTTTCAACTCCATACGTTTTAGTAAAAGGACAGCGCAGCAGCACAGTTTGATCTTTCTTTCAACAAGTTGATCGATCGATCATAATTCAATCGATCAGCTAGTCATTGAACCTTTTATCTGGTTTACAGAAAGTTCGAACCGATCGAATGGATTTATCTGAATTGTTAGCAATTTTCGGTCCAGGTGTCGCCGGCGCCGTATTTGGTGCCGGGTGGTGGTTTTGGGTGGACGCCGTCGTTTGCAGTTCCGTTAAAGTTTCGTTTCTTCACTATCTTCCTGGTTAGGGTTTTGTTTGTTGATATTATTCATTATTTTTAATTTGATGTAAGTTAATATTAACTTTGTGGGGATTTGTGTGTGAGTTGTAGGAATATTTGCATCTTTGGCTGCTTTGATGTTTAATTGTGTTAGAAGAGAAGATATTGATTATTCTCCTTACGAAGAAGGCGAATGGAGGTTTGATTTTTGTTATTTTTTCTTCTTAAAATTTGTAATTTCTTTTTTGATGATTTTGTAACATTTATGCTTATTTATTTCATCTACGTGTATCATTTAATCCAAGATTCTTCGGTTGGCTAATGTCATTTCTCTATGGTCACTGACTTCGAATGAGGCCATGAGATTTCTAGTTTTTGGTTTTCGCCCCTAATTAAGTAACTTTTTAAGCAGGCATGCGACAAAGTGTTTTTAAGACGTAAATGTGATAAGAGCACGAATATAGGGATAGTTGGTGAGTAAGAAGTCCATGGATATGGTTAACCGATATCTATATTTCTGTCTTCTTTCTTATATTCGGATATTGGACTTAGTGACTTCAGGATAAGGGTTCTTTTCAGGGATCATGGATATGGTTGAGCAATATTCATATTTTCATTGTAGTCGACTAAAACAACCTTCTTTCGTAAATACGGATATTGGACTGTAGTAAGTTGATACTAGTATGACAGTAATGTTTCTGTCATTCAATTATAGTTCTAAGCTTTTTATAGATTAATGATTTGTGTTTATGTTATGCTGCTTTTTGGCATGATTTTTATTGAACTTATTTATTTACTTATTGTTTTTTTACTGCACTATCTTTGTGTACACTTGTTGCATATGTTATTACCATGTTCTGTAAATGTGAGCAGCGGCCTAAGATCAGGCATATACCCGGGCACACAATATTGAAATGGAAACTTATCATCCATGGCATTGTTTTGATGATGAGGGCATTTCGCTCATTGGAATTGCAAATTCTGATTGTTTCGGTTTATCTTATTAGTAACACTCATACTCTGGTAGAGTAGGTTTTATTTGTGATTTCTATTGAAATTACAGTGGAGACCTTGGGAGGGATATTGCTAATTCATTGTGTTCAGATTATTTTGACACATTGCTACACTACTTCTGCAGTTTAGCTCGGTCAATAGGATCTTAACTTCATTCTGAGTTGTTCTTTGAAGTGAGAAAGTAGTCTACATCGCTTACCAGCGGTGCATATTTCAGTAGTTATAGTATTTAGGATTTCTATGATCAATTAGTCATCCTTCTTTTAGGCTTTTGGAGAGATTGCAGCCAGGACTCGAGTCTTTTCTCAATCTGTGTTGATAATCATGTCAAATAAATGAATGCATTTGTTCGTTGTACCCATATTCGGTTGAGGTGTGGTGGGGTGTTTGATTGCATCTCAATGCCTCTTCATCCTTAGTGTTAGCTAATATTAGGTTTTCAATAAATTATGTGTATGCCTTTGATGATTCTACATATTTCCAACTGTGTAAAGCATCCTCTATCTTATCATCAATTAACATGATGTCATCAACCAAAAAGCATACACCATTTTATATCATCCCTTGTCTTTATCATGTGCTCATTCATAACTAAAGCAATAAGGATAAGGATATATTGTAACCGATTAACCAATTTACAGACTAATAGAAAAAATTTAATGCTGATGTTGATCACTCTATGCTATCTTCTATGAAAAATCACTGTAAGCTATGACGGGCTGTTGTACTTTACTACGTCACTACTATATCCTATTAAGTTGAAGTTCCATATCCAATACCGACTATATATCTGTTTCCCTGTGTTTTTAATTCTAAATAATTCAATATTGAAGCTTCTTGCCAAAATCCTAATTTAGCAAGTTCCCCAGTATCTATCATCCATGTGCTTGATTTTGTAGATGCACTTCATAATTGGTTATCCCAGAAGTATCTTATGCTTGTTGTGTGTAATATTGCAGGCTGAAGCTCTGGCTTTTTCTAGCTTATGTTGTGTCCTTCGTCTCTTTGGCAGCATCAGTTGGATTGTTGATACAAGATGCACTAGTGCCTGAAGGCCCTTCAGCTTGGACAGGAACTGCTGGTGTTTTGCAGTGTGTGCTTGTGTTAATTAGGTAAGTTTTATCTTGCTAAAAAATTTCGTCTGACATTTGTCACTAATTAATACTAATAATTAACTTCACAAAAATCCTCATATTTATTATATCATTTGAGTGGAACGCCTTCCTAATCTTTGAATTGCATGCAGTGGGCTTGTTTATTGGACATCTCATACGGAGTAAGATGAGTGAAGTCTTCATTATAAGACGCCATTAGTGCTTTTCTTTCATCGTATTTGATAAGTCACTTTTGTACATGCCTATGTTCAGATACAAGTAACGGTATGGGATTGTAAAACGCAGCCTTCGAAGTTTAATGTGATCGACAGAATTATTTCTCTAATGATCTACTGTCATGTGTGTTATTTATGATCTTGGGGTCTTGTTTATCAATGTCCTATCCCAGGTTCTAGTGAACGTGTGTATATACATGTCACCTACTTTATATTATCAATTTGGTGTATTATTGATTGTAATTGTAATTGGAATACATCAAAATACTTGCATGTGATCACTTTATGTACTTGCATCAAAATGTTGTGCAGAAACATATTTGGGAATTTACAGAGTTTCAACTCGTCTTCCATGGTTCCATCCACAGAGTTTCAAGGACTGATGATTAGGAAGTTGGTCAAGGATAATTTTAATTGTGAATTGTGAATAATATTTATTTAGCCTTATTATCAAACTTATATTGAATATTAATTATTGTATAAACTGATGTGCATCGTCTACAATACACAGTCGGAAGTTACTACTGAGCATGACAAGGTGAAATAATTATTTGTAGCTTTATTATGACAGCTTAGAGTCTTATATTCGAATGTAATATTGACATACTAGTGAAGATACCATTTTATTAAATTTTATTTTCGTAGCCTAAGAATGTGTACTTCATACTGTTGTTAAATTAAATCTTAATTATTAGAATGTAAAAATATGTTAAATAGTATATATTTATTAATAAATTAAATAAAGATAGTTTTGAAAAAAGCGGTTCATTTACTTGGAAACCTACAACTTACTTTGCGGTGTCTTGTGCCCAGCCTGTTACTGGTCCCTACCGCAGCCCAAAAGTTAGTCTTAGACCATTGCCAACTACGTCAATCGACTGAAGCTGATAGCACCAGCGCATCGATTGACTGCGTCAGTTTTTCTAACCGATTAACTGACGAGATGAACGACGCATGTGTTGGTTTTTTAATTTTTTTAATACTAGCCGTTTGAGGTTAAAAAAAATGAATTTTAAATTTTTTATTCATTATAAATTTTATTTTATTTATAATTTTGTTTAACTTATTTATCTTACTCCAAACACACTATAAATATACATACAACTAAACTTCAATTCACATACAATTTTCATCACATTTCCACTACTTCCAAATACATTATTCCACCCAACTATTTTATATAATTCACACACACTTTTCATCACAATTCTACTACTTCTAAATACATTATTCCACCAAACTATTTTATATAATTCACACACACCTTTCATCACAATTCTACTACTTCCAAATACATTATTCCACCCAACTATTTTATATAATTCACACACATCTTTTATCACAAAAAGGTCTAAACACCACCACAATAATTTCCGACCGAGACCTGATAATTTTTTCAAAACTTACTCAACACGGATATAGTGTCTTCGTGTTCACCGAGTTATTCGTCTTCGTCGTGTCAATCTTGCAATTCACAAATTAACTTCGGATTCTCACAATTCCAAAACTCATCATTCTTGCAATACCAAAACCAACACCAACACCAACACCATCATTCTCACAATACCAAAACCAACAACACCAACAATACCAATACCAAGAAAAACCGCTTAGCCACGAAAACGAAAATGAAAAAAACGAAGGCAGAGACGAGGTCAAGTTCGAGGTTGAACATAAACAAAAAAGTAAACAAGTAAAATGGATGGACCAAGAATGCAATCGAAGGCAAGTTTTTGGAGGCAAATTGAAAGTGTCTATAATTCGTTAGTTGATGAAAAACAAAATAAACATCAACTAACCGGGAACGAAGATGTTTTGAGAGCGACTCGAGAACACTTCAAGCAACAAGTCGATTGAAACTTCATTTACTAGCAAGCGTGGCTCGTACTAAAAAATGTTCCCAAGTTATATGATGATTCCGGTGTCGTCAACAAAAAACGAGTAAACTGACCCGAGTCCTCCCAACCAATTAATCTAGGCAATGACGAAACTGACTCGAATCTTCACCAAACCGACCCGCTTACGGCCAACATGCAAAGGTTATTCCAAGAGGACCGGATTTGTCGTCTACCCGGTCGTTCGAAAAGTCGAAAAAGTCAAAGAAGTTCGGGTTCATCCGATGCAACTTCGTTGAGACATACGAGCGACGAGACCCGAGCGGCAATTTTGGCATCCGCGCAAATGCAACAAGAAACGTTGACAACTACTAAGGAGGCTATGAAACAAAAATTGGTGTTGAAAACTTGAAGTTTCTCCAAAAACCAATACCCGCGGGCATATGACAAAAGGAACTAAAACTACTTCAAGATGTTCGGTATAAGGTCGTAGCCAAGTATCAAGAGGATTTTAAAATGTTGTTTGGTGAAGATGCACGACAAAGCGGGTTCACTAACGATGAAGACTAAATTAGTTATTTAAATTTAGTTTGTAATTTTAATTATTGTAGTTTTATTTAAATTATTGTAATATTTTATTTTATTAATTAATGTCATAATTTTAATTTTAACAATTTGCATGATTTAAATATGGGTGGGGCTAAGAAATTGAACTGACACTTGTGTGAAGGTGTTGATGAGCTACAATAACCTCCGGAGTGGTCTAAGACTACTTCCTATGATGAATGAATAAGACTGCAAGACTGACCTCCACGTCAGCGCTAAGACTGAGGACTAACCCAAGACTGAACGCTGCCTATGGTGACTGCAAGAATGAACAAGAGTGTGCCACATCAGCGCCATGTCATTTCTTAAATATCAATACAAATACATTTTTTAATTAATAATAAAAATTACAATAATTAAAAAACTAATTTATATTAATAATACAAATTACAATAATTTAAAAAACTAACTTATATTAATACTAGAAATTACAATAATTAAGAGTAAGACGTTATACCTTCACATATACGGAGAAACAATGACTTGCTCATCCTATATCTTCTTCGGAAGTAATCTTCGGGGAATGTTGGATTATTCGCAAAGTAGTCTTGCCACAAACGTTCCCCGGCACCGAGTCGATCTCTATTTAAATGCCTTCTACGTATTTTTGGCCGAGAACTTTTGGCTTCGTCTTCTTCATTTTCTTCTAACACTTCAAGTATATCGAGCATAGCATTCGGATCATAAGTAGCAACACTTGCTACGAATTCTTCTAGATCGGAATCGTCATCCGAATTATTATAGTGATCCATTTATAAAATAAAGTAAGAAATGTGAAGGTGAAAAAGTAAGAAATGTAAATAAGTAGTAAATGGGATAATTTTGTGTGATAATTTGTATGAGAAAAAGTAAGAAATGTAAGAATTAAGTGTGGAAAATGTAGTATAATGTATGTATATATATAGTGTTGAGAATAATTAAAATTTTTTTTTTATTTTTTGTAGCCGTTGGACAGTTTTGCCCGTTGCACTAGCCGTTTGGCTCAATCTCTCTCGTTCTCCTCTCGTTCTCGCGCTAGTTTGGCTCAATCTCTCTCGTTCTCCTCTCGTTCTCGGCAACAGGAAGGTACCACAGGAGACGGGACCGTGCCTATGGTGGCGGATGAAAGACGAAGCCATGTAGCCCTGGACGAGGACGAAGACGGTGCCAAACCAGACCATAGGCACCGGTCTAAGTTTCATCTCCATTTACATCTTCGTCTTTCAACGTCGCGATTCTCCCTCTCCTTTCTTACAATTTCTTCTCTATCAGGTATGTTTATTAGTTAGAGTGCTCAAATGTTTTCTTCCTTTATTTACGGGATGGTTTAATTTGTATGCTTGATTATCGTTAGATATAATCTCATTCTCGATTATTTTCGTGAGATTTTGGTTTCAGTTCATTGGCAAGAAATTTTCACTCATGTTTGCATAAAGTGGCTGATTTAAAAGCTTTTACTACGGTTGTGTTTGATATTCAATCTCAAGTATTTTGTTGTTTTGACTGTTTCTAAGATCAAATTTTAAGTTCTTATTAATTGGATTTGATGCAGGTGTGATAAGTTACTATTAAATGGTGATTATGTAAGTGCATGTAAGGTGTTTGATGAAATGAGGGATATAGTTACATGATATGATTTCTGTAACACCTATTCGACAAAAACTGATATGGGTCTTCTTATGTTGCCATTCAAATCATTAAATCACTAAAAGTTGTTTATATGTGCAGTTTGACTAACCATAAGTTTATGTTTATTTTATTGTAGGTGGAATGATTGACATTTGTGTTTACAGAAAGTGATACGACGAACTTGATTAAGGTATTTGGGTTTACAGTTGCATTTGATTTCCTTTACCAAACTTGATAGTGTTAAAAGTTTCATTTGGTTTCCATTCTTTTGCTTCCAACCCTAAACCGATTCAAGTTATTTGGGATTAAAGTCACATTTGATCATTATCATAATAGCTTAAGTTGATTATATCATTATAGTAGTGTTTGTGACTTTGTGTTATGAGTATTCATCTTTTTTTTTTCATTCTAAATATTAATTATTTAAGTAATTTAACATTTGATTATCTCTACAAAAGTTTGAAAATCTAAATATCTATAAGATTGGAGTGGTTTGGCTAAATGTGAAGTGAACTTAACCAATTGATAATGACAACTATGTATGTTAATGACATGCATCCAAATACAGGGATGTAGGAATCTAAGAAATTTTCCCCCATTGTAAGTCTATGTATCATGTTGTATGCAAGAACAATGATAAATCTACTAAAACATAGTTTTTAGTACAATAGAAGAACTTTGAGAGCTCGTGTCTATAAACACTTTCTTTTTTACTTGTTTTGTATGTGATTTTCTTGTGTTTATTTTTCGTCCCTTTTATTCCCGGTTTTGGGGTTGGTTGATATTCTTTTCTAAGAGTATAATACTCTGCCTAATTATTTAAAACATCGATTAGGCTTGTGGTTCTAGCTATGCTTATGGAACTTGGTTGCAGAAGATGGGTAATGGTCACGAGATGAACCATGACTCAAGTCAAATTGAAGGTAACTATTAGAGGTCCAAATGGGTAATCTTTTGGTTAATTTTTACATTATCTTATTGTTTATCCTAATTCAAAATCATTATATAAACAAAAAAAATTATCTTGCAAATAAGCAGGGAACTTCACGAATATCTATTGATGTTGAGAACAAAAAAAGCTACTAGGTTATATTATATTCTACGGTATCTACTTCCTTCAATTGTGTCTTTTCATTTTTCCTATTTAAACGCTATCGAAATTTTACTGTATATAAATTATGAAGAACTCCAACCCATTAGTCAAATGATACTGCAATCTTTAGGTGCATCCACGTTACTGTAAGTTTACTCATTAGCTTCGGTTCTCCAGTTTATGCTATATTTGTGATCAGTTTTACACCTTTTTTTAAGGTTAATTGCTAAAAATATTACTGATTTGAAGTTTAGATTTGAAAACTCGAGATATTTTTAGTTATTTAATCCGTTCAAGTGGATTGGGTGGGTACTTGGGTAATAACTTCTAGCAGGGTCAGATGGGCTGGGTTATGAAGTTGAACTCTTGCTCATCTCTAATTGTTAGCCTTGTGATATAGGAAGTGCTTCAGTTATGCTTCTGCCTTAGGAAGGTGCATTTGACATTGACAATATAAATTCATTAGACATTTGTGGTGATCCTTTATATATGTTAAGATCTGATCTGTTGGTAATTATTCTAAAAGGAGTTCTGAAGCTCATAATTTTCTAAAAATCCCATGTGAGGTAATTTTTTATGTCTTGCAGAGTGGAAGGCATTCCAAAGCTTATAATTGATCATAGTATGCATCTAACCGGTAAAGTACTTTCAATGTATACATGGCAAAGTACTTTCAAGACTACGAGGCTAAATATTTAACTGAAGGAGACATCTTTGTTAATGAATGTGAAAGAGGCAGATATTGCATCACCATAAAAGGTTAATTGTTTTCCCTTATGTATAAAATATTATGTGGCTTGGATTGGAACAGGAAAGTGGCACCAGAAAGAAAGAGGTTGAACCATATTACTCTTATTAAGCACTTTACTTAGTTTATAGGTAGCTTTTTGGATGTTGAAGTGCTTTGAGATTATAGATGAATTGGAAGTATTGGAGCGTGTTATAGACACGATGGTGGTGAATTAGTTATGATGTATGTTTGTAGGAATTTAACATTTTCTCTTTTTAATAACAAAAAGCTTTGCACATTAACTTTTTAGTCTTGTTCTTTTTCTTTCTAAATTCTTTGTAATCATGTCCTATATCATTTTTATTTTGCTTAAAGTGTTTGCCTAATCATGTTCATTGCAAAAAGTAAGTAAATCAACATTGTCATAATAACGTTTTTGGAGTTTAAATCGTAGAGCTCTTTATTTTTTTTATATTTTTTGTTTGTTTGTGTGGATTTGATTAAAGATGGAATTAGAGTGATTGTGTTAAGAAAAAAAGTGATGTGCTATTCGTTAATAATTAAAAGAGGATATGAAGTAGTTTATTTTAATATATATGAATTTTAAGCTATCATAACAAACAGATCAATTAATTGCATACATTATATAAGTTTTATGAAACATGATACAAAATTTAACAATTAAATGTTTAATAACTCTCATAATTTTACATAATAGTCTTTATTTATCTATTATTTTACATAGTGAACATAATCAGTATTGAATGTACTAATTGATCTGAGTATTTATTCAAATCCACTTCAACTTTTTTGATGATTATCTAAATGCATCACTAAATTTACTAGAAAATGTAATAACATAAAATTTAATACATGGAATTTATATCTACATTATTATACTTACAAAACTTATCAAATATGTATTATAATTTTTTTCGTCAAACTCGTGTAATCACGGGTAATGTCCTAAAACAAAGTGCACGTTGCTGTGCTTTTGTGATGGATGGTGCTAGCCTTTGAAGGTCGTGTAACTAGCAAATCCCTTTCAAGTATTTAGTTGCATAGCTTCAAATTTTGTAAATGCATTCTAGTTATTATGGACTGCTAAGGCTAGACTCTTGTAGCTAGGTGGCGAAAGGCTGACGGACAAACAATAACACCTAGTATATAACGCTTCACATGTTGTCACCCAAAACTGGTGGCACACATTACAACAAGCCGTTGTAGTATATAATCAACATAACTCAACAGCTCACAACTTCTACGCTTCTGTAACTTGCTAATTTGGCTTTCCTTTTAGCTGTCATCGGCTTGTTTCAAGTCCTGAACAATGGTGATTGATGTACTTAAGAAATTAATGATTCTTAATCACATCACTTCATTTAACATAATCTTACTGTTATTCTCTTTACATTTTTAACTAAACAATTATCAACAAATAAATATAAAAAAAGTGATGTACAGACTACAGTGAACAACAACGCCAAAGCCTGTGCTAACCAACTACAGAGACTAGAAAATTGAATGACCTACAGCATCCCACCTCTACCATACAAATTTTTCCAACGTAAAAAACATTGAACTGAAACCCATGGGGGTAACTGGAAACAGTCCCTCACAACTCGATCGTTGTGGATGTGCCCACAAGCTATCATTGGCTGAGTGTGCTCATTTTCTCTAAACAAACAAAAAATGCCCATAAATCAGTATCTCACACTTGGGATATAGATGACGTGAAGTTATGCTGTATTCACTTACTAGGTACAAACAGTTTGAGATTATAATTATGAGAGAGTGCAGCAGAATATGTTACTCAAACAGTTGTGTTTAACTAAAGGTAAGGATTAGAAACAGAGGAATCATGTGTTCTGGTCTGACCATGACTTTTAGCACATGTCTGAACAGATAAGCCAAAAAAACCAAAGCAATATATGCCTAGAAAGAAGCTGTACATGAAATGGTAAAGAACATGCCTATTGTTTTTCTGATAACCTACAAACTTTATTGATTCACAATTATATCTTTGTGCCCTAAAAGATCTAAAATTGAATGATGAATAAAAAGCTTGTTTTTTGACCTAGCAAAGAAACTACTGCATATTTGTAGACAGACAACACAAGTTGTATATTTTTTCGGAAAATGCATACTTTTATTACCTTTAAACAAAATTACTAGATAAAAGTACAAAGACACATAACACCACAAATGCAAAAATAAAACAAGTTGCATGCTATAACCATATTACAAGGGGTAAAATGATGAAACAGCAAAAGACAAACTAGCTACAGGCCAACAACCACACCATGCACTAAAATACAAGACCAAAACAAAAAACACAACTTAAAACTACATATTCAATCACCATCAAACCAGGGAATGACTTCACGTGACATTGGAAGCAGCAGCTGATTATGAATTCAAGAAGTATCACTGACTTCACGTGACATCGATTAATGATGGCTTCCATATTTTATTTATCCAAATTTCAACGAAATCAATATTTCATTAGTGGGCTGCGA
Source organism: Logfia minima (assembly GCA_963921325.1). NCBI lineage: Eukaryota > Viridiplantae > Streptophyta > Magnoliopsida > Asterales > Asteraceae > Logfia > Logfia minima. Next base: position 10,555,310 of record OY992771.1, on the reverse strand, counting down.
CTTTTTTAACACCCATTAAAACCTCCAATATATGGATGTTGTTCAATGCATACATACGTACATGTATATACACACATACACATACACAGACCCAGACACACACACAGAGAGACATTAACCATATTACATCGTACCAAATACAACTTGTTACAATTCAATCGATACCATGACCTGCGGACCAACCTGCTCAACCACAAACGTCTTCACAACCTTCTTGCAAAATGTTACAATTTCCACTTCATATATCCCTTCAAATCCTCTAAACACAAATTCACTTTGTTCATCGATAAGCCCATGAGCATGAGAAAGCCATTCTTTCTTAAGTTCAATAAACCTCTTCCCAGCTTCATTAACTTCCCCTTCCGCATTAACCAAATGAGAATTCTCTCTGCTCATAAACAACTCCCAAAATCCCCAAAGCATAATCCCTTCCACACCAGGATGAGCAAAAGCCTCCCGCATAATAACTTCCAAATCATCCGCCCTCACGTGCTCGTTGACACTCGAGACATCAAGTTCCGTGAACCAAATTGGAAGCCCCGCAATTCCCATTTTATCAAGAGCCGAACACACAATGGGACCCACCGGATTGTCTATATGTCCTTGAATCCCGATTCCACCAACGGGTGCACCTTGTTCTTGAAGATTAAGAATTTGATCCATGTATTTCTCGGGGGACGATCTTGTATCACACCCATCTTCAACATGATAGTCATTCACAAATAAAACGGATGATGGGTCTAACCGGTTTGCCATTTTAAACATATTTGCTCTAATGTCTTTACCCAAACGGTCTTGGTAAAAAGACCCGTGAAGCATTTCATTGTTTACATCATAATGCTTGAATCTACCTTTGTATCGGTTAAGAAGACCATTCAAACGGTTTTCAACAGCCACTGCTAAATCATTTCTATTAAGGCTTTTAACCCAGTTTTGGACCGTGTCTTCAACCTCCCAAAAGATACAATGCCCGCGAGTGGCAATGTTGTTCTTTTCACAAAACTTGAGAAGCTCATCTGCGTCTTTGTAGTTAAAGTTACCACGTTGTGATTCAGTCCAGTACCATTTGAGCTCGTTTCCAAACACTGCCCAGTTGAAATTTTTCAAGAAAAACTCAACAAATTCTTCATTGTCAATATTTGATCGGCTAATGCACGACCCAATTGGGAAACTATTGTTTATTTGTTTAACTTTCACCATTGCTCCTTGCATACTGCTTGAATCAGAGTTTGAGAACTTCAGAGTTACATCATGTTTACGAATCTGTGAATGTATACAAAAACATAAATTATTGAAACATTTTTACAAAAAACGAAGGTTGAATAGACCAAAAAATTAGCTCATTACCTTATCGGTTCGCTGTTTTAATTGTTTGAATCTTGCACAGCGATCAACAGCAAATATTTGGAAACCGGCTACCATAAAACTGATACCTGGAGCTGGACCTTGAAGATAAACCATCACTTTTCCAGGCTGTTTTTCGATCCTAAAAGACCCACTAATTTCATGCCACCTGTCATCGTTAATCTCAACTTGACCACCATTCACCCACTGGCTGTCCACTCCAAGAGCCACATTTACATTTTGAGGGCTGGTGGCTCCATGACCTAGTCGAACCCAAGCCGATACTTGGTATGTGAGATACAACTTGATTTTATCAGTAATCGTCTGAGCAGGACCCATCCACGTCTGGGTGCGATTAGTCACATGAATAAACTGACCACTAAGTGGCTCACTGGGCCCCAGTGTGTCTCTAGCTGCTGGAGGGATTACATGAGGTGAACCCTTTGCAACACTCAACACACAATTACCAAGAGGAAACCACCCTTTAGTTCCGGCACGTAGATCACTGTTTGTAATAATATTAACTCCATATTCTGCATTCTAGAAAAAAAAAAAAAAAGATCAACTTTGAACATGAAACATAAAGCCAATATGACTAAATGTTTTGAAGCTAATTAGGGTGTTTGGGATTGCTTATTTTTAAGCACTTATCTGCTTAAAAGATAAGCAGGTGTTATGCTGTCAGCATGCTTATTTTTGAAGTGCTTATTCCTTATAAAATAAGCAGATAACCAATTTTCAGAATGGCGTTTGGATATGTTTCTCTGCTGTGAAAATAATCATATAAGCAGATAAGGCTTTATTAGACCAACCTCGATAACCGGTGGGGGTGAAGGTGGGATCTTTTTCGCATGCTCAACCACTAATTGATTAAGAAGAATATCAACACCGGGAGGTGGACCTTCTAGATATATAACCACTTTTGATGGCGACCCATTTAAAAGAAACTTTCCTTGCAAGTCTACCCACTCCTTGTCTGTTGCTTGTGTCCTAATTTATAACCATGTGTTATTAGTTGAAAAAACTAAAGAGAATATGCATATAAAGATAGAAAAAGTTACGAACTTGGCTATGCTTATGTATTCTTCTCGGGAATCTGGGGTTTGCACCCATAATGTAGCTCGAATATCCGCACTTGCAACATTGTTACTCCCAAATAGTCTCACAGTGGCAATAACATTGTAAGCAAGCTTACGATCAATTCTGCCACTTATGTCTTGTTGAATTCCATTCCAACTTTGTGTGCGTTGTGTTGCTGATGCAAAAAACTTTCCTAATTTGGGTAGGATTTTCCCTTCTCCTATAGACTCGTGTACACTAATCTTGCAACCTCTTCCTGACCACTTATTAATACCGTCCACAAAGTTTGGGTTCAATATAATGTTTTCATCTTCAGCAGAGATATATCTTTCAACCGCTCCCTATAAATTATTAATATCAACCTTTTAGACATACACAAATACAGAGTATTATATTAAAAAGGAAATAAGACACTAACATCATAATTGATTTTTAGAGATATAGCATCATAACCAGAGCAGATCTACAAGGGCGAAATTGCCCCCTCAAGAAAATTTAAATTATGTAACAAAAAAAATTAAGGGTATTGTAACATTTTAAAAATTTTGCCCCTCAAAAAGATAGAGAGGAGAAAAAAAGTTTTTTTTTTGCCCCCTCAATTATTATATCCTAGCTCCGCCGGTGGTTATAGTATTAAAGAATGAAAAATAATGTGATACATCAGACTTTATTTTTAGATATATACAGTTGTAATAATAAAGTATGAAAAGGAAGTTATACTTACATCAGAACTAGCACAAGAGACTACCACAGATTCTACAAGAAGATTTACACCAGGATCAGGACCTTCTATATAAAAGACAACTCGGTCGGGACTATCTGACAACACAAATGTACCCTCCAAGTTCTCCCATTTGTCGTTTGAAACCGGGGTCCTGCAATTCAGACAGTTTTAAGCATATATCGTAATAGACAAAAAGAGCACAAAAAACATAAAAGTTAACTATTAACCTTGTGATGGACATGTACTTGGTTTCTGATCCATGGTACTCAAATTTTAAAGTCGCGATAACATCAACAGGATGAGCGGCCGAAACTCCAACACGGGCACAAAGTGTGTACGTGACACCTAAGGAAACTCGACTAGTAATGTCTTGTTCCAAGCCTTGCCAATGTTCTTTCCTATTTGCAATGATGGCATGTCGATTTGATGCAGTATCAGGTGAAACAACAATGCCATCACAGCAGTTTGTGTACCACGAATGCATACCCTTAGAGAAATCGTGATTTTGTATAATATTTGACATGAGGCTGCTGCTGCTTGCTATGTTCTCGTCCTCCGATTTCTGTAACGAAATTAACAAAACTGAGAGGCTAGTTACTAATATGTGGAGGAATGCTAGAGTTGTGTTATTTATAGTACAATAATCTCCATGATCAAAATGGATAACAATTTGGAGTACAGATAAACATACCTTCTAATCACATCAATTAACACATCACGGAATTATGGAGTACTAATAAACATAACTTTTTCATCACATCAATTAACACATCATGGAATTACTAATAAACACATCATTTTCATCACATCAAATTAACATATTTTGATTATTTTTTTCTCACATACAAGATTAAAATGTTAAATGGGTCACCTACATTCTCTTATCACATTCATAAAAATTATGTTTTTTTGTCAGATGATGAATTAATTTTAAGAATCAAACTATTTCACAATATATAAAAATAAAAATAAAGCACATACTAATAACAGATGCAATAAACTTGATATCCCAACAAACAAAATAAGAGAAATGTACAAATTGAAAAGATGGTTGTACCTGTGATCCGTGGGGCTTTTTATGATGATCTTTAAAGACTTTGAAGAAACCTGTTGCTGACATTTTTCCCATTTATATTTGTAGTGTGTATGTATATGCAGTAGTTAAGTATTTCAGTGAATTTTACGATAAGAAAAAAAAAAATCGGTTGCCGAAGTTTTTAAGGAATCTTGAAACGGAACCCAGAAAAGTAATGAATGCTTTGAATTGAAATAAAAGATTTGAATGTTTTTTAAGGGTTTCTTTGATTAGATTCAGGACTAGGTCTTTAAGACCAAACAAACAATGGTTGTTACATTACATAGAGTTGTATTTTAATTTAGTATGGGTTGGTGAACTATGTCTTTCCTCTTTTCTATTTTATTTCAACATTTTGTTTTATTTTTATTCAAAGAAGAAAAGTAATTTTCTCACTTTCAAGATCTTCTTTTTCTTTGAAGATTAGGAGTAAGAGTAACATATTTTTTTAAAGTCTAAAAAGGTTTGGTAGATCTATTCCTAAATAAAAGGTTAAATTTAAATATAAAGTGTTTTGTATATATTAAAAATTAGTGTTATATCCGTCTAATGAACAGCTTGAAATGATAAGTTTATGTGATCAACTTTCTTAATAATAAATTGAAAGGTGCATCTAATGAAAAAAACAATGTTGATGAAGTACATATAAAAATCTTCAAATAAATTGCAAATCTCGTAATATCTCGTTATATATAGCATATTTGTTGTCTGATTAGTAACATTTACCTTCAAACCACTTCAACTATTTATGCGTGAAAGAGCAACGTACAATTATCAAATGGAAAGTAAATTTTGACTCCATATATTGGTCTTCTAAAATTATAAGTCTACACTTTTTGAGTCATCATTATCAGTAATAAAGTTGAATAATAAAGATAGTTATAGAAAATTTATGAATACATATATAAAAGTTTGAACCTAATTGAAAAAATTTAAAAAGATTGTCAACAATCTTTTCTCAAATTTGTTCACAGTTGACATTTTCTCAATGAGGTTACCATATAAAACTACAACATATCTTTTTCTAGTGTACTAAATTTTATAAGTCAATGTATGTTGAATGTTAAATTAAATATTGATGTATTAATATTAAACCATTGTAAGAAAAGAAATTTAATGTATTTATATTAAGTATCTTCTAAAGTTTCATCTATCAATTTATCAATATTCATATTTTTAAAATTGAATATTAGGTAAGCCAAAAGTTCAACCAATATTGCAATTGAATGACTTCTTATTATAAATAGATTTTTAAAAAGTATTTATAAGTTCCATAATTAGGTCAATATTGCAAACATGAAATGTATAATTTGAAAATGCAGGAAAAAATATACAAAAGTTAATTGTTGATCTTCAAAATGATATCATACTTAACTACACACAAGTACCAAATTTGGATCATAAATATAAAAATCACATGCAAGAATTAAATTGATTACATAGACATTAAGAAAATGGATATAACCTAACGATTTATACTCTCATGAACCGTAAACATTCAGAGTTTTTAAATACATAACAATCACATTTAATGAACCAAATATGAAAGAGATGATGAAAGTCTCCATCTTCATATTCATCTTCGTCTATGTGAGGGTAGTGTTGGTTTTGGTAATAATCTTCATTTGATCATCCTCGTTTATTACTCTTTCTTAAATAATCAGCTCATCATCAACGGATCTCTTAAATGAATACTATAACATGAAGTGTTTTATAATATTATAATGAACGCATAATTTACTGTGATTCAATGTTTATACATCATGATCTTCATACTCCCCATTTATGACGCTAAAAGTATCATCCAATATTTTCTCCTAATTAAGATCAACTTGTAACAAAAATAAGAGTCAATAATTTGGACATAATATTTAATAAATTCAAGAATTAGTCACCCTTCTCGTCATGTGAACTGTAAACCTCAATTACTTCATCCCCATGGTGGTTGCCACCAATTATGCAACTCTATAACCTTGATATATTGATCTCAGATTCTTAGGTTCTTCTTCATAATGTTGATAATTCTCATATCTCCCTATATTCTCAGACAAAAATATGTTAGGAGAAGAAAAATACAATAAAAATGAAAGTAGAAGTATATAAAGGGTTAAACGAATGGGATTACTTTTGTTGATTCAGACATATTAGGTCGGCTTGTGTAGAAGAATGTTGAAATGATGTTCAAAATTAACGCTTACATAGAAAAAGATATTTATAGGATGAAAAATAGCATCGCTTTTGAAATATGAATGTGTCATGAAAAATTAGGAAAAAATATTGGCAACAATCTCCATTTAATTTTATTTCATATATGAACTCATTAATAACATGGTTGACATCCTAATATTATAAAGTAGAATCTATGGGCTTGGTAAGAACATGTTTGACCATCTAAAATCAATGGTTTGTTGTTAAAGAAAAATGAATGACAATGTAAAGGTAATGGTTGACATCATAAAGTTAGTGACCTTGTTATAGACTCATTAAGAACATGGTTGGCATCTTAAAATTAAGGGCTTAGGGCAGGGGAATGCATCAAACTATTACGAGATCTCTATTGTATGTACCCAACTATTCGTATGTGTATTTAATGTATGTAACCGAATAAAATTGTCATTCGATGTAAGGTACCGGCTACGTCATCGGTGAACATCAAACTTTGCCACGTCAACTACCACCTGGTGCCACGTAACATGTTATTAAATGAGCTGTAAATTCTATTTTTTTAACCTGGCCTTTTAAACCTCTAAATAACGTCATCCGGATACCCCATAAAACCTTTTTCCCTAATAATATCACGTATCTATTTTCCCTCCAATTCCCCAGCTCTCCCATGGCTTCTTCTTCTTCGTCCTCGTCTTCGAAAATCAAAGTGACCAGGCTCATTTCTTCTATTGTTGGTGTGGTCAGAGGATGTACGTGAAAACATCATGGACCGACAAAAACCCAGCTAAGCGATTTGTAAAATGCCCTAATGTAATTTTAACCTAATTTTTTTTTCATTGTTATAACATGCAATTCGGTTTACTTTAAGCATGAATGTTAGATTATATTTGACATTTTGCTAGGAATTTGTGTTGATTTAGGTCCTATATTGTTGATAATTTCGTTTACTAGATATGAAGCTCCTAAATGACTACTACAAGAAGGTTATGTATGAATTGAGAGGTGCAAAGTGTGAACTGGCTAAGGGATTACCAAATAGCGTATGGAAACCCCCAAATGGCAAATGTATTATCTGATTCATAATTGGAGCTGTTGAAGAAGTATTACAGAGTTGACTTTATTGAAGTCGATATTGAAGTTGTTTGACCAAGTGTTCATAGTTTTGTCATGGGTGTTCTAGTAATGAACTAAGGCTCTATTAGTAGTAGAAATATGTGGCATTAGATGTAAGCAATTGTTTTATGTTAAATGACATCTTATGAATGTTATGAATGTATCCAAGTGTTTTCTGCTACTTAATTGCTTTCAACCTGCACTTTCATATATAAGTTACAACAGTCATCAACTGAGTTATAAAAAGTAAACCAAAAACATACATCGAGGTATCAACTTACAGACTTCAAGTATTACAAAGTATGATCCATACACTGACCAAAAGATAAGTTAATGTGCACCAAAAACATCAAGTTATCAAGTTACATACTTCAACATACTTGTAGTGGGATCAAACTACCTAAACATACTATTAACAAGCCTACTCTAGATCTATTAGTTGATATTCTGTGCTACCCGGTCCAGGCACCCTTTTAGCCAACTTTTGTTTTGCAATCCGTTCACTTGATTTCCTTCTTTTACCAATCTGAGGTTCTGCAGTGGCATTGACAGATTCATGTGTTCCAACAATTAGTGGGTTTGACCCATTGACAGATTCTTGTGTTCAAGAAGTACCCAATCCACAGCTAAACCAGCTAAATGTACTCCTAAAAGCCAATTTCTTACCTCGACCCCTAACACCATTAGCACCACTACCTACACCCCTACCACCACCCCTAGCACCATTACCACCACCCATAGCACCATTACCTGCACCACTACCTGCACCCTACCACCACCCCTAGCACCACCTCTTGTACCACCTATTGACTCTATATCCAACAAATCTAGCATCTATAAAGTTATAAAGTATTAATCATAAGCATGTAATGGTGACTGGTGAGTATACAAACCTGATTCTGCAATCTTGATTGGAGATGTATTAGAAGCCCATCTGAAACCTGTTCTCGTGACACCAAGTTTACATCCACTTGCCTCTTGTTTAGTCTTTGATCTAGTCTTTGAACTAGAAGCATCATTTTGTGTTGTGACAGATGGTGTCTTTGAACTAGTCTTTTAACTACTCTTTGAACAAGAAGTATCATTTTGTGTTGTGACAAATGGTGTTACATTATTTGACTCTGCCTTATGTTTTGGTTTCCTTCCAGCTTTTTTCTTCGATGGTTTCACCTTTTTCCACCGGTGCATTTTGACAATAGGCATAGTTGTGCCCCTTCTTAAGGCAATTTGAACATGTCATTATAACACCTTGCGTATACACCCGTCATTAATAGAACTAAGTTCCAACACTCACTAAACCCATTCTCCACTACCTCACAACCAGTATGTAACCAAAAAAATCCTCTAGACCAAGACTTTGGATTTATTTCTAACAAGTACTTATGAGCATTAGGGTTACCTCTCTTTATCTCATCTATGACCTCCTCAAATTCAGTAGGGTATGTTGCCTTTGCAGCTCTCCAAAATAGATTCCTGAATGCCACTCCACTATAATGCTTCCTGAAATTCTCATATATGTGTCTAGCACATTACCTATGCTCAACATTAGGCATTACATCCTTTACAGCTTCAATAAGACCTAACAAACATATAATAGTTATTATCACTAAATCACAACAATATTACAACTATTAAAAGTAATCAAGTCACATACCTTGTGTTGGTCTGACATCAAGGTCAAGTCATTCCCAGAAGGTCTTTCTAAATCATGTGACAATAACTTTAAAAACCATGTCCAATTCTCTTTATTCTCAACATTCACCACTGCCCAAGCTACTGGGTATATCTGATTATTGTCATCTCTACCCACAGCAGTAAGCAACTCACCCTTACAAGTGGACTTAATAAAACAACCATCTAAAGCTATAATCTGTCTACATCCCCTCTTCCACCCTTCTTTCAAACCATTCAAACAAACATAGAATCTCTCAAAATATGTGGCATCTGGATTAACCGTAACACCTAGTTGTTGTAACACCCTAAAAATCGTGGTAATTTAATAATACGTATATATGTGTTTTATTTTATAAACTGAATAAGTTATGTATATTAGTATTATTAATTGAGAAATTTTTATCCAATTGCTTCGATTTGAATTATCCGGAGAATGCCTTGCCTTGGTGTTAAGTTATGGGGTATAATGTTGAGAAAATGAGACTAGAAGGTTGAAAATGTAAATACTTAAATAAATAAACTCTACATACACACACATACATGTACGTACACATACATATCTAAACACAAACCCCTGTAGTTGCTAGAAGAAAGAAGGAGAAAAAAAGAAGGGAAATCAGCCCCTAATCTCTAAATTAAACCTAGAAGAGTCAAATTGGAGCTTAAATTGTCATCCATAACATAAGGTAAGTGTGTGTTCTTGTTTTTTTTTACCTAGAAATGACGGGGGGATGGTGATTTTGAGTAGAATGATATCAAATTGATGAAATAAACCATGGATTATGTTCATTTGATGCTAATAGGAGCCTTTAACCATTAGTTGTTGAATTTGAATCAACTAGTGGTGAAATTTTGATAGGAGGAAGGTATAATACCCAATTTTGAAAGATTGAATTCTTGTTAAATGAATATAACCTACTAAATTGATTTCTTAATCGATTTTTTTTATGTTAGTATTAGTAATTAAAGTGGTGTTTATAGTAATTGAATAATAGAATGAAATTTGAGTTAAAGTGTTGAGATTCGTGACTAGTTTGACTTTAAAAGTCAAATTGGCCACATGAGGTTGATTGATGAATTGGGGGATAGAGAGTTTGTTTGGAATGTTAATACAATCTTTAATCGTTGTTAAATTGCTATATGATGTTTGATAGGTGCTAAAGAAGTGGTGATCCTCATTTGTCAAGTAATTGTCATCCTTAAGCAAAAGAGGTGAGTTTTATAGGTATTGAATGTTTATATAGTTGTATGAATCCGGATTACATCCGTATAAGAGGATTCATTGATTTAGTTGTGGATATGGTCACATGTTGTATGTGACGTATTCAAGTTGTTAAGTATAGTGGAGGTTGATTGAAATAGTTGTATGAATCCGGATTACATCCGTGTAAGAGGATTCTTTGATTTAGTTGTGAATATGGTCACATGTTGTATGCTGACATATTCTAATTGTGTTGAGAAGAGGGGAACTCCATGACCTTGTGTTAACCAAGTTGTCATGTGAGATTAAAGTTGACCATGGATCCATAGGTGGTGTACATTACCCATATGTACAAGTTGTTGATGATCATGAGAGATCATATTGTTGGTTAGATGTTGCATACAAGTTGAATATTGTTTATATGTTGAGTTCAATTTTTTTACAAGTTGGATATATGTAACATCCTCTCCCGCGGTCTGGTAATTTCTATTATTTAATTTAATTGATTATCTAATTGTTTTAGAAATTATTTAATATTATGTGTTTCATTGTGAAACGTAGATAAATAAGTCCTTTGACTTATTGTGACTAGTGAAATATTAATCGTTTTAAATTATTATAGATGACGGTAAAATAAAATAATATTTCTCGCAAACGGTTTTCAAGTTCCAGACAAAAGATTTAGGACGGGTATAAAGTTATACCCTTTAATTGTTGAGTCGGTTGTAAACCGACCTTGTAAATCAACATATATGTTCTCATGTCTTCAATTGGTTTTCATTTGGCAAACTATCAAATTCAAGGAAACCATAATCAAAATTTGATTCAATCTTGTTTCTGTGATTTCGTATTCATAACATCAGATTCATCATCATCTACATCCTAATCTTCATCATATTATCAATCCTTTTAATTTCAAAAGAAAGAAAAGAAAAGTAAGTTTGATTTTGAGTGTGTAAATCGAATTGAAGCTTGTTATGTTGTTATTAGGTATTGTTTGATGTTACTTGAAGTATTAGAAACCTTAGAATTGAGTTTTCTGAAGTTTTGGTGAGTTTTAATTTGAAAAACTCGTTTTTACAGCGGAGTTCGCAGTTCTCAGTTCATCCTGCGAACTGAGATTTCTGCGAACCGAACTGCAAACCCAAAACCTGCGAACCGAACCCAAATCCTGCGAACCGAGTTGCGAACCCAAATCCTACGAACCGAGTTGCGAACCCAAAACCTGCGAACCGAACCCAAATCCTGCGAACTGAGTTACGAACCCAATTTCTGCGAACTGAGATTTTTGTTTTGCAAATTTTGAAAATGCGCAAGTGTCTTTGAGACGCGGTTTTGTGAGAATATCACCAACTCGGATTTAATTGAAATTCCCATGGTCACTCGGAAACGACCTAGTAATCAAGGCTATATTCTATTAGCCTAGGCTGTTTTTGGCCATTCGGGGTCATGTAGGGCCCGAAAATGACATTTTTCAGTTTTAAGCGTCATTGCGGACTTTTCTAAGTTCATTTCTGATTGAACTTTTGTTTGCCTAGACTTCAGGGATTACCTGATTTGATAAATGGACTATAATGATAATTATGGAATGACTTCTGACTTGTTTACGATTTTCTGTTTCAGATCAGCGTAAGACTTAGAAGTGATATAAGAATCCTGAGTGTGGAGACGTCAGAGTTATCGGTGAGTGGATTCGGAACTCATCATTTGATTTAGTTGTAACTATTTGGTTACAACAAGTAAACGTAGATGTGTATTAGACTGTTAGTCTTGATTATCGATTATTGATCTACGTGATATGTGAACCAATGTGTACTATGTTATTGAGGTCAACGTGTAGTTGGACTTCTGGTTATTATGTGTTTTACACAGGTTTTGATTCATTTGTTGTGTTTGAGACCTGTGTATGTGTTTAATAACCAGTAGTTATCGGTCTATTCTGTATTGGCCATACGGATTGACGGTAAGTGTTCTTGGGGGAATCCCCGGGTATTATGATATCCCCAGAGCCACCGATCCTCATTGAAATATGTGTGTTTACGATTATTTGGTGCAAACATCTAGTTATACTAAGTTGAATGGAGTGTGATGAATCTATTCACTTAGCTTCGTGCTAACCCCTCATTTTACTTACTGCAGGATATGTTTTGTTTAATTGTGGGTGCAGGAGGTGATTGGTTGATCAAGGAATGTTTGACTGCGCTTTTGGTCTCTGATATGGTTTTGTAATAAACCTTGTTTTGTGAATTTTATAATACCCCGCCTTTGGTAGTCTTAAACAGTTTGAATGTAATGTAAATATTGAAAAATGTAAACTGTTTATGTATAATGTTTGATATATACTAAGGTAATGTATCTGAAATTCATGCTTCCGAGTTTATTAATATAATATTCTTAAATAGAATGAGGGGTGTTATAATATATGTCGTCACTTGATTACAAGTTGAATTCAGTTTGCTAGTTGCTTTCAAGTTGACTATTGATACTATGTTTTTCGATGTTTTACCTTGCACTCATTTGAATTACTAGTTGGTCCTGTGGATTTTCCATATTTGTTTGAGTTGTATGTATATGTAATTACCTATAGCTCACTAAGCGTTTTGCTTACTTCCTTTAGTTGACTATTTTGTAGGTACGAGTGGTTTGAAAGTCAAAGACGAACATAAGAAAGGGAAGGGAGTAAGCCAAGGGTGACGTGGACTAACACTTGCGCGTGGTTTAGGCAAGTGTATCTTTTGAATTTCCGTTCGTTTATTAACTTGTTGCAACTACACCCCAATTAGTCTTTTGATCATTTGAATGTGTTGTCTTAGATTTGGGTCGACATGGGTCAAAATGGGTTGCGTTTGATGTTGATATAAATTATATTAGTAAATGTTGGAAATGGTCGAAACTGTTGTTGTAGTAAGTATATTTGGTCATTGGAAGCAATGTATTGTGCTTTGGTTATAATTAGAGTTGAAAATTAAAAAAGGGTCAAAAGTGGACAGGTTAAGGCTATCCAGCGGATAGACAGACCTATCTGGCGGATAGATAGTGCCATTTTTCAATATAAATGGGCTATCCGACGGATATAACTATTCATCCGGAAAAAAAAAATTCTTTATCCTTAAAATTTTATGGGCTATCCACAGTTGAATCTAGGTTACTTCGGATTAATGCCTCACCATAAGACCTTAACATACCATAATGTTCCACCAATGTCTTCTCATACTCATTTAAAGCCCACTCTCTAGCTCTTCTAGATTGTTGCCATATTACAGTGCATTTGTACTTCTTCATTACCAAGTCAGCAATATCAACTAATCTAATCTCTGGATTTATTTTTATTTTCTTCAGCAAAATGCTTGACACTCCATTTGTAATTGATCAAGGAACCATACTTATAATTCTTAGAACATGTGTGCTTGTCATTCAAAGAAATTACCTGAAATGATTTCTCATTGACATCCTTTCCTTTTTAACTTCTTGACTTAGGATACCTTATTAACTTCCTCTGTTTTTCCTTAGATTCATCCTTGATCTTTGGAGGTCTTGTACCACACTTAGCAATGATTTTCTTATAGCTACTACTTTCATACTAAATGGAATATCCATTTGTTAAAGCATAATATGACAAACACTCCTTCAATTGTTCTTGCACTTCATACCTTTCACCAAGTTATATGACAATAATTACATATTAGGGTTATACTAAAATATTAACAAATACAAAAGTTAAAGTATATTTATATGACAATAGTACCTTTGGCTCCCTCAACTCCAATGAGTAGCAGTGTCATGTACAAGAAACTCTTCAACTGGTGGTTCAGGGACAGCCATGAAAGTTGTATGCAAACGTAAGTTTGGTTCACACAATAGACATCGCGTAATAGTTTGGTGCATTCCCCTGCACTAAGCCTTATTACCAATAAAGTTATCTAGTTCCAAACATAAGTGATCTATATAAACATGCAGTCTACCATAACTTTTGACAACATCAAAAAAAAAATATCAAGATCATCATCATTTGATATTATCATCAAATTCTCAAAACCAGATTATGGTAGCAAGTAAAAAAACCTTACTCATTGGGCTTCCAGTTTCAGCAATTAACAATGCAACAAAATCATCAAAGGTCATCCTCCTAACTAGCAAAGATATCACATGTTGATCAATGTACCTAAGTGGAGCGAACAAAAAAGCCCCATCATAACGAACATCTATAGGAAACCCTCAAAAATTGCCTTCCATTTTTGCATTAAAATGGCAACTAAAACGTTTAAACATTACGAAAATGCCCTAATCAGAGTCATACTAACTCAACAAATATATATATATATATATTTTTAAAAAAAATCCTCAAAAACCAAAACCCTAGTTTTACACGATCATATGATTGAAAAAACACAACAATTGAAACAAAACAAGAAGAGCGTTACCTTTTAGCACCGTCGGAATAGCAAAACCAGCAAAAATCGACGCGACGCTCAATTTTAGATTTTTTAAACTTTAGTAAAAAGTGTATTGCGTGTATCGTCTGAAGAAGAAGAGTATATTGTGTAGGTGTTTGAGTTTTGCATGTCTGTGAGTAGTTCACGTTAAAAGTTCAGGTTAAAAAAAAAAGGAATTTACAGCTCATTTAATAACATGTTACGTGGCACCAGGTGGTAGTTGACGTGGCAAAGTTTGATGTTTACCAGTGATGTAGCCAGTATCTTACATCAAATGACCATTTTATTTGGTTACATACATTAAATACACATACAAATAGTTGGGTGCATACAATAGAATCCTGTAATAGTTTGATGCATTCCCCTGCACTAAGCCCTAAAATTAATGGTCATGGGGAGAAAATGAATTGTGACATTGAAATAATATAGCTTGCGGAATTCATTGACTCATTAAAATATGGTTGACATCCTAAAATTGATGAGTAAATTAAGGGAAACTGAATTATGAGATTAAAATGATATATCTTGTATTATGAACTTCTAATATGTTAAAGTAGAATTTGAGGAGTCATTAAAAACATGGTTGATCTTATAAAATTAATGATTTGACATTAAAAAATGATGAGAGCTTTTGAAAGTAATAGTTAATATGTTGTATGGACTGATTAAGAACATTGTTGACATTCAAAGTTAATGTTAATTTATTAAGGAAAATTTTATTATGATATTTAAATGGCATATCTTGCCTTGTGAACTTTCCAAATTGTTAAGTAGAGTTGATAAACTTATTAATAATATGGTTGAAATTCTAAAATTAATGGTCACAAATATAGGTCAATTTTTTATGAAGTCACTATGAGATAATAATTATTAGCAACTTAAGGAGATGATGATACATAAGACATTTGCTTAGTTGTCAACACAAAAAGCATAACACATAAGAACAAAGGCTTTTCTATTAGTTATATATAGAGAAATAACGAGAATTATTTGTTTTGAAAAGTCCAACTATAACGTGGAACACTTTCATTAAACGAGTCAGTTGTGTTGATGCATTTACAACCCTAACCAGAATAATAAAATAATAGGTAAATCGGTAATTACTAAAATGTCAGACTGGAAATATTTGGTGCTATAAGATAGTATTAAGGTATAAATATATAAGTAAGCATAACTAAAATAATAAGTATGATCCATGTGTCTAAATGTCTAATCCTTTAATTGTAAACACATAAATTATACTTATCATCATTGTTACATTTATCAATCATATTTTCATTTGTATAAATTATTTTAAACACAATTTTATATATTTTAGATGTATATTTCATATATTTATATTATGTAATATAATATAATTATAATAATTTTCAATATATAACATAATCTAATTTTGTAAACTGATAAAAATATTATCATACATTAGAATGGTTATATGTTACCGATGGAAATACACAGTTTCATACAATATATATTAAATTAAATAAATAGACCTAGGGTATGTTTGACACATAAATTTATTGGAGGTTAATCTTATTTTTTCATAAATTCGAGTTAGTAACATTGTTTGGATGATAATAATTTTAAAGTTTATGAAAAGAATTAAGCTCTGAAAAATATAAACTACTTTAAATAGTTTTTTTTTTAAAATAGAACTTATAAAATATAACACTAGTTAAAACCGTTTATTATATTATTTTACATTTTATGTGTAACTCCGTTTAAGTCAAATAAAAGCTATAAACTTTCAGGAACCTTAACAAACACCAATGAAAAAAGTAAGTTTCCACTTTCAAAAACTAAACACTAAAAATAGGCTCTAGTTATTCTGGCCACATGTTTATATACTAAGATACCATAAATCATATTTCTGTAAAATTTGAGAGATAATCCGCAAACGGACGGAAATCTAAAAATTTGTAAATTATGTAAGCTCATCTACTTCTCCGGTCCACAAAAGTTTTATGGCACGAATGAAATTTATTTATCATTTTCATTTGTTTTCATCTATCGCATCCGAATTAATCAATTTCTTATTTGTTTCCGCGGGCCTTCATCTATTTGTCTGGTAGTGGGATTCGACAGAGGGACTCCAACTTAAACCATATACTTCCTGCGTAGTAAAATAAATCAGGTCATATTGCAAAGTCTTTAACTGATGGAGAATGGTGTACTAAAGAAATCAATGATTCTTATTATCTATCATCGTTTCATTAAAACATAATGTTACTGTTGTTCTCTTTACATTTCAACCAAACCTACCAAACAAACTATTATTCATCCGAAAAAGAAAAAAAGAATGATGTACAAACTAAACAACAACCATAAAGCCCATTCTAACCAACAAAAGAATCCTCACAGCAGGACACCGATAAAAAAGTCTGCCCCCACAAGAACTTCAACGAGGACAAATATTGAAGTAGTTGTTATTCATAACCTGATATAGGCGGGATAAGAGCTGTTGCATCTGTCACAGAAAGGTATATCAGAATATGTTAACATGTATACAAGCCGAATGTACAGAGGTGCATACAGAAACAGTTACCACCAAAATCAGATTTAAATAGTGAATTCCAAGGTTTTCAAAGGGTGATACAAATAAATTGTGATTATTATCACAAGAGCATAGCGCATGAATAGTCTAGATCTCATGCAACACATATGTCCTCACCTGTTTGGAATGATTCTAGATATCTCTTATCTAGATGCAACACAAAATGTTACCAATTTTTAGCTAAGTTGTATTTAGAAGTTTATACTATATTAACATACATATACAACATCAAAATTAAGTACGCGTACACAGATAGTGGTTTTTTCGAAGAATTTGTTTACCTCATTGTTTGATTCTATTTCATGACTTTAACGCTGCTGTTTCCAGGACCGTGCAGGCGAGTAGTCTGAGAATGAAGGAAGTGGCATTCTAACAAATGGATGGTCCAAGAGCTTAGTAGCAGTTGGACGGTCTCTTGGATTAACATGAAAGCACTGGAATATGAAATCCTTCGCTTCTCCGGAAAGATTATCCGGAATAGGTGGAGGAAGGCCCCTTCCAATTCTAAATAATGCAGGCATCTGTTCATCACAGTATATCATTAAGTCAAATAACTTATAAACAAATGCATTGAATTGCCAAGCCCACGCCAAATTGCTATATTGTTGAATGGTAATTATAGTAACCACGCATGCATGAGAGAGAGAGAGAGAGAGAGAGAGAGAGAGAGAGAGAGAGAGAAAGAGAGACTAATATCTCTAAAAATCAGCAGAGTAGCCTAAAGAGACGATGCATGCCACCTCAAAGCATATGTTTTAACAAAATGTCACCTCAATGTAATGACCTAATTTGACCCACACGAAAAGGTGACCGGCTTTAACCAATCACCTGACTGCCCATCTTGCTACATCTACTTGTGCATTCAAAATTATCCAATGTAGAAAAGATCAAACTGAAAGTCTGAAACCAATGATGGTATTTAAGAACAGCCCGTCATACTACAACTATATTGAAAAATGTAGATGTGTCCCTAGTAAATTAACCTAGATAATTGGCTGAGTGAAACAGGATGCTTAATTTTCTATTAGAATATAATATATATATATATAGGGGAGTGATCAATGGGGAAGGGGTAATCTTGAGGGAAGGGGGAAGTAAATCTGGCCGTCCGTTAACATTCTTTAGGGGGAGTTAACATTATGAATGTCAGTTAACATTCATGAATGTTAACTCCCCCTAAAGAATGTTAACGGATGGCCCAGATTTACTTCCCCATTCCCCCAAGATTGAAGCTTCCCTCTGGATCATCCCTCTATATATATATATATATATATATACAAAAGAGCTTCTCACACTCCTCAGGTTGACCTTAAGTTGTATCATATTCAATTAGGTATATAGAGTTCAGATTATATATTTATATCTATGGGAGAAAAGAGAAAGGTTGTTGGTGCAGTTTCAGTGACAAGCAGCTCAAGTTGAAGAATTAGCATTTTCGTATATAAGTGTTTGCCTACAGCGACACTAGCTTACAACGACACTAGCTTACAACGACACTTAGAAGTGTCGCAGTGTCTATAAGTGTCGTGTTCTGCATATGTATAAATAGGTCAGTGTATTTCAGCTGAAAAAGTGATTTTGAGAGAGTGACAGAGCTGAATTGTAAACACTTCTGTAATTGTACTTCTGTAAATTGTATTGCAAATCAATAGAAAGAAGTTATTTGATGTAATCATAATCACGTATAAACAATTCTAATTGGATTCCGCACATTAGTTTTGTTTGATTCGAATCGAGATCCTAACAAATAGGACCTACAAAGGTAACAAAAATTTTACTTCTCGGACTATTTTGTTTTACTGAAGTAAGGATAATAAAACAGAGGAATGACTAGTCGTGATCATTAACTTTAGGAGATCCCTGATCAAATAAGCCAATAACTTTTGAAAAGGAAAAACAATTTGACTACCAAGCAGACGTAAATTAAATGGTAGGTAATATATACATACACATTCCATTGGGGAGTACGGAATCCGACGGGTCAACATCTCCAAGACAGTACAACCCAGACTCCATATATCTGCTGCAAGGCCATACCCTTTATGTTTTTGATTAACAACCTGCAACGTTTCATGACTCACAATGAGAGATCAGCACCTTAAAACATAAAAATGAATGGTCAATAATATACTCTTTTAAACAAATTGACGAGCCTAACAAAGAAAGTACACGTATACTTGGTTGTTGAGTAAAAGTTCTACATGAAATAGCGCTTTACTTGTGCTGATGAACCAAGCAAAGAAACTACTGCATGTTTCAATAGGGAATTTATTTCATGCAGAATGGTTCTATGGCAAAGATGATAGTATAGAAATAGATGAATACATTTTCTTCACAAATAATTCCTACAATTTAGGTTGAAGTATTTATTACTCAGCACTTCCCTTCAATCTCGTCTGTCAGACAAGTGGCAAGTCTAAACAGTAATTTAGTCATATTGTGCTAAACTAATTATCATACTTGTGTGGTTGACATTCAATCTACGAGTGATACAGTAAAAGAAAAAAAAAGGAAAAGAATACTGGTTATTTAATAACTAGGGATGAGAGTAATCTTAAGATATATCTGGACTAGGCCAAGAGCATAATTTGTTAATTTGTATTTTAACTTCATCGAGAAACGGAGACATTGATAGAGGAATAACTGAGATATGCACCTATTAGATGTACTCCCAGAATCGAAATTTATAGTTCAAAATATGCCGAAACTATGAAGTCTTCATCAAGTAAGACACATCATACAAGACAGTGAATTTACTAAAACAGAATTCCGTTTGATAGATTATTATGTGGTTCTCTAGTCTTACTTCGTCCTTAAATCAACAGCTATCAAATAAAAAATTATAGCTTAAGCCTTTAATGCTCCAGCGGATACAGTTGAGATTTGAACAACTACCCAGGATTAGGGTGAGCAGAAACCGCACCGCAAACCACAAAAACCACACCACGACAAAAACCGTTGGATCAGTTTTAAGAAAAAAGAAAAACCGATTTTGCAGGTTTTACCCGTAAAACCGAACCGATATACCCACACCGAAGCGCAATTGCTATAAATAATAATATTTAATGATATTATTTCAAACTTTCAGCAATTATCCCTCCAATACTGTAATTTATAAACTTGTAATGATTTGCTTATAGTCTTTGAGCCTTTAATCAACGATGCAACTTATCATCTCATTTATTTTAGTTTCTTATAGTTGAAGGTTTGTATTATTAGTTTTAAATGAGATGGATGTGGTTACAATAGTGTGTTTACATTAAGCCCAAAATTACTATTGGGTTCAAGCCCAAAATTACAAGATGGCTAAATGTGGTGTGGTTAAAACCAAAAAACTGCCTTTCTAAAGCGAAAACCGCATGGTTTTGGTTTCTACTTTTATAGAAACCGCAAGTTCAGTTGTGGTTCGGTTTTAGTCAAAAACCGCATCAGACCGCACCATGCTCACCCCTACCCTGGAAACAGAATTAAATTGATACCAGCTAATAAGTATGTGATATATCACTTATCAATCACAACAACCACTTCTCCACAAGGACCCAATTCATACATTCACACAATGCATATTCACAAACATGACTATTTTCCTCAAATTTATAAAAACCTATAAGGACAAACCTCAGGAGCCATCCAGAATGCAGTTCCCTTGCAAGACTTCACATCATTGAGCTTAGTTGCCTGCACAAGATAAGGGAAGGTTTAAACGAGAAGATATAAACCTATTACGAGAAAAAGAAATCTTAAATTATGAAAATTGGAGAACCTTTGCCAATCCGAAATCTGCAAGTTTCACTGAGCCATTAGCGTCAACCAATATGTTTGCACATTTGACATCCCTAAAACACAAAAAAGGATTTTGGTGTGAGAAGGCCACTTGTAACAGGATGCTATTAGTTCACAAATCCTTTGGCATCTATAGAAGCTTGCAGGTGGGAGGCAAGCAAAAGAATATTCGGCAACGCGCAATAATCGTTTAAATATTCAAAATATCCAATATCCATCAGCACCCTTATCTAACCCATATCTTGTCAATGCAGATATAATGCAAAGAAAA
The DNA here is from genome assembly GCA_963921325.1 of Logfia minima. Taxonomy (NCBI): domain Eukaryota; kingdom Viridiplantae; phylum Streptophyta; class Magnoliopsida; order Asterales; family Asteraceae; genus Logfia; species Logfia minima. The sequence continues at coordinate 10,533,892 of OY992771.1, read as the reverse complement.
ATTATCATTTGCATCCTCATGTTCTACAACAGGATGCACAAGCAGATAAACTTGTATTTTATATTCCTAAATATCCGATAAGATTATGTTGAAATTATAGGTGATGGTATAGTTGCTTCCGAATAAGTGTGTCAAGTAAGATATCTAAATAATTACTTGGTTATACAATTAGATATATGATGGTACGATACATAATATTTACTACATTAGACGATAAAATCAAAGAATTAAATATAACTACAACTTTCATATTGGCCTTTTTATTTAATATCATAATAACAAAGTGTTAAAGTGCAAACTGAAGTTTCAGTTGATTTCAATACTTGTTTAAAGTAATTCATTCTTCTGTTGTCGAGATTAATTTTAGATACTTAGATATCTTTATACTCCCAATCTTTCCAAACCCAAACTAATACTGGTTAAGGACACTGACTAACAATAATGACATTCCAATTATTAGCTTAGCAAAATTTTCACAGCTGCCCATCTTTTCTACCCATCATGTGCTAAGTGAAGCCTCTCGAACAAACAGTTGCATAAGCTGGTTATGAAAGAAACAAATATACAATCTAACACAGTATGAACGCGCTTCTAGTTTCATTACCTATGCACCACACTGCGATCATGTAAATACTTCAGACCATGTAGGATCTGCCGCGTGTACGAGGAAACTTGACAATCTTGAAGATGATATTTTTGGTAGAGACTTAGAAGGGATCCTTTTGTTACAAGCTCAAGAAATATATACAGCTTTGACTCATCCTGCAAGGCAGATCATGTACAAAGATAAACTTCTGTAGTTTTCTAAAAGGATATCTTAGATAAGTAACTTCGTAAAAAGTAAGTAACATGCAATATCTATGTTGGCTAACAATTATAGAAACAAGTAGTCAAGAGACGGGGCTCCCATATCATTATTCTCAAACAGAAAATTTATGATAACACTTATTTTTTACTCGTGATTTTTAGAACAGCTCATTTTTGTAGATATAATATAGAACTTAAATGTAGAAAACTTTTTTAAAGATATTTGAATCAAAGAACTGCAGATGAGAACATAAACAGGCACAAGGTAAAATGCTACACCCTAAACTTCTCATTCACATAGATGCGTCCCATTTTGGTGAGCATCCTATACCAAAAAGGGTGATAGTGCCCAAGGAAAGCCCATCCTGAGTACCCTATAATATATAAAATGCAAGAACAGAGAATAGAGAGACACATGGAGTGAAAGGCTATTCCTATGTTTCACTTTTACATGGTGACTAACAAATAAATATAGTCGAAACAAACTGAAGAGGAAATTAGACCACTCAGTTGTAACAAATTAACATGATAATACATTCATAAATACTAACTAACAACCTAGACGTTGAACCTATGAAGGATTAAGAATAGACTTGATAGTTGAGGTATCAAGGGGGCCAACACAGCATTTAGTACATGACCATAAAAAAATTATGAAAGCGTCAAAGTGACAAGATTGAAAATAATAAAAGCAATACCTTATCAGTCCCAAGGTATCGTACTATGTTCTCATGTTCAAACTGACTTAAAAGAGCAATTTCCTGGAGAAATAAACATATATCAGAATAGGAGAGTGAAGCATCACTGGGAGGCAAAGCCATTTAGAAAGATCAGAGGCCTTGCTTACCTGTTCAAGTTGTACTACGCTTTGCCTTCCCAGTTCCCCCTGATCAAGCAAAGACACTTCCTTCACAGCAATAAAATACCCACCACTGCAACAAAGAACAAATATGACTGTCAAAAAGTGCCAGTTTTCCATATGTAACTTTAACATCACACATTAATTGTCTTAACCAACCACTGCTGGGTAGGTTCTCCACTACAAGAATATTCATCAGCAGCAATTAAGTATGATTCTCAGTACATAAAGAATGCATTTAATTTGGAACCAATACTCAATGACCACTATATACCAACAATTACATACTATGCACTTACTCGCAAATGCCTTCATAAACTGACCCAAACGAACCGCGCCCCAAAAGCTCGCCCCTCTGCCAGTGAGTAATCGCGATATGTTTAAATCTTCCATTAGTAGATATATTAGATCCGTATCCATTTGGTGATATACTCGACGGAGGCTCAGTAGTAGTACTAGACGAATCATCCTCATTAGAAGTCGTAAATGAACACGAAGCCGAAAGCGTAGTCCGTTCCATCCTCGTCCTAACATTCTCCACATCACCTTCTTCTTCTTCTTCCTCATCTTCATCCGACAAGTTCCCACGACCTGAACAACCTTCCCCAGAAGCAAAACTTCTCACGTTACCCCATTCACATCCAACCTCAGGTTTCAAAATCGAAGAAGCAGGTGGCGAAAGGAGTGGTGGCCGTACACCTTTAATTCCATTAACCCTAACCCTGACATCAGATCCAATTTCAACAACTTGAGCTACTTTTTCACCATCAACTTTAACATCTAAACTAGAGCTAGGGTTAAGATCTGAAGTGGACCTAATCTTCCTAGCTTCCCAAGAAGACATATCAATTCCAAAATCTTCAGGACTATCAAACCCTAAACTACGATACACAACCTCAAGTTGTCCTACATCACTGCCATCAATTCGAAAGCTAGTAGGTAAATCAAGTGATTGAGTACCTCGAAACTGTACGGAAGCTTCTTCCGACGAAGTTGAAGTCGTCGGAAACTCATAATCAATATTTTTCCGAGCATTCATACGCTCCAGCTTCGGCTTCTTCGGCGTTTTCTTCTTTCTGCGTGAATCGCCATTAGTAACGAGAAATTGAGACAAATGATGCATTGAGAGATGTGTTTAATCCATTAAAAACAAGGAATTGTTGAAGCAATTGAGGTATGCTTTGATTAGGTTTTGGGAATAAATTGGTTGACTCCGGTGACGTCGTCGGAGAGAGAGAAATGAAGTCAGGTAAACGCCGTCAGGAGTCAAGAGCGAAAAACGCGGTAGTTGTGTGTGTATGACGACTGTACATATGTATGTGCCATACGTTTTGGGGGTTCAAAATATCATCACCAACGTCTTATTTTATCCAAAGAAGTAATCTACGGAGTAATTTACTTGTTTTTGTGTTGTAATAAAATAAAACATTCTAACAATAAAATAACGGAAGTCCAACATCTCAATGATGGGAAAAACTTGTATATTTTATTTTATAAAGAAAGTAAAGTAATAGAAATAGATTAGATTAGATGATACTAATAAACTATCTTAATTATTCTTCCTAATCATTACTCTTTTGAGAATTTTTAAATGTGCACTCAAGTTACATTATAGCAATTAATTGAGAATTTGTTATTATCATTTATATTTTATACAAATTTAATACTAAAATAATTCTCTCACAATATCAATTTTACCCTTTTAGTTTTTGATTCTTTAACTTATGATCAGATTGTTATCGTATCTTATAATTATGTTTTGAGTTTTTTTCCCCTTATTGTAATAGTGTTTAACACTAAATTAATTATTTTCCTTTTATTTTTTTAATTTAAGGTTACAAAACACTTTCAAAATCTTTTTTTTTTTCTCGAATTTGTTCAACATCTTAGTGATTATGTGTTCCACCTTTCACAAATTTAATAGTGCATTACAAATCACAATTTCATTATGATAACAAAATTTATCCTAAAAATAAGCACTATAAATTAGGTTAATATTATAAGAAAATGTATACTTCATAAAAAGAAGAGGATTCAAATCTTGATGTTCTAGCATATTTTTCATTTTCTTAGTATCAAGTATGAAATAAGCATTGACCGTATCAAGTTTTTCCCTTTTCGAACATGTGTTAATATTATGACCAACGCCTCTACAAAGTTTGCAACGTCTTTTTTTTTCCATATTCCATTCCACCCCTTGTTCGTTTTTTTGGGACGTCCTTTTGTTTTTTAAGTTAGAGGGCATTGAACTATATCTACAGTATCATTCATAAGCTCACTATATCTACAGTATCATTCATTAGCTCACTCTTTCCACAAGTGATATGTTATGTGACGTTGAAGCTTCTGTTCGTCTCCACCTTGATGCCCAATAAGTAACATAAATTTTGAAGCAATCCTTATGAACTAAAACACTCAAAATATGACGACATAATATACCAACAACCTTAAAAATTTTACAACTAAACATAGCAACATTACCATCCCAAACCACCTTATGCTTTTTATCTTGTTTAGCTTTATGATGGCTAACGATGAAATTAGTATAGGTTTCTTCGTGAGCCACATATTGAAGAGCTAGTTCAAATTCGCCTTGAAATTTTTTGAATGCATACAGGGTCAAAAAACAATGACCTTGTTCTTCTAATGGTGATTGTGTCTTCATGTGAGACCCTTTATACTTCTCCAACATTGTATCATGGAGTTGTTTTTGTCCAACATCTTCTATTGCAAGATCAATCTAAAACTAAATTAATATAGAAAAGATATCATGAATAACAATACATGTAATATAAATAAAACACGTAATATAAAAGTAATTACATATAAAACTAACATGTTTAGTAAATTGAGTTATACATGTCTTACGAGACATATATTTTCTTATAAATGCATTTATGCTTTATGATCTTCTGGTTGTTGTCATGCAACCAAAAAAGAAACCGCGAAGAAAAGTTGGTACCCAAAATCTTCTAATTTGATACAACCCATTTACATGTTTATTTCCTTCCAAATTGAACTTTTTTATCACAAAAGACCATTGTTGCTGAAATTCTTCAATCGTCTCCAGTCTGTACAACCTATAAAACTCATAGCACCAGCTTGAGTAATCACTTCTCAAGAATGAGATGAACCAATTGCTAAATTTAGTAGTGATGTGCCATATGCAGAATACATGTTTCGTGAAAGGCATCTCATTTCAATTGCATGTGTGATGCATAAATCTTGATATGTTAATATCGTCTTTGGTGCGTGTATCATAAGCAAAACAAAATTCTGCAAAATTTGAAACAAACAACTTACATTAAAACTAGGCTTAGATGCTATAAAATAGATAAAACAAAGCTTCCATTACCTTTAAAAGCCATTGAAATGTATATGTTGTTTCATTGCGTAGTAGTGCACATCCAAATAATATGGTTCTTCCATAATTGTCAACACCAACAAAGATGCCAAAAGGCATGTCATAAGAATTCACTTTGTATGTAGTGTCGAATACCACAACATCTCCATATTTTTGGTACCAATCAAAACATTGAGAATTAGACCAAAAAATATGCTCCAACTTTCTTTCATGATCAAGTGTATATACATATTGAAAATTAGGATTTTGCCTTTTACTTTGCTTGCAAAATTCCAGAAGTTCTTTTGCATCATTTTGTGAATGCATTTGATGAATTTTAGCAAGAAAGTTATAAACATTTTTAGTGAGAAAAGAAACTTTTCCATATGTTACATTTTTTTCAATGCTCCATGACACGCATAATTTGTCTTACTAACAAACCACATTATTTGAACGTAAGTATATGTTTTTCATTGTCCTTCGTAATACTACGATAAGATGGAAGAAACGTACCTCTTACGTAGTTAACAATTCATGATTATGCTCCAAAATGGGATTAATAACATGCCACTATTCCGGAAATATTTCATTTGCTCTTTTCAACGTTATACGCATTTGAGCCTTGCATTCACATCTTGCTGAACTTCAATTTCTTTGTTCTTTTGAGAGATCCACCAATTTAACATCTGGTCTTCGATAATAAAAGAAATCTCTCCGACTCTTTTCTCCATTCTTATTGCTAAACCTTCCTTTACGAATTGAAAATCTGTTTAACTTTGTAAAATTTTGATAAAAAGTAAAAGCTTCTTCTTCGGTGAGAAATTATTGGCCTACAAAAGGTTTATCACCAACTTCTTTCGTTGTATGTTGGGTTGATCAAACCGATTTTTGGGCTAGTCATGTCTTATCACTTGGGCTGGTCTTTTGGGCCTAATAGGAATATTAGTTCTCAAAGTTCTATCAAATATTTAAACTATCATTTTATTATTATATCAGAAGGAATAAGAAGAATTACCTCCAATTTGAGAAAAGTTGATTGGGAGGAAAGTGCCAGCTAGTGATCAGATTTTTTACTTATGATTGAATTGTTGACTTTTGAGATCTATTATTACATTATTAGGTTTACCAATTAGCTTTGTACTCAATTATATGTGGTTAATATGAGATGGGATTACATGATTTTTAACTTAAAGTTCTTTCAAGTCCAACTAAGTAACTTTTAAGAGTTATTTAAATACCATTAAAATTTTACAATGTACCTTTAGAAATAAATAAGTATTTGACTCTATAATATTTTCTTAAGTAATAAAATAAATGTTATATAGTTTTGAAGAGAAAATGTATAAATGTGTATATTTAAATAAAAGCATTTTGTGTACGAAACTTATGAGATTTTTATAACAAAAATCGGTGTTTACGTATTTCATGCCAACATTTATGAATAAATTTTGGGTTATAAAGAGTATGTTTGGTAGGCTATTACTAGCCTATGAGTTTTATGAAAACTTATGTTACGACTAACTAAATAAACAACGCTTTTAAAATAATTGGACAACTTTTGGAGTATTTGGACAAATTACGGACTTGAACTTTATGGTGACGAACATTGACTTAGTATTGAATAACCTATCCATTAAGATATGATATGATAGTTGATAAAATGATCATTTAAATATAGGTGATTAGTCTATGAGCTAGGAAAGAGTGGTTTAACAGCGCAACACAAATAGAAGAGTTCACGTTACTTATAAATTGAGATACATGTTATTTACTGTTTCTTTTCATGCAAGTATTGTTATTAAAGAATTTATATTATTATTGCATGATTTGAATATACATATGAAAATGTTTTTTGTGATACATCGATGGATATGTCAGGACGCCGACTAACGATTACATATTTCAGATTTACAAGAATCAATATAAAAAGTGTTTATACACTATTATATACTTGGTTATGTCGGGGCACCGACCAGTCATGCAATACAAGTATTAGTGCTCAGACACTAACTACTTGGTATAATATAAAGAATAGTAAAGCACAGTTCTACCCGATGTATTCACTACAACATGAGATCCCTTTTATAGTTATAGTTATAGTTAAATTATAACATTAATCTTTATACATGTCCAAGTTTAATTGTATAATATATCATGAAATTGCTATGATAACATACGTTTTATTGTATACTTGTTATTTAACAGTTGTATTGAATTAATAATTATATGCGTTGAAATGTATGAATTCACTAATCTTTTGTTAATTAGTGTATGTAAACATGTATCTCGGGACCTAACGATAAGACAGGTACAAGCTAAGATATGGAAAAGGTACAAGCTAAGATATGGAAAAGGTCTGAACTTAAGAAGATTGTGCAATTTGGTGGTTACTTTTGTTATGCTATAAAAAAATATGTAATCAATTGTTTAATTTTTAAGATTGCCGCTAATATGTGATGTAAGTCTAGTTTCGTATTTAATTATGTAATGCTTATAGTAGTAAGTCATGACCTGTAAAGGTGAGCGTGACAGTTGATAATAACAATAATAATGATAATAATAATAGTGGAGAATACATAAAACAATAATTCCTCGTCAGTTGTTTACTTCCAAAAGCTAGACGAACATTTCGTACTTATACAAAAATTTTCATAATTTGAAAATTCGTACTAAGCTGCACAATTCTATCAACTTGTGCAATTTTCTTAACCTATGTCATTTTCACCACAACAACTACGGTTTCAATAATGGCACCAAATGCAACAATTTTAATTTCAAAAACACATTCAACCACCACCTTCGCAAGAAATGAACTTGTCATCCAAATCATGTCACTAGAGAAGAGGCAAGAAAACTGTTAATTACTTCGAATATTCGACTTCAAGGGAATAAAAACACTTGGCAGGATTTGGTGCATCCAAGGACTACCTTGTGGAAAAAATTTCAAACGAGAGTTTTCTTTGGTATAGAACTAAGGTAGTATAAAAAGTCGCCGCTTCCAAACCGGGGACAAAATATCATTTGTCTAACAAGCGGAGAGACTTAAACCAACACGTTAACAAGTTCAATGGCGTGCACCACACACACAATGACAACACATATATTTTAGTGCATTGGTGGATTAATATTGAACACTGTTAAATGATGCGAAATACATGTCTGGATAAATTACTACATTACAGGCTCAACTAAGATTGCGAGGGTTAAAGGGGCTAATCCCCTTGTGGGTTTCTAGTGGCGATGCCGCTAGTGAGATACAAGGGGCAATGACTGGAAAATACATTTTGAGATATAACTATTATTTAATTGCCATCTTGTTGACACTTATATTCAGACTTATTTCGGGATATATAAACACGTTTGTTGCTAAAACTTTGAATTATCACATGACGCATTTCATAAATCCAATGCAAATTAGGATCGAAATAATGTCTCTGAATAGTGATTTTCGAATACAATTTCCAGAGATATATTTGATCAATTGAAACATACACCCTATTTACGATTCAAATTTCTAACAATCACCCCAAGATAAGTGGTGATCAATCTGATGCAGACATTCTAGAACTAGCTCTTCAGAAGTAAAAAAGTGATCATTGTTTAGCTTCTTTCAAACATATTCGTGTATGGAATGTTGAGAAGCCTAAACCAAAATGGGTCACTTCCGCTCCAGTAATATATGTCAAGAGAAGAATAAAAAAACGACCAACACGAATGATCTTCTTTGGATCAAGCAATTAGTCTGGGTGAGGACGAACGTATATGAGTAATTTGGTAAAGATGCAATTCAACGTCCACTTGATCAAGTCCTTGAAGAACTAATAAAAGAGTTTAACTTGAACAAAAATATATTGAACTTCAAATTACTCTTAAATAAATAAAATTGGTAGCAGGTTAGTATGGATGGGATGACCGGAGAAGCGCGCAAGGTAGGCCATCGAAAAGCAAATGGCGCTACGCGTTCAAAAATATAAAACGTAAACTTTATTTTTTTAATGTAACTCTTTTTTTTTTAATTTTTAATTTTAATAAAGTGATTTTTTTTTTAATAATGGATATCAAATTAGTATAATACCAATGTGAAAAAAAAAGTGACTTAAATGTGACAATATCTGATGCTAACGTGGCATTATATATGAATAACTAATCTTTCCATATCACACCTCTGGCTATTCTTTTCAGAACGACCAGCTTTTATTTTCTAAATTCGAAGAATAAAGTAAACCCTGATCACCATAAGGACACGTATATTCCTTTAGTGACATGCAGCAACACACGTGTCATAGCTAGTTTCGCCATATACTACGTGCACACATTTATGTCATCTTCATTATATCTTAAAACCAATCCCCAAAACCATCCACCGAGTCTATCTTGTTTATCCAAAAAAAATCATACAAAAATGATGAATATGTTAGCCATCGGTCTAATTCTAACAACAATAGTAACAGCTGGTGTGTGGTCCCCATCTCCATCGCCACCTCATAACGACGACCATCGTGAAGTCATCGTGAAAGAAGGACACCGAGTTGTCGTCGTTGAGTACGATAAAGAAGCAGACGGAAGTACTAAAGTTTTGATTTCTCCACACGATATGGACCCGAAGGATGGTTCAGCCGGTGAGGAGAACACCCCACAAGCTGAAGGAGTCTTTTCGGGTCCAAAAGAACTCGTTTGTGATGCTTATGGTAAGTGTAAACATAAGCTCACAAACGCGTTTAGTAAAACAAAAGATGTTGTTAAAGAAACAGCTCATGAAGTTAGTGACAAAGCGGAAGAACTAGAACAACGTGCGAAAGATGCCGCGAGTGGGGTCCTTGGGAAAGCGAAAGAAGCAGGAAAAGATGTAGGTGAAACTAAAGATAAATTGTCCGAAAAAGTAAAAGATACTATGGCTCATGGTATTGGTAAGGCGAAAAAGGTGACGGATGACGTGGTTGGTGCCGTAAAAGACGGAGCTTCGAGAGTGAAAAATTTCGACGTTGTTGATTCGCCAAAACGAGTAGGCGAAGATATCGAACGAAACGTAACGGGTAAAATAGAAGAAGGTGTTAAGCATGTGAGTGAACAGGCTAAAGAAAGTGTACAAGTTGGACAAAAAAGTTTAGGTGAAATTTTAAGTAAGATAAAAGAAGTATCATATGACGTTTTATGGTATATGGTGGCACGTGATAAAGTAGATGCAGTTGTTGGGTTGATACATATGTTAGGGTTTTCAACAGCTTATGGGATGTGTGTTTGGGTGACGTTTGTTTCGAGTTATATTTTGGGAAGATATTTACCAAGAACACAATTTGGAATGGTGCAAAGTAGGATATATCCGGTTTATTTTAAAGCAATGGCTTACTGTGTTTCTGCTGCTTTGTTGGGACATTTGGTGAGTCAAAGGAAGGAGATTCGGTCAAATATGATGGAGATGTTTCAGGGTCTGAGTCTATTTTCTGCACTCTTGATGGTTTTGACTAATATGGTGTTTTTGGAGCCCAGAGCTACTAAGGTGAAGTTTGTTTAATTTGTTGAATATAACATGGATTTTGTTAAATTATTATATGCACATCTTATGCAACAAATTAGTAGGTTACTGAGTTTTATGCATTTAAGTTTCTTATGTAGGTAGTCACACTTGATTAGATTATCTTGGGAGATAGAATGGGGTGTTAGAAATGGATTGGCTTGTCAAATTATCATATGACACTTCATTGCAACTAACTACTTTCAAATTTCTTTTGAAGTCAAATGCACGTGAGTGTGGAATCAAATTCGGTGTTACAAATAAGTTAAGGGAAACCGTGGGTGCAGCTAGTAGCACCTAGGGCTGAGTGCTATCAGGACCCATAGCATAGTTATGTACATGTTAGAAAAATGAAGGATTATATATGTAAATATACGTTTTCAATTTTGCCTTGATGTTGCCAAGTTGCCTACATTTTTTATGTTGGTCGTAGTGGGTGATTTTGATTTAATAATTAGGGATTGTTTGACTTGCAGTTGATGTATGAGAAATTGAAGATAGAGAAGGAGGAAGGTAGAGGGATAGCAGCAGCTGCAACTAAAGATAGGGTAGTCGATAATGACGGTGAAAGTGAGGCAACGACAGTGGTACGGTCACAAACAAATGTGGTTTCCGAGAGACAAGATGTATTAAGGTTGAACGAGAAGTTAAAGAGGTTAAATACTTATTCGTCTGCCTTGAATGTGTCGACATTGGTGGTACTTACATGGCATATGGCTTATATGGGCCAACGACTTCAAGCTACACGGTAACTTTTGTGCGGCTTTGATCCTCCTGGTCTCATAACTATTCACTTGTAACTTGAATTAAAATATGTTTGTATAGTTTCCTTCAGGGTTTGGGACCTTCTTTATTGTTTTGTTGATCACATTTACTTGTGCTTGGTGGTTGTTAAGAAATTAGGGTAGTTTGTACTTTTTACTTTGTTTGTACCCGTATATCTCACTTTGCCTTTTGCCGTGTTATTTTTATTTTTCGAAATTAATTAACACATTCATCATCTATTAACGTTTGTCTGAGGGTTATCAAGGTATTTAAGTATGTTTGGATGTAAGTAACAAATTAAATGTGATAACAGCGTTGTATCTACTTCGAACAAATTATTCTTTATCATTCAATAAAAATCTTTCTCACGGATTTTGATCACTTAAAAGACGAAACACATTATCTCGTGTTTGTTATTTTCTGTTGTTAATTATTAATTAATTAATCTGAGTTCTCCTTTTATTGCCCAGATCGATCAGATATCCACTCGAACCAATATATGACGCTAGTCACTAGCTTAAATTGACACGTGTTTCGGCTCGCTATATGTTGGCCTGCTCGTTTTATTGACCAGATCGATCTGAATTAATCAATATGGTATACTCGCTTTCGAAAAGTAAGCAGCAGGTTATAGAAACCTTGATTTCGAAAAATAAGAGCTACATTATAGATTCGGTTGAACACGAGTTATGGTGAAAGAAACTTTATGCTATGAAAGGAATTTGATTAGTGAGTTTGATGAAAGAAATTTTATGCTGTGAAAGGAATTTGATTAGTATAGTTAAAGGAAAGTATCTCACTAACACATTGAAAGCAGAAGATTTTAATGTCACAAGTCATTAACTGGCAAGTAATAAAAAGGTTTGTCAAGATTGTGGGTGAACATGAAAAACATTTTAGTAGTTTAGATAATGTTATCGAGTCGATCAAAATAATGAGGAGAAAATAATCTTTATCAATTTGGTGTTTTTTTAAAAATATTTATATATAGAGTGTTTTCTAATAAAAGTATATTTTTTAAAATAGTTTTTTTAAGTAAGATTTTTAAAAAGTCATTTTTAAATTGTAATATTTAACTTTTTTTATTTAATTCAGATTGTTTTATATAATATTAAAAATAAATGTTATTCATATTGTGTAGTTAATAATTAATTATAAATTTTATCGTTCTTGATAAATAATATATTTGATAATACATTTGATAATTATATAAAACGTATCGTCCTAGGGACAAATCATAATTTCAATTGAAAGACACAAATCGAGACCCAATCAAATCATATATTTTCAATTGATTTTTCGTTTTAAACTTTCTAATGATACTTGATTCTATATTTTTATTAACAAATCATAATTTCAATAAAATAATTCATAAAAAAAAGTAATCAATTTAATCCTATTAACTTCAAAATTAGTCTAAACTAGTCATTTTATATGTTATTAACGTATAATAACATTGTTACAAAACTTATATCTTTCCAAAAAGAAGTAATTGATGTTTTTAACTTTCTTTCATACTTATCCTTATAGTACGATACCTTTTATATAATCATAAAATGTGTTATCGAATGTTATTTATCATGAATGATAAAATTTAAAATTGATTATTAACTACACGATATGAATAACATTGACTCCTAATATTGTATAAAACAATATCAAATAAAGAGAAAAAGTTAAAGGTTACAATTTAAAGATAATTTATTTAAAATCTTACTTAAAAGAAACCATTTAAAAGAAAAAAAAATATACTTTTGTTAAGAAAAACACTTTATATGTAATATAAAAAGACACCAAGATGGTAAATATTTTTTTACTCTCCACCATTTTGGTCATCGACTATAATATTATTTGCAGGTAACTGTTCTGAGAAGGTGAAGAAGTAAAGAATATTTCAGCCTTTTAAACAATGTTATTTGCATGTAATTATTCTGATAAGGTGAAGAAGTGAAGAATAGTATCTTAGACAATATTTTGAACTTTTAACTTTTTTTATTTATTTTTTATAGAAATCTAAACAATTTAAAAAAGATAATTAAACAAAAAAAAAATTTGGATCTCATATATCATTGTTGATCTTGTAAAGTAAGTTTAATGTTAAATTACTAACAACAAATATAAAATATAACAACAAATTTTAAGTTTTATGTTTCTTTTATAAATTTGATTAAAAAATATTTTACAATTTGCAAAATAAGATAAGACAAATTAGTTCAAGTAAAATACATTTATGACAAATTTAACTTCAATAAACCTATTAGTTAGTAGACATTGATAGCTATTAGTGATAAACACTTAAGAGAAAGTGAAGGCCCAATGCTTGTTGTTCAAATAGGAGCGATTGCTTAAACCAAAGGTTAAAGTTAATGCAATTCTAGATATTGAATTCGGTGATTGAGAGGAGAATATATAGTATCATAAATACAAGCTTGATGTCTCAAACTCTAACATGTGTCAATACCGTATTGAAGAAGGTTAAATGTATTTTTTAATGAATGGAAGTGACATACCTTACTAGGAATAATTACTGTTTATTTTAACTCTAGGATTCAGAAAATGTAAGATTCCTTTTTAACAAGGTATATTAACCAGTTGTACATATTTTTATAAAAGATATTTTCAGCATTATTATACTTTGTAAGTTGACCTTCGAATAGTACATTGGATATCTGTCAAACTCAATGTACTTTTGAGTAATAGTCTGATATGCTGGTTAATAGAATGTAACTCTGAATTTCACCTCAGTGAACATTTCTCTCTGTCTCCAGTCTTCAACATTTGTCAGATGCTTCAGATATCCATATCAGCATCAGACTCTTGTAGCTCATTTCTTGAGATAAGTCTTCATTAGTGAATGATAGGAACGCCTAAGATATATCCAAGTTACAAGAAGAGTCATTGCTAACATATGCAACAAAAAAATAGACTCTGGATAATATACTATATTAAGATGTTCGTTGCTTTAGTATTTGCACTGTCTATTTTACAAGTATATTCTTAGGTCTTTGTTTATAGATACAGCAACTAACAAACACTTAAATTATTTTTGTCATATATAAATTACATAAGTAGAGTCTGAGACCCAAATATCTCCCCTATTTATTTATAACAAATAAATGAGATAACTTTATGATTTTTACTTAGAGTTAATTATTTTATTTTTATGACCCTAATAGGATTTCTTTTGAGTTCTTTTGTTTTCATTTTGCATTAGCATAAGTATAAATCATCACATAGAGAACATTGATTTATATTACACAAAAGTTAATCATACAAACGTTTTCATACATTCATCCTACTCTATCAATTCTTTTTTGACCTTGAAAATTTCATCTCATCGTTACTCACCATTCTTCTCTTCAGTTCACCAGTTACCAGCTTCATAAACTCTAGATCAATGTTGCTTCCTTCACCGACGTATTCGATAGCAACTAGATGCTCTGTTTTGGTGCTGAGAAGACTTGATTATTAGTATATCGATCGCTCCAGCACGGATTGAAATGGGAGCCAGTTAGATAGTTGAATGCAATGCAGTTTTATGGGATCCAAACATAACATTCCAAATTCAGGTTTCATGATTACCAACCCAGGAACAAAATGAATGTTGGGAGGGAGTGTGACATTTAGATCAACAACATTAAGTAGGTTTCCCATTCTTTGAAGATTTCTTATGATAGCTTCTTCTTTAGCATTTAATTTCTTCTTTCTTGGGGCTCTGAGGGTGCATTGGCATTCAGCTGAGATAGAGGTCGATTTAGACTTTCTTCAGTGTCATTTAATTTATTAACTAGATCATCAATTGTTTTAAGAATCATGGGCTTGTAAGAGCTTGACTCGTTCTAAACACCAGAATAAACTTCACCCTACTCAGAGAATCTTATGCTTTTGAGCTCAGTTAGATAAATGGTTTCTAACTCATCATCTCCTTCTTTGATCAACTCTAGAAATCATTTCCTCTATTTATAAATCTTAGGAATGACCTGATGATTTTTTGAGGGTGTTTCCCGAAGCTAAGATATAACTTCAGTTTCTTCATATTATGGTCTCTCTTCATCTTTTCTTGTGCTGCCATTTTCATCGGTCTTTCGTTGATTTCGATGGTACTCTCCCTTCTTGTTCTCATGCTCAACCTCCTTTGTTAGAGCATTGACTGCTATATCACTCTCTTTTGAGAGTTCCAGATTCTTCTCAACATTGAAATGTTCTCTGATTATGGCTTTAGGAACCTTCAATTCTTTCACACTTTTCTTTACCTTCTCATTTTCATCATCATCACTCTCACTCTCTATACTTCTCTTTCTCTTTCCTTTACTAATGGCAATTAGAGCCACATCTTCATCTGCTTCTTCAGCTTCAAGATCATTTAAAATTTGTTTTCTTTTTCTGATCAGCTTTGGAGTAGATGTTTGCTCCCCCATAACATGTGCTTCAACAACTGGAACAGTGATATGTACATCAGTTGTGATAGCAGGCTCTTCTGGTTGCAAAATCTCTATCTCTGGTTTAGCTTCAGCCTTTGGAACAGATGATGGAGGGAAGCCAACTGATATCCCAACAGAGCAGGTTGACTTAGTAGAAGATTGGCAAAGCTGAGTGATGACAGGCTTGGCCACTGCTTTCAGGTTATGAACATCCTTAGGATAGTGGAGAGATCAGTTCGAATGGACAGTTGAGATTGGTGGGTTACAATCAGTTGAGCTCTTTTAACATATCTGAAAGAGAGAGGTGTAATCGCATAATGATATTTGAGAGGGCATCTGGTCAACTAGTCCTTTGAGTGTAGTCTTTTGAGTAGTGAGAGATGAGATGGATGTGTGAGCTTTGTTGAGAAAGGAGGTAAGATCAGTAATTTATTTATTCATTGTTCGAGAGATAACACATATAGTAGTTTCTAGAGTTGAGCATTTAGAATGTAGTGATGCAAAAGATTTAGCAAAATCTAGATTATGATTTTGTTGGATAACTTGTAAGAGCTCCATTTGTTGAGACAATTGGGTCATCTTCTTAATGAGGGAATTCGGAGATGAGTGGAACTAGGTGACGACTTAGAGGCAATAAGTGGAGTAATAGATGGTGTACCTTGTGGTGCTGAAGAACTAGGAGAAGATCTTTGTAGTAATAGAGAAGTTGGTGGAGTAGGGGATCTTTGTAGTGGAGAAGCTGGTGGAGTGGGAGATCTCTGTAGAAGAGAAGCTAGTGGAGTATTAGGAA
Source organism: Logfia minima (assembly GCA_963921325.1). Taxonomy (NCBI): domain Eukaryota; kingdom Viridiplantae; phylum Streptophyta; class Magnoliopsida; order Asterales; family Asteraceae; genus Logfia; species Logfia minima. The sequence continues at coordinate 10,517,395 of OY992771.1, read as the reverse complement.
TACCTTCAGAGACAGTGTCCTTGTCTGTTTCAAAAATAAGCTTTACCGAGTATTCCCTAATCACTTTATATGCAACTTGATCATCAACAGCGGCCTTATCACCAGATTCGGGATGCACCGGCATGATCTCTGGTTCCTCAATAGGTACATCGAAAAATGAGTCTATGAGAGGAGGTTGATCAAGACCATAGTGAGCTAAACCAACAAGATAGGGATTATCACTATTGTTTCTTCTTCTTCTTCTTCAGTAGACGAACATAGGTCTCTAAGTATTGTGATAGGAGTAGGAGCTGGTATGAGTTATCTGTTCTCTGATGATGACTTGGGAGGAATAATGGTGTGAACTTCATCAAATCCATGACCATAGAAGTGAGCTCTATTGAGAGTTAACATGGTAAATGACATTGTTGAAGCTGTAGTGGTCTCTCTGAATGCAGACTTATGAGTATATACAGTATTTTCAACGCTAGAGACAGGAAGGAAAGCCAAGCTGCCATAGGGCTCATCATTTGCATCTAAGCCATACTTATTTACCATTATTCTCTTGATCACAAAAGAGATAAAAGGGGGGTAAGGAAAATTAGGATCTCTCTTTTTGGCTTGGACCCGTTTCTTCAAATCATCAAAGATTAATGTAGTAAAGTCAATCTTTTTCTAAGTAATCAGAGCCTTCAACAATCTCTTGGTGCATACGGTTGGCTTGATCATGAGATCCAGTGTTGGTGCCCATTTATGAATGATGTGAGCAAAGAATAAATCCCATTCTCCGCTCATGTGAACACGATTAACCTTCGTATCACCTTCTTCGTGGGTATAATTGATGAGATTTACCATAGACCTTGCTTCGTCAGATCTGACGGGTTCTTCATATTCAACAGGACCCACTGTAGATTTTAGGTAATTTAGACCTAGGGCTATCCTGAACCGTGGTAAATGAAAACAAAAGGGAGTTGACCCATTGTTAACTGTAGCCCTAAATCCTACATATCCATCATCATCATTGCCATCAGCATAACGTACTGTATACCAGAATTCCATGAGATATGGAATAAACATCGGGCACTATTCACGAGTAATAGATTCATAGATAGGAGAGTGAATGAGATAGTCCAACATAGAACGATAGTCGTCTTTTGAAGAGGGAATAACAAGATTTTCAACGGAGTTGTAGGGTTTTAGAGTCATAGCAGAAGGTTCGAATTTGTAGAGTCTTCAAGAAACGTCATTTCAAAAAGTAATCATTTTTTTTAGATATTTAGATATTTTTTTAAAAAGAAAAATAAAGTATCTGAGTATGAGAATAAACTAAAGTACAAATTTTTATAAAAAATTTCGATTATCTAAAATATAAGAGAAATCATGTAAGACTATGACATTCACTTATATGTTTTCGATGATCAATCAGTTGGAGAGTGTAGGTCACTCTTGAATGGATCCAACGGGGTAACAACGCTTGTAAGTGTGCGGAAAACTCTTAGAAACGATACGAGTGTTCAAAACACATTTATCTCACAAACAATCCCTTACTTCGAATGTATTCAGACTAGGATGAATCGCACGAACCTGATATACTGATCTTAGTTCGTAGAAAAGCTTAGAAATAATATTTTCGAACTTTATATTTATAAGCAGCTAGGTTCGTACCTGACTTAGAACTTAGTTCGTACGAACCTACACATATAAGATGTAAATATTATTTCTATCATATTAATAAACAACATTTAACAAAATATTCATTTATTAATGACAAAAACTATTACAAAACTAATCTATTACACAATAGAAGTTGTTGTCACAAAACATGTACCAACAGACTCCCCCTTGACAATAGCTCTATTAGTCTTCAGTCTTTACAACGTCTTAAGAGCGTCTTCTCTTCAACTCTGATTCCTTCCAACCCAGATGTCCTTCTCGACACACACATTGACAACCTTTTGATATCTTCTGCCCTCGTGTCTCCAATTATCTCTGTAGAGAATCTTGTTGACATGTAGATTCATCAAATCTTCTTTGGAAAGGTTTACCAAGTGTAAACTGTCGTATACTCTCAGAATCACATACCCTTCAATGTCCTTCATTACTACCTCTACCGTTTCACTATCCACATACCACCACTTTAGATTTGTTAGTACGTCCCGTGGCATCTTTTTCAGAGGAACCCTCTTCAAGCATTTGACCGGTCTGTAGACCATCTTCATCCACGGCTTGTTAGAGATAGGGTCAATCCTAGTTAGATCAGGAACTCTTTTCCCTGGCTTTGGCTTTAAGCTTTCAAACTTATTTGATCTTCGTTCACGCTTTAGAATTCTCTCTAAAGTACTAGCGTAAGGATCATTTCCAATATTCACTAAGTTTAGCCAGGCTAGCTTCTTCATTTCAATCTTCGGCAACGAGCTAAAGGTCTTCAGTTTGTTCTTCAAGTATTGAATTCCATCATATCTTTTTAATATGAACAACTTCAGATCGCTGTCATAAAACCAACTTATAACCCTTTTTTTTTTAGATCCGACTTCATAACCTAGGAAAAATCCTTCGTCAGCCTTTTCACCAAATTTAGGTTGATTCTTGGTCTTTAATAAAGTACAATGAACACCGAAGGGTTCAGACCAGTAAGATTTGGTTTTCGACCATTTAAAAGCTCATAACACGTTTTGTTATGCTTCTTGACGATTAAAACCCAATTAAGCACATGACAGACTGTATTCACTGCTTCTCCCCAGAAAATGACGGGAAGCTTTGAATCAGCCAGCATTGTTCTCGCTGCTTCAATCAACGTTCTATTTTTCCTTTCAGCGACACCATTTTGTTGTGGCTCATAGGGAGCACTAAATTGATGCTGAATTCCTTTGCTTAAGCAAAAGACGTTCATTACCGAGTTTTTGAACTCTAGCCCATTGTCGCTACGAATCTTCTTGACTCCTCGATTAAATTGGTGTTCAATCTGGGTAAAGAATGTCATCAGCATTTCAGCTGTCTCATCCTTAGATCCCAAAAAGAATACCCAAGAGAAACATGAGTAGTCATCAGTAACCACTAAGCAGTAATGTTTACCGCCTATACTCCTTGCATTCACAGGACCGAACAAGTCCATGTGAAGAAGGTCAAACGTTGAGGCAATAGAATTTTGAGCTTTGGGTTTGTGAGAACTCTTGTGTTGTTTTCCTTTTAAACAAGGTAGACACTTATCCTCTAACTCAAATCTCAGCAATGGAACACCTTGCACTAGTCCATTTTTGACTATAAAGTTCATCTTTCTAAAGTGCAAGTGAGCCATTTTCCTATGCCAAAACTATGACTCAGTCTCAGAGGCTTTGGATATCAGACATGTTGCTTCCTGAGACGCTTCAGCTGCACTCATGTCCATTACATAAGTGTCATTCTTTCTAGGTGCTTTCATGAGAATCCATTCTTCTGGAATAACAAATCCAGGTTTCAGTATCAATGCATTTCTATCTGTGAAATGAACGGGATGTCCCTTATCACAAATCTAAGAGACACTCATGAGATTATGTTTTAGCTCCTCAACATAGTTGACTTGCTCTAACATAATTTTCCCATTTGTGACATTACCTACTCCCGTGATCTGTCCACCTTTTGCACCAGCAAAGTTAACTTACCCTCCTTTCTTGTGCACAAAATCCACAAGATTTAGCTTTTCCCCCGTCATGTGCCTTGAGCAACCACTATCAACGTACCACCAGTTAATAGCTCTTCTGGTTAACTCCTGCACAATAAACTGAAACATTTAGTTATCAAGGGGGACCTAAGCCACGACGGTCTTGGTCGGCCATTCTCATCTACGAATGTGAATTCCTTCAAGTATCCATTACTCTTATCAGTAGAGCTGGATGCTTTACGAATCTCACTCGTTTGAGCATGGGAGGTACTACCACTAGGCTTTCTTTCCGGAGACTTCTGACAAAGTCTAGGATTTACAGGCCTTGGTTTTGATGTAGGTCTAACCCTAGTTGGATAGTTATAACTTGAATTTTGATAATTCCTATTATTACTTTAAGGTTGTTAAAACGGTTGTTGGGAGTTTGAAATCTTTGTGGAGTCTTTGACCTTGAAGACTGTCCATAAAAGCTTCCTCCAGAAGAGGTAGTGCTCCTAGAACTATCATGTGACGAAAACTTCCCAGATTTTAATGAGGGTTGTGTTCTCTGAGAACTTTGAGTTCTCTTATATCCCAACCCATTTCTCCCAAAATTCCCTGCATTTTCATTTTCTTTAGTTTTTATGAAAACGCTAGACAACCTCAGTTTTATACTTGTCGCCTCAGGATTTTTCTTTTTAGGAGGCGACACCAATTTTACAGGTGATTGCTCTTTCTTCACCTGAGCCTTTCCAATTTTGCCCTTATTTAGACAAATACTTGCAACATGCCCTTTTTGATGGCATGTGCAGCATGAGCGTTTCACGAAAGCCTTTTTAGGGGCCTTTTGAATCGCTAGTTCGTCCAGTTCAGGCAAACTTGGAGAGGAGACAGTTATAACCTTTTTACCCTTAATGATTAGATTTTCATTTTCAGTTTTGGGTAAGTCAGAGTTTACTTTGTTCTTTAACTTCTCCTTGACACTTCCTTGTTCAAATGCACCCTCTTTTACAAAATTCATTTTTAGTTCAGAGACGGGTGGCATTGAAGTGTCAGTAGGTTTTGATTCAGGTTCCGTACTTATTTCAGCTTTCGCAGGTCTAACAAATTGTATTAGACCTGGAACTGCTGATTGTTTAGCAGAATCATCTACCGGTGACATCTCAGCATCATCAGAAATAAAAGAGTAGTTGTGATTAAAGGGAGGAGGGCTTTCTGTATAACCCATTCCCCTATGATCACCTGGCTGTTTTCCAACACTAAGCATGCTATCCAAGGTTTCGATAGAAAATTTTCTTAACTCTAATTTCCTGCTAAGATCAGCTATCCTAACCTTTGCATCAGCCTATTCCTTCTCTTTATCAGCAGACAATTTGGTTAATTCTAAAATATGTTCATGAGCTAAGTCATTTCGAACACTTTGCTCATTTAATTTATCTTTCAAATTTTTTAAGTCTGCATTCTCAGATTTAGATTTACTTATTAGTTCTGAGTTTCTGATGGTCAATCTAATGAATTCTTCTTTTAAAGATTTAAGCTGAGATGTTATCATATCAGATGATTCAACTAACTTCTCAGCTTGTTCCTGAAAGTTAGTACACATAACACAAGCTTTAACAACTAGATCTAGATTAATTAATACCTTTTTGTTTATCAGCGTCAAGATTTTCCATGTAGGCAATGAAGTCCTTTGAGCTCATGTCCTCAGTCGACTTCAGAGATTTGACTCTAACTTCATCAGCATGTACTTCAATCTCCATCTCAGTAGTAGTTTCCTTCTCTGAATCAAACCCCGCATTGCTTTCCTCCTTATGTTCATTAATGGAGGCCATAAATGCTTGCGGTTCCTCAGATTTTGTACTCCAGTCATATGCTCCCTCCTGAGATTGAACCACCAGAGCTCTTGAAGTATGATTACCTCCTGAACTCTGATTGTTACCAGAGGAGCCGTGACTATAGTGTCTCTGATCATTATGGTTAGAAGTTTGTTCCCGTTTAGGTCTTTGACATTCCCTAGCAAAATGCCCGAAACCATCGCAGTTATAGCATTTCACTTTGGATTTATCAAAGCCCAGTTTGCTGCTTACAAACTTTCTCCCAGTTCTATTCATGAACTGCTGAGCTCTTCTTGCGATCATGCCCTTTTGCCACCGCAAGTCCATTTCCTCTAGATCATCTTGATCCAGTTGATCATAATCCTCGTTTATAAGTTTAGGATCCGTGATCTTGCCCTTAATAAAGTTTTCACGAGATGCAATGAAAGAGGCAAGTAGGGCTACTTCCTCTTCAGCTGACTTCAAACTCAAGGGCATTGCTTTAAAACCGCTTGATGTCCCAGTTTTTGGTTTTCTATCAATCCCTGTATCCTCAGATGAGGCAATGTAACAAATATTGCTACCAGAATTTCTGATAGCCGAGTCTGTTTCAGCCTCGTTAGTATAGAAAGCTGCAACTCCACCAACACTAGTAGAAGCAACAGAATTAGACCGTTTACCATGGTAAACGCTAGGATCCTGAACCTGATCGGACCCTGTCTCTTTCCGCTGCATGTTCAAATCATAAACACGCAACTTTCCTATTACGTCATCAAGAGTCAGAGTCTTGTAATTAGCACTCTCCTTGATCATCACAGTGTAGATGTCCCACTTTGATGGTAGTGCTTCAAGGAGTTTATTACATCTGACAGTTTCAGTGAATGAGAGTCCACTGTTATCCAGTTCAGTCATCAGATGGTAGTATCTAGTGATAATCTCCTCTAATGACTCTCCCTTCATACACTTGAAAACGTAAAACTGTTTAGTCAGCAGATCAACTCTACTCTCCTCAATTTTGTTGTTCCCATCAAACCTCTTTTCTAACGCTTCCCAAAGCTCTTTCGAGAATTGGTAACATTTAAAAGTATGCTTGATCTCTTGAGGAAGACATATAGTAATAGCAGATAAGGCCTTATTCTCAGCCTCGTACATCTTTTTGTCTTCCTCTTTCATGACAGAATAAGTACAAAAACTTTGTCTTTCCCTCAAACTCATAAGTGGGTAAGTCATACCCATCCTTAATGCACAACCACATGCGAATGTCATGAAATCTCGCAAATGATTCAAACCGATCTCTCCACCAGAAGTAGTCCTCTCCTTTGAGGAGCTTAGGTGGCGAGGCTGACTTACCAACCTCGTGATCCATTTCTATCATTTTATTAAGATTTGCCATTGTAATGAAGAGTCAACAAGAGTCAAACAAGACAGGTTCGTACGAACTTAGATTCACTAAGTTCGAATGGTCAACCAAGGTTAAACGAACTTATTGCCAAAAATTCAAACTGTTCGAACTTACAAGTTCGAATGTAGGTTCGTACGAACTTACAATTCAGGTAACTTCGTACGATGCTTTTCGTACAAGTTCGAATGAAAAGCAAAAACCGTACAAGTTCGAATGCATGCTGTTGAACAAACTCAAAATCTCAGATCTAGTGATTTTGAGTAACTTTCGGTCGCCCAAAATTGAAACACAACACCCAAAGTGATAATATACAAGTTTGGAAGCAAAAACCAACAATTTCCACGGTCCAAACTCTTGGAATCACTCGATATCTTTACCCCGAACCTAAACGCTAAGTTCTAAGCTCTGATACCAATTGTAGGTCACCCTTGAACAGATCCAACGGGGTAACAACGCTTGTAAGAGTGCGGAAAACTCTTAGAAACGATACGAGTGTTCAAAACACGTTTATCTCACAAACAATCCCTTACTTCGAATGTATTCGAACTAGGATGAATCGTACGAATCTGATATACTGATCTTAGTTCGTAGAAAAGCTTAGAAATAATATTTTCGAACTTTATATTTATAAGCACCTAGGTTCGTACGAACTTAGCTGCTCCTAAGTTTGTACGAACCTATAAGTTCGTACCTGACTTAGAACTTAGTTTGTACGAACCTATAGGTTCATACGAACCTACACATATCACATGTAAATATTATTTCTATCATATTAATAAACAACATTTAACAAAATATTCATTTATTAATGACAAAGACTATTACAAAACTAATCTATTACACAATAGAAGCTGTTGTCACAAAACATGTACCAACAGAGAGCAATATCAGATCCTTTTAGCTGATTAGAAACTGATGCACATGGCTTTCAAGAGCTAATTAGAAACTGGTATCGCTGATGAGATCAATTGGAGACCAAACTCAATGAGATTTTTAATAGTTCAGTGTTTTTCAAAATCATTTAAATATAATGAACTGAAGTAGGATACATAGCTTGTAAAGTCTCGCTGATCAATCAGTTGGAGAATTCATAAGCCATAATCCTTGTTCCAATTCATTATGAGATACTAGATGCACTCAAGACGATCAGTGACTAGTCTCGTTGATCAATCAGTTAGAGACTATACATAACATAATTCAGGTGAACCTAGAGTTCAGTTTTAAAAAAATAAATAAATAATGATAGAGTTCTCTGATGTGTCTTTACTGATCAATCGGTTAGAAAACATATCATACAACTCATCAAAGAATAATCAGTTTTTTAAGGCTTATTCTCGCTGATTAATCAGTTAGAGATTAATGCAGATAAAATTCATTCTAATAAGTATGAAAAGTTGGATGACAGGTGAAAAAGAAACTGCCTATCTAGGATTTAGATGAAACGCTCGCTAATCAGATCAGTTAAAGCCATCAACTAGATAGCTTTGTTTTATAAAAAATGCACAGATGGATTATGAATTTAACATTCCCAACTCACTGATAAGAAAATAGAACATTGATTCATCCAAGAGTTTATTAAAGATATCGGCAAGTTGGTGATCTGTGCTAATATAGTGCAACACTACATATCCTTTCATGACATGAAATCTGATGAAGTGATATCTCACATCAATATGTTTGGTTTGAGAGTGATGAACAAGATTGTTTTTAATAGCTATAGCACTTTGATTATCATAGAAAATAGGAATTTTGCTTACCTCTACGCCATAATCAGCAAGCTAATTTTTCATCCATGGTACCCGAGCAGTGCAATGCCTAGCTGCTACATATTATGCTTCAACAGTAGATTTTGAAAAATCCCTAACGTTGGTAAAATCCTTTTATATAAATTAAAGCTTAGATTTTATATTATTACACCATATAGGCAAGTGCAGCTAATCGTATAGTAATATAGTGATGATAAATATGGATGTCGAACTCTTGGGGAAGGGTGGCTATTTTTAATCATCTAAACTAACTAATAGTTAATCTAGTTAAAAGGGTTTTAAATATTTGTTTGATGGGATATTAACAAATCAAATTATGACAAAAAAACTACAGAAGAGATTATGAAATTCAGATAGATGAAGACGTGTTTACTTAGATTTACGTATTCCCTAGATTCCGCCTTTATGAGTTATTTATGTGAGGAAGATCTTGTTTTTACGCGGTTAATGAATAACGAATAATCTCTTTTACTAAAATAGAGAGTTTAATTTAGTTTTATCAGGCGATATACAGTGTACAACAGAATTTTACAAACTGATTTGACACCAATAGAATAGCTTGTTTTTTCTCATTCATACCTTTCTCCGTATTTCAATAGTTACGCGTCAGTTTGTAGAACTCTTTTGTAAACTTTATCGGTAACTCTATCATTTCTTTGTTTTGTAAATCAATTACAATTAGTGCATCCTTCTAGTTTCAATTGGCTTAGCAAACCTAGGCCATTACCTGGTGTGAAAAGAAGAAAAGGATATGTGATTCCCAAGTCCCATCACAAAAACCGATACACCCATCAACCTTCTCAGCATCATTCGTCGGATTGGACTCAGTAAAGTACATAATCAAAGAACCAATCAAAATGCAAACTGTCAGTTAAGAAAGTATAGTCGGAGGATCTATTAGGAAAGCAAAACAATATAGCTTAATGACTCCATAAGGCAAATAATGTGGCTGGTTATGTGGTTGTAACATGAAAGACAGTTTCGAAGGTGAAAATTTCAATGTAGTAAATTCACCGAAAAGAATTAGCGCATATATCGAAAGCGAACGTGTAAAATCGAAGAAGGTGTTGAAAATGTGAAATGTAAAACAACTAACAAACCACTCCTGCCATTGGTGGGGAATGGGAGGCGAGATGTAGATAGTCATACCTCTACCCGAAGTTAAAGAAACTGCTTCCATGAACCTCCATTCAAACATGCAAGTAAAATGAGGATATATAATAAATAGATAAATAGAGATAGACACATGTATTACTTTAAGTAGAGGTATGAAATTGAAACTGGAAGAGAGAGAATTCGAGAAACCCAAAGAGAAAGAATTCAAAAGGATGTAAACATGGGTGAAATTGAAACTGAAAGAGGGTTGAACCAAGAGCTTTCTCTTACAGGAGCTAGAGATACACGTTGGGGCTCTCATAATCAAACAATTGTGAGTTTGATTAATTGTTTTCGGAAGCTGTGACGGAGCTTAAATATGTTGAAGAGGAAGGCGCTACTACTTTAAACCATACAAGCGGCTTCAAGATATATTGCAAGAGGCTTCATTCGTAAGAGGAACTAAACAAGCGTTACAAGAGTTTAGAAAAAACGAGGTTTACATAAAAAATAAGCTTGGTCAAAAATATAATCTTCCGATAGTGGAAACGACATATATGTATGTTGCTCCAAGGATCAAATGACCAAATCACTAATCAGTATCATTTTGAGGTTGAGATTTTCAACACGGTTTTGGATATACAATTTCAGGAGTTCGGTGATCGTTTTAGTGATGTAAATATTGAAATACTTGAAAATATGATAGCTTTAAGTCCATGTGAGACTTTGACGCATCAAAGTTAGTAAAACTTAGCGAGATGTGTCCAAATGATTTTAGTGCCGATGATAAGTTATCTCTTATTTCAAGCTGGTTTGTTATCAAATTGTGAGTAGTGCAGAATAATATAGCCGAACTTGCTCGTTTGATGGTGGAAACAAAAATGCATCTTTCTTTTCACATGGTCTATCACTTACTGAAATTAGCTTTAGTTTTGTCAGTTGCGACTACGATTGTTGAAAGATGTATTTCAAAATGAAGCTTGTGAATACACATTTGCGGAATCGAATGGGTGATAATTATTTGAATAACGCTTTTGTTTGTTCTAATAAGGAAAAAAGCACTTGAAACTGTTTTGACTGAAGTTATAATTAATCGTTTCTATCGTCTAGGTGAACGTCGATGACAACTATAATGTATAATATGTTACTTTGTTCTTTTTCACTTTTGAGTCCGCAATATATTCAATGTAATCATACTTTTTGTTAAAATCACACTTTTTGATGTCATATATTTTATTGAAATCGTACTATCATAATTGTTTATATTTTATATTTTATAGAAAAAATATAGTGCTACCCCTAAAATTTCATTCTAGTTCCGCCCCTTATTACTAATCAACAACCGGGTTGTCAAAACTTGCACAAAATAAATAATGTCTTACCCTTCTATTGATAAGGATAAGAAAAACTCTATTTACATAGGATTGTATGCAGAAACACTTTGCAACACAGTTGTAATATTAGAAGAAATCAATCAAGCCTAGATCTTAGGGAAGGTTGCTCTTCAAATAAAGACCACTAGCTTAAGCGTGCTTCGACCCCAGGTTATAGGTTCTTGTAAAGACAACTGCAATTATGCATGTGAATTGTTAACATCGATCCTTTATTAGTCAAGCTACCAGTTGGTCATAATTGGTATTCTATACCGACTCCTTTTTCCAACTATCTAACATCCTGATGCTACTGAAATAATTCCATTTTCATTTATTGTACTATTTACTAGATGGCAGTATTGTCGATATTCCCATCTAACAAACACACACGATTATAACACATAGTCAACCACTATAACTACTCATTAGGGAGTGTCATATGATAACATTGTACACTCCAATATATAAGCACCTTACATTTCCGAAGTACTATAGCCAGCATTATGACATACAAGCTCCCTAGATCATGGAAGGGCAGTAGGTAACTAGCGTAGTAAATAGCAACAACAAATATCGTTTCTCCCTACATAAGTTCACCAAAACACGTACGAACACAATCCTACAGACAACGGGAGCACATATGGTACTGATGATACAAGTGAGAGAGACTAACATCACATAATCTTTAAGTTACTCACTTCTGATGGTATTACGTGGATCTTGAAAAAATAAATCAATTTCGTCTCGTATGTTAGAAGAGGCACTATTGTCCGAAGGAGATAGACAAGAGAAAGACCATTCATTCGTTGAAATCATGCTGAGAACTGATGACTTCTTTCTTGTGATTAATCCTTAACTGAGCATGTGCATTTGTCTCGATGCTCCCTAAGTCCCTGCATTTGGGGGGTAGATTGTACCTGATTAAAGTGCACCTTGATTGCATACGCCAACCAAGGTTCTTCCACACCTCCATTTAACCATCCCACTTTTTATTACATGATACTAGAAATAGTAGGAATGGGTCGATTGAGTTGTTTCATCTCTGACGGGTCACTTAGATTAAAAAATTAAATGATTTGAAATAGACGGGGTCAAATGAAGAAAGTCGCTCAAAATGTATTTTAAATGCCTCAAACCTCTCGAGTCATTTCATTAAAAAATCATTAGATTATTAATGAAAATGTAACTTTTGCATTCATAGTTGGCGCACAACTACTTATATAATTTTTTTTTGGAAAACAAGTGCTCCTAGTCGACCTCAACCCACTCTGCCCGCCCATTTTGATCTCTACATGAAACTGAAATTCAGATAGGAGTTCCATCTTTATGAAGGCTGTTAACCAGTGAAATGAACTGGAATGACGAGATATACCTGAATTTGTTTTTGCAGAAACTTGACGTACTCAACCGCCTCTTCTAGCATGTCTGCTGTATTGGTTTGCTGCATGATAACCCCAATGAGTCATTTCAGAGTAAGGAAACCAACTAAACAATATCATCTGTGTCCTAAAAATTGACAAAATGAGGCAGAGCCAGTGCAATTTCTCCCCCACGTACAGATTTGAATGCAAAATAAAAAAAATATGATAATAATAACAATAATTAATATTCGATTGCAACGGAAGTTTAGAAGACAGAAGTAAAGGACAAAAAGCATATGCAACTATGTAATATAGAAATTGGTCATGTAGATGCGTCATACACAAATGATACATAGGTCGACAAATGAGATCACTGGTCTTGTGATAAATAAGTCGCAACACCTTTACATATATAATTTGGGACAGTAACATATATACTTGTGCTGGAAATAATGGAGAGAAATAGCGAGCAGTCAAGAATAATGTAAAAGTTGATAAACCTATTAGACTGGCCCTAAGCTACAAAAGTTCTGCACTAAGAGGAACATGGGGTAAAGGACAACTACAGCCAACTTATTGACTTAAAACTGGTAGCATGCATGCATCAACCATCATGATGTTGAAAAACTTGTTCAGCTTGGTGGTACCATTTGACCACAGGCTACTTAGTGAAATCAGAAAAATTTGTAAAATATAACTAAACCAAGTATTCGCTAATGTTGTACACCAATCCTGTTCAACGGGAAGATGGTGTGTGGGAACACCCACTTAGAGACAGTCGGACAGAGCTAGAGCAATTTCATTGATACCTTTTCTATGTTAGTTATCAACAACTCAACACCTATCCTTTCCCAACCATATCACTAATGGTTAAATTCAACCAAGATTCAAAGGCAGTCATGTGATATTTTTTCATGCGGGGGATGAGCAATATCAAATTGCTAATCAACAGCGGTACCAAGCCTTGAAAAGGTTACAGAAATAATGTTGACAACAATAAGTAATTCCATCTCTTGCGTTGAGATAATAATGATTCTTTATACTCTTCGTCAAACATTTCTAGTGTTAGCTTGAAATTTCTTTAGGCTCACATAACGTATTTTTAGAGTTATTATGTTAATTTCAGTTATTGAAAGATAACTATTAACAACATGTTTCATGTAAGAGACATAATACTAAACAATACAATTCCATGCAGTGAGTATATAAAGAATGCTCATTTGAGTTGAGGCCACATAAGAACTAGCAATACTCTGCCTTGATCCACTATTGAGGTCAAGAGACTAATAATCAACTAATAAAATTAAAACGAACGATTCATAACTCATTAATGAAATTTAGCTCTATAGTAGTCTTAATGTCTTATAGTAATTATTACATTATATTCAAAATGATATTTGAAATAGAAACCAAGTAAAATTTGGATTTAAAATGCGGGCCTTTGACCTTTTAAGTCAAAGTACCACCCATTCTAATGAAACAGTCACATGTCACAACATGATCATTGAATTAAAGTACTTTACTACTGGCATATGACTAGTACAGTGTCTCCATTGAAATCTAAAGCAGTTACTAAAAATAGAAACCTCTGACTGAGATATATTTAAATATTTACCTTATCCATATTTGGAACCAAATCTTGAAGCTTCCTTATCCTGTCACTGATTTTAGTCCTCCTAACCTTTAAGACAAAATTACATTACGACACATTAGTCACTAATCACAATTTTTATAAGCATAACAACACTACAAAAATTGATTACCCTCTCTGCAATACTCCGTGGATGAGTTGCACAACCACGCTTAGCTCGTACTCTACACGGAACCGAATCCCCCAAAAACTTGTCCATCTCAACATCCAATAACGCACTCTGATCTCCGCTCTAAAAGAATATTACATTCAAAACAAAGTTATGATATCAACATTAGACATTTCCATAAACATATATACTTTAGTTTAATAAGTTGTTGTCTAAATATAAATTAATGGGATAAAACATTATAGAGGTGGATTTTTAGAGGGATGAGTTTTTTTAGATGAATAATATGCTATGCATCATAGCACCTCACTTTCCTTATATAACATGTTTAATTAAAGGGATGTTTGAGATTGATTTAGGTATCTTATCTACTTATTGTTTATTTTTACAGCATATAAGTAAATCCAAACACCTATTAAAAAATAGATCAGCACTCGAAAAATATTGATCTGCTAATTATTTTAGAAGAAATAATCATTAAGAAATCGTGTATTGGCAGGCTTATAATTAAGCAGATTAACCCCCTAAGCTAACGGCTTAAACCGACAATTATCCATTTAGCTTCATGATTAAATATTATTAGACAGAATGAATTAATATATTAATTAGTATTAATCCAGACCGTCTCATATAAATGTTTTATTTTTTCTAATAATATAAATATAAATAAATAAATAAGTTTTAATATATATACAAGTGCTAAAAAGCAAGTTGCAATAGGATTATTGATTATTAACTTTAAATAATTGAGTAATACGGAGTAATAGTGTTAAGTGTAGAAGCATATATAAATAAAAACTTACCAGCTGTGTAGTGAACTTATGTCGTTGTTCATCTAAACCGACGTCTCGAGAACTCGAAAGCGAATAATCATCGAAATTAGGCGTCGAAAAGTTGGAGATAAACGCATCATGATGATTGTTGATCTGAGAAAGAAATTCAGCCGGCGAACTGTTTTGCCGGAGACTAATAGGATTAGGTATAAACATATTGTTACTATTATTAGGATCACCGTAACCGCCGGTAGTAGGAGTTCTAGTCGCTGTTGCTGCAATTGAAGTGAGTGAAGTTTGAGTTGTAATTAATGGAGGTTTTGGTGGATCAATAATAACATCTTCTGCTTCTTCTTCTGATTCAAGTAGTGCTTCTAGCCATGTCGCCGGAGCTGAACGGAATCTGGATAAACCACCGCCGGTTGTCGGTTGCATTTTTATTTTAGAGATTTCGTTTTTGGTAAGTAACTGTAGTAGTAGTGTAGTGTTTGTGTTTATCTTTTATTATGAGAGTGAGTGAATTGAAGAAAAAGTGTTTTTTTATTAATTAAAAAAAATGTAAAAATGAAAATAAAAGTTTGAAAAAGTGAGTGAAGGAAACAGGTGGATGGGATAGGGAAGAAAGAAGTGCTACGTCATCGTTTTCAGAGTAGTAAAATAATAATGCTCTGCAACATCTGGCGATAAAAGAATATCTACCGTTTGTTTTTAATTAAATAATTAATTAATTAATTTATAATTGTCATTTGAAAATGAAAGTTAACAAAATACTGCACATCCTACTGCCATGAGTTTCGTACATTATTATACTCGTTTATGATCCCTGATAATACGGATTTATTGAGTAATTTTAGTTACAAAATCATTTAATATAATTTTTTAATAAAATAATTCTAAACGTAATATGTATATAATAAATTTTCTACTGTTATATTTTGTAGTCATTTTAAAGTTATTTTATATTTTTTGCAATAAACGAAACTTATTATATAAAGTATGACTATTAGTTTAACACGAAGTATATAAGTGTTACATTTATAATATTAAATTGTTTCATAATATATATATTATTAATAGAAACATTTTTATATTTTTAGAATTATAACATCACCAAAACATCAACAAATACAACATGTGAAGTCACATCAACTTTAAAGCCTATTTTAGAATGTGACACATCAACTTCATAATGTCAGCTTAAACGTTCTTCAATAGATAAAATAAATTTTGTTTCATCCTCAAGAATCGAACATGTTTTCTATTTTTAAAAACTTGAATCATTAATCTCATAGTTGAAAAACCATTTAAATACTGCTAAATCAATAACCTTTTCGTGTTATGCTTTTTAGATTAAACCTGATTGCATTTTTAGACAATTTCACTCAATGTTTTGTTTAAAAAAAACAAGGTGAGTTTAATTGATTTACATCTGTATATAAATTACTGTCATCTTTTTTTTTTAATGAAATAACTTATATGCAAAATACTATCATTTTTTTTTATTTTGGTATAAGTAATAACTATACGGTTTTATCTATGTAAGAATTGCAGTTAGGTAAAAGGAGAATCTTGTAATACCAAGACCATGTTATAGTAAATGTTTTCGATTTCGAAATGATAAATATAATATATTGTTGGGGACCATCGATATTAATTGCTAGTAACGTCATGTCATACGATTCATTTGGATGCGCTCTCTTTTTTTTTCGTTTTGTTAATAACTAAGTAGTCTTTTTAACTTGTATATATATGCAGTTGGCTATTGCATTGTAATAATTTTATAAGCATTGTACTTTTAATATAAGATTTATGTCGTACTGTATAACTTTCTGTAACACAAAAATAATAACTTGACGTATCTAAATTCTAAATCAATCTATACTACTTTATAATACATATACCTCTTTTTCAAATCCCTAGAATTTAAGACTAAGTAAAATGGATCACCACCATTTATTTAAACTACAATTGATCTTAACCATCTATTTTCTATCTTTCTTTTTTTCTACCCCACCTATAAAAACTACCAACCAACACATACACACAGTTAACACCTAAAATTACATACACCTCTCCTATATCTCTCTCAACCGGATGACCACAAAAGTACACCCAAAAGGCAAAAATAAGATACTCACACAACATATGAACACACATAATATTATCGCCGCCGCCGCCGCATTGCGCGGGTATTAGACTAGTACTTGTCAATGTGTACTTCTAACATATTTATAAAAAGACATATGCAGTTTCAAGTATAAGAACAAGAATTAAATTTGAGTCGGTCCAATGATTTCGAAGATCATGTGTAAAAAATAAAAATGGGCCATAATTTTTTTTTGTATATAAGCAATATTCTATAATTATTGGACTTATAAATTATAACAAGTTATTTTTAATGGACTACAATTGTTAAATGAGCCATAATAATGTGTTAATGAAAAATTATAAAAAAGCCTTTCAGAAAAAAAATGTCGCTATCTCTGTCTCAACACATCCTCTTTATAACTGGTCTTCTCCCCCTGAGCTGCCGTGCTCTTCAACAAGGGATTGATCTCCGCCTAAACTATGGTGAAATAGTTGTAATAGGTGCGGTTGGAATTGTTGTTATAATTGTGAGTGTGGTGGTAGGTGTGGTTGTGGGTGTGGATTGGGCAGTCGGCTCACCAATGATAACCCCACTAGATCGTCTTCCTTTTGGGCCTTCTAGTTAGTAATGAGGTATGATTAATCATCCTCTTCATTCAACTTATGTTTGTCTTTATCTGTAGTAAAACGAGACCCGGAGTGATATCCAAGTATATTAGATCTAGATTCATCCAATTGTGGAATATCATCTTCATCATCACTTTCATCAACACTCTCGGTCTGTTTACACGCAAACCCCAATATCCTCCTAGAATTTAGATCTACTAGCTTCAATGCTTTGTCATACCTAGAATTTGAACAAACTCGTTCTGGTTGTTTCTCCAATCGTAGAGTAAAACAATCAAAAGTAATTATCTTTCCATCTAGTAAGAACTTAAATGTGTACAACTTAAAATGAAAAATAACTAAAAATAAACAAACAAATATGAAATTATTTATATGAAAAAACACATTCTTTTTGTAAGAGTCACTGTTACGAAGATCATATTAGCCATGATGTAGACTGTACACAGTAGGAATTATTTTATTCCTTGGTTATTATGTATGTAAATAATAGTTCACGACGATTATCGGTATTGTTGTTCACTTAAGCAGTCAACACTTAAAATTTTAAAGTCCATAATTCCATGTAATGGATGTTTTTAATTTGATTTCATCTCTAAAGTCAGGTCCTTTATATAGAGCAATGTACTATTGTACATGTGAAGAGACTGGACGAGACTACGGTTAGAGGCAAACAAATCTAAAATCAAACTAGAGGTGAAAGGTATGTACTTCCGTACAACATAGCGACATAGTTTGACTAGAGACCTTGAAAACCGTATTCTAGTTTCGTGGTCGAGTTTGCTCTATTTTTAGGATACACTAACTGAGACTAGGTCAACATGTTTCAAGATGTAGCAGAAGAAACAGTCAGTGAACCCCCAGATGAATTTGTTTACATCTATCCAATGACATGTATTATGGTACAATCTATCACCTAAGAATTAAGACTTAATGTCATACATCAAAATGGAGATTGCACAGAATAATCGCCTTAATTTAGGTTGTATTTATGTACTTGAAAATCGTTATGTCGCATGCCTACCAATACATCGTATGATGAAGTTATTAGTCATGTTGAGATTATGGTACATTAACTGTGGAAGTACTACATCTTAAAGCCACACTTAATAAAGTTCTAAGCATGGGTAACGTTTTCGTCATTTCTTCGCGTCATTACAGTGACACTCAAATTTTTATAGTTTTTCAAATTGACTAAGAATACTAAAAATAAAGATAGATAAAAGTTCATAAGGGAGATATGTTACTCATTAATTGTCATTCCAGCAATGTGGACTAACAACTCAAAACTTGATTTATCAAAAGCCTTACCATAAAAATCAGCTAGATTATCATTCCAGATTTGATCTTATCTCCCCCTTAGTCGCTACATCTTCTGCTGAACTTGTAACATATGAAGTCTGTGTTCCTGCACACTAGATAAAACCATTAGTTATTAAGGGGACCTAAGCCACCACGGACTTGGGTCGACCATTCTCATCAACAAATGTAAATTCCTTCAAATATCCATCTCGCCTTTCAGGTGACTTGGATACTTTGGAATTCTCACTTGGTTGGGGAATGGGAGGTGCTACCACTAGGCCTTATAACCGGAGACTCTTGGAAAAGTCTCTGATTGACTGGCCTTTGGTTTGAAGTAGATATAACCCTAGATTTATAGTTATAATTCGAATTATAAAAATTCCTATTATTACTACCCTGATTAGAAAAACTTTTGTTGGGGTTGTTAAAACATTTTGAAAGTTTCAACCGAAATGATTCTCCATTTGAGTTTCCTGTTTCAAGAGAAGTGCTCCTTAGACTATCAATTTTCGAAACTTTTGATTTCTTACATGGACACATACTTGCTACATGTCCCTTTTGATGGCTTTCTTATGAGCCTTGAGATTCATTTAGTGTTCCGATTCTGTTTGTTTACCTTTTTCATTTTTATTCTTAACATCTTATATTTTAGGTCTAACAAACTCAATTTTACTTTTTGACTCCTCATTGGTCCTTGACTCAGCTCTCTCTGACTTGGTCGACTCGGTGAGGTCTACCGTCTCAGAGACCACTGGTCGTGTAGTAGAGTCAGCTTCTTGTACATTTAATAGACTATCTAAGATTTCAACTAAAAATCTTTTTAGTTCAATTTTCCTATTAAGATCAACAATTATAACCTTAGCGTCTGCTAGTTCTTTTTCTTCATTTGAAGACTATTTAGTTAAATCCAAAACATGCTCACGAGCTAAGTCAATTATTTGACTCTGCTCGTTGACTCGATCTTTTAGAGTGATTAAATCTTTTGCATCAGATTTAGCTTTATTAACTAACTCGGAGTTTCTCAATTTAAAATTGTGTTTTCTTCTTTTAATACATTTAACTGAGCTGTCATCGTTTTTGATGACTCTATTAAATTTTCAGCTTGCTCTGCAAAGTTAGTACATAAAACACAAGCATTAACTACATAATCTAAGTTTAACAGTATTTTATGCTTCTCAGCATCCAAGTTGGCCATATATGCAATGAAGTCCTTTGTACTCATAGTATCAGTTGACTCCAGTTATAACCTTGGTCTCTAAAGCAGGTAAGTCTCTCTCAGCCTTCTTCTCACTAGCATCCTTTTGATCTGCCTCATCCATTGTGGCCACGAATGCCTGAGGTTCTTCAGCATGTACACTCCAATCATATGAACCGTCATGTGTTTGAGTAACCAAGGCTCTGAATTGTGCACTATTCCCTCAGTATTGATCACTAGTAGACGTCCCTTGATATGAGTCAGTCCTCCTCTCTTTGATCTGTTCATTACCGTCGAATCTTTTCTCTAAAGCTAACCAAAGCTCTCTAGAAAAGTTATAACCTTTGAAGGTATGCTTAATTTCTTGAAGAAGACACTTGATGATAACAGACAACGCATTGTTCTCTGCTTCATATATCTTTGTCTGCCTCCTTCATCATTGAATACGAATATAACTTACGTTTCCCTTCGAATTCATAAGTAGGTGCATCATACCCTTCATTTATACATATCCACATGTTGATGTCATTAAATGATTTAAATCTATCTTTCCACCAGAAGTAATTTTCAGCTTTTAAAAGCTTTAGTGGTGAAGTAGCTTCACCTACTTCATGATCCATTTCTATCAGCTTGTTCACATTTGACATCGTAATTAGAGAGTATACGAACTTGAAGTATGTTCGTATAAGAAAGTCAACTAACGTCAACTTCACTCAAACATCCAAAAATTCTCAAAAATTTTCCAAGTAAAATTTAAATTTTCTCAAACCAAAGATAGTCAATGGTAAGCCTAAATTCAAATTTTGGTGAAAGAAAATTTTTCTGAATTTTCAGCTTCTTTTTTCTTTTATTTATTTATTTATTTTTTTTATTTTTTTTAATCGAACTTAAGAGAGTTAAATTCGTACGAAGTTATGAATTTTCGAACTTATAAGTTCGTACGAACTTAGGAATGTTCAAACAAAACTAAGTTCGAAGGGGTCACCGACATACGACCTTACAGCTGTAAGTTCGTAAGAATTAAGGTAAGTTCGTACATAACTTTCTAAGTTCGTACGACAACCTGTTGAAAAACTCAGATCTGAAAATTTCGAATATGGGTTCCTTTCAACCTGCTTCTTCGAATACCCTTTGCAAGGAATGATTTCTAACACCTTTGGAAGCTAAAAACAAAGTTTCTAACATCAAAGTCTTTCGTAATCTCTCGTTTCTTTATCGTTTCTTTACCCCAAACCAAATTGAACGAATTCGAAGGCTCTGATACCAATTGTAGGTTCCCTGGGTTTGGATCTACGAGGTAATCTTGTTTATATGAGTGTGAAATCCTCACATAAATTTAAACGATAACAAATGAGTAATACAAATATGTAACGATCACTTTTATTGAACGTAAACAAGTATTACATTCAAATTAAGATACAAACTCTCTCTTTATCCTATCTATGAACTTGCGGTAAGGAACTATGACTGAGTTTGAACTTACAACTTTCAAAATCCTATTTTCCACTTGTGTATATATAGGCACCTAAGTTCGTACGAACTTAGCAACTTCTAAGTTCGTATGAACTCACTAAGTTCGTATGAACTCACTAAGTTCGTACATACTAATAAGTTGGTACCTACTACTAAGTTGGTACGAACCTACAAAATACACAATCAAAACTTAAGTTAATAAGTACATTAATTAACAAAATGACTTATAAAACTAACTATTACAAACTAGAAGCTGTTGCCACACAAAATGCACCAACAATATTCTTCTAAATTTTAAGATTACCCTTATATCCTTTCAAAATCTCACAACTCACACTAAGATCTCGAAACAATGTTAGAATCGAATTTATGTTAGTTTATTATTCTACCCGCTTGATTTGTGTTAGCTTTTTATCATGTAAGCATGTAACCGCAAGACTTTAATTTTTTTATCCATTTGATTTATATTTGCATCAATAAAAGCTGTATGCTATATTCCAAGGACTAACCTCCACATCAGTGCCACATCAGCACGAGGATTGATGACTGATCCAGAACTGAACACTGCCTATCCTGACGCCCCAGAATTGAAGACTAAACTCCACGTCAACGCCAAGTCATTTCTTAAATATTAATACAAATACATCTAAATCTTTTTAAAAAATTACAATAATAATAAAAAAAATACGTTACATTAATAATGCTAGTAATGTACATAACATAATATAATTTATTCATTTAAACAAATATTAATGTATAATACATAAATCAACTAATTTAAAATTAAGCTCCAACCCGTTTAATATTTTATAAACTAAAGCTAAGGCCCAGTCCACTAAAATTTAAAGCCCAAATTAAAAGTGACCTAATTTTAAATCCACTACAATAGCAGTTTCTTTCACTCCGACCAACTCTTGTTGCTTATTCTTCATCTTATCTACTATATACTAATTCTCAGGTTTGATTTTTTATTTTATTGTTCTAATTAAAAAGGTGTTTTCTGGTCCCTGTAACCTCCCTTTCTGCTCCCGTTTGGATACACACACACACACACACGCAAGACGAAACGTGAAGATCCATTCTCGCCATAACGGTCACCTGCAGGACGGTCCCTAAGACGGGACTGCGCCTATCACAGGAGGGAGGACGGGGCTGAGGTGGCGAGCAAGATGGAGGACCAAGACGATGATAGGCAGTGGTCTTAACAGTTAAAGGTATTGTAGTTACGAAAGATGTAAGTCTCTAGATCTTGGTTAGCGATAACGGATTATCTTTTAGGTATTAAGGTGCGGAATCCCTTAATACTTAAGGTTTTATGCTTATATAACTTATCTATCAATTAACAAGCTTCGTTTTGATATTAACTAATGTTAAATAATCAAAACCGAGCCTATTAAACAATAGCTTTTATATCAGCACGAAATACGAGGAGAATATTATAATATTTGGTGTTTGTAATTATGGCACAGATATCTAGAAGTCCCTTTCAATTTGAGCAGCATTAAAATATTTATATTTGGTTCAACTCGCAGGCCATGGGCTTTGCGAGTTGACTCAACTCGCAGCCCATGGGCTTTGCGAGTTAACAAATAATAATAACAAGTTAAGATCATATTTTTACGAGTGTAAACCAATTACACAAATTCGACAATAAATACACTAATACTATTACAAGCTAGATCTGTTGTCACAATAACATGTCCCAACAGACTCCCCCTTGACAATAGCTCTAGCGTCTTTATCTTCAACTTTGTCCTTGGTCTTTACTTGTAAATTCTACTGCCCATATGAATCTTCATTCTGACACAAGTCTTCACCATTAATTGATAATCTCTTGCAAGATCACCCCATGCTTCTGTAGTTAAGATCCTATTTTCATGTAATTTCAACAGGTCCTTCTTCGACAGATTCATCAGGTGTCGATGGTCATAGACTGTCAGAATTACTCTCTCTCCTCTTTCAACTTCATCATCAGCTTCAACCATGACAGCTTCACCAGTCTCTGAATCCACGTGCCAATTCAGAAGATTTTCCAGAATATTCTGTGGCATTGTCTTCAGTGGTATCTGCTGTACACACTTGACAGCTGGATAAGTCTTTTTCCTTAATCTTCGGCCAGTTCTCTGACTGCGTTCCTTTAATTTGATTGCCTTTCCAACTATTGGTTTAATCTTCTCAAACTTCATTGATCTACCTTCAGTCCGAAT
Source organism: Logfia minima (assembly GCA_963921325.1). Classification (NCBI taxonomy): domain Eukaryota; kingdom Viridiplantae; phylum Streptophyta; class Magnoliopsida; order Asterales; family Asteraceae; genus Logfia; species Logfia minima. Next base: position 10,493,567 of record OY992771.1, on the reverse strand, counting down.
GATTCTCTCAACATAAGTTGCATAGGGATCATTACTGGGATTTAACAGGTTTAAGCGTGCCAAGTCTCGGATCTCAAATCGAGGAAGCGAACTGAATACTTTAAGCTTTTTGTCAAAATATTGAACTCCGTCAAACCTTTTAATAGCGAAAAGTTTCAAATCAGAGTCAAAATACCAGCCGATGATTCTTTTCCTTGGAGCTCTTTTTCCAGTAATGTCAAGTTCAGACATCCCAATCTTTTGCTTTTTCCTTTTCAAAGGTCTAAACATGGGATTCTTTCTGAGTCTTTCAGGAAGCTCATCTTCAGATTCAGAACTAGTTGATTCATCTAGATTTTCATCCAAATCAACAACTCTTTCTCCATCTTCGTCCTGAATGATCACCTTAGTTGTAGATGGGCTTACGATGTGTTCATCAATATCAGCATCGAGATCTACACACTCGTCTGCCCCAACTTCAAAACTGGAAGTCCAATCCTCAGGAGGAACAAACTCTCCTTCTTCAAGGTCAAAGTCAATGTCCTCATCTAATTCATCTGGCATGTCGCCTTCAGAATCTGATAAGTTCAACATTTCAAGACCTATAGAAATACATACACAAATAGATTAAAATCATAAGTTCTTTCATTGTTTTCCCTGAATCAATCTAAGATTTTTCTTATTAATCCCTTTGTGTATATAAAATGTATTATATATATACTTATTCAAATCTTTCATCGATTATCATAATCAATCTAAAATTTGAATAAGTCTTATAATATGCGAACATCATATATTATATGATCTTATAACTCTTTTATCGATCATAGTCAATCTAGAATTACAAAAGGCTTATAATATACAAACATTCATAATTATAACATTTTAAACATTAATGTTTTACACATTCAAGTTCAAACATCTTAATTACAGAATTATATTACAAAATAATTCAAAGTTACAATGTATTAATAATTACAATCAGTCTATATTAATACAAGTGTCACCTTCTTCAGCTCCACCCTTATCAGCACCAGCTCCACTACCACTTCCACTAGCTCCAGCAGACTCCCCCTGAATCGTAGTCTGCTGACCAGTCGTTGAAGGACCGGCCAGCTCACTATCCTTCTGAGCTGAGGGATCATCATCTTTATCATTTCTTCTCTTTTTCGCCAGTTCATCTTCCTTGCAGGACTCCTGATATATCAATATATTAATGTTTTACACATTCAAGTTCAAACATCTTAATTACAGAATTATATTACAAAATAATTCAAAGTTACAATGTATTAATAATTACAATCAGTCTATATTAATACAAGTGTCACCTTCTTCAGCTCTACCCTTATCAGCACTAGCACCAGCTCCACTACCACTAGCTCCAGCAGACTCTCCCTGAATCGTAGTCTGCTGACCAGTCGTTGAAGGACCGGCCAGCTCACTATCCTTCTGAGCTGAGGGATCATCATCTTTATCATTTCTTCTCTTTTTCGCCAGTTCATCTTCCTTGCAGGACTCCTAATATATCAATATCTCCCCTTGAGATGGCTTGTCCATAGAAAGCTAGTGACCAGGCGATCAAGTCTATCAATTTGTCTCTGCTTATCAGCTACATCATCTATTAGATTACTATTTGTCTTGATGAGTAGTGAGTAAGCGTTGTTCTGTTCAGTGACACTCCCAGAAATAGATAGAACTTGAGATTGTAAGAAGTTGACAGTATCCTCCAAATCTCTAACCCTGGACTCTAAGTGTGTAATGCGTTCAGCGTCAGTCTTTGGTGAGGTTGAAGGAGCAGCATTAGTGGTGGTTGGTGGTGTGGGAGCGGGCGGTTGCATTTTCTTTGCTATCTCCGTAGCAACATCGGTCAAAAGACGAGCGGCAACCCTACTGGATTTGGTGGTTGGGTGCGAAGACGGGCGAACCAAAGCAGCAATCATTTCAGCCTCTGAGGGCGTAGAACTTGATTGTATAGGAGCTGCAGAGGTTGAAGCTGTTTGCCTGATCAGCTTGCGAGGTCGAGTAACAAGCACCTCCTCCTCTTCTTCTTCATCTTCATCTTCTTCAACAATAACGAAGTCGGGATCCTGATCAACGGCTTTCCTCTTTAACTTCAGAGCCGGATCCATAACCAATCTTGATCCCTGTCGGATCATCCCTTCTGGAATGCCAGTGACAAACCCAGGTGGTCCAGATTCATCATCATCATCAGAATCAGACTCAGAAGCAGAAGCAACTTCTCCGTCTCGTCCCGATGGTCCAGCAACATCAGGTGCCTTAGCAAGTGGAGTTGGTCCTGAAGTATCTGGACCCTCAGCCACATATTGATCTACATCTCTTAAGATCGGATCAGTAGCATCATCATTCTCTCCCAAAACCTGCTGTACCACTTCGGCAGCAACTTCAGCATCTACCTGTTGACCTGGCTGATTTGCCTGTTCTAACACTTCCTCAATCAGCTCTTGTGGCTCAGGTGCACCCTCGGCCACATCAACATCAAGCCAACCGTTGTTTGGTGGAGCTTGATAATAGGGTCGATCAGTGACCCAAAAAGTTCAGTCAGCTGGGGCTGCATCTCAAACCTTCGTGAGGTTTGCATGAACATGGCGTTATAAGCTCGAACCCCAATAATATCCACACCAAGATCCGCTGGAATAACCAGCAGATCAGGGATAAAGGCTCTGATGATCAGCATGTAGAACCTCGGATATATCATGAACTGGGATCTAACACCTCCCAAGATTTGTCTAACAAGTTCCCCAAAGATATAGTCTGAAAAGATGTATGGTTTGTGGTAAACCAGTGACAGTGCAGCCGATAATAGAGAAGAGCTTAGCTCATCATACCCTCCTTTCTTAGGGCCAAATATCGTGACCAAGACATGGAGTAGGAATCTCCATTCGCCGAATACCAGCGCCTTGAGGAACTGACGGCCTCTCATTGGTCCTACATATCCCATTCGTGTCAACGCACCCTCTACAAAGTCTGAAGAAAACATAGTGAGTCCATCTTCTTGCTCAACAGTGCCCAACTGTAATATATTGCGAAGATCAGATGCAGAGAACATGACCGGGCGATCATTAATCGTTGTCCGAATGACCGGAGGATTCACAGCTGTATCATATACTATATTAGCCCAGAACTGGGTGAGTATATCCATGGACAGTGCAGGCGACTCGGTGATGGCATATCTAATCCTCGATCGTGCCAGAAATGAGAGAATCCGAGCAACTTTAGATGCTCCACAAGCAGTGATGTCCAAGTCCACAAGTACATTGTGGTGAGCAGCAAATTGTCGAGCCATTCTAGTAATATCAAAAATCACACAAATGTCAGACAATTAGTTTAACAAAAATTGATAAACTTATATGATCTACAACTCCTAATTGAACTATTAAGCCGTGAAACTTAATTAACAATTATAAGTGTTAATCATATATATATAATCAATAAGTCTAACTTGTTACACATCCTGTTACAAAATATATAACTTATTACACAAGGTCATAAGTCTTATACAATAAAGATATGGTTTAAAGTGTTCACATTGTAAGTCGACACGAAAAACCATACAAGATTTTAATTTATAATTCTTAATCAGGTAATTAATCGAGAATTCGTAAATTAAAATTTAGGAGTTCATCTCGCAAGACAAGTCAACTTTCAAAGTCAATAAGTCAACTCGCAGAGTTCAACTCGCAAGTCAACAAGTCAACTCGCAAGTTTCAACTCGCCAGTTTCAACTCGCAAGTTTCATCTCGGAAGTTCAACTCGCAGAGTCAACCAGTCAACTCGCAAGCTCAACGCGCAAATTCAACTCGCAAGTCAACTCGCAGGTTGGACTCGCAAGTCAACTCGCAAGTTGGACTCGCAGGAATGGGTTGCGAGTTGAGTTTAGATCTCAACTCGCAAGATGAACTATGAGTATGACGTCATTTCAAAATCAAATTTTTTTGGCGAGTTTTAAGATAATCAAGTTATGCCATCTGATACTACATACTTCTATTCACATAAACCCTAAGGTTACTTATGTTTTTAAGTGATATAGGGTATAAATTTGTTAAATTTTAAAATGAAACCCTAGTATTTATAGATACATCAATTTCAAGTTAAATACGCGGTGAAATTACTTGATTTATACCTTAAAATGATCGTGTTGTAAAAGTGAGTATACGAGATAAATTGAAAGAATCGGTTACAAAGTGAAAAATTTGAAAAAGATGCGAAATGAGATCTTGGCTCGGTTCGCAGTAAGTGGGTTCGCAAGTGTGTCAGTTCGCAGGACTGTAACTTGTGAACTCGCAGCCCTTATATACCTATTGAACTCGGCTCGCAGAACTCAACTCGCAGAGTTGAGTTCAACTCGCAGTCCAATGTCAACTCGCAGGACCATCTCAACTTGCAATTTTTGTCTATAAAATACCTTTTTAATTAAAAACGTAATTTTAAGTCCAAAAACTAAACAAGTCTAAAATAAATGTATTTTTCACTTGTTTTTCTTATGGAATAGCGCACAAGTCTAAAATAAAATATTTTTCACTTGTGAAACAATCATGCGATAATACTAACGATAAAAACATAAATACAATAAAATAAAATAAAATAAAATTAAAGAGGATTTACTAAAATAAGAAAAAATGCGAACAAATGCATAAAAATAAAATAAACGACGGTGATTCATGATAAACATTGGTATCAAGTACCCTTGTATTAATGAAACACATAGACGAAAAATAAAATACAATAAAATAAATCCTAATCGAGGGCGTTAAGAAACTATCGACAGCGGGATCATATTAGAAAGAAACAGCCGAACCAATTGTTGAGTAAAAATTCTAAGAAGATTGTTAGTATGCATACCTCATGAAATTCATAGTAAGTTACACAAAATCTCACACCCTAACCATTTTTCCAACTTACATTTATAAAAGTATAACTTGATTACCGTTCTCCACAGAATATATTATACACATCAAAATGAAGTGATTGATTATCACAGACAGTTCAAGACGATTACCGGTATTATAATCCATATAAACAAAATCTACACTGATTTCCAAGCAAATCTTTTATTGTTTGTATGTGTATTACCTAATGTAACCCAAAATATGACATACTGAGAAATCTAGTAGAGCACATAACACTGTATCTTTCACATTCAAGGTAGAGGTCACTAAATGATGTTCTTTTCGAAGCATATAACATATCCTTGAATGAAATTTTAAATGTGACAAACATCAAACCCGTTTTGTAGATACTAGTGGTTCTAGATCTGTACTTAGTACAACATAAGATCCCTTAGTATAGACAAAACAAACTTGAAACCATTGGCAAAACTAAAGGAGTCAGGTCTGTACTTAGTACAATAAAAACACCAGTAGTTTTACTAATAGCCATAATTCTTATTATTTGTCTTGACATATTTTCATAGATTCTTGATAACAGTGTATGGTCAGACTGTCCTTCATCAATTAAGACTTATGTCATACATCATATAGCAAATCACACGAGATAACACACAGAAGATTTATAGCTTATTATATGCTCAGAAATCAAAGCAGAATTTGCCTACCAGTACATCATATAATGAAGCTGTCTAGATCTTAAGTTTTTTTTTAAGCAAATTATAACGTGTGGAGAGAGGTGTATACTAAAATAAAGATAAGTAAAATCCTGGTTTTAAAGATGTAAAGTTGATGTAACTTACTAGAATCTACTAACAAATCTAACTCAAGACTTTTGCCTACAATTATTAAGCCGATTCCTCTAATTTACTATCATTTCCCAGTTGATAAAGACTTAACCCTTATCGGAGGCGATTACCCTTAGGTAACAAGCAAATGAATGCCATACGCCTTACTCCCTTCTTTTTTTTTTTTTTTAAATAAACATAAACCAACTAATAAATATAAACGACTAATTTATTATAAAATAACTCTATGGAAGACTAATCCTCTGGATTTCTCATTCCATTTAGTTGCACCAATTTCTCGAATCGAGCTCTGTCGAACGCTTTGGTGTATAAGTCTGCTAAATTATCCACGGATGGAACCTTAGCTAACTTTATCAAGTTCTTCTCAGCACAGTCTCTAATAAAATGATGTCGAATATCAATGTGCTTAGTTTTACTGTGCTTGACAGGATTATTGGTTATAGAGATCGTTGATTCATTATCAATCATCATAGGAGTATTTGTCATACTCAACCCATAATCAAGCAGTTGCTGTTGTATCCACAGAACTTGAGAACAATAGCTGCCAGCTGCAACATACTGAGCTTCACATGTAGAAATGGCGACTGAGGTTTGCTTCTTGTACTGCCAAGAGACTAGTCTACCTCCTAGGAATTGACATCCACCGGTTGTAGACTTTCTATTCTAATTGCATCCTCCGTAATCAGAATCAGTGTAAGCCACAAAATCTAAGTCTCCATCAGTCGGATACCAAAGTCCCAGCTTCGGTTTCCCTTTGAGGTAACGAAGAATTCGTTTTACAGCTAGCATGTGAGATTCTTTAGGAGTAGCTTGATATCTTGCGCAGACACATACTGCAAACATTATATCAGGCCTTGATGTTGTAAGATACATTAGTGATCCAATCATGGCCCTATAAAGAGTAGGATCCACGTCTCTATCACTCGATGTATCTGGACCAATACCATGAGCTTCCGGAATAGGAGTATGAAAAATTCTAGATTCTTCCATCTTAAATCGTTCTAGAAGCTCATTAGCATACTTAGTCTGATGAATGAAATATCCATCTTTCTTTTGATCGACTTGCAATCCTAAGAAAAATGTCAATTCACCCATTGCTGACATCTCAAACTTGTTCTTCATAACTTGTTCAAATTCACTACATATCTTTTCGTCAGATGACCCAAAGATGATATCGTCAACATATACCTGAACAAGTAGAAAGTCTCTCTTTTTCCATTTGACAAAGAGTGTACTGTCAATTCTTCCTCTTGTAAATCCATTCTCAAGAAGATAAGTAGACAGTGTTTCATACCACGCTCTCGGAGCTTGATGTAATCCATATAGAGCCTTATCAAGACGATATACTCTATCTGGATACTTTGGATCAGTAAATCCCGGTGGTCGAGAAACATACACCGTTTCTTTGACTTTTCCATACAAGAAGGCACTCTTAACATCCAGCTGAAATACTTTCATTTTCTTTGAGGCTGCAAATGCTAAGAATAACCTAATTGCTTCAAGCCTAGCCACATGTGCAAATACTTCATTGTAATCAATCCCCTCTTGTTGATTGAAACCTTGGACAACTAGACGAGCTTTATTGCGAATCACGATTCCCCGATCGTCTTTCTTGCACTTAAATACCCATCTAGTTCCAATTGGATATTCTCCAACGGGTAAGTCAACCAACTCCCAAACTTGCAATTTTGTGAACTCAGACAGTTCTTCCTGCATTGCCTCGACCCACGAATTTTCCTTCAAAGCTATCTGAACATTCTTAGGTTCAATTTGTGAGATAAAGCATGAATATAGACATAGATTTGAAATCCCTGTCTCGTTCATTTCAGCATACAAGCTTGAGTAAGTGGATGTACTAGCTTTAGTTTGATTCCGAGTCAGAACAGGAGAATTTGGATCACCGATGATATCATCAATCGGATGATTCCTATTCAATCTTGTTGAAGTAATAGGTTCGACTGGAATATCATCCTGTAAGTTAGCACCAATTTCCTCCAAAGGTGGAATACCATCATTAGTAGTTAACATCCTTAATTGTCTCAGAGGAGTGAGAATATCATCTACAATCCTTTGAGAAGCAATTTCAGGATCTTCACACTCTTGAGGTATATCATCTTGAGATTGTTGTGACTCGATAGGAGAGACCACATCAGTATCGACAATAGTCCTAACATCAGACGTTTGAGCACTCGATGTTGGAGAAGGAGTAGGATCCTTATCTCCCGACAATAAATGCTCAGGAATATTTGAATTACTGACATAGTCACTGATAGGGACTTTAAATGACTTGAAAAGATCTGAATAATCAAATTGCCAATCCAATCCCTTATGCGAGTCATTTGTATAGCTCGTAACTTCAATGTTATAAACTATTTCAACACGTCCCGAAGTTTTATTGAAGACCCGTTTGTTTGGTGAGTTAGGCACATAACCTAGGAAGTATCCTTCGTCAGCCTTCTCACCAAATTTAGGTTGATGACTTGTCTTCAGCAACGTACATGAAACTCCAAAGGGTTCAAACCCTTTTAAGTTCGGTTTCTTTTTGTTCAAAAGCTCATAACATGTCTTGTTCTGCTTTTTAACCGTAAGAACCCGATTGAGAACATGACATGCTGTATTCACTGCTTCTGCCCAAAATATGACCGGAAGCCTTGAATCTGCAAGCATTGTTCTCGCTGCTTCAATTAGAGTTCTATTCTTCCTTTCAGCAACACCATTTTGTTGAGGTTCATATGGTGCACTGAATTGATGTTGAATGCCTTTGCTCAAGCAATATACATTCAATGTCGAATTCTTGAACTCAGTCCCATTGTCACTACGAATTCTCTTAACTCTTTTTCTATAGATATTCTCTATTAGATCTAGAAACTCCATAAGAATGCCCGGAGTTTCATCCTTAGATCCCAAAAAGAATACCCAAGAGAATCTAGAGAAATCGTCTGTGACAACCAGACTGTACCATTTGCCACCTATGCTTCTCTTGCTTATTGGGCCAAAGAGATCCCTATGTAACAACTCAAAAGGCGAGGAAATAGAGTTCACAGTTTTAGACTTGTGTGGTTTCTTATGTTGTTTTCCTTTCAAGCAGGATATACACTTGTCTTCAAATGCAAAACTCTTCGGTGGTACACCAAGAACTAACTCATGTTTTGTTATGTAGTTCATTTTACGAAAATTCAGGTGTGCCATTTTCCTATGCCGTAGGAGAGAGTCTGATTCTGAAGCCTTGGATAACAGACAAGTAGACTCCATCGAAGTAATAGGAGCATTCATGTTGATAGCATAAATGTCCTTCTTCCTTGGAGCTTTCATTAGTGTCCATTTGTCGGGAATAATAAAACCCGGCTTCAGGATCGAGGCCTCTTTCTCAGTGAAGAGAACAGGATGACCTTTATCACAGACTTGGAAAACACTCACTTGGTTGTGCGTTAGTTCTTCAACATAATTCACATCCTCTAGAGTCAAAGTTCCATTCGATACTTTTCCTTTCCCAGTAATTACTCCTCCTTTATCACCAGCGAAGTGCACTCCTTGTCTCAGTCCACCTCTGAAGTCTGTCAGTAGACTTATGGTTCCTGTCATGTGCCTTGAGCATCCACTGTCAACATACCACCAATTATCATTGTTCCCAGTCTGCTCCTGCACATACGAGTTGTACACAATTAGTTCTCAAGAGGGACCCAAGCCATTACGGTCTTGGTTTGTCCCTTATCATCTACAAACTGTAGCTCTTTAAAGTAACCATCCTTTCCATTAGGAGCTTTGGTCACCTTTGAAGGAGAATCAGCTTACTGATGATTAGTGGTCCTGGGTCTATGAGTTGACTGATTTCCAACCCTCCCCGATACATAACGCTGGGATTTTTGCCCTTGGTTACGACTATTGTAGGACCCTTGGTTAACTCCTTGTGTGCGTGACGTAGAACCATTCTCATTAGGACTTTGGTTCCTTGAAGTAGAACCAATTTCATAACGACTATGGTTCCTAATGGGAGTCATAAACCTCGACGGCACTTGTTCTTTAAAGTGTTCAGGCCGTTTAGGTTTGGGTGGCGAGACACTGTGAGAAGCATCTCTTTTAAGAGCATTTACAGGTTTAATACCAATTCCCGGTCTGGTACCTAACCTGTCTGTGCTCGAACTAGAGATGTTTTGAGGCTTATCACTGTTCTCGCGCTTAGGAGTAGCTTCCATCTTCTTATTGGGACAACAAGAAGATACATGTCCTTTTTGATGACACTTGAAGCATGACATCTGCTTTCGTGACTTTGCAGTCTTAGCAGTCTCCTTCTTTGTTTGATTAGAAGACACTGAAGGTATATCCTTCTATTTTTTAATTACCTCATCATTTACATTAGTACTACCAATCATTCCACTTGATACAAAAAGTACTTTAGTGAATGATTTGACTGTACTCTTGTCTAATGATGGGTCGTTAATAGAATCCTTCTGAGTCTCAGATGCATCAGACTGTTGAATTTCCAAATCCTCAGTCTCAGGGTTCGCATCTGTCATTTCTAAGTCAATGGAAGTAGTATAATTTGCATTAAAAGGCGGAGGAACATTAGAGTAACCTAGGCCAGTTACATCCTTCACACTACGTTGTGAGCTAATGATTCTATCTAAGGTCAAAGATGTCCTATAACCTTCAAGTTTTCTATTTAGCTCTACTAACTTCATGTTTGACTCTGACAGTTCTTTATCCCTAATAGCAATATTTCTATTTAGCTCATTAAGGTTTAGATATAACCCGTCTATCTTAATACATTGTTCATTAATCATGTCAGTTAGACTAGTCTTATCTAAGGCATCACTCTTAATCTTTTCTGTTAATGCTACCTTATCATCACCTAACCTACGAACATCAGACTTAGCTATATCTAATTCGGATGTTAAGGTTTTGTTAGATTCTGCAAAAACACTAACCTGAGTTTGTAGATCAGTAACTAAATAGCAAACATCAGTAAGAGTAAGAAGATCCAGACATACCTTTTTCTTATCTGTCTGAACGTCAGCCATGTATGCAACGAAGTCATCGGGACTCATTTCTTCAGTCGAATTGATGTAGAGCACGTCTTCATCGCTCCCCTTGACTTCTACGTGTGGCACATTGGCTTCAGGTTCCTGACCCGTTGGCATGTAAGAAGTGGATTCAGTCGGTTTCTCTTGATCGTCTATCTCAGCCATGAGGGCTTGCTCAGGCTGAGTGGACCAATCATAAGAACCATCTACTTGCTGAACTACTAAGACTTTGGAACCTAAAGTACTTCCCGAGTCTTGTTTAGTAGCCCCAGTATCAATCTTTGGTCGTAGACATTCCCTGGCAAAGTGTCTGTAACCTTGACAGTTATAACACTTAACCTTGGATTTGTCGAATCCAGGTCGGTTTCCAACAACTCTTCTACCCGTTCGATTCAGGAAATTTTTAACCCTCCTTGACACCATAGCAAGCTGCCACTGGAGGTCCATTTCCTCTAAGTCATCGGGATCTACTTGATCGTAGTCCTCATCAAATTGTGCAGGATCGTTGATCTTCCCTTGAATGTAGTTTTAATAGGAAGCAACGAACGATGCCAGCACCGAGAGTTGTTGTTCAGCTGACTTCACACTCATCGGCATCTTATGATGCCCTTGAGTGGACTTATCAGAGGTAGTGTTCCTGCTTCGTTTTTCACCGCCATCCGAAGCTATGAAGCACATATCCTCGGTTAACATTTTTCCGAGTTCATCAATTTCACCAGCAAACAATGCAGTGGTCGAATTGGATGAAGGATTAGAGATACTGGTCTTTCCATGGTATAGACCAGGATTCTGTAGATGATCAGAATCTGTATCTCTCGTTTTTTTAGAGAAATCATAACCCCTTAGCTTGTCAATTGCCTGCTCTTGGGTCATGGTTGCATATCTCTCATCATTATCCTTAAGCATGATACCATACATTTCCCACTTACAAGGCAAACCCTCAATGAATTTGTCGGTTTTCTCCTTGTCATTGTAGAAAATCTCGTGGTCGTCAAGTTTACTCAATAAATGATAAAATCGGGTAGTGTAGGCTTCAAGGTCCTCTTCTCTAAAAGCTTTAAATACCATAAACTGCTTTTTCAGAAGATTACACTTGCCTGCCTTCACCTGAGGGCTTCCCTCACACCTTTTCTCTAGAGCATTCCAGAGCTCTTTAGCTGTGTGAAAGGACTTCAATTGGTGATTGATCTCCTTGGGAAGGCTCATTTTTATCGATGAATGTGCCTTATTATCAATAGTGAATTCCTTCTTTTGATTGTCATTCATTCTGTCGTAGGGCACAATCACAGTTGCATTCCCTACCTCAGTTGTAGGTGCAACATATCCGTTCTTAATACACAGCCAGATGGTGATGTCGTGGAATCTACAGTAACTTTCGAATCTGTCTTTCCACCCATAATAGTCTTCAAGTCTGAGTAGCTTCGGTGGAACATTAGATTTGCCAACCTCGTGTTCCATCTCGATCATTCGACTCAAATCAGACATTTTAAAGTCAAAAATCAAGTTATCTTGCGAATTCAGTAATCTCAGCTCGCAACTAAACTCAGTTCGCAAGTAATGTCAACTCGCAGAAAACTCAGCTCGCAGAAGTCTCAGCTCGCAGGAAACTCAGCTCGCAAAGATCTCAGCTCGCAGGGAACTCAGCTCGCAGTGGAACTCAGTTCGCAAGGGAACTCGGTTCGCAGCTGAATCTCAACTCGCAGAAATCTCAGTTCACAAGTCTATCTCAACTCGCAGCTGAAACTGAACTCGTAGATAATTCTCAACTCGCAAATAACAGTAACCCTAATCTCAAATTGCAAAACGGCGCCTCGAAATCTGGGAACTGAACTTTTTGGTATTTTTACGAATAAATCAGTAGATTTCGTTCGTAAAACAACCCCAAAGTTGTTATATAACCACAAACCTTGTAACCACAACGTTTCTAAGCCCGAAAGCTCTGATACCAATTGTAAGTCTCTAGATCTTGGTTAGCGATAACGGATTATCTTTTAGGTATTAAGGTGCGGAATCCCTTAATACTTAAGGTTTTATGCTTATATAACTTATCTATCAATTAACAAGCTTCGTTTTGATATTAACTAGTGTTAAACAATCAAAACCGAGCCTATTAAACAATAGCTTTTATATCAGCACGAAATACGAGGAGAATATTATAATATTTGGTGTGTGTAATTATGGCACGGATATCTAGAAGTCCCTTTCAATTTGAGCAGCATTAAAATATTTATATCTGGTTCAACTCGCAGGCCATGGGCTTTGCGAGTTGACTCAACTCGCAGCCCATGGGCCTGCGAGTCCAAATAAACTGCGAGCCCAAATCTTAGCTCGCAAGTAAGTCCTGCGAACCCAGATCTCAGCCTGCAAGTAATTCGTGCGAACCCAGATCTCAGCTCGCTAGTCCAAGACCTGCGAGCCCAGATCAGGCTGCGAATTGAGATCTCATCTCGCAGGTTATTTGACCTGCGAGTTGACTTCTCATTTCGCGATTTTGACTTTAACTTGAAATTGATACTTGTCTAATAACATTTAACAAATAATAATAACAAGTTAAGATCATATTTTTACGAGTCTAAACCAATTACACAAATTCGACGATAAATACACTAATCCTATTACAAGCTAGATCTGTTGTCACAATAACATGTCCGAACAAAAGATCCACAAATGAAGTTAAACTTTGAGAGATAATTGTTTTTACCACTCGTAGAAATACAGGATCCAACGACACCGACTTGTACCAATAGTTATTAAAACTTAGGTTTCCATTAGAGCACACACGGAGCGGTAGTTAATACAATTTAGGTTTCTATAAGAGCATTACGGAATTGGGTGGAGCGTGTCACTGTTTTCCGACCGGCTACAATGTCCCACTCGGAATGCTACTCACCTTAATTTTTAACTTTTTCTCATTCCAACAACCCGATATCTAATTGGTGGAAGATGAGATACCGACACCAACCTCTCGTAGAAATAGGTCCAAGAAAGGCAAACAACCCGCGGTTGCACCATCACAACCGAAATGAAAAAAATATTTACATCAATGTAAGCGGTTGGGAACTAGAGGACGAACTCCAATTGACCCAAAGTTAGATTGCCGTTTTGAAAGATTTAAGTCAGGGAAACGCGCAAAACACAGCTCTTTTTGTTGTCTTGTCATGGAAGAGTATCATGTCCACAACCCTCAATTTATTCAGACCAAAGATGCGTTGACCTAAAAATGGAAGAAACTCAACCCCACTTGCCAAAAGTGGGGAGGCATTTGGAAGCGCCTTCAATCACAACAAATAAGTGGGGAATGTGCCGATGACTTTCGGATTTGGGTGGAGGCACAATATAATGCTGAAATGCTAAAACCTGTCAACAGATTTCAAGCGTGGAACTTTTTGAAGGACTGCCAAAAGTGGTTAACTTCCGATCCCATTGTAGTTGGAGGCGGAACGTTCTCAAACGCCGCGAGACGGTGCACTTGGACGACTTGGATTTAGACGAGGAACAGGAGGCTGATGAGGAGAACCCGAATGCCACGCTATTTGGTGATGATCATTTCAACATCCACGAGAAAAAATAATTAAAGAAAAATCCCAAAAGACAACCTCCGATTTCGCCGCTTCGTCTCGCGCTGCATTAAACGAGTCTCTCACCGGTACCTTTCAACGCATCCGTTCTGATAAGCAAAGCTACTAGCGGAATAAGGATCTTCAGACACAGCTATGAATTTTAACTATGACACATACCACTTTCGGGACGAAACAAAATGATCATAGAACGGGATAAGGAGAAGATTCATGACAAGTTGGGATTTGAATCAGAATCGGGAGACGATGGTTCCGGAGACGCTTGTTTGTATTTTTAATTTTTATTTTTAGCACTTGTAATCTTTATTTTTATATTTATAAAATTTTGTTTTTAGGACTTGTAATCTATTTTCTAAAATTATTTTTAATTAATTTATTTCTTTTATTTAAAATACTTTTTTATTTATTTCTATTTATTAAATTATTTGAATTTTATAACAAATACAAAAATCAAAAATAAATTCATGAACAATGTTCATACTTTCTCCTTTTTCAGCAACAGTGTTCAGCGGGAACACTGTTGCTGAACACTGTGACACCTGGGTCACCATTCCGTGTGCTCTTTCTATAGAGTATTTATCGTTTGATTTTTATTGAATGCGTGAATGCTCGAAATAAAATAAAAAAAAAACTAGATTTGCATATGAGACTAATTTTAGGTGAATGTAGACTTGAGGGAAGGATTGTATGGTTAAGTAATAAATTAATTTATATTGAGATAAAAAAATAAAATTTAATTCATTCATTTATAATTAAATTATTTGTTTGGACCACAAATGCATTCAATTATAAATAAGAAATATTTGTAGTATGCAACAGTGGCCATCATAAATTAGGAATAATATTACTTTAATTTGATGTGAATTAGGAAGCTTTATACGGTGTATATGTTTGGATAAAATGAAATCCACAATCACACACTAATATACGTTGTACATCGTATAAAACTTTTTGATACACCACATTTGGGTTATAAACTCCGGGTTGTTTAAACTTTTTGAAAGACTCTACCAACTCCTTTGTAATATAGTTTGATATCCCTCTAAAAATGCCACATAAAGTTGTCAATGCGTCAATACTGATTCTAGAAGATATACATTAATGTTTAGAATCGTGTTATGATAAAAAAAAAACTGAAATTGTTGAATATATAAATTGACAACATAACCACATACTTAACATTGTAAATAAAGGTGAGAAATTTATGATTCCAAAAAAGCACATTTAAAGGTTCACTTTCTTAATTTTTAAGACCTTTAAAATGTGCAAAATTGGGGCAAACTTAAAATTGATGACGTTAAAGGCGTAATTTGGCACCGAAAGACGGTTTGTCAAAACGTTCTCCGACCTTTTTGTACATATTTGGCATGTTACGTAACCCTTAACGGTTCAAAAGTTATGTTATATCTTTTAATTAGTTTTATGGCTTGAAGATGATACCATTAATGAGAAATTAATATATGTAGGGGTATGTTAATAGTTGTTTTGAATATTAAAAAAAACACTATCTTGAAAAACTTTCTTGTTGGTACATTTAGAGTGTCTGTCACTTGGTCTAGGTTATCGAGTTGTAATAATTAGTCTAGTTTTTGGAACTAGCGATATTGCAATATCGCTTAAGCGATATTACAATATCGCATACGCGATATTACAATATCGCTAAACAGGCTGATTAGTCACCTATAAATAGTCGTTTAGGGTTTCAAATCTGTTGTTGCTGAAATACGAAATTGTGCAGCCTGTGGTATTCTCTCTGGTCATTCATCTGTAAATCACATCTGGTTTGGTTTGTTAAATATATTATTGTGATTGATTGTGTTGAGTTTAATTGTTAACGTACTTTGATTTTGCTATTGAATTCCGCGCTTTAGCATTTGATATTGATTCATTGTGAAAGGTCGTTCCTTTATCGGTCCTACAAGTGGTATCAGAGCCAATAATCATTGGATTAGTGGTTTATTGAATCAATATTCGTACGTTTAAAAGTCTTTTTAACTAGTTTTGCTATAAACAAATTGTTTATTATTCTTAAAAGCTATTTGATCAGTACTTTTAGTGATTTTTGGAGCTATGTTCGTCATTTTTTAACCCTATTTTTGTTTGATTCGTAAAAAATAATTTTTTTAAGGTTTACAGCCGTTTTAGCGATATTGATAGCGATATTACCATCAATATCGCCATTAGGGTTTTTAGCGACATTGCAAATTCAGGTCTCATTAATTTGAGCAATATCACTAGCGATATTACCTTGATATCGCCTAGTTGATTTTAGCGATATTATCCCAATATCGCTTGATTGATTTTAGCGATATTATCCCAATATCGCCCTTTTCTTCTGATTTCAAAAAAGGCGGGAAAATTCGGCAATTATCAAAATTTGAATTTGAGCTTCCCGTTCCCTAATTTTAGTTTGAGAAAATTTTCATTTTACTCGAGCAAAAAAATTTGAAATTTTTGGAGGGAAAAAATTCGTTCGGACAAATTTGAAATTTTTAAAAATGACTACTTTACAAGCTATGAATGCTATGTTGAAACACAATGCTGAAGTTGGTTCTGCAAATAAACCTCCATTCTTTGCTCCGGGAATGGAGTATTCTGAATGGCGTGGGAGATTCTTATCGTTCGTTGCGTTTACCGACCCTGAAATGGAGATACCTTTACTTGAACGATACGTTAGACCAGTAGCAGGTGGAGAACATGTGGGTATACCTCCTCCAAAAACCATTTGTTCAATGACTGCTGAGGAACGTAAGGCATGGGAATGTGAACGAAAGGCTCACTCTGCTATAACCATGTCTTTACCTGCTGATGCTATGAAGATGTTCAAGCACCATGATAAAGCTTATGATCTGTGGAATGGCATAGCTGAAAGATGTGGAGGTACCACTGAATACAAGCAAATTAAGCTGGAATTTGTAAAGAAACAGTATGATCTGTTTGATATTCAGAAGAACGAGACGGTTAATGACTTGTTCTGTAGATATTCACGTCTTGTGAATGAGCTGACTGAGGGTGGACACAAATTTAGCTCTATGGAGGTCAACAAGAAACTGCTAAATGCTCTACCTCCTTCTTGGGAAACTCGAGTATTAATGATGGAGAGTGATCCAGACATATTGGCAATGTCTTTGGATCAACTTATTGGAAAATTAGAAACATGTGCTTTGGACATCCAAAAGAAAAGCACAAAATCTAGCTCTTTGCTTCCTGATAACAGTAGTTTTGGATATGGAAGTACAGCTCTTCTATCTGGGCCGTCTACTTCTGAATCTAAACCAGGAACATTCTCTTCGTTTCCAACTCAACCATCTTCGCTGCTACTGCATCACAAAATGAGCATGCAGTTATCTTCAACGCCTTCTTATCATCTTATGATGATTTCTTTTCAAAGAGGATTAGCTCGGTAGATCTTACCGATAAAGATTTTGCACAAGTTGACCCTGATGAGCTAGAGAGGGTTGACCTTCGTTGGAACATGGCCATGCTTACAAGAAGGACTAAAACATATTTGAAGAGAACTGGAAAGAGATCTCTTGAAGATGTTACTGATAAGACAAGCACGGGTTTTGACAAATCAAAGATTAGATGCAATAAATGTCAAAACCTAGGTCATTTTGCTCGTGAATGTGAGAAGGAAACTGAGGTCGCCAAGGCTGCTCTACTGATGGACGATGAACCATATGATTTTTCTACTACGGATAACTTAGCTCTTATGGCAGATGTCCAAAATGAGGTAGACTGTGATTCTTTTATTTGTAATTCTTGTATCAAACTAACTGGTAAAATCAACAGGTACATAGTAGATAATGATCGTTTGAATACAGATCTAACAAGTCTTATTCAAGCGAACAGAGTGTTAAAAGATAATGAAAAAGTTTTTGAAATAAATCAAAAGACACTTATTGAAGAAAAGAAAGAGTTGAAAGCTATGATCTACAGCAAACAAGATGAAATTGATAGCTATTTAAAACTAATTGCTCATCTTAAAAAGGATCTTGCTGTTGCTCAAGCTGATAATATTGATTTAAAACGAAAACTTGCAAATATTTCAACATCTACTCTGGTCTTTTCCGACATCCTGCAAAGTCAAAGGACTGATACAAATAGTAAGGCAGGAATTGGTTATCACAACCAACCTCCTCCCTCAAACTTGAATCAGCCCAGTCTCTCACAGGATGAAATAAAAGATTATGTCCCTTCTGTTCTCAAGAAGGATACAAACCCTGTTGTGAAACCAGTTACTGTTAAAGTTGTAGAGGTTACACAGCCTAATCTTGTTAAGGCTTTTGATGTCAAGCGACCTGAGTTGCTTAAAGTCCCAAGTTCAAATAAAAAGAAGGCTGAGCTTATTAAGCCTAAATTTGAACCTATCTTGTTTGTGCCTTCAACAAATGTTGAAGAGGTGGTGGAAGTGGAGGATGTAACTCACGAGGTTACAAAGAAAGTTAAGAAGAATAACAACAAAACAGAAAATTTAATACTTACTACCGAAGGTAGAGGTCAAATATTTTCTAAAAAGATTTCTTCAACTACAAATACATTTACTCCTTCATGTTCACATACGTGTTCATGTGCTGTAAATGTACCTGAAAACAAGCCTTGTAAGTCACCTCCTTCACCGAAACCACTGTCGTGTGATGACCAAACTTTCCGAGAGAGACGATCATGTTTCTATTGTAAGAAGCAGGGTCATCTAATTAATCAGTGTCCGGTGCTTGCTAGAAAATGGGCATCACGAAATGATCCACGTCATCCTAAATATAGAAACTTTCAGAGATCAAAACAACGTGAGTCATCTAGTAATGTTAAAATTTCAAAGGTTAACAACATTATATCTTCTCAACCGCTGGTTAGAAATTTTGATGTAGTTAATCAGAAATCATCCAATGTTAAGCAGGTGTGGAAACAAAAATCCACAAACAAAACAACAATGAAATCAAGTGATCTTTTAAAATATCATAAACTCATTGATGTGATGATTATGGACGCTAATGGACATCTCAAGCCTATCAAAGCATGGGTGTCCCATAAAATCTAATGTTTCATTGTTTGTGGTGTTGCAGTCAGCTTTTTGATAGATTGTATTTTTAGTGACTGCAAGGATGTGCATTGTGATTGACTGGCTGAGTTTCTCAACGTTTCTGGCTGAGTTTATCAACATTTCGAGACGGAATAACGTGGTTAAAAAGAATTGATTTGACTTGATATGTGATTTTGGAACTTTTATTTAGTCATTATTTGTTCTTTTTGTTAGTTTATGCAACAACCACTCTTTATACTTTTTAGTATCCAAGAAATGTAACGTTGCGAAATTTATTAAATTAAAATTTTTTTATATATATTTCAAATTAGTTTAAGTTTTAGGGGATAACCTTTGAATTAGAATTGAGAAAAGAATTTGTTGTTCAGGGGGAGTAATTTAAAAAACAGAAATTTGAACAGCAAGATTCTTAATTCTGGAAAACATTTTGGATTGTGTCTGTAAATAACTTAGAAATTTGAACAGCAAGATTCTTAATTCTGGAAAACATTTTGGATTGTGTCTGTAAATAACTTGGAATATGATAGTTCATCAGGTGACATGTACACAAAATGGAAATTTTAAGGTTTATGTTTGATGTATCAGTAGGTTTATCACGTATCTGTTATACTTGACCTTTTAGACATCTGATTACTTGCACGATGTATTGGTAGGCATTATCATACTCATCTTTGAGCAACTAAGAAATCTCTTAATCTGTGTCTGATCTTTTGTGATGATCATCATATGATGTATGACAATGCGTCTTACTTCTTATGTGTCAGCATGCCATGCTTCTATTAACTTGAGTTTGTATATGACAACATTTGGGGAATTATGCTGTCTGTTTCCTTTGTTGTACGTTTGTACAGACCTGGTCTCAGTCAGTATACTTTCAAAAACAATGCAAACAAAAGTCAAAAGTACTTACAAATCTTATAAAATCAAAGATTACTTACGAGGTCGCCAAATGGTTTGACCAAGTTTGGTTTTGCAATCACCTGAATCAAGTGTATGTCGCTTTGTTGTACGTAAGTACAGACCTGTCACCGCTGGCTTGATTCTTAAAAATGTTGAATTCAAATGCTTTCTCTAACTAATCGAAGTCTTGGGCATGACTTGATACTAGGGGTATATCTATGTGAGATTCACGAAGACTTATTCACTCTCACAATAATTGCTAAGCTTGAAGTTGAGTATGTTATATGTTTAAGTGGAAAAACAATACCTCTAATCGTCTTGTTCCTGATTGTCTCTTTGGCTAGTTAACTCTGCGTGCTAAATTTAAATTTGGACAAATATACTGATAATCAAAATAACACTTACTATTTCCTAATAAATGCATGATATCCTGATATGATCCTTAAGCAGACATATTACAATCTTATCCCCGATTTATTTTCTTTTTGGTATTCTTTACTTTTAAATTATAAAGAAAATTACAAAAATATTTTAGTTCTATGTTGTTTTATTCAATATCACATATCTTGTTAAAGTCAAATATTGAAGATATAAAAGATGTTGGTTATTCTCCAAAGACTGTGAAGATAAATTATATTGGAGAAGCTGCTAAAGATTGAGAGATGGTCATATAGTTTGAAGATCTTATTGTATGCAAAAGGTGTGTCAGTCACATGAATCTGAACATCAATATTATGAAGACCATGCTATCTCAATGGGGGAGTGTCTAAATATTGAAGACATAGAGGAGTTTGATTGAAGACTTAACTGAAGATTATTTTTGAAGACCAAGCTGCAGACATGGGGGAGTTTGTTGGTACATTTAGAGTGTCTGTCACTTGGTCTAGGTTATCGAGTTGTAATAATTAGTCTAGTTTTTGGAACTAGCGATATTGCAATATCGCATATGCGATATTACAATATCGCTAAACAGGCTGATTAGTCACCTATAAATAGTCGTTTAGGGTTTCAAATCTGTTGTTGCTGAAATACGAAATTGTGCAGCCTGTGGTATTCTCTCTGGTCATTCATCTGTAAATCACATCTGGTTTGGTTTGTTAAATATATTATTGTGATTGATTGTGTTGAGTTTAATTGTTAACGTACTTTGATTTTGCTATTGAATTCCGCGCTTTAGCATTTGATATTGATTCATTGTGAAAGGTCGTTCCTTTATCGGTCCTACATTTCTACATAATAAAAAAACACTCAAATACTTAATATATTAGTATAGATAGAAGAATATATGTGCAATGCAGCGGAAACACTTTATTAGTTTCACATTAATTCATATATAGTATAGTATAGTATTATATTTTCTGTGATATTTTAAAAATCAAAAACTACATTACGATACACAAAGAATACTCTTTGTAAGTGGGAAAATAAACAAATTTAAAAAAAAAATTGTAACAAATTAACCAAAAGTTAAATATATCATAATATGTCATTGCAAACTCGATGATCGGGTTGCTAGTTGCGAGTGCCGGATTTTGAGTTCTTAAATGACAAGTTGCGAGTTGTGAAGTCGTTTGTTGAGTCTAGAGGTTTAAGTTTCACTAATATTTTATTTTTATTTTGGTTTTTGATATCAAACATTATCTATATTAAATGGTAATTCTAAAAAACATCTTAAATACATTTATAATATAATAGTCTACTATAGATATAGGGAAATTTAAGTTAAAATTAAATGTCATATATTAATTAGTTTATGGTTTAATAATGTTTGTATTAATGAAATTTAATAATTAATAGTTAGGAGTACGTTAATTAAATATCATAAATTAATTAGTTTATGGTTTAAGAATGTTTGTATCAATGAGAATTTAATCATTAACAATGAGGGGTATGTTAGTCATTTTTATGTTTTTTAAAAAAGTTCTTAGTAATTGTATGGGCAAAATAGTAAAATCCATCTTTAAAAAAAACATTGAAACGTATTCTATATTAGTATAGATAACTGATTCAAAATTGATTTTCATAATGAACCATAACAAACTGGAAGAAGAAGATGAAGGTGATGGCGGTGGTTAGATAATACTGTCGAAACTTATGAATCTGAAGGCGAGTGGCAACCGGAGGCTCCTTTGAAAGTAAAGGAGACAAAGATGAAGGTGGTGGCGATGCACACCGGATTCAGTCTTGATGCATGAAGATGGTGACGCACATTACCTACTTGATGTGTGTGAATGTAATTTTTAGGAGATAAAAATTGAATTGGGGTATTGTGAGGGGCTGCCGATTTTAGAAGGTGGGGGGGAGAGGATTAGCGTTTGTCTTGGAAGGGAAGAAAACAACGACTAGTAAAAGGAAAAAAATGTGGAGTTTTATTAGGGATATTAAGGGTTGCAGCAGATTATCTAAACTACCCTTTGACTTATATTTAAATCTAAGGACACTTGTCACGCTAATATGTTATATTATTTATTTTACCTTAAATTTTTTTGTGTTTGAACCAACCCCTAGGTAACAAAAAAAATAATGCTAATGTGTTCAGTGAATTTAATTGTATAACAATAGTGAACAAATGTATCAACTAAAATGTCAATCATTTAGTTATTTATTCGCATGTTTCAAGTTTATAAAGTGAAACTTAATGTCTAAAATGAAATTTATAGCATTAAAAATGTTTATTAAATACTTGTTAGAAAATTATCTTAGATAATAATTTATTTGAATGTTTTGATCGTAAAAATTCATGTAATTTTCCTAAAATCATTAGATTATATTAGATTTACGGGTAAATCCGCATCCCATGGATGTTTGTATGTCATGGGTGTGGGTCTAAAAGTAAACCAACAAATGTATACCCACGAGTTAACGGGTTGAAGAAACATATTTGAGTACGAGGGATGGATCAAGTGGATCAGCACTCACAACTATCGAGCACCATCCCTGAAGTAATTGGAATAACAAGTGACAAAAAGACTATATGATAATTTAATTAACTAAACAAATAATAAAGGAGGAAATAGTTTTGATTTAAATATTCTTTATGGGTTGAGTTCAAATGAGAATGAGAGTTTTAGTGAGAATGAAGGAATGAATCTCAACCATCCATTTTCATTAAAGGTGGAAGGGTAAGATGGTACTTCAACATATTCACTAATTCAAAAAACAATAATAAAAAACATATACAGTACGTACATTCACTCTCAATCATGGTTTCTAGGGTTCATCATATCTCTAATTAGCTCTCAATCGTGATACGACTTACATAAATCGATACACAAACGTCAAATTCGTCAGTCAATCAAAATGTACGCATGCCTCGTTCAATTTCGGCAGATTTGAATTGATTCAAACATATTTTGGTTTTGACGATTTTTATTGATCATAATTCGCAAATTAATACTATTTTCTCGATTCTATGATTTCATATTTTGTACGGTGATTTACAAAAACATATTTAACTACCGATTAATCAATCAATTTCATTCGATTTTGAAAAAAAAACACGGACATGAGGACCTTATGACTATGTGGAATTTTATTAGCACATGTGTTGGTGATTTGAGAAAATTGATAATGCACATAAGGTGTTTGATAAAATGCCAATCAAATGTGATACTACAAATTTTTTTTTACATGTATAAGAGTATGTATATATTTGTGTGTTAGTGTTGTGTTTGGTAGGTTGATAACTTTCTGTTTTTGGTTAGAATAAGCAGTGTACAATATGTATTTTGTTTATTTTTGGTTAGCAAAGTATCACATGTGTTACAGACTAACACTAACATTTGTGTTACTAAGTCGTAACACATATAATAAATCTAGTTAGTAACTCAACTCAGTAACACACTGACTAGTAACACATGTGTTACATACTAGTCTCACATCACATGTGTCATACTAGTAAGTAACTCATCTGATACGAGTAAAATTATTGTCCCCTGACTTGTTTATGTCTACTTTACGTTTATGTGAGTGAAGGTAGTTTACAAGATAGAAGATGGTATAATGGAATGTAGCTAAAAAATGTTTCGTCGGTGTGATTTCTTATTTAGGCATGTATTGTGCGTGTTCAAGATCCGGAATATTAAAGAGATACCAAAGGGGAGTACGTTTTAAGGCGTTGAACAAAGGATCTCATACCAACTGACTTGTATAAAGGCAAGAGCTGAAGTAAAGGAAATGACGAAAGTTGAAGCACAAGCAAAGCAACAAGAAAAATGAGGAGTTTGCAATTTTTTATATTATAGTAAAGTGTTATTTTATTTTTTTACAATCACATATTATTGGATTCAAAAGACAATTGTAATTGCAAACAACTTATATGATTCGTATTATTTTTCCAATATCTTGCTCTTAACACACGTGTTACTGGTTACTAACACATGTATTACTCGGTACTAACACATGTGTTACTGGCTACTGACATATGTGATACTGCCTACTACACATATGATACTGAGAATAATCATGTGAGACCAAGTGAACTTATAGAACTAATTACATTTCAAAATAGCAACAACAACAACAACAAAAAACAACACATGTGATAGTAACCGAGTTGTAAAATAAATCAAATCGAACGTAAATGTAAAACAGTGTCACACGTGATAGTAACTAGTAACACTTGTGATAGTAAGTAGTAACACATGTGATAGTAACTAGTAACATATGTGATACCAGCAAATTATACATGTAGTACCAATTAACACATATGAACCTATAAAACTAATCACATTTAAATTGCTAGGGTATCATATGTGTTACTTACTGGTATCACATGTATTACCCATTGGGATGTGTTACTCAATAGTAACACATGTGTTACTTAATATTCTCACATCAACTAACTATTTATACATTAAAACAAATGAGCCAACACCAAAAACAACCAATAGTATCATATGTGTTACTCACATTTTGGTCTCAAATGTGTTACTTACTAGATATACTATATGTACCAAGCTTTAATTTAACTAGTAACACATATGTTACTAACTAGTATCAAACAAATCATATGATTCGTACTATTTTTCTAGATACACTCGTGTTACTCACTGGTAATTGTAAGTCCCCTTAGGGCTCGGATCTACGGGATATTCTAGTATAAACAAGTGCGGAATCCTTGAATATACTTAACAATAATTAACGATTAAACACGAATACGTAATGAACACTAATAACACGTCTTTATTGAATATAGTCTCGGTTACATTCAAACTAAGACTAAACACTCTCAAAAACGATATATGTCCGTGTATGACAGCTCAATACTAATGCCAAAAACTGATTCCAAATGTGTACGGACTTAGGACATTTATAGAGCTCAAGTTCGTATGGGCTGGGCTCTACGAACTTAGCTCAGTCCAGGCCCATACGAACTTAGGTAAGTTCGTATGTCCTAAGTTCGTATGTATCTAAGTTCGTACCTACCTTAAGTTCGTACGAACTTACATACTAACTAAGACAATATTAAACAATTACAATTACAAAGATAAACACAATGACTAATTACAAAAACTAGAAGCTGTTGTCACACAAGATGCACCAACAGACTCCCCCTTGACAATAGCTCTTGTTGTCTTCAGTCTTTAATCTTTGTAGTCTCAATGACGACCAACATACATACCCTTTTCAACACAAATATTTCACAATCTTCTGATATCTTCAGCCTTCATGTATCCAACTATCTCTGTAGTTTCATAAAGCTTTATCAGATTTTCACTAGACTCCCCCTTAACTTGTTAAAGCGTACCAAACCTTCCAGTTGAAGAGTTAGGCAGCTCACATTCCATTTGTTACTGTTGTGTACTTAGTCTTCCCGGTGAAGAGTTAGGCAGCTGACATTCAGTTTCCTTTGATGATCATTTGATGACCCTCATTTGGTGCATTGGGATCATCGTCTCTGTTAAGTCTTCCGTTTCTTTTCAACTTCACCTCTTTACAACCAAACCAGTCTTCTTCCCCTATCTTTTAGTTGAAGTAACCAGTCTTCTCCCCCTTAGGATCAGTCTTCTCCCCTGAGCTGTCGCGCGCTTCAACAAGGGATGTGTCACCCCCTAAGCGATGGCGAGGTCATATGGTGAGATAGTTGCAATAGGTGCGGTTGAAACTGTTGTGGTAGTTGTGGGTTCGATAGCGTGCTCACTAATGATAACCCGGCTAGATCGTCTTCTTGTGGACCTTCTAGGTAGTAACGAGGTATCATAAGCAGAATCATCATCATCGCCTGCTTCAAATCTGTAAGACAGACAAGAACAAACAAAATACAGGTGCAAATAAAGTGAAGTATACTAGTTAGTCAAGATATAAACCTGCAATAAGGTAATAAAGTGAAAAACTCGGTATATTTTACTTTATGTCATGAACTTGTAGTAAGGTCGGCAACTTAATGAATCAAGTAGCTACACCCAGTAAAACTTAGGCAGTTTAATGAATCACAGGGTAGTAACTAACCAAAAATAAAGATCTCTCGAACAAAAAGAACTAAAATTTTGAAAATACTAACAAACAGAAAACTATAAAAACAAATATGAAGTTATTCATATTGAAATTCACATTCTTTTTGTGAGAGACACTGAGACAAAGATCGTATTAGCCATAATGCGTACGATACACAGTTAGGAATTGAATTATTCCAGTGTTATTATGTATGTAATTGATAGTTCAAGACGATTATCGGTATTGTTGTCCACTTAAGCAGTCAACACTCAGAATTTTCAAGTACACGTTTAGTTATTGTTCACGATTAACTATGTATCTCACATTTGATATACCCTTAGAATCAAGAAAGTCCAGAATTCCATGTATTAGATGTTTTATCTTAATGTCATCTTTAAAGTCAAGTCATGTTAAGATTTTTGAGCAATGTACTTTAGTACATGTTTTAGCTAGTACAAGACTAGGGTTAGAGGCAAACAAATCTAAAATCAAACCAGAGGTGACAGGTCTGCACTTTCGTACAACAAAGCGACATAGTTTGACTAAAGACCTTGAAAACGGTTCTTGTTTCGCGGTCAAGTTTTCTCTACTTTATGATACACTAACTGAGTCTAGGTCAAAATGTTTCAAGATGTAGCAAAAGAAACAGTCAGTGAACCCCTAGATGAAGTGGTTTATATTTATCCAATAACATGTATTCAGGTACAATCTATCTCCTAAGAATTAAGACTTAATGTCATACATCAAAATAGAGATTGCACAGAATAATCATATTATTTAATATTGATTAGGTACTTGAAAACTGTTATGTCATATGCCTACCAATACATCGTATGATGAAGCTATTAGTTACGTTTATTATTTAAAGTACTTTTTTCTGTGTATGTACTACATCTATAAGCCACACATATAATGATGTTCTTGGCATGGGTAATGTTTTCGTCATTTCTTTGCGTGTAGTTCAGTGACACTCATGTTTTTATATTTTTCATAACTTACTAAAAATAGAAACTAAACTATTGATAGTGTTCGTAAGGGAGATACATTATTATGGATTTATCATACCATTGAGTTGAACTAACAACTCAAATCGTGATCTATCAAAAGCCTTAGTATACAGGTCAGCAAGATTATCAGTAGTGGGAATTTGAACTATAATCATCTGTTTTTCAACACAGTCACGAATAAAATGATGTCGAATGTCGATATGTTTCGTTTTACTATGCTTAACAGGATTATTAGTGATGGAAATGGTGGATTGATTGTCTATCATCATAGGGGTATTAGTAAGATTTAAACCATAGTCGCGCAGCTGTTATCGTATCCACAAAATCTGTGAACAACAATTACCGGCTGCGACATACTCAGCCTCGCAGGTTGAGATGGCGACTGAGGTTTGTTTCTTGCATTGCCAAGAGACAATGCGACCTCCTAAAAGTTGACATCCTCCACTAGTGGATTTCCTGTTCTGATTACACCCTCCATAATCGAAGTCAGTGTAAGCCAAGAAGTAGAAATTGCCTCCGGAGGGATACCAAAGACCTAACTTTGGTTTTCCCTTCAGATTTCACAATATCCTCTTCACAACCTTCAAACAACAAAAGTTATGTCAGGTCGTGAAACAGTTAAATACATGAGCGATCCGACAATCACCCAATACTGAGTCGGATCCACGTCTTCGGAACTCTCTGTATCAAACCGTGCAAGCATTTCATGCACGTACTTGGTCTGATGAATGAAAAACCCGTATTTCTGTTGATCCACTTGTAATCGTAAGAAAAAGTTCAGCTCCCCCATAGCACGCGTCTCGAACTTCCGCTTCATTACCTGCTCAAACGCTCTGGACATGTTCTCCTCGGATGACCCAAAGATGATGTCATCAACGTAGACCTGTACAAGTAAGAAATCCTCCTGTTTCCATTGATTGAATAGTGTACTGTCTATCTTGCCTCTCTTGAACCCATTGTCCAAGAGATAGGTAGACAGTGTCTCATACCAAGCCCGAGGTGCTTGATGTAATCCATACAGAGCCTTGTCCAATTTATAGACCCGGTCTGGATGGTTTGGATCTGAGAACCCTGGCGGTTGTTCGACATATACTAATTCTTGTACTTTCCCATACAAGAAGGCGATCTTGACGTCCAGTTGATAGACTTTCATCTTTTTGTACGCAGCATATGCCAGAAATAGTCGAATAGCTTACAGCCTTGCTACCGGGTCAAAAACCTCTATATAATCTATCCCTTCCTGCTGATTAAATCCTTTGACCACCAATCTGGCCTTGTTCCTTGTTACGATCCCGCGATCATCAAGTTTGCACTTAAACATCCATTTGGTGCCTATAGCAAACTTTCCCTTTGGTAGACCAACTAGCTCCCATACCTTGAGCTTTTTGAACTGTGCAAGCTCCTCTTGCATAGCCTATACCCATGAGTTGTCTTTTAGAGCCATCTGAACATTTTTCGGCTCCACTTGAGAGATAAAGCAACTATACAAACATTTATGTATTATCTCAGAGTCTTGGATCGATACATAAAGGCAAGTGCTTTCAATAATACCTCTACGTGTCCTTACACTAGAACTCGGATCACCAATTATATTCTCGATTGGATGATCTTTGTTAACCCTTCTAGAGACAGTAGTGTCAACAGGTATATCTGAATCAAGGTTTGATCCTATCTCCCCCTCAGCTGTTACATCTTCGTCGAAATTTACTTTGTCGGAACTTGTAGCTTCTGAAGTTTGAGGTTGTTCACTTGAACTTGGATCAACATCTTGTATCGGTTATGTAAGAATTTCTTTTCCTGTACCTGTTAAAGTGTCGGAACATGAAATACTGGATCTTGGAGCTGACCCGTCAGCATCATCATCCAGAATAGCATATTCCAATCCCGAAGTGCCCATATCACTTAGGAGAGGAACATTGAATGACTTGAAGACAACATCATAATTAAATAACCACTCAGGTCCTGTGTGATCTGCTGGGGCGTATGTTGTGACTTCAATGTTAAAGACAATCTCAACACGACAAGTCATCTTATTGTAAACCCGTTTGTTAGGTGAACCAGCAACATAACCTAGGAAGAATCCTTCGTCAGCCCTTTCACCAAATTTCGGTTGATTCCTGATTTTCAATAAGGTACATGGAACTCCGAACGGTTCATAACCGATTAGGTTCGGTTTTCGACTGTGTAAAAGTTCATAACACGTTTTGTTAAGTCTTTTAACAGTTAAAACCCTATTTAATACGTGACAAGCTATATTCACGGCTTCCCCCCCCCCCAAAAATGACGGGAAGCTTTGAATCAGCTAGCATTGTTCGTGCCGCTTCAATCAATGTTCGATTTTTCCTTTCTGCGACTCCATTTTGCTGTGGCTCATAGGGAGCACTGAACTGATGTTGAATTCCCTTGCTTAAGCAATAGACGTTCAATAGTGTGTTCTTGAACTCTGAGCCATTGTCGCTCCTTATCTTCTTTACTCCTCAATTATACTGGTGTTCTACCTGGGTGAAGAAGGTCATCAGCATTTGTGCTGTCTCATCCTTGGTACCCAAGAAAAATACCCATGAAAATCGTGAGTAGTCATTAATCACAACCAAGCAGTAATGTTTACCGCCGATACTCCTTGCATTCACCGGTCCAAATAGATCCATGTGAAGGAGCTCAAATGGTGTGGCAATAGAGTTATGAGTTTTAGACTTGTGAGATTTCTTATGCTGTTTCCCTTTCAGACACGGCACACATTTTTCCTCTAGCCCGAAACTCTACAATGGAACACCCTGTACTAAACCATGTCGGACTAAGAAATTCATCTTCCGAAAATGCGGATGTGCCATTCTCCTATGCCATAATTGTGACTCAATCTCCGAAGCTTTGGATAATAAACATGTTGACGCCGTAAAAGGTTCTGCGACACTCATGTCCATCACATAAGTATTGTTTTTTCTTGGTGCCCTCATGATAATCCATTCTTCGGGTATCACAAATCCGGGTTTCAGGATCAATGCTTCTCTATCTGTGAAATGAACAGAATGTTCTTTGTCACAAATCTAAGAACACTCATGAGATTATGATTCAGCTCCTCAACATGGTTGACTTGCTCTAGCGTAATTTTCCCATTAGTGACAGATCCTGATCCCGTGATTTATCCTCCTTTTGCTCCTACAAAGTTTACATTTCCTCCCTTTTTAGTTACAAAGTCCACCAAAATCTGCCTTTCCCCCGTCATCTGCCTGGAGCAACCACTATCAACATACCACTAATTCATAGCGCGTCTTGTCAACTCCTGCACAAAAGATGAAAATCTTTAGCAATTAAGGGGGACCCAAGCCACCACGGTCTTGGGTCGGCCATCCTTATCAACAAAAGAAAATTCCTTTAGATATCCATCTCTATTTTTAAGAGACTTGGAATCTTTACGACCTTTATTTGTTGAGTAATGGGAGTAACTACCACAAGGCATTCGTTCCGGTGACTTTTGGAAGAGTCTTGGATTTACGTGCCTTGGGTCTGAAGTCGATCTAACCCTAGTATGAAAGTTCAAATTTGAATTCTGAGAATTCCTATGATTATCACTTTTGTTAGAAAAACTTTTTCGTGGTGTTTGAAAACGTTGTGGAGTTGTTTTCGATCGAATGGATTTTCCTGAAGAGCTTCCTTTAATAGGAGTAGTGCTCCTAGGACTATCATTCAAAGAAAACTTCACTGGAGTAAAACGTGGTTGAGATCTCTGAAAACTAGGAGTTTTCTGATAACTTATTCCAGTTTTACTCGATGTTTCAGCATTTTCCTTAATTTTAATTTTAAGTTCATCATGGAAAACACTTGCCATTTTCTTGTTTACGCTAGTCTTCCAGGTGGTTGATTTAACTTTGCCTGAGAAGTGATAGCTTTAACAAGTGATTGGTCTATCTTCACCTGTGGTGTTTGTATTCCTTTACCTTTATTTGGACATATACTTGCTACATGTCCCTTTTGGTGACACACAAAGTAAGAACGTTTCACCGAGGCCTTTTTGGAAGCCTTGAGACTCGTTTGATAGTCCAAATTAGGTAAATCTAGAAATGAGCTATGTTATGTTTATCTACCTAGTTCGTTATTAATTGTAACATTTTTAGATGTAGGCTTCACAAACTCAACATTGGGTTCAGGTTCTTGATTTACTTCCAACACACCGTTACTCTCAAAAGAAACTATCTTCTTAAAGTTGGGCTTGGGTGTCATGGAAGGTTCAGATTTTAAAGTCTCACTATCAGAACCAGACTCAGCTCTCTCTGTTTTGGTCGACTCAGGAATGTTAAACTTTTTAGAGACTGCTGATAGATTAACAGAGTTAGTTTCTAGTGTCAGCTAAGGTTTATTAATGAAAGAATAGTTATGATTAAATGGTGGGGGTACTTCATGGTATCCCACTCCACTATGATCATATGGCGATTTTTGAACACTTAGCATATTGTCTAGAATGTCAATTGAGAAACGTCTCAGTTCAAGTTTCTAATGAAGTTCAACAATTTTTACTTTAGCATCTGCTAATTCTTTTTCTTTATCAGAAAACTGTTAGGTTAATTCTGATACCTGTTCATGGGCCAAGTTAATTATTTGACTCTGCTCATTAACTGTATCTTTTAAAAGCTTCAAATCATTTTCATCATAATTTGATTAATTTAACCAACTCAGTATTTCTATGTTTTAAGATGATGTTTTCTTCTTTCAATAAGTTTAACTGAGCAGTCACAGAGTTTGATGACTCTATTAAATTTGCAGTCTGTTCTGTAAAATTAGTACATAATACACATGCATTTACAACAGAGTCTAAATTTAATAGTACCTTATGTTTCTCAGCATCCAAGTTTGCCATATATGCTATAAAGTCCCTCGTACTCATTGTATTAGTTGACTCCAGTTTACAATCCTTGTCTCTGAATCAGATACTTCATCCTCATCACTTTGCTCTTCAGCATTTTCTGAATCAGCTTTAACCGTGCTCTCATCCTTTTCCCCATCCAATGATGCCATAAACGCCTGAGGTTCTGTAACTTGAGTACTCCAATCATAAGAGCCTTCTTGATTTTGAACTACCAAAGCTCTGGAGTTTGAAGCATTGCCAGAGTTTGGAGTCCCTCCAGATGTCCCTTGAAACGAGTATCCCTGTCGTCCATGGTTTGAAGTCTGTGCTCTCCTTGGTCTTTGACATTCCCGTGCAAAGTGCCCGAAACCATCACAGTTATAGCACTTGATTTTGGTCTTATCAAAGCCAACCTTTCCTCCTACAAACTTCCTGCCAGTGCGGTCCATGAACCTCTGTGCTCTCCTTGCTATCATGGCCATTTGCCATTGTAAGTCCATCTCTTCCAAATCATCAGGGTCAATCTGGTCATAGTCCTCAGTAATCATTGCAGGACCATGACTTTTCCCTGTATAAAGTTTTCGTGAGATGCCACAAATGATGCAAGCATGGCAATGTGATTCTCAGCTGACTTCATGCTCATAGACATTGATTTGAACCCGTGAGTAATTCCAGATGTTGGGTTCCTATCTTTGCCCGAAACTCCAGATGACGCAATATAACAACCACTGCCTTCAAAATTTCTGATAACATTATCTGTTTCGGATTCTCCAGTATAGAAAGCTGCGACTCCATTACTTGTTGATGAACTAGAATCAGACTTGGTCCCGTGATACACACTAGGATCTTGAACCTGATCAGGTCCTGTCTCTTTCTTCTTCATATTCAGGTCATAAACCCGCAACTTTCCGAAAACATCATCAAGCGTTAGTGACTTGTAGTCTTTACTCTCTTTAATCATCAAAGAGTAGATGTCCCACTTTGTAGGTAACACCTCGAGAAGTTTATTATTCATGAGAATGTCAGTGAATTGGAGTCCAATATTGTTCAACTCAGTCATTAAGTGATAATATCTAGTGATAAGATCTTCTAACGACTCGCCTGTTAGATGCTTAAAAACATAGAACTGTTTTGTAAGCAAATATGCTCTGCTCTCCTTAATCTGTTCGTTTCCTTCAAACCGCTTCTCTAAAGCTAACCAAAGCTCCTGAGAAGTATTGTATTTAGGAAATGTATGCTTAATCTCTTGAGGCAAGCACATAGTAAGAGCAGATAGCGCTTTATTCTCTGCCTCATACATACGTTTATCTGCATCTTTCATGGTTGAATAAGAATACACCTTCGGTTTTCCGTTAAAATCATAAGTGGGTGCATCATATCCGTCACTTATGCAGATCCACATATTAACATCATTGTATTTAGCAAATGATTCAAAGCGCTCTTTCCACCAAAGATAATCTTCAGCCTTTAGCAGTAGATTTACCAACCTCATGGTCTATCTCTAGAAGCTTGTTTAGATTAGACATCGTATTTACATAGTATATTGAATTTCCCTCCAAAAGACTCGAAAATTTTCTGAGTAAAGTTTAAAAAAAAATTTCAAACCAAAGTTAGTCAATGGTAAGCCTAAATTCGAATTTTGGTCAAAGAAATTTTTTTCGAATTCTGTAAGAGTTACTGGTAAGTTCGAAGTTCAAACGAACTTCGGTAAGTTCGAATCTGGTAAAAGAACTTGAGTAAGTTCGAATGATCCAAGTTCGTACGAACTTAGAATTCTAAGTTCGTACGAACTTACAAAGTTAAGTTCGTAAGAAACCCTAAGTTCATACGAATACAATAGGTTCATACGACTGTCAAAACCCTAAATCGCAAAATTTTCGAATCTGGGTTATCCTTTAGCGCCGTTTTCGAACCTAATCTCCTAATTAGTGATCTTTAATCCTTTTGAATGTAAAAATCAGAGATTTCAACGTCAAAAATCGTTCGTGAGCGATCGTTCTTTATCGTTCTAATATCCTGAACCCTAAACGAATTGTTTAAAGGCTCTGATACCACTCTCAAAAACGATATCTCTCTGTGTATGACAGCTCAATAATAATGCCAAAAACTGATTCCAAATTCGTACGGACTTAGGACATTTATAGAGCTCAAGTTCGTATGGGCTGGGCCCTACGAACTTAGCTCAGCCCAGGGTAAGTTCGTATGTCCTAAGTTCGTATGTATCTAAGTTCGTACCTACCTTAAGTTCGTACGAACTTACATACTAATTAAGACAATATTGAACAATTACAATTACAAAGATAAACACAATGACTAATTACAAAAACTATAAGATGTTGTCACACAAGATGCACTAATAGTAACACACATGCTACTTGCTAGTGTCACATTGATATGCTCTTAATTTTACATACTTTTTATACATAATCCCTTATCATTTTATCTGTATTCGGGCTTAATTTATCAGTTATTCTTCTATTTTGATTTAAATAAGATGAACTACTGATTAATAATAATACTTTGTTAACATTGCTTTTTAAGGGATTAAAATGCCTCACACACTTTTGTTATTTTGTAGGAGCAAAAGATGGAATCCAAAAACAAATAAAGCGTGAAAAAAGAGGGACTTATGTGTACTTTGTCTTAATGAATAAAAGAAAATAAACTCTAGGATTTTTATGTTCGTGTTTAGAGGAATGGATGAACATCAGGACTCTAAGATAAACACGAATTAAGAGGAAGAAGTACACAAGAGTTAGAAGACTTGATGGCTCAAGAATTGTTCGTACTCGAAGCCTATAAAAGGGGCTGTTTTCTGGACGAAAAAAGGGGGTGGCTGACCAACACAGAAGAACACATCAGATAACACAAATCGACCATTGTTGCTGCTGTTTTTCTCGATTACTTGTTGCTACAAGGGCTGCTGATCAACACAATTGCGGACTACAATTCGTTAGTTGTGATTTCTTCTTTATAGCCATGTCTGGCTAACTTCTTTTACTTTCTAGTTAGAGGTTAATTTAAGGTTTGAATCCAATTGGGTTTTGAGATATTTGAATCTTTTTCTTTTGAATGCTTTTGGGTATTTACATTTTCTCTTATTGAACGTTTAAGTATTGCTATTTGATTTAATTGAATCTCATTCTTGTTATTCGATTATTAAAATAGTTCACTGTTATTTAGAATTTGGAACCCGTAATTGTTTCATTGTTCTAATAGTTGTAGCAATTAATAATATCGATTGTGGACAAGCTTTTGATTATTGTTAAGAGAATGTGTAAACTTATTTAGATAAATCGAGCTTGTGTGTTTATCAATTCGAATTGATGGTTTCTCTAGGATTTAAAGCTACCGAAAGTTAAGTCTTGAGAGCTTATTTAGGACTGCTTATTTGGTAAGTGTAATAATCAAAGAGCTTGTTTTGTTTATTTAAAACGAAAGGAGAAGCAAGTTGTTAGAGCTTATTAACAACTATAACCAATTTATTTTTAGGTATTCGAGCTGTTTTGATGTCAATGATTGACCCAGATTCATAACTAAATTATACCATTTAACTAGATCGTATCCTTTAATCTATATATATTTGCTTTTACTTGTTCACTGATTACTTATAGTTACTACTTAGTTTTCTAGGAGTTAGTTACTAAAATCAAACCCCCCCTTTAAATTGCCGAAGAAATAATCTATACTGATCTCTGTGGAATCGAACCAACTTTTGCTATCTACAAATACTTGAAGTAGTATATATTTTTGTTGGTTTTGACACCCATCACACATCTCTTACTTGGTAGTATACTCACTGGTAACACATGTGTTACCAGCTAGTAACACATGTGTTACTTTCTGGTTTCACATATCTTATTGGGCAGTATACTCCCTAGTAACACATGTGTTACTTTTACCAACTCTTGTTGTATAACACCCCTCAATTTAATATTAAATGTGACATTTGACTCGGAAGCGATGGATAAAATAACATTATATATATTATATTACAAAAGTACCATAACAATTTCGCGAGTTTTACAACATTTAACTATTTTCCTGAAGCAAAACATATATAGTTGTTATATAAAATCTGCATACATGTTAACTAACAAAACATCTATATATATATCAGAGTTATAGCACGTGTCAAACATTCCTTCCAATAGACCATCTTCCTGCCCAACCCACAAACTTATACATAACCTGCAGGAAGAGAAATGGTGGGATTAGCACGAAGCTAAGTGAATGAATGTACAACTAATAATTCAACTTAGCATAACAATCTGTTTACATTAAGCACCGAAAACACATAATCTCAAGAGGATCGGTGGTTACTGAGGAACCCTACAGTCGCGGTGGCCCTCAAGTGACGCTTAACACAATCTGTATTGGCCCATACAAGATTTACCGATAACTTGGTACTAATAAACAACAACACAATTTCCAGCAACAACACATGTCCATGGAACCTGTGTTGATCACTAATAGTAACCAAGTCCAATCACCATTGACCTCTGAACATCACAGATGCCCGAAGGCCACATATATAGCAAGTAGATACACAATCACAAATCAGACTAAACAGTCTATCAATATCTACGTTACTTGTTGTAACCACACCATTACCACTAAGTCAAATCATGAGTTGCATATCCACTCACCTGACTTATCTCAGCCCACACTCAGAGATCTTATGTTACTGAGTCTTTTGCTGATCTGAGAATATAATAATTTAGAAGTTAGTAACTCTTTCCATAATCGTATAACATATTTCACCACTCAGTATCAAAATGGCAAACAATCACCAAGTTGCAATTATCAGTTATAACCACTCTACAACTATCAATTTATACCAAGTTATAACGATTCACTTACATAATTATTTACTCAATTATTCAATTCCGAAACATTATCATAACATATTTATCCAAGCAGGTGATCCTTGTAGTCTAGGAAAATAAAAGTCCGATCCACATTTAATAAGAATTTGTTAAGCAAGTTGTTAGCACTTTTGAAATTAGCAAAATAAAACTTTTAGAATCACGTCTAAATATTCTCACTTCGCATCGCAGAGGCCAAACTCAGTTTGCATCGCAGAGGAACTCAGTTCGCATCGCAATCTGAGACTCAGTTCGCATCGCAGTCTAAGACAAATATAACTTGAATAGATCTAAAGAAACTATATATTCAAAATTTTAAATGAGCCAATTTTAAAATGTTCTAAAAACCTGCAGACGTAATTAAAACAATATAGATTAAAATGTAACAAAAACAGAAAATAGTAACAAATTTCTTCAACATTAACTGTGCAATCTACTATTCAACAAGGACTTGAATGCGATCTATGTGGTTCTTGATTGCAAAAATGATCATCTTCTTTATATACTTTTGCGCGTATACATTTTCAAAATTTCTTCAAAATTCCTCACATCTTTCTTGATTTCAACGAGTCTCTCTACAAGTGTTGGCTTGATGTTTTTGGTACAACATAAGTACCTTCTTTGTTTACTTCAAAAACATAAAAAGGAAACATCAAATATATAATGATAATCAAGCACCATCATAAAATAGTATGAACATATAGTATATTATCACATGATGAGATACTAGATACTAACACATGTGTTACTGGCTACAAACACATTTGTTACTCGCTATTAACACATGTGTTACTGGCTACTAATACATGTGTTACTGGTTATTAAACACATAGTGACTATTAAGACATGTGTTATTGGTTACAAACATATGTGTTAGTAGCCACTATTAAGACATGTGTTACTGGCTACATACATATGTGTTAGTGGCTACTAACACATGTGTTACTGAGAACAATCATGTTAGAACATGTGAAACAATACAACTAATCCCATTTGAAAAATAGCAACAACAACAAATTCACATTTTATAAGATTCATATTAATTTCCAATATAACTTGTTCTTAACAAATTCACATTTAATACTTGAACTTTTGGTTACTATCACATGTGATACTGGTTATTAACACATATGATATTGGTTAGTAACCCATGTGATACTAGTTAATAACACATGTGAGTAACACATGTGAGACTAGTAAGTAACACACATGTTACTATTGAATAACACATGTATTACGACTTAGTAACACATGTGTTAGTCTGCAACACATGTGTTAGTATTAGTTTGTAACACATGTGATACTTTGCTAACCAAAAATAAACAAAATACATATTGTATACAACTTATTCTAACAAAAAGCAGATAATTATCAACCTACCAAACATAACACTAACACACAAATACATACATACTCTTATACATATAAAAACAAATTTGTGGTATCACATATGATTGACATTTTATCAAACACCTTATATGCGTTATCAATTTTCTCAAGTTTTAATTCATTATTAATATTGTTTGCCATTGAATCTCTCAAATCACCAACAACACTAACAGACAAATACATACATACTCTTATACAAACATCAAAACCGTGTAAAAACAATGACTACATTACTAATTACTAGTATAAATAAACAAAAGTTAAAACAACTTACCAAGTGGGATCAATTTAATAGGAAAGACTTAAATATGTGATTTTGATGTTCCTGAAAGTGCAATCCCTAATCGAATATCCATTTGAAGAAAGTAATAAGAGTTTATTCGGTTATAACGACGAATCGAACTAGTGTGATTGAAGAAAGTTAGGGTTTCTGATGGACAAAATAGGTACAAATAAACCGTGAAAATGACGAATCGAACTAGTTTGATTGAAGAAAATAATGATTAACAGCACAATTAGAAGAATCAACCCCCAAAAGTGACGATTTGTGATTTTTCTAAGTAACAGTTTGAGCGAGACAGAGCGAAGGAAGAACTCAGGGAAGAATTGAGGAAAATAGAACATGTATAGAGGATCCATGGAATAGATTAAATGCTAAAATTACCATTGTACCCCTCCGCTCAATTTCTTTTAAACACTTGATTATGTTTTAAAATCGGGTAGGGTTCTAGGGAGAAGGTTAATTTTGTAAGGAAGTATAAGAAGCCAATGAGGAGGTGACAAGTGTCCCCCTCATTCCCTCCCCATTTCTCTCCAATTCTCCTTCATACTTAATTCTCCACCTTTATTTTTTTTTTTTTAAATTCGGATTTTAATTAAAGTAAAAATTTTAAATTCGTTTTTATTACGTTTTATTCGGGTTTTTTCGTTTTTATTCGGGTTTTTTTACGTTTTCTTCGTTTTTTTTTTTTACGTTTTTCTTCCTTTTAATTAAAAAATTTTCTTTTTTCTTCGTTTTTTTTCGTTTTCATCGTTTTTTTTACGTTTTCTTCGTTTTTTTACGTTTTCTTCGGTTTTCTTCGTTTTTTAACGTTTTTTTCGTTTTTATTCTTTTTCTTACGTTTTCTTCGTTTTTCTTCCTTTTTTACATCATTTTCTTCGTTTTTCTTCATTTTTTTTTACGTCTTTCTTCATTTCATTTACATTTTTTTTCACTTTTCTTCGTTTTTATGATGCACTCATACTTAAAATCTGATGCGTTGATTATTATCATATAAGTCTAAGTGCATCATAGTTATAGAATATGATGCACTAACTTATACTTTTATGATTCATCTTAGATACGAACTTTGTTATTTCAAAATCTTGGTGTATCATAGTTATAAAACATGTGGTATTGTAGATTTTGAAAATTCATTGCATCATATTTATAAGTTATAAATGTCCCCGATCGAGTAAATATACAATAAACATTATTATATAAGTCTAAGTGCATCATAGTTATAGAATATGATGCACTAACTTATACTTTTACAATTCATCGTAGATATGAATTTTGTTATTTCAAAATCTTGGTGTATCATAGTTATAAAATATGTGGTATTGTAAATTTTGAAAATTCATTGCATCATATTTATAAGTTATAAATGTTTGCGATCGAGTAAATATACAATATCATTATCATATAAGTCTAAGTGCATCATAGTTATAGAATATGATGCAGTAATTTATACTTTTACGATCCATCGCAGTTATAAACTTTGTTGTTTCAAAATTTGGGTGCATCATATTTATAAAGTATAACACCCCTCTTTCTATTTAGGAATATAATATTGATAAACACGGAAGCATGAATTTAAAATACATTACTTTAGTATATATCAAACATTATACATAAACAGTTAACATTTTTCAATATTTACATTACATTCAAACTGTTTAAGACTACCAAAGGCGGGGTATTATAAAAATTCACAAAACAAGGTTTATTACAAAAACCATATCAGAGTCCTCAAGCGCAGTCAAACATTCCTTGATCAACCATTCACCTCCTGCACCCACAATAAACAAAACATATCCTGCAGGAAGTAAAATGAGGGGTTAGCACGAAGCTAAGTGAATAGATTCATCACACTCCATTCAACTTAGCATAACTAGCAGTTTACACCAAATAATCGTAAACACACATAATTCAATGAGGATCGGTGGCTCTGGGGATATCATAATACCCGGGGATTCCCCCAAGAACACTTACCGTCAATCCGTATGGCCAATATAGAATAGACCGATAACTACTGGTTATTAAACACATACACAGGTCTCAAACACAACAAATGAATCAAAACCTGTGTAAAACACATAATAACCAGAAGTCCAACTACACGTTGACCTCAATAACATAGTACACATTGGTTCACATATCACGTAGATCAATAATCAATAATCAAGACTAACAGTCTAATACACATCTACGTTTACTTGTTGTAACCAAATAGTTACAACTAAATCAAATGATGAGCTCTGAATCCACTCACCGATACCTCTGACGTCTCCACACTCAGGATTCTTATATCACTGAGTCTTACGCTGATCTGAAACAGAAAATCGTAAACAAGTCAGAAGTTCGTTCCATAATTATCATTATAGTCCATTTATCAAATCAGGTAATCCCTGAAGTCTAGGCAAACAAAAGTTCAATCAGAAATGAACTTAGAAAAGTCCGCAATGACGCTTAAAACTGAAAAATGCCCTTTTCAGGTCCTAGATGACCCCGGATGGCCAAAAACTGCCTAGGCTATTAGAATATAGCCTTGATTACTAGGTCGTTTCCAAGTGACCATGCAAATTTCAACTAAATCCGAGTTAGTGAGATTTTTACAAAACCGCGCATTTTCAAAATTTGCAAGTCAACTCGCAAGTCAACTCGCAAGTCAACTCGCAGGTCAACTCGCAGGAATCTCGGTTCGCAGAAATTTGGGTTCGCAGGTCAACTCGGTTCGCAACTCGGCTCGCAGGTCAACTCGGCTCGCAAGTCAACTCGCAAGCCAACTCAACTCGCAAGTCAACTCGCACCGCAAGTCAACTCGCAAGTCAACTCGGCTCGCAGAGTCAACTCGCAGGACGAACTGAAAACTGCGAGTTGAGCCGCTGATACCAGTTTTTCGAACCAAAACTTCATAAAACTTAATTCTATGGTTTCTAACACTTCAAGTAACATCAAACATCACCTAATAACAACTAATCAAGCTTCAATTTGATTTACACACTCAAAATCAAACTTACTCTTCTTTTCTTTTCTTTTGTAAAATAAAAGGGATTGCTAATCTGATGAAGATTAGGATATAGGTGATGATGAATCTGATGCTATGAATATGAAATCACAGAAACAAGATTGAATCAAAGTTTGGCTAAGGTTTCTTAAGTTTTTGCAAGTTTATCAAATGAAATCAAGAAGGAAGATATGAAACATATATATGAATCCAAAGTCGGTTTTGCAAAGTCGGCTTATGAATAATTGGTATAATTTTATACCCGTCCTAAATCTTTTGTCTGGAACCTGAAAACCGTTTGCGAGAAATATTATTTTATTTTACCGTCATCTATAATAATTTAAAACGATTAATATTTCACTAGTCACAATAAGTCAAAGGACTTATTTATCTACGTTTCACAATGAAACAC
This sequence comes from Logfia minima, assembly GCA_963921325.1. Classification (NCBI taxonomy): domain Eukaryota; kingdom Viridiplantae; phylum Streptophyta; class Magnoliopsida; order Asterales; family Asteraceae; genus Logfia; species Logfia minima. The sequence goes on along the minus strand of OY992771.1, from coordinate 10,451,115 downwards.
ATAATATTAAATAATTTCTAAAACATTTAGATAATCGATTAAAATAATAGAATTTACCAGACCGCAGAAGAGGATATTACATAAAGTGTGGTACTGTAATTTTTTTAAATTCATTGCATCATATTTATAAGTTATGAATGTCTGTGATCGAGTAAATATACAATATCATTATCACATAAGCGTAAGTGCATCATAGTTATAGAATATGATGTAGTAAACATCATTATCATATAAGTCTAAGTGCATTATAGTTAAAATGGGGAAAAACGAAAAAAAAAAAAAAAAAAGAAGCAAAAAAAAAAAATGATAAAAACGAAACAGAACAAAAAAAAACTAAAAAAATGTAAAAAGACAATGAAAAAAAAAGCGTAAAAAAAAAAGAAAAACGTAAGAAAAAAACGAAGAAAAACGAGAAAAACGTAAAAAAAACAAAGAAAAACGATAGAAACGTTAAGAAAAACGAAGGAAAATCGATAAAACGTAAAAAAATGAAGAAAAACGAAAAAAACGAAGAAAATGATAAAAAAGAAAAAGAAGAAAAAAACGACAAAAAAACGTAAAAAAATAAAGAAAAACGAAAAAAAACGATGAAAAACGATAAAAACGTAAAAATAAATGAAGAAAAACGTAAGAAAAACGAAAAAATGATAAAAATGTAAAAAAATGAAGAAAAACGTAAAGAAAAACGAAAAACGTAAAAATAAACGAAGAAAAACGAGAAAACGATATAAACATAAGAAAAACGAAGAAAAAAAATAAAAACGTAAAAAAACGAAGAGAAATGTAAAAAAAACGAAGAACAACGAAAAAAAAAAATAAAATAAAAAATTAGAAAAACGAATTTAAAAAAAAAAAAAGATAAGAAAAAAGGTGGAGAAATAAGAAGGAAGGAGAAATGAAAAAGGAGGGTGGAGAAATAAGAAGGTAAGAGAAATGAGGGAGAAATGGGATAGAAATGAGGAGGACACTTGTCCCCTTCTCATTGGCTTCTCCCCTTTTTCTACTAACTTTAACTTCTCACAAGAACCAATTCCTTTAAAATTTTGATGAATTAATATGGACCCTTAATTTGCTATATCCAATGGCTATTAGTCATTCCTTCATTCTCACCACATTAACCCATTCTCATTTGAACTTTATTCTATCCTTTATACTAAAATTTGTTGACAAAAATTTAATGAAATTTTTTTAATCGATATGATGATCCTTAACAATTAAGAAATTATCTGAAGTACATAGAACAATTTGATAAACATATCAATAACGTATATATAAAAATAAGTTTTAATTATGTTAAACGACCTCCTTATTCATATTTCAGACATACTTTGGAGTTAGTTCAAATAAGAAGTTTGAACTCATGTTTCTTATATCAAGTTTAAATAGTCTCGGGGCCTACAATCTATACTCTCAAATACATTAATAATTAGTCTTATTGTCTAGAAATTTATCGAATTTGTCACACAATCCTTTTGTATGTATCCATCTCTTAATAATCATATTGTACGTATGGAAGTTAATAATCGTCATTATTGTATGCTTGTATTAACCGAAATCAAAGGTAACTAGTCACGACTAGATTACATGACCTAAAGGCTGATGTGTCAACCCCAAATCATTAACATATCACCTTAAAAGGTGAATACATTTTTCTCTATGCCACATAATTGACCAGCAACCCCTGTCTTCTCCACCTCACATTTATCTCTCAACATTACAATCATTTTTTCTGGCAATATGATTTCAATATATAGAGGAAATATGAGAAAATAGTTTTAAATATAAAGTTTGATACATTTACCAAAAGTTGGATATCCGTTGTCCAACGTGGCTCCTAGATGCAAGGATGTGGACAAAATATACTTAACTAGTGCCATGTAAGCGAAAAAATCGGTTTCAGGTTTTCAGGTTAATACATGCATAAAATAGGGACATTTAGTAACTTCAATGCATACAATAAAATAAATATGGTTACTTACAAAAAGATTATGTGAAAAATTTGATACATTTCTAGATGATAAGCACTTAGTAATTTACATTAGTAATGTTGTATATAATGATATAATGGGAAAGGATCTATCGGGAAACTTCAAATCTTGGGGAAGGAGGGAAGCAAATCTTAGCCATTGATTTTTTTATAAAAAAATGTTTCTAACATTCATTTATAATGAATGTTAAATTTTGAGTAACATTCATCACATATGAATGTTACATAACATTCATTTATGATGAAATCAAGGGTTGATTTTTGTTTCCATTCTTCCCTAATTTTTTTGCTTCCCTTTTGATCCCACCCATGATATGATATATAGTTACATAATAAAACCTATTACAAATATAATATTTAAAATAAGGAAAATGCGAGTAACATGTTGGGGTCATTGATCTAAAATCTTTTACTGGTAATTGAAGTTTGGAAATGATGTCACAAGCACTAACATTTATAAAAATATAAGTTTCTTTGATAAAAGTAGTTGTGCTCGCTGAATGTATCTCTTGAGCAAGCAATGACTTAGTGAAGGTAATTAAAACATTGCTTATCACTCGTATTTGTTTCAGTGACTATAGTCATGCTAAAGTATGCAACTATGTGGTCACTCATGATTGGAGTATCAATAGGACATATCTTGGTTGTTCTTTAAGATGAAGTGCCAACTGATTGACGAAGAGAGCAACTTTTCTCGGTTAAGATCAAATCAGTGACTGTCTGTTTGCTCAAAACCAAGTCTACTTGAAGTTAAGATCAACGACTACAATGGGAGTTAACCACTGAATAAAGGTTCAGCGAGTCAAACTCAAAATCATATCTTTACAAGTGTTAGAAGATATCAATTTTTGTTACGTCCCTAGCAATCTTGTGAGCATAGTATTCTTATTGATGTTTTTATTAAAAGGGAATGTGCTTGTCGGTTCATGTAGACCGAAGAAAGTAAAATGCTATCTGCCTTCGCATTTTCAACCAATGAAAGAGGTCAAAATTTGATAAATAGCTTGACACCATGTGTAGTTCATTCCTTTAACCGTTTGCACCATCACTTTGTATGATTGAAGTTTGTTATGAAATAATTGAACTAGTGGATTAGTTCTTTGTATTTACTCTCAGTCACCTTTTGGTTAAATGTTATTCACAGGTCAATACGATTGTGTCTTGGTCAATATGTTTCAGTTGTCAACATGAGATTTGTAGTGTTACTGATTAACAAACACATCATTGAAAAGTATACGTGCGATATTTGCTTGCTTTAACTCTGTTGAATTCTATATGTCATGTTTCAAATTATTTTAAGTGTTTTAATTTAGCTTTTCGTCAATTAGTTCTTTTCAAAAAATAAAATAAATTATAAATTATTATAAATTATAAATATATATTATTCTAAAACCTTATAAAATATTTAGTTATAAGTTTTAATGATTAAAAATGGAATGATCTGTAACTTATGCCCTTTTGATAATACCAAAGAAACTAAAAATCAGATCATTTATACTTAATTGCTTATTTTAATTTATATAACTCGTAATTATCTTTGTTATAAATATAACGTAAACTAAATAATAATTAAAATATAATTTAATAACCTTAGTCTGTAGTTTAATATTAAGCTGTCAGTATTATTATTCTTTAGGGTATCAAAGTGTAATTATTCTTCTCTTTATATTTGGCTGTAATCTCTCCAAATTAATATCAATAAAAAGAATCAATACCAATTCTACTATTATGGTATCATAGCGTCTCTTTTTTTCCTAACCCTAATAATAAAAACTTGCGACTGCAAATAGCAGCCCTATTTCTGCCGATCAACAACAGCCAGCAACTCTCTCATCTGATTAACATCAATCCTAGCCATTGTTCAATCCTGAATCACTGAATTCAACTCATGGCAGCAATAATTCAATTCTCAAATCAGGAGAAAACCATTAACAACTCTCACAAATTCTCCTTTTCTCTAAAACCGACCAATTATGGTTATTGGAGATCAATGATTGAATCCTTCCTCACCTCTCACAATCTCTTTGGTTATGTTGATGGAACCGAACCCTGCCCCGCAAAACAAGTCACCAATGAATCTGTAACTACCGATAATCCAAGCTACACTCCATGGATCTGTAACGATGTCCACATCTGTATGCTTATCATCTCAACAGTTTCTGAAGAATCTTATCAGCATATTCAGGGAAAAACATCACGAGAGGTATGGTTGTCACTTGAACGAGCTTATGCTCCTGTTACTTTATCTCATGAATTTACTCTTAAAAGTCAACTTCTGAGAATCACCATGAAGGGTGATGAAAAACTAGCCGAATATCTTAGCAGAGCTCAAGAATATACCACTGCTCTTGCTAACATTGGAGAACCAGTAAAGGACAAAGATCTGGTAATGCTCACTCTCACAGAACTTTGAGAGGAATATAATGGCCTCAAGGCTAACTTATTGGCTTGTGTGCCTCCTGTATGCTTCCATGAATTGCATGGCCTTCTGTGTGATCATGATTATGTCTTCACAAAAATGATAACTGCCACTCCCCAAGCTTTCTTGGCAAACACTTCTTCGGTTCCACAATCGTCATTGGCTAATGCTTCTTCGGTTCAACAACCGAATATTGATCAACTTCAACAACAATTACAAAGTATTCAACTAATGGCCACTCAGTTGGGTTATCAACTAAACCACATTCAATCTTCACGGCCTCAAGCTTATTTTGGTTCTCGGTCCTTCAATAATAACCGAGGCGGTCGTGGATCTCGTGGCTCTTCTCGTGGCAGCTCACGTGGTGTTTTTAATCGCTCTCGGGACAGCAATGGTAAACGACAGTTTTCTTGGGCCTCCACTCAAAACACCGTTTATGGTTATTGTAATAGGTGTGGCATAGGACATTTACCATCTCAGTGTCCGAATCAATCAAATCAGTCTCAACCTTCTCAACCTTCTCCATAGGCTAACTTTACAAGACGTTCAGAGGCTGACTTTGGTCCCACTTGGAAGCCTGACACTGGTGCAACTCATCATGCCACTCCAGACCTAGCTAGCATGGATAGCTCCGATGCCTACTATGGTAACGATTCTTTACTTGTTGGTAACGGTAACTCTATACCCATCTTTCACATTGGTTCATCGAAAATTTACTCACCAAACAAAACCTTTTATCTGTTCAAAAATTTTGTCTTGACAACAATGTATTCTTTGAATTTCACTCTTCTTATTTTGTTGTGAAGGACGAGGCTACATGCACTACCCTTCTTTCGGGCCCCAGTGACGAGGGTTTGTACTCCATTCGCCTTCCACAATTCAAGTCTTTGCCCAAGGTTGCCTTCACTGCTGTCAAAGCTTCTTCAAACATTTGGCATCAACGTTTATGACATCCTCATGCACAAGTTTTTCGTTCTATTATTTCTTATTGTTCCTTACCTATTTTAGACAAATTGTCAAATAATTTATGTTCTTCTTGTCAATGTGGAAAATCATCAAAATTATCTTTACCTGGTTCTAATTTTAATAGCACTAATATTTTAGATCTTGTTTACTGTGATGTTTGGGGTCCTTCTCCCGAACCATCCTTTGATGGTCATCGTTATTTTCTTTTGTGTGTTGATCATTGTACCCGTTATATGTGGTTTTATCCCTTAACTCAAAAATCTGATGTTCACACCATTCTCACAAACTTTATCACCATGGTTGAACGTCAATTCAACACTAAACTAAAATGTATCCAATCTGACTGGGGGGGGGGGGGAAATTTTGACCTCTCACTAATCTTTGTCGCAACCTTGGCATCATCCATCGACGGTCTTGTCCTCACACCAGTGAGCAAAATGGCTTTGTTGAACGCCGTCATCGTCACATTGTGGAAACTGGACTCACACTCTTGGCTCAATCCAGTCTTCCTCAACGCTTCTGGAACTTTGCTTTTGAAACAGCTGTATACCTCATATATCGCCTCCCTTCTCGTGTTTCATCCAGCAAATCTCCTTTTGAACATGTCTTCAAACGTAAACCTGATTACTCTTTCTTACGTGTCTTTGGCTGTCAGTCTTTTCCTTATCTTCGTCCTTACAATCGTCACAAAATTGAATTTCGGTCTACTCCTTGTGTCTTTCTTGGTTACAGCCCTGCTCACCATGGTTATCGATGTCTTGACCCTTCCACTGATCGGATCTATATTGCTCGGCATGTTCGCTTCAATGAACATGTTTTTCCTTATCAACCTTCACGAACACCTCCACTACAATCTACTTCTCCTTACATCTCTATTTTTCCCGACCCACCCCCTGGTTTTCCACCTGAACCATCACAATCTCCACCAACGTCACCTATTTCACCTCCACCACCTAATACCAACATACCACCTTCACCATCTTCCTCAACGTCACCTACACCATTTCTACCACCAGCTCCTCGACCTCGGCCATCCAACCTTCGCCCTAATCCTAAACAACCAGATCGATACAACCCCGCTGCCTACATCGCCTCCACCTCCACATCTCCTGCCCTTGAACCCACTAACTTTACCGTTGCTAACAAGTCTTTCAAATGGCGCCAAGCAATGGCGGAGGAGCTATCTGCTCTCCATAGGAATGGCACGTGGACTTTTGTGCCCCCTGTCTCTAATGCTAATATTGTTTCTTGTAAATGGGTGTACAGGTTAAAAACAGATGAACATGGAAAGGTTACCAGGTACAAAGCCCGTCTAGTGGCAAAAGGCTTTAATCAGCAGCATGACGTGGATTATCATGAAACTTTCAGTCCGGTCATCAAGCCTGCCACAATTCGTACTGTTCTTTCTCTAGCTGTCAGCAACAAATGGCCCCTCAGACAATTAGACATTCAAACTGCCTTCCTTCATGGAGACCATGAGGAAACGGTTTACATACGCCAACCTCCGGGATTTATTGATCCAACCAAACCTGATCACCTCTGCTTGTTGCATAAGTCATTGTATGGCCTCAAACAGGCTCCCTCGGGCCTGGTTCATGAAGTTGTCTACTGCACTTCATCAGCTCGGATTTTATGGATCCAAAACTGATCCGTCACTTTTTATACTCAACTCATCTGGCTCCCTTGTCTATCTTCTGGTTTATGTGGATGACATCATCATCACCGGTAATAACTCCGCTGTTGTAGCCTTAATTATTCAGAAACTCAATTCTCTTTTTGCACTCAAGGATATGGGTCAACTACACTATTTTTTAGGGGTTGAAGTTGTTCACAAAGGTTCCGACTTGGTTCTTTCCCAACGAAAATATATTCGTGAGATTTTACATCGTGCTGGTCTTGCCGAGTGCAAGCCAATATCAACTCCCATGAGCACTTCTCACGTGCTGTTGCCTGATGATAGCCCCTTACATGATGATCCCACTTGCTACAGACAGACAGTTGGAGCTCTTCAGTATGTTACTCTCTCTCGCCCTGATATTGTCTTTGCAGTTAATAAAGTCTATCAATTCATGCACGCTCCAACTGAAAATCATTGGGCTGGTGTAAAACGCATCCTACGTTATCTTAAGGGCACCATTAACTTGGGATTATGGATTCGACACAATACGGGGTATCATCTTCAAGCTTTCTCGGATTCCAATTGGCATTCCAATCTTCAGGCATTCTCGGACTCTGACTGGGCTGGTTGTCCAGTCGATCGTCGATCCACGGGGGGATTTGCTATCTACTTAGGATCAAATCTCATCTCTTGGTCTGCTCGCAAGCAGAAAATTGTATCTCGATCTTCAACAGAGTCAAAGTACAAGGCTATTGCAGATACCGTTGCTGAATTAATTTGGCTAAAGTCCTTGCTTCGTGAACTTGGTTTGGCTAGCACGACACCCACACTTTGGTGTGACAATCTTGGTGCGACATATCTCACAGCTAATCCAGTTTTTCACGCTCGTACTAAACATGTTGAAGTTGACTATCATTTTGTTCGTGAGCAAGTAGCTCAGGGAAAATTAAATGTCAAGTTCATCTCTACAAATGACCAAATTGCTGATATCTTTACAAAGCCCTTGTCATCTCAGAAGTTTGAGTTTTTGCGTTCCAAGTTGCAGATTGCTAACCGCCCTGAACTTGCGGGGGAATAATGACTTTAGTCTATAGTTTGATATTAAGCTGTCAGTATTATTATTCTTTAGGGTATCAAAGTATAATTATTCTTCTCTTTATATTTGGCTGTAATCTCTCCAAATTAATATCAATAAAAAGAATCGATACCAATTCATTGTGATAACACTAGATATAAATAAAATTGAATAAATTTTTATAAAAGATAATTATAAATATTAATCATTATCATATTTTCTATTGATAGTTACGTTAGTTCTAATCCCCCCAATAATATAATTGTAGTTCCTACTTCCTAGTTACACACTTTCCACGCTTTACGTATTAACTCGAGCAGCCGAGCTCTATCAAACGAGTCGACTTTCGAGCTTACATAAACCAAAGTTTTCTGTGTATTTTCTTTTGCCGCCAAATTGGTTGCTTATTGTTGTCGACACATTTTACGGTGGTAGACTGTCGCAGCTCCGCCCATGGAATTTGAACCACCACAACCATCACCATCATCACAACCTATGGAAACAGATAGAGTCAATCCACCTCAACCACAAGATCCGCCGAGGATCCAACGATTAGATGAGTCCGTTGTCAACCGAATTGCCGCCGGTGAGGTCATCCAACGCCCTGTCTCCGCCGTCAAAGAGCTCGTCGAAAACAGCCTCGATGCTGGCTCAACCTCCATTAATGTTTCTGTTAAAGACGGTGGTCTTAAATTCATCCAAGTCTCTGATGACGGCCACGGAATCCGCGTAAAACCCTAACTATACTTACTTTACACTTTTCTATCGATTCATATGAAAAATTCATACATGTCGATCAATTTAAGTTGTTATATGTCCAAATTGTGTAATTCTATATATAAATAAATGTAAATTAGTGGAGTTGTTTTCTTTTGTGTCAATTATGTAAGTTAGTTTTTTTTCTTTAATAATACTTTTTTAGTATGAGGACTTACCGATTTTATGTGAGAGGCATACGACATCGAAGCTGTCATCATTTGAAGATTTGCAGTCAATTAAGTCAATGGGGTTCAGAGGTGAAGCATTAGCAAGCATGACTTATGTTGCTCATGTTACAGTTACCACTATAACAAGTGGTCAATTGCATGGTTATAAGTATGTTATGTTTATTATTTGTTGAAATTTGTGTTCTTTTACATCAGGATATAGAGTTAATTCATATAGTTTTATTTTCGTACTAGGGTATCATACAGAGATGGTGTGATGGAGCATGAACCTAGGGCCTGTGCTGCTGTGAAGGGGACTCAAATAGTTGTGAGACTTTCTTATTTTGTATTCGTTGTTAGAAAAAAATAGTTAGTGGTTTTGGTTCTGATAATATTGTTAAATTTAACATCATAATATGTATGGTGATTTAAAAGGGAGTATATTTGAATGTGTGTGGAATGGACAACGTTTTAAATTGGCATGAGAGAATAGTGCATCTTCCTGAAGGATGTTATCGCTGTACCACTGTTGATTTTTAGAAAACTAAAATGTACAGAATACTGGAATAGTAAACAAAAGGACACGGACTTTAGTTTGTTCTGTGATTAGTAAGATTCTGAATTTGTTTTAAGGTTTTCCTTTTGATCGGATGATGTTTGTGTCTCTATCAGATTGAGAATCTATTCTATAACATGATTGCTCGAATGAAAACTCTAAAGAACTCTGCTGACGATTATCCAAAAATTGTTGACCTGCTAAGCCGGTTTGCGATCCATCACAATAACGTGAGCTTCCTCTGCAAGAAGGTGAGTAGTCAAAGTGATTGTTTTTTTCTCCATAATATCCAGTGTTTCTACTTGGGAGAGATTTTATCATCATTTTAATATATTCTAAGTGTCTTCTGTCATGTTCTTGTAGCATGGCGCAACTACAGCTGATGTTCACTCAGTTGCTATGCCTTCAAGACTTGATGCAATCAGATCTGTTTATGGGGTATCAGTTGCTCGCAATCTGATAAAAATAGAGGCTTCAGATGCTAATCCATCTAGTTCAGTTTTTGAAATTGATGGCTTCATATCTGACTCTAATTACTCTGCGAAGAAGACTACCATGGTTCTCTTTATCAATGGTATGTATGGCACAATCGAAATCAGAATTCCTAAATGTTGTTATGATCGTTTGAATTGATCTACATAATTTCCCTACTATTTTACATCAATTCAAACGATCATAACAAAATCTTGTATGTTCTTATATTCTACTATATACATGGTGTCTCTATTGCTCAATGTGGTCTTACGTGGGCTATTAGTAAACACCAACTTGCTTAATGAATCTGCTTTAGTTTAGTGTCATGAATCATATCTATCTATTGACTTCTTAAGGCTATTGATTTTAGTCTTAACAACATCGATGATATCATGTTCTCTTTTTGTCAGTACATTTCATTGGTAAAGTATTCAGTGCCTTCTTATTCTTGTAAGTTATTTGCTGCTCCACGTTGTTTGGAGTTTGCCTCAGTGTCAAGTTAGATTTGGACATTAAAGAAGCAGTTCGTTAGTAGGAGCTAATACATAAAGTTCTTCAACTCTACCTAGAATATGAGTTGTATCCTACTAGAATTTTACCTGCACTCTGCAGAGCCTCCTAGAACACTACAGTAAGCCTTTATCTCGCCTTAACATCTGTGCCCAGTCCAATCTAAGGAAGCATTGAAATAATCATTGTGTAAAAGGAAGTGAACCTCACTTCCGATTTCATTGTGATATGAAACATATGTAGCCTGATGTCAATAAATAGGCTCTGGCATGTTTTGTTTCTTGTGTGTGATCGGGTGATAATTCACACCATGGAACTTAGAACTCTGACTTATGCTAGCATTGATTTCAAATAGTACAAATACAGATTATGGTTCCGGATTTTATTTACTTTTTGTCCTTTTTCTGCAGAAAGATTAGTTGAATGTACTGCTCTGAAGAGGGCAATTGAAATAATCTATGCTGCAACTTTGCCCAAAGCATCAAAGCCTTTCATATATATGTCAATTATCTTGCCTCCTGAGCATGTTGATGTTAATGTGCATCCCACAAAGAGAGAGGTAATGATTTTTCTTGCATAAGTTTTATGACACACACAGAGACACACACACACACACACACACACACACACATATATATATATCTATATGTAAACGCAAAAAAAAGTACAGAACTGCGAGAACTTTTAAATTACATGATTTTTATACATGTAGATGCAACAAATTACATATAAATGTTATTTAATGTTCATGACAAACAAATGTTATTTAATGTTCAGATACCAAATGTGCACATGTGAACGAAAAAGATATAAATTTGATTTTAAAGGTAACTTTGAGGGTTTTTCAAATTATTTTGCTTTAAACCTTAATATACATCAATATTCGCATGTGATTGAATCTACTCACATGTGAAACTCCCTATAATTAAAGGCTCACAATTAAAGACAGAAAATAATAAAAGTTCACAAGTAAAATTTTCTGTGAACCAAAAAACTAAAGATTCACAACTAAAAATAAATTGCGAATAAAAACCGAAAGCATTTTCACTGTTTTTATTTTAACATTTTGTTTTCACTGGAACCCGACCTTATATATTCTTCTCTTGTCATTTTATAGATTTGTTTTTTGTTTAACTGTCTCAAATTGTCTAACTGACCTATGCATGAAATGTCAAACAGATAAGCTCTCTATATTTCTACGTTAACTCTCTTTTCGTAATAAACATTTACCTTGACTAGGAAACAACATAAAGATAAATGGGTGCTCTCATGAACATAGTTAAATAAAATTATGTGCATCGTTTGCACATGTTTAAGTAGAAAACGAGATTCCACTGTGCTTCAAAATTTTGCCTTTTTGATAACCTTACGTGGGTAAACCGAAGATAAAGTGACCTTTATTGATCATATCTACCGAGATAAGATTCTCAAATGCGAAGTTTCTTGATTTCTATCTATAAAATCGTTTATAACCTATGTCCATTATGCTGGCAAGCATAACAATAAATTATTGTTGGTCTCTCGGTGAAAGGCCTGCCCGTGTCGACTTCAGTGGTGTTCCTGCCGCCATTCGATCAAAGGCCTCTTTGTACTTGGAGACTGGTATGATTAATTGCATATTCAGCATATATAGAGTTCTTTTTCCCTACCTGGCAAAATTAAAGCTTGTGGCTAGAGTCTAAACGAATCAGGGCACTTAAGGTCGGTTTCTTAGTTCTTCACACAATTTATTTGCAATGTTTTACAAACAGGACCGGTTAAGTCGGGAACTGACAAGGCTACCGGCTCGGCTTGGTTAGCAAAACTGCTTATTAGCGAAATGGTCAAAACTGGCTGCTTTGGTAAAACACAAATAAAACCGGTGAATTGGGGTATGCTTTTTTCGGCTGGATTGAACATTTTGGGGGAACCTTGAATTTTTAAAGCTTTTTCAGTGATGTGTGACACTTCCTCATCTATAATAAAGGCGTAAAGGGAGATGAAAAAATTAAAGAATATGGCAACTCATAAGATCTACATAAATTCTCTGAATTAAGGAGTGTTGGAGTAGAGCTAGCTAATGAGCGAAAACTGCCATGACCATATGGCTGACATTTTTCCATGTTTCATCTATGAACCATGGCTTGCTTATGTACTCTATGCATTTGTGCCTTTTTTAATGGGCAATATAGTCTTATGAAGCAAAGTTCTTTATTGTGCTTACTTGTTTAGTCCCACTGGCTCGTCTTTATGTACTTCATATATATTGGGTTCTACATAGAACAAGAAATATATTTAATTGACTCTAAAGTTTAAACGTTAAGATGATATTGGAGCCAATACTTTGTATTGTAGTCCCGTTAAAGTAAGACACCACAGCCATTGAATGGTTTCTCGTGTGACATGTTGATGTTGCTGAATAGATGGTGTTTGGTTTTTAGATTCACATAATCACATCACTGATCTTAATTTTTAATTGACAGTTGTACTGCTGTTTGAAACCCTCACCAATAACATGTTCATGATTTGTGATTTCGATCGTCATCAATGCATTGAGATTTCCTGTTTTTCTCAGTCCATCTTTTTATCATCCGAATTTAAGAGTGATTGAGCTTGTTATTTTTGTTCTTTTCTGATTATGATTTCTATTATCTTAGCAAGTTAGGCATGGATTATGTGTTCTCTAACTTTAGGACTGGGGGAATATGGATATTAAAACTATAGTTAGGCTATTTATTTACTTGTTTAGTTCCATGTGCCCATTTATGTACTCTATATACTTGGGGTTTTGTCCAAGTGATACTTTATTAATTTGATTTTGAACTTCAACGTAAATTTTTATGCAGGTGAGCCTTTTGAACCAGGAGGTTATTATTGAGAGGATACAATCAACAATAGAAATGAAGCTAAGAAGCTTAAATGAGGCTGGCACGTATCAAGAACAGGTAGTTTTTTCTCATAAGCGTTCTAGTTTGTAAATAACTAAGTATGTTTAATTGATAAAAATTTGTTGCTCTACCTATCAACTTACAAAAAAGTGACTGATCAAGATATGTTATTAATTCAGGGAACTAATCTGCTTACAAAGAACATATAAATAGGATATTGATTAGCACGATCTCATCTCATAATTACTAATACTACTGAAGAAGATCCACAAATATCGAATGGGCATGGCGTAAAGATTTATTTAACCTAACATACTGGACCATTTAAATTTTCAAACAGTTGCTTTTGTTTCATTTATGAATAACAATTTATGTATGCCCTTTTCTGTTGGTCATCGCCAATGGCAAAGCGAGATGCAGAATTTGGTTCCCCCAGCTGCAAGTACAGAGTCGACTGTGATGGTACACGTATTTTGTGAGTAATAAAGACCAATAAGTTATCCGTTAAGGTTAGTAATGTGATTCTGGTTAGGAAGCTGTAGCAATAAGTATGACTTCCAACTTGATATTCTGATTAGATAAGCAAACGTAATGGATTTCACTGTCAGTTTTTATGGGAGAAGGTTCAGTGCTGTTCGTCTTTCTTTCATTATTTTTAGTTTCAAGGAATCTCAGTGATCAAGTTTTGAAAGTGCATATTACTCATCAAAGGTGACGGAGTAAAGATATGCAGACAGGATGAGTGCTTATTAATGTCAGTTGGATTGGATGTTGGCCTCGATTAATGTTTGGGTGCTTGGTATTGTTGTTTAGTTGTTAGCAATACTCGGTTGTATTTCCCATAGAGTAAAGATCCCATTAGAGTTACTTAAGATTTATGGGTCATTTGGCTAGAGCTATCCCTAGCTTTTATAGTTTTTTTTTTTTTTTTTTTTTTTTTTTTTTTTTTTTCTCTTTAATTTTGTTGAAGGAATGATTATCAATAATTTCTTGTTTGGTGCTATAAGAAAAAGAAAAAAGATACGAGGGTAATTATATACAATTTATGTGTAAATAATCAGAAATCATGCTTAACTAATACATGCATGCTTGTTGGCTCATGCATTGTCATCTAGAACAAAGACATTTTATTGAAACAGTATTAATAGTAAACATTCTTCCAGAATTGTACATGGAAAAGCTGGATATTTACGTTCGTCCATCTATTGTACTTTGTCAATGAAAAATGATGATGTGTCCTATATTGCTATTTTCAGCTACCTTTTAGACTATAATGTCAGTCATTTTTTCTGGTTCAGCTATTACTATAATATTTGATGTGTTTAACAGCCAGTGGATAGCTCTCCAGTCAGTTCGGTAGCTGCAAACAAAGTTTCTCCTATAAATACATCAACCTCTGGTATGCTAAGTGATGCTATATTCTTTTTTTAGGCTTGATTATATCTATTACTGTATCTGGATCTCTTGATTTGCTAACATTCTTTTATTATTGTTGGAGGGTCGCAAAAGGTATATGCATATAAGAAGGTACGGACGGATTTACAAGATCCTTCTGGGAGGTTGCATGCCTATATGCAAGCAAAACCTTCTAAGCACCTTGAAAGCAATCGTGGCTTAAATTCTTTGAGGTAGGATAAATGGTCAAGGCATATGGGCCAATCGACTTCTATGAATTGTGATGCACTACATTTGGACCTTCTTCTACACATGTGTTAATTACATGTGGTAATCAGGATCCATTTGGATCATGATTGCTAATGATTAATCCATCTTTGCAATTTACTTTTTAACTTCCGGGATCTAATTCTATATCCTGAAATTTGGACCACTTCAAAGTTCCATGAGTTCACTCTAGTGCATTCAATTGCCTGACTGCAGGTCTTCCATTAGACAAAGGAGGAATCCGAAGGAAACTGCTGATCTTACGAGTGTTCAAGAGCTCATCGATGAAGTTGAACGTGGTTGCCATTCTGGTATGCTAATTGAATTATTTGCTGACAATGCATAATCTTGTGTTATATACTACTTCCATGCAATCTTATTTATTTTCGTGTGATGAATATATCTATCTATCTTTATTAATTTACTTTCTATAGTATATCTATATTTCATTTATATCTATTCTATGTTAATATTTTTTTACTTATATTAAATATTATACTTATAACTGCATTATAGCCACTTTATATTCATACTATATTAATATTCCCTATACTTATGTCATATATTATACTTATAGCTATACACTATACCCACACATTCTAGATCTGTTTTCCATCCTATATATTTATAGATTAGTAAACGAATACATGCGCTTCCCTATATTTATTTACTTATGTATACTCATTTACATTATCATATATACACTCATGCTTGCCGGAGGTCTCCCTAGAAGCAGTCTCTCTACCCCTCGGGTAGAGGTATGACTGTCTAAATCTTACCTATTGGGTATTGTTATTGTTGTTGTTGTTGTTGCATTATCTTGTGTTAATCGTGCCACTGCTTTGTGAATTTTTTGGTTAGGTCTTTTGGACATTGTAAGGAACTGCACGTATGTTGGAATGGCCGATGATGCTTTTGCTCTTCTACAGCACAATACCCATCTATATCTCGCGAATGTTGTCAATTTGAGGTAATATACTAGTTTTGTTTTTCAGCTTTTTTAGGAAATGTTCAATTTGGTAGTCCCATAGCAAAAAAGCTCATATTGGCTTCGTGAAAATATTCACGAGCTAGTATGGATCTTATAATGTGCACAGCCAGATTAGAAGGTAGATCTGATGTAGTTAATTTGGTCACAATGTAAACAAGCTAAAGGACTTCATGTATCTTTATATATAACTTTGTTTAGTTCCACCGGTTATGCACTATATATTTTCTTTCTTGACTCCCATCTTTTTGTAGCAAAGAGCTCATGTATCAACTGGTTCTACAAAGATTTGGTTACTTTAATGCAATACAATTAAGTGATCCTGCTCCACTGCAAGAATTAATCACTCTGGCATTGAGGGAGGAGGATCCAGATACAGAAGGCAATGAAAATGATGATTTTAAAGTAACGATTGCTGAAGTAAGATTATCTATTAATAAGTTCACTCTATTGATCATTTTTCTTTATTTTATTTTGCACTGATGACTATATATAGCCAGAGAGTTTGCTGCTTTTATGGTTGCCTACGTTGTTTTTTGTGTATCAAATTTTTTGGTTTCCAGGTGCTATATAATCATCATATAATTACTTATGCCGAAGGCTGAAATGCTTGATGAATATGTCGGCATTCATCAAGCTCTAGTTTCCGATGTAGGATATGTAGTACAGCAACATTATTTATTCTTTTGTTAGAGCTGCTTCTTCATATTATGCACAGATGAACACAAAACTACTTACACAGAAGGCTGAAATGCTTGATGAATATTTTGGCATTCATGTGGATCCACTGGGCAATTTGTCAAGGCTTCCTGTCATACTGGACCAGCACACACCTGACATGGATCGTGTTCCAGAATTTGTTCTATGTCTGGGAAATGATGTAAGTTACGTACACATAAATAAGTACATACCTATTCATATATGATAAATTTACTTCTACTATATGAGCTTAGTCTTTGGTCCCATGAGATTCAAAATTTTTGACTTTATAAGCAAATGAATGGGAGTGCAATAATTACACAAGAGATGTGTAAACCATGCCCAAAAATTTTCTTACAGGCCGGGCCCATAATCTGAATCTGCCTTCATATACAGGATGAGCACATATAAATATGTATAGAGATTGGGTTATGGCCTGAAAACAATGGAAACTAACAGACATATTACAGAACTAATAACCAGACCAAAATGTCTATTTATAACAATTTAATATAAAAATCAAGAAAAAAAAACAAGCTTTACAATAGTCTGATAATCTAAGATATGTGTGCATTATAGTTAAAAGTCACATTCCGAGTTGCTTTGAGATGTATTGAGTACAGGTTTACATAATTAGCGGGATTTTGTAGGTCATTTGGGATGATGAGAAAATTTGCTTTCAAACGATAGCTGCTGCTCTTGGGAACTTCTATGCTATGTATCCACCTCTATTACCAAATCCATCAGGTGATGGTTCCGAGTTTTATAATAGAGGAGGTCAGAAAGGAGGTGTTTCAGAAGGTATGGATCTTCTTCAGTAATTGGTATCTCCCTTAGTGAAGTAGAGTCATATTTCTTACTTAAGTAATACATATTAAAAGTAATTTCTTTTTTGGAAGTTCAGTCTGATAAATAAAGTTAAAAGAGTGATTTTGGGGTGTTGTATCCTCTAGAAATGATAATTTGGAAGATGCTATATTTCAGGGAATGATATGGTGGACGAAGGAGTTGATAACGAGCTACTTTCTGAAGCTGAGAATGCTTGGGCCCAGCGAGAATGGTCAATACAACACGTTTTGTTTCCTTCTATGCGGCTCTTTTTTAAGCCCCCAACTTCAATGGCCACAAATGGAACATTTGTGCAGGTACCAAAATTTTCTTGTAGATCTGAGTTTATTATGCTCTCATATAGTGGCTCCGATATTACTTGTTTTCATTTCTGATCTTCATGCAATTCATGAGGCTATCTACTTGTGCACATGATGTCTGTTCGAATAAATTTTAAATCTTAAATTAAATCTGCTAATCACCAGTGGTTGTTGGACTCTGCAATATTATAGACAGATATTAACATTATGTGTTAATAACTAACGTTGGCTTTGCTTTTAGGTGGCCTCTCTGGAGAAGCTATACAAGGTTTTTGAGAGATGCTAAAGACGCCCATTTATGTTTGTTGGCCAAAGCTGGTGTGTAGATAGGCTATAGTGGTTATCAGTAGTCTATATCTAGGTGTCCCATATTTTTTGTTCAAGTGGCTGATTTTTGAATAACATTTATCAGAATATCTTGAAAGAATGTTGGAGGGTGTTGCCGATGGCTTGATCTTCACTTTACTTTATTAGCGGCTTTACTTGAATGAGAAACATCTCATGTAATCCAAGAATCTATCATGGTAGATGGAGATCTTTCACCAGATAACATCTATTGTCAATAGCTTCAGCCCAAAATTGCTATGAAAGTCGAGGGTCGTACTGTATGCAATAAAATGTGGCGCCTTACCATAACATGGTTCTAAACTATCATATATCCCTATCAACCATTGTTTTTTCACTCCTTAAGCTACCCAAACATCTCATTCTCCGATCACTAAAAAAACATTCAAATCTTTATAGAGATCAATGACAACAATCAAAAGCCTTCACTCATCATACAAAATAGAACCTCATATAATCAAGGATTCTTTTAGAAGTATGGCTATGAGGACTGAATGAAACCCTGCATTGCTTGTACGTGCTTTCTTGATTTTGCGCCATTTAAAAATCCCTGTTTGCAGAGTGTTTCATACTTTGATGTTCTCCTCAATTGATATGACCCACTTTTTGATTCCCATGCCATGACTTTGTATACTCATAAGCATCATTTTGGGTGCCTGCTAGATTAATCTTCAAGCATTAATGAATTGTTCAACAAGGATCTTGTCAGTTATGCTTAATTGTCAGAGTTTACATTAATGTTTCAATCCCGTATTGTGAACTTCTCTATATTATAAACAGTTTTAACTGAAAACCGATACTTGAAAATTTTCGATCCTAATATTCCTTGGTACCTGCAGGAGCTTGATACATTCCGAAATCCAGATATGTCTACCTGACGAATTATAGAAGTTCCACCAGACAACAATAGCGTAAGAATCACTAGATATATTACAATTAAATCTACTACTTTAATTAATGAAATATTTAAGTAATACCTTTTCTATTGTTGACCTTCATAAGCTATATCTTTCATGGACCACTGAGTTGCTGTCTTCAATGCAGCTATGCGGACATTGGACCTCTGAGTTCTTGTCTTTAATAGATCTATGCATGAACATTAACAAACCCACAACAGCTTAGTGTTTGGTCTCGATTTACTTAATTACTTTGTACTTGAAATATCGATAATAGTTGCATATTTGCCAAAATAATGTAGTAGCTACTGCAAAGGCATTAGAGTATTACACACGAAAACTTTTGCCAATATTCTTGTCTTGTCTTTGTTAATACTATCATACTATCATGATTAGTAACCACTTTCTCGGGGATCTTTCCACAAGTATCCATGATTTATTTTATCTGTAATCGACGAGTGCTTTTGATTGTAACTATCCACTTTCATATTTCTTTCGTCCTTCATAACTTTTAAGCTATGGTGCGTCTATCATAAATGATAAAGAGCAATATTTCAGTACCATTTATGGGAAAATCATCCACTATCTCATTTGGCACTTACCATCTCCATTTTTGTTTGTGTTTGAAACTTGGTTCAATCTTTCTCGCTCCATTCCAAATCTTGCCTTTATCTTCATGAGTTGCATGCGCATCTCTGCATAGAACGATATTCCTCATTTGGGGTTAGAAGACTCCCTAGGGTTTTCTAAATTATTGTAACTAATAAAACACTCAGATGATGTTCTTTTAGCCGGCTTATCACCAAATACCTTCAACTAATTCAGAGATACTATGTACCCTTTCTGTGCTCCACATGATTATTTAGTCACACTAGCTTGGACTATTGTAATCAAACTTCTTTATACCTTATCGGAGATTTTTTTTTTCTTTTTTTCAACAAGAAACAATTTTTAGATTCTGATCAAAATTGAATTCTTTAATCCTTTGCCCATATTGTCATTCTAATGTTTATTGTAGTTTTGCTTCCAAACCCAAAATATAATAATGCTAAGTCAATTATTTACATCCAAAATACAAAGACAGATCATAAGCATCTAAAAACTGATCAATCAATATCGATCTTTTGCAATCTGTTTTTTATACTCTTAGCCGTCTACCAAGACTATACTTCTTAGCCATCTACTAAGACCATATATACCGTAACCTCCTTTGATAACATACACACAAAAATGGATACAGTTACCACCACAGATGAGAAGAAGCCTCATGTCATCTGTGCCCCACTACCAGCACAAAGCCACATAAAGGCCATGCTCAAACTTGCAGAGTTTCTCCACCACAAGGGACTCCAAATTACCTTTGTTAACACAGATCATATGCACAAGCGTTTGCTCAAATCTGGTGGTCCCCACTGCCTCGATGGCTCATCAACTTTTCATTTCGAAACAATTCCTGACGGCATACCTCACACTTCTGAAGATGACGATGGTTCAGTAATACTCATGCGTTATGTTGAAACCACCTTCTTGACTCCTTTTCTTGATCTTGCAACCAAACTTCCAACTCCTCCTAATTGTATCATCTCCGATGGATTCATGTCGGTTTTCACCATTGATGCTGCACAAAAGCTAGGAATCCCCATCATGCTCTACTGGACATTTTCAGCTAGTGGCTTCATGGGTATTTACCAGATGCAATCCCTTGTCGAAAAAGGACTTGTACCTCTTAAAGGTTTGATAATTATTTTAGATAGATAAAGGTACATGAGATGATACTGTCCACTCGGTTGATGTGTATTTGGGGGATCCTACTTCACTTTTTAAATTTACTCATGTTAGTATTGCCCTTTTTAAACATTATCGAAAGTAAGTTATCCATTTTAAGGTGAATTGAAGTAAAAAATAATTAAACATTACCCTATAGTACATTACCTTCCTTGCATTATTCCCCTTAATTTTAAATATGCAATCTCTTTTTGTATGTAGCGAATGGAATAATAGTGCTTATTCATGTTAACAGATGAAAGTTACTTGAAAGATGAGTTTTTAGAAACTACTATTGACTGGATTCCCGGAATGGAAGGAATACGAATAAAGGATTTGAACACCATCCTCCAGACTACTGACCCAGATGATTATCTGTTGAGAATTTGTATTGAAGCTACTCAAAACTCCCACAATGTTTCATACAATGTCTTCCACACGTTTGACGCTTTGGAGCCTAGTATAGTCAATGCTCTCTCATCCATGTTTTCTCAAGTTTACACAGTTGGCCCGATGCAGTTACTGCTTAATCAGATTCCTGAAAATGAAAAACAAACGGAAATGTCGAATTTCAATTCATATAGCTTATGGAAAGAAGAACTAGATTGTTTGGAGTGGCTCCAATCCAAGGAACCAAAGTCTGTCATTTATGTTAATTTTGGAAGTTCTACACTAATGCCTTTAGATGATCTCATAGAATTCGGTTTGGGACTTGCTAACAGTAACCACTATTTCCTTTGGATAATACGGTCTAATTTGCTCATAGGGGAATCTGCAGTTTTGCCTCCTGAATTTGAGGAACATATAAAAAATAGAGACTTTATAGCAAGCTGGTGCTCACAAGAAAAGGTCCTGAACCACCCCTCAATTGGAGGGTTCTTGACACATTGTGGTTGGGGTTCCACCATTGAGAGCTTGTCGGCTGGTGTACCAATGATATGTTGGCCTTATCTGTGGGACCAGGTGACTAATTGTTGGTATATATGGAATAAATGGGAGGTTGGATTGGAAATGGGAAAAAATGTGAAAAGGGAGGAAGTTACAAAGCTTGTACAAGAGTTGATGGGAGAAAAAGGTGAGAAATTGAGGAACAAAGCAATAGAGTGGAAGGAAAAGGCTCTTGCAGCAACAGGTCCCAATGGTTCATCATCGTTGAGTGTCAACAAACTTATTGACGAAATCATTAGGCTTTCAAGGAACTGACAAGTTTTCGTATTATATGTTTAAAAGAGAGGCAACTACAAACAGGGTGAACAAAATGTACACTACTGATTTGGAGTGGTCTGCAGTTGATAGAGCGTGCGAAATATTAATGTTTGCTTTTCTTTTAGGCATAATTCTGTATTTTGCAGTGTTTGAAGTGTGTATGTATTATTATACTACGTATGTTGCTTGTAAGCTAAATGGTCATTTCTACTTATTTCAATAAGTCACTTCTTTGTCACTTTAATTATCTTTTATCTGTTACGAATAGGTACCTTGTTGGTAACTGTCAAATTTGATATTTCTTTGGTTCCACGTAGCTAGTAAGTTCACGTAACTTTGTTGTATCTTTCATGAATATTATTGAAGAGCAATAATCTAAGACCTCTTAATTACGGGAACATCATCTACTTACTGATCATTTTGCCCATAGTCATAGCCGTTTCCTTTTTGTTTGGAACAGGAAACTTGATTCAGTTAAATTTATCTGTCTCCTGTGGATCATCACAGTCTTAGTCTTCGATCATCTTCCAAGAGATGCACATCTCTATTTACAACCATATTCCTCATTTGTGGGACTTGGTAAGGTTTTCTGAATGTATCATTTCATTTAAAAACACCAAATACCTTAAAAAATTTCCGAGGTTGTAGCCATTCTATGCTGCAAATTAAATAATGATTTGGTCAAACTTGGGATCTTCCTAGATTGTAAATTTAATTCTTATGTTATCTTCTTTTCATCAAAAACACTTGTTAAATTCAGGGTCAATAGCCAGTTTCTTTTAATGGTTTCCATTTTTCTCATTAGGTTTGGTTATTGTTTTTGTTACTTTTGAAACCCAAAATCTGCAATGCTAAGACAACTGTATATGTGCATCCAAATTACAAATGTACTAAGACTATTTACTTCTTTAATAGCGGTGAATAAAGCCCGTATATACATAGCGCAATCTCCTTGGAAATTAAACATACAGTGAAGAATAGATACACTGGCTGCAAGTGATAAGAAGCCTCATGTCATCTGTGCCCCACTACCAGCACAAAGCCACATAAAGGCCATGCTCAAACTTGCAGAGATTCTCCACCACAAGGGATGACTCCATATTACATTTGTTAACACAGAGTACATGCACAAGCGTTTGCTCAACTCTGGTGGACCCCACTGCCTCGATGGTTCATCTAGTTTTCGATTTAAAACAATTCCCAACAGCGTTCCTCATACTTCTGAAGATGATGATGGTTCAGAAGAACTACTCTTGAACTACGTTGAAACCAGTTTCTTGACTCCTTTTCTTGATATTGCAACCAAACTTCCAATTCCTCCTACTTGTATCATCTCCGATGGCTTCATGTCAGCTTTAACCTTTGATGCTGCAAAAATTCTAGGAGTCCCCCACATGTTTTACTTGACACATGCTGCTTATGGCTTCATGGGTATGTACCAGATCAAATCACTCATCAACAAAGGACTTGTACCACTGAAAGGTTTGCTTTTAAATTTTTGTGTGTGTTAGATAAACAATATTGCATGAAACGATAGTATTAATTGCACTTGTGTGGTTGGCCGGTATCGTTACCTCATTTGTGCCTGAAGACCGTAACTCACTTCATAACGTTTTAAAATAGGTACCTTGGCATCCCAAAAGGGTATAATAGTAATAAAATTTTTACATAGAAAGGTAGCATACTTATATGTCAATATAACCTCAATTAATTGTTATATAGAGTAAGTTGCTCATTTTTTAGATGTATATGAAATCCAATACAAATGAACATAAGTTAGTACATTACTTTCATTGCAATATATATTCCCTTACTAAATATGCCCTATAGTTCTCTTTTTCTATATATGTACAAAATGGAATAATAGTGGTCATCATGGATACAGATGAAAGTTACTATTGATTGATGAAATTGTTATGCTTTCAAGGAACTAAAGAGGTTTTGTATAATATGTTTGAAAGAACGGCAACTACAAACAGGGTGAAAAAAATCATGTATACTACTAATGTTAATGTTTGTGTTCCTTTTAGGCATACTTGTGTATCTTGGACCACTGAGTTCTTGTCTTTAATAGATCTATGCATGAACATTAACAAACCCACAACAGCTTAGTGTTTGGTCTAGATTTACTTAATTACTTTGTATTTGGAATATCGATAATAGTTACATATTTGCCAAAAAAATGTAGTAGCCACTGCAAAGGCATTAGAGTAGTACACCCGAAACTTTTTCCAATATTCTTGTCTTGTCTTTGTTAATACTATCATACTATCATGATTAGTAAGCTTAATTAGCTCTGTTCACTCACTTAACCCAATTAACCAGTTTCTCGGAGATCTTTCCACAAGTATCCATGTTTTGTTTTATCTGTAATCGATGAGTGCTTTTGATTGTAACTATCCAATTTGATATTTCTTTCGTCCTTCATAACTTGTAACCTCACACAGCTATGATGCGTCTATCATAAATGTTAAATAGCAATATTTTAGTACCTCTTATGGGAAAATCATCCACTATCTAATTTGGCACTTATCATTTCCATTTTTGTTTGTGTTTGAAACAGGAAACTTGATTCAATCTTTCTCGCTCCATTCCAAGTCTTGCCTTTATCTTCATGAGTTGCATGCGCATCTCTGAATAGAACGATATTCCTCATTTGGGGTTAGAAGACTCCCTATGGTTTTCTAAATTATTGTAGCTAATAGAACACTCAGATGATGTTCTTTTAGCCGGCTTATCAGCAAATACCTTCAACTAATTCAGAGATACTATGTACCCTTTCTATGCTCCACATGATTATTTAGTCACACTAGCTTGGACTATTGTAATCAAACTTCTTTATACCTTATTGGAGATTTCTTTTTTTCAACAAGAAACAATTTTTATATTCTTATCAAAACTTGAATTCTTTAATCCTTGCCATCATTGTCATTCTAATGTTGATTGTAGTTTTGCTTTTAAACCATAAATATAGTAATGCTAAGACAATTACTTTCATCCAAATTACAAAGACAGATCACAAGCATCTAAAAATGGATCAATCAATATCGATCTTTTGGAAATAGTTTTATATACTCTTGGCCATCTACCAAGACTACACTTCTTAGCCGTCTACTAAGACCATATATATACCATAACCTCCTTTGATAACATACACACAAAAATGGATACAGTTACCACAAATGAGAAGAAGCCTCATGTCATCTTTGCCCCACTACCAGCACAAAGCCACATAAAGGCCATGCTCAAACTTGCAGAGTTTCTCCACCACAAGGGACTCCAAATTACCTTTGTTAACACAGATCATATGCACAAGCGTTTGCTCAAATCTGGTGGTCCCCACTGCCTCGATGGCTCATCAACTTTTCATTTTGAAACAATTCCTGATGGCATCCCTCACACTTCTGAAGATGACGATGGCTCAGCACTACTCTTGCATTATGTTGAAACCACTTTCTTGACTCCTTTTCTTGATCTTGCAACCAAACTTCCAACTCCTCCTACTTGTATCATCTCCGATGGATTCATGTCGGTTTTCACCATTGATGCTGCACAAAAGCTAGGAATCCCCATCATGCTCTACTGGACACTTTCAGCTTGTGGCTTCATGGGTATTTACCAGATCCAATCCCTCATCGAAAAAGGACTTGTACCTCTTAAAGGTTTGATTTTTATGTATATTATAGATAGATAAAGTTGTATGACATGATACTGTACTATCGGTTGATGTGTATTTGGGGGATCCTACTTCACTTTTTAAATTTACTCATGTTAGTATTGCCCTTTTTAAACATTATCGAAAGTAAGTTATCCATTTTAAGGTGAATTGAAGTAAAAAATAATTAAACATTACCCTATAGTACATTACCTTCCTTGCATTATTCCCCTTAATTTTAAATATGCAATCTCTTTTTGTATGTAGCGAATGGAATAATAGTGCTTATTCATGTTAACAGATGAAAGTTACTTGAAAGATGAATTTTTAGAAACTACTATTGACTGGATTCCCGGAATGGAAGGAATACGAATAAAGGATTTGAACACCATCCTCCAGACAACCGACCCGGATGATGTTGTGTTGAGAATTTGTATTGAAGCTACACAAAATTCCCATTATGTTTCATCCAATCTCTTCCACACGTTTGACGCTTTGGAGCCTAGTTTAGTCAATGCTCTCTCATCCATGTTTTCTCAAGTTTACACAGTTGGCCCGATGCAGTTACTACTTAATCAGATTCCTGAAAATGAAAAACAAAAGGAAATGTCAAATTTCAATTCATATAGCTTATGGAAAGAAGACCTAGAGTGTTTTGAGTGGCTCCAATCCAAGGAACCTAAGTCTGTCATTTATGTTAATTTTGGAAGTTTTACAGTAATGTCTTTAGACGATCTCATAGAATTCGGCTGGGGGCTTGCTAACAGTAACCACTATTTCCTTTGGATAATACGGTCTAATTTGCTCATAGGGGAATCTGCAGTTTTGCCTCCTGAATTCGAGGAACATATAAAAAATAGAGGCTTTATAGCAAGCTGGTGCTCACAAGAAAAGGTCCTGAACCACCCCTCAATTGGAGGGTTCTTGACACATTGTGGTTGGGGTTCCACCATTGAGAGCTTGTCGGCTGGGGTGCCAATGATATGTTGGCCTTATCTGTGGGACCAGGTGACTAATTGTCAGTATATATGGAATAAATGGGAGGTTGGACTGGAAATGGGAAAAAATGTGAAAAGGGAGGAAGTTACAAAGCTTGTACAAGAGTTGATGGAAGAAAAAGGTGAGAAACTGAGGAACAAAGCAATAGAGTGGAAGGAAAAGGCTCATGCAGCAACAGGTCCCAATGGTTCATCATCGTTGAGTGTCAACAAACTTATCGACGAAATCATTAGGCTTTCAAGGAACTAAAAAGTTTTCGTATTATATGTTTAAAAGAGGGGCAACTGCAAACAGGGTGAACAAAATGTACACTACTGATTTGGAGTGGTCTGCAATTGATAGTGCGTGCGAAATGTTAATGTTTGCTTTTATTTTAGGCATAATTCTGTATTTTGCAGTGTTTGAAGTGTGTATGTATTATTATACTACGTATGTTGCTTGTAAGCTAAATGGTCATTTCTAGTTTTTTCAATATGTCACTTCTTTGTCACTTTAGATTTTTTTTCTGTTACCAATAGGTACCTTTATTGTAACTGACAAATTTGATATTTCTTTGGTTCCACATAGCTGGTAAGTTCACGCATATTTTTTGTATCTTCCTTGATATTATTGAAGATCAATATTCTAAGAACCCTTAATTATGAGTACATCATCTACTTACTGATCATTTTTCCACTCGTCATCCCCGTTTACTTTGTGTTTGAAACAGGAAACTTAATCCAGTTAATTTATCTTTCTCCCGTGGATCATCACAGTCTTAGTCTTTGATCATCTTCCGAGAGATGCACATCTCTATTTACAACCATATTCCTCGTTTGTGGAACTTGGTAAGGTTTTCTGAATGTATCATTCCACAAGAAAAGGTCTTGAACCACCTGTCAATTGGAGAGTTCTTGACTCATTGTGGTTGGGGTGCCGATGATATGTTGGCCTTATTTTTGGGACCAGCTGACCAATTGTAGGTATGTATGGAAGGAATGGGAGGTTGGATTCGAGATGGGAAAACATGTGAAAAGGGAGGAAGTTGAAAGACGTGTACAAGAGTCGATTGGAGGTGACATATTGAGGAATAAGGCCTTGGAGTGGAAGGAAAAGGCTCTTATGGCAAAAGGTCCAAATGGCTCATTGTCGTTGAGTGTCCACAAATTGATTGAGGAAATTGTTATGCTTTCAAGGAACTAAAGAGTTTTCCTATAATATGTTTGAAAGAAGGGCAACTACAAACAGGGTGAAAAAAATCATGTATACTACTAATGTTAATGTTTGTGTTCCTTTTAGGCATACTTGTGTATCTTGTAGTGTTTAAAGTGTGTATGTACTATATATATGTTACATTTATGCTAAATGTTTATTTATAGTTTTTTGAAAATGTCACTTCCTTTTCAGTCTAATTAAGTAGTGCATGAATCCATAAAACATTGATTTAATAACATGAATCAAATAAGCATATATTAGGCTTATTGGCCAGTGAGTCTAAGTTGATATATATTCAAACCGAGAACTATTAAGACAACTTCATCGATCTCATCGAGTTATATATCAAGACTATCTGGACAACTTCATCAAGTCTTTGCTTTTGGTCTTAACTTTTGTCTTTTTTTCCTTTATTGTGTTATACCTTTCTAGGTTCATTGTCGCAGGAGTTAACTTTTACGACTGTAATTAAATTTCAAAGTTATACAAAAGTCAAAAATTTGTAGCAGTTATTGGGGCATAACTTTTGATTTGTATATATTTGTAGTTGTTTTCTAACGTATATGATTTGATTTGTTTGTTCTTATATGAGACGTAATAGTCCATCTTAACTGTAAGCAATATCGCATCTCGTGGTTGTTTTCGTTCCGGGCCCCATCACCAATTAAAATACAAGTAAGATAATCCAAACGTCAAACAAGAAAGATACCAACAAAGATAATAAAACAGAATGACATAATCTAGTTTGGTTTTGGGCAAAATCATTCATATAAACCAAAAATGAGTTTGTCTGTTTTCCTTAGAAAAGGCAGACCTTATTATTTTCAAATTATTTATTTGTACATAGACAATAAACAATAGACAATAGACAACCATTTAAACCTTCACATATTATATGCAGGCATAATTGTGTGTTAACCGATGCAGTTCTTTAATATCTTACTATCATGATATCTCTGGACAGTAACATATAATTAATGATAATACTTAATAAGAGTTCATTCTATCTATTATTGTTTGTAAGTAGAACTATCACAACTCTTTATATATGGATAAAATATCTGAAATGTCACTTAATAATATCTAATTAAAAAGTTATAAAAATCAAGGTTGTTAATTTCAAGTGATTAGCACTAACTTGCAGACAAATGAAATACAGTTTTCAATAATTAAAGAAAATACTGCCGGCTTATATATTAAGACTGGGAGGATTAAATATATTAACATACCTTAAAACTATCTTACAAGTTAAGATCACAAACATGGAGATCTCCGTCATGTTTATTAACATTACTCGTTGTATATTTGCTTTTCTATTAGTTTAGAAATAGTTTAGATAACTGCTACAACTGGGTACATTTTTTCTGACACCTCCAAAACAATCGCCCACTTACCCTTCTGAAAACATACACAAAAGCATGGCCACAGTGCCCAAAACTGAGATGAAACCTCATGTAATATTCATGCCATATCCAGCACAAAGTCACATAAAAGCGATGCTGAAACTAGCAGAGCTGTTTCACCGTAAGGGGATTCAGATAACATTCGTTAACACAGAAATCAACCATGAGCGTTTCCTTAAATCAGGTGGGCCACACTGCCTTGACGGATCACCTGGTTTCCAATTCAGAACAATTCCTGATGGCAGTTCGGTAAATGATGCAGCCCACACTGTAATTCAACTTTGGAATGAACTGGAAACCGATTTCTTGGATTACTTTCTTGATCTTGTAACAAAACTTCCAAATCCTCCAACTTGTATTATATCCGATGGATTTATGTCGGCTTTCACTATTGATGCTGCACTAAAGCTAAAAATTCCGGTTATGCTCTACTGGACGATAGCTGCCTGTAGCTACATGGGTTTTTACCAGATGAAATCTTTGGTCGAAAAAGGAATTGTACCACTTACAGGTTTAAACTTTTTATGTACCTCATAGCCGTGTTCATTCTTTTTAGGGTCAAGTGACTATAATTGTATTAAACTTTACATGAAATTCTTTGACGTGTCAATATATATTATGGGTTAAGCTAATGGATTTGATTTTTGGGTTACATAATGGTTAAATAGGGGTAAAAGTTGAAAGTACAATGGTGAAATGAGACATAAAAATGTACGTTGGGAAAAAAGGGACAAAACTGAAACCAGTTAATTTTTGCTTTTGTATGTGTCCTATAATTTAGTGATCGGGTAACCGGTAACTTTGATCACGTGTCAACTATATATATAAGATGCCACTTCTTCCATCACATCATTGCCACATTATCAAAGCCGGGCCATGTCACTGGTTTACAGCTATGATAGCTCGGCTACATACAGACATACAGTAGCAATAATTAAAAGTTCATAGAAACTTTTATAGTTGGATAATACAAGAGAATTTTGAGTAAAGCTAGATAAATACATTTTCAAGCACTTAACCCTTCTTTTTTTGTGTACATGATGTAACTTAACATTTGCCGTGAATATGAATATGCAGATACAAATCAAGTAACACTAGAAAAAACTCTTGATTGGATTCCAGGAATGAAAGGTATCCGTCTAAAAGATCTGCCAAGCATGGTTCGGACCCCAAATCCAAATGGAAAATTTTTTACGTTCCCCATGGAAGCTGCACAAAGATCTGACATAGTTTCACATAATATCATCCACACATTTGATGAGTTGGAGGCTAGTATTATCGATGCTTTTTCATCGATGTTTTCACATGTTTACACGGTTGGCCCACTGCAGTTACTTCTTGATCAAATACCCAAGGAAAAAAATGAAACAGAGCAATCGAATTTCAATGGCTACAGTTTACTAAAAGAAGAACCAGAGTGTTTGCAATGGCTTGAATCCAAGAAACCGAACTCTGTCATTTACGTGAATTTTGGGAGTTCAACAATAATGTCTAGGGAAGACCTTATAGAATTCGGTTGGGGACTTGCTAATAGCACCCACAATTTTCTTTGGATAATAAGATCTGATATGGTTATAGGGGAGTCTGCGGTTATGCCTCCAGAATTTGTGGACCATATTAAAAACAGAGGGTTTATAGGAAGCTGGTGTGCACAGGAAAAGGTCCTGAACCACAGTTCGGTTGGAGGGTTCTTGACACATGGTGGGTGGGGTTCGACCATCGAAAGCTTGTCAGCTGGGGTGCCAATGATATGCTGGCCCTTTGTGGCGGACCAGATGACTGATTGTCGGTATATATGTAATGAATGGGGGGTTGGATTAGAGATGGAGGATAATGTGAAAAGGGAAAATGTTGAAAAGCTTGTAAGAGGGTTGATGGGAGAAACGGGTCAAAATTTGAGGAACAAAGCCATGGAGTGGAAGGTTAAGGCCCGGATTGCCACCGGGCCTAACGGCTCGTCTTCTTTGAATGTAGACAAACTTGTTAAGGAAATCACTATGCTATCAAGTAACTAGTTATTTGTGACTAGATTCTTCATGTAATATATAAATTTGTTGGTTAAAAAGGATCCACGGGAAGTAACTGTTTTGAGGAAAGCAGCCCTTTTTACCCATAATATACACTTATGAGTATTTTAACCACAACTTTGAATAAATTAAAATAAAATAACACTATTTTGTCATAAATTAGCTATGAGTTTAAGTGGTCATCATGTATTGTAAGCTTAGTTATTAGAAGTAGATCAAACCATTTGCAAATCGAAAACAGCTGGTTAACTATAGCACACACTAAAATACACACAAGATTCTTTAGTCCACATGAACGCATGGACATCAATGATCAAAATAAACTAAGAAAACACAACCGACAATTCTCACACATTGTATCAACCATCAGGTTTTTATTCAAGAAGCAACACGATATGCCACAATCGATTATCATCGTCGTCATCTCCTTACTCCCATTGCAGAAATCACCTAAACATAAATTATCTTGTCATTAGAAGACTACTAGATAAATCCGTCTTCAAGATTCATTTGTGCTAATTGATTAAGTAGTTTAGATTTTTGTACCCAAGGTGAAGGGAATGTTTATGAGGAATTGAGTACGCAGCATGAACAACCTCCACAGGATCCATTATATTCAGTTGAAGCGAGTTCCTAGCAAGGTATGATTGTATTGCATTATAGTCATGTCCTGTGTTCATGTTTAGCTGCTGCACGCTCTCACTTTCAGCAATCTGTGCATAAAAAAGAAGGCACACGCATACTCGATCACATAACAGATTACGCTCCATTTATAATATTTCATGTTTAATATAGATTTCATGTTCTCTAATGAGGATAACTTACTTCTACCTTTGAACGTAAGAACGCGTTGTGATGTTCCAGCTCCACTTCCTGTATTACCAATTAACAAATAAATCAATACTAATTCTTTTTGAATAGCAAAGTGGATTGCAATTAAACAAGATAAATTAAATACAAAACAGTGAACATATATAGGATAATGTAGAGTTACCCTTCTCTGCAAATTTTCAGTTTCAGCAAGTATCATGTCATTCTGTCAGAATTAAAATGAAACCAATTGTAAAACCAATTTAAAATTAACAAATATATAAATATATATATATATATAAATACATATGTGTGTCTGCGAGATTGTTGATTGCACCTTCTTGGACCTGATCCTTGAGATTCCTCTCTCTAGCCTGGTCTCCAACTGCTTCAGTTCCTTCACATTTAAACAGCCCAAACCTTCACCCGTGAGATGCCTGCATATATAAGAAAACAAAAGAGAAAACAAGAATCATTTTTCTCTTTATTTTATCTGTCGTTTTGATGCCACCTTTGGTGGGCCATGAGTGCTGATATAATTTTTTCATAGTGTTTATTTATTATCTCCTGTATTTGTTGAGCATTGTCTTCAATCATCCGGAAGTATAGCATTGTTTAGGCATCAAGCGTCAAGAATAATAATTCAAATATGGTGATTGCTCAAAAGAAAAAAATGTTGAAACAAAACAACCTAGTAAATGCCTACTAAGCCTGATTATCAGAAGAAAGCAAGGAGAACTTGGGGACATATTTGATGTAAAGAGAGTTTTTGAAAGTTGATACATATATTTAGGGTTTAGTGTCTGAAAATGCATATAATTTTTCAAAAAAACTACTGTGTGTATCGTTTTTTTAACGTCTCAAATTACATTGTATGTGATATTTTGACGTGAGACTTTGTATAAGTGCCACGTGGGTACTTGTATGGATGACACACCAGCCAAATTACATTAATCAAGGGATTTTTAGGAGTTCAATACATTTAATAGAGACGGGAAAAAGACGATACACACAATAGCTTTTTTGACAAAGTTGAACGCATTTTCAAACACTAAAGCCATGTATTTATTCTGAATGTGTTAATTCATGTACATGTCTTAGATCAGTATGTACCTGTTAGTATTTTGAAGCATTTGTATCTGCTGTCGGAGTTTCTTCGACTCTTGTTGATAATACTGCATTCAGCATAAACAATGCCAACTATATATGATGTTCAATACGACATAATTACAACCACTACACTTAAGTTGTGTGTTAAAACATGTTATTGGGTTGCTGACTTGCTGTTGAGAAAGAATAATATATTTTTGTGATAGGTAATTATATTCTAAAAAGAAATTGGTTTAATATAAGGACATGATTGTCATAAAATATGAGCTAAAACAACTTCATGATTATTATGAACAATCTGGTAGATTTCCACATGAAAAACTTGATACTTTTTTATTAGTTTTATACATTTTCATCTACCTTTTCAATAAAAAGAAGTTAAAAGTTTTAATATTGATTGAAAGAGTATTCAAGTGAAATTTAATAATAGCATTAACTCTATGTGTATTACTTTATAATAATAATAGAATTCATCTTAATATATCTACCTGAAAATAGTAAAGGATCATGTTAATTTATGACTTCCAGTACTTCCACCACCTATAAGTTTTAATACGTATAAGTATGTCACAAGCTTATCATTTTACAGCTTTTGAATAATCCATAATAACTCAACATATTTGTATTGAGATGCATGTTTTTAGCGATGCATTTTGTCAGCGGTGTAGAAAATGATATTATATTAACAAGCAGCTAGTTAAATACCAGACATGAGACCGATCGTAGCTTACCTTGAAATTTAGAGCGACTCTAAAAAGAAGAAGTTCATTTGAGCAAGTTTTTCATATCAAACTTTGTAATTATGTCAAGTTGTACAAGATCATCGTCGTTGATGTCATTTCAAGTTTCAATATCAATGTCATGTATAGAAATTTAGTTTCGACAATTAGAGTTTCAACAGACAATTTGTCATCTTCATAGGAATGTAATTTCACTTGATCTTTCAATGCAATACCTATTCTCCGCCAAATAGAAGACTATATAAGATTAAGTAAAGAGATACAGTATCTTACTTGAGCATTAATCTCTTGAGTTGACCACTGGTTTGGTGTACTTGAAGTTGCCTTCTTGTATCTCTCTATGGTTGATTTTATGCTATGATAGAGATACAAAAACAAATATAAAAATATATAAATATATCATTGAAAGAGATCATATAATTATCGAAGGTAATTTTTAGGGTTAATAGACAGATTGGGTATCAAGCTTTGTGTAAATGTTCAATTTTATGAACCAACTTTTTTTCGTTACAATTTTATAAACGTAGTATATGGGTTGTTCACTAAGATTATCATTCTAATGAAATTTATTCATTTACATGAATCCGGTAACCTGTGACCTTTTAATAACCGGCATGTTTTGTAAGTACATTCATGTAATTGTAACGAAAAAAAGTTGGTTTATGAAATTGAACATTTACGCAAAGTTTGATACGTAATCTGTAAAAAAAAAAAGAAGCCAAATATAAAAAGTCACGCCATAAATAATGCCACGTAGCCATTTAAGCGGTGTAGTAACCGGAAGTCTAAGAATTTTTGACCGTTTTCAATAGTACGTTCATCTAATTACCAGAAAAAGTTAATTCATGATATTGAACATTCACGCAAAGTTTGATACCCAATCTGTCTATTAACCCTAATTTTTGCTATTCCTAACCTATTGAGACTCATAAAATAGTATTTATATCATTTTAATACAAAACAAAAATCTCATATCAAATTATTATTTATATATTTTCTTTGTCCCATATAATCATTTATAAAAAAAATTTAAAATTGTATCTATCTCACTAATCTAGATTATCCAACCTAGCTTTATATCAAAACTAGTAAATCATACGATGCACAACCGACGCGTAAATAAGTTAATGTTGGTGTTTGCGATGCACGGTCCACATCTAAAAAAACTTTTATGTCTCCTCAATCCTCTGCTATAATAGCAAACACAAACACTCTTATATTTTGTTTTGGTTTGGTTTTTTCTAATTCATCCAATCCACCTTAAATTTTAGATTACTTGGAGAGAAAATCAGTTATAAGACACAATAAAACTTTATAACTTACATAAATCAACTTATAGCAATTAAATCTCATATTCTTAACAAACTATCATTTTAGATAAGCAATATTGTTATTAGCTATGTCCTAGTATTAACTGCTATGTTAATTGTTCTCTTCATCGTCTATGATGTTGTAACATATAAAAGAATATCAAAACAATTTCTCGATTGACAGTAATCAAATATGCAAGTAGAACGTGTTTGAAGCATGTAACATGGAAAGGATAATTCATTGAAAAAAGAACCTTGCAAAAATTAAGTAATACGAAGAAAAAAAATCATGATAATAATGTGTAATTAATGAAGAAGCTACTTTTATTGATAGATTACAATAATTTAGATGATGCAAATAAAAATTGACAAAACCTTTAGTTGTTGAACCAAGGAATTTTAATAAACATAAACACATGTAATAGTATTAACACTCATGCATATAAAGAAAATAAAGGGCACTTTCTTTGATTTTCTCTTAAAAGAGGATAGCATACATAAGTTAGGTAATGTTAGCCTTAAAAGAAGTAAAACTATTTATTGTTTAAACTAACTTTCTCATATGTAGATAAATAGTCCATTTTGCCATCTTAGGTAATGTTAATGTTATGGGTCATGTTTCCATTTAAAAATAATGAATAGATTGCTTTGAGAAAGAAAAAAAGTGATAAATATTTTCAAAATTCTTCCCTATTTTTTGTTGTTGATACCTAGTTAATTTACTAAATATAAGCTTTCAAAAAATCTTATATTATAATGCTCTAAGAGATTGTTTATTTTTCTTTTCAACAATTTAAAGAGAAATGTAACTTGAGAATATGAATTTTTTCTTTGATAAATGGTGAAAGTGTTTGATAGAATAAAACTACGAAGTATGTTGTAGACATGTATGTGTCATACTAGTAGACATGACTATTAACGAATTGGAAATATGATAAACAAGTTTTTCTAAACAACTAAAAGTTGGTGATATGTCAACATAAAAATGGTTGACATGTCATCACAAGAAGTAGTATAATTCTATGTTGACATGTCATTACAAGTAGTAACATAAACGCAGAGGTCATGAGTTCATTCCCCATCCCCACATTCCTTTAATCATATGTTACGCGATTTACCTCTTTTATGTTGGCCGTGAGACCGGTCAATGGAGGCCGCCAAAGGTCGGTCAAGCCCTCTATTTATATAATAAGAATGATAAGAAAATTATAGAATAATATTAATCGAGAAAGCAATAGTGTCTACTAAAGAAGAGAAAATGTGATGTATTATGTGAATGTATCAATAAGGATAGTCACGACAAATCTTCAAAGCAGAAGCAGTTACATAAATTTTATTTGTAGAAGAAATATTTAGACATTTTTGTTTTAAGAAAATGTATATTTAACATATTATTATTATTATTATTATTATTATTATTATTATTATTATTATTATTATTATTATTATTATTATTACTGTAACGTAAATTGATCATTATTTTTTATGTGATGAAGAAAAATGATTTTATTTATTCATTTTTCTTTCTTCTGCAATTAGTGCATTACCATATTGAAAAACATCAAACTAATACAATTGAACAAAAGTATCGATACATAAATAGCAATTTCATTATATAATATTTTTGTATGTGTTTGTGTAATAATTCATATTTAATTCATGTTCATTCTATGGCTCACAAAAATCTTCTTTTTCTTACACTTCAAAGCACCCATTTTAATAAGTTTTGAAAATCATACCAAACTTTGAGGTGAACTTGCTTAATTTTATGTTATATACCACTAAAAGTGAAATCAAAGATTAAGGTACCAAAAAGAGAGGTTATCATAAACTTTAAAAGAAGTTAAATGATAAATATTGATTTGCATAAGATAAGAATAATAATTAAAAAAGTGAATATTTCCCTAATGCAAATGAAGTGTTATCAAATTTGAAAGTTTTTTCAGTTGTAAGTATGACGGAGGTATTTAGCCCTCTATCGAAATACAAAAGAGAAGAAGGGTGATAACGTATCAATTGTATAAGACTTGATGTGGCAATTTTCTGAAACAACTTATCTTTTTTATTAGATATAGATAAGATGTAATTTATAATTATATATTTCTGAGAAATCGTGTGTGATGTATTAGTCTGTATATGTACCATGATCGTATCACATATATGTGTAAATTATGATAATATGTTTATGTATAAAGTTGATGGTGGTTCAATACATTTAAAGTCTAAATCATAGACATTAACTGTTATAATTAATATAATTAAAATGTTATGTTTTTTTATTTAAAATGCTACAACCGGCAATCTTTTTTAATTACTTTTATAAAAATGACTAATTTTTTTATTACCACACTAACTACGTCTCT
Source organism: Logfia minima (assembly GCA_963921325.1). Classification (NCBI taxonomy): domain Eukaryota; kingdom Viridiplantae; phylum Streptophyta; class Magnoliopsida; order Asterales; family Asteraceae; genus Logfia; species Logfia minima. The sequence continues at coordinate 10,413,398 of OY992771.1, read as the reverse complement.
TATTTGTGATTACCATACTAATAAATACTTATTTTATATTTAAAAGATATGTATAGCGTCAATTATAGTAAATTTGTGGGTGTCACAACTTTAATTAACGAGGCCTTTTCAAAAATATGTGCATATTAAGGGGGAAAAACAAATAGTTTTCATTTAAAATTACGAATATATAGAATATAAAAAGCAGTTTTGGATTTTTCATCATTCCACTATGTTATATGTGTTACTCCGTATTTATAAATAACTTTTGTTCAAGATAGATATTGAAATAAATTAATTTTCAGCTTTGTATATTAATACTTTGAGTTTTTTATGTATTTAAAATTTATTACTTCGTAATTTATTTACTCAAAAAGACAATAACTTTAAACCCCGCAAGGGTAAAAAAAACTCGTTAACACAAAGGAGATGTAATGTGGCTTACGAAATCATTCTAAGATCATTTCTATTGTATTATTCAGAAATTAAAAAAAAAATGAAACGTAGACAATTCTATTAATCTTGCTAAAATTGGAAGGTATAGACCATTGACAGAAATGGCAAAGATTTGAGAAATTGTTATTTCCCTTTTATGTTTCCAATACAAAGTATCAGCGTTAATGGATTTTGTGTATCAAATGTGTGGTTTGTAAAAGCAGAGGTATTTTGATGCTAGTGGTTTTCTTCCCTCTAATCAATGTGTTACTCAGAGTTTACTTGCACCAAAATAGAAAATGCAAGAAGACTCAAGGACATGGTTTTAAATAGCAACTTATAGTTCCAAACTATGCAATACAATGATGAAATTGATTCTGTACAAGATAGTGCATATGCCTCATTGAACATTATGGTAATTACTAGTAGAGTTTTGGCTAAACTTTTATCCAACCAAATCTTATAACTAGTTAAACAATTATGTGTTCCACATTTGTACTTCAATTACTATATGATGTTATGCTTATAATACTTACATTGGAAGTCTTGTTTTATTTTCCTTGTTCAGTTGCCTTTTAGGAAACAACAACATTAAGATACCCAAGCTTGAAATTATATTTTCATCCCATATTGAACTTGGTAATATCAAATATATATCCACATTCAACAAACTAAACGTATTCTTACATTTTTATAATGTGATATAAATTCAGGTGTTGTTATGCAGCTTTGATTGATCATTCTTTTTATAATGTACGCAATATAGCTACAAATGTACTAGTTAACACTAGTGTCAGAAAAAGAAATTATTGTTCAATAATTGTTGCGACTCTAACACTTTAATATTATCTTAAACCCTTATAACACATATATATATATTTATATAAATATTTGCGACTCTTTTACATTTTAAGACTCAACTTTGGGATTTTAGGGATTAATCTGAATTAGCCTCATTTTTTACATCAACTCACATCACAATACTTTACAAAATATGCATTTAATTAGTGATTCGTTCTTTTTAAGAATTGATGACTTTAGATTTAAGAATTGATCATTAATAATCTTAATAATCTTAATAATCTTTTGATTACGTTAAACTTATCTAAAAACTCACTCAAAACCAAGCAAATATAATCTCATTAAAGTGGCAGTACGCTAGAGATTGAAAGCAACCCTAACAAATTAGTAAAAAACTGTTGTGCGTCAAGACAATTTAAAAACTACAGAACCCGAATGGAAGACATTGAAGTACACAAATCATTGACTACCAAACACAAAGATTTGGACAAAGATAAAAACCGATCCCTTAAGCTCATTTGAAAGGTAGAAAGTTTGTCATAATCATATGTTACTAAATCACTCACCATGCTTGTGGTTAATTACTAGCATTAACTTTTAGCTTGAAAACATGCTACATCATATATCCGCCACACAGAGATCACCCTATGGACACGATTAATTCACGATACCATATGATAACGAAAAAACTTTACTAATGACGCCCTTTTAGGTCGTATATATGCACCAAATTGCATATCCAGAAACTCACTTACACTTCACTACATGTGTAATTTCCCCAAGTTAAGAAGTACATATACATGTATTCTTGATCATATTTATCTGTAAACCAGATAACACATACAAGTCCATAATCAAGAAATTAATTAAATGCATTTGAGACCGTATAAAACTTATTTTCTTAGAGATTAGTTCTTTCATCGTTTACCAGTCTTATGATCCATGGAATATCAAGATCAATCACAACGTTATGTTAAGAAAAAATTCGATCATCATATCTATGTGGTTCAAAATGTAGTATATGTAAATTGTGAGGGATTTGAAGGAGGATTATCTAAACGGAGAAACGAAAGCTAGTTAGTGATTTTAAGAAGATTTATTTACTTGTTATTGGCGTACTCATAGACTCTTCCACGGCTAGAGAAGACAATTAGGGTGATTTCAGAATCACAAAGAACTGAAAGCTCATAAGCCTTCTTTAGAAGCCCATTTCTCCTCTTGCAGAAGGTCACTTGCCGATTCGTGTTGTTTTCTATCCTCTTGATCTCAATCTTTCCTCTCCCCATGTTGTCGTCCTACAACAAATGTACGTAAATCAATTAATTAGCATACTATGCCCACATTATCAAATCTGTAATTAGCTGATAGTCATAACATAAACAGTAATTATCTACCTAATCTAAAACAACAACTTACCATCCATAAAATGATATCATATTTCACTTCTAAGTACGAGATGAATTGTTTTCAACGCTAAGCGTTACACTAACTAACTTCTTCTTCTTCTTTCTTTTTTTTTTTTTTTTTTTTTTTTTGGTAAGAAAGTTAAAATATATACTCCATAATGTATTATTTGTATGTAATGAAAAACTTCTCACATCACAAAAAGTAACAATATTCTTTCATAACATACATACCGGGTTTTGGATTTGAAAACATGTAGTAATCTTTATAAAGAGAAAAAATAGAAAATTATACATAGATATATAGATATAGACACACACACATATATATATATATATATGATTCTGATATTCTCTTAATTAGCTAGAGAAGTTTAGTTAAGGAACTAAACCCCTAAAAACACTCATTCAAGTAGTAGATCTGGAAGAATTTCATACATATTAGAAGCAAAAAGCATAAAAGAAAACAAAAGTAAACCGGATTGAAAGCATATCTTGTAAGCATTTTGAAACCTTAACTCGATCCTATACTACGAAACAATTACAGTGAACTTCAAAATAAAAGAAAGATCGAAGACTTGAACGAGAAAAACCAGATCGAAAAACACTTGACCTCATAAAGCCAATTAAGAATCACGTTCCACTTCCTCAAATTTTAAACTTTAGTTTTCTTGGACTGCCAATTTCATATATCACATATACCTAGTTAGCTCATCATTAACATACCCTTACTTTCACTTTTTATTTTTTTACAAAATTAATAAAAAAAAAACCATATTTATAGGTAATGAAAATAAAGAATAAAAAAATTAGTAGGAGTTATAGAACACTCGGTCACTCACTCTCTATCTATGATCTATTTATAAACAAATATGTGTGTGTATATATAGCTCTAAGCAGCCAAATGATCTGCAAGAAATGAAGATGTAAATGGTAAAAAGATGAAGAGACCAACCTTTGAATTGAAGAAGAAATAGAGACAAGAACTGGTTATTAGTAAATGGTAAATGAGAGAGAAGTAAGTGTTTATAGAAACCCTAGTACTATCATAGTGATTATATTTCTTTGTATGCCCATCTATCATCTCATCATGATACATACATACATACATACCATACCATACCATACCATACCATACCATACCATACATGCATACATACATAGAAAGAGAATAGCTGTGTAAGATCGAAAATGACAATTACTATATCTGATAACCAAAACGTTGGTGGTCCAGAAAAGCAATACATACCCTAAACTGATAACTGAATTGAAGTTGAGTTTTATGCCCTTTACCATTTCCTTCATTTACTGAATTCTCAACCTAACATCTGCTAATATAATTATTAACCTACCTAGGTATGGTGCATGCATAATGTTATAAGCAGAGTAACATATAAATTATTTCTTGAATTCTGTCATTAAAAGCTCCAAATTAACTTGTAATTAACCAAGTATGTACATTAATCAACTAGACTAATTGTTAACAGGTTGCCTAATTAACATGGGCAGATCGATGAAATTTAATTTGTTCTACATATGATGTTTAATGCATACTTAGGGCAACCGATGAAACACGTGAGAACAATTTTTTTTTTTTTCTATTGGAGTGATCAATTAATAGTTCGAAAAATACCTTTTTCAAAAATAACGTGACAGTTCTTAATTAATGGGACATTAAATTTTTTACTCCTAAAATAAAAGTTATAAAAAGATTTGTCCAAAAAAAAAAGCATATACACGAAATTACCCTATCCGGTCGCAAGTCAAAAAGTGACCTGCGACCCGTGAATCTGCGACCGCGATCCCAAGAATGCGACCCATGCGACCCGCTTACCTGCGACCCCGGTCCCAGTAACTGAAGAACCTGCGACCGCCAAACCTAACCTGCGACCCCGGTGATGCGACCCATGCGACCAGTGTTCATGCGACTCCTTTCCCGGTAACTGAGACCATGCGACCAACTCATCGTTATATGCGACCCGTTCATCGTTATATATGCGACCAAACTACGACCATGGACCGTTTTAGATAAGATTTTTTAGATATTTTTTAGATTTCTTAGATTTTGTTTGGATAACGTTTTTTCTTTTATACCTACCCGAATTCTGTTGTTTTTCATTCAAAAACTAACATTCCAAAAACACAAATATCCTCTTAATTATCAGTAATCATATACAAGGAATTTCAACATATTTTGAGGGATTTGCAACACATTTACAAGGATTGCAAGAAATTATTTTCTCGAATATTATAAAGGTACAATTTCTAATTCGTTTCAGTCGATTTATTTGTAATTCAACAGCAAGATGAGTCAAGGAATTGATAAGTTTAAGATGTATGTTTGTTGTGGATGACATTTTGAATATATTAGCAACATGCCGATGTATTTGCCTGTAGATTGTTATAGAGTGCCTTTAAAACTCCCCGTTGCACCCGAAAAAGCTTTGACATACAAAGTTTTGTTAAAATATGTTTTAAAGAAAGTTGGTCTACCACTTGATACACCAATTCATATGAAATATAAGGTGGATCAATATGTTATAGATAATACTGATTATGAAGATGACTTTGGGGAATTTTTGTGTCATGCAATTAATAAGAGTCTTAACAATGCTCCAATAGAAATTTACATTGTTGACATTGTAAGAAATGTTTCGGGTATGGGGAGCAATCATCCTAGCAGTAGCAGTAGTGGTTTTCAACAACATTTTCAACAACTTCAAACACAAGAGTATAACCAACCACTTGAAAATCAACAGTACCAAACATTGCCACACATTTCGTTTCCTTTTCAAGCACAACCACCACCACCATATTTTCAATCATTTCCACAATATCATTATCATGCTACTCCAGAATTCCCAATAAATAACACATATCCAACACAAATCAACCAAGACACACAGTTTAAGGTAGTTGAACTATCCCGAGATGATCAAGAGAGTGTTCAGCACGATCAAGATAATTCACAATATCATGTGGAGGTTCATGATGATCATCCTGATGATTATGATCATTATGGTGAAGAAAAAGTCACGAAAGTCAAGAATATTGATCATGCGTTTGTTAATGATGTTGTTGAGGATAATGATGATGATGATGATGATGAGGTTCCGGATCCTAAAGACACATATGAAAAGGAAATACCGATAAAAGCACCAAAAAATGATATATTCTGGAATATGCCTCCTCTGTTATGCGAGAATGATCGAGAAGAAATAAAACGTCCAGTAACCATGAATGAACTCTCTTACCGGGTTCAACTTGGACAAACATTTGAAACAAAAGAGGAGTTACTCCTACAATTGCATACGAAGTGTGTCGAAGAGGGTTTTCAGATTACGCCGAAGAAGTTAGATAAGAGTCGGTACATCGCGTACTGTTTATTGCCTAATTGCAGTTGGAAAATAAGTGCAGCACGGATCAAAGATAACAATAACTTCCAAGTCAGGAAGTTTGTTGATGTTCACACTTGTTCTCGCACTCAAATTATGAACAATAACAAACATGCAAGCCAAAAAGTGCCCGGTCACATCTTGAAAGAGTTGGTGACTTTGGAAGGACGTGTTTATAGAGGCAAAGAGATTAAACTTGATATGTCTGCCCATTTTAAAATCAGCCTATCATACACCCAAGCTTAGAGGGCAAAGTGTTACGCAATAGAGTTATTGAGAGGTAGCGTGGAAGATTCATTTAGGGTGCTACCCCTTTACCTACACAACCTAAAGCTGAAAAACATTGGGAGCACAACGAATGTTATTACATATGAGAAAGATAAATTTTTAATGTGTTACATGTCCATTGGTGCAGCTGTAAGTAACTAATATTTATTTTAAATTACATATTATTTTTGTGTTAGTTGATATTTTAACATTTACTTTATTTGCAAATACGTACATTTGTTAACCATACGCGTCCAGTAATTATGATAGATGGGTCACATTTGAAAGGTGGTTACCTGGGTACTAACTTAGTTGCTGTAGCGATGGATGGCAATAATGGCATATTGCCACTAGCGTATGGCATTGGGGCAGGGGAGACGGCAGACCATTGGATGTGGTTCTTGTCAAACTTACGTGATGCTTTTGAATCTGCTGGTGGGATTGAAAACCTGACTATCATTTCCGATAGGGCCCCTTCAATTGCAGCCGCTATTTCACAAGTCTTCCCAGAGGCATTTCATGCCTTATGTTGTCGTCATTTATTGATGAACTTGAAACACAAATCTTCCAGGGTCAAGTACTTTGAGTGGCATTACTGGAAAATGTGTAAGTCTTACCGTAAGTCAGATTTTAATCATTATTTTGATGTCCTTTGTAGACGTTTACCAGCCTCAGCTGTTGTTCTTAGAGACGTTGGGAAAGATAGATGGTCAAGGCATCATGCTATACATCCACGATATGCATACATGACATCTAACAGCGCTAAGTCTCTTAATGCTTTGACCAGACATGCAAGAAGGCTCCCTGTGACAATGTTATTAGAGTATTTTCGAGCTTCGGTACAACAGTGGTACTACAAACATCGTCACACTGGAGAAGGACTTACGACGACTGTTACACCATATGTTGAGCACAAGATTAGGAAAAGAAATGGGAAATCTAGAAGATGGAATGTCAATCCTTCCACAAATTTCATTTTTGAAGTGTTGGATAAAATAAAGAATGCGACAGTTAACTTGCAAACAAGAACATGCAGTTGCATGCAATGGCAGTTGTCGGGTTTACCTTGTGGACATGTTATTGCAGTGGCCCGACACTTCAATCGGGACGAAGTTAGCTGCTATGCGGAGGCTTATTTCACATCAGAGACGTATCGAGCTGCCTATGCAGAGGCTATTTACCCAATGGATCATCCTTCAGAATGGGTGGATCCAGGTAATCTTATGACTGTGTTACCGTCGGTCCTTGTAAGGAGGCAATCTGGTCGTCCACCTGGTCGTGCTCGTATTCCTTCACAAGGAGAGGAGAAAGGGAAACGACAATCAACACAACAATACAGTCGTTGCAAGGAAATTGGTCATAGTCGATCTGGTTGCAGATCTCTTTTGGATAGATCAGACGTGTCGAGTCAATCAAAATCAAAATCAAGATCAAAATCCAAGGTTAAGACCGAAACATCTCAGTCGACTCAATGTTTTAGAACAGAAAATTTGAATTCTCCTTGAGTGTATTGTTGTATTATTTGACATTGTAACGTCCTAGTTATTAATTGTTGTATTATTTGACATTGTATTGTCCTAGTTAGGAATTGTTGTATAATTTGACATGATAACGTCCGAGTGAACAACCTATGCTGATTTTGATAATTCAAAGTTCCAAAATAACAAAATGAAATATAGTTTATAAACATGCAGTCCAAAAGTGACAAAATAACATCATGTATCAAAATAACATCTCGTATCAATCTAGGCCGGTGGTGGTGGAAGCGGTGGCTCATAGTCATACCACGCTCTAAAAAATGTGTCCATCATCCTCAATCTATAAGCAGCAGCTATCTCGTGGGTCGACCTACTCACCCGATGGTCGGGTTTACAAACCACCTTCTCCATATTAATGCACACCCACACTCCACAATCACCAAGTGGGCCCTCCTGTTGAGGCACATCCTCCGCTTGCTCAAACAACAACTGTATGGTGTCTCTTGAGAAAGATTTATCGCACAAACAGTTCTTCCAATAATTTATCGCGCGCAAAAATCCCGGAAGGTAATCACCTAAAACCTCAGCAAACTCGAGTCGCTCCTCGTGTCGACCACAATGGTGGAAGCTATCATATCCAACTACGCTAAACGTAATAAGATCCAACACCATAAGCACCCAGTGATCGGTCTTACTGAGGTGGTAGGGGAACAATACCTGCGTATTAAAACGTATTTAGTATTTAATGAAAGGGAAACGACTATATTTAAGAGTTAATACCCTATATTAGTTACTTACATAATCAACTTCCCACCATGGTGGGTCCCGGGTACCATCTGCGAATCCCTTGCAATAGGCATAATCCACCCGACCATCTACCTTTTTCTTCTCTTTGTCCTTCTTCTCCTTTTTCTTCTCTTTTTCTTTCTTCTCCTTCTTCTGCTCTTTTTCCTTCTTCTTTCTCTCAATCTCCTCTTTGTTCTTCTTCTTCTTCTTTGCCTCATCCATACTCTTTCTCGTGAAATTTTTCATAATATCAAGAAACCCTATACGCATAATCGTCCATCGTTTTCGCACCTCAATCTGAGTGGGCCTAAACTCAATCCTGCGTCTCCAAAGCAATAAGTGGAACGCCCAACCATCAATATGCTGTATAGAAAACAAATCAAAATCAGCAAAAACATTATATAAAAAAAATTAAATTTAATGAAGTTAGATTCTTACTAAATTCTCTAAGTATCCACTGAACTCCTGCCCAGTCAATCGTCCCCAAAACTCTCGGGTCAAACAAATCTTTGGTATCCACAAACAACGCACTAAACCACCACTATCATATAAGTCGCTGACTGTGGCAGGCCCGGTAATGATCCTACCCGAAGTACCTGGAGGAGGTGGTGGAGGCGGAGGAGTGAGAAGGCAATTATCCGGGTTCTCTAAAGTGGCCAGTAACTCCTGTATATAATCATGATGAACCTGTAACTCCTCCTGCTCAACAGGTCGCCTCTCAGCCTGCTCAAAAGGTGGCTCTATAACCATATCACCACCTGGCTCGGTAACCGCCCGCTAAGTAACCACCGGCTCAGTAACCACGTGGTCATCGTCGGCACCCAAATCAAATGCTAGGCTGCTCGGTAACTCCTCCTCTCGACGAACCGGGGTACCTGAAGCGCTTGGAGATCCCGCTGCATAGCCTCCATCCGCTCTAGTAACATGACTATACTGGCCTCCTGCGTATCCACCCGCTTCTGTAAGGTAGCCACCGTCACTTGCAGGGTCGTCACCTCCTCCTGTAACAACGGCTGAGCGGTGTGACCCGGCTAGTACTCCGTGTACCCGTGGCCACCGTCTCTTGCTTACTGGTCACCTCCTCATAACTGGTCCTCGGCTTCTTTTTCGGCCGATCATCATCGCCTATTTGCTGGTCAAAGAAGCAGGCGCTGTCAATCCACCAAGGACACTCTAACTCGGTTTTCGTCGGTTTCAACGTCCTCATCGGCCTATGCTTTTTGTTTGTATCCGCCTGCAGTTATAAATAATAAAATACCAATTATTAGTATGTTAAAAAAATATTGGAAATGTCCTTTCTGTAAAATTGACAAACCAACAATATTTCAGCTTAATCTCAACATGCTTTTACCAACAACCGTCCATTATCTACATATAATTAAATTAAATTTGATGAAAGTACTTTATTTACCGGTATATGCAATAGCTCTTCAAACTCTGTCCATTTCGTAACTAGTCTTCTTCTTTCCCAGTAAATCGCCCGAGGATCTCCTTCATTGTCCTTTTTGATTGCAACCATCTCTAATTGACGGTTAAAAGCCTCCCATATCCAAATCTTGTAAACAATAAACAAACAAAAAAACGTCCAATTTTAGTAAATTATATACAAATATACGAATCTATATGCAAATTTTAACAATAAAAAGAAATATGATGCTACCTTAAACGCCCAGACAAAACCGGTCAATGTGTACTTCATCCCAGAGTGACTAAGACGGGTCCCTAACCCCTGCTGCAACTGCTCATAAGTTCTATCCCAAATACGAGAACCCCAAGGGTACTCATTAACGACACATAAATCCCCTACCAAGTGCATTAAATCAGTCTCTACTCGATAAGATGGTTGCTTTCCCATAAACCCAAGCTCCACCAGCAAAATGATACATAATCGGACACAATCTTCATCGCTAAGTTTTTTCTCCCCTATAAACGTGTTTTTCTCTAAAACCATATCTTCAAAGTCTTTTATATGTACAGTCGTGCCCAAATCCGGGAATACCCGCTCTTTAAATGCTGGGATCGTGTCACGAACCTCTGAACGAATATACTTGACCATATCAACATCGGCACCGAACCGAAATCCGGACACTAGACAAAACTCCCTCCGGCCGAATCGAATACAATAACCCGGCATGATCCTAAACCACAACTCCTCGTCCTCTTGCGGAGTCTTCTTAAAAAATGGAGGATCACATCTTAATTGGAGTAAATGATGCACATAACCTGGGTCATTATCCAGACACTTTACATCTAACCAAGGGCCGAAGCATGTCTGTCTAAATATTTGCTCCTGCTCAACTGTCAACCATCGCCTAATTCATTTTACAACTTTGAGTTGGTTCTTCAATGTCAACTTTGCGTTGATGAACTCTTACAAAAATTAATCAATCAAACACAATTGGTTAGATGTAAAAGTCAAACATTGTTAAGCAAGGTCAAATACAGTCAATCGAACGAAAAACCATCAAAACGGGTCAAAAGTAGTCAAACATTCTAACGTAAGGTCAAATATAGTGAATTCAAGCCAAAATAAACCAAAAAACCATCAAACGGGTCAAAGGAAGTCATACATCGTGTACTAAGCTCAAATATAGTCAATTCAACTCAAAACAAACCAAAAACAATCCAAACAGGTCAATCAAACGCAAACATTGTAAAGTCAGGTCAAATATATAAAATTCAAGTCATAATAAACCAAAAAACCATCAAACGGGTCAAAAAAGGAAGTAATACATTGTGTACTAAGCTCAAATATAGTCAATTCAACTCAAAAGAAACCAAAAACCATAAAAACAGGTCAATCGAACGCAAACATTGTAAAGTAAGGTCAAATATACAAAATTCAAGTCATAATAACCAAAATTCATCAAAACGGGTCAAATAAAGTCATACATTGTGTACTAACGACAAATATACTCAATTGAAGTCAAAATAACCTAAATAAATCAAAACGGGTCTATGTGTACTATAAATACTCAAATAAAGTCTACTTAGGTCAACACAAAGTCAACACAAATCTAAATAGTAAAAAAAACTCAAATAATATCATACTCTATCATATAAAGTTAAAAAAAGTTAAAAAAAAGTTAGAATAAATCAAAATAAGTCAAAATAAGTCAAATAAACTAAAAAAAGTCAAAATAAATCAAAAAAGAAAAAATAAAGTCAAAACGATCTCGATCACGAAATCTTGCGACCCGTGACCGAGGAAATCTGCTGCGACTCGTTCACCGGTCGCACATACTCGTTCACCGACTCGCACATGGTCCAAAACATGCGACCCGCCCAAAATCAAGCTCAATCCAACTTTTTTCGTTTTTTTATCATACAAACACTATAAAATCGATCATAAATCATTTATATCACTTTTATATCACACATAACAACCATATAAATTCCTAAAATATCAAAAAGAGCATGCACACCAACCGTTCGATGAAATGCCTCAATGAAAATCTAACTTTAAACTAACAAACTATCGATCAAAAACAATGAAAATAGAATATTACCTGACTATTCGACATTTTTAACCTAAAAAGTCAGTCAAATCGGCCGGATTGTGGTTGCGAAATTTTGGTCTCGGTCTCGGTTTCTCGGTGTCGCTCCCAATCTCGGTCGCACTTGCAAACGTGGCTGGCAACTTTCTATTTGAATAACAGAAATGGCGGTCGCAGGGGGCGATCGCATGGGTCGCACAATTAAACGGATCGCATGTGTCTCGTAAACGGGGTCGCAGGTAAGCGGGTCGCATGGGTCGCATTCTCAAGATCGCGGTCGCAGATTCACGGGTCGCAGGTCACTTTTTGACTTGCGACCGGATAGGGTAATTTCGAGTATATGCCTTTTTTGGGGGTAAATTCTTTTATAACTTTTATATTAGGGTTAAAAAATTTAATATCCCCTTAATTAATTAACTCTTTTGTGAATGATTAGAGATCTAGTAAAGATGATGTTGCAACACTAGAGATGCGCTCAGCAAAGGTTGTGAAACTCGGAGGTTGAGTCAACCGTGATAATTGTGATCTACAAAATAAATTAATAGTATGAGCTTTTTTCATATGGTAATTAACAGTAAGCTCAAGAGATCAAGGATCAACGGCCTCTCTTTAAATGGTTCTTGAATTTCAGATCATTCTCAAATTAAAAGTCACATCTTTAATTTCTATAAAGACAAGTTCAATGAAGACAACTTTGATCGACTCTTTTGCCTCACTTCGTCTTACAAGAAACTCTCGACAAGTGATAAGTCTCTTTTAAACTCCTCATTCTTAATGCAAGAAGTGAAAGATGCAGTTTGGAGTTGTAGAGGCAATAAATCACCCGGTCCGGATGAATTTACTTTTAAATTCATTAAAAAATATTTTGGAGGTTTTAGGCGATGATATCTTTTCGTCAGCCCTTATGAAATTCATACTCAGAAGCTCTAGTACACATACTAGTATGTGAAAGACTCTGAGAAGATTGGGCTTATTCCGAGAGGTTGTAATTCTTCATTTATTGCCCTTGTTCCTAAAATGAACAACCCTCTTTGCATTAGTAACTTTAGAGAAATGAGTCTAATTGGTTGCTAATATAAGATTATTGCTAAGATTCTAGTGTTAGGAATTATGAGCCCAATCAAGAACCGTATAATCACAAGTTATACTCACAAACAATAAATGAATAAACTAATCCCTAACTAGCAATTAATCAAGCAATAAAGATTTACGAGAATGTAAACGACACAAGAAATTTAAAGTGATTATATCCAATCTACTCGATTGGTTTAATTCACGGCCAACTAGAGAGAAATCTTATTAAATTTCGTAGGTCAGGGTTTACAAAAGTAGGAGTTACAACATATAATGCAGAAGATAAAAGAGAAGTATCAAAAATTCGGCGGCGATCTGAAGCTCTGATCATAAACACAAATACAAAGGAGGTTTCCCCAGTTTATTCCTAAACATGCATTTGTGTAATGGATGGCAATACAAGGGAGGTTGACAACTCAAGACAAGATGCAAATTTGGAATCCAAATGGCATTATGTATGTGCTCTGTGCAAAAGTTGTGGTGATTCTCATTCACATTTGTTTTTTTAGTGTGAATACTCAAAGGAAGTTTGGACACGATTTAGGGCTAAACTAGAATTTAGAGGGTTGCAGAATGAGCTACAAATGATCATTGGCAGCCTATCCCAATATCCATTTAGAAATACCATTGGGAATGTACTAAATGGATTGGTGATTGCTTCAGTTGTGTATTTTGTTTGGCAGGAAAGAAATAAGAGGTTCTTCAAATTGAAATCAAGGAATGCAGAAGAATTGATCAAGATCATTCAGGAAAACATCAAAGTTAAATTGATGAGCTTAAAGGTCAAGAATTCAGTAGTTGTGAGAAGAATTGCAACTTTATAGGGATTAAAAATGGAATAATCAAAGGCTGATCCATTATGCTATACAATGATGGAATGTGGAATCCTTAAGGTTAAAAGAGTCGTGAAAGATGAGACTTCTTCCTGAAGGTGATTCGCATAGTTATAGTTTGAGAAAGTAAAGTTAGTTCTATTTTCATGTATATTGTAAGTTGTTGTATAGGGCCTGATCTATTGCAGATTAGGGTTTTGCATTGTATTCTTAATTTTGTGAAGTAACATAAAGTTTTTTGTTTGCCAAAAAAATAAAAATAAATAAACAAAAATAACTTTCCTACTGGGATCATCGTGATCCCATTGGGATCGCCTATTGAATTTGCGTTTTCTTTTCCTTCTTACAATATTCACATCCAACAATCTCTTACTTGAAGATTTAACCAAACCAAAACTTCAAACCTTACATCGCCCCTTCAATAGCACCCATTCTAACATTTCCATACCGCCAGAAAACCTATTTGAGACACGCCGCTCGACCTCACTGGGTCGGAAGACTTTCGATACTAAGTTAACTGAACTTCGATTCTAAACTAAGACTAAGACCTCTCTCAAGTTTGACAACCTCTCATTAGTTCATGAGAAGATCGGTTGGAGCACGACCCGACTCCAACACCCCCGTTGCACAAGCAACCCATCCATACAACCTTTCGTCTACACGATCTTTCTTTCCAACAAGGAGAAGATCATACGGGAGAATTACCACGTAATAATTACCAAGTAATAACACCATAAAGGCAACCGTGTGAAAACGTCATCACACCCTTAAACATCCACTCAAACACTCTCGCTTTCACCATTGGATCACCGACCACAAATATGTGCATGATCTCAGACAAACACATCTTTTCTTAACTAGCCTACAGCTACTATACGGATGCAATATTAAATGTGAGTCTTGAAAAAGTATCTTGCTCATCCTACTAGGTCAATTGCAACTTAGTTGCCATTAGAGATGATCTCACTGAAGACTCGAAATCTCTAATGGCAAATCAATCCCGTAGAAACCCTAAAGCTCTCACTCAATCCAAACTCTCACTACTTTCAAATCGTCCTGAACTTCCACTTGTTCTAGGTCCCTCAACAATCCCAGAAAGCTCAAGCCGACTAGGACTTTCAACACCTACCTCACTGCCTACCCATTAGGCATTCAGAATCTCGACCATATACAAAGTCCCCCATTTATAACTGCGAGCAATCACCAAACTACCCTTGATAACCTTTCTTTGTTAATCACCAAACCTAATGAGGTACCGTTCATCATCCAACTGGCCCATGAAGATCACCGCCTCTTGAGCTTGAGCATGAACCTCACATTCTTGAGGATCCAATCCGTACCAAAGTGAGTTTTAAGGAAAACATCCACAACACCAAGTATTCTTCCGTCCGCAAGACGAACCCTACCGAAATGATACTTAAAATTCTTCATCTCTTCTATGCACGAGGTTGCATGAAAAGACGAACCCGAATCCATTACCCTTGTAGGTCCTGTACGTAAGGATTTCGATTCGAATCAAATAAAACTAATGTGCGGAATCCAATTAGAATTATTATTATGTAATTGAGAGATTATCTAAATAAACTTCCTTCATATTAATTTGCTTAAACTGAAAGATTACAGAAGTGGTACAATACGACTCGAACAACTCACTCAAAACTTCCCTGTTCAAAAAACTACTTATGAACAACGCCAAACGACACTGGTTCGTTTAAAGGCTACAGAATCACAACAATCAACCTTTTGATGATCGAATATTCTTGTTGATTGTGATTTCTTAAAATCTTCTTATTCTTTTGCAGAGAATAATTAGTAAACTGTGAAATCTTTTTCGTGCAAATCATTTTTGAACATGGTTTGGAAGATTTTGTCGGGTAAATCTTCTTAGGAACCTTGATTGGTGGTTTAGTTGAGTAAGAGACTTAAATAATTTGCTCGCGAAGATCTTGAAGAGTTTTTAATGTAAGATCATGATCTTCTTGAAGTTTGGTTACCACCGTTTGTTTACACTCAAGTACTAAAATTCGCTCTTCTAGTCCGACAATTTTTGAACGCATTTCTTCACGTTCAGTCTCCATGTTAAATATTTGTAATTGAAAGGATTTAATCTCTCCTTCCTTCTTTATCAAATTTTCATTAATCCCTTCGTTTCGACTTTTCTTCAATTTATCATTTCTTCTGAAACTCTCTGCAAGTGCTTACCACAAATCATAAGAGGTTTCCTGATATTTGAAACATGAAATCACATCTAGTGGTAAACACATGATAATTGTTTCATAAGCTTTCTTTTCTTTGTCAAAAGCTCTTCGTTCCTCAACTAACATTTGCCTAATTGTTTTAAATAGAACTGCATCTCGGAAAGTCCCTTCGGGTCTCACATATGATAGAATTCCACAAATCTGGGTCGGTGTAGTCAATAAAATCTTCAAACTTAGTCTTCCAACTAGCATAGTCTGTATAAAATAGAGACATTAGCATCACATGGACCTTTTAGAAAGCCTATTTAGCAAAAAATTTCCCTCCAAAGTTTAGAGAAAGTTGTACGAGTAAAATTTAAATTCCTTACACCAAAATTACTCAATGATAAGCTTAAAATCAAATTTTGATAATCGGAAAATTTTCCATCCAAAATTAGTCAATGATAAGCTTAAAATCAAATTTTGGTTATCAAATTATGGTAATCAAATTTTTATATATAGCGACACTGACCACTGTCGCTTGAGGTGTCGCTAGTTGCTGTACAAAGCGACACTAACAAGTGTCACTAGTTTATTCAGCTTGAAGAGTTGCCTAGAAGAATGTAACTAACTGTGAGTGTCGCTCGAAATGTCGCTTGATGAACTGTAATGTCGCTCAACTTGCAGAATCATAAAAATTTCAAATTTTGCCATCAAATTCTCTAACATCCAATCACAAATGCATCCTAATCACTAGTATACTCTATTGTGCACCCTAATTTGTCCAAACAATCAGTTTTCAATCAGAATTTTGATCAAATGAAGCTTAGAGCTCAAAAACCCAAAAACCGAATCAAACACTCTCAGAATCACATAAACTAAAACGAATCACCTCTAATTGCTTTTATACCACTTGTAGGTCCTGTACGTAAGGATCTCGTTTGAATCAAATAAAACTAATGTGCGGAATCCAATTAGAATTATTATTATGTAATTGAGAGATTATCTAAATAAACTTCCTTGATATTGATTTGCTTAAACCGAAAGATTAAATAAATGTTTACAATACGATTTGAACAACTCACTCAAAACTTCTCTATTCAAAAAACTACTTATGAACAACCCCAAATGACACTGACTCACTGCTGATATATATATACAGTTCATACAACAGGCGTTAGTACTGTCGCTTCAATCGACACTAACAAGTGTCGCAAAAATACAAATAATGTTGTTTTCCTAAAGAAGTTGATTGTCACACGAATATGTATCAATAATCTTGGATTCCACATAATTCACCTCGCAACACATTAAAGCATCTTCATTCGTATCATTTTTCGCGTTCACACTCGACTTACTCGTTGGACATTGATAACTAAAGTGACTCAATTGTTTACAATTCCAATGCGTGACGTTCCTATTCTCCGATAGCTCTCTCAATGATATCAATCTACTCATGCACGCCCCCTGCTTGTCGAACTCAAGGCCAAACCCGATTTCTTCCTCCTAATTCTTTCACTGATTATCAAATCACAAATCCCCTCAAAAGTTAGCTTAGCAGTTTCAGACGAATTACTAACTACAGTAAACGTGCCATAGCAACTCTTGGGCAACGAAGATATCAAGAAAACTGTCGAAGAACCCTCAACCATCTTCGCCTTCACCAATTGCCTAATCAAGAAAACCTTATTCAAAGCCGAGAGATCCTCGTACATGTTAGGCAATACCATTATCACACCAAGTCGTGGTTTCCCAACAATATTGTAGGCTACATTCTTGAACAGAGAAATTTGGGCCACCCAAGTGCCTGACGATCCAACAACTCACACTCGTCATGCTTCATCTCATAAAGTTTTAAACCCGACAATGGTTGGTACAATTTTTTCTGATACAAACATCCTAATTTTTGCATATTCCAGAAACCAAAATCACTATCATTAAACTTATCAATCTTAATCGTCAACGAAATTATCAATTGGAGAAAAAAAGGAAAAAGAAACTCAGGTTTTTTATAGTGGACTTTGGAAAGGCTTTTGACTCATTCGATTGTGTCTTCTTGGATTCCATAATGATGCAAATGAGATTTAGTGATCTGTGGAGGAAATGATCAAAAGGGTGTCTATCTTTGGCTTATACGTCGTTTTTAGTGAACGGATCACCTACTATGTAATTAAAAATCCAACCTGGTCTTAGGCAAGGAGACCCTTTGTCCCCATTTCTCTTCATTATCGTCGTCGAGGCTCTCCTTGTGGCAAGCTAAATCCAAGAATATTTTCAAAGGAATCAAAGTGGGAAAAGACAAAGTTCATGTGTCTCATCTTCAATTTTCCGATGACGCTTTGATTATGGGCTAATGATCTTTAGGCAAATCAAAAAATCTATCAAGATTGTTAACATGCTTCTATTTGGTTTCCGGTCTCAAAATCAACTTCATCAAGAGTAAACATTTCGGTATTGGAGTTTCCACTATGGAGCTAAACTTTCTCTCTTCAACTTTAGGTTGCCAACCTTCCCACTTTCCATGCATGTATCTAGGCTTACCCATCGGGTCCAACATGAATCGTTGCATAAATTGGAATTCTATCACTGATAGTTTTCGTAAAAGGTAATCAAGTTAGAAATCTAACACGTTATCATATGGAGGTAGACTCACCCTCATAAAATCCGTTGTTGGTGCTCTTGGTACGTATTTCTTCTCTCTCTTCAAAGCTCCCTTCAAAATTATTGATAAGCTTGAATGCATGAGAAGAAACTTCTTTTTGGAGCAGGTCAGTTGATGTTCAAAAGATGTCTTGGATAACATGGAAAAAAACTTTAGCTTCTCGTAAACGTGGAAGTTTAGGAATTGGAAGTCTTGAAGTTAGTAATCTTGCAATGTTAATAAAGTGGTGGGGGAATTTTCTTGTCGGACCCGATTCCCCTTGGTGTAGAGTTATTAAATCTATCTATCGCAATGACGAAGGCTAATGAGCTCTTAAATTCCAATACCTTGGAGGCTTTTCCATGATAGGCTTCCTACAAGGTTTAACTTAATCATGCGGCGGATTAACTTGCATTCGATTAGATGCCTGGTATGCAACGATGATCAAGAGACCGACCTTCATCTTTTTTGTAAATGCGAAATTGCTACTAAATTGTGGAAGCATATTTTCAAATGGTGGACGCTTAATGAGGTCACCTTCGACAACACCAAGCAATTGATCACTATCTCGGACAATAGTGAGCTCTTGAAAGAGCTTAAAAAGTGCTTTGATGCAGTGATTCAATCTGCGATTTGGATCTTATGGCGATACCGGAATGAAGTCACATTCAACCTTAACCGCCCATCTAGTGAGGCTCTTGTGGATGATGTCAAACTTCTCTCTTTTGGTTGCATTTCTAACTGATGGAAAAATTGGGAAGTTTGGAGTTGTAACCCAAACTCTTCTCAAACTATCATTTTGTAACTTCCCCCTTTTTTTTCTAGCATCTTGTCAGGTTCAATAAAATTCTACAATTAAAAAATAATTAATATCACAAATATAGGATAACCATATAAACTTTCACTTTCTAGGAGACATGCTAATCTTTCTAACATTTTTACGTAAGTTCTCTCATGCAACAAAACAGGATTTGGTTTGTTCAATGTTTTGAAGTCTGGGTCAATGATTGTACCGGCCAAATCCCCTATTCCGACTCAACCGGGTCGAATCGGTTGGTCGGACCGGTCTTTGAATTTTTAACTTTTCTCAACTTTTTTTTACTTTTATCAAAATTGATTGAGGGTTAATGTTTAATGACCCTCCACTTTGACTAAAAATTTTACGATTTTGAAATTAGAATTTTCTATAACAAGTTATGAGTGGACACAATGCGATAAAAAATCAAATTAAAAAAATGGTGACTTGAACTTATACGCTCAAAATTTTAAACTGCAATTATAAATTATGATATTTGAAATAAAATATATAATGACTATTAACTTATTATAGAATTGTCAAAATAATCATTTAAAAAGATACTAGAAAAATAATTATAATAATCAGTTACAAACTAGTAATAAATATTTATAATTACAACACTATCACAAAGTCATGACTAGATTAGTTGGCAATCAAATCATTCAACAAGCATGAGGTTCGAGGTTTGAAACATGGGGTAGATATTTTTATTGTGTTTTATTTTACTTTAATGTTGAAGTTGTCCCACGTCGGTAGTAACACAAACCACAATCTACAATAGCCTCCTATATATTCTAAGCCAAACACACAAGTAATTCCAACATGACTATGATTAACCTACGAGGTTACTGTCGAAAAAGAAAAACTGGGTCAATGAATGATCCGGTTCACCGTGTCAAACCGATTCTACTGAAGAATCGGCCGATTCGATTCGAGTCACGATGCGATGAGTCTGACTGACCAAGTCAATCCAGATTTGAAAACACCGGTCTGTTAAGGAATTTTTTCTATAACTTTTTATAAGTGGCGTGATGTATAATTCATACAAAAATCGAGACATGGTGACATGTGTGCGAATTAGAGGGACTCCCTCCATGGATTTTTATGAGAATCTCCAAAAACCAAGAATAATATAATTGTTTGACGCAGTTAAGTTCTACATGATTTTTTCCTTTTCTTTTGAACAAAAAATTGTATTAACTTGTCGTAAACAGCCAAGGAAAAAGGAACTGCCTAAAGGGTTAAAATGGGTTTTCTTGGCAAGTCCAGTCAATCTATTTTTTAATTTACTATTTTCACTTGACACTTTTGAGTTGAAAGTCACCTTATTTTTATATTTTCATATCTAAATTAATAATGTGTGGACTCTAATATGTAGGAAATTTATTTTTTTAACGAAGAATTTTATAAGCAACATACTTTTAGCAAGAAGTTAAAGAGCGAAAATACAAGTTACATAATAGTAATTAAAAAATTATTTTGCAACCACTCTATCCAATTAATTTGATTTTTTCGTCTATTTGAATACCAATTATGGGCTAACGTCACTATGTTATTAAAATCATCGCCGTCTTTAAATTTTTCACCACTTAACATAAAAAACTCCTTCCAAAATAATTTTAGCTTTCGACCTGGTGCGAAGATCTACAAACCAAGCTAGCCAGTCTTAATAAGAAAAAATAACAGGAGCATCGATCCCCCACCATACAAACACCTTGCTTAGCAAATCAATAGCCATGGAACAAGTGAAGAAGAGATTAGCCAGTGACTCCACCCCTATACTACAAACATGACAAACAATGGAATTGACTTCCATTCCTTTGAGAAACAAATTTAATCTAGTTGGTAATTTATCCATTTTAAGCTTTCAAACAAAAACATTAATCTTTATTGGCACCTCTCTCACCCCCATCGTAGGAGGCGTAATCAAAGGCAAGGTACTCTCATCCACCAAATTCCGAACCGAAGCAACTGTGGATTCACCCAAACCTTCCAAAGACCAAACCCATCTATCGATCGTGTGAGGAAGAATCACCAAAGCAAGCCCGAGAGGAAAAATCGACCCACTGCACACTCTCGGCTCCACCCCTAGGTAACCTGCGAAACGAATCAGCAAAGGAATCTTGTCTCTTCTTGGCTGCAATTGAAATATCTTTATTCAACTCCAAAGAAAATAATCTCGGAAATTGGTTTTTCATGGCTTCATCACTCAACCAAACTTCATTCCAAAAGGAAGTATCCTCGCGCCATTACCCACTGTTTTCTTTCAAAAATCCAAGAGATTGATTCCTTTGTTTTTTAGTTGCGTGATTTCCTTAATAATCTCCAACCAGATTGAAGACTTCAAAGCCGGCGGAGATCGATCAAGAAATCCATGATCACCGTGAATGGTTGTTATCAATCGAGCCCATAAAGACAATCTTTGTGTTTTAAACCTCCACGCGCATTTAAAAAGCAGTGCCCGATTAAGCGAAAAAAAACTCGAGACTCCCAAACCACCATTCTTTTTTGAGGATAAAGCTTTTCCCCAACTTACCCAAACCATTTTCCTTTCTTTATCCTCAGCTCCATGAAAGAAATGCCTTCTCATAGCCTCAAGTCTTTTAAAAACACCCATTGGCACCTTAAAAAAGTAGTAAGTTACAGTGAATCCATGACCTTGAATATGTCGGTAATATTGTTGACATTTGGAAAATGTGAATTCTACCACTCGAAGATTTCATGACATAAATCTTTAGCTATTTCCGTTCAAGGAAAGGGTGGTTTTCGGTCTCTTGTTCTTCGTGACAAACCGGACATCTAATGGAAAAAGAAGGACAAACTCACTTTTATCAAGATTAACAATTGTTGAGAGTTTCTCTGTAACGATCTATCTGCTCATGATGCAATATTAACTTTTGCCGCAAGAATTTTGTTTCATTTAGATATTATTAATTGTTATAGACACCCAAGTTAATGGAAGTATGTTGAAGTTTCCATTATAAATTTTCTCATCCCTTTATGATTGTAGATGGAAAATGAATCTGTAATGCATTTCTAGCATGTGTTGGCATGTTCAAATAAATTCAATTAAGAGTTACCCTCTAAAAAGCAGGCCCAACTCTGAATATAGGCAGATCATGGGACTGCTCAAGATATCAAATTGATAAAAATTTTTAGTGGATATTACTTTGTAGTAGGTTCAAATCGGTAAGTCTGCAACACTACAACTTTCAATTGAGGAGGAACCGAGAAAGACGAGCACATAAGGAAAAAAAATCATAGGCCTAAAATTTGTTATGGCCCAAGTACCCGGCCACCCAGCCTATTGTCCAACTAAATAGATTTCTAGCCCAATTAACTAACAAACAAATGTGAAATGTAATGCCATCGTCATGCATAGAAGAAGGAAATCAATCGTCAATTCGTCATGCGCATAAGGAAATCAAATAATCAATTGACATTCAACAATCAAATATTAAACATTTTATTCGTCATTAACATTTTATTTTCAACAATCAAATAATCAATCGACAGAGTTGTCGAATTACAAGGATCGAGACATAACTCATTGATCAATCATTTTTTTCTGTACTTATTATTTTTAACTTGAATATTATTTGATTTAATCCTCATATTGTAACATTTTATTTATTAAATAAAGTCGGCGTGTGAATGAGCCGTCTAATTTGACTAGGTTCCAAACCTCTATAAATTAGTGTGTCGTAGCGTTATTTGCTAACCAAGAAGTATTTTTTGATCAATTTACCCTAAATATCATAAAACTCAGAATTAACCCTGCTAAAAAGAGTAAAATAATTGGACTTCAATAAATCTTTTTCTTACTTATTAGAAGAAACTGACTTCATATAGGGCTTAACACATTTGTTTAAGAACAATTATTGGACAAACTCCGCATTGAATTAAACGCTATACTAGACTGTAAACCTTAAAAGGTACCGGTCTCTTTTTTTTAGCCTGGTATTATAAAATTATATATGATAAAGAGAATTTAGTCACAAGATAATAAAAAAAAGGTTATTATAGGGCGAAAAAGAAAATAACACAAAGAAAAAAATGAAAAATTATTTTCGAGTTTTTGTTAAAAATGAAAGTATCGAAGATGAATAGATTAAAATGAATTTTTTATTGTTGATCTTTTTCACTCATATTGGTGCTGATTGTGAAAAAAAAATAATTCTATCTCTCTAATTTTTTATTCTTTTTTCACTTTTATTTTAATTCAAAAATTGATAAAAAGCTATCTTATATTATTCATTTCTATCTATTTTTTCTCGTTTCTTTTCGACTAAAAAACTGAGACTGCAGCGTAAGTCTTTGAACGGATGCAACTTAAAAGCCTTAACCCCCTCTCTACAAATTCCCTCGCATTGTTACTTTTCATCTGCTTTATTTTACTATTTTCTATGATTGTTTCCTGAATTTGTATCTACTACCTTACTTGCAGAATTAGCACAGATTGAATTGAAGTAGCTACAATTTGAATCGTGGCTATGGGAAGATCTCAGATCAATTTACTATTTACATATATCTTTTTAATTAATTGTAAAAAGAATGACCTGTTTATTCACTTAGGAATCTTTCAGTTCTATATCTTTATGTTTTTTAGTTTTTATACAGTATTTGTTGAGGTTCTATATGCTACAAATCATGTAGTTTAACCTAATTTAAAACTTAGTGGAATTGTTTATTTAATTTGCTATTCAGGTTAAGACAAACAAGACGGCAGGGTAAGCACATGCACATCAAATTTTTTCGCATAGTATTTACTATATTTAAGTAGAAATGCAACTAGTAAATTTCTAAAATGAAACTAGTGAGATTTTTAAAATGCAATTAGTTCTTTATTAAATTATTAACTAAACTATTTTCTATTTGTATTATAAAAAAATAATTCAATATTCATGTGATTCATTCTTTAACTTTGCCTCATCAAAGTTAGTAAAGCTTAGTGAGACACAGAGACATGTTTGTTAACTTGTATAGTAAAACTGACCTTGCTTGTTTGATGGTGAAAATGAAAATGCATCTTTTTTTTCTTCTCATTATCTATCGCTTATTAAAATTTAAAATTAGCTCCGGTTTTGTCTGTTGCAACTGCGGCTGATGAAAGATGTTTTTATAAAATGAAGCTTGCGGAAATCGAATAAGAGATAATTATTTGAATAATAGTTTAGTTTTATTCTATAAAAAAAGAAGCACTTGACAATGTTACGACTGAAGTTACAATTAGTCATTTCCATCTTCTAGGTGAGAGTCGGGGACAACTATAATGTGTAATTTGTTGGCATTTTTCTTTTTTATTGTTGAATTCGTTACATGTTCACTATAATCGTACTTTTAGTTAAAATCACACTTTTTGATGTCATATATTTTGGTAAAATATTATGAGAAAAAAATCATGCTACCCCTGAGATTTCATCCTAGTTTTGCCTCTGGACACAAATAGAAAATGCAATGAAAGTTCTCGTTGTGGCAGAATATATAGGTGTGAAATTTGAATTAGTCAAAGATTCTCAGATGGGTGTATGAATCCTATGGGGGAAGTACGTTTCATAAAATATAGGATTAATTGTTATGATCTTTTTTTCCTTTTTTTTTGTTTTATTTCTGAGTGTTTTGAAACTTGTAGGAAACTCCTGATGGTCCACTATTCGAAAACAATGCTATTGCTCATTACAGTAGGAACTTGTAAAGTATCGTAATTCTCCCAATATTGATATTGCAGAATCGTTACAACTCAATTGTATTTTCTCTTTCTTGTGATTCCTCGCTTAAGTCGGACAACTCCCTTTTGGGCTCTTCTTCGATGGATTATGCAAGACACTGATACATTCACGTTTCTTTTCTATAAAAAGTTTGCATCTTTATGCTTGACAAAACATTTCGAACCCTCTTTTATTTTTTGTTGTTTATGCCTATTTTCATATCATTTATTGTTGGTCGAAAGAATTTAAGGTGATCTGTAAGTTCATTTTTTTATATTTTATTTGTGATTGTTAGGGCCAGATTGAGCACTGGATTGATTTTGCCACTTCAGAGATCCGTTCCAATATTACGTAATGGTTCATCCCACGAGTTGGATATGCTGTATATCTTCCTCCAGTAAGGACCTCTTCCCCACTACCTTTTTCTAAAATATTGTTGCATAAAAGTTTTAACTACATTTCTTGAATTATTAATTAACTTTCTTGTGTATGCATTAACGCTGAAGAAACTGTTTTTCGTTAAAGTGAGCGTTAACTGCTTTAAACACACACATTGCTTCAAAATACCTACCTAGTTGGGCACTCTGTTACACGGACTGACATCATCATGACATGCAATCTGGTTATGGGTTTTAACCGGATCATGACAAAGAGCTTTACTTCAGAATTTCCGTATGTTGAAAGATACTTTTCGATCATGGTTAATCAACAAAGTTTCTGCAAGATTGTGGGTGAGGTCAAACAAACCGAGTCTGTTCCAGGTGTCCCATCAGCAAAGAGACCTTCAAACTAAAGAACCTTTGCAACTGACTATTAGGGATGAACTTAAGGAAGAAGACGACAAAGAAGTCAAGAAACAAGTTACAAAGGGTTGAAGAGGCACCAACACCGAAAACAAAGAATCCACTTGACCTTTTACCTCCAAGCAACATGATACTTGATGATTGGAAGAGGCTTTACTTCCAACATCAAAACCAACTTCAGTGAGGTTGCCATGCAAGGTCTCACTTCTCAATATTTTTCAAAAATTTTTAAATCTTTTCAGTTGTTATGGAAATTTGTCTTCTTTAGTGCTAGAATTTTGGTCAACCAAACTCTATGAGTCCTTGATATAATAGTCAGACTGATTTCTGCTCTAGTTTCTGGTCAATCTTGAGATAGGTATGGCTAGTCAGCATTTAAATTGCCAATAAATGTCATTTTGTATGATAGAAATGAGCTTGAGTAGCTCGTTAACCCCTAGTTGGTAGCTTGTACCTGACATACTATTATAAACTGAACATCTATTGGATTCACATTGGTACCAACAAGTACTTCAAAGTTCAAACTCTGTTTCTAACTGAAATTAACATAAATCGCAGCTACTTTTAAGTCTTGGTTAAACACATTACAGGTTATCATTGAGAATAATATGAATATATAGTAAATAGTCGTATCGTATGACGTTACAATATAATTCTTTATGTAAGATGTTTGTACCCTATGTACTGCTCATTATTTTGCTGCAATCTTGGCCTAAATATTAAAAGACCCAATTGCATCTGTAGGATTCTGGGATATGTATGATCCTGAGGGATACTCTCTATGGTTTTGTGATTACAAGTACAATGAAGAGAATAGAATATCGCTTGTAAACATGAACAAGGTTGGTGGGTTTCTTTAACGCATGGATTTGGCTCACAAATATGCATTTGGAAAGATGCTGATAATTGGTTTACAGCCACCGTTTAAGGTGAAGGGATTATGGCTCTTCCTTGGGAAAGAAATCCCCAAATTTTTAATGGATGAATGTTATGAAGTTGAACTTTATGAGTGGAAACAGATTGATATCGCTGATGAAGCAAAAAGGAACATGTCAATCAAATGATTGAAGATTATGAACCTTTCGAGTGTGTCTCTACTAGACGCCAACTGCTTCAGGTGATCTTTTGTAGCTTATAAAATATTTGTAACTGCCTTCTGTACTGCATTTTTTTCCCTTTTAATGTTTTGTAGTGTTAATTCAACCTATGGACAAGTGCAGTTTCGGATGTAAATTCTCTCCCTCTCTCCCCCTCTTTTTGTTTTTGCATTCAGAGGTTAATTGATGAGATATTTTTTAAGTGCTTTTTTGTGACCTGTAGGAAAATAAGATATTGGTAAATAGGAGCAGAGCGAATAAGTAGAAAGAAAGCCTTTTGATGCCTTAGACATTAAAGAATGCTTAAATGAATCTAGCCTTTATTTATCGTTAAAAGATGGTGCCTCAAATAAAAGATATGTTAAACTATCTTAACTTATTCTAGTTTCATTTTCATATGATTTAGTGGATATTATTATGAAGAATCTGAATGAGAAATCGGATAAGTGTTTAACAAAGAGTCGATTGTTTTATGGATATTATTATGAATAATCTTGAATGACAAAAATTTATCATCGTGAGAAATCAGAAATAGTAAGACATCAATACTTAAAGGCCCAACTGCCCAAGGGTAAGGCCTACTAAAAAACCCAGCATATATTTAGATCAACTGGCCCAATCTGCTTTCTGACTGACTGCTTCATTTTTTAGATCTACTTTGTTTATCTATATTTGTTTATAATGAAAAAGTAGATGTTAATTAATGTGTGATCATTAGTATTTCATTTGAGCTTTAGGCCTGATGGATGTATTTTTTATGGAATGATGGTACTAATGGATTTTGATACTCTTAAGATTTTGTAAACCCTTTTGATATCCAAAGCATCAAATATAGTGTGATGCTGACTTCAAATAGAATGCTTTCACTATAGGGGCTACTTTCACTAAATTTGTGTAAGATTATTAAATCAAAATTGCAATGCAACGATCTGCTGAAGCCTAGAGTGTGGTGTTAAGAAGTATAGATGAATGCTTCTCAGGACCAGGTTCTTTTATATACATTTGTACTCCCTCCATCACATGAAATCCAAAACTTTGTGTATACTTGAAGTCTATGTTGTGTTTGGGCTACTAATCACATGTCTAAAAACACCCCTCATATTTAGGCAGGGGAGTCTTTTGGAATCTGGACCATATATGTTACAAGAAAAATGCTTAGTATGCCTAAAAATAGAGACTTAAATCTGTACTTAGTAATTTGATTGGTTGAAATGGAAAAATGATTAGTAAATAAATAGAGAGAGAATTATTAGATGTCATGTGTCATTTATTATAAGGTTTAAGCATAAATTCAGGCGTACATTTTAAACATACTAAGCAAAACTCATGATGTAATGATGGTAATTATGCAAATTAAGATAAATGACTCGCATATACATTATTCAAATACTTCACTTGAGAATTGAACCTGCCCATAAGTCCATAACCTCTTGGTTAATGAATTACTCAGACCATGCACTAGACCATGTTGGTCAAAGACAACCAAGTGTTAAGCATATGTTATAAGATCTATCGGAAGTTACGACATAGATAATCCAACTCAAAGAGAACGATAAATTATTGCACAAGCACAATGATAGTTTAAGTTACTGAATAAGAATTTACATGACGACAAATAGAAGCCTTTACATGTAATAATGTGATGGAGGAGGATCATGTAATAATGTGATCGAGGAACTCATGAATGAGTTCACGTATAACGCCATACATCTTTAGTAGAAAGAATTGTAAGCATTTATCGATAAGGTCCGACGTATCTATAACAATCATGGGATCGAATAGTGGATCTAAGACGATGGCGGTCTACGTCACCTACCTAAGAATGAAAAATAAGTGTAATACATCAATTAGGCGAATTTTTTCGCATCATATAGTGACCACCATGTCTATTAACCCTTCTTTGTGTGTATTTTAGTTGGTTATTTTTTTTCATGTAAACCTTTTTGGTATGCAAGTGATAACATTACATCCCAAATAGTTGTGTTAATGAACACATCAATCAAATTTATATATGTTGCTAAAGTATATTATGTATTATCTATGAAAAAGAGTAAAGGACAAACCTTTTCAAAAGAAATGATGGCTTGAAATGACTTGGTCACCATCATTGATTCTCAAATAAGGTATGTTGGCTGCACATGAAAACTAGTGTTGCACTTTGTGTGAACAATAGGTAAGGAAAACAATGTAATTGGCTGCTTTTTGGAAACTAGAAGATTAGCTACTACTATTTTATTAAATTATAAAAAGCCCCACTTTTGAGCTTTTGTTAATGCTAATGCTAATGCTAATATTAATGGGTGGCCGCGCGCATGTAATTAATCATATTTAACTTTAAGTAATCTAATGCTGTCCTACTCAAGTTGCAGAGAAAGATTTCAGGAATCAAAGAATCAACTTTTTCTGGTCATTGCTACTTTATGTTTTATGCTCAAGAAACAGATCATATATGGTGTTTCTATTGACATACAACTAATTGACAACATTTTTTTTAAATTACAGTATCCCATAAGTTTAAGTTTGGACTTGTGTTCATTCTGAAAATAAACAATTAGTCTGATACTGAACCTTATCTCCCCGTATCTAGAAACAAGCTAGATTGAATATTGTTATTTTTTACGTGTTATTTACCATTGAATATTGTTATTTTTTACGTGTTATTTACCACCAAGCGTTGTATATATTTACTTGGTGGAAGCTGAATATCAATCCTCTACAACAAATCAATCGACCATACAAGCATTCTAGGCATATTCATACATATAAAGGTGTGTAGAACTGTAAACATGAGTCAGAACAAGTTGATTACTAATACTACAAAAGTTGTACAATAGTAACTGCCCTCCTTTTGGCATTTTAATTAGCTCTCATAGACCTTAATTTTCGTCCTAGACATCAGGTCAATGACTAATATGATCCCCACAAAGGATTAAGCAATTATATAGCACTTGATGACCTTTTGGTTGTCAAGCAATATGATGCTCAAAAATTATTTTATATGAATTAATTCAATGTTATGTGATAATGAGAATAATACCTCATGGCCAGATAAAAGATATAACGTACATACAGATCATATCGATCAACAATTAACTTCCCTGATTGATTCAAGCTACAATGTGGAATACACAATTTCACACCAATCGAATTGACAACTTCCAAGATCCAAAAAGCGAGATAATTTGGGATGGACCATACTCCAATTAAAAATCGACTCTTAAAATGGCTTAACCCATTTACAACTAATTACTGCATGATCCTCTAATTCAAACATAGTCATTGCATGATGAGCTAAGTAAGGGTGCATGTCAATGGCTTAATTCATCGTCCAAGTTCAGATTAATTAGTCGCTAAACAATCACCAGTGATCAGCCTTTAGACACATTTCAGTTAGAAACTACTACACGTACTATTAACAATTCATTGGTTTATTGTCATACAAATGATATTTATAAAGTATGCATTTGAATATAATTAAAAAAGGCTACACAAAATACTCGCCGGTAAGTAGCCATGTTTTTATTTTGGTATGTATCAAAATAATCATTTTCACTTTCACTTTTAATCAATTAGAAATAGTTTAAGGGGTAAAACACGAAACTTTATTAGTAGTTTAATCATTCGACTTTTTTAAATTTATGTGCAATTTTATAGTGGATATCTAAACTGGAACGGATGGATTATACAGTTTAATTTATTATAAATGTTTGTTTATGTAAATGTTGTAAATAAACATGGGATGAAGACTAATATCGGAAAGAATATATACATCCGTACATTAATGATGCATACTCCACGAAGAATATGCACATGGTAAGTGCTTAAATCCCAACCATGCAGCCAATGATGAATCATCGTCAAGTTGGTGAATGTTTCTTTTCCTTTTTTTAATGTATTCAAATAGTGTGTGATTTGACAGGATTCGTGTCCTCAATCTTATAGTGGAGATGTATTTTATTGTTTATGAAGAAAAGAAACTATGGAGATGTTAGTGGACTCACTTTCAATGTCATGTCATGTCATAGATTATACTTTACTTGTATAGTTGTATCTATAAAATATATATTATGCAACTTTTTAGTGATCTTTAAAATGAATTTAAAGATATATTTTGTGGGGATTTCTATCACAATTAAGGTCTACTAATATTTTATCATATCATCGTTAGCATTGATTTTGTAATAATCAATACAAAGATGCCTAATTGAGCGACAGCTGGCGACCACGTTGATGCTAGAGACACATAAAGTGACACGAACTGATCGTCATAATGTGTCAATTTCTTGCGACACTAAACAACACGAAGATTTTGCACCTCTAAAATACGTTACCATATATGGCGTCGCAAACGATATAAAAATATTTTTAGGACACAAAGTATATTTTTACACTCTATGTCGATGTGACAATGCCAGAACATTCATAGTAATATCTAAAATGATATTCCACAATGATTGAATGGAAATCCTACCAATGATAACATCAACGCCAACATTGAAAGTAGGACACTCAATTGATTCATTTACTGTTCTCAATTGATGTTTAAACTGGTAATCTATGTGATCCAGGAGTTATAGTATTTTCATAAATGTGTTTTTTGAAAATACAAACAACTTTTTCTTGATTTACTCAAGTAAATAGTTGTCTTACCCAAATGGTTACGAAATTAATTTTTACTTATCCCGCAAAAATTGATTTGATAGTTTTCAGCAAGTATCAGTTTTGTAACATATGACGGTTATTTGAAGATACAATATTCAACGGAAAGTTCTTGGAAGTTTGTTGCTCGGATGATTTGATGGAGTCTACTATTCTTCAAACACCTTGTGCTACACCATATTCATGAAGCTCACAATATATCATAATCATCATAAAGGGGGAGAAAAAAATTATTGTTTGAAGATAGTAAAGAAAAGAGTGTTTTGAAGAGAGTAAAAATTGGGAGAAAAGAATAGTGTTTTTAAATGAAGGGGGAGAATATTGTGTATAAAAGAAATGAAAAGATTTGCAAACGAAATGAAGGATTGGGATCGAAAGTGAAATTGATAAAGGATTCATCCTCAAAACTTGATTGAAACGTTGAAAAGCCCGAGTTTTCACTAAGATGAAGAGATTATTAATTTGAGGAGGAGCAAGTTAGGATTCGAAAATAGTTCAATCAGAAAATGAAAGCTCCAGAAGATTAATATTCATTTGAGGGGGAGCAAGAGAAAAGAAGCTTCAAGAGTGTTAAAAGAAAGATCAAGATTGTAAAGATAAATTCATATATCTTTCATACATCAAAGGCAACAAGCAAATAAAGCTCAAAGAGTTCAAGAAAAGGAAGCTCAAAGAGTTCAAGCAAAGAAAGATCAAAAAGTTCAATCAAAGAAAACTCAAAGAGAACAAAGGAAATTCAAGGGTTTAAAGTAGAAAAATCAAAGAGAATCTTGAGAAATACTCTCAACAGCTCGTTCAAGGAAAGAAAGTATTTTATAGGATATATCCAAGAGCTAAACTACGAAGACAAAAAAAGTTTGTATATATTCAAAAAATCTGTCCAAATTACAACATGCTAAATCCTAGGGGGAGATTGTTAAAAATATAAAATAGGATTTGCATTTGTATAAATCTGTGACAATGTAACTGCGACAATATTGGATTGTCGCAGAGTGCGACAGTTAGATATTGTCGCAGTAATAGAGATCTTCGCAGTAAGTTGCACTTAGAGATACTTTATTTAAAGCTAATCATGTGTTTACCACCTGTACTATATATAGGTAGCTAAGCTTTCATTTGAAAAAACAAGACTTGTCATATTCATCTGTGCTCTTAATAGAAAAATCATTCTTTTGAAACTCTCTCACACAAATCATCATAGAATTGCTTAAATAAAGTTAACAATTGACCATTCGATTACAAAATTCAGTGCTTATTGACGATTCAACATTCAACGGAATGTTCTTGAAAGTTGGTTGCATAGATGAATTGATGGAGACTACTATTCTTCAAACATTGTGTGCTACACCATATTCATGATGCTCACGATGTATCATAATCATCGTGAAGGGGGAGAAACGGATTAGTGTTTGAAGATAGTGAAGAAAAAAATTAGATTTTGAAGACAGTAAAGGGGGAGAAAAGAATTTTATGTTTGAAGGTAATGAAAGAATCTGCAATGAAAGAAAAGAAATGAAGGCTTGCTATGAAGAAATTGATTGGATTAAAAGTAAATAAAAGAGTTGATTTAAAGATTGTCAAATACACGGTTTAGAGAATTGGGATTGAAAGAAGATGATTGATAGAGGAAACTCAAAAGCTTAATTAAAATGTTGAAAAACGGAGATTTCACAAAGTTTGAAAAGATTATTTGTTTGAGGGGGAGCAAGTTAGGATTGGAAAATTGTTCAATTAGAAGTTGAAAGCTATAGAAGATTAATATTCAAATGAGGGGGAGCAAAGTATTAGCGAAAGATCAAGATTGCAAAGATAAAATTACAAATCTTTCATACATCAAAATCAAAATAGACAAAGGAAGATTCATCGGCAACTACCATGTGGGATATTCTTTCAGGATTAAGATAAGTAAAAGGTGCTTTCAAAAAGTGAGCGTTAAAGCAAAATATTCCACAAGTTGAACCAGAATTAAAAGTTGTTGTTAAAGATCAAGAAAATCATTTGTCTTCAACTTATCTTCGAGAATTAACATCAAAGAAAAAGCTGAGATATGATTATCAAAAACTGCGCTTCAATGTGGTTTTCATCTTACAAAAGATTCTCAAAGTTCAAGCATAAAAGTTAGACATCTGAATTGAAGACAATCCAAGCAAAGTTTACAATCAGGGGGAGATTGTTAGATATTAAAATATAGATTGCAAACCTTGCTTAGTGCTTAATCATGTGTTTAGCACTTATAGTGTAAATAGCTAGTTAGGGTTAATCATTTGTAAGTTTCCAAGTTCATTACTTATTAATAGAAAAACACTTTCAAAGGAAACTCTCTCAATTATCATCATAGAATGCTTGAATATGTTTTACAATCATCATCTCTGTCATCGTGTTCTTATTCTTCACACACCTCAAGTAACTCTTAAACATATACATTCTTTAATTTCAATGCACCTTTAGATTTGTCTTCTTTCTGCTTTTGTGCCATTGATTTCAATCTTTTTCTGCCTTTGATCATTAACACTTCCTCAGGCTCTTCCTCTTCACCTCTATATCTCTTCTTTAACTTGTCAGCCACATCTAACATCACTTCATTTATTGCAGTTAAATATTGAATTGGTTGCACATATATAACATTAGACAGTGGCTCCCTGAGTCTGTGCACTTAGTATAATTTGACTTTGTGGCTCCCCTTGAGTCTGTGCACTCTTCAGACTCTGTGATTTCACCTTAGAAGCATTAGGTCCATCATCTCCCTCATCACCATCACCAGAATGTTTATCATCATCATTTATATTTTCATTAATGTTTTCGTTATTATTTGAATCATTATCTTTTGGTGGTGACCTATCTCCACTAACTCGAGTATCCACATCATCAACAATTCTTTCTCTAACACCTTCTTCTTTAGATAGATTTATCTTTTCATTATCTACAGACATTATATCCTCCTCAACTCTTATAGACTTAAACATCTCCCCCTTTTTGCACATCTATAAAATTAGAAAGGGTAGTCTACATATCATCTAACCTTTGGGTCACAATATGCTCTAACCTATCCATTTTGGAACTCATAGTTGACACAAGATCATGCATCTTCTCTAGGTCATTCTGTTTATTATTAGTCTCAGTCTGTACCCTTTATGATAACTTGGTGATGGCTAAAAGCACATCATTGAGTCTACTAGAAGCAAGGTTTTGAAACCCGGTTTGCAGATCGACCTGGCAAGGCCACCGTGTCCGGTTCAACCGGTCGGACCGGTTGAACCGGCCGGTTGGACCGGTTTGACTTTCGTTGACCAACATGCTTGATCCTGCTGCTTATGTTCTGCTGATCTGCTATGCTTCCTGATCCTGCTGCTTAGTGATTTCCAGATTTTTTCAAGAGTTTGCCAACAATAATACATCTAAAGTAGTACAAGTTTACAACTAACAAAATCAAATCCACACAATTTGGCAACAAATCCTAACAATATCAAATCCAACATTACAAGTTTACAACTTAAAATCCAACAAGTTTACTACCAAAGTTCAAATCCAAAAGTTATGGAGTCATTGGCGTGTTATAGGCATCAAGTTCACGATCGCTTAATAAACGAAAATCACTATCATCTTGATTTTCATCCTCATCAACAAGACCATACGCACATTCATTTCCTTTAATAAAATATAAGAAACTTTTAGATAATGTACTAGACAAATAATACACTAAAAGTGAACCATAATCACAAATAATATATGTAATACGTATAACCTTGAGTAGCCGGCTCTTGCTCTTGCTCTTGTTCTTGCTCATTAAACATATATTGAAACTCCTCATGATTACGTTCTCCTTCCGGCTCTTCTTCAACAACCCAAAAGTCTGTATTATCAATACACTCATAATCAATTGGGTCGTAAGACCTCTTATCAACCTTGAGCCTATATGTATCAACAACAAAGAAAATTTAAAACGTAAAAAAACATTGCAATTCAAATAAAAGTTTAATCAAATACGAGGTCCTTATACCTATTTTCCAAACGCAAGTTGTAATGAACATATACAAGATCATTTAACTTTTGGTGCTCCAACCTATTCCTCCTTTTCGTGTGTATCCTTTCAAATACACTCCAATTACGCTCACAACCCGAAGAAGATGCGGTTTGACTTAGTATTCGTATAGCAAACTTTTGCAATTCGGGGTAGTCGCCACCAAACAACTTCCACCATTCATCTAAAAATGAAATTGTTAGAAATATATAAATTCATAATATCAATAATATAATAAATTATAACAATTAATAATTAATAATTAACTTACCATGACAACTAACTTTACGAGAAGCAATAGCACTGCTTCTACCAAAATCACCAACACCATCTCGAAACTTGCATAAAGCCGTAGTAACCTCTAAAACATCATCTCCCTCATAATTCTTTTCAACCATATCAAGCACTCCTTTAAACACCTCAGGTTTTTTGCAAAATGACTCCCTATGAAACTGAAAAGTAGGATTCAACCAATATGCTGCACAATGAATACTAGTACGCAACATCTTATCCCAACGTCGATCAATTATATCCATATAAGGCTTGTAGTTCACCTTTCTCCTATTAAATAAATCCTTGATTCCCTTTCTTACCCAATACATCCCCTCATAAACATAACCCAAAGTGGGTCTCTTATCCGCATCACACAATCGTAAAAGCCTCAACAAAGGAGTCATGACTCTCACTGTAATCAAACAATTCCTCCAAAATGCTTTACACATGACAACTTGTTTACATTCAATCGCGTGTGGATTTGATTTCAACATCTTTTTAAAGTCATTAGATATAACCATAGCTTGCAAATCATTTTTATGATCATGCAAACTTTTCAGA
Organism: Logfia minima; assembly: GCA_963921325.1. Lineage (NCBI taxonomy): Eukaryota > Viridiplantae > Streptophyta > Magnoliopsida > Asterales > Asteraceae > Logfia > Logfia minima. The sequence goes on along the minus strand of OY992771.1, from coordinate 10,376,714 downwards.
GCAAGAACGCAATACCAAAACAAGTAGCTCCTAGATGAATTATTTATGTCCAACTGGGTCTTTTTCTCAACCAGTTCAAAGGCCATTTATGATTGTAAATAAAAACAGTAACTCGAGATGCAAGTGTTACCAATTTGTTCACATTTTCCAATTCAGAAACATCCTTTAATATGAGATTAACACAATGAGCTGCACATGAAGACCAAGTCACAGAACGATATCTTTCACATAACAACCTACCAGCAAGTTTGTAATTAGCAGCATTATTTGTAACCATTTGAACTACATTCTTGACACCTACCATCTCAACTATCTCAACAAACAAATTACACAAATTTGACGCACTACTTTGTATATCAGATGGATCAACAGACTTAATAAATGATATGCCTTTAGGACAATAGACCAAAAAATTAATCAAATGGCGTTGCCTAATATCCCTCCAACCATCACTCATTATCGTGCAACCTTTTTCAATCCATTCATTTCGATAAGAATCAAACAATAATGAGACCGACTTTTTAGCATCTTTCAACAAATTAACCCGCAAAGAATGATACGAAGGTGCTTTATAACCATAACCAACACTAGCTATCTTATCTACCGCAAGTTGGAAATAAGGTGAATTACAAGCATTCATAGGTATACATGCATCATAAAATCACATAGCAATACTCAAATCAACATCATGTAACCTTTCTTTACTTTGCATTGCGGATCTAATAGTTGGTTGTGAAGGATCATTTGTACCTTTAGTAAAGAAAGGATGAACGTTTGATGTAGCTTTTCTTTTATTGGAGCGTGGTTTAATGGATTTCATTTGGCTTTCCTCTTCTTCTTCATCATCATCATCCACTATGTCAAAACTAGTCCCAAATTCTTTTGCCTTACTTTTTGTCTTTTGAGACACTTCTTTTAGAAGACCTTGCATTAAAAAACGAACTTCGGGAGTAACCCTCTTACATGATGCGACATTACCGGGAACACCCGCAAGATGGAACTTGATTCTATTTATACCACCACCACGAAAAATCTTTTGACAAAAATTGCATAAAATGGCGTTTTTACCGTTTTCTTCCGTAGCTAACGTTGCATAATCCCAACCTTTATCAAATTTCCCTCTTACATTCGATTGAACCAAAGATTGAGACTCTACGGGTTCTTTATCTCTAGCTTCCATATTCTATAAAAAAGAAACATTGACAAAGTCACAAATTCATAATTGATACAATAATTGATCACAAGGTATAAGTAGCCGAGGTATAATAGATCATAAGTAGCCTATTTAATTGATCACTTCTAATTGATACAACAGTTTTCACAGTTACATTTCCAAGCTCAACTCTCTCAATATTGATACAATAATTGATCACAAAGTTAATTGACAAAAACATATAACAATTGACAGAAAGTTAAATGACAGAAAAAATGAAGGTCTGTGAAAACAGAAAACACGAACAAGGAAGCTTCACTAATACATAAAACATGAACAAGGAAGTTAAATTAGGACAATTAGAACAATTTATTCACTAATACAAGTTAAATTAGGACAATTAGAACAATTTCTTCACTAATACAGGTTTAATTAGGACTTTAATTACACAAATTTGATAAATCACAAGGTTTCAAATCAACAATTAATTATTTGTAAATGACCAAGGAAGCTTACGGTTGCTGGAGGCTGGAGGCTGCGGTGATGGTGGTTGCGGTAGTGGTGGCTGCGGTGATCGGGGTTGCGGTGGTGGGCACAAAACGCGAAGGGTACGGTGGTGGTGGTGGTGCGGCGCTGTGGAGGGGCAGAGGGACGGAGGAATGGAGGGAGGGGACGGTGGTGGTGCGGTGGTGTGGAGGATAGATGGAGGGGACGGTGATGGTCGGCACAGATGAAGAAGAAGGGTTGCGGTGTAGGAAAAAAAATGAAGTTACAGATCTAGATCCCTGATCCCGTATTTTGTTAGAATTAAAATAAATAAAATAAATAAAACCGGGTCAAACTCCGGTCTAGGTCACCGGGTCAAACCGGTCCGATCGGTGAACCGGCCGGGTTTGACCGAGCTTGACTTCCTGGTTGGCTCGGGACTCTTTCGCTCGGTGTGGAGGCCGGGTCGCGGTCTGACCGGTTAGACTGGCCGGCTCGACCCGGGTTTTAAAACCTTGACTAGAAGGCACATACTGAGGTTATAAGGGTTGATTAGAAGTGGGTAAAGGTTGTTGTCCTGCACTCATCTTAGGTTGTAAATGAGAAGGATCGTGGAGATATTTTGTTGGTGTTGCACTTGCAGCCTCACCCTATTTCTTCCGCATAGTATAGAGATCTGAGGCCACAAGTGGTGTGGGTGCTGTTCCCTCAAACCGTATTCGTTGGTTGGAAAGGGTATCACCGTAAACAATGGTTGGGGTGGCACCATATGTCATCAACCTTACCTTGTTAGTAGGTTGGGTATCATGCACATCTAGTGTCGAAGTTGGTAATTTGTCACTACCCATTAGGTTATATAATGGAAGGTTATTGAATTTATAAGGATTTAAGATTTGTATCACTCAGTGATTTGACTGAGGCATTGACAATCTGTACAGAAGGGTGTAAGGAATGACTCACAGATGTGTAAACTAATATAGGACTGGTGGTAAATATAGGTGAAGTCATTGATAATGAAGCTATGAGGGGGGGGGGGTTAATGAGTTCATAATTGGAACATCTTCTTCAATTCTCACTACAGGAGTCAATGTAATGGCAATAATAAGGGTATCCGAGTTTACTAAACTAGGGGTAGGTTGGGTTGTATAGGTAGCCATTGACAGCACAAACTCTGGGAGAGTTGTAGTATGAAGATGTTTACTTGAACCTTCATTAGAAGGTGGACCATCAAACTCATGTGAGTCTGTGGATGAAGATCCCGAGCCTGTAGAACCAGACTCTATCTGCACTCCAGCTGCCACACTGCCTTCTTCATCATTTCCTTCATCAGTGAAACCCCCACCATTACCTAAATAACCACCCTCAATATGAGCATTTGCTGCATATGGATGATCAATCTAGTGTTGCATTGCAGTAGTAATGTAACTAATCAATTCATGATCAATGGTAATCACCCTATTAACTTGATCAATACCAGATATGACAGTGTTGGTACTATTGGAACTACAAAAACACCACCATTCGTTTAACATCATTGGATATATATGAGGCGATGTGTTAAAACATGCACCATTGAGTGGATAGGCATTCATAAAATTGATCCATTGCCATATCTAATGTTTAGTGTTGCAGTTGCAATGGAAGTGGTGGCAACTTGATTATTAAAACACACTTTTACCTGCTTACCCTGTATGAATGGTTTGGCGCGTTGCACTGTAAAAGGTGATTTGCGAAGAAGAATGAATGGAAGCAATTTCTTTTGCAAATTTAGGGTTTTCAAATGCTCTACAGATATTTTGATCGCGTAATTTTAGAATAGAGGAAAATCACGAATTTTACACGGAATTAAATTAAATGTTCGTTAGTTTTGTGGACACCATTAGAAGATTCTGTTAAAAATTACTCATAATAGTTAAAACTAATCACAATGTTATCTTTTAACTATCAAAGTTAAAATTATAAAATTTAATACCACTTGATTTAATAAACGTTGCGATCACCAGACTCAAAATATAAAGGAAATTTAATACGTAAAACAAAACAATTTAATCTAAAAAGAATGAAATATTTTGATATTTTAACACACCAACCAAAAGAGAACTTAATCTAAGAAAGATAAAATGTTTTTGATATTTTAGAATAATTTAAAACAAACATGTAGTTTACAAAATATACAAAGATCTCTTAGTCTGTGGGACTATGAGTCTGTAACCTATATGAGTCTATAAAGGCCATACAGACTAAGACTTAACCTTAATCATAGAGAGAGTGAATCACTCAGATTCCAGAAGTTGCCTAGGGATTTAACGTTCCTAGTTGCCGATAAAAAGAATCGTATTCATTTAAAGGTTTAGTGAATATGTTTGCTACTTGATCATTTGTAGACAAATAACTTACAATCACTTTACCTTTTTCAACACAGTCTCTTATAAAGTGATGGCGGATCTCAATATGTTTTTTCTTGGAGTGAAATACTGGAACTTCAATTATTGCAATGGCACTTTGGTTATTACACATGATTGGTGTTTTGCTAAACATCACATCATAGTTTGCCAATTGATGTTGCATCCACAATAAGTGATTTTCTTGTCTATCTTACAACATGCATAATCTGCATCTATGAAGCCAATTAGATCAAACCATGAAACTTTGGGATACCAAACACCTAGGTTTCATCATAGTCTATCCCTTCTTCTTGCTTGTAACCTTGGGCAAACAGTCTTACCTTATTCCTAATCACCACTCTATCCTTGTCCATTTTATTCCTATATAACCACTTAATTCTAATAATAGAATTTCCTTTAGGAGCATGAACTAGTATCCAGACCTTGCTTCTTTCAAATTCTGTCATCTCCTTCTGCATTGCTTCCACCCAATCATCATCTTTTAATGCTTCATTAGTCTTTTTTGGTTCAATGCTGGACAATAAATTTTTGTAGAAGCAAAAGTTTGCAGTAGATTGGTTTGTTACTTGGGCTCTAGTCTGTACACCATCATTGTAATCTCCAACAATTTGTTCCACATGATGGTATTTGTGTTCTTTAATTCCTAATGATGAGTCATCATTTGTGGATGAATCACCATTATTTAGATTAGCAGTACTAAACTCTGCTTTATCTTCTAATATAGGCATATCTAGATTTTTGGAGTATCCAGACTGAACACTACCAGATTGATCATTTGACTATGTGATATTTGAATCTGTGGATACAGCCTGAATGTTTGAATCTGTATTGGAGGTTTCTGGTGTTAAGGGTCCAACTATAGGATTAGTTGACATGTGTTGAGTATGTTCATCTTCACTTTTAGAGTTTGGGTTTGGAATTTCATCATTTGAGATCTTTACAGTAGATCCCACAACATATAATTCTTCTAGCAGATGACTCCAGATTGTGAATGTAGTTCATTGCTAGCAGAGGAGTCATCAAAAGTAACCTTGATGGTTTCTTCAATCATCTTCTTTCAGTTGTTGTAGAGTCTGTAAGCTTTAAATATAGATGAATATCCAACAAAAATGTCTTCATTATACTTAGGTTCCATTTTTTTCTAGTTGATCCCTTTGATTAAGGATATAGCATTTACTTCCAAAGATATGAAAATAGTAGATGGTTGGAAAATTTTCATGTTAAAACTCATATGCAGTTTTGTCATGCTTTTTAACAAGAATAGATCTATTCTAAGTCTAGCATGCAGTGTTAACTGCTTCTACCCAAAAATAGATTTGTGTTTTAGCATAACACAACATTGTTTTAGCTGCTTCAGTAAGTGTTTTATTTCTTCTCTCAGCAACACCATTTTGTTGAGGAGTTCTAACACAAGCAAAGTTTTGAACTATACATCTGTCCACATAGAATTCAATGAGTTAAAATCTAAATTATGTGCCATGATCTCCTTAGTTGTTTTGCAAGTTGATCTTTCTGCAATTCTTCTTTCTTGATTAAATTAATAATATGTTCAGGAGCTTCACCTTTAAATTTCAGAAAGATAACCCATATATACCTTGTGTGGGATCAAAATCGAGTTTTGATGATAATTTGATATGAACAGTCTGTATATGTATACGTATATGTATATGTATATTGAGAGAATTTGAAGAATCTGTTATATTATCAAATGATCTAAAGTTCTTGAATTATGATTACACATTGGTAGTTATATATTTAAATAAACACAAAAATGTATAGCTAAAAGATTAACTAAAGGCTCAGATAAGATTGTCTCATCAAGATATGAAAGAATGTAGGCCCTCGAGTATCCATTCTTCGGCAGGATAAGATCGAATGAATGACTTCGGGTTTTGAGTACTCCAGATTCCAGAAGCCGTTCGTGTATATATAGGAGAATATGTAACTGTATACATTTTAATTCTACATTTAAAAAAAAAATGAGAAAACAAATAAATTATAACAAACCACGGTTCTATTAACTAACCGTGGTCCCTCTATTTTTAAAGGGAAAAACAATTAGTGATCACGGTTCTAATAATTAACCATGGTTCGTAGGGTTTTTAAAGGGAAAACAGTTGAAAATAGACTACACTTTCTTCTAATGCAACCGGGCCTTTATGAAGGACCATAGTTCCCTTTATTGAAACTTTGGTCTATGTTTATTTTCTTGAATTTGAGCTTGGTGTGACATTAAATTTATTTGATTCACCTAATAAAGTAAACTCCATTAACGACACTCACCTACCAACAAGCTTCTCGATCGGATCATCGATATAAGGTATAAATTCTCGACTAACTTTTCTAAAATCTAGGTTGTGTAAACGTTATTGATTTCATACATTTATATCATACACGCATGCATATACGTTATGGAATTAATCCCTAATAAATTAATATATATACATATATATGCTATGTATATGTTTTGTAACTTCATTACTAGCCTAGCTTTATGCCCGTCCGAAATTAATCTATTAGAGATTAATCTCGGATTATCGCCATTTGGGCTAATTTTTAAATATCTAATCTCATTTAGAATGTGAGGATGTATCAACGGTTGAATATTTAAGAAAAAATCGATAGACATTTGCTATGATGCTAATATTTTAATTAATGATTTTAAATGTTAAAAAAATGATTATCAAACAAGAAACTACAAAATTCAAAACAACAAGAGAAGTCATCATCAAATACACGACCAAATGAGGTTATTCTCATAAGTAGTTCTTCGGAAGGTATTTTAAAAAATACATAAATTTTATATATTAATTTAAAATCTATTTATATATATTTATAAAATTCTTTTTCTATAGAATTTATTAATTTCAAATTTTCAAAAAATGATGAAGATATGGGTTATGATGGTGATTCATCTGAGATAGAATAAATTGATGATACTGATGAATTTGATTATAGTATTGATGAAGAAACTAGTGTTAGAAGAAACACGTGTGATCCATCTAACCTTTTTGATGATGATGATAATGACAGTATACTTCGTTAAATTTTTAAAATTTAATGTATACTCTAAATAAAAAAATTGAAACAAACTTTAGAATATAAGTTTATTGAAGATTGGTCTTACAACTCAATGATGATCTTGAAGATTGGTCAAAAGATGATAAAAATGGTACCTGATTTAATGATGATAATACTCCTCGTGGCATCTACGGATCATGAGAAACTGATAGTGATGATTGGAAGCGTAGTGTATTTATTTATATAACTTGTATATAATTTAGACATATTAATTTATTTTTAATTGTTTGTTTGCTATTATTTGGCTTATCACCTTCACTATCATATATTAGGTATGTACATACTCTATTCTTCAAACTAAAAATGGCAAATATACTAGTCCTATTTGTTTTTTTTCCGATCTTATTCTATTTTAAATAAAAGTAGATGTAGGTAAAATGAAAAATAATACAATTTGATATCTACAATATTAAGCATTATAACAACAACAAATTGCATGAATAAAATATCATCAAAACAAAATGGCAACCATAATATATAATTAATAGCACACAACAAATATAATTAACAAAACACTAAAATTTAAAAATAAAAAAAATGAAAAAAAAGACAAATAAAGGTTTCGAACTCATAACCTTGATGCAACATATTAAAGTTGTTACCAAATAATCTAGTAACATATTTGAAATATTTATTGAAATCAAAATATATAAAGTACATCCTCTTTTTGAAAGGAGAATGGACCACGGTTGCTTCTTATAGAAACGTGGTTCTTTTTCTTTATACACCACGGGTCTTCTAGTACAACTGTGGTCTATTTATGAAAAATTCAAATATCCCGCCATTATTTTAATTTATCCCCAATTACCTCCAACATTCCAAAAATTAACACCAAAATTCCAAAACTTTGTATCTGTCTTTCATTCGGACTAACAATACACCAAAACCACCATCTTAATCCATAGTTTTTCTCCATTTTTTGCCAAACCGCGGTCTATTTTTTCTTTGAATTGTGGGATTTTTGTCCTTTAAACCGTGGTCTTTTCTTTCTAGAAATGTGGTATTGTTCATCTTTTTTCAAACTTACGTTAGGATTCATCCAACTACAACTTTAAAGGTAAATTATGTTTGTACTTTTACTATATACAGTTTGGTTTAACATAATTTTAACTAAAAAGTATAAGAACAAAAAGTGAATGTTTGTATGATATATAACCAAAGTTTAAATAGTTGTGAGTGTTTGTATGATAACCAGAAGTGAGAATTTGCCGTTTATTGTCAATAATCACTTTGTCAGGAATCATGTAAGTAAAAGTTATTTTTTATACTTTGTTGTAGGGAATATTATAAAGTAATTTTATTTATTATTGTAGTATGACTTATGAGTATTTATTATTGACTCTTCGATGATAGATTTTGGACTTATTTAATTATTTGTAGGATAATCAAGATAATTTTCTACGTGATAATCTAGAAGACGATTTGCATAGTGATTGTTTTGGTGATGATGATCAGTACAACGATGATATTAATGATTATCAAGAAACCGATCATCAAGATAATCAAGAGAATACTACACATGATAACCAAGAGTGTAGTGCTCGACTCCCTTCACTTCAAAGGAAAAAGAGAGGGGTGACATTATATATGAAGGAGCCTAATACCAAGGTGATTCGTGATAGAGACGTTCACTTTGATGTGTAAGGACTAATCATTGGGCCGGGTCAAGTTAATTTTAGTAACAACGCAGGGCTTGTAACTAGGTGTAGGGTTGATATGCTCTACGAGTCATGGGACAAAGTTGATGCCACATTGAAAGATCCAATATGGGGATGAAATTAAAGTAATTCTAAACGGTTAACTATGTTTTATTTCATAATACATTTACTAATATATAAATATTTTTTATAAAATTTAGAAAGCTAACAAAATATTAAAGATGACAAGAACAAAAAGGTTGTTCTTGGGCAATGCAACCAGCCATGGAAAGATCTTGAAATCTTGTTAAAAATATGTGAGAACGGGAAAAAACCCAATTAAGAATACCCTTATCTTGGAGAGGAAGATGGACTTTGGGAATGATTAGTTGAGAAGATCAACAGTGAGGAATTTCAGGTAACATTTCTATTTCTCTTTTAACTAATTATATTTTGTACTTAGTAATCTGATTCTCTAGGTAGTTTGAACAATAATCCCCCTAAGCTAGGACCTAATAGGTATCAGGATATTCTTCATAGTGAGAAAAATTACGAAAGACAAGTGGTCAAAGATTTGGATCACGCCTCTCTTGTTGCTCACTTATTTAAGGTTCACAAGTGGTTACATACATTGGGGCTCAATGAGGAGTCAATAGCCGAATGCAACTACTCCCTATTCGGGTTCAAAAGGTTGAAAGTTGCTAAAGGAATGGCTTATCCTTGGTGGAATTAGCAAGTACATGGAGAGCGTATGTCACCAGACCACCAAAAGGTACAAGTTGATAAATTTAGGGATGGATTCGGGAACATGAGACTTCCTAAGCCGGTTGGTGGAATGACTGTTTTACGAGAAGCCAAAAACAGTTTCATTTCGTTGCCATGTTTGTTGATTGAATATGCTTAGGTACATACCCAATTTAATTTGTTACTAGGATGAGATAAAGTTTGTTCCAGAACCATATGATGTTCCAAGTCCAAAAAGGCGTAAACCTCCGCCCGTACGGGATCAGCGTCAAAGGCAGAGAAAGGGTACACCCACAAAACAACTAGTAAAACCTGCTTCAAGTCAGAAAGCAGGCCCTTACACCCATACATGATCAGGTTCCAATTCAATAAAAGCGGACTCCTACACCCTTACCGGATCAGCCTCAAAAATCTGTCAAGCGTACACAGGTACGAATAGAGAACATGTTTCCAAGTAGAGTGGGTATTCAACACAATCACGAAATATGTCAAGTAAATATTTGGGGATGTCGAGTAAAGAACCGGGGATGTCAAGTAAAACCAAGTCGTTGTTTGCAATGAAAGTCAACCCGAAAAGAAACGAAGACAATGTTGGTCTACAAATCAAGCCACAACTAACAACACGAGGCAATGCAGGTGATCAACAAGTCAAGCTTAGTACCCCGTCGGTTGATGAATATCCGTTAACTCTCTACTAGAAAAATGCTTTGGCAAGTAAGGCTCCGGTTGCAAAATCTGTTTCTACTCAACTGATAAAAGAGGAAAATTTAGATGTACATATCGACTTTGGAGTATTGGGGGAAAACTGTATCTTCTTGCCAATGGCTGCTCCATATATAAAATTATTCCTAACGAATGGGGATGTCGATGTTACCCTCCTTACATAAGTACTAGTTTTCATGTATATTGTAATATATTCTCAGAATAGTTAACAAATATTTTCTAACGATTTTAATATGTGTTTAGCGCAGTTAGCATGACGTTTCGCAAAGTCCCCCAAAACAAATGTGCATTTATCAATCCCTGTGGGATTACTAGTCATCTCATTTGTCACACCCCGCCTAGGCGAAAACGCGAGGCATGACGGAGAAGATTGTCATAACACATTGATATAAAATAATAGATAATTCACTAAATGAAAAACCATCACAAAATGTCGTGACGATCCCCGATACAAGCAGCGACTTGTATCGTGGTTAGTCAACACCACCACAAACATAGACATAAAGTCATAAAATCCCACAACTCTAGACAAGTTTCTAACAATCTCCAAAACCAAACAAAACATCAAAATCCACATAAGTGTACTAATGTGATTTATTCAAAAAGCAACTCATGAGAGTTTGTTCTCACAAAAACTATGTAAAAAACTCTATCCTCCTTAAGCATTCTAACTGTTATTACCTTAAAATGAATAATCGAAAACGTCAACTTAATGTTGGTGAGCTCTTAGGTTTAAATAATAATTTCATTTGTTGTGCATAGAAATACGAGTAGGACAATAGTGTAAAATAACAACGTAGCAGCAACTAGTGTAAAGGAAAATCCAAACCGAACGAATCAACCGAGTCATAAACGCAATAGATTTCCAAACATGTCACCTACCAGCTGGAGCTAAACAGTTGGCTTAATAGGAATATAGGAATCATAGTCATGTACAGATCAACCACTAATACTCACATACGCAATTATAAACACACAAATTGTCCTAAGAAATAACATGATTAGCACAATGTTGGTACATGATGTGTGACAACAGCTTCATATTTGTAATAGTTAGTTTTGTAATTTGTTATGTTGTTAATTAATGAATTATTTTGTTAAGTATTTTTATAGGTTCATACGAACTTAGGAGCTGCTAAGTTCGTACGAACTTAGCTGTCTATAAATACAAGTTCGAAATATTCATTTGTAACGCTTTTGAGAACTGAGTTTCAGCAAACTAAGCTCGAATACATTGTAATATTCTGTCAAGTTCGAATACATACGACGTTACATTGTTAAAAGCTTATTTATTGATATAAATGCATTTGTTACACTCGTTAAGTTGACGTTTTGTGTATTAGAGGATTCCGCACTCTAATACGCTTGTTACCTCGTGGTTTAGATCACCGGGGACTTATACACAACATGAGTATTTGAAATAGCCTTTGAGTATCATTTTCCCCCGAGAAATATAAAAAGAAAAAGGGGCCACGAAACTTACCTTGTTAGTAGATGAATAAAACGCGTAAGTTACACATGGACAAGGCTTATAATCCTTCCCATTGTAACTCATAATTATTGAGATGTATATGACCAAGTCTTGTATTCCTCACGAACTATTCCTCATGAATAATAAAATGTATGCCCTTAAGTCTTTGATGTATGTAATTGGTGATTTGCCATTACTTTTATAGATTTGATTTTCCGTCAAAAATTTTAAGGTTTCTTTGTGTATTTTTCAAATACCTTAAATGAGTTAGTTAGGGTTCCAAATTATTATGAGAGAGCCTACAATGTGTTAAGTATTTTCATAAATTTTTCCATGATTTTTCTTATCCCCTTACTATTTTAATAGAATTCCATAATACCAACTAGTTAGAAAACTATTATGCTTGCGCAACAGAAAATTTTATTTTTGTTAAAATACTTAAGATTCTCCAAAAATCTGAAACTTATACATGCATTACTAGACATATAGAACTTATACCAGTAAAAATCTTATCATCTAATTCGTAAAATTGAGTGAGTTATGATAACCCAAAGTTGTACAAAAATCTAATCAGCAGATACAGCTTTGACTAGTTGTTTTGTAATAACCTTTTGAATGACCTAAACTTGTCGATTTGACATGAAACTACTTGTAACTGAAAGTAGACTCATTGAACTTAAACCTAGACTAAAAATTCATATTTAAACCCCACGAATGACCAAGATATGACCATCTAAAGTGGATACAAAATTCTGTCCAGATTCTGGTTTAGGCCAAACAACATCTTTTAATCTAGAATATCATATCTACAATTATATATTTGACATAATTTCATCAAATCCATTTTTAACATGTTATTTAGATGTATTTAATCATAATTAATTTCCATCAATTCAAATCACATTAAGAATCAAAAGATAGATCTATTAAATGGTGAAATAAAAATACTTACCGAAAGCTTCAAAGAGAAAATTGATCAATCTTGTTCTTGGGAGTTAGATGAAGCAAAAATAGTGTGAGGCTGGGGTTTTGGAAATTTCACCAAAGGGAAGAGGAGAGAAAGAAAAAGAGGCTAGGGTTTTGAAAATAATGAAATAAGTAAACTTAGTTGAGAAGGAATAAATATTTAAATTAGGTTTAGCATTATTTTTCTATTTTTTTTTAATTTGAGCCGGATTTAATATTTATATATAAATAAATAAAAATTCCTTTCTTAAAAATAAAAAGAAAAGAAAAAAAACTTTATATTGTGTTATATTCGTGCATTGTTGTTATTATTATTATTAGTAAATAACACTTTTGACTTAATTTATTTATTTATGGCTTAATCACTAATATATTATCTTACGTAGGTATCTACAATGCCTAAAGACATGTTAAGAGAAATCAATTTAATGTTTTCGTAAAAACGTGAATACTTAGAGATTTCCTCAAGACTTATACAACTAGAGGTAATAAGATGGATAACACGCTTAACTCCTAGAATTTCTCATTTTCTATGTTTCAGGAATCAAGTAAGCACATAAGTTTAACTAGACGACGAGCATTGGTTTAGTAGTCAAATTTGTCTAACCTGATTTGGTGACAGTTGTCACATCATTGCATTCGATAAATATATTTTTACAAGCTTCATCCGTCGATGTATGGACTTTAATATTCCTTCAAAGTCCATTCTCTTAGCACCATATTGGCAGGGGTATGATCATGTTAACTTAATTTTTATTGTTTAGTTATATATATATATATGTGTGTGTTTTATTGTTATATACTTATATTAATAAAATTTAATAGTCGACATTGGGTATTGTATATCTTACTCCCTGTTAGCTGCTCGATGTACATACATCGAAGTTGGGTTAACAACCCAATTACCATTTGGTTGACTGTAATAAAAAAAAGAGGGGATTGGAATGCGGGGACTATGCCATGAAATTCATATGTGACCTCGTGTAGAAACATCAGTTTGCCTTTCACAACAATATAAGTATCATTTATATCATAATGTTCAAATAAACTTGATATTTTATCATATAACGTATTTTCTTTCAATGAAATTGATTATAGGTTTCGGAGTTGTGGTGATCCAAGACTGCATTTATGAAAGTCGAGTTGGATAAATTGTTACAGTGTGGTGTAGATAGCTTGATGATACATTTCTGCATCCCTGACATCCGCACCTTAATTAGGTGAATATGTTATTTCTTTTAGCGTTTATTTCTAAAATCTTATTATATGCGTGAATGCTTAAATCGTTATGTGCTATGTGCTTGTATGTTTATATGCTTATATGTTGAAAATGCTTAGATGTTGATATGCTTAAGTTCTTCACTTGGTTTCAAATTTTCCATGTCGAGATGCTCGATGAAGAATTTCATATTAAATACTTATCATGATGATGGTAATAATTTTGTTAATTTGGCATTCTTAAACGATAACCACTTACAAGTTTATACAACACCTAATATTAAAACTATCGGAACGATTGACATGCATATACAACATGTCAAAATTCGAAGGACATCTCGACTTCTGTGTTTATATAATAAAAATTATTTTATAAATAATGTTGGAAACATGCTTAATAAATAATGTTAAAACCATGTCTTCGAAATATTTCTGGGAAAAAAAATAATGTTAATAAAAATAATATTAAAAGGGGCAATGGTTTAAAAAAACGAAAACGTGATCCATTATATTTTTTTAATTAAATTAAGAAAAAATAAGACCACAGTACTCAAAAAGCGAACCATGGTCCTTAGTTTTAATTGACAAAATAAATATTGGACCACGACTCTTAGTAACTGAAGCGTGGTAAATTTTATTTTTTAAATTTAAAAAAAAAAGTGAACCATGGTTTAGTTGAACAGAATCGTGGTCCGTTTTGATTAGCGCACTTTCGTTGACCAAGGTTAGGTTCAATGAACCGTGGTTAATTTGATTAGCGCGTAACTATGATCAATGTTCTAGACCATGATTTTAACCTATGAACTGTGGTCCATTTGATTAAAAGACCACGAAGTTCTGACTGTGGTCTTTTTTGCTAAATTTATTAATGATATTAAGTATATGTTATTTTGCAGAATAAATAACAATTGTATGAACTCAATAACTTCGAATATCATTGAATATTGAATATATAGATCGAAATATACTAGGTTTACACAAGTTGTATAAAGATATGCAAAAGCTAGGTTTTTCTAAACCCAATGATTCCTATTTATATACATTTTGAGATAGGAAACATACTAATTCCGTATTTCAAATATATCGGTTTTTACCTAACCTAATGATATGTATGGAAGCTACATATATATAAAGAATAAATAAATCTTCTAAGTAATTGTATATATCTTCAAATCCTTTTAGATGTCAGTTGTAAAGAATATCTTCTTTCTAGAGCTCTTTAGTTCTGAATTCTGGATCTGAAACTCTAAGTATGGAACGTCTTAGTCTGAAGTCTTGTTTTGGTTCAGTCTGAAACCAGGTTGAGTCTAAAATCCCCTTTGTTAGGTCAGAGACGCTGACAAGGTTATTTATAAATGACAAAATAAACTAAGTGTTTTATCAGTTACTGCATATGTTAGCAGTAACTTTAGAATAGTCAAAGCAATCTATTTGTTGCTTAAACTAAACAACGAACGTCTTATTACTTAGAATATTTCTAATGTCTATTCTATTCATTGCATCTGTTAGCAGTGACTTCTCTATTGTAACTTAGAGTTTAACCAAGTATATATCCCTCACTGATAGATACATAGCATATGAAGAACTTACAAAGGCCTGAAGCTGACAAGAACTTTAGCATTTGTTGAAGTCCAAGACTGAAGACAGAGATTGAGAGAAGCTCACTGATGTGGAATTCAAGACTTCTCTATTAACTAGTAGTTTATGTCTTTAACCTGAAAGTACATTGGGTTTGACAAATATCCAATGTTCAAAACAGAAGGTAAACTTATAAAGGATAATAACATGTGCATATCTTTGTCAAAGATATGTACAATTGGTTATGGTACCTTAATCGGAAAAGAACATATATTTTCTGAATACTAGGTTTATTTAATTCACATTCCATATCTTAGTATGTATTGTCACTTTCATTTATTGGAAGTTACATTCAAGACCTTTAATATGGTAGTAACACGTGTAGGGTTTGAGCTTAGTTATGATACTATAAATACTCCCCTCAACTAAGATATTAAATGTCCAGAATTCTGCATTATCCTCAACCTTTGATTTAGGCAATCACTTTGCTTACCAGCGAGAATTGTACCCTCACTTATACGTTAAGTGTAGATCACTGATAGCCATTAGTATATGTTCGCTAGTGTGCTTGTTGAAGTAATTTGTCACAAGTGTAGTTTAATTAGACTAGTTTGTCTTGTCTTATTCTGCATTAAACTATTGTAAAGTATTCTTTATTCGAATTCATAGAAGAAAAACTTTAAACTTGAAATCTCTGTTATAACTTGCATATTGTGGTTTGTTTTAAAACATAAATCTAGTTTACTAGACCAACACCCTTAGTCTGAAAACTTCAAACCCAGTCTTTAAATAAAGTCCTAACTATTTTAGATTGAAAATAAATACTTGGAATATTTTCTAGACTTAGAACTTTTTGACTCATCAGATTTATAAGTTGAGTTTACTCATTGTTTTTCTCAACAATGTGATATTAACAAAATAAAATTATACTAAAAACAAGACAAGTTAACAAATCTTACATAACAGTTACACATTATACTATCACATGTGATTGGTTAAAAGAATATTTACCTATGAATATAAACATCTTTTATTTAAGTTCATAACCCCTATTTTATAAATCTTTAAAGGACTTCCATTATTTTATTTAAGAAGTTAGTGTGAAAAAGTTTAGAAAAGAAAACAACAATTTTCTTTTGGTTCTTTCTGAAAGAATTATAGTTTTAGAAAAGAAAGAAATAATAATACAAATAAAAATAATACAAAATATTTTGTAACATCTAACAAAAATTTACAACATAAGTTACATAAAATAAAGTAACAAAAAGTTTTAAAATATACAAATAAATTTGGAGCAGAATGACATTTAGACCATTTGCAATCGTCATACGTGTGGAGGCTCCACTACGAGCCACGTCAGCCTCCACTACGTGTTATGATTATCCTGCTCATAGTGGTAAACTCCTCCACTACACACCACTACAAACTGGACTCACTTTTCCATTATTATTCACTTTTTAATTAGTTTTTATTTTTTTTTCCTTCTATAAAATTCAAATAGAAACTGAAAAAAATTAAAGTATTCGTTGGGGCCCACGTTTGGTCGTTGAGCTACCGTGCTCTCATCACAATAACATTCCACCACGATCACCATACCGTCTGTGGTGAAAGGCATAGGAAGCAATTTGAAGGTATTGAAAGGGATTGATTAATGCCGAGTTGGTTAAACATTTACCAGGACCTCCCCCTAACCCTTACACATTTAACTTGTATGTTATACTTTGATGTGCTTACCTTTGACGGTTTTTAAATGATTTTATGGAATTCGTATTTTTAGAAATATTGGACTTGTTGGATTATTATAAATATGGGAAATCTACTAAATTTAGGATCAATTTTTAAATAAAATTGAAAAATACGTTTGAAATCTATCTGAACAAATTCCATCGAATTCATTGAAATTTTTGGAATCGATTTTCTGAATGAAATTAAATAACCGTCGGAAATCCCTTAAAACGAATTTTGCTAGGAGATATTCCGTTGTAAAGACCGTCGGGACTAGTTTAGTCGGAAAATTGTCCGAACTATTTCCTGGGGAAAGTTTTTGTTAAATGGTCTTTATGTTTGACCTTTTTTAAAAATTGTTCCGACGATATTTATGACTGTATTTTCCATTGGTAACAACTCATTCTGTCGGGAAACATTTTTCGACGAGTGTTTTAGGAATGGACAAATTGTGTTGGACATCTATTGAAAACACAGTTCTGAAGGATTTCTGACGGGATTGTCTGTCAGAAAATAAGTTTATTTTAGTAATGTGATTAGAAAATTTTGCAAAAAATGAACATGTAGATGAACTTTGCTTGGAAATGAAATCTAACATGATATAGACATGTATCACTTGATGATTCATCACTAATGATGCAAGACTTTAATTGGCATAAGATACGGCTATTTTGAATCAATAATTTAAGAAAAAGTTGAACAACAAATAGAGGTTAGTCAATAGAACCTTAATCCCCTATCCCCACCATTATGAAAACTTAAACATAGACCCCCCTCCCCTTTTTAACTAATTGTCACCATCTTTATCTTTTATTGGTGTCATATATAGCTTCAACCAACGTTTTGTTCCATGAGTTCCATCAAGACAATATCACGTTCCCTTCCTATTGCATCTCACACCTTTCTGACAGTAATTTATGGTGCAACTTAGATGTTTATTAAATTTGTAAACCAATTTATTAATAGTTATGGTCTCATGTTCATAGAATAACATGCTGCCAGTACTGCAGTGTATTATAAATAATTTAAAAAACTTTTACCTTCAATGGATTCCTACTTTTCAACAGTTTAATGAACTGTTAAAGTAGTCACAGAAGAGGAATATTCTTTTTGTTTGTTTTATATTTGTTTATTTGTTGTGCTAGAACATTGCAAGAGAATCAAATTTTATGAGAGTGGTATATAAGGAGCTAAGCCTAGACACACACTGGATTAATGTGTGTTAAGCTAAGTTAGATAACACAAAAAAAAAAAAAGAATTGCAACAACCTCGAAGCTAGTTCAAACTAGTGGGAGGTTGTCTGCAGAATTTAGCAGACTTAATTCAAGGATTTCTACTTTCATTTATTTTTTTTACGCAAACATTGATTTAGTTCCCAGATCATCCTAGCTAGGAACCAAATCCGAGATCGATATGGCAAGAGGAAAGGTACAGATGAGGAGGATTGAGAATCCAGTGCATAGGCAGGTGACCTTCTGCAAGCGTCGTTCAGGGCTTCTCAAGAAGGCTAAGGAGCTATCTGTGTTGTGTGATGCTGAAATTGGCCTCATCATTTTCTCCGCTCATGGCAAGCTCTATGAGCTTGCCACTAACGGGTATGTACCCTCTGTCTATTTATGTATTTTGTGTTGATAATGGATATTAACATGCTGACTGTATTATAATAACAGTAGTAATGGTAGGAAGCAATAACGATCCACAAAGATGAACTGATAATGACATGAAGAACGGGTTTATGTCATTTTCACTTGGGCATATTTTACTGTAGAATATTTTGTTTTAAAAAGATATAAGCCTATCAAAGAAGCATATAATATGCAACTTATTAAAAAATGATGATAATGAAAGTGAAGTATTGACACATCACTTTCACCAGATTATTGATAGATTTTACTCACTTTATGCTTTTGTTGGTTAAATAAATACTTACACTTGTATGGTTCAACACGTTCACTTGATCAACTTTTTATACCTTTTCATTGTGTCTCGTGACCTATAACAACTTGTTGGCAAAGGATACATGTCTAAGAAGTGTGATATTGTTCATACTGTTTAGAAATTTCCAATACATAATATGTTTGATATTATAAGTTATTAGAAAATATAAATTTAATCCAATCAGGAACGATTTTATGTATGTCTTTTGCTAATTGAAATATATAAAATAAACACAAATTTAAAGTATACATTGTTTTTATATTTACCTATTACACAGTGTGCAGTAATCAATCCTAGTCAATTACCACGGCAAAATAGTTGGGTTGATTTTATATATGTCTTGATTTCCTATTTTCAGTTATTCTCATCTTTAATATGAATGACCAGTATTTGACATCGCGTACCCGCTGTATTCTTTGTTAACATGGATTATAAACATTTTTGCCTATTAACATATTTTGTGCATGTAATTAAAGAAGCATGCAGGGATTAGTAGAGAAGTATATGAAATCTAGTCGTTGCTCTGTGGAGGAACAAGCTGATGAAAAGCAAGTTCTGGTCTGTATCTTTCTTTTCCCTCAGTATATTGATTGTAAAGAGAACCAGATGCTCTATTAGTCAAGAAGAATATATGAAAAACTAAAATATCTAATCAAGATAACATAACTTTCATGTTTTTTCTACTTTAAAGAGCATTATTGATTCAGTTTTTTAATTGTCTCGAGCAGTCTCTTACACGTAGGCACTAGCTAAGTACACGTTATAAAATTCTAAAAACGTTTATTTTGTTCAAAACTTTAGACGAAAAACGTTCTTATTGTATTATGGATTTAAGTCTTGAACTACCTGAAGTGAACTTTACATACTTTTAGTAACTTTTTTTCTCTAACAACAAACCAAAAAATTTCTGGACAACTTTTAGATCTGTGTACTTTGTAAAAGTCCTTTTTTAGAGGTAAATCACATATCAAATGAGTGAGTAAATATCAAGTATCCCTAACACCTTTTAGAAGTGTGATTAAATACCTTGTTTCTACATATATTTTCTAGAAAAGTGAACAGAAAAAGTTTTAGTTTTATGAAAGTACTAAGTATGTATCTTAGAATTACAGTGACACAAAATTAATGTCGCCATAAGTTCTTTTAATGTATTTAACCTATTGCTTAATACGACTCGATGCGTGTCACTAGACCTATATCCTGTACTTTTAATGAAAATTTGTTTACGCATAGGTGGAAAAAAGAGGCTACAGCACATTTTGTTTACTTTTACTGACACTTATCTTGCGTCGTATTAATATATTTACATATACAAGTGCATAGTCCCTTTTGTTGAACTTATAACTTACTCGGAAGTTTAATTACATGCAGTAATATTATCACATCACCATATCAATGAGAGTTTCCAATTTGTTTGTCTGTTTTGATTCATTGATGTCCAACTATGTTCCAATTTTCTGACTGAGCTTCAATCTTAATACTTTAGGAGTCGAAAATGGAGGTCAACATGCTGAAAAATGAGATTGATGTACTTCAGAAAGGCCTCAGGTATCATTCGTTGAAATTTTTGTATACATAATTTCTAATATATGCTTTATCTTTTCCCGAAAGATACTACAAATTCACTCTTTAATTAGTTCATGAAATTGCCTTGACAAGTATAAGTTCAACAGGATTTACATTTATCACTCCATGTCTACTTTTGGTTTGCTAGGTATATGTTTGAAGGCGGTGCTGGAAAAATGACTTTGGATGAACTACGAGTTCTCGAGAACAACCTTGAAGTCTGGATGTATCACATACGCTCCGCAAAAGTAAGGTTCATGTGTTTATGGATTCATTTAAGCAGTACTACCTCAGCTCCAAACCCCACCGCATGTTTGACTTGTAAATATCAGATTACTGTATCTGAATCTTTAACTGTAATATACTAATATGTAGGTAAAACAATAACACCTTTTGTTACTCATTTTTTATTTACTTTAAGTGACACTTTTTTACTTTTAATGACTTTTTCCATTTTTAGTGACATTTTTTCTATGTATCACCTAGACGAAATTTTCTTGTAATGTTTCTCTAAGAAACACGATATTCTCAATGAGCCATATATACCTTTACGTGTTTTCAATTGTACATATGTAATATGCATTAGGTGAAGCATTTCATGGGATCATTAGAGACTTACCTAGAAAAATATATATTTGGATCAATAGTCTCTGCAAAAAGTTTATGCTGGGCAGATTAGATAGCCTACCAAATAGCTGCGACACGTGTAATATAATGAATTTGTTAAGCTGTCAAGCGTTCTCTCTTATGTCCTTGTTGGTACTACTTTGTATTTTGTGCTGAACCGTTATTAATTTTTTAGCTTTGGTGTTCACTCTGTAATAGTTCTTAGTGGCTGCTGGCTAATCTGTAATCTTCTTCATTAGATATATTTAGCTTGTGGATGAGTTACATATACTTTTGTTTCATTGATTTTATATGTTTCTTCGCTATTAGATAAAGAAATAGAAGAAAAGATCTTGCAATAACAAAGGTAATTATGTAAAGACTTTTTCATGAAAAAATGTAAAGTAGTTTTGAACTTCTTAAACAGAGTATCTAAAGATATATTCAATTTGGGTTTGGCCTTCTATAAACAGTCTTGTTTTACCTGTCAAACTTAAATAAATTATTGATGCCGGACTACACATATTTCTGTGCAGATGGACATTATGGCTCAGGAAATCCAATTGCTGAAAAATAAGGTATGCGGTTAAAAATAACATTTATAATACATGTTCTTCTAATTAAATGACACTGATAAAAAAATTAGTTATCAGTTAATATTCTGCAAAAATAAGTGGTAACCACACAATACCGAGTCTCAAACTCTGAACTATTTGGTTCAAGAGCTTCATCATGTATGATTTAAGTTCATGTAGCTGTGTTTCGGCTCTATTAACTCTTTGCCATTACAAAATCCTTTTGATATCACAGCAAGTTATAAGTTGTGGATTTTTGTTTGAAAAAAATAAGATTTGTAGCGACAGACGGATCGTAATATGTTATGTTGCTGCCTCTGTAGCTTTATTGAGGGGGGAAGTAGTGTTTGGGGTAATCCAGGTGTTTAAGAAGCAAATTAAGTAATAAATGATAGGGCATTGTATATGCTTGTCGTAGGATCATAACGTCCCAACCCCAACCATTTTGTTTGTGTGTGTTCTGTGAAAAGATATCAAGCTTTAGAGATCGAGTACCTTATTATCGAGGTTGTGGCATAAAGTTTAACTATGGTAATAGTGTAATGGAAAACAGATATTAAGAGTTTTTACATTCACTTGGCTATGTACCATGGCTGGTCATCAACAAACACTAGCTTAATTTAAATAAAATATAAAGGATTTACGCAGAATGAATTTATGAATTTAGTTATATTCAAGTGGAGTTATTTTACTTGATAAAACGAAGGAAAATGTTTAGTACCTGAAGAATCCACGTTTTGACTGATATGTTTCTTGTTTATATTACTTTTACGGTTATCACATTCAGATTTTTATGCAAATTCACGTTTTGGACGATATGTTTCTTGTCTATATCTATATATGCGAAAGATCCACTAGTATTAGCTTCATCAATTGTGGTGTTTTCAGTTCATAATAAGAGTAAATATGATGCATCGAAATGCTACATTATGTAACCTGCCCACTCCTTTGGTTAACTGTTTTGCAGGAGGGGATACTGAAAGCTGCAAATAAGTGTCTCCAAGAGCAGGTAATAATTATATTATTTAAGGAATTTACACTTGTATATATTGATAACTAATATCGATAATTCTAATATAACTAACAGAATATAAATTTAGCCAAAAGTTTTAAATTTGTTGTACGTACTAATTTAAAGCTGCAATATTATTCTGATTTAGTCCTTATTTGACTAATACAGATGGAGATGCAATATGGTGCGGATCAATACACTGACCCAACAATGACGACTAACATAGCATACCCACTAACAGTTCAAAATGAGATATATCAGTGCTACTAAAAGACTGTATGGTGAAGTTGGGACAAAGATCCATTGTGAGATTTGTCACTACAAGTGTGACTACCATGCAACATATATATAGGTTGTTGCTCAATAAATGAATTGATGGATTTATCAAATGTAAAACTGTTGTTGACTGTCTAGCTTTGAAATTTTATGTAATGTATAATATTTGTTATGGATGTGGTTGGATATATTTGTCATCAGTTTGTCATTTACTTCAATTTCTTTCTGGATTACCTTCAATTCAATTAATGTGGTCATTGACATTATATATACTTTAGTGGCTTGTTAAATATAATAAAGACGTCGAAAATCATTTTACATACTTCAACTTACATTTTCAGGGCATTTTCGTTATATAGGTAGTTTTTTGCTTGCCTGGTCATATAAAAAAGAAACCGGACTGAAATGTGGGTGGTTGATTATTGTTTTCGCATTTGGGTGACGACAAGGGACCGGCTTAGGAGAATGGGACCCTCAAAGGTGTTGCCTGTAGAGGGTGCTGATTTTGTCCCTTAGTTGTTTCATCTTTATATTCAAACATATACATACGAATATACGAGCAGTGTTCCTGTATAATGTGGCGGGAGCGGCCAAATAGTTGGCTTTCAATAAGACGTCAGTTTATGAAACAATTAAGTTAGTTTCAAGCTCTTATTTATGGAATGAGAACTGATTTTTACAAGGAAGTTTTTACACTTATAAGAAAAAATGTGTTCTTTTTTTCAGAGAGAATCTATTATTTTCTTCTAGAAAGTAAAATCTTCTTTGTAAAAATCAGCTCCCTTATAAAATTGATAGAGATAACAATTCATGTCGTGTCTGAATTCGTGTTTTCGGGTTAGCCTGTTCACGAGTCCTAAACCTTATCCATTTAGCTAATTGTGTCATAAAGTTCAACGATAACCTCACCCACTATGTTAATTGACTTTGTTATTTTGATCTGTTTATGATACACTAAAAAAAAATACCAATAAAAGGTTTTAGGCTCTGTTTGGCAAAGAGCTTTTAGAAGCTTTATTCTTTAGCTATTGAACAAAAAATTCCTATAAAAATAAAAGTCTCGTTTAGCATTTACAAGTTGTAGCTTTAGAATCAAATGAAAAGTTCAAATCTCAAAGCTATTGGAAGTAGCCAGTAGCTTTTCGTGAAAAGCTCCAAACCTAAAGCTACAACTACAACCTACAACTATTTCACCAAACATACCCTTAGTGTTCAAAGACGTATTTAACCTAATTAACAATTCTAGTGTACACATTAAAATTAAAGATTACTATTGTATGTATTAAATTTTTCAATTATTATTATCATATCTTTATATGTATTTAACTTTTTTTTTTTTTTTATCATAACTCGTAAACAAGTGAAGTATCACTAATTTTCATGATATATTGATGATGTATGGGATGTTGTGTCCCATAATGTGGTAACTTAAACGATTTTTATGTCAGAAAAATACTGATTATTGATTTATAAGTTATTAAATAAATATGAACAATAATTGAAAGTTTTATATAATAGAAACTTTTAAGTTGTGATACATAAATAGAATCTCGATTACAGTTTGACACATGCAATGAGAAAAAGTTATATTTGAAAATAAATTCTGAAAAAGAGTTATTATAGTTAAACCCCTGTCTTTTGATTTTCGACCGATTAACCTATAAAACCATCGTAATTCACCAAACTCTAACATATGATACCGGGTATAAAGAGATTTTTTAACGGCTTGGGTCCCATACATTTGGGCTTAACATTTTGGGCAAATGATGGCAAATGATATTTTTGAGCAAAAAATGAGAAGGCTCCGACTTAAAACACTACGCCTCCGTACGGTTGGGATTATTAATGTTATTCTTTCCTGTTTACTTCTACAAATATATAAGCATAATTAATTAAAATTACTTAAAAACTTATAATGTACATGTATGTCATAAAAAGATGTGTAAAATGTTAAAATAAAACTGTTATATTACCAAAAAATAGATTATAATAATTATTTTTCTTAAACTACATATTTTTATTTATAAATAATTAATTTGAAACGGAAGAAGTATCATGTCTCCTAAAGAAGAACGGCAATTAACTTCTAACTAATGAGGTATAAATTTGTACAAAATTTAGCTTTTAATTACATCAGTAACTGATTTAGCCAATCATTGAAAATTTTTATTTGATAAAAGCCATATGAATAACTTTTATAATTGTGTTATAATTTTGTAATATGAAACACACAAATAAAAATATGCTTACTAACTAATATGATAATTTCGTAATATTGAATTTCTATTTTGTAATACATATTAAAGATTTTCTTTTAGAATAATTTCGTTAGTAATTATTTGAAAATCAACGCAATTTCACACGATGAATTTCACAGCTCAACAAGGCTCAATTCTCACCTTAGGGATGTACTTAGGATTTTGGGTAAATTACTGTCCCTGCCCCTGTGTTATTCTGGATTCACACGCCGCATCCTTAGACTCTCATTTTCGCAGTCCCTACCCCCATAGTTGGCATTTTCGTAACAAATCAACCCCTCCCTCGTTAAATCTAAGGAAATGACCGTTGAGTCATACAAAATGACTAAAATACCCTCATCCTCATAAATATCAAATTTGAATCAATTAATATCACTCTCACCCTCAATTTGTCACTCCTTCTATTCCCCTCCCCGTCTCCCTTCCCTCATTCTGTTTTCTGGCAACCACCGGTTGACTTCACCGCCGCCACCGCCGCCCTAATACATCACCGCCACCACCTCTCTCATTCCTACCTGTTTACGTCACCGTAAATGACGAAAATGAATTGGGTTTCATCATTACAAAAATGATGATTACAAAAAGGCACAGCAAATTAAATAATGATTGACGCGATTCACCTTTCAACACCGAACGCAGCTTTGTAGATCTGTTATGTTCATGACAAATCTCAACGCACCTCCACTAGAGTTCTCTCTCACTTACTACCCCGTTTCCACCACCGTCGGTCTGTTGTGTTCATCTCAGCCGCCACCAGATATGGAGATCCGGTCGGTTCATCATCGGAAAACGCAGGTCTTGCCAAAGAGAGTGACGATGATGGTGATTTCCGGTGGTGGTGAGGGTTATACCGTTGCTTTTGTTTGTTGCTTTCCGGTGGTGGTGACGGTGAGAGATCCCGTTGGTTTCTTGCGAAACAAAGCTAGATCTGGAGTCGTTTATGTTTAATGTTTACATGAATGTGGTGTGGGTGTATTTCTAGATCTGCGTATGTGCAGATCTATGTTTTTGTATGTGGGTACACAATTTTTTTAGTTTGGAATTAATTGATTGATGTATGTGCAGATCTGTGTGTATTTTCGGATCCGTTTTTCATATAAAGTATAGTATTTGCATTGTGATTGATGTATTTTTGCTGTTGTTTGGGTTTCTTTTTTTAATTGTTAAATTTGGTTTGTGGTTTCATGATCTATAAGGATTTCAGATCAGATGGTGTTTTTGGATGGATGGACCAAAACCCAGATGAGGGTTTTATTTAATTTAGTTTATGGTGTTGTTTGAATTATTTGTTTGATGATGAAAATTTGAGTTTGATGATAAAATTAGGGTAGGGTTAAGGTTAAGGTTTGAAGGGAAGATGCAAAAAGAAAAGATGACCGGATTTGAGGAGGATGAGGGTATTTTAGTCATTTTGTATGACTTCACGGTTATTTCGTTAGATTTAACGAGCGAGGGGTTGATTTGTTACGAAAATACCAACTATGGGGTAGGAACTGCGAAAATGAGAGTCTAGGGATGCGGCGTGTGAATCCAGAATAACACAGGGGCAGAGACTGTAATTTACCCTAGGATTTTTATCTAAAAACACAACAAATTTTTTATTTTGTTCTTTTTATACAATATACTTTTTTTATTTCCTATTTCCACATCCTACTTTCAAATCTTGTTCTTGTAGGTTCTCTAAACCTGGATCCACGAGGTTATCACGTTTATCAAGTGTGAAATCCTTAACAAACGTAACAATAATCAATTAGTTACACGAATATGGTAAAGAACACTTTTATTGAACGTAACGATCAATTACATTCAACGTAAGACAAAACCCTAACAAGTTATTCGAACTTGCTTCTATTTAGACTTACAAATACAAAAAACAACTGATTACTTTCGAATATGAAAGTAATCTATATAAAGGACCTAAGTTCGTACGGGCTGGATCCTACGAACTTGTCTGGTCACAGGCCCATACTAAGTTCATATGACCCTAAGTTCGTACGAACTTACATACAAAGTATAAAAGTAAACTATTACAAAAAGACTTATCAAACTAACTATTACAAACTAGAAAGTTGTTGTCACCAAACTAACTATTACAAACTAGAAAGTTGTTGTCACCAAATATTACCAACAGACTCCCCCTTGACAATAGCTCTAGTTTCTTGAGTCTTGATCTTGATTCTTCATTCAGCTCAGTTGACTTCCTGCCCACAATCCTCTTTCTACACAAACTCTGACTACCTTCTGATATCTTCTACCTTCATGTCTCCAACTATCTCTGAAGAGAATCTTGTTTACATGTAGCTTCATCAGATCATCTTTAGACAAGTTTACCATATGTAAACTATCATACACCCTCAACAGCTCATTCCCATCAACATCTTCCATCACAGCTTCTGCTGTCTTGTTGTCAACATACCACCATTTAAGCTCAGTCAGAATATTATGTGGCATCTTTTTCAAAGGAACTCTTTTCAAACACTTAACCGGTTTATATATCATCTTCATCCACGGTTTGTTTGTAATTGGATCTATCTTCGTCAAATCTGGAACTCGTTTCCTTGCTTTCGGCTTTAACTCAACAAACTTTTTTCGATCTTCCTTCACGCTTGACAATTTGTTCCATAGTTCTAGCGTAAGGATCTTTAAGTTCAATCTTCGGCAGTGAACTGAAAACCTTCAACTTATTTTCGAAGTATTGAATCCCATCATATCGCTTCAGTATGAACAGCTTCAGGTCGCTGTAATAAAACCAGCTTATGATGCCTTTCTTCAGCTCTCCCGATCCTTTGACTTTGATAATCTCTTTGAATTTCAATTCAGGTTCCTTTTCGATTTTTTTAAACCACAAACTTCTTAACTCTGCTCGAGATGGCTCTTTATCAGCTTCTGAATCACCATCAAGAATATCATCATTTTCTGACTCTAATCTTTGACGATCTATCACATGTTCACTAGCTGCATCATCTCTGACAACTTCAGTTACTGGTTGCTTAGTCACGACATGTTCATCTATATCAACATCAGTGTCTGGTATAATCTCATCGTCGGACCTCCATTCAACTACCTCTTTAGGCAAAAATTCTCCTTCCTCTAACTCAAACTCACTACTATCATACACATCTAGATTAAGAAGTGCTTCCATAGTGTCTGTCTCCGTCAAATTTACTGGAGTTTCCTCAATACCACTCCTTGTTTTTGACTAGACTCCCCTGAGCTTGTGCCATTAGTCTTCCAGTTGAAGAGCTAGGCAGCTCACCTGCTTTCGATGCATTGGGATCATCGTCTCTGTCTTCATCCCTTTTCCTTCTTAGTTCATCACCCCTACATCCTGGTATCTCCCCCTGAGCTGTCTGGCGCTTCAAACGGTAGAGAAGAATCTCATTATCCCGTACAATTTCTTCTAACTTTTCATTGCGCTCTACTAATTTCTCATTAAGAGCTGTCAAGTTATTAACACGGATTTCTTGACTCGCAACAATGACAGTCAAATTAGCAACCATATCCGATAAGCTTGATATCCAACCCTAGAGATATAGAAATTTCTCGAGCTCGAAAAGATGGGCAGCAGGGTGTGACACAGGTGTTGTAGTCGGAGCGGGAGGAGGAGTGGAAGCAGTTGTAACCGATGGTTGTGGTGGTGGTGTTGGTATTGGAATAGAGGTTGGAGCGAGTGTGGTGGTTGCGGTGGTGACTGGTGGTATAGAGGTAGTGGTGGTGGTTGGTGGAACATCAAGAGGCTCACGAATGACCACCCCAGTAGGACGTCTTCTTTTGGGCGCCCGAACTAGTGGGGTGTCAGAATCATCATCAGCTTCATCTTGAAGAACATAATCGGCGTCTTCAATCAGCTTCCGTTTACCTTTACTCTTCTCACTGAGATGTGGAGCGAGAATCACACGTGACCCATGAAAAGCTAGTGTGGAAGGGTCCTCACTATCTGGATCACTCTAAGTCTCCTCCGAATCTCTCTCCAGACTTCTCATCTTATCACCGACAGATGTCATTTCGTCATCAGCGCCGACAGTATATGTCTCAGTGTGGGCTAAATCAGCCTCAATATCAACCTGTGGACCAGTAACAAAAGCATCCACATCGGTTAACACATCCGGACTAGGCTCCCCCTAAAGGACATCTCGAACTACAGCTTCAGCAGTATCACGATCAATGTGATGACCCTCC
This sequence comes from Logfia minima, assembly GCA_963921325.1. Taxonomy (NCBI): domain Eukaryota; kingdom Viridiplantae; phylum Streptophyta; class Magnoliopsida; order Asterales; family Asteraceae; genus Logfia; species Logfia minima. The sequence goes on along the minus strand of OY992771.1, from coordinate 10,347,116 downwards.
TGGGGTTGCTCTAACTGTCTAAGGATCTCATCAACCACTTCATGCTCTTGTGGAGCAAAAGCCTGTGGTGGAGTAGGAACCCTTTCTTCTTCCTCGGCCAGGGGCTCATCCAACCGCCCATCATTTAGTGGTGGAGCATATTCAGCATTAAGTACGGCCCCAAAAAGTGGAGTAGCCTCAGGTCGCTCAGCAGTTGGACGTCTATTGTTATGACTGAGACAATGAACAAATATCTTCTTGTCCACCGTTGACAAATACACAACGGGATCAATAGCGGGCAGATTCGGTGCTAAGCCATTGATAATCATCATCACAAACCGTGGGTAAAGAAGAAACCGATCTTTGACACTGCCGCGTATCTGTTGAACCATCTCATCGAAGAAAAATTGCGAGAAGCAGTATGATTTGTTGTACACAAGCGAAACCATTCTCGACTGCATCTTATGGTTCATTGTATCGAAACCCGCCTCTTCGGACCAAAGGAAACCAGCAGTATATGCATAAGATACCGCCATTGGCCGAAAAGGTAGCTCTTTGTAAACTGACTGTGTGTGACATCACCAACGTATCCCATCCTCTGGAAAGCTCCTGCCCTAAGATCCAAGGAGTATGAAGTTGGGCCATTTTCCTGAGCTTCAGTACGTAGTTGAAGAACAAACCGTAGATATGCAGCAGTAAACACGATATCTATATGTTCCACCCGAGTCCGAATGACCGCGGGATTAGGCTCACAGTCGAAAACCGCATTCGCCCAGAATTGACGAAGATAAGAGATCCTCAGTGTCGGCGAATGGGAAAGAGCGTAGTGTACTCTTGAGCGCATCAGAAAAGTGAGAATGCCTCTATAATGTTTGGTGGCCGGATCCTCAAGATCGAATGAAATTGCCAGATTGTGCTTACTGAAAAACTGTCGATCAGCCATACCTGCAAGAAAGACAAGCAAACACACCAAACATAGGCAATAATAAAGTTAAATAATCAAGTTAATCATTCTAAGAATCAGTTGTATGAATCAGACTATGATAAACATGCTTTATTAATTTGAGTTAAAAAAAATTCATTTTTCAAACTTCATAGGTTTGTATGAACTTGACCAAAGTCAATCTAGGTTCGTACGAACTTGTAACAGTTACATAGGTTCGTACGAACTCATCAAGTTCATACGAACTTGTAAGTTCGAACGATGATCTGCATTTCTAGAATTCAAAAATTATGTTAACGAAAACACAATCCATTGAATGTAATAGATGCGCGTAGGTGCGGTTTGCATAAATTCGTAAGTATATATTTTAGTTTAATCCACAATCTCAAACGCGTTATGATTGTTTAGTTTAGGTTTCCTTTAAAAACCAAAAAATACCTAAATTATAACATTGATTACGGATGGATTACTGAAATGGTGACTTACTTAGATGCGCAATATTGAGGTGGTGATGTTTATCGGATTCAAAAGTTAAACACAAATCAAAACCGAAAGATTTTGAATTTTAGGATGAAAGAGTGTCGTAAGTTCGAAGGTTCTGTAAGTTCGTAGGAGGGCAAGTTCGTAGGATTTTGAAAAGAGTAAGGGTTTTGACTTGGTCAAACCTTTTTATACTCATCCGGTCCAAGTTCGTACAAACTTGGGCCTGCGAACTTAGGTCACAAGTTCGTACGAACTTGTGAACTTGGACATTTTTGAACCTTTTAAAATTTTCGAACTTTGTAATTTTCTAGCACGACATGAAGTACTACTCAAGTCTTGGGATGTATCTAGTGTTAATAATTAAAATGTGTTATATATATCTCCTTGCACATACCAGAATAAATAACAAGACATAAATAACAAACAAATATGAAATTATTCATATTGGAATTCACATTCTTTTTGGTGGAGTCACTGATACAAAGATCGTATTAGCCATAATGCGTACCATACACATATAGGAATTTTAGTTTATTCCTAGTTTATTATTCGTGTGCTCAATACTTCAAAATGATTATCAGTATGATTCTCCACTTAAAACAGACAACAGGCAGAGTTGTTCAAGTACAAGCTTATATTATTCATGATTATCTATGACCTTAGGATCAAGATATGTCCATAATTCCAGGTATTTAATCTCCTTAATGTTTTTCATCTTTAAAGCCAAGTCCTTAACATATTATAAGCACACACTTGTACACGTGAGTTAACTAGACTTGACTAGGGTTAGAAACAAGCAAATCTAAAATCAAACCAGCGGTGACAGGTCTGTACTTGCGCACAACAAAGTGACTTAGTTTGACTAGAGACCTTGAAAGCGGTATTCTTGTTTCGCGGTCGAGTTTTTTCTAGTGTAAGATCTGCTGACTCACTCTAGGTTAACATATTTCTGGATGTAGTAGAAGAATCAGTCAGTACATCTTCCAGATGAATTACTTAGCTCAATCCAATTACCATGTATTATGGTCTATCTATGATCTAAGAATTAAGACTTAATGTCATACATCAACCAAGAGTTAGCATAGAATAATCTCCTTATTAAAGTTTGTAGTTTAAGTACTTGAGAACCTTTATGTTGTATGCCTACCGATACATCATATGATGAATGTATTAAACACGTGATGTGTTAAGGTACATTAGACTGTGTATGTACGGCATCTGAAAGCCACACATATAATAATGTTCTAGGCATTGGTAATGTTTTCATCATTTCTTTGCATTAGCTCAGTGACTCGCATACTTTTTGATAATTTTTCTAACTTACTAAAAATAGAAACTTTATTAAATATAGAAAGTTACTGAAAATAGAAAGTCACTAAAAATAGAAAATTAACAGAAAGATAGATAGAAGTTCATGCAGGAGATGTCTTTATTCGGGATTGATCATCCCATTTAGTTGTACTAACAATTCAAAGCAGGATCTATCGAAAGCCTTAGTATATAAGTCGGCTAGATTATTGTCTGTTGGTACTTTAACTAACTTAATCATCTGTTTTTCAGCACCCTCACGAATGAAATGGTGTCGTATATCTATATGTTTTGTTTTACTATGCTTAACAGGATTATTAGTTATTGAGATTGTGGATTCGTTGTCTATCATCATAGGAGTTGTAGTAATATTAAGACCATAATCACGCAGCTGTTGTTGTATCCACAAGATTTGTGAACAACTACCGGCTGCGACATACTCAGCCTCAAAGGTTGAGATAGCGACCGAGGTCTATTTCTTGCATTGCCAAGAGACAATACGACCTCCTAATAATTGACAAAATCCAGAGGTCGATTTCCTATTTTGAGTAAAGTACACGGAACACCAAAAGGTTCAAACCCGATTAAATTTGGTTTCCGACCGTGTAAAAACTCATAACATGTTTTGTTAAGTCTTTTAATAGTTAAAACCCTATTCAGTACGTGACAGGCTGTATTCATTGCTTCACCCCAGAAAATAACTGGAAGCTTTGAATAAGCCAGCATGGTCCTTGCTGCTTCAATGAGTATCTTGTTTCTCCGTTCTGTGACTCCATTTTGTTGTGGCTCGTAAGGTGCACTGAACTGATGTTGAATACCCTTGCTTAAGCAGTAGATATTCAGCACTGCATTCTTGAACGCTGAACCATTGTCGCTACAGATTTTCTTGACTCCTTGACCATATTGATGTTAAACTTGAGTGAACAATTGATAACGCGTAAAAAGTCACGTTTTTACTCACGTTATTATACTCATATTAATTAAATAATTAACATTTCTATCCAAATATTACATTTATTTGTTTTATTGTGTTAATTAGGAAATTATGAAGACGATGCTGCAAAATCACCAAAAACGGGCGAAAGAGGAGTAAAATGGAGCCAAGTCAACAAAAGACGATTCGCTCGCGTTCAAATAATCTTTTTGATAAATTTATAGAAATTATCATTGATCAAGCTTAAGTTAAAGATAATTTGATTACGATCGCGTGGATATAAGGATCGCTAAAAACGGACGAGAAACGAAGAAATGTTAGGACGAAAACAAGCACGACCTCGCGAATACGGAAGCACACGGAAGCATGACCTCGCGAATACAGGCCGCACCAACCGTATACAGTTGTGATTGAACCGTATCATGGCTCGCACGACCTGTATATGCTTATATCTCAATCTTGATACGGTTCATACGATACGGGTCGTTTTTGTGAAGGTCAAATACGGTTTGGATGGTCAAAATACGGCGGGGATCCTTCTATAAATACCAACCTCCTCATTCAACAAACACACACCTTTTTCACATTTCACACACTTCACTTCAATTTTTTTTTAGTTAGTTGTTTATCTCTCTACTTTCTCTCTCCAGATTAAATAATCTAGGGAGAGGTAAGTACGAGAATGTATTAGTTAGTAGTGGTAGCTAGCTTAGCAATGTAACGATTTAGATATTCAGAGGAAGTACAAGTGTTATTCTGCTCGCAATATTTACAGGTAATATTTATCATTTTCATTAATTAATTCGTCATAATGTTCTTTTTTTATGTTTGTGATTTATTAATATTAGAAATGCTTATTACCATGCTTTGTGAGTAGTTATTTATATGTTTGTCATGATTTAGATAATTATATGACATAGTTATGAAACTGATTATACTGTTACTCTGTCCACATGATAATTAATTAATATACGAATATGTGAACCGAATCTTCATTGTTTACCTGTCCAACTCATGTTGTGGTTAATACCTTGCCTCTAAAATGAACTTAATTAATTCATAGATATAGGTCCCTTAATTATTATGTGTTAGAAGATTCATTGAACTTGACATTGCGACTGTTCTCCTGACTAAAATATGTCCGTGGGAGACGCAATTCATGGAAATAGAGATAGGTTAGAATTGGTATTACATAGTGGATATTTTTGAGAGAACTTTCGGAATATCCACAACCTAGATAGTTTCTCTACCTGATTCGTAAAATTGAATACTGTCCTCACATACCTATTGCATGTTCTTGTTTGATTGTTGCTTAGGTATTTAATGTTGGGACATATTATTGTGACAACAGATCTAGCTTGTAATAGGACTAGTGTATTTATTGTCAAACTTGTATAAATTGGTTTAGACTCGTAAATATATGATATTAACTTGTTATTATTATTTGTTAAATGTTATTGAACAAGTATCGAATTTCAAAGTTAAAGTCAAAATTCGCGAATTGAGAAGTCAACTCGCAGGTTTGACCTGCGAGTTGAGATCTCATCTCGCAACCATCTGGACTCGCAGCTCTCAGCTGCGAGTTGAGATCTGGGCTCGCTGATATCTGGACTCGCAGGTCTTACCTGCGAGTTGAGATTTGGGCTCGCAATCATCTGGACTCGCAGGCCCATGGGCTGCGAGTTGAGTCAACTCGCAAAGCCCATGGCCTGCGAGTTGAACCAGATATAAATATTTTAATGCTGCTCATTATTATGATACCTAGAAATCCGTGCCAAAAACACACACACCAAATATTTTAAGTATTCTCTCCTCGAAATCTGTGCAGATATAAAAGCATTTATTGAATAGGCTCGGTTTTGATTGTTTAACACCAGTTAATATCAAAACGAAGCTTGTTAATTAATTGCAAAGTTATATAAGCAATAAACCTTAAGTATTGAGGGATTCCGCACCTCAATACCTAAAAGATAATCCGTTATCGCTAACCAAGATCTAGAGACTTACAATTGGTATCAGAGCTTTCGGGCTTAGAAACGTTGTGGTTACAAGGTTTTTGGTTATATAACATCTTTAGGGTCGTTTTTCGAACGAAATCTACGGATTTATTCGTAAAAAATACCAAAAGGATCAGTTCCCAGATTTCGAGGCGCCGTTTTGCGAGTTGAGATTAGGGTTACTGTTATCTGCGAGTTGAGATTAGGGTTTCTGCGAGTTGAGAATCAGCTGCGAACCGAGTTCCTTGCGAACTGAGTTTTCTGCGAGTTGAGAATCAGCTGCGAACCGAGTTCCTTGCGAACTGAGTTTTCTGCGAGTTGAGAATCAGCTGCGAACCGAGTTCCATTGCGAACTGAGTTTTCTGCGAGTTGAGAATCAGCTGCGAACCGAGTTCCATTGCGAACTGAGTTTCTGCGAGCTGAGATTTTTTGCGAGTTGACATTTTTTTAGTTGCGAGTTGAGATTATTAAATTCGCAATATAACCTAATTTTTCACTTTAAAATGTCTGATTTAAGCCGAATGATCGAGATGGAACACGAGGTTGGAAAATCTAATGTTCCACCGAAGCTACTTAGACTTGAGGACTATTATGGGTGGAAAGACAGATTTGAAAGTTACTGTAGATTCCACGACATCACTATTTGGTTGTGTATTAAAAACGGATATGTTGCACCTACAGCTGAGGTAGGGAACGCAACAGTGATTGTGACTTATGATCGAATGAATGACCATCAGAAGAAAGAATTCACCATCGATAATAAAGCACACTCTTCAATTAAGATGAGCCTTCCTAAGGAGATCAACCATCAGTTGAAGTCCTTTCACACAGCTAAAGAGCTGTGGGACGCTCTAGAAAAGAGATGTGAGGGGAGCCCTCAGGTGAAAGCTGGTAAATGTAATCTTCTAAAAAAGCAGTTTATGGTATTTAAGGCTTTTAGAGAAGAAGATCTTGAGGCTTACACCACCCGTTTCTATCATCTATTAAGTGAGCTTGACGACCATGCTATCTTTTATAATGACAAGGAGAAAACCGACAAGTTTATTGAGGGTTTACCTTGTAAATGGGAGATGTACGGTATCATGCTGAAAGATAATGATGAAAGATATGCAACCATGACCCTAGAGAAAGCGATTGATAAACTAAGGGGTTATGACTTCTCTAAGAAAACGAGAGATACGGATTCTGATCATCTACAGAATCCTGGTCTGTACCATGGAAAGACTAGTATCTCTAACTCCTCATCCAATTTGACCACGGCTTTGTTTGCAGGTGAAATTGATGAGATTGGAAAAAAATTGACTGAGGATCTCTGTTTCATTGCTTCGGATAACGGTGATAAACGAAACAAGAACACCACCTCAGATAAAACCACTCAAGGGCATCATAAGATGCCGATGAGTGTGAAATCAGCCGAACAACAACTTTCTGTGTTGGCATCGTTCGTTGCTTCTTATGAAAACTATATTCAAGGGAAGATAAACGATCCAGCACAATTTGATGAAGATTATGATCAGGTTGATCCTGACGACTTAGAGGAAATGGACCTCCAGTGGCAACTGGCTATGGTGTCAAGGAGAGTAAAGAATTTCCTAAAGCGTACGGGTAAGAGAGTGGTTGGAAATCGACCAGGTTTTGACAAGTCCAAGGTCAAGTGTTATAATTGTCAAGGTTACGGACACTTTGCCAGGGAATGCCAAAGACCAAAGGTTGATGCTGGAACTTCAAAACAAGATTCGGGAAGTAATCTAACTTCCAAAGTCTTAGTGGTTCAGCAAATAGACGGATCTTATGATTGGTCTACACCATCAGAGCAAGCTCTCATGGCTGAGATTGACGATCAAGAGAAACAAATTGAATCCACTTCATACATGCCGACTACTGAAGAACTTCAAGCTAATGTGCCACACACAGAAGTTAAGGGGATTGAGGAAGATGTTCTCTACATCAACTCGACAGAAGAAATGAGTCCCAATGATTTTGTGGCATATATGGCTGATATTCAATCCGAAAAGAAAAAGGTATGTCTAGATCTCCTTACTCTCACCGATGTATGCTATTTAGTTACTGATCTTCAAACACAGGTTAGTGTCTTTGCAGAATCTAACAAAACCTTGACCTCAGAATTAGACTTAGCTAAGTCTGATGTTCGTCGGTTAGGTGAAGATAAATTAGCACTGAACGAGAAGATTAAGAGTGATACTCTAGATAAGACCAGTCTGACTGACATTATAAATGAACAATGCATTAAAATAGACGGGTTATATCTAAACCTTAATGAGCTTAATAGAAATATAGCTATTAGGGATAAGGAGTTATCAGAGTCAAATATGAAACTGGTAGAGCTGAATAGAAAATTTGAAGGTTATAGAACTTCTTCTTTGACCTTAAATAGAATAATTGGCTCTCAACGTAGTGTAAAGGATGTTACTGGCCTAGGATATTCAGATGTCCCTCCGCCGTTTAATGCCAATTACACTGCTTCCACTTCTGTTGACTTAGAAATGACAGATGTTAATCCTGAGACTGAGGATTTGGAAAATCAACAGTCTATTGCATCTGAGATCCAAAAGGAGACTGTCAATGATTCATCTTTAACCAAGAGTACAGTCAAATTTCTCACTAAAGTACAATTCGTATCAAGTGGGATGATTGGAAGTACTGATGGAAATAATGAAGTCATTAAGAAACATAAGGAGTTACCTTCAGTGTCTTTTGATCAGATAAAGAAGGAGTCTGCTAAGACCGCTAAGTCACGAAAGCAGATGTCATGCTTCAAATGTCATCAACGAGGACATGTCTCTTCTTGTTGTCCCAATAAGAAGAATGAAGCTGCTCCTAAGCGCGAGGCCAGTGATAAGTCTAAAAATATCTCTAGCACAGACAGGTTAGGTACCAGACCTGGTATTGGTATTAAACCTGTGACTGCTCTGAAAAGAGATGCGTCTCACAGTGTCTCGCCACCAAAACCTAAACGGCATGAAAACTCTGCTAAGGATCAGGTGCCGTCGAGGTTTATGACTCCGAGAAGGAACCAAAGTCATTTTGAGATTGGTTCTACATCTCGCACACAAGGAGTTTACCAAGGGTCCTATGATAATTGTAGCCAAGGGCAAAAATCCCAGGGTTATATTTCGGGGAGGGTTGGAAATCAATCAACTTATAAACCCAGGACCACTAATCATCAGCAAGCTGATGCGTCTTCAAAAGTGACCAAAGCTCCCAATGGGAAAAATGGTTACTTTAAAGAGCTACAGTTTGTCGATGATAAGGGACAAACCAAGACCGTAATGGCTTGGGTCCCTCTTGATAACTGATTGTTTACAACTTGTATGTGCAGGAGCAGACTGGGAACAATGATAATTGGTGGTATGTTGACAGTGGATGCTCTAGGCACATGACAGGAACCAGAAGTCTACTGACAGACTTCAGAGGTGGACTGAGACAAGGAGTGCACTTCGCCGGTGATAAAGGAGGAGTAATTACTGGGAAAGGAACTGTTTCTAATGGAACTTTGACTCTAGAGGATGTGAATTATGTTGAAGAACTAACGCACAACCTAGTGAGTGTTTCCCAAGTCTGTGATAAAGGTCATCCTGTTCTCTTCACTGAGAAAGAGGCCTTGATCCTGAAGCCGGGTTTTATCATTCCCGATAAATGGATACTGATGAAAGCTCCAAGGAAGAAGGACATTTATGCTATCAACATGAATGCTCCTATTACTTCAATGGTGTCTACTTGTCTGTTATCCAAGGCTTCAGAATCAGACTCTCTCCTATGGCATAGGAAAATGGCACACTTAAACTTTCGAAAAATGAACTATATAACCAAACATGGGTTAGTTCTGGGTGTACCACCGAAGAGTTTTGCATTTGAAGACAAGTGTATATCCTGCTTGAAAGGAAAACAGCATAAGAAACCACACAAGTCTAAAAATGTGAACTCTATTTCCTCGCCTTTTGAGTTGCTACATATGGATCTCTTTGGCCCAATAAGCAAGAGAAGCATAGGTGGCAAATGGTACTGTCTGGTTGTCACAGACGATTTCTCTAGATTCTCTTGGGTATTCTTTTTGGGATCTAAGGATGAAACTCCGGGCATTCTTATGGAGTTTCTAGATCTAATAGAGAACATCTATAGAAAAAGAGTTAAGAGAATTCGTAGTGACAATGGGACCGAGTTCAAGAATTCTACATTGAATGTATATTGCTTAAGCAAAGGCATTCAACATCAATTCAGTGCACCATATGAACCTCAACAAAATGGTGTTGCTGAAAGGAAGAATAGAACTCTAATTGAAGCAGCAAGAACAATGCTTGCAGATTCAAGGCTTCCGGTCATATTTTGGGCAGAAGCAGTGAATACAGCATGTCATGTTCTCAATCGGGTTCTTACGGTTAAAAAGCAGAACAAGACATGTTATGAGCTTTTGAACAAAAAGAAACCGAACTTAAAAGGGTTTGAACCCTTTGGAGTTTCATGTACGTTGTTGAAAACAAGTCACCAACCTAAATTTGGTGAGAAGGCTGACGAAGGATACTTCCTAGGTTACATGCCTAACTCACCAAACAAAAGGGCCTTCAATAAAAATTCGGGACGTGTTGAAATAGTTTATAACATCGAAGTTACGAGCTATACACATGACTCACATAAGGGATTGGATTGGCAGTTTGACTATTCAGATCTTTTCAAGTCATTTAAAGTCCCTATCAGTGACTATGTCAGTAACTCAGACATTCCTGAGCATTTATTGTCGGGAAATGAGGATCCCACTCCTTCTCCAACATCGAGTGCTCAAACGTCTGATGCTAGGAATATTGTCGATACTGATGTTGTCCCCCCTATCGAGTCACAACTACCTCAAGATGATATACCTCTAGAGAATGAAGATCCTGAAATTGCTTCTCAAAGGATTATGGATGATGTTCTTACTCCTCTGAGACAATTAAGGATATCAACTACTAATGAAGGTATACCACCTTTGGAGGAAATTGGTACCAACTTACAGGATGATATTCCAGTTGAACCTGTTACTTCAACAAGAACTAATAGGATTCATCCAATTGATAATATCATCGGTGATCCAAATTCTCCTGTTCTGACTCGAAATCAATCTAAAGCTAGTACATCCACTCATTCAAGCTTGTATGCTGAAATGAACGAGACAGGGATTTCAAATCTATGTCTATATTCATGCTTTATCTCACAAATTGAACCTAAGAATGTTCAGATAGCTTTGAAGGAAAATTCGTGGGTCGAGGCAATGCAGGAAGAACTGTCTCAGTTCACAAAATTGCAAGTTTGGGAGTTGGTTGACCTACCTGTTGGGGAATATCCAATTGGAACTAGATGGGTATTTAAGTGCAAGAAAGACGATCGAGGAATCATAATTCGCAATAAAGCTCGTCTAGTTGTCCAAGGTTTTAATCAACAAGAGGGGATTGATTACAATGAAGTGTTTGCGCCTGTGGCTAGGCTTGAAGCAATTAGGTTATTTTTAGCATTTGCAGCCTCAAAGAAAATAAAAGTATTTCAGCTGGATGTTAAAAGTGCCTTCTTGTATGGCAAAGTCAAAGAAACGGTGTATGTTTCTCAACCACCGGGATTTACTGATCCAAAGTATCCAGATAGAGTATATCGTCTCGATAAGGCTCTATATGGATTACATCAAGCTCCGAGAGCGTGGTATGAGACACTGTCCACTTATCTTCTTGAGAATGGATTCACAAGAGGAAGAATTGACAGTACACTCTTTGTGAAATGGAAAAGAAGAGACTTTCTACTTGTTCAAGTATATGTTGACGATATCATCTTTGGGTCATCTGACGAAAGGATGTGTAGTGAATTTGAAAAGGTTATGAAGAACAAGTTTGAGATGTCAGCAATGGGTGAATTGACATTTTTCTTAGGATTGCAAGTCGATCAAAAGAAAGATGGATATTTCATTCATCAGACTAAGTATACTAATGAGCTTCTAGAACGATTCAAGATGGAAGAATCAAGAATTTTTCATACTCCTATTCCGGAAGCCCATGGTATTGGTCCAGATACATCGAGTGATAGAGACGTGGATCCTACTCTTTACAGGGCCATGATTGGATCACTAATGTATCTTACAGCATCAAGGCCTGATATAATGTTTGCGGTATGTGTCTGCGCAAGATATCAAGCTACTCCTAAAGAATCTCACATGCAAGCAGTAAAACGGATTCTTCGTTACCTCAAAGGGAAACCGAAGCTGGGACTTTGGTATCCGACTGATGGAGACTTAGATTTTGTTGCTTACACTGATTCTGATTACGGAGGATGCAATCAGAATAGAAAGTCTACAACCGGTGGATGTCAATTCCTAGGAGGTAGACTGGTCTCTTGGCAATGCAAGAAGCAAACCTCAGTAGCCATTTCTACATGTGAAGCTGAGTATGTTGCAGCTGGCAGCTGTTGTTCCCAAGTTTTGTGGATACAACAACAATTGCTTGATTATGGGTTGAGTATAACAAATACTCCTATGATGATTGATAATGAATCAACGATCTCAATAACCAATAATCCGGTCAAGCACAGCAAAACTAAACATATTGATATTCGACATCACTTTATTAGAGACTGTGCTGAGAAGAACCTGATAAAGTTAGCTAAGATTCCATCTGTGGATAATTTAGCAGACTTATACACCAAAGCGTTCGACAGAGCTCGATTCGAGAAATTGGTGCAACTAAATGGAATGAGAAATCCAGAGGATTAGTCTTCCATAGAGTTGGTTTGTAATAATTAGTCGTTTATATTTATTAGTTTATGCCTATTTTTTTTAAAAAAAAAAAAAAAAAAAAAAAAGGGGGTAAGGCGTATGTAATTCATTTGCTTGTTACCGTTGGGGAATCGCCTCCGATAAAGGTTAAGTCTTTATCAACTGGGAAATGATAGTAAATTAGAGGAATTGGCTTAATAAATATAGGTAAAAGTCTTAAGTTAGATGTGTTAGTAGATTCAAATTTGTTACATGAACTTTACATCTTTAAAACCAGGCCTTCACTTATCTTTATTTTAGTATACTCCTCTCTCCACACGATATAATCTACTTGAAAAACTTTAGATCTAGATAGCTTCATTATATGATGTACTGGTAGGCAATGTCTGCTTTGATTTCTGAGCATAAAATAATCTATAAATCTTCTGTGTGTTATCTCATGTGATTTACTATATGGCGTATGACATAAGTCTTAATTGATGAAAGATAGTCTGACCATACACTGTTATCAAGAATCTATGAAAATATGTCAAGACAAACAATAAGAATTATGGCTGTTAGTGAAATTACTGGTGTCTCTATTGTACTAAGTACAGACCTGACTCCTTTAGTTTTGCCAATAGTTTCAAGCTTGGTTTGTCTATACTAAGGGATCTTCTGTTGTACTAAGTACAGAACTAGAACCACTAGTATCTACAAAACGAGTTTGATATTTGTCACATTTACTCAAGGGTATGTCATATGTTTCGAAAAGAACATCATTTAGTGACCTCTATCTTGCAAAGTGAAAGAAACAGTGTTATGTGTTTTACTAAATTTCTCAGTATGTCATTTTTGAATCACATTTGGTAATACACATACAAACAATAAAAGGTTTGCTCGGAAATCAGTATAGACCTTGTTTATATGGATTATAATACCGGTAATCATCCTGAACTGTCTATGATATTTAAATCACTTCATTTTGATGTGAATATTATATTCTGTGGAAATAGGTAACCAAGTTATACTTTTATAAATATAAGTTGATAAATGGTTAAGTTGTGAGTTCTTATGTAACTTATTGTGAATTTCATAAGGTATGAATACTAACAATCTTCTTAGACTTTGTACTCATCAATTGGCTCAGCTGTTTCTTTCTAATCTGATCCCGCTGTCGATAAACTCTTGACGCCCTTGATTAGGATATTTTAATTTATTTTATTTTATCGTATTTTATTTTTCGTCTATGTGTTTCATTAATACAAGGGTACTCGATACCAATGTTTATCATGAATCACTGTCGTTTATTTTACTTTCATTTTTATGCATTTGTTCGCATTTTTCTTATTTTAATAAATCTTCTTTAATTTTCTTTTAGTTATCGATGTTTACTTTCATTTTTATGGTTATCGTTCGTGTTGTAGCATGATGGCATCACAGGTGAAAGATCCTCAGATTTTAGACTTGTGCTTTTTTTTCAAGAAAGACAAGTGAAAAATATTTTATTTTAGACTTGTGCACTATTCCATGAGAAAAACAAGTGAAAGATACGTGTATTTTAGACTTGTTTATTTTTAGGAACTTAAAAATTACGTTTTTATAATTAAAATGTATTTTTTAGACCTTTTTTGCGAATCCAGAACAGGGCTGCGAGTTGAACTCAACTCTGCGAGTTGAGTTCTGCGAGCCGAGTTCAAATGTATCAAAAAGGGGGCTGCGGGTTCAAATGTTACACACACTGCGAGTCCACTTGATCTTGCGAACCCACACACATTGCGAGCCGAAACACTATTTCCATCTCATTTTCGAAATTTCGGTTGGATATTGAATCTTTGACCTCATACACTTTATTCACTTTTAGCTTGCGAATCTATTGAGGTATAAATCATCTAATTCCACCGCGTATTTAATCCACAATCGACATTTTTATTAAAATGAGGGTTTTTGATTTTTAAATTACTAAAATCCTTAACAGTGCTTAAATGGACAAGAAACCTTAGGGTTTATGTTAATCGAAGCATATTAAACAGGATGCAATCGGCTGATCATGCTAAAATTTGCTAAAATTGAAAAATTAAATGATGTCATCTTGACAGTTCTTGCTGCGAGTTGAGATCCAGACTCAACTCGCAGCCCGCTCCTGCGAGTCCACTCTGCAAGTTGACCAGCGAGTTGAAACTTGCGAGTTGAAACCAGCGAGTTGACTTGTTGACCAGCGAGTTGAAACTTGCGAGTTGACTTGACCAGCGAGTTGAAACTTGCGAGTTGAAACTTGCGAGTTGACTTGTTGACCAGCGAGTTGAAACTTGCGAGTTGACTTGTTGACCAGCGAGTTGACTTGTTGACCAGCGAGTTGAAACTTGCGAGTTGACTTGACCAGCGAGTTGAAACTTGCGAGTTGAAACCAGCGAGTTGACTTGTTGACCAGCGAGTTGAAACTTGCGAGTTGACTTGACCAGCGAGTTGAAACTTGCGAGTTGAAACTTGCGAGTTGACTTGTTGATCAGCGAGTTGACTTGACTTGCGAGTTGAAACTTGCGAGTTGACTTGTTGACCAGCGAGTTGAAACTTGCGAGTTGACTTGTTGACCAGCGAGTTGAAACTTGCGAGTTGAAACTTGCGAGTTGACTTGTTGACCAGCGAGTTGAAACTTGCGAGTTGAAACTTGCGAGTTGACTTGTTGACTGCGAGTTGAACTAGCGAGTTGACTTTTTGAAACTTTTGATTTCTAATTTTAATTTACGATCTCTCGATTAGTTAACTAATTGAGCGTTTATGTTTAAAATAGTCTTCGGTGAGACGTGTCGACTTAAATGTAAACACGTAAAACCGTATACTTTATATATAAGACTTATGACTTTCCGTAATAAGTAATATATTTGTGTAGCAGGTTAATTTGAAAGTTAGACTTATTGATTTAGTATATGTTGAACCACTATAATTGATAATTAAGTTTGACGACTTAATAGTTCAATTATGAGTTGTAGATCATATAAGTTTATCAATATTGGTTAAACACATTGTCTAACATTTGTGTGATTTGTAATATTACAGATATGGCTCGACTATTTGTTGCTCATCACAACGTGCTTGTTGATTTGGATGTCAATGCACGAGGTGCATCCAGGGTCGCTCGGATTCTTACTTTTCTGAGTCGATCAAGGATACAGTACGCCATTACAGAGTCACCTGCTCTTTCACATGATATACTTACCCAGTTCTGGGCTAATATAGTATATGACACATCTGTGAATCCTCCGGTCATCCAGACAAGGATTAATGACCACCCGGTTATCTTCTCTGCCTCAGATCTGCGAAACATATTACAGTTAGGCACTGTAGAGCAGGAAGATGGACCGACAGAGTTTTCTTTGGATTTTATTGAGGGAGCTCTAGGACGTATGGGGTATGTTGGACCCAAGAGAGGGCGTCAGTTCTTGAAGGCGCTCGTTTTTGGTGAGTGGAGGTTTTTATGGCATGTCCTTGTAAGTATCTTTGGACCGAAGAAGGGAGGATACGATGAGTTGAGCTCTTCTCTCCTATCTGCTTTACTGTCACTGGTTTATAACAAACCATACAGCTTTTCAGATTACATCTTTGGGGAGATTGTACGCCAAATTTTGGGGGGAGTTAGATCGCAGTTTATGATTTATCCTCGATTTTGCATGCTGATTATTAGGGCCTCCATCCCTGATCTGCCGGTTTTTCAAGCGGATCTGAAGGTTGATACCATTGGGTTACGGGCATATAATGCAATGTTTATGCAAACCTCTCGCAGATTCGAGATGCAACCACAGCTGACAGAGTTGTTTGGGTTTTTGCTTAATCCAGATTATGTGACGCCACCAAATCATGGTTGGCTGGATGTTGATGTGGCAGAGGGTGCTTCTGAGCCACAAGAACTGATTGAGGAGGTTCTAAATCAGGCAAATCAGCAAGAGCCACAAGTTAATGCTGATGTTGCAGCCGAAGTGGTGCAACAAGTACTGGCTGATATTGATGATGCCAATGATCCCATCATGCAAGATGTGGATCAGTATGTTGCTGAAACACCAAGGTTTGAAGAACCATCCACAGAGGCACCTGATGCTGTTGGGCCATCGGGCAGAGATGGAGAAGCTGCTTCTGCTTCTGAATCTGGGTCTGATGATGATGATGATGAGACTGGACCACCAGGGTTTGTCTCCGGTATCCCTAAAGGGATGATTCGTCAAGGATCAAAATTGATTATGGATCCGGCATTGAAGTTAAAGAGGAAAGCCGTGGACCAAGATCCCGATTTTGTTTTGGTTGATGAAGATGAGGATGAAGAAGAAGAGGAGGAGGTGCTAATTACTCGACCTCGCAAGCTGCTCAGACAAACAGCTTCAACCTCTGCAGCTCATCTACAATCAAGTTCTACGCCCTCAGAGGCTGAAATGATTGCTGCTTTGGTTCGCCCGTCTTCGCACCCAACCACCAAATCTAGCAGGGTCGCAGCGCGTCTATTAACCGATGTTGCTACCGAGATAGCCAAGAAAATGCAACCGCCTGCTCCCACGCCACCAACCACCACTACTGCTGCTCCATCCACCTCCTCTGCGACTGATTCTGATCATATTAATAGCTTAGAGTCCAGAGTTCGAGAGTTGGAAGAAACCGTCAAATTCTTGATTTCTCAAATGCTGTCTATGTCGGATAACATGACTAATCAGAATGATGCCTATTCACTGCTCATCAAGACGAATAACAATCTGATAGATGATGTAGCTGACAAGCAGAGGCAAATTGATAGACTTGATCGCCTGGTCATCAGCCTTCTGAAGGACAAGCCATCTCAAGGGGAGGTATTGATATATCAAGAGTCCTGCAAGGAAGATGAGCTGGCGAAGAAGAATAAGAATGATGAAGACGATGATCCCGCAGCTGGAAAAGAAAGTGAGCTGGCTGGTCCTTCAACGACTGGTCAGCAGACTACATTTCAGGGGGAGTCTGCTGAAGCAAGTGGTAGTGGAGCTGGTGCTGGTACTGCAAAGGGTGGAGCTGAAGAAGGTGACACTTGTATTAATATAGATTGAGTGTAATTATTAATACATTGTAACTTTGAATCATTTTGTAATTAAGATGTTTGAACTTGAATGTTTAAAATGTTATAATTATGAATGTTCGTATATTATAAGTCTTTTGTAATTCTAGATTGACTATGATCGATAAAAGAGTTATAGGATCATATAATATATGATGTTCGCATATTATAAGACTTATTCAAATTTTAGATCGATTATCATAATCGATGAAAGATTTGAATAAGTATATATATATAATATATTTCAAATACACAAAGGGATTAATAAGAAAAATCTTAGATTGATTCAGGGAAATCAATGAAAGAACTTATGATATTAATCTATTTGTGTATGTATTTCTATAGGTCATGAAATGTTGAATTTATCAGATTCTGAAGGCGACATGCCAGATGAATTAGATGAGGACATTGACTTTGACCTTGAAGAAGGAGAGTTTGTACCTCCTGAAGATTGGACTTTCATTGTTAATGATGGGGCAGACGAATGTGTAGATCTTGACGCTGATGTTGTTGAACACATTGTAAGCCCATCTAAAACTAAAGTGGTCATCAAGGAAGAAGATGGAGAAAGGGTTGTTGAGTTAGATGAAAGTCTAGATGACTCAACCAGTTCTGAATCAGAAGATGACCTTCCAGAGAAACTCAGAAATAATCCCATGTTTAGACCTCTGAAAAGGAGAAAGCAAAAGGTTGGGATGTCTGAAGTAGATATAACTGGAAAGAAAGCTCCAAGGAAGGGGATCATCGGCTGGTATTTTGATTCTGACTTGAAACTTTTCGCTATCAAAAGATTTGACGGAGTTCAATATTTCGATAAGAAGCTTAAAGTATTAAGTTCGCTTCCTCGATTTGAAGTTCGAGACTTGGCACGCTTAGAACTGATAAATCCCAGTAATGATCCCTACGCAACGTATGTTGAGAGAATCATTCGGACTGAGGGTAGATCAATGAAGTTTGAGAAGATTAAGCCAAGAGTCGGAAAGACGATCAAATTAAAGGAACGAAGTCAGAGAACTGGCCGAAGATTAAGGAAGAAAACTTATCCAGCTGTCAAGTGCATACAGCAGATACCACTAAAACCTATGCCACAGAATATTCTGGGAAATCTTCTGAATTGGCACGTGGATTCTGAGACTGGTGAAGCTGTCATGGTTGAAGCTGATGATGAAGTTGAAGGAGGAGAAAGAGTAATTCTGACAGTCTATGACCATCGACACCTGATGAATCTGTCGAAGAAGGACCTATTGAAGTTAAACGAAAATAGGATCCTGACGACTGAAGCATGGGGTGATCTTGCAAGAGATTATCAATTAATGGTGAAGACTTGTGTTAGAATGAAGATTCATATGGGCAGTAGAATTTACAAGTGAAGACCAAGGACAAAGTTGAAGATAACGACGCTAGAGCTATTGTCAAGGGGGAGTCTGTTGGGACATATTATTGTGACAACAGATCTAGCTTGTAATAGGACTAGTGTATTTATTGTCAAACTTGTATAAATTGGTTTAGACTCGTAAATATATGATATTAACTTGTTATTATTATTTGTTAAATGTTATTGAACAAGTATCGAATTTCAAAGTTAAAGTCAAAATTCGCGAATTGAGAAGTCAACTCGCAGGTTTGACCTGCGAGTTGAGATCTCATCTCGCAACCATCTGGACTCGCAGCTCTCAGCTGCGAGTTGAGATCTGGGCTCGCTGATATCTGGACTCGCAGGTCTTACCTGCGAGTTGAGATTTGGGCTCGCAATCATCTGGACTCGCAGGCCCATGGGCTGCGAGTTGAGTCAACTCGCAAAGCCCATGGCCTGCGAGTTGAACCAGATATAAATATTTTAATGCTGCTCATTATTATGATACCTAGAAATCCGTGCCAAAAACACACACACCAAATATTTTAAGTATTCTCTCCTCGAAATCTGTGCAGATATAAAAGCATTTATTGAATAGGCTCGGTTTTGATTGTTTAACACCAGTTAATATCAAAACGAAGCTTGTTAATTAATTGCAAAGTTATATAAGCAATAAACCTTAAGTATTGAGGGATTCCGCACCTCAATACCTAAAAGATAATCCGTTATCGCTAACCAAGATCTAGAGACTTACATTTAATCAGTATTAGTTTATCACACTACTCGGATAGATGCATGACTAGGTCTTTGAATGTTAATTGATTATTGTATGTTCATAATAATGTAGTGGAATAGTAGTCGTAGTTTCTATGTACGAATGATGACAACTTAACTGACCGCTAGACAAAGTCATCCCAACTTGTTCCGGTGGGGTAACACCCGTTCATGATTTCGTTCATTCAACGATTCATGTCATCAATACATATATCTCTGATGTCTGAGAATGAGGAACAGGACTCAAGGATGACTGTCAAATTAAGTTGGCTATAGTACTTGGAGACATCCTGGTGCTATATGATTCTACGTATCCACTACCCAAGTGACATGCCTCTTTACCTGATTATGGAAAACTTCGTGTCGGATAAGAGGCAGGTTCTTGGAAACGACTCATCTAGAAATAGAAATAAATCATGGCAAACCACGTATTCCTTATCCTTAGTTGTTCCTTGCATGCTAGCTTATTTTATTTTATTGGTTTTATTAGTTTAATATTTAAAAACCCATATCCAAACTATCCAACTATTCAAAACCTTATCTTGAATACTGAATTGTCCAAACGAGCTCCCTTTCAAATTCGACCGTCATAGAGACGACCCTGATCATCCTTACCACGTACGAGTGTCTAGTAGGTAGTACGGAGGTTTAGGCCCCGACAAATAATAAATACAAAACACCCTACTGATAAAGCACCGTTCGGTCACCGTCCGACGACCTCAACCCGCGACGACAAAAACGCGACATTAACCGACCGTTAGGTGCCGCATCAAGAATGTTATCAGCATCTGTGTTGTCTCATCCTTAAAACTCAAGAAGAACACCCATGAAAATCTCGAGTAGTCATCGGTAACCACTAGGCAGTAGTGTTTTCCGTCTATACTCTTGGCATTCACTAAACCGAATAAATCCAAGTGAAGAAGTTCAAATGTCATAGCAATGGAGTTCTGAGTCTTATACTTGTGAGGTTTCTTGTGTTGTTTCCCTTTCTGATAGGGAACACATTTTTCCTCTAGCCCGAAACTCTGTACTGGTACACCTTGCACTAAGTCATTCCGGACTATATAGTTTATTTTCCGGAAGTGCAGGTGTGCCATCCTCCTATGCCATAACTGAGATTTTGTCTCTGAAGCCTTGGATAACAAGCATGTCGACGCCGTTGAAGATTCAACAACACTCATGTCCATTACGTAAGTGTCATTCCTTCGCGGCACCCTCATTACTATCCATTCTTTTTGGATGACAAACCCCGGTTTCAGGATGAGTGCCTCTCTATCTGTGAAATGAACAAGGTGTCCTTTGTCACAAATCTGATAAACACTCATGAGATTGTGCTTAAGCTCCTCAACAAAGTTGACTTGCTCTAGCGTTATCTTCCCATTTGTAACATTTCCTGATCCCGTGATTTGTCCTCCCTTTGCTCCAGCAAAGTTTACATATCCCCCTTTCCTTTCCACGAAATCCACCATGATTTTCCTTTCCCCTGTCATGTGTCTGGAGCAACCGCTGTCTACGTACCACCAGTTAATGGCCCATCTAGTCAACTCCTACACTCAAGAAATAAACATTAGTTATCGAGGGGGACCCAAGCCACGACGATCTTGGGTCGGCCATTCTCCTCAAATGTAAACTCTTTCAAGTACCCATCTCTCTTACCTTGAGACTTGGATACTGAAGTCATCACACGTGGGGGTGAATGGTGGTTATTTCCCCTAGCACTTCTCTCATGAGACTTTTGATATAATCTCTAATTGACTGGTCGTGGGTTAGATGTCGATCTAACCTCAGTGGGATAAGTGTAATGTGAATTTTTATAATACCTACTAGTATTATCTTGATTAGAACTATTTCGTTTGGGGGTTTGAAAATGTTGTGGAGTTTTCGACCTGATAGATTTCCCAGTAGAACTACCTGTGACAGAAGTAGTGCTCCTTGGACTATCATCCATCGAGAACTTCACTGGTTGGAAACGAGGTTGAAATCTTTGAAATTTTGGCAGTTGTTTATCTCCCCCATTTCTAACCACGTTTTCGGCATTTTCCGTAAATTTTAAGTTCATTGCAAAAAATACTTGTCATTTTCTTATTTACACTAGTTATCTCAGGCGTTTTGATTATTTTAGCCTGAGAACTACTAGCTTTAACAGGGTATTGGTCTTT
This sequence comes from Logfia minima, assembly GCA_963921325.1. Lineage (NCBI taxonomy): Eukaryota > Viridiplantae > Streptophyta > Magnoliopsida > Asterales > Asteraceae > Logfia > Logfia minima. The sequence goes on along the minus strand of OY992771.1, from coordinate 10,325,390 downwards.
CTTCACCTGCGTTGGTTTGACACCTGTACTTTTGTTTGGATAAACACTTGCCACGTGTCCCTTTTGATGGCACACAAAGTACGAACGTTTTACCAAAGCTTTCTTAGGAGCTTTGGTATTGGTTTAGTTTTCCAAATCACTAGAAGTCAGAGAAGAGACGTGTTTTATCTTTTTACCCTTATTAATTTTATCAGATTCAATTTTTGGATCAACAAATTCAACAGTTGCTTTAGACTCTTCTTTTATGAGTGTGCTTCCATTACACCCTTACTTTCAAAAGACACTTTCTGTTTCAGATTTGTTTTGGGTATCGTGGAAGTCTCAGTAAGTATTGATTCTTTTTCATTATTTACAATCTCAACTTTCTTTGACTTAGTCGATTCAGTACTATTTACCAAGTCAGTGACTGCTGAGGGAATGGTAGAATCAACAACTTGTGACAGCTCAGGTTCAGTTGTTAAGTATGTGAAATTATGGTTATAAGGTGGAGGGACTTCGTTATATCCCATGCCACGATGGTCTCCTGGCTGTTTTCCAACTGTTAACAGAGTGTCTACGGTTTCAACTGAGAATCTCTAAGTTCAATTTTCCTATTAAGATCCGTAATTCGAACCCTAGCGTCGGCTAATTCTTTTTACTTTTCTGAAGTGTTCCTAGTTAAGTCTGATACATGTTCTCGAGCCAAATCAGTTATTTGACTCTGCTCGTTAACTGTATCTCTTAATTTTTTAATATCCTCATTATCAGATTTCGACTTAACTATCAACTCAGAGTTTCTCTGTTTTAATGCGGCATTTTCTTCCTTTAAGTGGTTAAGCTAAGCTGTCATCAAGTTAGATGATTCTATCAATTTCTCAGCTTCTCCTACAAGGTTAGTACATAATAGGCAGGCATTAACTACATAGTTCAAATTCAATAATACCTTATGCTTCTCAGCATCCAGATTAGCCATATACGCGATGAAGTCCTTTGTACTTATCGTATCAGTCGTTTCCAGCCTCAAAACTCTGGTCTCTGAAGCAGGTATTACACTTTCAACTTTCTGCTCTTCCTCATCCTCTGTATCAGTGACTACCAGTCCATCCCTCTGATCACCGTCTATTGAAGCCATGAACGCCTGAGGTTCTTCAGCAAAATTATTCCAGTCATACGAACCATCTTTAGATTGAACAACCAAAGCTCTGGAGTTTGAAGAATTTCTAGAATTTGAGTCTCTATTAATGGTTCCTTGAGAGGAATAACTTGGTCGCCCCTGGTTCGATGTTTGCTCTCTCTTTGGTCTCTGACATTCTCTTGCAAAGTGTCCAAAACCATCGCAGTTATAAACTTTACTTTAGTCTTGTCAAAACCAACCTGATTGCCTACAAATTTCTTACCAGTGCGATTGACAAACCTCTGCACTCTCCTAGCCATCATGGCCATTTGCCACTGTAGATCCATTTCTTCTAAATCATCAGGATTTACTTGATCAAAATCTTTAGTTAGCATAGCGGGATCCGTGATCCTTCCCTAAATGAAGTTCTCTTGAGTGGCAACAAATGATGCTAAAAGAGACACCTGCTCCTCAGCTAACTTTATGCTCATTGACATAGACTTCAACCCTTTAGTTATTCCAGATGGTTGGGTTCTATCTATGCCCGAATCCCCAGATGAGGCAATATAGCAGACCTTGTTTCCAGAATTTCTCAAGGCATCGTCTGTATCGGCTTCTCCTGTGAAGAACGTTGTGACCCCATTACCTGTACTTGTTGATGCAGCAGAATCAGATTTCTTCCCGTGATATACACTCGGATCTTGAACCTGATCAGATCCAGTCTCTTTCTTTTGCATGTTCAGATCATAGACTCTCAGCTTCCCAACTACTTCATCAAGCGTTAAGGTCTTATACTCTCTGCTTTCTTTTATCATCAGAGTATATATGTCACATTTAGGAGGTAACACCTCTAGCAGTTTATTATTCTTCACGGTGTCAGTATAGGCCAGTCCATTATTGTCCATCTCTGTCATCAGATGATAGTATCTAGTGATAATATCCTCAAATGACTCAGATTTCAAATGCTTAAAAACATAGAATTGTTTAGTAAGCAAATCTAACCGACTTTCTTTTATCTGTTCATTTCCTTCAAATCTCTTCTCCAAAACTAACCAAAGCTCTCTAGAAGAGTTGTAATTTTTGAAGGTGTGCTTTATCTCTTGCGGTAAGCAGATAGTGAGAGCAGATAACGCTTTGTTTTCAGCCTCATACATTTTACGGTCTTCTTCCTTTATAGTCGAATACGAATAAACTTTTAATTTTCCTTCGAATTCTATGTTGGAGGATTATGCATGTCGCTGATACAAATCCACATTTTAACGTCATTATATCTAGCAAATGACTCAAACCGATCTTTCCACCAAAAGTAATCCTCAGATTTCAGTAACTTTGGTGGTGAAGCAAATTTTCCCACTTTGTGATCCATCTCTATCATTTTACTTAAACTTGACATCGTATCGGAATAAGTACAAACTTGTCGTATAAGTTCGTAGAAACAGTATCCTTTTAACTTCGTACGAACTTTAGCTAAGTTCGAACATAAGTCAAATTTGGTCAATACGAACTTGAGCTAAGTTCGAAGACCTGGTCAACGAACTTGGTCAAACGAACTTGAGGTAAGTTCGTAGGATTCAAGTTCGTACGAACTTACAACTTGTAGGTTCGTAGGATACTGTATAGGTTTGTACGATACTGAATAGGTTCGTACAATCGATCTGATCAACCCTAATTCGTAAAAACCGAATCTGAGCTCTTCTAAAATCGAAATCTAAGTGATCTTCAACACATTGAACGTAAAAATCAATGATTAAACGTCTAAGTCTTCTGTATTCTCTCGTTCTTTAATGTTTTAAACCCCGAACCTTAAACAAATCAATGTTTATAAGCTCTGATACCACTTGTAGGTTCCCTAAACCTGGATCCACGAAGTTATCACGTTTATCAAGTGCGGAATTCTTAAAAAACGTAACAATAATCAACGAGTAACACGAATATGGTAAAGAACACTTTTATTGAACGTAACGATCAATTACATTCAACGTAAGACAAAACCCTGACAAGTTATTCGAACTTGCTTCTATTCTGACTTACAAACACAAAAAACAACTGATTACTTTCGAACATGAAAGTAATCTATATAAAGGACCTAAGTTCGTACGTGCTGGACCCTACGAACTTGTCTGGTCACAGGCTCACCTAAGTTCGTACGAACTTACATAGAAAGTATAAAAGTAAACTATTACAAAAAGACTTATCAAACTAACTATTACAAACTAGAAAGTTGTTGTCACCAAATATGTACCAACAGTTCCAATTTGATCAACGTATAACCTGAAAATCTGTTGTAGCATGTAACATGGAGATTGTGTCAAAATAAAAAGACAGAAACTTCCATACCCTTAATTACGTTCTTTTTATCCATTTCAAACAATATGTTTAAACATTCATTACACCAATTAAAAAAGAAAAAGTACATGATTCAATTCAATTTAAAAAATCAATAAATAAGAAGTTAGTGATTGGGTTGATGGGTTCTTTAATGCACTATACATTCCACACAAATTTAAAATATATATCGCCTTCACAGATAAAACCATAAATCAAGATGTATTTTTACAAAAGTGAATATATTCCTATGTGTTATCTGATGACAAAGAAGCGTTAGTACATCTACCAAAAGAAAAGTAGTCAAAAGTAACGATTGCAATTAATTACATATATAACTAAAGTACTAAGATCTAGTATCAAAAGCAAGACACTTCTTAGTCTTCAAAAGCACCAGTTTAATCTCAAATCTAGATTCTTCAAGTGTAGCAACATCAACATGATTACTTGTCCATTTTAAACACCAAAATACTGTAAGACCGCTATGTGACAGATCTTAAGCAAATCAATATTCAATAGCTAGTGAGCGGAAATCAAAAGCTAAACACAAGTACGTTTAATCACAAACACAAGCAATATTGTATTATAAATAATAATCAAAGATTGAATACAATACTGACCACAATAGGAGAAACACACCCAAAAGTTCTCTGGAATTCGGATTGGCAAAAATCACATAACTCAAACACTAATTAGGTATTTATACTATTACCTAATCAGATAGGCGATATTGATGATATCGCCTATGCGATATTGCCAATATCGCAATAGCGATATTGCCAATGTCGCTAGTTACATCATAAATAGACTAAGTAATTACAACTCAAAACTTAGACCAAGTGACAGACACACTAATGTACCAACAAACTCCCCCGTGTCTTCAGCTTGGTCTTCAAAAATAATCTTCAGTCAAATCTTCGATTAAACCCATCCAGCAGGAAACTTACCACCAGCATGAATTCCATGGGTTACACAAATATCCACAATTCTTTGAAATTGTTGAGCAAGCTTTTTATTTGTCAGATTTCCACAATAATATCTTATACGATTATCAAACAACCTCCTCATATCTTCCTTTGATAGATTTATCAAACTCATAGGGTCAAAAACCCTGAACTGCTCTTTCTTCAAACCATAGAGCGAAGTCTTCTCTGGCTTTTCCGATTCAGGAACGAAGACCATAATCGCTTCACCTGTATGAGCATCCAGTTCCCAGTAATGAAACCTTCTAAGAAAGTCCAGGGTAACCGTTTCCAGAGGAATCTTCTTCAAGCAATCAGCTGGAGGATAACGCATTTTGATCAATGGCTGATTTGTGACTGGATCTAACCTTTTCTTATAGATAAGTCTTTTTCCCAATGTTGGTTTAATAAAATTGTACCTCTTAGTACGGATTTCTCTTTGCAGAGTAGTCTGAATAAAATTTGCACGGTCATCTCTTGAAGGATTTATCAAAGTGAGCTGAGCGAGACGATTAACTTCTCCTTTTGGCAAAGTGCTCAGCTTGGTGAATGATCTCTTGAAATATTGAACACCATCTAATCTCTTGATCATAAATACACCTTTTGATATCTTCCAGCTTTTTATCAACCCAGTATATACTCTACTGACTTTGTATGATTTGCAGGTTACCGGTACTTGCTTTCCATCTTTTCCATGAGGCCACCATTTTGCAAGTCTCTCGGCCTTAGGTTCAGACGTTTCATTATCTGGAATAGGAACCTCAGATGTTCCTTCATCTTGAGTCTCAGATGTATCCTTAGCTTCATCTTCAGAAGAATCTGATTCAATTATTGGAGCATCATCATAAAACTCATCCTCATTTAGTCCTTCCTCCTCAACCTCAATATCATCATTTTCCTCAAATTCTTCATCCTCAGAATCAGAATTTACTTCGTTTACCATGCGTTGTAGATATGAGAGATCTACATACGAATAGTCAACCGCTAGCGGTCTTGCTTGACCAGGGATGTCTTCAACAGAGAAGTAGTCCAAACGAACAGTTTCATTAATATCCACAACATTTACATTTTCTGTTTCAGGGGGAGTTACATTTGGTCTTTCACTACATCCTATCTCCCCCGAAACGACCAACTGGGACTCCAAGATCATAACCCTAGACCTAAGCTCCTCGTTTTCCTTTTCCACAGCTGCAACTCTAGTAGTTTGAACTTCGATCAGAGCAGCTTGAGAGTCCAATGTGTGTTGCATCACATCCAGCCTCTTGATCAACTCTTGTATAACAGATGGATGAGGTTGAACAGGAATATCAACCTGCGGTGCATCCTGAGGCCTGGAAGACGTAGAAACCTCACGAGCAACCTTGGACTTCATTGGTGGAGGAGGCACATACTCATCATCTCCAGCATCCCTAACCTGTTTGTCTTTTTGCGGAACATACTGCTTGCCTGCAGCAATCCTCCTCTGAATCCTCAAATATCTCTGAGGATTGATCCGCCTAAGATACTCAATCTCTTGTGGATGTGGGACCGAACCTTCGGAGTCACTTTCAATAGCACCACCAGCTGGCTCAGAAGACTCAGAGTCAGTTGACCCCTCAGAAGTGTCATGATGAACATGCAAAGTGTGCAAGGCACCCTGCGAAGTAACACTCATATATATATATATCCTGTAAAGGATCTTCCGTAGCTTGTACGGGAACATCAGCAAGATTTTCCTCTTCCAGTTCTGGCTGTCGAACAACCGGATCTAGATATTCGTCGTTTGCTGGTGGCTGGTAGTTTGGGTCAAGAATATGACCAAACAGTGGTGTATCTGGAGGAATAGGAACCCCCTTGCCATTTGAACTCATAACTCCAAATATCCGATTGGACATTGGAGTTTGCCTATAAACACGGGTGGCATCAGTCGCCAAACCCGGTAACTCCCTGTTGATCATAAGCTGAACAAATCTAGGATACATGAACCATCGGTTATCCCCAAGCTGTGCATTGTCTACCATCGATCTAAATATGTATCCCGAGTAGTTGTATGGCTTGTTGTATATCAAAGCCAACATAGCAGAAACAGTCTGATGACTGGTGCCGTCATAACCTGCGCGACGATTCGATAGACAGAGAATGAAGATGTGCATCAACCACCTCCAAACCCGAGTCAGGTGACCCTTCCTATATTGATCTGAATGGGTACCAGCATAACCCATCCGGTTCATTGCCCCAACGATGAATTCGTTTGAGAATAAAATCGGCACGTCAGGATCATCTCCAAAACGAAGAACCTCGCGTATCAACTACTCAGAAAGAATAATCTGGCGTCCGTGCACAGTTGAGATCAATCGCGTATAGTCAAGAGCAGAATTGACAGTAGCATTTCTCCAAAATTAGCCGACGTGATCTCTATAGATAGTATCCGAAGCAGTAATAGCCGTGAAAATACGCGAGCGGCGTAAAAATGCAATCAACGGCCTGAAGGACTCAGCAGAGTCCTTTGTATCATCCAGAAATGCTGTAATATTGTGACGGGCATCACATTTAGAATCGAACTGAGCGAAATCTTCCATTTCTGCAAAATAAGTCAATAAAAACACAAGACTCGAAGACATTTAGTGAAATAATCGAAAACAGGCCAAAAGCACATTAGAACACGAAAACTGGGCCCGTTTCATCAACAGTTTGGGCCTGGCCCAATTAACTTGTTTCTAAATCAGGCGATATTGTAGTAATATCACCTAAATTGATTCTCAATTTAAGCGATATTAGCTACAATATCGCTTAAATTAAAGCAATTTGATTAATATCGCTTACATTTACAATTTTGGAAATTAATCCAATTTAAGCGATATTAGCATTATCGCTCCTAGTATCGCACATGGTATCGCCAAAATCAGAAATCAATTTGGGCGATATCACAATATCGCCCCACAATATCGCTAAACGTAAGCACAGAACCCTATGGTCGAAAAAACGTATATAAACATGATCTAAAACTTAATACTCGATACACACGGCAATGGGCAATACACAGAACTATTTTACACTAGTTTTAAATGGCTTTTTATAGGGTAAATCACAGAAAACTAGTTTTGCACAAAAACCGAACAATACTTTCAACAATGTGGCATAAAAACTAAAGTATAAATCAATGGAAACATACCAATCGATGAAATAAATGTAGACGAACACAGTGATGTGGTTTGATTTGAATGAGGAGCGAAAACGAGAGGGAAATAAAAGAAAATGGCAATATCGCAAAAATCGCTGTACAGACGTTTGTATATATACAAGTATACAATTGAGCGATATTAACAATATCGCAAGCAATATCGCCAAAATTAAAAACTATTTGAGCGATATAACAATATCGCATGCGATATCGTCAAAATTCAAAATCAAACAGTAACTTGTGACAAAATAATAAATTAATCAAAAAAATAAATTAAAAGGAAAAAGAAAAAATAAATAAACTTTACTTATTATTGGTGACGAACTAGATGGTGTCGAATTAGGGATCATATTAGAAAGACAGATTCACAAGAGAATATCAAATTTTAATTCGATTATCAGTATAGTTGTCCAAATGTAAATTTAGCACGCACAGTTAACTAGCCAAAGAGACAATCAGTAACAAGACGATTATCGGTATAGTTTGTCCACTTAAACATGTAACATAATCAACTTCAAGCTTAGCAGTTATTGTGAGAGTGAATAGATCTCCGTGAATCCCACATAGATATACTCCTAGTATCAAGACATGCCCAAGACTTCGATTTGTTAGAGAAAGTATTTGAATTCAACATTTTTAAGAATCAAGCCAACGGTGACAGGTCTGTACATACGTACAACAAAGCGACTTAAACTTGATTCAGGTGTAAGCAAAATCAGACTTGGTCAAACCATTTGGCGACCTTGTGAGGAATCTTTGATTTTATAAGATTTGAAAGTACTTTGACTTTTGTTTGCTTAAGTTTTGAAAGTATACTGACTGAGACCAGGTCTGTACAGACGTACAACAAAGGAAACAGACAACATAAATCCCCAAATGTTGTCATATACAAGCTCAAGTTAATAGAAGCATGGCAAGCTGATACATAAGAATTAAGACCCATTGTCATACATCATATGTTAGTTATCACAAAAGATTTAAACCCATATTAAGGTATTTCTTAGTTGCTCAAAGAAGAGTATGAAAATGCCTACCAATACATCGTGCAAGTAATAAGATGTCTGTAATGACAAGTATAACAAATACGAGATAAACCTACTGATCCATCGAGGATAAAACTTAAGATTGACTTTTGAGGGGTGTCTCCTAAATTACTATCATCTCCCTAGTTGTTTACAGACACAACTAAACGTCTTTAACAGATGTTGCAACGTTGCTTTTCTTTAATGCTAGTAAGCATAAAGAATGGCTATTGCTTCCTTTTTTTTTTTTTTTTTTTAACGAAGGAACTATCAAATAAAGAATTAACTATCACAACTTACTGTTTTATTTGAAAGAAAACGCAACCCAATCATGTCTATAAGCTGGTTAAACCTGGTTCTAAAGAATGCCTTGGTAAACAAGTCAGCATTTTGCTTATCAGTTTCTATTTGGACAAGGTCTATCAAATGCTTCTCATAGCAATCCCGTATAAAATGAAACCTAATCTCTATGTGTTTGGTCTTAGAGTGTTGTACGGGATTTTTAGTGATAGAAATAGCAGCAGTATTATCAATATATAAAGGATTCATGGTTAAGAGTAAACTGTAGTCACGAAGTTGGTGCTGAATCCACAAGATTTGTGAACAGCAACTGGCAGCAGCAATATATTCAGCTTCCGCTGTTGAAGTAGAAACTGTCGTTTGCTTTTTGCATTGCCAAGATACTAAGCGTGAACCGAGAAACTGGCATCCTCCTGATGTAGACTTCTTATCGATGCTACACCCACCATAATCAGAATCCGAGTATGTTGTGAGAGCAAATGTTTTCTTTGTTGGATACCATAGTCCTAGAGTAGGTCTATGTTTGAGATATCTAAATATACGTTTAACCGCTTTCAAATGAGAAACCTTGGGTTGAGACTGATATCTTGAACACAACGAAACAGCAAATACTATATCAGGTCGAGAAGCTGTAAGATACATTAAAGATCCAATCATCGACCGATATAGCTTTTCTTCACAGTCCTCCTCATCTTCAGCTGGTCCGAGATTATGGTTTGTTTAAATGGGGGTGCCATACTCTCTACAATCATGCAACTTATAGCGTGTTAACATGTCGTTAACATACTTTGATTGATGAATATAGGTGCCCTTCGTTGATTGATCTACTTGAACACCCAAAAAGAATTTTAGCTCCCCCATAGCACTCATCTCAAATTCAGATTTCATGATCTTTTCAAAATGTTGACACAGAGATTCATCAGTTGAACATAAAATAATGTCATCCACGTAGACTTGAACTAGCAGTTAACTATTTTCAATTCGCTTGATAAAAGTCATGTCAATATGACCACGTTCAAACCCATTTTTAATCAAGTGCATTGCCAACCGTTCATACCAAGCACGCGGAGCTTGATGAAGACCATAAAGAGCCTTATCCAACTTGCACACATAGTCTGGGTTGACCGAATCCTCAAAACCAGGAGGTTGTCTGACATAAATTTCTTCAGCAACCTTACCGTACAAAAATGCACTTTTCACATCCAACTGATAAACACGAAACCCCTTAAATGTCGCATATGCTAAGAAGATACGAATAGATTCCATTCTTGCGACAGGCGCAAAGACTTCATCATAATCCAAACCTTCTTGTTGTGTATACCCTTGGACTACTAACCTAGCTTTATTGCGAATCACCACTCCCCTATCATCACGTTTGACTCGAAACACCCAACGAGTTCCAATTGGGTGTACACCTTTTGGAAGTGGAACTAAATCCCAGACTTTCAGCTTCACAAATTGCTGCAACTCTTCTTGCATTGCAGAAACCCAATGTGAATCCTTTAGAGCCTCATCAATCTTTGTTGGCTCAACTTGGCATAAAAACCATTCTTCAATTGTAGCCTTTAGACATGCAAGATCATTAGGATCTTCAGAAGTTTCATCCGCATGATCATTCGTTGAAGGAGGTTTAACTGCTTTGCTTCTAGTTAGAACACCTGCATTCACATCTCCAATAATGTCCTCAATTGAATGATTCTTATGAATACGAGAGACAGGTATTGAATCAGGTGTGAAGTTTGTTTCCAAATTTTTTAGCTCAACCTCTTGAGCGAAAGAATCATCTTCATTCTCATAGAGCATGTCTTCTACACCATCAACAGTAGCAGGAGAAGCTTCGAGTTGTTGATCTGCAGAAGAACTCTCCGGAATGTCAGTAGACGAAGATGGTAGAAGATCTGTAGTAGCAGGAGTCGAAGACGGTGTGGATGAAGAATTATCCGGATTAAGATGCAAGCCATGAAGAAGCGTAACAACTTGATCCACTTCATTGAATTTCGGAAGATTGAATGAGTTAACAAGATGGTCATACTCAAACAACCAATCAGGACCTTTTCCTTTAGGAGACTCCGTGTACTTTAAACATTTTACCTCAAAATGCTCTTCAATCTTTCCCGTTTCCTTGTTGAAAACCCTCTTGTTAGGAGAATTAACCGAATACCCAAGAAATAATCCATCAAGTGCTTTTTCACCAAATTTAGAAACTTTATCTTTTGATATCAAAATGGTGCAAGGACATCCAAATGGTTCCAAAAATTTCAAGTTTGGCTTTCGGTTATTCAACAACTCATAGCAAGTCTTATTCTTCTTTTTGTTCATCAGAACACGGTTTAATACATAGCATGCCGTGTTAACTGCCTCTGCCCAGAAAGTAATCGGCAAGTGTGAATCAGACAGCATAGAACGGGCGGTTTCAATGATTGTTCTGTTCTTTCTCTCCGCTACACCATTCTGTTGCGGAGTTCTCGCTGCACTAAACTGATGAACAATTCCTTTGCGTAGACAATATAATTCAAGAATTTTGTTCTTGAATTCCATTCCATTATCACTACGTATCTTCTTTATCTTCAAGTTGCACAGATTCTCAAGTCTATCGAACAGATAGGTCAGTATATATGGTGTTTCATCCTATATACGCAAGAAGTAAACCCATGAAAAGCGAGAGTAGTCATCAGTTACTACCAAACAGTAAGATTTACCTCCAATACTCTTCGTGCTTATAGGTCCAAACAAGTCCATGTGAAGTAATTCCAATGGAGATTCAATGGAATTAACTTGCTTAGACTTGTGAAACTTCTTGTGTTGTTTTCCTTTCAAACAAGAAACACAATCGTCTTCCAAAGCAAAGGATTGCTTAGGAATCCCCTCCACTAAATCATGTTTCACCAGATAATTCATTTTCCGGAAATGAATATGACCCATCCTTCTGTGCCACAATAATGAATCCTTAGTGGACGCTTTGGTTAGAAGACATGTATGTTCTTCAGTTTCCACTGTTCTCATATCCAAAATATAAGAATTCTTTACTCTAGGAGCTCTAATCAGAATCCATTCCTCGGGAATCACAAATCCCGGATTCAATATCAAACATTCTAAGTCTATAAAAGCAGTTGTAAACTTCTTATCGCAAACTTGAGAAACACTTATCAAGTTATGATTTAGCTCCTCCACAAAGTTTACATTCTCAAAGCTCACTTGTCCATTAGAGAGTGTACCTTGCCCAGTTATCTTACCACCGTTATCACCAGCAAAAGCAACATATCCCCCATTATATGGTTTAACATCAGAGAGAAGGGAGATATTGCCTGTCATATGTCGTGAACAGCCACTGTCAACATACCACTTGCTATTCAGCACCTTTGACTGTCACAACACAAAGAAAAGATTGTTAGTTTGAAATGGAGACCCAAGCCTTGACAGACTTGGGTACTCCTGAGACTTCATCGATTATTACCACATCAGTTAAAACCTTGTTTTTTAGTAAATCATTATCTTTTACTGATGTGCTAACTTCAGATGACACATTATTCCTTACACTTTTCTTTTTTCAAACTTTCTGAGTAAAAATTGGTTGCTTATTAATAACATCAACCTTTCGAACCATTGGTTGAGTAGGTGTAATGTTATTAACTTTTGAAATCGGAACATTTCGAGATAATCCAGATTGTTTTGACTTTTGAAAGTTTCTATTTTTAGCATGACGTGGATCATTTCGTAATGCCCATTTTCTAGCAAGCACCGGACATTGATTAATGAGATGACCCTGCTTCTTACAGTAGAAACATGATCGTGTCTCTCGGAAAGTTTGATCATTACTCAATAGTGATTTTGGTGAAAGAGGAACCCTACGAGGCCCAGGTACATTTACTGCACATGAACACTTATGCGAACATGATGGAGTAAACATATTTGGAGTTGAGGTAATCTTTGAAGAAGGATTTTTAATTGAAACTTTACTATTTTGAATATTCTCCTCTAGTTTCATTTTTAAATCCTTGAGTACTGGTTTCTTTTTAGAAAACATTCCACCTCTACCCTCGTTAGTAAAGATGAAATTTTCAGGTTTGAGGTTATTCTTCTCAACTTTCTGTGTAACCTCGTGAGTTACATCCTCCACCTCTACCACCTCTTCAACATTTGTTGAAAGTGCAAACATGATTGGTTCAAATTTAGGCTTAATTGGCTCAACCTTCTTGTTATTTGAACTCAGAGCTTTAGGCAACTCAGGTCGCTTGTCATCAGCAGCCTTAACAATAACTGGTTTCACCACAGGATTTGTATCCTTCTTGAGAACAAAAGGTACAAAGTCTTTAATTTTGTCCTGCGAAAGACTGGGCTGATTCAAATTTGAGGGAGGAGGTTGGTTGTGATAACCAATTCCTGCCTTACTCTTCGTATCAGTCCGTTGATTTTGCAGAATGTCAGAAAAGACCATAGTAGATGTGGAGATATTTGCAAGTCTTCGTTTTAAATCAACATTTTCAGATTGAGTTTCAGCAAGTTCCTTTTTAAGATGTGAAATGAGTTTTAAATAACTGTCAATTTCATCTTGTTTGTTAAAAGTCATTGCCTTTAACTCTTTCTTTTCGTCAATAAGGTTTTTCTGATTTACAGTAAAGACTTTTTCGTTATCTTTTAAAACTTTGTTTGCTTCAATAAGATTGGTTAGATCTGTATTCAAGCGATCATTATCTACTATGAACCTGTTGATTTTACCAGTTAGTGTGATAGAGGAATTACAATTAAACGAATCAAAGTCTACCTCATTTTGAACATCCGCCATAAGAGCTACGTTATCTTGATCGTCCATAGCAGAAAAATCATAAGCTTCTTCATCCATCAGAAGAGCTGCCTTGGCGACTTCATTCTCTTTCTTGAAAGTAGAAGGTTTTGTAAATCCAGTAGACGGTTGTCTACCTTTCTCACATTCTCTAGCAAAATGTCCCAGATTTTGACACTTGTAGCATCTAATCTTGGACTTATCGAAACCCATGCTAGTTTTATCAGTTACGTCTTCAAGAGATTTCTTTCCTGTTCTCTTCAAATAGGTTTTCGTTCTTCTGGTAAGCATAGCCATGTTCCAACGAAGATATACTCTCTCTAGTTCATCAGGATCAACTTGTGCAAAGTCTTCATCAGTAAGATCTACCGAGTTAATCCTCTTTGATAAAAAATCATCATATGATGATAAAAACGCATTGAAGATTACTGCATGCTCATTGTGTGATGCAGTAGCAGAGGAAGATGGTTGAGCAGAGAAAGAAGAAAATGTTTCACCCGAATTATTATCAGACGAGTAATTTGGTTTAGATGCAGCAGTAGAAGGTCCAGATAAAAGAGTTGTACTTCCATATCCAAAACTACTAGTATCAGGAAGCAAAGAACTGGATCTTGTGCTTTTCTTTTGGATATCCATAGCACATGTTTCTAATTTTCCAATAAGTTGATCCAAAGTCATTGCCAATACGTCTGGAACATTCTCCATCATCAACACTCTAGTTTCCCAGTGAGGAGGTAGAGCATTAAGCAGTTTCTTGTTAACTTCAATAGAGCTGAATTTGTATCCACCCTCAGTCAATTCATTCACTAGACGTGAATATCTACAGAACAAGTCCTTAACCGTCTCGTTTTTCTGGATGTCAAATAGATCATACTGTTTCTTCACTAACTCCAGCTTACTTTGCTTGTATTCAATAGTACCTCCACATCTTGCAGCTATACCATTCCACAGATCATATGCTATGTCGTATTGCTTGAACATCTTCATAGCATCAGCAGGTAGAGACATGGTAATAGCAGAGTGAGTTTTTCGTTCGCATTCCCATGTCTTGCGTTCCTCAGCTGTCATTGAACGAATAGGTTTTGGAGGAGGTATACCCACATGTTCTCCACTTGTAACCGGTCGAACATATCGCTTGATCAAAGGTATCTCCATTTCAGGGTCAGTAAAAGCAACAAAAGATAAAAATCTACCACGCCATTCAGAATACTCCATTCCAGGTGCAAAGAATGGAGGTTTGTTTGCGCTACCAACCTCAGTGTTATGTTTTAACATAGCATTAACAGCTTGTAAAGTAGACATTTTAATATGTATTAATTTGAAAAAGTTAAAAATTTTGATTAAAACAGTATAGCGATATTAATGATATCGCTAAAAAGCTGATGATGATTGAGCGATATTGATGATATCGTTATCACTATTGATGATATCGCTATCAATATTGCTAATTAAAGCGCAAAACAAAATCAGAATCAAAAAGGCGATACTACTGGCGATATTGAGAGTAATATCGCTAAAATTAATTAGGTGATACTATGTAATATCGCTAGTAATAATGCTCAAATTAATAAGTACAAATCAAGTAATATCGCTGAAACCCTAGAGGCGATATTAAGACAATGTCGCTTCTAATATCGCTAAAACGGCTGTAAACCCCAAAAATTATTAATCTCAAAGATCTAATTAAATTTAGGTTTGCAAATGACGAACACTAATCCCAGAAAACACTACAAAGCACTAATTAATCAGTTTTAAGGCTAAAAAGTAATTAACCTATATGAAACTAGTTACTTAGCCTTTTTTTTTTAACGTACTAATATTGATTTAAACAACCACTAATCCAATGGATAAATGGCTCTGATACCAATTGTAGGACCGCTATGTGACAGATCTTAAGCAAATCAATATTCAATAGCTAGTGAGCGGAAATCAAAAGCTAAATACAAGTACGTTTAATCACAAACACAAGCAATATTGTATTATAAATAATAATCAAAGATTGAATACAATATTGACCACAATAGGAGAAACACACCCAAAAGTTCTCTGGAATTCGGATTGGCAAAAATCACATAACTCAAACACTAATTAGGTATTTATACTATTACCTAATCAGATAGGCGATATTGATGATATCTCCTATGCGATATTGCCAATATCGCAATAGCGATATTGCCAATGACGCTAGTTACATCAGAAATAGACTAAGTAATTACAACTCAAAACTTAGACCAAGTGACAGACACACTAATGTACCAACAAATACAACTTGGCAATACTCTCAGATTTCTTCCTTTTCTTCATCAGTTGTTGTTCACCTTCCTCCACAAAGGTTGAAGTCTACAAGTAACCATATAAAAACATTAATTTGTACATTAAATTAAATACAAATTGAATATAACTATTAAGAGAATATAATGTATACGTTTTGTTAGGTCGTCTTGATTTGCAGCTGATGTCACCCCGAACTGTCGTATTTATCACGGTGTGTCATCGTCGGCTAGGGTTGCCAGACAGTGACCAAGCGGTGCAGTATCATTGGGTGTTTTATATTTGTAGTGTTTGGTATCCTAAATTACTTACTACGTACTAGGGTTAGTAAGTGGTGAGTATGACTTAGGTGTCGCTCTTAAAAACTACCTGAATTAAAACTCAGATGTTTCAGACGAATGTGTTCTAACTAGTGAGGGGGTTTATCAAAAGTGGGGGAAGTTTTGGGTTTCAATTAAACTAAAGCAAAGAAAATAAAAAGTAATGTAAATGCATATAATAAAGGAGCAGTGTTTGTTATGACTTCGTTAGTTATATTATGTGATAATGCGTTTAAAGTTGTCTTTAACAAAAACATTTATCAGGTAACTTGTTAACTTGGTTATATTGAAAGCCATTAGTGTAGACACTACATTCCCTACTAATCGATTAGCATGTCACCAAAAATTCGGTCGTAATGATTCTGATCGGAAAAGTGTTGCTCAACTTTCAGCATTGCCCAGTTACGGGAACAATGACCCTTCTTGGAATGTGAGCATTCCAGGGTGTATGAAAAAAGTAGCAAGAACCCTTTTTATATCTGATCGTTCTTAACACCGCATAACAATCAATATAACCTTAAGGTCTGGTGTTTTAATTTGCTTTCCTAGCTTTGGTGAAATCTAAAGGTGATAGACAGAAAAAATATAATGCTTGTTGATTCTTGGTCTTTCGTTTTTGATTTATAAACTGAGTTTGTATCTAGGCACTTTAAAAGCTATGTTATGATTGAAACAATCTTTTCAAAATATACCAAGAAATCCCTAAACTTTTGGCTATGTAATCTATTGTCGGTATTTCTATAGATTCAAGCTCATACCGTGTTTAGAAAACATCATATAGTTGTTGACAATGTAAATCAACTATTAATTAGTTGTTCTATTGCTTTAAGTACTTACACGATGTTGTTCACAATGTTTTCCATAATAGTTACTATGTACTATTGGTGTTTCCATAGTAATCAGATGATGTACGTTATGGTGAACGCATCGTGTCGTAATATAGACCATAGTTTTTTTATAGCTCAAGTACTTCACAATGCCTCTTATAGTATTTTCCTTCGTAGTTACGATTACATAATGTTGTAGTGAAACCAAAACAAAGATAATTAATTACTTTGTATTAAGGTTCGTGAAGCCTTAATATTAAACTTGTAATCACGTTCATTAGTGGAAATGCGATATTTATAAAAAAATTTAAAATCGTAATCACGGTGTCGTGGCTTTGTATGCGGGATCGTAACTCCTTCTTTGCTTGTTTTCGCTCTAACTTCTTCGTTTCTTGTCCGGTTTTTGTGATTCTTGAACCCACGCGATCATAATCCCATGATCTTTAATTTGAGGTTTATGGAGGATAATTTCCATAAAATTATCAAATAGATGATTAGAATGTGAGTGAAACTTCGTGTGTTGATTTTGTTCCATTTTACTTGTTTTTCGCCCGTTTTTGGTGAATTTTACAAAGTCGTCATCGTAATCACCTAATTAACATAATATAGCAAATAAATGTAATATTTAGATTAATATGTAATTATTTAATTAATATAGGCAAGATAACGTGAGTAAAAAGTAACTTTTTACGCAATATCATCAGCCATCATACTTGCAACCCTAAATGTACCACCCTTTACACTTGCAGCCCTCAAACCACCACCTTTAATATTTACTGATCTAAATCTACCACCTCATAAGCTACCACCTCGGGTACTTGCAGACCCAAAATTACCAGCTCGAGTAATTGTAGATCCAAAACTACAAACTCTAACACTTGCCGACCCAAATTTACCACCTCTAATATTTACTGATCCAAATAGACCACCTCTTAGACTACCCCTCGAGTACTTGCAGACCCTATACTACCACCTCTAACACTTGCAGATCCATAACTACTACCTCTAGTACTTGTTGATTTTACACAACCTTCTCCTATTGGTTTATTTTTTAGTCTATCATTCTTTTAAAAATTTTAGGTGGTGGATCTATTATATCATTTGTACAAGAAGACTTGTTATGGCCTTTAGCCAAACATTTTTTGCAAATCCTACTAACAACTTGATTCCCATAATATATTTTTCAGATGGATGTCTAACCTTTTTTTTTTTGGCCTCCCAAACATTTTCCTACCTTTAGAGGTAATCGAATCACACCATCAACCTTTCTCCACATATCACTTCCACTTTGATCTCATATGATGAGAGTTAGATGCTACCCACTTCTTCTTGGAATACCAGTCACTTACAAACATATCAAGTTCTTCATTGAGGTTGCCTAAAGCTGTCATTGCATGAACATAGAGAATGCGCGTTAAATGCCATATTCTACAATTACATGTTTTTTGCTCAGTGTTTACACAGAAAGATTGTCGTCCTTTTCCCATTTCAAAGTCATAGGGCCCACCTTGTAAAGCAATCAAAACCCTGTCGAAAGTTTTAGAGGTAATAATTAAGTAATACTATTAGTCATCGTTACAATAAGTAATACTAGGAACAAGTAAGCATACCTTTGTTGTTTCTTCGTTGTTTCATTTATCCCTGATTAAGAAACTCTACATAATCTAAATCACCTTTAAGAACCCTTAACCCATCAACTAATCCTTGACCATGGACACAATAGTAGTAATTTGAGCATAAATCTTTACATATATGCTTGATAAATTCTTTCAAGTCATCAAAGTCAAACCCAAAAAGTCAACATCACTCACATTTTTGTGTAAATTAGTGGATTTGGTATGAATACGCCTTCATAGTGAACTTCAACATTCAATAAATCATCATACATCACCACCATCTCTGTAAAAGAACAACAAATAATAATATATAACTAACAACTACAAAACCTTAAAAAGGTGAATAAAAACAGCTAGATTTGATGATTTTAAAATGAAATTGAAGCGTGAAATTAGGAAAATCAACTTACCTTGGTTGATTAAGAAAATAACTTGAACTTGGATATGATATCTTGGTGATTTTTGGTTGTTGATCTTTGTAGGTGTGATTGTTTGAAACTGGGTATAAATAATTCTATAATAAAAAGGTATGTAATGAAAAGGTATGATTTTTCTTTTCTTTTTGTTTAGTTACCGGCTACAACAGGTTTTCAGGTTACAAGTTGGGTAAATTGGAACAAGATTTGAAAGTAGGATGTAAAAATAGGACCTAAAAAGTATAATGTGTTAAAAGGAACACAATAAAAAATATGTCGTGTTTTTAGATAAAAACTCATGTACTTATTATGTGTTCGTTATAAGACCACTCCCTATGGTGACTGAACAAGACTGCAAGACTGACCTCCACGTCAGCGCCACATCAGTGCTAAGACTGAGGACCAGCGCTAAGACTGAGGACTAACGCAAGACTGAACGCTGCCTATGGTGACTGCAAGACTGAACAAGACTGTGCCACGTCAGCGCCACGTCATTTATTAAATATCAATACAAATATATTTTTTAATTAATAATTAAAATTACAATAATTAAAAAACTAATTTATATTAATAATAAAAATTACAATAATTTAAAAAGTACGTTACATTAATAATTAAAATTACAATAATTAAAAAGCGATAAACTAATAATAATTAAAAAACAATACAATTAATTCGAGTCGGTGTCTTCGTTTTCGTTCGTACGTTGGGTAGGCGCTACACAATCGCGTTTAACTTCTTCTCGAAAAGAACGAAGAAATTCTTGTTCATCGGGTGGCAAGTTTGGATTGATCAGGTTGTTGAGAACCTTGAACGCCCTAAACATTGATTTCTTTCTTGCAATCTCCGCTAATGTTTCCATTGTTTTTTGTTGAGCCAGTGCGGTTTTCAAAAGTTGGGCGCGAACCTCGTCGGCCGAAACACGTGAGGAAGTAGCATCCGAAGAACCCGAACTTTTTTGGCTTTCTCGACTTTGTGCCCGACCGGATGGACGACGAATCGTGTCGTCGGCGAATAAATTGTCGAAGTTCGGTGTCTTCGATTGGTGTTGATCATTGGTGTCTTCCTCGTCAAGATTGACCGCCTCATAATCGTCGTCTTCCATAGGTCGTTTGTTGTTCATAACACCTTCCCGAAAAAAGAACTTGGGGACTTCTTTTAAAACATGCCATGCCGACTCGAAAAGAAAGTTCTGGTTTGTTCGATCCTTAAATCCTTCACGGGCCGCCAACATAAGGTCTACATCGGCCATACCACTTTGCCACTCGTTTTGATATTTTTGGTAGATGCTTTGAAAAACCTTGACATCTCGTTGGAGTTTTGTCCATTTGCCCGTTATTTAGTCAAGATTGCGTTTCCTATCAGCACAACGGTTGTAACTTTCTTGTACGACTTTCCAAAAAGAGTCACCCGTTTGTGAATTCCCGATCGCTCCATTTTGAGAAGCGTCAACCCACCGTTCCGCCAATATCTTGTTTTCTTCGGCGGTCCACGGCACTCTTTGGCCTTTTGGCCGTTCGCTTGATTCGGCAACTTGTTTACCTTTTCCTAAATATGAATACAAACACATTTATATAATTAATAATATTACGTTACAAAGACAATCTATATAATTAATAATAAAGCTATATAATTAATAATAATACGTTACATTTATATAATAATACTACGTTACATTTATATAATTAATACTACGTTACAACTATATAATTAATTATTAATACGTTACATTTATATCATAATACTACGTTACAACTATATAATTAATAATAATACGTTACAATTATATAATAATACTACGTTACATTTATATAATTAATACTACGTTACAACTATATAATTAATATTAATACGTAAGCTTTATATAATTAACAAGTACGTTATAATAAAATGTACCTTTTCCTTTTCTATTCCTTTTGACCGATTCGGCTTCGGGTACGATTTCGGCTTCCTCTTTGGGCGGTGTGTGAACGTTTTCGAATTGATTTCCCGATATTGGATGTTGTGGGAATTGTTGTTGTGTATATTGTTGTTGTTGTTGTGTGATTTGTTGTGATTGATGATACATATTTAGATAAAGTTGGGATCGTGGGTCGTCATTTGGTATTGAAAACGGATTGACGAGAGGTATATATTGAACAAAACCCATTTGACTAGAGCTCGAATGTTGTGCGGAAGACGAACCCGTAGGTGAATTTATACCCGGAATTGGGTTGTTAAGTAGGTTATTGAAAAAATCGTTGGATGGTGACTGAGGTTGGGATTTTTTATTATGTTTTTTAGACATTTTGTATGTGTGAATTGGGTGTGAAAATAATGAGTAATTAGATAAAGATTGAAGGAATTGGATGTGAATTGAATTATATATGAATGAAATAAAGATTCAGAGAATTGAGTGTGAAAATAATGGGTAATTGTATGTGTATTTATAGTGTTTAATATTTATTTAATTTTTTTTTCTTTTTTTTTTTTTTTGATATGCCCGTTAACTAGCCGTTGCTAGCCGTTGGGCCTCACTTACACGCTCCCTCGCCCGTTCTCCTCGTCCTACCTTCGTTCTCGGCAAGACGAAACAGCCACAGGACGGTCCCAAGATGGGACCGTGCCTATGGCGAGGATGCACAAGACGGAAAACATGACAGCCAACTAGGATGAAGACGGGAACGAGATATGCCATAGGCACCGGTCTAAATTGAACTACCATTTGAGAGTACTGCTCATGCTCCATATGGAACTTTTTTCTAGATTCACTGCTGTTTCTAAATAAAAATACAAATGATCAATATATATTCGATATCTGAAATATTACGCTACTAAAGTTAGACGTTAATTAGTTTAAGAAAACCATTGGTTTTGTTTAAATATTGATAATGACCATAAATAAATAGAATCTTTTATGGGTATATATATATATATATATAGAGTATAATATTGAGAATGGTTATGAAACCTAAATTGAATTAAGGGAAAATTTTATAAAAGAGAACATGAAATACTAAAAAATTCAAGAAAGAAAATGTAAGATGAATTTGCACAATATAATAGTTACATGTTGTATTTTGTTACAAAAAGAGAATAATAAGTTCTATTTTGCACCTATAAAAGAATTTACGAAAATGCTAACCATAGCCCTAAGGGCTATGGTTAAGTTTATCATATTTACAAACCTTCTAAAATTATAACTCATTATTTCGATAAGTATTAAATATTTACATATGTATATATGGAATGTAAGTATAAATATAGAATATAATCACTTGTAATTATTGTAAACTAAGTTGTTGATATTATTTTAGGAAACCTTAACCATAGCCCTAAGGGCTATAGTTAGCATTCTCCAAGAATTTATCACGACAATATTATGATTTGTTCATGGAACATGTAATCCTTTTTTATGCTAAATTAAATTTATGTTCCCATTTTTTAGCAAAATAGAACACGTAATTCTATAATTGTGCAAATTCATCTCTCCATTTATCGAGCTTTTAGTCATTTTTTGTTCACCTTTTATGAAATTTATCCTTGAATTAAATGCAGAGTAATATTGCATGTATATATATTTTATGATAAAAATATAGAAAACACACAAATAATTTATTTATATACCTAATTCAATTTGTAAAAAATATCATGAAAGAATATCAAGATTCAATGTTGACAGTTCCACTAGACCACTAGTATATGAGTTTTTAGTTTTTACATACGGATCTATGCAGCATGAGTGAATGAATATCAACGGCCAACTACTCCACAAAATCATACATGCATTTGGATAGTCAATGCCTGTAAAACCCATAGCTTTCTGCAATGTGTTTAGGCAATATATATATAATGCGATTTAATTAAAACACAATATATAGTCCACTTGCAGGCAGCGACTTTCTGCTTAGCTCTTTTAGACTCCCAAGAGCCCTTAAATTTCTCTTTCTTTCAGATCCATTTTATTTAGTTATTTATTATTATTATTATTATCAGCATATCAATCAGTTTTACATTAAGAGTAACTTCCATGCAAAAAGTTGATCGATGAAAAGGTCCAAAAGGTCATTTAAAAAGCTATCTTACGTTGGTGTTTAGAGGCTTTTTCTATTAAAATGTTGAGCAATACCAATCTATTGGAGTATAGTTAGAGCATTAATAGTGCATACAACTCTTTATTGTTGCATGGAGTGCCACATTAAGATCATATTTTTCTGTACAACTCCATAGTATAACATTTGTAATGCATACAACCTCTTGAGTTCATAGTCTACAATGGTTATATGTATACAATGTCATGTCATTAATTTGTAGTGGGAAAGGTTCATAGATATATTAATGCCATGTCATTTACCCTTTTGATCAAAGAAGGATTTCGCATCGGAGAAGATTTGTAGAGATATGGTTTTGATTAAAGGACAGTAGAAAGCTTATATGGAAATATATAATGGATTTGGTATGCTTATTATACGGGGAAACAATATAAAGATTGCCTATCACATTGTATATTCCACATAATATACTTGGAAAGGACGTGTGAATTGATTTGTGTTGCCGATTTAACATTTTGCAAGAATATAATCGACCTTTTTTGTTTGGTGATAAATGCTTAAATTAAACACATTTCTAAGCTCATACTTGCAAATGGCATGGATAATCCACTAACACGTGTAATATTGTGCTAACTTATTACTCTATCCGTTTTAAGATAAGTATTCACTATTCTATTTTAGTTTGTCTCAAAATAAATATTCATTTTCAAAATTAATATATAAACTTTACCAATTTACTCATAATTTACCTTTTCACAAAACTTATTAATAGAAGACTATACAAAAAGTAAAGGTAAAACCGTCATTTTTTACTTATATAATGTACTGATTATATACTTTTATAAATTTTATATAATATGATTGTTGACACTTATAATGAGTCAGAAAGAGTAATATAAACCAGTTAGTGTCTATAATCTATATAGATCCAATGAAAGCGACCACAAAATGCGTTCCGATTATGTGTAATTAAGTCTTGTATCAATTATATAGCACTAATTAATATGAAGACTAGCACATTGAGCATATCCAAAGATGGTGACTAAAGTAACACAAAAAATTGGGAGTTTAGTTTTTGGAGAAAAGAAAAAAAAGACAAATATATGTGCATCGGAACACAAAAAGTCAAACGAGAAAATAAAGGGCAGTGAAAATTTCAAGAATGAGGTAGACCCGTAATAATAACTTTAACACATTTGGTGGGTAAAGTTTGGTTCAATAGGAAATCAATAATTCAAAATATATCCCATCAAGTTTATAGTAATTGGTTGAAGCAAACATGCATGGCAGCCATTAATTACCAGATCCAGAACAAAAAAAATCACGTAGTACTAATTGCTTTTCAAACTGTATAAGGTATAGTGGAAGCATTTACTGTTCTCCAACTAACTTCTATGCTATAGGCTATCAACTTTCTTCTCTTATATATTACACCCCCTTGCAAGTTTTGTGTATAACCCATTAATTTCACTCTTGCTTCATCACTACAAAAACCATACACACAACTAAGATTAAAACTGAAAAAGAATGCTAACCTTAAAATATTGTTGTGTGTTGTGGGTGTTGGTGGTTAGCATGTTATGGAGTGGTGGTCTATTAGTTGTGGGACAAGATTATGGTGGCGATAATGATGGTGGTGTAGTAGATGCGTTTGGAACCAATTATACAATGGGAGGAAAGATGGTTCCATCGATGTATGTATTTGGAGACTCGCTAATCGACAATGGCAACAATAATGACTTGAATTCTTTTGCTAAGGCTAATTACTTTCCTTATGGGATTGATTTCAGTGGAGGTCCTACTGGTCGATTCTCCAACGGTTACACCATGATCGATCAAATAGGTTCCTCATCTTGGTCTATTCTCTACGTGTATTTGACATAAACATGTATTCACTTACTAGTCTCACTTGATTCTAAACACATGCAACTAGGCCCGTAAACAGATCAAACGTTCAACACATCTCATTGTAGACACATGCAACGAGCATGTGGGTTTGTACGCTGATTCTTATTTAAATAAAAAAAATGAAAACTGAGTATATATGACACATGCATAAATAATAATTAAACTTATATATGCAGCGGAGTTGCTAGGATTGCCGCTGATACCAGCCTACTCCCAAGCATCAAATTCTGGTGATCAAATGATTCATGGAGTCAATTTCGCTTCTGCAGCTTCTGGAATCCTTGATATCACAGGCCGGAATTTTGTAAGTTTTCATAACATATATCAATTTAGCTTATGTTATATTAGTAGAAATAAATAAATCTTTGCAATTTTCTGAAAGTGGTACATGTATAGCCAAAATGATAGATATTTTGTGTTGATTATTTAGGTGGGACGCATCCCATTCAAGCAACAGATTAAGAACTTTGAAGATTCATTGGATCAAATATCCGACAATTTAGGTGCAGCCGATCTGGCTCAAAAGGTTTCTCAAAGCCTTTTCTTTGTGGGAATGGGTAGCAATGACTACCTAAATAACTACCTAATGCCAAATTACCCAACTCGCAACCAGTACAACGGCCAGCAGTTTGCTGACCTCTTGTCCAAGGAATATACTACTCAACTCACTGTAAGCTCACAATCTTCCCATTAACTATAAATCATACAAGCTATTAGGGGGTTCTTGGATGGTCATTTAAGTGTTTATCCGCTTATTGCTTATTTTCATAGCAGATAAGCAAATCTGAACATCGCCTATAATAAGATTATTATCTGTTTATTTTATGAGATACAAGCACTAAAAAATAAGTAGCTAAATTGGCACTTGCTTGTTTTTTAAGCTGATAATTTTATTTTATCGTATGCTGTTTTGAATCAGAGACTTTACAACCTTGGGGCACGGAAGTTTGTGTTGGCTGGGCTAGGACTGATGGGTTGTATTCCAAGTATCTTAGCCCAAAGCACGGGTGCAAGATGCTCCGAGGATGTAAACCAACTGGTTCTACCTTTCAACGCCAACATGAGGACCATGATTAACAACTTAAGCACCAATCTCCCTGGTTCTAAATTCATCTTCGTTGATGTGCATAACATGTTCCAAGATTTACTTGCCAACTCTAGATCTTACGGTACCACATTCAACACTTAAGCTCATGATTTGAAATTTATATTTAGGCCAAATGAGTTAGCCTTAAAGTTGGCCTAATTCACGTGTCAGTGATCCATTAATTTTAGAAAAATGGTCCGCTTCCAAATACTATCTTGGAGGATTGACATCTGGTGTTTGTCAAATTTTCAAACCAGTTAACTTGTTAGGGCCAAAAAGTCACTTTTCTTTGATATAACATCTCATATTTATAAAATTATTTTTTGGATTGTTTTTATAGGATTTCGTGTGGTGAATAGAGGATGCTGTGGAATAGGTAGAAACAGAGGGCAAATTACATGTTTACCATTCCAAACACCGTGTCCAAACAGAAACGAGTACGTGTTTTGGGATGCATTTCACCCAACAGAAGCAGTGAATATACTAATGGGAAAGAATGCTTTCAATGGTGGTCCAGATTTTGTTTATCCCATCAACATTCAACAACTAGCAAACATTTGATCATGTACTTGTGTATGTACTAAAGCCCCAACAACGAAAAAAATTGCAAAAGCTTATTTGCTACTCTATCCATTGTAGAGTAAAAAATAAAATACATCTTTATAATCACATACATAATTTGTTAAATTTTCTCTTATTACATGATACATTGATACATTGATACCCGCCTTATGTCCTGTTTTTACGTACTTTGTCTACTTTCTACTACCATGTTAATTTGTATTGACACGACTTGCATTTTCTGGAAGTAACCCTCGACTTTTCTTAAGTAGAACCATGGTTACTTTCTATCGTGTAAGTATGAGGATTATATTTTAGTTTATAGTAATATTATGATTATGATATGAAAACTGATATTGATTTATGTCACTTGAGTATATAAAAACTTTTTCAAAATAGAGAACAAAATATTTGGTACTTTTTAGAATACAGTATCATCACTTGTTACCAGTACCTTTCAACACCAAACGAATTATAAATTTTAAGTTATATTTGTCCTTATAATGTACACTAAAATGAAATTGATATATTATGGACGATGCATGAAATACAGAGGATTGTCTTGTTAAAGTATATCCTCTGTTAGCGATGTGAAGTTACAATTATCGATAAAAATCTATTTAAATTAGTAATTAAGTAATTTTGTATCATCATATACAGAGTAAATTGTAAAAACGGTCGTGGTGGTTAGTCATATTTGCAGAGGTCACCCCTACACGAAACTATATGAATAACTATTCGATTGGTCCATTTTTATAGGGTTCAGGGGAATGTATCAAATTATTACGGTAAATGTATTGTTGTACGCAACTTTTATTTACTCTTTATTATGTATACCTAACCCGAAAAAAGGTTCGTTTGATGTGATGTATTGGCTAAGAAATCCACTTCACCGGTTTCCTGCCACGTAAGCGTACACGTGGTGCAACACGTCAGCGGTACATATAATAGATTTCAAACGATAGTTGGGTACATACAATTTCTTAGAACCATAGTTGTCCGACATGAACCACAACCTTCGCCGGAAACCTGCAACTTTCGGCCGGCCATCATAAACCACCACCATCTCTCTTTTCGACTGCCTTTTATGCCATGTTTTAAGACGTGAGATGTGAGTAAGATTCTCAGCTGACATGAATAGTGAATGGGGAATCACAGTAACAATTTCACGACCTCAAAAGAATTTATTATTCGAGTCACTTTACAAGATTTATGCTGGCAATCTTGCTTGGAGTGTCAAACCCGAGGACTTGAGAAATCACTTCAGCCAGTTTGGTACTGTGATTAGCACAACGGTGCTACATGATCGTAAAGGCGGAAAGAATCGTGTGTATGAGTTTCTTTCTTTCTCATCGTCTAGAGAAATTGAAGTTGCAATGTCTTTTATATGGCACAGTTCAGTATACATTGCTTTCATTTTCTTCTCCGCAATGTCTTAAATGTTCATATGATTACAACGATATTCTTGTTTTGATAATAGTCTAAAATTTCTTAATGAAATGATCTAGGAGGTTGTATACATTAAGATTTGACTTTGGCATTTTCAAGACGTTCCTTTTAGTTAAGTATTTATTTTTATTTTTCGAATACCTTTTAGCTTAAGTTTTTTATGTGAGCCATTTGACATATTTAAGATAAAACACAAGTACACAACCCAAATGGACCTTGATAAGTAAATGTGTCAATATATGTTGGGGATCATTTTCAAACTCATGTAGCTTCGACATAAATGTTTACAGACGTATATGTTCTTTTATATCTTGAGTTGATAACATGTTATCAAAATGCAAGCCACTTGTTGATTTGGGTCCGTGAAATGTCTATGTTCAGTTTTACATAAGGTTATTTTAGATACTTAACAAATAGTATATAGTTTAAAACTACTTGTCAAGCCATATAAGTATGCCGATCAAGTGCTACACTTATATAATAAAACGATTCATATTATCCAATCTAGCAACCTTATAATCTATTCCAAGTGTGCTGGTCACTCCTTAAAACATGGCATAAAAGGTAGTCGGAAGAGAGATGGTGGTGGTGTATGATGGTTGGCCGGAAGCTGCAGGTTTCCGATGAAGGTTGTGGTTCACAACGGACAACTATTGTTCGAATAAATTGTATATACCCAACTATTATTTGAAGTCTATTGTATGTATCGCTGACATGTTGTGCCATGTGTACGCTTACATGGCAAGAAACCGGTGAAGTGGATTTCTTAGCCGGTACATCACATGAAGTGGACGTTTTTTCAGGTTAGGTACACACAATAGAGCAGATAAAAGTTGGGTACACACAATACATTTCCTGTAAAAGTTTAATACATTCTCCTACACTAAACCCCTTTTTATATGCACACTGATACACGAATTACCACCACTAATATAGTCTTTATTATTTGTTTTACAGTGAGATTTGTTTTTCACAATAACCGATCCCTTATTTGTTGTGGCTAGGACCAACGTACCAAGCCTAGAAACCTTTTAGAAGGACCAGGTACGTTCCATTTAATCAGGACGGGCTAGGACCAATCAGTCCTAGATACATTTCAGAAGGTCTGTTCCTTCTGTCGGACTGGGCCGGGCCTGTTTTACCTGAATTTTGTGCAAACTTTAAATTGGCCAACCATATATGTTTGAATTAATAGTTTTTCAGATACAACAATGAAATAATAACACATTCAAATTCTTAAGCAATCATTATTAAAGAGCATCATATCATAGTGATGGTAGTTGTTGAATATTAATTGGATATGTATAAGATCTAGATGAGTACGTTAATTATGCAGTCACCATATTTGTAGCTTCAATCGGATGAAAGGTGTCCCAAAATATGTACTTTGAGCGGTCCCAGCAAGATTGTTGAAGCGGTAGGCATGCACTTGGGCATTGTTTCTTCCAACTCCACAACATCCTTTATCAATCACTTCAAATCCTATATTCATGCACAATTTCATAACATGTAAGGCTTATTCTCATGAAACCAAATTCTAGTTATCAATGGGGGGAACAAATAGTATATAATTTGAGGTACCATATGATTTAGCATTGAGGATAAGATCTTTGGTTGCTTTATAAGAATCCAAGTATACAAACTTCGCTCCTTGAAGGCTACCCTTACTGAGGCGATCTACAAGTTTTCTTAGGCCCGAGTCAAATAATATGATAGCGTTGTTTATGTCTTCATTGCACCTGCTGTTGTTACCATTATACCGGGCTAGCTAATATGGTATGCAGCCAACTTGCCCCACTCCAGTTACCATCACTTTTCGGGTACCCAAATTGTACAACGCGTAAAAAATAGTTGAACCGTAAGAAATGCAAAATTCAATATAGAATATATGCTTGTTAAATTTAGACTCTTAATTTCCTATATATTCAGCCATACAAAGTGAATTATAGTGATATGATTGGCTCGTTTCTAAGAATAGATAAAATTAAATAAAAAATACTTACAGTAAGCTGATTAGTATAATCATGAATGAGTGCATTTGCATAGCGCGAAACCAGTCCATTAGAATGGGGTTCACGGGGCCCCTATGACTTCGGCCCAATAATAAGAAATATATGTTTCTTTTAAATGGACTTTCAATACATATAGTAATTGGGCCCCTGGTCCTATGTGAATTACTCTAAAGAAACTTGAATCCAATTTTTAAATAGCTTATTTTGATAAATTTATTGTTTTATTTGTTATAATGAAAATTTTTATACACATTCACTTTAAGTTTTGAAACTTGAACTTAAAGGTTTTAATAATTATTTTTTGTTAAAAATTGAGATTGTTATTGTTTTATTGTTCTAGTTAGTATGTAATTTTTGGTGCTATTTATTTGCTAATTTGATCTTTATTGCTATTGGTAATTGTTGATAAACTATTTTGAGACACTTTTTGTTATTTAACGATGATGTATTGTGACATTTAACGTTTCGTTTGATTTTAATACTGTTTAATTACTCTTAAGATGTTTAATTTAGGTTGTTTTATCGCTATTTGCAAAGTTTTAGGTTATTTTGATGCGGTTTTGATATATTTTATGTAGTTTTTAATTTCTTCAACTTGTAAGGTAACTAATTTATACCCCCACAACATAATTTTCTGGATCCGCTACGCTCGTGATGTAAATTGGGATCCAATGTTGTAGAAATCACGCATGAAGTAGTTATTGAGATAGTCATTGCTTCCCATTCCAGAATAGAAGATACATTTGCTAAGATAACTTCCCCCAGCGTTAGTATCTCCTCTGAAATAACGGCTCATTTATTTCACTACATCCCCAAAGTTACTTACTTGCTGGTTCATCGTATGTGATCACCCTAATTACATATGCATATATTTCAAAATTCGTTAGAAAAAGTTATACAACATATATCATTTCTCACAGAACAATGAAATGTAAATTACTTAATTAAGGATGATTAATATCATAAAAGTATGAAGCTTTACTAGATTATTTCCTGTCTCATTACGAATACCAGCAGCTCCAGACGTGATATTCGGTCCACCAGGTATAGTTCATCCATGAATCAATTAAGTATAGATTGATTTGATTTTTAGTTTTTATATTTATATATTACTGAAAGGAGCATAAATGTAAATTCTAATCTTTTAATTTTTACATTAAACCTTATAGCGAAATGTTTTATAAGGGTTTAAGATTTAAGATTAAGATTTAAGATTAAGATATAGAATATATGTGGATAATCAATATAAATATAAGTAGATGTATATATATTGTATATTTTAAAACTATTTGACAAATAAACTTAATTTAAAAAACCAAAAAATCAAATCGAAGTGACCGAAACTAAACAAAATCGAAACCGAAATAACCAAACAATTATGATTTTTAAGAATTAAAAAATCAAAATTTTAGTTTGATTTTCATTTTAGCCAACAACCGAATCAAACTGATTCGTGCTCACCCCTAAAAAAGAATGGATATATATAATGCAACTAAGTACTAACGGTTTATTTGAAAAAAGGTAATCGATCTAAGTTGGCACAACGTGTGTTAATTAATTGTGCGATAGATATTATATGTGCAAATTACACATATCATGTTTGATTAGAAGGAAGGTTTCCATCAATTGCATGTACGTTTGTACTAGGTTGCAACTTTATAGAAATTAAACATGTTTTGCGAGAAATATCATCGATAATTGACAACACTTACAGGCCTAATTAACAGCCCGACTCCAAAGGCCATACAGAATAGGTAGAAGATAATGTTCAGACTGTGAATTAGCGGACGGATTTTATAGTCAGGCTTCTAGAACAAATTCTTAATAATTAAATAAATACGATATTGGTATAATAGAAGCATTTGCGAAAAAACGGCTAGACATTCTTCTGTAACTACGAAATTATATCAAACATACTGGATACTATATTAACATTTGATAGGTGTAAAGGGCGAAGTCATATGTATGTTTAGTACGAAAAACTCTTCCTATCTTTCACAAAATTTTCTAGAAAATTTTAGAAAACCGATGAACATTGATATTGAGCTTAGAACATTTATCTTCATATATAATTAAAAGAAAATAAGACGGAGAAATATATACTTTTCATTGTGTTTCACCATTTATGATCCAACGATCTTAATTTCTTTCGTGTAAGTACACTTTTGGGCCCTTAAATATTTGATGTATTTATTTAAATAAAAAAATTAGATCAAATTTTTTATTCATTTATAAAAAATTAAAGAGTTTATATAAGAAAATCGTCCACAATATTTTATTCATTTCATTCAAATTAAATTTGTCCCACATTATAGCGGGTCTATAAACTATATAAAAAACCAGTCACAATATTTTATTTATTTATAAAAATAAAATTCGTCCGGCTTTATCCCGGGTCTATAAACTAAATAAAAAATCGACCAAATATTTTATTCATTTATAAAAATGAAATTTCGTCTGCGTTATCACGGGTCTATAATCTATATAAAAGATGACCACAATATTTTATTAACTTATAAAAATTAAATTCGTCCGACGTTATCGCGGGTCTATAAACTAGCAACAATCAACATTTCTTTCGTATAATTACACTTTCGGCCCTTAAATATTTGATGTATTTATTTAAATTAAAAAAATCGATCACAATATAAAAATATCGACTAAATGTTTTATTCATCTATAAAAGTTAAATTTATCGCGTCTTATGCATTGTATTATGTAAAATGGAAACTATATTCTTACATTTGAAAACGTTTTTAGAATTCTTATTAGTTTTCGAGGGATACAAAATATTATCTAGAAAACAAAAAAAATGAATATATTTTTATATAACTAAAAGCACCCCCAGATATTTCTTGAAATTGAAAGGAAGTGTACACACTTACAGAATTTGATATGAAATGACTTTATAAAGTGTATATCTCTTGCTGAATCGTATTACATTCTGTCACCCATAGGCATCCTCAAACATTCGTCGCATGTTAACAAAGTGTATATTACGTGCTTGATTATGTGATCTCATATTCTCATGAGCTTGATCTATAGACCCTGTAGGGCGGGATCAAGTAAATACTTCATCTATTCCAAATTAATTCTATATTTTTCATTTTGTAACTGCAAAATAATCTCGCTAATTGTTATGTTGTTGCTTTGTAGTGTACTTTTGTAATGGTATATCCCGGAAGAGGTATCAATTACTTTCTTCATCCCAAATTAGTTTTCATCAGACAAAACATACACGGTCAAAGTAAAATATAATCGGTGACTGCTTATTTTTGTGCAAAACGATATTTTACCTTTGACTAATTAGTTTAAAGCTTTCTTCACTTTTTTAATAATAATTTTAATTTTAATTTAACTAAAGGTCATATGATAAACTTGATCTAAGTTTCGCTAACTATATTTAGTAGTAAACAGTTAATTTGGGATAACTTAGAAATGAAATTCAAAACAACCACTTTAAAACAACCAAAATACTACTACAACAAAATGTAGCTATTAGAACCTTTTTCTCAGACACATTTTTCAGTGGCGTCCTATAAATCTATTTATTAGGACAAGTTAGGTTTTGAGTCCTATAACAGTTAAGCTTGTAGAACACTTTATATATAGGTTCCAATACATTAAATTTAAAAGGACACTTTGGCATAAGGTCTATGATGCGACCTAATATGACACTTATTATTTATATCCTAATACATTAAGTTTTTTAGGATGTTTATTTATTGGGACCTTATTATGGTTGAATTTAATATGACACTTGATATGAAAGTCTTATTACATTAACTTTAATAGGACACTTATTTGTTTAGGTCTTGCTAGATGAGTCTAATAGGACATTTTATATTTAATTCCTATTATTATAGACTTTATAGGAAAAAATTTCATCTGGGTCTTATAATAATATAATCTAATAGGACAACTTGATATACAGGGCTCATAATATTAACTTATAAAAGACGCTAATTCATTGAGATATTATTAATACATACCATAATTTGACATTCGATATGTACATCCTATTACATTTTATTTTTTAAGATGTTTATCTTGGTAAGCTAATTGGAAATTTGACATACAGGTCACATACATACATTAATTATTTTATATATAATAATAATATAATATATAATTACATAATAATTATTATATACATAGTACTAGATATAATAATAGGAAATCTTATTATTTATAGCTAGAAATTACACAAAAAATAAATAAATATTGTAGATTAATAAAATAATAATAAAATAAAGATTATTACGAGATAAACGAGCCGAGCTAGAACCGAGCTCGAGATTGTAGAATACCAAATGAGCCAAGCTCGAGTTATATATAAGGTTAAACGAGCCGAGCTCGTGCTCAATGAATTTTAAACGAGCCGAGCGCTAGCTTAGTCAAGTTCGAGCTCGGCTCGGTTCGACTCATTTACACCCTTAGTTATTAATACATATCACTTAATTTTGCGCTTTCTTACTACAAAGAACTTATAATAGTCATTTTAGTGTGGTGGATTTTCTTCCCGATAGAGAAAAATAGAAAAATAACTCTTTAATCTAATGTGAACAATTTTTATTTATTTGTAAAATGTTCAAAACTTTATAATGGTTTATGCTATAGCTGTATAAGGTTTTTGATTTGATAATGTATGTGTATGTCTGTAAATGAACTAAACGTTTGACGAATAGTTAGTGAACCTATTGACGAAAAGTTTCTTTATATTCATTTAATTAGTTTGGAACAAACATGAACATGATATTTTATTTGTTTTGTTAAGTGAACCAACACAAACATGCATATTGTTTGTTCAATTTCGCAATGTAATTTTGATAAGTTTCATGAAGTATTAACATTGTTTGTTAAGATTTTTTTGTTTATGATCAAAATTTATACCTGATTCAATAAAAAAAATTAAAGTTTATTGTAAAATAATAATTTCCAATATTTTTTTTTAAACAATTTATGTGGAGTGTTTTAGAAATTCTATCTAATAAATATTAATTTTGGGCAATGTGAATGCTTGGTAAGACACATCTAAGTTTTGATTTTATAAGATTTAATAATAAGATAGATAAACATAAAATATCCTACCACCTAAATACTATACTTTTACTTTTTAGCACAAAATCTTAAATAACTTCCTAAATGTAACATTCCCAAATTTTCCCTCCTGAAATTTCACATTGGCTCCCTGATTTCCCTCCTAAGTTTCTTCCAAAATTAATTTAAAAGACTGATCCCATGTTAAACACCTAGTCTTCAATTTCTCTCTCGTGCGTTACATCTTATTCTATGGTATTTTCCCCTGATATTCTAGACATGTTTAGGGTTCCAATAACTGTTTTTGGATTTTTCATTGTGCACTATAAATTCCTGAAGAACAAAGAAGAACGATCGTTTCAACAGGTTCGTCAATATCTTCATTTATTCTTCTGCGATTTTCCCTCTTATATACTTTTCACTATGATTGATTTCGTTTTTGATTGTATTAAATATGAATATGGATACTACATGTTGGTTGGATTTCGTATATATATGACACTAAAATCCTACATTTTCTCGTATGAAGATCGTTGCTCCTATTGTTAACAATTTCATATGCAAAAGCAACCAACGAGCAAAATACACGTTCTATCTATGCTTTTATGTATAAATGAAGCTGTAATTGGACCATAAAAAGATAAAATTAGGGGAAATGTTTATTAGGGTTTATGAAATTAAAATATATATATATATCAAAACTGTGTATCTATCTATGTGTGTGTATTAGTGTGTTTATATTTATCTATAGACACTAAATTCAAACGGTTACCCTCTCGATTTTTTCTTTTGGGAGTGTATATATAGGTTTCTTCATATAATTATTTATATGTTATATATTTTATTTTATTTATATATATATTTTTAATGATATATGTATTTTAGTATGTATTCTTTAGATAAAAATAGATACAGTTAGAAACATTTCAAGCGTTGCAAATATGATAGCCTAGAATAAACATATATGTTTGTTGTATGTTTATGTGACAGTGGTATGTAACGTTATTTCATTTAATGTTTAATGTTAAATGTATAGTAAGGATGCTAAAGGAAGAGTTACAACTGCTTTATGAGCCTGGATTTTTTTTGGTGAAGTTGTCAAAGTAATGGGGAAATTAAAAGTTTTAGTCAAGGTTAGTATATTAGTGTTCTTTTGTAGTCTGTATCGGGAAATCAAAAGTTTTAGTCAATGTAGTAGTAGCATTGTTTTGTAGCAAGTATTGCTTTAGTAGTTACATTATGTCACTATTTTTTTATTCACGTCTCTTATATTGGCTCAAATTGCTTCATAATTAGGATACCTTTTTGGCTATTAGAAGTTCAGTTATTTATTTGATTATTAATGTGTTTTGAATTATAGGTACTCCTACTCTCTTTAGCTTATAAATACGAATAAGGGTGTACCATTGACTTGTGGTCTAGTGAGAACCATAAACCAAGCACACCTACCCACAGACATTGGTTGAATGTTGATGATGATGATCCAAATCTAATGAAGATAATCTGAGCGCAAAAGCCATGTTTATCTTGGGAGGTTACTACATCCAAAATTTTATCTTATACCTTTTATCTACGTTAGTCAATAAACATATATTTGTTTTCGTAATGTGTGTATTGTATGTTAATGTAGAATAAAATTTTGCGTTGCTTGAAACAGGGGCTGTTGTTCATCGAATAAGAGTTTTTGGCACTATTTGTCTATGGAAGAACACTGGCCCTAGCTATTCAAATTTTAAAAAGGTCGCATACATCTTTTTAGGTAATGTGATTTTGTATCCACTTTTTTATGTTGAAATTATTAGTAATTTATTAATGTTGTTTCACTACTCTTTTCATCATGTTTAACATTTACGCATTCATAATTACCCTATGTATGGTTAGTGGCCACTCACATTGACTTTCGATATTGTCTGTTCGTTTGGGCTGACTTTTAATCTCAGTTGTCCTATTTTTCTAACTGTTTGGTAGGTTGGGTTAATTCGAGAACACATTTTTGCTCCTATTTGATTATTAATTATATAGTTTACAAATTATAGGAATATGGACATGTTATTACCACTTTAAAGGTTGCCATTTGTCTATGTTGAAACAGTATGCTAGGAAAAATATACGGTTCAACGGGTTGGATTATTGAGGAATGAATGGCCTCTTTCAATTTTCAAGTTTAATTGGTTGACAACTACGTGATATTTACTTGCAGAAATAGGGTATAAAGGGAGTGCATGTTTTTATCGTACTTATTTCTAATTAACTTTATTGGGATTTTTTTATTATAAGCTCAACAATTTCATCACCGCCTAATTAATTAACAAATGAGTTTTTGTAAGTTCTTATTATCTGATAGTTTTTTTTTCTTTCTTAGTCGTATCCTTTTGAAATTCTAGCGACTATGATTCAATGTAAAAATCTGGAATTACTTTAGACTTTGTTAATAGACTTATATTATAAGTGGGCTATAACGGTCAATAGATGAAGATGTGTGCCCTTGTACAATCGTACTGCATTTCAGTATGTTAATCTTGTTAACTCTCTTTTTGACTTTGTTAAGTAGGGTTGACTGACTACGAATTTTATTCTATACAAGTT
The DNA here is from genome assembly GCA_963921325.1 of Logfia minima. NCBI lineage: Eukaryota > Viridiplantae > Streptophyta > Magnoliopsida > Asterales > Asteraceae > Logfia > Logfia minima. The sequence continues at coordinate 10,287,624 of OY992771.1, read as the reverse complement.
CTTTGATTGTAGGTGGTGCTCGAGAATGATCCACGATGGCTCAAAACTATACGCTTCTAGCTCTTTTTCTTGCTACTGTTAAATTATCTTGTAATCGTTAGAAGATTTAATTTTGGATGATGTTATTGTTTAGTTAGGTTAAACATTTTTATTATGAAATGACATGTTTAAATAAGAATTGAATTTTATTCCTTTTATTTATTGAATGAAGTTTGTGATCATAAATAAAGAATGATCATTAGCTATTACTGATTTAGGTAATGTATATTTTATATTGGTAATTTTAAATCGTCTAAAAAATAGTGAAAATGTGATTCAAATGTCTTGTAATGTGATTTATTAGGATACTCATGATTATATTTAATTATGTTTATATGACCAAATGTATTCTTTTGATAGATAGGGGACTACATGTTAGTACATCAAAAATTGGTCCTAACAAAAACCTTTATGTTAGGACCCTTTTCTGGGTCCTTACATGAGTATTAATGAAACATATGATTTCATCCTATTAGATGTTTTTTAGGATGTTTTTGTGTGTCTCAAGATATAATAGTAGGTAATCACATATTATAATTTAAAACACTAAAAAGCGTCTTATTTCATGGTTTGTTAGGACACCACTTGTGTTATATTAGACATATTATGGGACCAATAAATTTTTTTCATAATATCTATTAGGACGCCTAATACTTATTACAACGCCTTTATATGAGACGCTTTTATTTTGGTCCTATTAGATAAAAGGTCCTATAAAGTAACATTTTACGACACTAATGGGTGTCTTATAAAACCATTTTTGTTGTAGTGTACCTTTTCAAGAAAGACACAATACATGTTAGTGGTACCTTCTGTGATTATGCATAATAAGATGAGATGCCCAAGATCCAAGTCTATATATAGACACATTTACATATCAATAGTACACCACTCTTACACCATTTATAATATCTCATCTTTATATTCTTTGATCAGACTATTGTATGAACGACAATGTTTCTCTTCAAGCTTTTAGTCTCCGCTCTTTTACCATTTTTCATTCTATTAGTTCTCAAACTAATTCATTTTCAGCGTAGTAATCATCCTTCTCAAGAACACGAAAATCCACCACCAACCATGAAATGCATATCACTCAAAACTGGAAAATGTACATTTTATCATGATACTTATGAGGGCATATTGGTAACTTCATCACAAAATAATAATGAAAAATATTAGTATATTACAAGGATATTTCTTATTTGACCTTTTTCTACTTGGTCTCAATTAATAACTATGCAAAACGAAGTGAAGTGTGTTTTGTTGCATTGGTAAAACCAGGTATCAACTTTGACTTAGTTTTCGCTGGATTAATCAAATTATCGTATTCAGCCAAACTAAACATACATCTTAAAAGAACATAAAAAAGACCCGCTCTTATTGTTCTTCGCATTCAAAATTAACCGAAATCAAAGCTGATTTAGAATGAAATTTCACATCCATCTAAAATGTTTTTTAAGATCCCGCCACTTGCAGCGGTATCTCAAATATACCAATGAAAGTTGCGATCATTACTAGTTTTGCAGCATATCTATTATGTACTATATATTAAATGGCAATTTATCTTACATCATGAAGCTGATTTGGCATGTTCCAACATATGTTTTGATGGTGAAGTGCCCTACCATGGTTAAATGGGTGATGTAATAATCTGAAATTTAAATATGTTAAATAATTTTTTATCTATTAAATAAATAGCTTAAATATGTTATAAAAAAACACTCATTTTCTTGAATATCTGCAATTTACTTTACAAGCCTTATTTGTCTGGCATCCTATCTCGAAAATCTTTACCCTTTCCATACGAATGCATAAAAGAACCCATATTGTTAAAAATCTGCAGATTTTTGTTCATCCTATTCAATATGCATGCATAAAAAGAGCTCATGCTTCAAGATTTCAAAATCGAGATTTCATATTCAAATCCCTTCTCCTTTTTTTCGATTCTCCATATCATACTTTTAAATCCAAAATTCCTTTTCATCTTCATCTTTTAATTCTCCTCTTTCTCTCGAAAGCACCCTTAATTCTCGAGTTTCCTCCATTTTACTTCCTTTATTCATGTTTAGGTTTAGATTGTGAATTCTTTCCTATTTCTTAGTTTTATAGCATTCGATATCCTATTTTTAGGAGAAATCTTGAAGGACAATGAATGTTTCAGAGAGAAGAATGATCGAAAGAATTTAAAAAGTAGAAATTTAGGGTATTACATCTACTTTTACGTTTTTTCTTTTATTAATTTTTTGTTATTTTAGTATTGTGATAATATTGGGTTTAGTGTTGGTAAATTTATGATTATGTTATAAATTATCTATGTTTGTTTGTTAAACAAGGTCATATATATATATATATATATATATGGCAGGGATCAAGAGGGAAGCAAAAAAATTAGGGAAGGAGGGAAGCAAATTTCAACCCTTGATTTCATCATAAATGAATATTGTTAACATTCATTAATTGTGATGAATGTTAATCAAAATTTAACATTCATCACAAATGAATGTTAAAAACGTTTTTTTATGAAAAAATCAAGGGCTAAGATTTGCTTCCCTCCTTCCCCAAAATTTGAAGCTTCCCTATGGATCTTTCCCCTATGAAAAAATCTAGAGGGAAGATTTAATCTTGAGGGAAGGGGGAGTACAATCTACACCATTGATTTTCTTATTTTTTGAAAATTTCGACGCCTGATCTGGTTAGACTTCCATTCATTGTTTTTACAGAATGAGGGTATTATTGTCATTTTACCTTATATTTTCAGTTTAATTTAATTTATTTTTATTAATTAAGTAAATACAAATATGACGCAATATGTGTATCGTAATTGTCCTTAGCTAATTCTTGTTACTCTCCTTCGTGGCTAATCGATTCATTTTTCAACTAAATTCAAATATGACACAATATGTGTATCGTAATCTAGGTCAGTGATCCTTTGGAACTTCTGTAATTATGTTTTTGCAACTGTCATGATGAATTCTAGTTTCAATTTTTCATTAGAATCGATTTTAGGTTTTCTTAATTCCACTAGCAAGTTATTATTAAAGCAAACTATTTATTGTTTCAACTTATTTGTTCATGATTATTAGCTCATATAGTGATAATGTTACCTTGTGTGAATGTTATATATTATAATAGTTTTTGTATATTTAATTAATGTGTGAATGTTTTATAATGATGTTTTTGTAGCTTCTTTGATGTCGTCTAGTTCCTATGATCCTTGGGATTTGAATTCATATGTTCCTGTTTCTACTCATAAGTTGTTATTATGTTAATCAGTTTTATTCATGTTATGTGTTGATTATTTGCGTTTAAATAAGACTAAAATACGTTTATATGTTAAATGAGCATAAACAGTTTTATTATTACACTTGTTGTATTTTTATTTTTTTTGTTTTTATGTTGTGTTTTTCAACGTACTTATGTTCCAAAAAGACATATTGTTTTGTTAGTTGAAGAAGGGAGACTTGGAATGAGGAGCATCTATAGGTCACACACAGTTGCCCGACAACCAAGAAGCGGGATACGAAGCCTGGTGAGGTTGCCTTAGAGAAATCCATGAGGAAAATTTATAATCGGAAACGCGAGGCAGTTGTTAGAGTAGACGTGACAAAAGTAAAGCGGACAGTGAACTAACTGTCCAAAAGGGAAAAACAGTTGCTGGAGGTCACCGAGGCCTCCAGAGGGATTAATGATTGGTTAACCGCGTTGATCAAAGGCACGCGGTCCACACAAAGCTCTCACAACGAGCTAAGTGTGGGGGAGGTTAAGCCCACTAAGAAATAAAAATTGGGGTTGAGTCAAGCTTAAGACTCGGTCATACATAAGCACTTATAAAATGTAAAGTGTTAAAAAAAAAAAAATAAACAGGTACCACAATGATGGAGGATGCAACTCTCATGGATACAACCATTCGGAGCTTGCATGCATCATCTTCGGCTATTGCCCTAGGGAAGTACTCGTTCCCTTTTACTTCCACCTTTTTTCTTTTGTTTATCTTTGATGTTCTTGCATTGAGAGCAATGCAACGCTTAAGTGTGGGGGTGGGGGGTGCATAATTATTATACTTTGTTTGTCCTCATAGCCCATATTCCCTTGCATAATATTTTTTTTGAGATGATTGCACTATAAATTGTTCTATTACTTGCTTTAGGATGTATTTTGATACCCTTGTAATTGCAAATTGTGATTTAAGTGTTGTAGATGATAAGGAGGTAGTTTGGATACAAATTGCACCCATCTATATGCTAACCTATAGTCTGTAATCTTAGCCTAGATTTATTGTGTTGACTGTTGCTTAGTGACAATTAGCTTAAATTATGGAGCATTGTAACATTAAGGTTAATTGGAAGGATTTTAGTATTTTGAAACTATAGTTGATGCTAAATTAAGAGAAAAGAATAGAAACAAAAAACAAATTAAACATATGGTACACATATTGTTAAAGTTTGGTTGATTATGATCATATATATGGCCTTTGGAACTCAGATAAGTAGATTCCTAGGGATGTTAGACATTTAACCACCTAAGACCGTTTCCCGGTCTGTGATTGGTTGAGTTGAAAGTTCGTTACATAGGTTCCATAGAAAGTCATGGATTACATTTAAGTTAACTAGAAATTGTAAACCATATATGTGGCCTTTGAGGTTCGAACAATTAAACCTTTGGGATGTTCATCATCTAGCTTTCTAAGACCTTTTTCCGGTCTGAACAAATTGGTCTAACGTCTGCTACATGGATCTCATAGAACGTCACGGGTTTAATAATGCTAAAAAGAAAGAAGAAAAGCTATATTTGTTAAAAACTTATAGTAGATTAATCCTAAGATTCCTGAATTTTAACTTTATGTCAGGATTATAAAAGAGTTTTGTAACATGATGCTTAATTTATCTAGGTACTAAGTTTACAGATTATCTAACTTGTTAAATTATGAATCTAACATGTCCTTCTATCCTCCTTTGATGCTTCGCTTGGTAGAAATTTGAAATTTTTTGCAACCATATAGTGACGTGTGCAATCATCTCAGGTTTCATTTATATGTATTACTTGCTAAGATAATTACTTTGGTGATTATTGTTAGTACTTAATTGTTGAAACCATTTATATTGTTAAATTGCAAGAGGATTCGTTTTTAATTGTTTAATTCATAGTTTGATTGATGACAAGCAAAGTCAAGTGTGGGGGATTTTGATATCGCCTAAATTAGACATATTCATAGCGGAAATATCGGTCCAATATGTATAATACTTTAGTTAATTTATGAACTTTCGGTACTTATTTAGTTTAGAATTGTTTTCAGGTAAAAAATCAAGAGAATCGAAGAAAGAATGATGAAATGGCGGATGAGAACAAAGAAATAAGAAAGAAACTGAAAAGCTGTCAGATTTAGTCACTACCCGTCGGGATCTACTGCTACCCACGGGGTACTTGCTACCTGAACGGGTAATTTAGTGCTCAACCGGGATCAATCTGGACACAAACCTAGAGATGAATTATACCCGCCGGGAACCATGAGTACCCGCCGAGAACTCATGTGTTCCAGTTTGAAGATGTAACCGGGAACCAATTGCTCATCCGGGTGGGATTCATTATTACCCGCCGGATACTTGGACTTCCCGTTGAGTACTCGAGTCGATTATAGGAAATCTGCCTTTTATTCTCATGCAAACCCTAATTAAAATCACTTTTGATCAAGCAATTATTGTGGCTTTTTAGGAGAGCACTTGGAGAGCTATTGGGGACACCCTAAGCAGTTCATCACTCTTTTAATCATCATAGACGCTAGGGGTTTGTATCTTTCATTCGAATCTTAAATTACTTATGTTTAATTCATCTTTGTAACGAATTAGGAATTATTATTTGGTTATGATTATTTGTTTGATTGAACCCATGAGAATGGGCTAAATCCTTTATGTTCATTTAGGCTCATATATATGTTGGACTTATAATATTTAGATTATGTTTTGCGTATGATATGATGTTTAATTGTTAAACCATTTGTATTTGATTTATTTAGCTTATTTAATTGATGTGATAATTGTGCTAATGAGTGAGAACTCTTAGATGTCATCTTACATTTACTTCTAATTGGAAACAATAAGAGAATTGAATTAGGTTAATTGAATTAGAACATGGGTGAGTCATTCTAAGAGACATCTTGTGTGATTTTAGTAATCTCTAGGACTCTAGGATTATGAGATTGAATCATCATGTTAGTTGAGTTGATTAATCATAATTGGAATTATTAAATCGTCAAATACACTTGGTTGACTTATCAAAAATTAAGTTGTTTTTAGTTAATTAAATACCTTTTGTCTGCCTGTCATTAAGAGGCACATTCATGATACCTTAACTATAGATTAAACAAATAACCTTTAAAATACATATAAACTGTTACTGTGAGAGACTTCCCGATAAACTTATCACTGCTATACTACTATCCGATTAGGTTTACTTGCCTAGTTGTGTAATAGTTGTTTTGATTTTGTTTTACTATAATTATAACAAGATTATACACATCAACAGATCTTGCTTGCTGAACCTCAATCGCCGCCGACCTGCAAATCAATTACCACAACAACCGGTACCTCCGACCATATTGCAGATCCACCATCGTCGGACGTGTCAGCGGAACGTAAACCGGCAACCTGCAAAGATGGTTCGTTTTACAGCAACTCCGGAAACCTGCAGCAACACCTCTGGCGACCTGCAGCAACACCTCAGGTGACCTGCAACAGAACAGCCGGTGATTGCGTCACTCCCATCGAGCTTCAGTCCTTGACAAAATCACATCGTTGCCTAAACTTTTTATTGTGTTTTTGTTAACTTTATGAATTAAACGTTAGTGTTGAAAATGGTGTTTTTTTGTGGGTTTGGAAGGATTGAGGGATCCAAATTAAGGTTTTAATTAAGAAAAATAGGTGAACTTTTTATGTTTTACAATACGAGTCGAATTAGATGGGTCTAAAATCGGGTACAATAGGTATATGAAAATGTTTATGTGTTATGCCACGTCATACGAAAATTTGACGTAAATTTCTACCGACTATCTACACTTCAAGTAACACACAACATACAATAAGAGATTTTAGAAGATTTACATCATACAATAGAGGTTGTAAAAGTTTATCATATGCAATTGAAAAAAATTAAAGTTTAGCTCACAATTATTTCTATTTAATAGTAGAGGGGTTGTCAATTTTCCTATTTAATAGTACAGGGGTTGTTTGGGAAATAGCAAAAAAGTGTGTTGTATGAAACAAAATGTATGTTGGACCCTTGAGTAAAACGTATCATCCGGATTGCCCTACTCATCCAACTAAATGGAGGTTGAATCCACCTCTAAATTTCCAGTCTCCAAAAAAGCATCAAAACGATTTGTGTTTGACAAACGCTATGGTTATGTGTAAGTCTATCTCTCTCATCTGTGAATTTTATATATCATACTCTATTTATTCTTCAATTATATTTATACGATTACAACGATTGCTATTAATTTTCCAAATTTTTTTAATTGCAGATATGATGAATGGAGACAACCTTCCGAAGTTGCCCTAGCTTATGGCCGTGGAATGTAATTACGTTTTTCCGCTGCAATTGTTTTCCCCCCCTTAATTCTCACAGTTAGCCCTAATTTTGACTATAAAAATTCAATAATACTAAATATTGGGCGTTCATAATCAAAAATTAATTTATTGAAGTTAATTTTTTTGAAGGTTTTGCATCGTGCCTTTAGGGAAAGCTTTGTTCGCAGTGGTTTCTGAATCGGTATGATTGCCTTTTTCTTATTTTTGGTCAAGTTTATGTATAGCTCTTGTGTTAGCATTATTGAGTTCAAAAGAACTTTTTATTTGAGCTTCTGACTTGATATATCTTTGTTAGTTATTTATCCGAACAAAATGCATTTTGATAAAACTCTTATGAAGGCATGCATATTCTTTGATTCTGTTGAGCTTAAGTTTTCCTTGAATATAGTTTGGTGCATGTGTATCCTTGCTCTTGTTGAAATTCGTTTAGTGGCTAAAACCATTAGTGAAGGCATGAACATGGATTTGACGATAACAAGTGGATTTTTATTTATTGGTGAGATACATTGAGAGATTTTTCAGTTTGTCACTTGGTTAGTCAAGTACATCTCAAAATGCATTGAGAAACCTTAGGTATTAAGCTTAATAATATAGTGTATTTGTGAGAGCCGGGATGTAGGCAAAATTGTTAAAAGCGTGATGCTTTACGTGTTTTGGAGAATTTTCTAACTCCTAGATATATTCACATGAATCAATTGACTACACAAAGAGAATTAGAGATGGCCATTGTCTAACAGTCAAACAGTTGAATTTTCTCACTGACCGTGTATACAAGGTTGCAAAAAGCAACAAATAGATTTATTATTGCAGTGCTGAGTGAGGATTGACAGGTTTAAGCAAATCAGTGTTTGGTAATAAGGAAATCTGTTATTCCTAATAGATAGATATCATTATCATAATCTCATACAGTCATACTCAAGTAGCTTTATATATAGGATATATTAGCAGGATAGCAGTAAGCTTAAAATGATATAGATTTAAGGGTTCACCATACATATGGTGAGTTGGTTTACCTCGCAAAAGCAGACTGTTAAGGTTTTACCTATAAGAGTTAGCCTTTCTAAAGGTTTTATTCTGTTGATTTACCTGTTTTAGTACTAGTTTGTTCAGTTTTTGGGTTCCTTGTGAATATATTTTTAACTTGAGTGTGGCCTGTAGCCACTAGAAGGGATTTCGTGTGATTTTAGGGATGATGTAGCTTAAAACCTACTTAGATTTAATAACATACTTGCTAGAACGGAAGACATTCATCTCTCTTGATCTCTTGGTGCTATCTTGGATATTATAATGCCTTTCACTAGATTGAGCTTTATTATATTCATGAAAGTCAAGGATGAATATTATTAGCAAATTACGTAAGTCAAACGAGAGTAACCGTTCACAAAATATTATATAGATCGATTCTTAAATTGAAGTAAACCTGATGTAATGACTCCAGACATCAATGCTGTATATGAATTGAAATAAAGAACTACACTTGTTACAGATTATTTTGAGTAAACCTGATGTAATATGACTCCAGATATCATAATACTGTTTATAAATTGTAATAAAGAACTAGCATGTCTAGACTCTTTTGTGGAGGGTCAAATGACTGCTATGATTCATAATATTTCAGGAACAGAGGGAAATAATCATTCTTAACTTCTATGAGGCGGTCAAGAAAGGATGCACTAACTGTAATGGACGTTCTTACTTTCATAAAAAGTCATATGTTTCATTGCGTTTATTTTGTCTACTCCATGTGTCCTAGTTCAATGAAACCATATGCATATTATATTTCTAGTGTATACTTTCTTACAAGTTTTATGTACAGGTGAACCGTGTAGCAAGCCGAACCATCCAAGTTCTTGAGCAGCCAGATCAGCTGTCACCTCAATCACTTGAAGCTAGTCTCAACAACCAATTTCACCAAGTGAAAGTTTCTATCAAAAATACACAATCTGATATCTTTAAGCTCAATGGGAACCCACCTTCACCTACCAAAATCCATGAATAGCACACATGTTTTCTCTCCCAAATATAATCCATGCATCTTTGATTACAATGTTATGTCTGGGATGGATATTTGTGAATCTACGGATAATGTTTTGAGCATGCTTTGATCTTAGGCTAGTGTGATGCATTGTGAAAAATCTCTAACCAGTTTTGTGATGATTGTTTAAGTAATTAAGTTTAGTTAGGGACATGAAGTTGGATGATATCATAGTTTGTAATTACATTTTCATGTTTCAAATGAACCAAGTAGCAAAAATTGACGTGGATCGACAAAATGGAAGAAATGACACCCAGGCTACATTTGATTTCTTCTTAGGTACAAAGTTAATAAAACTGGTACTCAGCTCGGGACATTTTTAAGATACCGGTTCTGACTTAGTTGGGTTTTTTTCTCTTCTTCTTCCTTTTTTTTTTTAATTATTCTTTTTATTTTTTCAAACGTGATATGCAACTGTTTTGTAACTTTCTTTTTTTTTTAATTATTCTAATTCTAATTCTAAGTTCTTATCTGCTTAATGCGAAATTGGTTTGATAAAGTTTTGTTTCCATTTAACTTGTCAATTTTTTAAAATTAAACCTTAGAAAATGTTGGATATGACAAAAATAGTTGGTGTGCATTCACATTACTAGGATATAAGGTTCTACAAAAACCACTTCATAAAAGTTATCCTTATATATATATATATATCTTCTACTATGCTAATCTTATGTAAATTAAACATATTAATATTTACATTCTTTTAGATATACATTTATCATTTTTTTTATTATTTTATTATTTTATTATTTTATTATTTTAACTTGGACCTGTTAAATGATTTCTGAATATAAGTGGTATTCATGGAACGGAAGATAAGAAGGAAATCTAGGTAGTATATTCTTTCAATGTAATCGGTAGATTCTTGAGATTTATTTATGTCGTATGTTTTATTCTAAGGTGTGAGATGTGAAGGTTAACTGTATCATAAAGGAAAGAACGAGTGGACGATTTTAAATATTGATTTTTGTGATTAATGGTTTAAATTTGTTACATCTTAACAACATTATATTTTACAGAAGATGAGACAATCTAATCGGTATATTCTTGAGAGTTATTTATGTTGGATGTTTTGTTCAAGGTGTGGGATCTAAAGAGTAACTGTAATTTCAAAGAAAAGGAGTAAATAATTTTAAATATTGATTTTATGATGAACGATTTAGATTCGCTCCATCTTAACAATATTATATTTTACGTAAAATATAGTGTGTACATAAAGTATAATATTTGTAGATCTAGACCGGTGATTATAAAAATCAACGCTAAAATTGTCACCGTCTTTTTATTTTATTCTCGAAATGTAGTTACCTCTAACACTCTTATCTGTTATTAAAATATATAAAATAAAATAAAGAACAAGGATCTTTTAAACAAACATATACCGTAAAACGTATCAAACATGTGCGAAGAAATTATGTAGCATGACGTGTTTCGCTCATCTGTTTTTATGCAGGCACGTCGACCAAACAATTTCTAAACAAATCTAGTCATACGTTTCTTTAAGTCATCTCTTCATTACTTCTCTCTGTAAAACTTAAAGAGTTTTTTAATTCCTAAATGTAATTCAAACATTATAGATTTCTTCCTTTTCTTTTTATATGAAGTACCATGCGTTTTTATAGCTAAGAGAAAGATTAAAGATGAATTATTCATACGTGTGATCTTGTTGGTTTTGAAGATACTAGAACTTGCTAATTGAAAATGATACTCCTTTATATATTTAAGTAAATCCACTTAATAATAGTCTAAGTGATTGATTATTTGAAAACCCTTGTATTACATATATTTCAAAATGATTTAATTAGATCAATTTTTAGGTTGACATCTCAAGTGTATCTATTAGTGTTCGAGTATATCAAGGTCATTCACATATAGAGGTATTGCCTAACTAGATATATAACAAAACTCATTTTTTTATAAGATTTAGAGTACGTTAAACAATAACTAATTGGAGTTGAAGATTGTGATTAGAGTTTGATGATTGAATTTTATAACTGAAGTTAAAACTTATTTCATATGATTTCAAAATCTACTTGAAGAAGTTTTTATTTTAAGTGATTCTAAAGCTTATTTTTTCAACAATTTATACTTATTTTTGTTTACAAACAAATATATTTTTTTTTCACAAGATTTGGAACTTATAAAAATTAGAATCTCAATCTCGTATAGTCTTTTAGAATTTTAAAAGTTTTATGTCAGGCACACCTTAATTTATTTAACTATTTACGGTAACAAATTAATTAAATATTCTCTTACAAATAGATAAACTGTTTAGTCCATTAAATTGTTTTATAAAAAAAGTTAATAGTTTGGTAGTTGCTAATTTATTAACTCAGGTGAAGCAAGATTGAATTGAATCGAGTTCATTAACTCGAGAGAAGCAATATCAAATCGGATCGAAATTCTAAGATTATATAGTAATGATCGAGATTCTATATGTACAACTCTAAATATTCTATGCAGAATCGGATTGTTTTGTTATTTAAAATAGTAAAAATGGTAAGATGTTTATGCTAAGATCATTATCTTAACAAATAGCAACTATGAGATTTCCTATTACACGATTAAAAAAGCAAAAGTTCAACTATACTTAGAATTAAGGATGATGTTGGTGTTAAAAAAAAAAACAGTGAGGATTAAAGTAAAAACTAAAAACTTGTGACGTCTAAAACCTGGGGAAATGTTGTAACGCCTACAAACCGTATAAAATAAGTAGTGCTCAAATCTTCTTTCTTCTCTTATCCTCAACAACCATCAATTACACACTCAAATCAAACTCAACATTGAAGTTAAAAATGCGCATCCTTTTGAGGCCACCATGCCTCAATTCATCTCAATCTCAATCTTTAAACAAACCCCACTTCCATTTTTCATATTCATCATCATCTTCATCTTCCTTATGTTATAGTTTCTTTAGTTTTAAACCTTTTAATAAAAGGTTTCATTTCTTGAACCCGCCTTGTTCTTCACTTAAACAAACCAAAAAGCAACCAACTCTTCAAACTAACGTCCCACCACCACAAAGCAGTTTTAGAAGACTTTTGAACTTGAATAATAAAGATGATAATGATAGTGGTAGTAGTGGCGGTAATGGTAATAATGGTGATGATGAAAATGAGACCGCAATTAAAGGAACAATTATTGCTGGTTTACTGCTTTTAGGTGTTGTTGGTGGATTTGGGTCTGTTGGGTATATCTATAGAGATCAGATTAATGCTTTCTTGATTCAATTTTCAAGCTTTATAGAAGGTATTTCTTAAATTCCCAAAAAAAAAATTGTTCTTGTTTTTCTTTACAAGTTTGGGATTCTTGGAAATTAGTGGGTTCAGGTTTATTTTTATTTTTATTATACTAGGGTATGAACTTTTGTTAAATATTATTTTCAACCTTACCAAGAAAGAGGAAAAAACAAATTTTGTTTTTGTTATAGAACTAAACACCGAAGGAATTTTTTTCATCTTTTTTGTGTTGCAGACCAAGATATGAGTGGCACTAGTTTGAAATTTCATCATTAGTTAAAAGTAGAAAATTGACAAAAAAAAGTTTGAGGTATCAAAGACATTTGGTAAGCATGTCCTGCTAGGAAATTGCTAGCAAAAAATAATTTTTTGCTAGTTGGCATTGATGTTGCTGAGAAGGATGCTTGTTATATATACAAGAAGTCACAATTTAGTGTAATTTGGTCAATTTGGGTTGTATTTTATTGCTAATGGGTCAAAACTTGTAAAATCACAGAAAGTTTAGCTAAAAAAGAATAAGGGTCAAACCGTTTGAAAGTCACCAATGACCCCATAGGCCATAGCATATTAAGTATTTACAACCTACTGATTGTTTTCTTTGAAAAAAATGGATCACTCTTGCAATAACAATGTTTGTAATCAATAGGATATAGGGGCACAAGCACCTTCATTATGGCATCTGAAAAGTAACCTGTTTAACTAAGTCATAATTCGAGCATGGATTTTATCCTATACCTTCTAATTTTGTAATGTTGCACAGGATATGGCCCTGCTGGATATGCGCTTTTTGTTGCAGTCTATGCTGGCCTTGAAGTAAGTGGCTGACCTTTTGGGTATTAAAGAATCTTAATTCTCGGTCTTAAGAAATATTTTCTTTCGCTTGATCATTTAGGGTTGTATCAATGAAGTTATATTTTACAAACATCTCTTTTGCAGTTTGGCCTTTACGTCTTTTGCTTTTTTCTAAGTAAGATACTGATGAAAATAATTGTGTCCTTCTAGGTACTTGCAATACCAGCAATCCCGTTGACCATGTCAGCTGGTCTTCTATTTGGGTCGCTCACTGGCACAATACTTGTTTCTATAAGTGGGACTGTAAGTTTCTAAACTAGATGTTACCAAATCATTGGTGTAGACGATTTAATAACTGTGATCTTACATCTGTTTCAGGTAGCGGCAAGTATTTCATTTCTAATTGCTAGATATTTTGCTCGTGATCGTATACTAAAAATGGTTGAAGGAAACAAGAAATTTCTTGCCATTGATAAAGCAATTGGAGAAAATGGTTTCAGAGTTGTCACCCTTCTCCGTTTGAGCCCATTGCTCCCGTTTTCTCTTGGAAATTACTTATATGGACTTACATCGGTCAAGTTCGTCCCATACGTCTTGGGAAGGTTAGTCTTTATGTTAAAAAACCTTTTTCTATATGATATCCTTGTTTGTTATTCTCTACATCCCAATATTAGGTGGCAAAATGGGTGTGGGTGGGTCTGGTAACTGGTTAAAAGGGATGGTAATTTGAGATAATTTCTTTAATATCCTTGCGAACTCTCACCAATATCCTTGCAAACTTCAAAACTACTTCAATATCATTCCAAAACTTCAAAATACTCATTTATATCCAAAAAATCATTTTAATAATAACTAAATCATTTTAGTTCTAAAAAACTCTAGTTTAAATACTACAAACATGTCCTTTTACATTTCTACCCTTATCTTCAAATGAAAGATTTCAAGTTTACCTCAACCGTTGTCATCTCTTTAAAACCTAGTTTTAGACCTAATATGACTAAATCCAAATCAAGAGGAACGAGCAGGTAACCTTTTACAAGATATAAAAGAAGCGATCAAAACACCCACTTAATTAATTATCATCCGATTTTGTTCCAATTGTTTGTTTCGGTAATAACCATTGTACATTCCCTCATCCTCTGACTAGTTTATCTCTCTTATATGAATATATATACATATATGTATTGAAGATACAAGTAGTCAAAAAGTCACTTCATTTGATTAAGTTACCCCAAAAACCAACAACTAGTATTTGACTAAATGAAATTGAAATTTAGCAATGCCAAGTTTGATGAGATTCAACTACTGACATGCAAATGTGTATATCTCAAGAAGAAAAGATGAATCAATTCACTTGATTTTGGGAAGAAGGGTAGAAATTTAAAATAACTTGTTTATTAGTATTTAAATTAATTAAAATATATATGGGTATTTAGAAGTTTTGAAAGGATATTAACGTTTACAAAGATATTGGTGTAATTTAACGGTTTGCAAGGATATGAATGAAATTATCCCTAGTAATTTTTGGGTGGTGAAATGGGCCGGGTTGGGTTGACATGAAATGCTTCTTTTCCAAATATATTACTCTTTTTTAGTTAAATTGTGTCAAATATGATGATAAAAAATGGATTAGTTTAATCTAATTTAACAAGTTATAAATGACTTAAGAGGTTTTATGTATATCCTAGGGGACTCTCAACCCATTTGACACTTTTGTAACATAACATGTATTGACCCATTCATAGGGTCAGAAACAGTCACGGGGATACCTCGGTTAAGCCGTGTACATCTAAGTAAAAATACTCGCCCTCCCCGGGTAATCTGAACAGGGAAAAACCTCCTCCATATGTATTGACTCATTCATAAGTCGATTCCGAGCATTGGTAATAACTTCTCTTCCAATCATTGGCCCATTGATAAGTAAATCAGTACAAATGTACCACCTCTGTTTCCCATATCCTAAGAAAATTATTATGCTTGACCATTTGGATGTCCTATGAATATTGCAACATTCCATTCATTAAAAGGACTTCATGATAAAATTATCTCGTTGTCCGTTATCATCATTGCAAATAGCATTTTTCACAAAAAGTAAATCGTAGCATTTTTCACACCCAGAGGTAAGTTACTGATAACTTGGACAATATATAATAGAAATCTATGATTGAATACAGTTGGTTGGGGATGCTACCTGGAACATGGGCTTATGTTAGCGCCGGTGCATTTGGTCGAGCAATCATTGTGAGTTTATTCTTTCCTTTCCACTTCTAAATTCTATCTGCAAAGCTAGGAGCCTTGGTGCACCAGGTTTAGGACTCGGTTTTTGTTTTACATGAAATGGAAAAGCAAATGGGCACTGAACCCCTGGCCTACCTTTGATGTTTTTTTTATGCTTAGATGTAAATTCTTGGCAGCAAGAAGAGTCAGAGTTGGGCTTAGCAGGGGGGACTAATCAGCTACTGACTCTGGGCGTGGGCTTACTAGCAACAGCTCTGGCTGCAACCTATGTCACGCGGTTAGCCAAGGTTAGACATCTGGTCATGAGTTGGCTAAACTAGATTCGTAACTCATTGTCTTATTTTCACTAATTATTGCTGCTTGCAGGATGCCATGAAAGACATTGAATAAGACACATATGGGCACTAGTCACTTCTGTTCGCATGATCTAAGTGCTTCAAGTTACAAATTACATTACTATTAGAATCAGTATCAGTATCAGCTCTGTGTAAATTCAAAAAGGCCAGTTGTTAAAGAAACTGTAAATTCGAACACCGTTTTTATAATTGGTATCACTCTAAAAAATTATCATGTCTTCTCATTCTATGGTTGACCATTCAATGAAGCCAAGGACTGAAGCAATTACAGAAATGCAAGTCTATTAGCTACTCTTTAAGTTACTGTTACAAAACGTTATCTAGTCCAAAAGCAGTACTAAAAGTTGTATCCTTTTTGAAGTTTTAAATATGATGGTTATAAATTTCATCCTCATATATCTTGTTCGTTTTTCTATATCGAGATTATTGATTAGCTGTATAAATACACCACAAGCCAGCGATAAAGGTAGTAAAAATCGTAGAAAGGACATACTGGGGTGGCAACAATGATTCAAGACTGCCAAAGAGCAATCATTTTTCCACTGGAAGCTACCCTGGTGCGCATGGTATCAATGTATATCAAACCACAATCCAACTATAGTTATCATTGGACAGAAATGTTCCTCAGAACAGAAATGTTTCATCCTCCCAATCATCTTCCTTAAGAACTTAAGGCAGAAAACAGTGATGTTAGCTTTTGCACTGCATTTATTATTGTCAAATGTCCATCAAGATGATGATTAAGATAATTAAGAGAATGTAGCAAGCAACCAATTGTGATCTAGTATACCACAACACCACTTGAAAAGGGAACGAAAGTTTGACCATCATAATTACTACAAAACGGCATCTGTAACAACTTGTGTATAAAAGAAAATCCAACATTACCACCAAAACTACTGAAACATTTAACATGTGGATCCAATAATAGCTGACTATGAAATAATAAGTGATAAATTAACGGGGCCCAACATACATCTGACTACTATCATACTGAGTATAACCTGGTTGTGGCTGTGGCTGTGGCTGCGGAATATTTCCATAACCACCTGATTGAGGGATAGGTTGGTCATAGCCCGGTTGTATAGGAGCCGGTTGAGAATAAGCAGCAGGCTGTCCAACAGAAGGTGGACCGTATGCCATGCCTGCATAAGTACCATCAGCTGCTCCTTGGTAGCCATAACCTACATTAGTTGTTGGAGCCTGATCAGAAAAGCCAGGTTGTATAGCAGGGTACTGGCCATAAGTAGCAGCTGGTGCTGATTGTGCGTACCCAGGTGCCTGTTGTGGTGCACCAGTCTGGGCATAGCCAGAAACAGGCAGACCATTTTGTTGAAGATAACCAACAGGACCTGGGGCAGCAGGATATTGAGTGTAGGCTTGCTGCATTGGTCCACTTGATGCATAAGGGTAAGGCTGTTGAGCTGGTGCATTTATACCATATGATTGGGTTGATGACACAGGACCTTGATAGGGAACATTTCCAGGCTGACTTGGCCTTGGCTGGCCATAAGGTTGAGCATAGGGACCTTGATGTGGAATGTTGTATGAAGGTGGAGGCCTATGTGTGCCATATGGATGCTGGGCAGGCTCCTGATTCTCATACTTGGCTTCACCATAGCCATGACCGTAACCCTGGGATGCGGTCTGTGGATATGGAGTTGGTTGCTGCCCATAATCTGGACCTTTAGATTGTCCATAATTGTAATTTGCTTGAGAAGGCGGTAAGCCCATCATAGGCCCAGGCCCAGCTGCTGCAGGTGTATGGCCCCTTTGCCCACCATAGCAATCATGACCTGTTTGTTCAGGAGGCCCCTGCATATTTGTTGGAGGCCTTTGCTCCCAGTTAAAGTTGTTTATGGGAGGCGGTTGCCGTGGAGGATAGTTTCCATATCCCTGTGAGGAATATTGTGAACTTTGTGATGGATAAGGTCCTTTCTGTGGATAGTCGTATCCAGTCGGCTGTGAAGGATGGCTTAGTGGGCCCCATTGAGAACTAGGTCCACGTGGGCGAAGGTTTTGCTGGTTATAACCACTTGCTGGGGTTGTCGACCTTATAGGCTGATCAACAAAACCATCAACATGTATGAGAAAAAGAAAAACAAGTCAGCATCAGTTTATTTAATTTTGAACTAGGCCAAACACTACATTAAAAATCAACCAATGGAAATTAAGAAAACACAAGGATTTAAATGTGTAAAATGATGAACCACGCATAATAAGCATTGATGTTGAAAATAAGAAGAGACATGAATAGAAGATAGCAAGATTACAGGCTCTCTCATTCTTTCTTTCCAGTGGCAGGTATAAACTTCTGCATATTTACATAGTTCTGACAATTCAGATCATTTAATGACAGTGATGAGTGCATAAAAGTAACAATGTAAGTAACATCTTGTATTTTATTTAAGATCTAAATGAATCATGTATACCACATTCTTGTTAAACACATCTATCCATAGAGCTCATATCATTACAAACTAGCACAGAAGGAAAGACATCAGAACAGGACCAAATATACAACATGAGTAAAGACTCAATTTTCATTTCAATGTAGCAGACCCTCTCCGTTATTTCAAACTAACCTACCAAATTAATAAGGTAATATATCAATTTACTCATCCTCCTAATTCAAACGCCAGTCCGTACAGAAGAAAATAACAATTTAGGACATACACTGTTTACCGCTTACCATAATATCAGGGTTTCAGAAAGCAGCTTTTATCTATACACTTGGTCTTGACTGCAATTTCAATCCACATAAGGTTTACGCAATGTTCCACAATATTTTTCTAACACCCTAGTTATTCCCGCAAATAAAGGTAAGCGCCTAAAGTAGAGATAAATAAAAATAACAGCTAACTTAGAGCTGAATCAGTATGTTGACAGATGACCTGTTTGGGTGCCAGTTATGTTCAAGCATAAATAGATTTAATTCCAAGTAAAAGTTTCAATATTGCTTAAACAAAGAACCTGCAGATATTTGTATCTTCCTAATATGTACCGTAGGACACAACCTTATACTTCAAGTCTCAAGAAAGCATAAAAGTAAAGCTCGTTGATCATGGACATTACTAAACTCAAACATAATCATTTGACCAAGCATGACACTTTCTTCCAACAGATATCTCAAGCACAGATCAAGGGGATGTCGAATAGCAACATGACTAAACATAAAATAGTCTTACATGAGTACTAAGATTTTAGATCTTTATGCCCTTTAGTAATCTTACCAACTAATCACATCCTGCCATTGCAAAGATAAACGCGATACCTTTCTTCAGTAGATGAGAATGGATAGTGGTTGTTTATTGCTACACCAAAGGAGCAATGCTGACCCACTGTCAGGGAAAAGCCACATCTGCAATTTTAAAGCCAACCAATTCGAAATCGGCACCTTTAAGAAAAATAAATCATCGCAAGTGTCGCAACCTAGAGCTCAATTCAAAACAAGATCCTCAACTACATTCAAGTCACCTTAGCATGATTCGTGCATTATATTGCAAACCCAAATATAACATACAGAATCAAGTCCCTCTATTATATGGATGTATCTGACTACAGCTTATAACCGATGAGAATGTGTCAGACTGTCAGGCCATTCAAGTATAAGAATATACTATAAAAATTATAATTAGGCGTCACGATCGGACCCGCAGATCTTAGGTACCACATTAAGTCCATATAGTCATCAAATTATAAAAGCGAAGTACATATAATCGTCAAATCAACATCCCGTACATTAATGCAGATCATACAAGACGTGGTCAGTGGATAAAGGAGCATCTGCAATACTTTAATAATTCCACTTTAATGGACCCCTTTAGATATTTGAATATCAGGCTAGATAGTCTATACCCTCTAAATCCAAAATTAACATCAGCTATCACATTTTTAGTAGAAGGCTCTCTATTACTATAGCTTCTTGTAGCTTCAAGTTTTAAATTATATATTGCCAAAATCAAATCTAAAAATGATAAGTCTTCCTTGACAGTCGAAGTCAAAGCCACATATCTAAAGTGGAAGAATGGTTAGTATGTTATATTAAGTGGGCAATGCTAAATTCAAATCTAAAATGACAGCATTTAAAGAGGAAAGATGGTTAGTAAGTTCTACTCAAGTGGGCAAGCTTGCAACATATACTTGAAAATGATTGTCACGAGTGTCACTGAAAAACTGACAGCACTAAATATACAAGAAATGAAAAAATTAACACTAAAAAGAAAAGTTAAGCAACATTTCAAACCCATATGGAAATGTTGTTAATAACTCAGCTGAAACAACTTATGACATATTAGAGATGGGAACAGTCTAGAGAGGGTGTCAAATGAAGTATATATACAAGTAACATTAAACTATCTTATAGCAAACAGTGCCTGACTGGTTTGATTAAAAGAACCCAAGCTATAAAGGAAAATACTATGAATCATACATATTGCGACAATTCAAGAACACCAAAAGCACGTGCAAGTATGCCGAGAATGCCAGTAACTCAACAAATAAACACAAAAGTATCAATGATGCCGAAAAAATAACGAATTAAAAGTAAGTCTAAATTAGAATGCAAATTCCAGACATCTTTGTCTACCAGTGGAATACTTCAAGTAATAGGATAGTATACACGGACAAACCTGATTCATAGTTTCCTTGATCATTTCTTTTGCCATCTCGATCTGCCTCTTATCCCCAGTTATTCTCACTGTTCTCTCTGTAGACTGGTCCCCCTCGGGAAGATGTTGCGGAATACACTAAAGTGCATGACAGTATAAGTATAGCTAAATTGATTTGAATCCTAAAAGCATTTAAATTAACTACTAATACCATTTTTATTCTATTCTTAAACCTTTAACTAAAAGTAAGAACCACCTCATGCTATATCAAATACCTGAATGCGAGCTCCAGATCTTGTCTGCAGGTTTTTTATATTTTCTCCACCTTTTCCGATAATGAAGCGAACCTAAACATATAGAAGATTAACAATGAAAATCAAAATTCTATACATAATATAATCATGATTCTCAAAAACTAGTGTAAAAAGAAACAGAAAAAAAAAGCTAGCAAAGTTTAACTGTTGAAATAAAATACACCAACAAGCAATCAAAAAGGATAGTCACGTATAGTGATGAAAGTAAGAGGAAAACAAATTAATGATATAAGGATGAGGGATATGGAATTAACAGGTAGTCACTAGGACAGGGAGGGAGCAAGAATGTGGGGAAGTGAACATAGGAAGTGGGAATGAAATGCTAAACCCACATCATTAGATGGGTTTTTAGAATCTCTTGTTTTAAGGTTGTGAAACAAACACCACATATCATTCCCATGCCATTCCCTATTTCTAAATGTAGAAATCAAACAGACCCTAATGTGAATCATCAAAGTCAACAAATCGAAAGTAATTTATACTTTTATAAACCCTATTGAAATGCTTAATAACATTTTGATGCATAAGGTCAGCAAACTCGCAACTTTATATTTCTATTTTTCACTCAAATGAAAATCCACATCCATGAATCAATATATCTATGTGTATTTGAGACATAAGAATGTCATCTTTGCAAAATTTGGCTAATTGGGACAATGAGCGACAAAAACACCTTATCATTTGGAACTTGTATCTGAACTTGTTCCACAGCTGCAGAAGACTGGACATTGCTAAAGCCCCTGACAACTAGTAAAGGAGAACCACCAGCATCAGCCTACAACATGGTGAATTACAATATTAACCTCAACAAACCTGACGAAACCAAACAGCAGTCGAAACACCATGAAAAAGAAGAAAAGAAACTAAATTGTGCCTCTGCTATAACATCCTTTATCAGCTTCTCAGCCTTGTTTATACTTTCTAAAGAACCTATTATCTCCACAGGCCTAGTGGCAGAATTTGGATCAGCTTCTGCATCACGTGTGATGTGAATCCTTGCCCCTGAGTTGTCTTGCAGTGTTCTAACAGTATCTCCTGCCTTACCAATAAGAACACCAACCTGCACCAAACAACAACCCTACCAAAACTTAACATCTAATTACTGTTACAGCGATCTACAGAACCAGTTATGAAATACATCGAGTATTTGAGTGAAATAATTGTTAACCTTATTACTAGGGACCTCCATTTTGCGTGAAATAAATTCACCAGCAGACATAGTTTGCTCCTGTTGAATAGGATCATCAGGTGAAGGATCCTGATGCTTCTGTTCAACTGATTCATCAACATTATCACCAGATAGCGGTTCTACGACACTCATATGCGTTTCATCAGTTACAGATTCTTTGTTCGTTTCATCTATACCTATATTGACCTCAGCAGCCGATTGTTCAGCAATATCTTCCTCGTAGGGTTTGTCTGACAACTTCTCTTGTTGTCCATTCTCACTAGCTTCTAATTCTATACAGAATATCATAATAAAGTTTACATTGAAAAAAAGGTGAAATTTTTTTGAAAAATAATTAAAAAGTTTTTACATTACATGAGGACAAAAAAATACTACTCATTGTCTACGTTTTCAGCCAGCTGAAATACTGAATGTTGATAATAATTTTCCAAGGCCTTAGGTATAATCAAATGAAACTAATGCTATCAAATTAAATGGTGAATGAGAAATAAAATACCTAAATCATGTTGATTGTCATCAAGACGAGGTCGTTTTACGTCGGGATCAATGGGGGAAACACCGTTAACAGGGGAATCGGAATCGGAATCGGAATTGGCATTGGTGTCTAACGGTTGGTTGTTTAAATCGTCGAGTTTCCGTTTGTTATCAGAGGGAGGAATTATACTCTCTTCATCCGCCATTGCTTGGGTTGGGAGATAGCCTAGGGTTTCAGACACCAAGGATTTTTTATTTTTGCAGTCAGTGTGACAAGATACACTTTTATGGAAGAGTACGTTTGGAAATGGGCAAAATGTATTTTACTTGGCTAACTAGGTTTATAGTACCTGAACTATTAAAAGTATAGCATCATCATTTACAGCCTTAACTCAACTGACTCAGTCACGTGCGTTGTACATGACTTATTTGGGTTGAAGAAGACTTCTCTCAATTGATCGTTTCTTCTCAGTTCTCAAAAATGATGATTTAGTAATTAAATTTTCAAAGAAGAAATTAGAAAATTTGAATGAAATAGAGAACGGCATGGCAGAAATGAAGGCTAAAATAGATGCACCGACATCAACGACTTGATTCTGAGTTGAATAAATTGATCTTGTACGATTTCACTATGTTTTTTTGATATAGAGTTACATGTAATGAGTATTTTATCGGCCTTAATTAAGTTAATTATAGTTTAATCATTGAAACCTTATCCTTATGGGATGGGTTTGTTTATACATAATACATAATAATATTGAATACATAGGAATATAGGATAGCAGGAAGGGATCTTACGATTCAAAGCCCCACTAGTCCACCACCCATTATCTAATAATGGAATCGAAGAAGGTGAAACCAGAATATGATGTTAAAGAGTGTAGACAGACCATTTCTTATATCTAAAATAATATTTACGATGGAATAATGCTAATTAGCACGGGTAAAATAGATTCACATGGTCAAATTTAGGCTATTTTGAACTTAAAAATTTGTTTAACGGGTAATTTGGGTACTTCATCCATATTTCAATGGATTATTATGGACTTAACCAATAAACATTTTGGGTCTGGGCCTATCACTTCTATACATTAAAAAGAAAAAGTTAAGTAAGAAAGAATCTTGACTTTTTTGTTTATAATGAAATAGTGGTTATTAGATGATTCTTCAAAAATGATTTTCGTTCGTTCATTCACAAAGTCAATGTTGTTGAGCTCATAATTGTCTCTCTCCTAAGAGAGTTTAGTATGATTGACTAAAGTACCCTCATTAGATTAGAATACAATTAGATGTTTCCTTATTTTATGGAATGCTTTACATTATACAATTTATTTAATCTAATATTTAATATCTAAAATTATACGACCGGGATTTGAATTATGAATCCGAAATTCAAATAAAGTGATTCAATAAAAGAATTGTAATAAAGTGATTCAATAAGTGAAGAGTAAAATGGTAAAAACACACTTCATTTAAATTTTCAAGTTCAAGAAAGCAATTATAACAACATGCAAACTATGCCAAAGAGATATACATCATTCATAAACGGCATGCATCAACATTATAGCAAATCTATCCATTAAACCCAACATAAAAAAGAAAAAATAACAAAAAAAATAGTAACTAAAAGGAGTTTAGACATTATAGCAACCCAACCCACTCTTTATCTTTTTCTCAAGAAAGAATTGTAATAAAGTGATTCAATAAGTGAAGAGTAAAATGGTTAAAACACACTTAGTTTAAATAACATTATAGCAAACTCATCCATTAAACCCAACATAAAAAAGAAAAAATAACAAAAAAAATACAAGTGAAAAATAATAACAAAACCTTATTACCTGATTCTTAACAGTGATCCGAATGAGACTAACTTCTGATTGTTGGGTGATGGTACTGCTAGCTTTTGATTCTTGCACGATGGTCCTAGCTAGTTCTTGGATAATGTTGTTACTAGCTTCTGATTCTTCCATGTTGTTCATTTTCGAGTTATAGCTTTGTATTTTTGTTGTAGTTTGAGCTTCGGTTGTGATAGATATGTATGAAGGTATGTTTCACATTTATTATAGTAAAATAAAATAGTACTAATAACATAGGTATGACGTTACTTTTACTCCCTTTTCTAGGGTGGTCATTGGTCAATTAGATAGTACATTTTTAGAGCATAAGGAAATGGTTTATTATTGTCACAAAGTTCACTGTCGAGAACGTCATTTGAAATCATTCTCCCACTCCCGGATAGTCTTCTGGACACTATTCCGGACGACGTTCAACGCACGACACTACTTTCTTCGTTTTCATTTTTTATAATTTCAAAGACTACCCTTTTAAAAATAAATCTTTTTAAAAACTATCCGTTTGACCTTTTTTTAATTTTATTTTCATATCTATAAATACCACACTTCAAACACATCAAAACACTCATTCTCATCTTCAAACACTTCAAAACTTTAAAAACTCAAAAACCCTATAATTCATTGTAATTCACAATGTCAAACAACCCAATCAACATTTCAAGGCATCTATCACGATAAACAAAGTTACTACCGAACCAAGGACATTAAAGTCGCACTTAGAATTGTGCTGTCTATGTGGACAATGCATTTATTAGAATATGAAAATTTCATAATAGAAATGAAAAATGAGAAGGTTCGTAAGAGGATGGGGTGGAATTTCAACTCGGGAGATGCTTGAATGTATGTTTACATTTTAATGAATGTATTTCTTTCAATTATGTAATTTGTAGGACTCGTAAATAGTTTTCAAAGCGGCCAAAAAGTAAAATCTGATTCCATAAGGTAAGTACTTTACTTTATATCTAAAATATTTATATATTTACGATGGAATGATGCTAATTAGCACCGACAAAATAGGTTCACATTGTCAAATTTAGGCTATTTTGGACTTTAAAATTTGTTTAACGGATGATTTGGGTACTTCATCCATATTTCAATGGGTTATTATGGACTTAACCAATAAACACTTTGGGCCTAGGCCTATCCCTTCCCCTTTATATATTAAAAGAAAATGTTAAGTAAGAAAGAATCTTGACTTTTTTGTTTATAATGAAATAGTGGCCATTAGATGATTCTCCAAAAATGACTTTTATCCATTGATTTACAAAGTCAATGGTGTTGAGCTCATAATTGTCTCTCTCCTAAGAGAGTTTAGCATGATTGACCAAAGTACCCTCATTAGATTAGAATACAATTAGATGTTTCCTTCTTTCATGGAATGCTTTACATTATACAATTTATTTAATCTAATATTTAATATCTAAAATTATACAACCGGAATTTGAATTATGAATCCAAAATTATATATACTCAATTATATCTCAACCATCATTACTACAATATTGAAACCATCATTTGA
The DNA here is from genome assembly GCA_963921325.1 of Logfia minima. NCBI lineage: Eukaryota > Viridiplantae > Streptophyta > Magnoliopsida > Asterales > Asteraceae > Logfia > Logfia minima. The sequence goes on along the minus strand of OY992771.1, from coordinate 10,261,386 downwards.
ATAGATGTAAACTATACTTCATCATTTGCATAGATGAAATCTATACTTGCAACTTTAATTATACAATAACTGCTAATACAGACGTAATTGATATCATAGGCATTTAATATTAACTTCCATCCGGTGATTTACATATACTATATAAATATCTTGACATGGCTTGACTTATAGTTTAATTGAATTTTAATTACAATCTCATGTAAGTTGTAGATTAAAGAATCATAGTCTATAAAACCCTTAACTCTAAGTAAGCTGCATAATTAAATATTTTTGCTATTCAAATATGGTGTTACAGTAGAAAACGAACTTAAATTTTCATATGATATATGGAAACAAATCAATGTAATCGGTGATTTGAGGTGTTATACTCATAATTTGCGCGACTTATAGTTAATAAGATAAGAATAGGAAATAAGAATAAAAATAAGATGTTATCTTCATCAATGATTATCTCATCGCATTCCCTCCCATAATTTGAATTCAAATTATTCGATTGAAACGCGATCTAATAGTACCACATTGACTCAAATTAGCGATTATACGCTATAAATTTGGAGTTGAAATCATCGAATCCTACATATCTGACAATTATAATCACCAAATGTCAACTGTGAACGCGTTAAAATGTGAAGGAAACAATTTAATTCAATAATGTTGACAACATTATAAATACTTCATTTGTTGAACAATATATACGCCATCCCAATTCTAAATCATCAGTAATACTTTACTATATTTCTTAAATCAATCAATTGAATTGTTGATCATATGGCGGCTGATGGAGATTATACCCCTTTGAACCACTTACATGGTGATAAGAATGATTAGAAAGTTCGTGTGAAGGTTTTTCTACAGTGGAAGCAATGTTACAAGAACAGTCCTAATCAAGTTGCATCATTAGAAACGATTCTCAATGACAATGATGTATTTTTATTTTTTGAATTCATAGAATACTTTCAGGTCATCATTACATATATTACTTATTAACCTACGTTATATTTTCAGGGGAACAAAATATGTGCATCTGTTAAGAAGTTCCTTATACCTGATTTTGAAGATGTTATGATAAAGTGCAACTATTTAGTGCTAACTAACTTTGGTGTAAGGAGCTATGTTGGGGATTATAAGTTGGTGAATCATGAGTTCAAGCTTAATTTTTACCGTTCAACCAATGTACGTAGGTGTGCCCCATTCGAGATTGATACAGACGGATTCAGTCTTGTGTCTTATGATGATGTAATGGGATGGAAGTTGTCTTAAACTGAATCTTTTGGTTAGTACATATAAATATATAAATATGGATCCTCATAATTGTTCAATTTCCATTATCTTTAAATAATAGATGGAAATTCAGAATTGCCAAATTTTGAAGCCTTTTTTATGATGTATATATTGTTGGTTTGCTGTATTCCATGCAAGAATTAGTTGTCAAACGAGAAAATGGAAGAGAAACCTATTCTATTAAATTTGTTTTGCAAGATGATAAGTATGTATCTTTACCAATTGTTGGATATTTAGATGTATACTGAATCTTAACTAAATGATTTTAATTTTAAACAACACTTATATATCCATTTTACAACGGTTTTATAGTGAGAATAGGTTATCATGTGCTTTTATGGCGGATGATGCAAGTCAACTGTATGAGTTCGTTTCAAACTACAAGACCAATTATGATCCTATAATTATACTCATTTATAATGCAAAATTAAAGGAGTGGCGCAGTAAGAATATAACTATATGGATACTAAGATACTGATACTCATTGTTTGGCTAATAGTTAATGATACTGTAATTATTTGTTTATCAAACTTATGTGTATACAGGGATGCCTCAAGTAAGTAAAACTATTATAAATTCAAGTATTGGTTATGATTTTACATAGAAAATATACTAAATGTATCCCATATTATTATTTGGTTATAATATAATAATGTAATAAGGTTGTTGATGAGCAAAGATACTATTACAAAGAACAGTTAGATGTCCAACATGAAGGTCGAAACCGTTATAAAGACTGCTATGCAGTATTTTGAAAATTATCTTGTTAAGTCAATGGATGAGGTTCGTTCAACAACAGAGGTAACCTTATGAGATATGAAACACATTTACCTTACAACATTTAAATTCAAATCATATTTTACTAATTGAATTCTTTGATGTTCCCAATTCTTATAGATTTCTGGATGTGTAATAAGAGCTAATGTCATAAAGATTAGCAGTGATGATGGATGGTTTACCTACAGTTGCAATAAATATGGAAAGAAAGCAGGGATAATTAACTTGAACGGAAAAGCCGAAAGGATTTACGAATGTGACAATTGAGGCATTATGAAAGACGTCTCTTCCAAGTAAATTCTACATTATCCATCTACTAATAATGCATTATCTTAACATGTTTGTCTATACTAATTTTCATTAGTTTTCATATGCAGGATTAGAACTGTAATTAGAGTTCAAGACAATACTGGAACCACATATGTTGTTTTGTTTGAGAACCAGCTCTCTAAAATGGTTAAAAGAAGTGTCGTGTGGCTGAATGGCAAAAAGGATAATGTGAGACCACCACAATACTCATTCTGAAATTGTTTAAATCTATGAATACATCTATTATTTTGATAATTGAGATTCAAATGTCCCAGTATGTTGTTTTTTATGTTTTCTTTTGTGTTTTTTGAATATGGCAGTCTAATGATCCACATATAATACCTGTTGAATTGGAGGTTATACTACAAAAGGAATTTTCATTTAAAATTCATATTAGTGATTTCAACCTCAAGTTTAACTACTCTGCTTACACGGTTGATCATGTTACTGAGGATGTTGAAGTTAGTACAAGCAAAAGTTAAAGAGAAGATGCCAGGATTTGATTTAGATCAATCACTAGAGTCAACCACATTGAGTAAGGTACTTATATGGGATGAGACATACATAGTTCCAATAAATTATGAGAAAATTTAACATCTTGCAAAATACACAGTTGAAATTGAATTATATAGTGCAATTTGGCATATAAGTACATACCATATAAACCATTCATAAAATTTTCACTCTACTTAAAAAACGGCATAATAATAAATGACTATTGATTTTAAATGATTATTATTATTATTATTATTATTAGCAATACATAGCACACCATATTATATCCTGTAAAATGTATTTATGTTAGTTTTTTCATGTTTGCAGTTAAAGGATTCTCATGATCATGACACACCAACTTCGCTGAAACCTATACTTTGCGAACATGAAGATACTTCAGATGGAAGATTTTGAATAATGTTTCACAACTATGTTGAGAACAATTGCAATGCTTTTTTTTATACTTTTCCATATGTTTTGAACAATCCCGTGCTTCCTATTTTTCACATTGTTTGACTTACATTTTATTAGGTTCGTCATATCTTGTGACTCATTATCTGCATCCTTTGAAAGTCAGAGAGATAGGGACCCTTTTCAAAAGTAAATAATCTAAACATGCGATTACATTCAAAAGAGACAAAATTCCGTAACGCTACAGCATCATAGAACATATAACGGGTTTAGCTTCAATAGACAAGTTGTGACTATTTCTAGAAAGCATGTTAAAATAAACAGGTCAACTATGAAACATAGTTGGTGAGTACACAGATTTTGTGTAAGGAAAGACCCTTTTCAAGAGTTTACAAAGTCTAGTTTAGAAGTTCAACTACGTGATTAGTTCGCAAAAGTAGTCTGTTTAGTACCGAGGCTCATACAAAGACGATAATCATATGATAATTTCAAAAGATCAATTTTTAGGATAGTCAAGCGCTATTGCTCGGATAATTATAAAAGTAATTCATTAAGACAAGGCTCATTTAAGAGCGATACTCATTTGATAGCTAGATTCACTTAGGAATTGATGTTTTGCTTGCAAAAGAGGTTTATTTACGAAGGAGACTCATTTAGGAGCGATTCCATTTGGAGCTTAATTAAAAGTCATAATTCATTTATAAATCTCAAGATGTAATGTTTAATAAGTTCAAGTTATATTTATAAAACTCATATTGTAATATTTACTAAGTTCAAGTTAAGTATATAAAGTCAATGGATCATCAAATTAGTATCAATAAAATTAACAGAGTAATCGGTTTTGTTACTCAAAAAAAGGGTCTGGAAGAAACAGATTGGGTTTGAATGAGGTAAATGATATATTTTAGGTGGGGATAGGATTTATAAACGGATTGAAACATCAAAATTTTAATAGCAATAACTATAGTAAATCAACCATATTTTTCTACTTTGATTATCAAATCTCATAAGATACGTAGGTAATTAATGACAAAATCATACATTGAAAAACAATTCTGTATCTTTATACCGAACGAATGTAACCAATTATTCAAATCTATATTTTATATGTATCCTTCAAAACAATAATAATTCCCACAATATACGGGAAGAATTTATATTCTTAACATCCTCTGTTTTTTCATTCATCTAATCTAATCTAATCTAATTTTAATTTTAATAAACTAAAAAAAAAAACTGTTTATGAATTCAACTAATGAAAATCATCAAAATCTGTATTTATATGTTACCCACGACAAGGAATATGAAGCCGCAGAAAAGGTATATAGTTCTTTTCATCTTGTATTGTGTTATATCATTTTATATTTTATGGATTTTCAAATACAAATCTTTATTTCATGAACTTAACAAATTAACTTCAGAATAATACAACTCATTATGTTGTTATAACTATAGAAACTAAAACGAAGAGCATAGTATAGTGAGGCGTCTAGAAAGAGCAGATTGCGCAAGAAGATAACCAATACAATCTTATTTCCAATGTATAGTTAACTGATAATTGTTTACTTTAATTTTTTTGTAGTAATATATAAAGTTTTTGAAACAGAGGAATATGGAATTGATGAGACTAGAAGAGCAAAAAAATTTAACTAATAGATCTCATTATCAAACACATAATGATGTTTATGGTACATTCTAAATTCGATTCAATTACCTTTACATTATCATAACAATAAAGATTGCCATAACCAATTGTATTTGTAAAAGATATGTTAATGTACAAACTTGGTTAAATTTTGTTTTGAAGGTCCCACTAACTTTGTTGAAGTGTATAATTATTGGTTGGGAGAACATAATCAACTGATGAAAAGTCTAACTAAAGAATTGAAAATGGGCTCTAATGACAATCATATCCGTCCAATTATAGATATTGTTTTCGAACATTTCAATAGTATATTTATACTAAGAAAAAATGTTGCAAAGAATGATGTTCTTACTATTGTTTATAGAACATGGATGACACCTACAGAACGTTGCATCATGTGGGTAGGTGGATTCCGTTCGCCTGATACAATCAAGGCAAGTACTTTGAAATATCAATGACAAAATATATTATGTAATGCATCTTATACAACTAAGTGTTTCAACCTAAATGTATACATGCTATATACAGCTAATAATAAACGAGGTCAAACTTACACAATGTCAAAAACAAAGCATGGATGATCTGAAAGCATTATATCATAAGGTATCAAGAAGTTAGAAGCAGCATTAGCAGAACTTCTGATAGATGAAGCTTTCATGGAAAGAGGGGACCTATCAGATGTGACAAATCACATGTCTCACATGTCAATGGCTGTCGGGTAGTTAACTATTCTTGAAGATTTCATGCTCCATGTATTATATAGATTACATATATTAACGATACAATATGTTGAGGGAAAACCCTACAATATAAAGTACATAACAATGAAAATATATCTATGTAAGATATGGTAAAGCAGCAACAAAATTTTCTTATAATTTCATTTCATTCATGTTTACAGGCTGATCATTTTCGCGAAGAAACTTTAGAGAAGACACATCATATACTAACAATAAAACAATCAGCATATATAGAGAGTTTCTTCATTTTCTACTCGTTATCATAGCCCACCTCATGGAAAGAAGGTTGAGGTTAAGGAGCAGTCTAGTAGTGGTGACACCCGATCTAATCACCATACATTTGAGATGCATAGTGAGTAGCACACTGTTGGTCGCACCCCATCTCATCACCATGGTGGGAATGATGAGGATGATAAGCACCACTCGTCGTGACACCTCTTAGCGTGCATCAGCCAAAGAGGTTACCTCTCTATGAGACTGGGTGGAGAATCAGGATGCCATCATTGCGAGACAGGACGTAGCCATTTCCACTTTACTTAAGCGGGTGGACGCACATGACGCGGTTATTGCTCGGTTATTGGAGGTTGTTGAAGGTCGTCAGGTATTACAATCTTAATAATATATTCATTACAAAATATATATTAAGTAGTTTATTGTTTAACACTTAATAATGTCTTAACTTTAGGATGACGATTTTCAGGTTGAGGGTTATGTATCCGACACATTACTAGCCTCCTGGGGCAATATCTCAGCTCCACGAGTTTTGCGTCAGAGTATGCGAGAGAGGCGCTTAGGAGTGGCTAGGCTATCGCCGTATTATACACCCAAACAGATGAAACTCATGATGAGGATCAGCATGAGGTACCGCCAGTTAGTTTGGCAGCCGATGACGTGACGATGGATGCGACGGTTATAAAGGTTGATGTTGTTGAGCAGGTTGGCACTACGGTTGATCAAGTGGGAGTTGAGCAGGTTGAGTAGCCTAAGCATGTGGTTGATAAGGGAGTTTCTCAGCATGTAGACGTTGTTGAGCAAGTTTGACTATACTTGAATATTTATGATTATTTTGACTTCTTTTGAATCTAACGGGAGTTATTATGACTTGCTTATTGATCAGGTGGTATTTGAGCAGCCTAAGCATGTCGAGCCTATTGTTCCTAAGGTTAAGCGGGTGGCTGTAGAATAGGTTAAGCATGTCGGGCCTGTTTTTCCTAAAAGTGATCCCATTAAGCCGGGTAAGCGTATGCGCCAGAAATTAGTTAAGAAGTCGGGAAAGCCGAAGATTACGAATAATATGATTGTGGAGATGGTGTCGAGCTTAGTCAATCAGGATACTAGTCGTCTGACTCCCCCGCCCCCTGCGCCTGTAGCGACTGCAATTATCATAGGACCAGCCACCTTGCGCGAGTTATATATGAGTGGCAGTGAAGTCTGGTGTATGTTTATCCGACAGGCGAAGAGTTATATGTGGTTGACAAAAGAGTTTTGGGGGCGCTTGTATGGAGATTTTGAGAGCGGGTATTTAGATAATACAGCGAGGTTCTAAATTAATGTTTATTTATATAAATTAAATGAGTTTGATATTGTTTTACTAATGGTTGTTTATTGTTTACAGCATATCGATGGTTGGTCCTGCTTATTGATGTGGTGGAAATGGAGAACTTGGACACGTCCTACTTAGCTTCACCAAGGGTTGAGGTGGATGATTATGTCCGTAGGTTTTATCGAGATTTTAAAGCCTTTCAAAAACTAGAGGGACGGTATGAAGAAGCGAAAGAAGAAGAATAAGAAGCAGAAGGAGGGTGTCGAGTTGGAGTGCAGCGGCGATAGAGCCACGAATTATAAGTATTGTATGGGATATGCCGATGGCACTCGTGCCCCATACGCACCATGGAGGGAGTGCGGCAAAGTACGTAAAGACTCTCAGTATGGTTACCTAGAAATACATACTTATAGTTAGAAGTTTAATCAATAAAATTATGGTTGAAACGCAGGTACTGATCCCTGTTCACATACCTACTCACAGTCACTGGATTCTACTAGTGTTGGATCTTCGTACTTGGGATGTGTTGGCATTTGATAGCCTTACAAAAATTTGAAAGAATGATGTCCGACTCCATATTGTGGAAGAGCTAGGTGATCAATTATTGTCGTATTTGCGCGCCATTGGTTATTGGCGTCATTTAGATGATGGTAGATCTCCTTTTTTGAGTGAAAGTATAGAGTTGCCCTTAGACATGGCAACTAATGTGACTCAGCAGTCAGGTTCACTAGTCGACTGCGGTGTATAGGTGTGAATAAACATGGAGGCTGTGATCTATGTCGTGGGAGTACAGAAAGAGGATGTTGGACACTTTCTTTAGGGCACGTTTTGATTGGCAGCCGCCATTACCACCGCCAATACCACCTTCGTAGACTTGTACATTGTACTATTATAAATAGTAATATTTATATAATATTGATGAAGTTTACTTTTGAGTATTGATATCAATGAAAACAATTAGATTCCAACTTGACTATGCGAACAACAAATAATCAAGAAAATTTAACAAATAATCAAACTGGATTAGATGGCTTCCCGGCGCGAAGTAACACCTCCCTACGAGAAATAATACATGCTAAATTCTCTGATCAATTTTTACCGTTTCACCACAATTGTCTCGTCCGGGTGGCCACTCACCCGTCCCGGTAATCCTGATAAAGCCTCACTCGTTCGGGTGATGTTGATCCAACTGGGAGATTGTGTCACAGAACTTCATGGCCTTTAATTCACCCATTCGGGTGGCTTATCACCCGTCCAAGTAATCCGGGAATAGCCTCACCCGTTCAGGTTGCCTCTCACCCGTCCAGGTGAGGTGTAACTCTGGGCACACAGCCCACTTTAAACTACTATAACTTTTCCGTACAACATCCGATTTAGAAGAACCTTATATCCCTAAAAACCTTGGAACATGAACTACAACTCTTTCTCCCAACCTTAGGTTCGTATCTCTACTGATTTTAAGTTATAGGGCTACAAACATAGGATTGTATAATATTTTAATAATGCTAACAACAACTAAAACATAAATTTTATTGATAACATGATGAAGAAAGATACGTTTTATCCAATAACAATACAATAAACATTACAAAACTACATCTTTAAAACGTGTTCACCAATGGGAGGAAAGGAAGGTGTGTATGAAGGCAAAGTGTCAAAGGATAAACCCCGAAAAATCTTTGTGACCAACATGTCGAAAGGTAAGGGATTATTGGTGTAGGTAACATCATGTTGCATTATTGATGCTATGATAAAACCTACATCAAATTTTATGTTCTTGATCCAATAAACCATGAGGGCCTCAATGGCATACACAATATGTGCCTCTGTAGAGCGATAAGATATATTGGAACGAACAATATTAAACATTGTTCTTAAATCTGGTTCAAGATCAAAGACTTTAATTAGGCCACGTGACTTACATTTACTTCGACTACATTCGATACAAATATCATCAACATCTTATGCGGATGAATAACTCGAAGACTAATGTATCCTAGCTCTTTTTGTGAGCAATAGAATTGAATTCCTCCGGTAGGGAGTTTCAAAAACATAATGAAAGTGGAAAGACTCCATTCAATGAGATGGCCGTTTAGTTTTCACTCAACGGTTTTGGCACGGTGGTCAAAACGAAAGTTTGTATAGAATTTTTGAAGACGGATTGGATAGATTCGATCAAGAAGGTTGATTAAACTACTTAAGGAGCTTTCTTCGAAGCTCCGAATAACGGAAGTTGAAATGATGTTAGATTGATCAACGATTCTTCTTTCTTCAATAATACGATTGCTCATCTTGTAGTAGTAAAATTGATGATAGAATGAGTTTGTAAATATTACGAAGAACACAATTCCGTTTAAAAGGAATAATCTGAGTCGACAAAGATAAGATTTCTTATCCTCAAACAATATTTTGGATAAGATTTTTTGAGATTTTATGGATTTTTGTCGGATAAGATTGATTCCTTATCCGACAAGATTCTCAAAAAAATCTAACTGACGGGATAAGAAATTTTATCTTATCTACGTTTTCGTTTTGCGTTTGGCCTTTTCGTCTCATCCTGTACAACAAGATAAGATTTCTTATCCTCAAAGGACATTTTAGATAAGATTTTTTGAGATTTTATAGATTTTTGTTAGATAAGATTTTTACCTTTTAAAACATCCGAATTGTATCAGTTCATCTCACAACAAAATCATCAAAATCTCTCAGGCCTGAACATCATCATTTCTTCTGTTATCCGAAAGGTGCTATTCAAAATCTATAAACTTGTTATTTACTTTGTTTTCTTAATTAAAATGAGTCAATTCTCTGATAAGTTTAAGGTTTATATTTGTGTTGGAGGTCGGCCTTTAAAACAATCTGTTGCACCAAAAAAACCATTGACACACAGACTTTTGTCAAAAAATGTTTTAAGAAAATTAGGTCTACCACTTGACACACCAATTTGTATGAAAATAAGGTTGATCAGTATGTTATTGATATAACTGATGATGTTGAAGATTTTGGGGAATTTTTGACGCATGCAATTAATAATGCACCGATATAAATTTACATTGTTGATATTGTTACAAATGTTTCGGGTACTGGTAGCAATCAACTTACCAGTAGTAATAGTAGTAGTAGTAGTAGTGGTTTTCAAGAACATTTTCAGCAACTACAAACTTAGGATGATACCCAACCACCTCAATATCAAGTAAATCCTCAATATTCGTTTCCTTATCAACCACAATACCAATTTCATTATCATGATGCCCCACAATACCCATCAAATACCACATTTTTAAATGTAACGAACCAACACACACAATTTAACGTACCTGAACAGACCCAACATCATAAGGATGTTCAATATATTGTTGACCTTCCTCATAATGATGATCATTATGATGAAGAAAATGTCAATGAAGCTAAACACTTTAATCATCCGTTTGATAATCATATTGGGGATGCTGAGAATAAGGAGCAAGAGGAGGAGGAAGAAGAAGATCCAAGAGATACGTATCAGAAACCAACACTAGCTAGATCACCAACACAAAATATATTCTAGAATATGCCACCATTGTTAAGCGATAACCTTCCAGAAAGTAAAAAATGTCTAGTTACAATGTTTGAAACCTCTTTAAGGGTTCAAACTGGACAAACATTTGAAAGTAAATACGAGTTTCTTCTTCAATTGCATACCAAATGTCTCGAAGAGAGTTTTCAGATAAAGCCAAAGAAGTCGGACAAGACAAGGTATACAACAACATGTATATTATCTGGTTGTGACTTGAAGGTAGTAGCACGCCGTATTAAAGATAGTAACAACTTCCAAGTTAGGAAGTTAGTTGACATTCACACTTGTTCCCGTACACAAATCATGTTGAATAACCGATATGCAAACAAGAAGGTGCTTGGTCACATATTAAAAGAGTTGATGACTTTAGAAGGGCGTGTGTACAGAGGCATAGAAATCAAACTCGATATGACACAACGCTTTAAAATCAGCCTTTCATACAACCAAGCGTGGAAAGTGTTATGCTATAAAGTTGTTGAGAGGTAGTCCATCATATTCATTTCAAATGCTTCTGCTTTACCTACACAACCTGAAGCTACATAACCCGGGGAGCAAAACCAATCTACTTACCGATGACAAGGATAAATTCCTAATGTTTTGCATGTCCATTGGTGCAGCTGTAAGTATCTTATATTCCTAATGTTTTCATTTTGCGTTTTGCGTCTTCGTTTTGCGTTTTCGATTATGCACGTAGGTTTTCTCGATATTTTTTTCCTGTTTGTTTACACATTATACTATAATTGATATTTATCTTGCCTTATTGCAAATACGTACATTTGTTAACTATACTCGCTCACTGATTATCATAGATGGGGCACATTTGAAGGTGGTTACTTGGGAACAATTGATGTTTGGACGTGGTTCTTTGAAAACCTAGGTGACACCCTTGAATCCGCTGGTTGTTGTGTAGACAACTTGACATTTATTTCTGATAGGGATCCTTCAATTGCAGTCGGTATTTCAAGTGTCTTTCCAGAGGCATTTCATGCCCTATGATGTCGCAATTTGTTGATGAACTTGAGAACCAAATCTTCCAAAGTAAAGCACTACGAATGGGATTACTGGAAGATGTGTAAGGTGTACCGTCAATCAAATTTTGATCACCATTTTGGTGTGATTTCTAGAGGCTTACAAGCTTCGGCCAAGGTCCTTATAAATGTTGGGCCAAAAAGGTGGTCAAAGCATCATGCAACTCGTTCAAGATATGCTTACTTGACAAGTAATAGCGCAGATTCCATCAACGCCTTAAGCAAGCATATAAGAAGACTCCCTGTCACAATGTTGTTGAAGTTTTTACAATCCTCGGTACAACAGTGGAATTACAAACATCGCAACACTGCGGTCGATGTTAAAACACATGTTACACCATATGCCGAGTACAAAATTGGAAAAGGAATGGGAAATCACGTGGTTGGATTGTCAATCCATCAAAAAATATGATTTGTGAGGTGGTGGATGGGAATAAGAATGGGATAGTAAACTTAGAAGATAGAACATGCACTTGCTTGCAATGGTCCTGTTTACCTTGCGGGCACATTTTGGCGGTAGCCCGTTTCTTCAAGCAGGATGGTGTAATCTGCTATGCGGAGAGGTATTTCACGTCTGAAACATATCGAGCGGCTTATGCAGAGCCTATAAACCCAATGGCTCATCCTTCATAATGGGTTGATCCGGGTGGTCTCCAGACTGTCTTACCACCAATCCTTGTAAAAAGCCAATCTGGTCGACCACCGGGCCATGCTCTTATTCCTTCAAAAGGAGAGGAGAAAATAGAACCAAAGCCAATCTAAATCTTTATCATGCTCTTTAAAGTAGCAATACCACCCCTAGTTGGAGCCCAATAACCCAGCTCTGCCAAGGCGTTATCCAAAAACTTGGATGAAAAATCATCAACATCTATGCAATCAATAAACGTTAATAACCCTTGAACGTACATTCTTCTTGCACACTGAAAATCTCTACCATGACAAAGCGCAATGGTAAACAACTCAGGAACTGTGGCGTATAACTCTTCAGTTTTTTGTTCTTCATTTGGAGATCGAAAATGCCAAAAATGATGGGTGTGAACCATGACTATAAAAGTTTTTAGGGACTATTTATAGAAATTAAAATATCTTATTCAAAATCGTAGAAATCTCTGAAAATATTATCGAAAATCACGAAAATCTCGGAAAATGTTATTCAAACCTTATCCGAAAAGTATATACAAATTTGTAATCTAAAATTAAAAAAAAAAAACAGTCAACTTTAGTCAATCGAAGGTCCTACGATCCTAGGAATCAGGTTGCGACCTCGGAAATCAGACTACGATCAGGTCATGACCCGGTCGAAATTTTCGATCACAAATTACGACCGCAATTTGCGATTAAAATTTTCGATAACAAGTTTCGTTTTGCGGTTGCAACTTGCGATTGCGAACGAGTGGGATATATTTGCAATTTAAAAAAATGATAAATATTTATTTATTTTTTTAAAAAAGGACTTTTTTTTATTTCCCTTTAAATAATATTTAATGAGTCTGATCCTATTAAATTATGATGATGAATAACGAATCTGTTTCAATCAGATTAGAACAACGCATGATGATTCTGGAATGTTCTATATGAACAAAGCCATGTAATTTTACTAAACTGTTTAAAAGAAAGTTATGATTATTTGTTTAAGAATTGCAAGCTAAAATATTTACATGTAAGTTGAAGTTATCTTTGCATTATAATTCCTCATTTCCATTGACTACCTCCTTCGTTCAGTAACTCCCGATTAACTACTTGCATAAATAATCTCACCCTCGTACATAGTTAATTGTTGAACAAGAACATTTATAAGTAATTGTAATTGTTATGTAAGTTTTATTTTTCTGTTGAATGTTGATAGTCACGTATATCACTAAGTATTAATTATTTAACATAAATTCGGATAGCTTCAGCTTGTAGTTCAGTTGGTTTCGAAGATCGGGACATTTGAAAGTATCTCAGGTTCAATCACCACCAGCGACAAGGAAAATCCTCATTTATTAAAAAATATTCCCTTATGCTATTGGATAAGTTGGTTGCGTCACCATCTGAGCGGGTCACTATGTGAGCTTGATTATTTTAAGTACGAGTAGCTAGTGATACTTACATAAAAGGTGGTGACTGTGCCAGCAGAGTTGTCGAGGACTAACTTGAGTTGCAAATAGGTACTCATGCTCTGATTGCAATCCCGAGCCAGAATATTGGTCAAGTGAAAGTGAGAGATTCTGATCTTCGTTGAGTATCTTAGCTCGTGCACCGCCAAAGTGATATCCATATCTTTGTTGAAGTTGCTTGCAAATGTTGTGGCCACTAGACTTGCCATGACTAGAATACTTCCACATTCTTTAAAGCTTAAATAACATGTTCCCTTCATTATTACTAATATATTGCTTTTGGTTTAATATCAGAGAGTAAGAGTATATATGAGAAATGTAGTTATTGGAAATGGATGTTATATATAGTGATGGTATTGTTGACAGTAAGCTCGTGGATATTGGAAGATAAATTGAGAAGGTGACTCAACTAGAAAGTGAAATAAAAAATGAATGAAACAGCTATTTTATATTCCATATTTAGTTGTTTATATTGTATTATAGCTAGACAAGGCTCATACCTCCCTCGGATGGCAAATAGCCAAATACTTAATAGAAATACGTAGTCTAATGCTTAACTTAACTCAATGATGAGATGATGGAGTTCATAGTATCAAGTTGAGGAATCAATTAGGCAACAATTAAATGCATAAATAATTAATCCCATAAAATCTGAAAGTTCATTAATTAATTAGATTTTATGATGATGATGATCATAATAATAATATTAATAATAATAATAACTAGCCTAGTACCCGCGCAATGCGGCGGAGGCAATAATATTATGTGACAACCGTCAAAAATCTCAGGTCAACACCGCACTTAAACTCCTAATACATTTATTTACGTTTACAGCACTCTAAAATCCTAGTGAAAAGTCTAGGTTACGACTCCTTAAGTACCGAAACCGTAAGTTACCGAAATCGCGTAACGTTCTACGAGATTTCTTAGCGGACTTTAAGACCGTGATAAACACAAAATTAGGTTACAAAGTGCCAAAGAAAACAAATGAAATTAAATTTCATAAGTCCTTATCATATCGCAAAAATCGTAATTTAACGGGAAATTCTGTAACTCGATAAACGCAACAGGAAATTGGTTAATTAACTCGCGAATGTCAATCGTGATCGAATCAAATACATTTTGATGAATGTTATAAACTTATAAAATAAAGTTTCATGACTCAAGCTTTAACCACAAAAACATCACAAAAATCGGAATTAACCGAAATTCCGTAACTCGGCGAACGCGACCCGAATCGAATAAACGAAACTCGAATCCGACAAACTAATACTTGAATATCCATTATAAATAATCTAAAATACAATTTGAAGTATTTTAGAAATTTAGAACATCAATTTTTATAACCCTAATATTAAGGATTAAAACAACACAATTTAAAGTCTTGAAATGTACAAGACTTGTGCAATTTTAATACAAATAAATACCACAACTAATACATATTATATTTTATCAAAAAAAAAAAAAAAAAAAAAAAAAAAAACTCCAAATTTTCATGCCAAAACCGGACCTCCCCTTCCCCCACTCAAATCCTTTCTTTTTCTTACAAAACTCCACTCACAATTTTAAGATTCCATGTAAAGCCTTCACCATTTTCACACACTTTCCTTCCATCATTTCCTCTCAATTCTCTCTCAAGAATACAGATATCTCCAACCCTCTTTCAACCAAATATCATCAATTTTAAAGTGTTCTTACACAAAAACAAAATATTAAAGGTATAACAAACCATCTCTAGCTTCCATTTCTTCATTTTCTTACTTTGATTCTCGTAGAAACTTGGATTTTATGCCTTTCTCATGGCTTAAATCTTCATACAAGGTTTGATGGTTTGTAGGTTACACCTTACACATACTCATGTGTTAAAAGAAGGCTAACCTATGATCAAACCGAAAATTCGACTTTTTAATGTTATAGAGTTTATTTACATGTTCTTGCAAAAATAAATTGTTTAAAATGTTAAAAATATGTTTATGTTTATGTAAAAAACATTTACATGCATAAAAGAAAAGGTTTCAATCATTGGATGAGGTCTAAAAATCGTTGGTAGTGAAAAACACACCAAAATGATCACCATTGTCTTATATGTAATCTGTCCAGATTTTGACCTCACTTGAAACGACTATAACTCAGTGAATAATGGTCCAAAAATCTTGATTTTTATTCTCGAATTTAGCTTAATGTCTTACCTTTAAAACCCCACTGATCTCACTCAAATCCATTGAGTATTCGACCTCCAAATGTATCACACAAAACTGATGCGCAAACAGTAACTTTTCAATGAGCACCTTGTTGTGATACTTGTTCATGGGTCTTAAGGTGTTCAATAAATCTAAGAAAAATTATTTTAGACTCTTAACATGTATATCTCAGTATTATAAAATTATAAGAATTTATCTTGGTGATTAAGTATTTTTAGAAAGTGCATGAACATCATGCATTATTTTAGTCTTGTAAAATGTAAATAATTGTGTTGTGATGATTCAAAAATACATAAGTGCTAGATAAAACTTCTTAAAATTTTGGGGATTATTTTTCTCAGTATCTAGATCACGAAAAGAGTCTTGAACATAAAAATGGGAATTTTTAGAAAAACAGAAGTATTTTTCCTAAATTAATGCAAATAAAGCCTATAAAAGGTGACATATTCATGAAAAATACTTTTGGACTCCAAATAATTATGGGAAAATTTCAGTGTCATTTTCTGAGGAAAATGACACTATGCTCAAAAATTTCACACTCTTTGGAAGTGTTTTGATGTGTTTTCCGATTTACGTCTCTTTAAAACGCATAATGTTGGGAACCTAAGTTCCAGTGCTCAAAATGACTTGAAAATTTTACAAAAACCTAAAAATGGGTAGAAAATTATATGGTAAAAATTCTATAATATTTCGTGAATAATTACTATTTTTCCCATAATTATGCCACTTATTAGACATAAAATGATTATAAATAATCCATAAGTCTAAAAATCCCCAAATTTTCATAGAAAATTTGTGATCTATATTTCATATTTCATACCAAGTTTGATAATTTTTAGATGTTGTATTCATGTATTTCCATTATTTTGTTCCCAACTCGAACAATTACAGACAACGTAAATTAAATGGAAATTCAAACTTTTACGGCACTTTGTAATTTAATCAGCTAGCTAAGCAATCCTAACAAACCGTATTAGTTGAGAAACTAATTAGAAACCTTGTGTTCTTAGGAATTGGATAGGAGTCAAACCCGGTCGGTACGCGCATTACATCTATCCGTACGCTCACGTTCAATAGTGAGTACACAGCCCCTCTTTTAACGCTTTACTTAAATGTTTTGGGGTGAAAAGCATGCTTATATGATTTGAATACTATGCTTATGCTATACTTGATGCTATGCTTATGCTTTGCTCGTTTTACAAATGCTATGCTCGATTTACAAATGCTATACTATGCTATGCTTAATTTCAAAATAATGTCGTGAATGTTTTCCGTTTATACAAACGTGATTATATGCTTGTTTTTCTATCGTATTTAAAGTCCCCGGTATATCTACACGACCATTAACTCTATACGAGCCAAATGATGCATATGAATAGTACTATTTGGGAGCGAAACCACCTCCCCACTCACGCGGCCACGTGAGTGCATCCCATCATCCTAAATGCCAACGATAGGGCATCTCTCTTTTGGGACAAAGGTTTATCGAATGTAGGTTTGGTTGTGGACTCAAGCATAATAACTCATTGTGACTATAGACATTATAACGTGATAGCATAGAAATTTCATAAACGACTATAAATGTATGACGTTTTGACATTTGAAATGACATTTCTTGGAAACTATAAACTTACGACCTGAGCTTTACAATGACTTTGTCATTTGAAACGATATTTCTTTGAAACTATAAACTTACGACCCGAGTTTTACAATGACTTTGTCATTTGAAACGATATTTCTTTGAAACTATGAACTTATGACCCGAACTTTACAATGACTTTGTCATCTGAAACAATATTTCTTTGAAACAATAAACTTACGACCCGAGCTTTACAATGACTTTGTCATTTGAAATGACATTTCTTTGAAACTATAAACCTTACAACCCGAACTTGACAATGACTTTGTCATTAGAAACCATATTTCTTTAAAACCATAAATTCTATAACCTGAGTTTTATACTATAAATCGTTGTGGTTTTGGACAATGATAAACGTGGTTTCATAATAACGTCTCGTATTCTTATGAACCTCGACATAATAATCTGTTGAGATTATAAACATTTTGACATTGATTTGATGATCCTTGGATATTATAAACGTAACTTGAACTTATTAAACACTACAACTTGAGTTTTATAAACGTAACTTGAACTTATTAAACACTACAACTTGAGTTTTATAAACGTGAATTGAACATTCCTTTGAAAATATGAGTGTGGCGTTATAAATGAATCACGACTTTTAATTGAGTTCCAAAGGGAATCGCTCATAAATGAAATTCGTACTTAAATAAACCTCTTTTGCGAACAGAACATCGAATCACGAATGAATCTAACTATCAAACGAGTATCGCTCTTAAATTAGCCTTGTTTTAATGAATTACTTTCATAATTATCCGCGCAATAGCGCTTGACTATCCTACAAATTGATTTTCAGATGATTATCGTCTTTGTATGAGCCTCGACACTAAATAGGCTACTTTTGCGAACTAATCACGTAGTAACGTGGAACTTTTAAACTAGACTTTGTAAACACTTGAAAATGGTTTTTCATTACACAAAACCTGTGTACTCACCAACTATGTTTCATAGTTGACCTGTTTACTTTTACATGCTTTTCAGGAATTAGTCACCACTTGTTTATTGAAGCTAAACCCGTTATATGATCTATGCTGCTGTAGCGTTACGAGATTCTCTTTTGGATGTAATCGCATGTTTAAATTATTTACTTTTGTGCTGTAAACGCTTGTAAGACTTTATGTAATGTATTAATTGTAGACCATTGAACGGTGATCTTTTGTAATTTTCGATTGTGAAATCATTGTACTGTTACATCTCGTGTTTCCGCTTTAGGGGGGTGTGACATATTATTCAACTATATATTCGGCGGTGAAATTGATTCGAATATACATCTTAGATCAAACAAATACTAATAATATGAAGTAATATGATGAACAACAGTTAAACAAAAAATCATAGAAAATAAACATGTCGCATGTCATTATATGTGGGTACATTAAGATACCATATTCATATGGTGACGTAAAAAAGAATATAAAAAGGTAGTAGAAAACAAAAATATACTTCAAATAGCAAAATCCAAACACGCATGAAGAGATTTGTTTCATATCCTTGATCATGAATTTATCTGCAATAATAAGAGATAGTTTGATATACGGATAGTGAAATAAGAAATAATATACATATACCGTAATAAAAAGAATCATAAAATCCATAATGATTAATTTAATTTGCGAAATATCTCCATATGTAGTTACAAAATGAAAGGTATGTAAACTAATTTGTAATGACATATTGCATTATAATGTTAAAAATAAACAACTTATTGTACTTTATTCATCATGGAAGACTTCTCGATATACCACGTTTGATGTATAGACACCTTCACGATTGAACTGTTTGACGGGTTTCACTAATACCTTGTTGTTATCACGTGATATTCCTCTCGACAACGCAACATAAAGTTGTCCATGCGAAAATACGGAGTCCGGCAGATAAACACCAACATTTGAAATTGTCCGTCCCTGGGCTTTATTTATCGACATAGCAAAGCTAAGCCGAATAGGATATTGTTTTCGCTTGAGTTTGAATGGAAACATGTCGCTTTCTGACGGGCACTAGGGAATTCTATGTATAAATACTCGTTTTTCGTAGTGCTGACCAACCACTATTTCTGCATTGATGACGTTTTGCTGAAAACTTCTACATATCAATCTAGTTCCATTACACAATCCATTAGATGGATCGAGATTGCGCAATAATATCAGCGGACATCCAACTTTTAGTCGAAGGCATAAGGGGGTAGACCACTATGAGTTTAGAAATTCACTGGGATAGTAATTATTCTTATCATCTTCTGCCTCATCGAAACTGTAGTATATTTTTTCCTCTCCTTGAAATCTACCGATCAACTGATCACTAATCTCGTCAACGTTATCATTTTTAGTTGATAATATCGCTCTAGAAATTATGTAATCTGCCGGCCTTTCGTTCATTTGAGAGATGGAAAAACTGCATTAATCAAACCCTCAATCGATTAATCTTTATCGTTGTAAGGAATAGCCATGTCATCAGGTATGCGAATAAAGGTTTCATTTAAAACCTCTTCGGCACCGTCACCAACTCGTAACAAAAAATTTGAAAACCATGGATTGGTCAAAGCCCTCATATTTATGGTTAAACACATTTTATTATCAAATGTCAAAGCGGTGACATTCGTAAGCTAGAGTCTACACTTAGTGCTCGTGTGTCACGTCTAAACATCGGCAAAACTTGTCTAAAATCACCTCCCAAAACCATTATCTTACCACCAAATGGGAGTCTCACACCCGTGATAGTTGCATCTTTGTCTTTGAAACAAAATAATCATTGTACCATTTTACCTTATAGCCATGTTAAAAAACACATCTTTATTACGAGTATTTTTTGTACTACATATATAAATGTATAAATATCAAAAAATGTGTTAAAAAACAATAAGCATATCCTAGAGTCAAATTTTTCCAAAGGCAGACAAGTGGGTGATTTGGTTTACACGTGTCAAACTAACAATTATGTTTTGTATATTGTGTAAGATAACTTTGTGTTTTCTTTGTATAATTTCTTTGGTTTCTTTTTGTTGTAGCTTGATTACGTTCTTTATAAATTATCATTCCACTTCAAACTCTATTTATTGATGGATCACGTGATTTTACACTATTTGGTTTCTGCAAGTTCGAATACTTTTTACATAGTAAATACAAAATGTAATCAGGTAAAGTGTGTACCACCATGTGATTCAAAGCACCATCACCCCCTATTTGCTCCATCTCTTCCTCAATTCATTTTCCCCCAGGAAAACCCTAAAATTATTTTTATTTCCTTCATTTAATTTTCACACACGCTAAAACACACTCAAAAACACATACTCATTTTTGTCTTCTATTACTGTAATTCTATTTCTGAAAAAAAGAAATTTGAACAACTGCAATGGTGTAAAACTCTAGGTTCGCCATAGATTCAAAGGTTAGTTTTTCATTTCATTAATTTTGTTACATCTTTTAGGATTTCATATTCAAAACTTTGTTTTTGATGATTATTCATGGGATTTCTTTCTTTTTTATTTTTTAGCTTTATCTTTGGTTGCATTTGGTAACAGTTTTGCTCCAAGGATCCAAGAAAGTCACCGAGTGAACTACTTACGCAATTTTATGAAATAAGGTCATCCTTTTTTCCTTAATTTCATTTGTTTGCTTGTTTTTACATATTTGTGTGTTAGGGTTTTCTTGAGGTAACTATAATTATCTTATTAAAAGCTTGGATATAATATTATATGATAATTTTTTGAACATGTTTGTTGGCTTATATATAATGCAGATTTTTTGGCTTCTATAGCCCCTGCTACACTCATGATTTAATTCCCTTTTTATATGCTTTACTTGAAAGGCATTTGAAAGAAAAACTGCGAGGAGTGTTTATAATTGCAAAAGATAAAAAACAACAATAGATAAAAGATTAAAAAGGATAATACTCCAAGGTATTACCAGCTTTATTACAAGATGAAGCATAAAAGTTTATTTTTAAAATAAGATAAAACTAAAAATAAGTAATGCAAATTGTTAGTCTTCATTGCTTTCATCAATGAGGCGATAAACTTTGTTATGTCTAAAAACAGAAATCTGATTTCTCCTTGTTCTCCTCACATTTTCCATAGATAAAATATCTTCTTCACCAGAACTATAGACATCAATGACTTCTCTATTTCTTTTTTTTTTAAATCTGAATATGAAATTAAAACACCATGAGCATAATATGGTGTAAAATTTTAATTTGTTTCTTTCATATAAATGATTGACAATTAAGCATATAAGTGTATAATATATATTTGTAGTATATTTGTAGTAGATGTGTTTAATTTGTTTGTTAGATATATATATGTGTGTATACATGTAGTTGTAGTAAGTGTCATATGTAAGCTAACAATTGATATTTTAAATTCAAGTGTTTACCTCATCGTTGATGTTCACATCAGTGTTTGCAGCAGAAGCCGAACCAGTAGCAAGAGTAGGAGAAGCTGAAACATTAGCATTAGCTGCATCAGTAGCCGAAGCAATAGTAAGAACAGCAGTATGAGCAGTTCCAACAGGAACTGCAGTAGCAGAATCATCAACATGGGCAGTAGCAGGATCAATTCCAACATGAGCAGCAAAGTGGACAGAATTGGTGTGTTTGTTTTCCAAATTCATTTTTTTTTTAGTTTATAATCGTGTGTTTCTTTGTGTTGTGATTTAATCATAATGTTCAATTGTTTATATAGTTTTAAAAATTGAGTTTAATTAGAATAACACCCACCCATCTCATGGTATCAGAGCCATGAACTAAGTTTTGGATTAGTATGCTCTGTGTCTACAGTCTTTGTACTGATCTCTCACATCAGAAAACCAAATACTTAGATATTGATTGTTGAAGAATAATTTTAATTATTTCTACTGGGTTCGTTGAAGGAAGTGTAAGTCGACAAAGGTGGTCGCAGTTGATTCCTCCGATATATTGTAGAAATATTATACTCTATTCTTCAAGTCAACCATGAGTTCTGATAAATACCTAAGCCCCTCCTCCAGTTTCCGCCAATCCTCTGCATCCAAAATAGATCAATTATATGAAATAACCTATGTTTCAGACGATTCAAAAATACCAATTTCCCAGATGCCAATAGTAAACCCTTACCAGGTATTTGCCAAACCCTCCACCTCCTTATCCAGAAAAGTAAAACAATTAATAGGATCTACCCCAAATAAACAAATAAGAGAGTATGTCCAAGCCTCTAAATTTGACATCATCAACACCATTGAGACAGTAAAAGCGTTGTGACATTCGATCATAATGCTTTTCAAGGTCTTTTTTCTAGAAGGAGCAACACTTCATTTTCAGATACTCTTCTCGTGCATGAATGGTATGTTCATAAGGATTGCCAATAAATTCTGAATAAATTATATTCATGAATTCTTCAGGCGACGAGGCTTGTTGGATCTGGAGTTGGCGGTATTCACCAAGACTGAGATACCAATCCCTGAGGCGACCCTGGAGTCGGGTTAAGAACCTTTTGATGACCATCTCCATAGAATAATATTGGAGTTCAGCAGAACACCATGTGAGCATTTCCACATTTCTTTCACGCCACTTGGATGGCGGGATATCATCAAAGGTGAACTGTTGTCTGGTGTCTGATCTAGGAGCAAACCTTTCTCGTTGAGGGGTTTCAAGGTCATCTGGATCGAACTGGACAGTTGATTCAGTAGTTTCAGGTTCTGGTTCTGTCATGAACAAATGTTCAAATGCCTCTGTTGGTTCAAAATCATCATCTTCTGTAATGGGACCCATAAAAGTTGTTACTTTTGGTTTTCTTTCTTGTGCAAGGGATTCCAGAAATGATGATATGGGGTTTGCCTTTTCTATGGGAATAAAATCTGGTGATTTAGAGGAGGCTACAATGGGAGAAGTTTCTTCCGAGAATTCTGGCTCATAATTGGATGTGGAACGATGAGAGCCTTGTATTTTTGGTTTTATTTTTGCTTGTTCTGAAGCCCAAAGGTTGAGTGAAGGTGAAGGCTCTTGTAGCGGTGATTGAGGTATTGGTTGTGGATCAAACGATACTCCAACAAAAGGAGTTGAGGGTAATCTCCAAGGATCATCAACCAAAGTTGAGATTCTTTTTTGTCTGTGTTGTCGTTCAAGATCTTGGAGTTGGGTTTTAAGGGTGTTCATTTATGCTTCTTTTCGAGAAAGAGAAACTGTGGTTTGGGATGTTGACGGAGCACGGACAGTTTGAATCAGGTCACGATGAAGTTCTTGTATTTTAAATCGTACTTCATTGATTATGCTCTCAAGTGACCTTACTTTAGAGGAAAGGTTATCTTGTGTCTTTGTGAGCTTGTTTTGTTGAGAGAGAATCTTCACAAGAACCTTATTTTGAGCTACTGCATTTTCACTTTGCCAATTTAAGGTGGCTTCTGCTGGGCTGATTATACAAGGTGCTCCTGTCGAGCTAATTGTGGTTGGCGTTTTGATCTTCCAGTCATGTCTTGTTCTATGTTCAGGAAACTCAAAGGATTTTAATGGAGGAAAATCATTTAAGTATTCTTGCATACTAGAACTTGAGGGATCTTTAGTGATCGGATAACAACAAACTGGTTGTTGAGATGATGGAATTGGCGAGACTGTTGGATAAAATGGAGATGGGTGTAGGACCTTGTCTTTATGGATTATGGATAAAGCCTTTTGGTGATATGGGGAAAGGTTGGATGGAGGAAATGAGTTACAAGGTTGTGGTGGTGTTTTGAGTTTGTCAGAGTAAATGACGTAATAGTCAAATTTACCTGAATGTTCACCAAGAAGTCCTACTGAGGGGTCACCATTTTCATATCTCCTTTTAAGCCTTTGTTGAGAAGAATTTCTTTTCTTTAGGATATCTTCATCCATTTCAACTTTGTAAGCTTCTTCTAAACAATCTTCACAGTCACACACATCATACTCTATGTGTTTTATAGGCCGCTCGATTTTTTCGATCATATGGATTCCCGTTGGGAAAACATTTGGTGATTCGTTGATAGGCCTTGGTGAAGAAAACTTGAGTTCTACAAGTCCATTTTCATGCCTGATAAACTCAGGAGCAGTTGTTGTCCTGACTGGAGCTTGGTGTATCTGCTCGTAATTTGTTATCCAATTTTCTGGGAGGAGTTTCACCAGTTCATCTCTTGATAACTGCTTGGGGACATATGTGCATGTTGGTCTTGCATTTGAGTCGATATCAATGTACAATGCTTCACCTGCATTTTCTTGTCCTGGGACCATGATGTCTAACGAGTGATTTTGGACTCTCTAGGCCATCTGGTAGTGAAACGTTGCTTGGAAAGTATTCACTTGGGGAGTGCCACCAATTTGTATTTGTGCTTTGAGAGCCGTAAATAACGATGGATCATTAAGTGGCATGTTGAAATTTGGGTAGAAAGTAACAAAAACTGTTCCAGCATTTAATGTTGTTTGTATCGTACCAATACAAGCATGTTGGTATTCTACAAATCTTGTATCGAGAAGAGCAATTCGTGAATAGGCTGGTAATCCTTTTCTACCGTGAAATGTGAGTGCCAACATTATCGCTCCAAAGTGAATATGAGTGTACCCTTGAGACAAACAATGTCTAGGGAGATCTTGTGGTATACATAACGGAACTAAGTGTTCTGTTTGAGAGGCTGGTAGCTGATGAGAGTCAAATTTAAAGGCTTGGACATACTCTTTTATTTGTTTATTTGGGGTAGATCCTATTAATTGTTTTACTTTTCTGGATAAGGAGGTGGAGGGTTTGACAAATACCTGGTAAGGGGCCTAGTGATTGTGTTTTAAAAATAAGTATAATTTTCAAAATATTTGAAGGTGTGACTATGTGAGATGTTTGTATATTCATTGAAATTTGATTATAATTAGAGAATAATTTTACCAATTACACAAAGAAAACCGTGTGTGAGATTTGACTTTTAAAGATATTGTGCAGATGTTTTAAAGATTTGCCGGATGGTAATATTGATCCCTGCATAACAAACTATTAGTTTAATTAGACTATAGTATTTTTAGTTATCTATTACGTTGACTTTATATAAGGGTATAATGGGATTTTCCCATCTCCCTTTTTAAGTTTTAAAGGAAAATTGATGAATGTTTAATAAAGGGTTTTAGATCATTATTATTATTATTATTATTATTATTATTATTATAATTATTATTTTTATTACTTTTATATTATAATTATAAATATAAGAATTAAGAAACAAATCGACAAAATTTATGAGCAGAATTAACAATTGTTGACATTCATATTATTTGCAGTTTGTCAAAAAGATGCATTAGGATTGAAACTTAACTGAAATAAATATTGCATAATATTTTTAACTATAATAAACTAGTAATTAAAAGGTTACTATAATAATTAGAGCAAGGACTATATCTTAGTGTCGATTATTTTAGTGCTAATTATCAGGGCTGACTCGCTTGATGAGTATCGGTGGCACATGACATCAGTGACTTTAACTGAGTAGTGTAATTTTTATAGGGTTTCTATTAGTTACACCATTATATTAATTAATGGGTTAATTGTTTTGTTATGTATTCAACTTTACATTTTTTACTATTGTATGTAACCACCTTTTAAAAGTGCTATTGTGTGTATTGAACTTTACAACTTCGTATATTGTATGTAACGGGTGACCGGATAAGCAGGTATCCGGTTTTTCCTCTTGAAAAAATGTCTATTGTATGTATCGAACTTTTTAAAAATGTCTATTGTATGTATCAAACTTTGTAAAAAAATATCTATTGTATGTATCGAACTTTGTAAAAATGTCTATTGTATGTATCGAAACCGGTAGTTCCGGTCATCCGATCACCCGGTACATATAATATACGAAATTGTAAAGTTCAATACATACAATAGCAAGTTTTAAAGGTGGTTACATACAATAGTAAAAAATGTAAAGTTAGATACATAATGAAACAATTAACCCTTAATTAATTGCCACTAGTGATTTGAGCCGATTAGTGTAATTCTTTTAGTTATTATATTTGTGACACCGATAATCAAAAATCCTGAGTCCGCCACTGCTAATTATTATGTTATTGCTCTATTCAGTTTGTGTCTAAATTAAGCTATCCGTCTCATTATTAAACAAATATTTTAGATTTAGATAAGAGATTACCATCGAAAACTCTTACTAACGTGTATATACATGTATTAAAAAGTAACACATTTCTATAAAAGATGGCATATAGTTTTTTTAATTGTGTAATTGTAGTCCCAAGTTACCAAAATTAGCACGTTGTTGCCTGGTTTCTCCCTTTTAGGGACACGTAATTGCAATCCGAGGAAGGTAGACAGTGTGGAATCCCATGTACTAAATTTACCTCTAGACAGCTGTTTCATTGCAGGGATAAGATTAGTTCACAAGTGAATAATATATATATTTGTTATGTTTGTTCACCATTTAAGTTCAAAATTCTATTTACCAATACCCACGAGGCTTCCTCTTGCACATTGCATGTCAACGAAACTACAGCTGTTAGTATATACTTCAATTAAAAAACACAAAAATGGAACGTTCAAGCCATGAAAGTTGTGTAGTTATTATACTCATCATGGCAAGTCTAACATCAGTACTAGCAGGCAACTTTTACGACGATATGGACATCACTTTTGGCGGCTCACAAACTAACATACTCAAAGGAGGTGATCAGGATCTTATTGTTTCAAATGACTCGTATTCTAGTTCAGGGTTCCAGTTGAAGCGTGGGTACCTAGTTGGAAGGTTCGATATGCAGTTAAACTTGGTCGCTGGCAACTCCCAACTTTTTACGGAACATATTGATGAAGAAACCAAAGAGCCATTGGTCTAGCATTATCGAGATGATCTTTTGCGAGTTCAACTCCCAAGATCGGGACACAAATGTAAATAATATCTGTGGATAAATGTATATATTTATGATAGTCTTGTTTTACTATTTGTCTCTGAAAAAAAGAAAAAGTGAACGAGAACTCTGTTCATGTTCACTAATTTAATCAACCAAATGGATTTATTGGTTCATGTTTGAACATAAGCAACTTATATCAAAGAAATCTATAAACATTAACCTTTCACCGACTCAATCATTCTCTGCTGATACAATGAGCAAGCAAAGGAAGAGATCGCATTTTAACAGTTGGTCAATTAACTTTCCATATGCATTGTTGAACCTTTTGTCCATATGAAATATAAAAACTGCGCAACCATATCACTCGCTAGTTCGACGTTCATTACTCAACACTTCTTATAATGAACAGTGCAACTCCGTCATCAGGCATGTTGATTGTCTATCAATACATATTTCCTGTCCACAAGATATGATCCCATCCAGTATATATAAAAGCCTGCAAGCATGTAAGGTGTTTCTTTTTTGGGTTCCTGATAACCCAGAACCTAGCATTGTTCATGAGATGTAGATTTTTAGTCCTCTTCATCAATCAGAATAGTTGATTGGTTGCAAACACCCGCATCATTTAAAGATGACATGTCATCATCAAGCAAAGTAGGTAGCGGTGAACCCTGCAAATCACAAAAACAACAAAACCACAATAAGAGAAGTAACATCTTCAGAAGAGATAAGAGGGTGGCATGAACACTTGTACAGTCAAAACATTTGGTCAAAGACAAACCTCTTCTTGAAGATATAATAGTGGCTTGAAAAACTTTAATTTGAAGAAGCTCAGGCAAAGAGTCTTCAGCTTGCCAACCTAAGAAAAAAAGAATTGTGATAAACACATTATGGGTAAGACTAAGAATGAAAGGAGGAAATAATTAAACAGAAAAATGTATAGTTACAGTGGTGGTTGCTGGCAGCTTTTTTGTTAATGGAGGTTTTTCACCGATTGATGGTCCAACACACTTCAGAGTAACAGCTGCTAAGAACAGTGGTAAGAGCCAGACAAACTGATAACTTGGTACATTTGATTTACACAAAGCACAAGGACTTTGTGGACTATTTGTCAAAGATTTAAAATGCTGTACATTCTACCGAAATCAGTACAAATAATTTCTTTGTAATGATGATAATGGACAAATGGGTGGTTTAACATGATAATTATATGAAAACGTTGCACTAAGAAAGAAGAACAAAAAGGCACAAGGTAGTCAAAGAAATAGATTCATACTAATTAGTCCAGTAGCCATTTTCTGAGGGCCTGATGGACCATTTGAAGGCCTTTCATCCTCAATTCCGTGAAATGCTTTGAGCTCAGTGAATCTGATGTTGAGTTTAAGATGAAATAAGTAGAAGGATCGTTGCACAAATACAACAGAGAATATATTATATAAAATGGATTTCTAAAGGAGACGTCACTTAAGGATGTATAGGTAAACAATTAATATCATCGAACAATATTTTGAAAAGATACAGCCAGACTTTACATTAATAATCTTTATACATGCAAGCTGTTGGCCTTCTAGACTGTCTAATTCAAAATTACCTTGGGTGTAGTGTCTTGATGTCTTCCAAATTTTGATGTGGCTTTGACATTACCAAGCGTACATACCTGCATAATATATAATAGCTTTGACCTAGCCAATGACCAATATGAAATGGTAGGCTAATTCTGTAGCATGCAGCTGTACCGTATTACAGACTAAAATAATTTTTAAATCAAGAAAAATAAATGTACCTAATCTCAGAGTCTTTGCGCTCTCGAGGAATAATCTGATAAATGACAATATGATAACTTATTTAGCATAAATGACTTTTAGATAACAATATATGTGCCCCATATATGATATTATCATCACCTCACTCCCATTTAATATTTTAACTTTGGCTAAACAAGCAATCAAAGCAAATCTTGCAATTCCATCTCTCTTTGGATCAGTTGCTGGATTCTCAGAACACCTGATATCCTGCACATAGAAATCATAACATCAATATATTCTATTTTACTTTTCATCTTTATTTTGCGGTTGATTTACAATTTACAACTAGCGCCTAATTTTTCAGTAATAATACATTAAATTTATACTCTAGCTAAAAGTTATTTCTAATATTGCTATTATCAAGTAGAATTTATATTGATGATTATCTTTGAACTTGTTCCACTTCCATCTTCTTTTAAAAGTTATCTTTAATTTTACTTGACCCAACTTATGTCGTTGCAATATGTCCACCAATTATGTATCATATTCAACAAATTTCAATTTTATGACTTACGACAATAAGAATAGTTCTATCAATTACTTTATGCTTTCATGAAAATTGTATAGATTTATCATTCACTCTCAAATGGCAGATTATTTGAAAAGATGAAGAAGGTTATTTAGTAGACAAAAGCATTCTTACAAGGCACGTGTTACACATGAATTCAGTGTTATTCTTAAAGGTAACATAGGCTACAATTTGGTTTTCAGGTTTCGGAGTAAAGAACAATATTATATAAAGCATAACAGACAAGATAACCATACCACTAAGGCAGGAAAAGAGTTTAGTGCATCAACAGAAGCTACATCCTTGATTTTATTACTTCCTAAACATTGCAAATTATAAACAAGTCAATATTATTGAAGCAAAATCATATAACCAGAATAAGTAAGTTGGATATACAGAAATATAATTACCAATGAGTAGGCAACGCAAACTTTGGAAAGGCTTATATGGCAGTTCATCTGTAGTGGGGTACCAAATGCGCTCTATGTTGTTTTTATTTAGATGAAGCTGCTCCAAACTGAATGAAGAAACCACAAATTCAAGGACTAACATCATACGAGCCTTAAAAAAATCTCGTTAGAAGCAAAATGATTTTGCCTCCTCATACCATTTCAGTTGTGAAAGCTTCAAGATTTCACCCCAATCAGCTATATGGTTATCTTCCAAGTTAAGAACCCGCAAACAGTCAAATCCTTGCACTATATTGGATGACGTAGGCTGGGTGAAAGAAGATGAAAATGCTATTAGCGTTGTATGCAACAGATTAGAGGTGGCAATTTCGACCCATTTACTTGAGAAAGGTTTGATTTGGAGGATGTTCTATCTCATACAAGTCAAATAAAAAAATATAGCTGTATGGGAAACGGGTTGAAAAACGTCCAAAGTATATTTGTGTTACATACAACTTCCTACATCGTTTTATTGAAATCAAAACTGACAGTTTAATTATTTATATAAAAAAGGCAAAAAGTGTTCGCAGGTCCCTTTGAAAGCAACTGTGTTTTTGACCTGTTACCCGACCGACTGACCCACCCATATATAACACACTATCTAGAAGACCAAGTTTGAGGTAAGGACATCATTAAGATGAAGATATTACGGACTGTAATCTCCCTCAACTTATTTCCCATTAGATGTAGTTCTTCAATGACTTTCAGTGAATCTTTAAGTACTTCAACCTGCAAACTCAAGTAAATTTCAGTAAAATACGCGGTACTTAAAAGCTATAGCAAAGCCAAATAAAAGTAAGAAAAACATTGCTTGCCTGAGACCAATTTATGGAAGCATTATTTAAAACTAAAAGCCGGAGATTCTTTAGGTCAGAGACTCCCACTATAACGTGTGACATCATATTGTTCGTCAAATTAAGTGCTGTAAGGGCTGGCAACCCGCTACAGATGGCAGCAACATCCTGCCATACGTAGTCAACTTAACTTGGCATCAAGGAGATAGTCAAAATACACATTGATAAATGACATGCACTATGCAAGTATAGAAGATGACTATGATAAAGATCACAATATCAGTATTAATCCTAGCTTCCTTGATTTACATTGGATTGCCATTAACAATTAAAATTTCACTGTTCCACATGTACCATCAATCCTAACAAATATGTGAATGTATATTGGTAAGTAGAGGAAACATACTTGCCAGTCAGAAAGCAGATTCCAGTTAAATCGAGCTCCTTTAGATCTGCAAAAACATACATAGTTGTAATGGTACATGACTAGGTGCAAATACATGTTGATGGTTATCACTGAGTTATTCAACATAGTGAATATCCCCACTCACACTTAGCACAATTGTCAAAACAAGTCTTGAGCTCATCAAATAGGTAAAGTTGATATTGTTATAAACCAGCAATGTCAAAGAAAGACAAATCAACCTTCTATACCATTATCAAGCACACGTATATAGATCAAGTCGATCACCAAAGAAGAAACGATAAAAGTACGGAGGAAGATAAACGGGCATAAGACTAACTACGTTGTAGTTTGATTAAAGAGAGGACCACCATAAGCCTAGAATAAGAATACCTAATGAAATTTATAACTCCTATATCCTTCAACACCTCTATCCAATTCCTAGGTCAATAAACATTAGTTTATCACAAACAACAATCCATGTTACAACAACCTAAGCAAGCTTTAAGTTTACAATTCTATATCAGTTTCACCAAGAGGCAGTTTATGCTAGCATATGCAAAAAAATCCTGAAGTCCCATAAAACCATTCTAGGAAATATGAATTTTTGCATCCTTAATATCATATAAAATTTTACACACATGTCATCCCCATACTTCAAATAGTATTATCAAGGCGAATTTAACAAATTCCAACTTCCACATCCAAATGTTGTCAAAAACTATCATTGTATTCAAGTTAACCAAGTTTACAGCCAAACTAGGGAAAATGCTAAACAATTCAGGAGGTCCGTAGTTGTGCATTTCCAAACTGATTACTGAGATAGGAATAACCAGAATCCAATACTCATAGAGAGAATGGCACATAATATTACATCTATCTCAATAGCCAATCTTTCTTTCACCATCTTTCTACAAAAGAACTGAAACTTACTTGGTAAAGTTTTACTAATTTGAAAAGGGTCCCCAGCAGAACTAACCCCTAAATATGACAACGCTGCACCAGGCAACTCCTCAAATCGACCCAATATATCTTCAATCTTATCTTTACCCACCAACTGAACATTTACTCGTTTGTGGCTAGCAGAAAGAACATACATTTCATCTGTAAACATCAACAACAACAAAAACAGCAATCATATCAACTAATAATAATAATAAAAACCACTCTTCCCTATCCCGTTAATAGCAAAAAGCTTATCGCAACAAAATATAACAACTTTTTCCCAGATTATAGCCATTATATCTAATAAACTATCTTTTACGTTTTATACTGTTACCAAAGTAATGATCTTCTATAGTAGTTAAATTTAAAATGGTGATGTGGGCATCATAAAAACCGTGCCAGCTCTCCAGTATTAACTGTCGCTATATAAGGTCACTTGGACACTTATAGAGCAGTAAAAACTAAAATGGTTACGCAGAAATCATGAAAAACTGGTGCCACCTCACCAATTTTAGCTGCTATAGATGGTCTTGCATACTGATATAGCAGTTTAAATTAAAATGGTAACACGGACATCATACAAAACAGGTGCGACCTCACCAGTTTCAGCTACTAGAGAAGGTCATTTGCATCTTAAATAGCAGTTAAAATTATAATTGTGACGTGGACAACATAAAACTAGTGCCACCTCACCAGTTTTAGCTGCTACAGAAAGTCACTTGCATACTTATTTAGCAGTTACAATTAAAAATGTTGCCGTGAAAATCATAAAAATCCGGTGCCACCTCACCAATTTCATCTGTGTTTATATAAAAAGTGACTAGCATACTCATGTAACGGAAATATTAGTGTATCAAATCAAAAACGTATTAATAAATAAATGAATAACATACATGATACATACCCAATTCTTCTTTAGTGGAACTTGTACGGTATCGCAAATCTAGGGCTTGTAAAAGCGTAACGCCGGTGGTCAAGTTGTGTGGGCGAGCGAATGAACCTGATTTAGGGAACTGAGCATTGAAATAGCGAACACCGTTGATTGATCCATCATGTTTTCCGTCACAATTGTCCCAATCGACACCGATCCAGTCGCCGGAATAGCCTACTACTTGTCCGACGTATTTCACGGTGCCGATCCGGCGACAGTCTCCGCTCCAATGGACTCGTTGGCCGATTTTAAAGTCGCATTGGTGTTTGGTTTCTGAGGTTTGCATTTTGGTCAGTGATTTAGAATAGTAGCATTGTTGAAAACATATATAGATGTTTTTTGAATTTTAAGCTTAGCACGGAGAAATATAATCTATCTATACTTCTATATATGTATCTTCTATATCTATATCTATATCTATACTTCTATATCTCACTGTCTATCTAAACTCTAATGTAGTTTCTCCCGTGACGGATCAATGCGGTGGGTGAAATCCACTAATATACATATAAACGATAATCAACGAATAAGACGAATATATAAGACGAATATATAAGGAATACGAATATTAATCTTTATTGAATATAAATTCGGTTACATTCAAACTAAGACAAGAACTCTCTATATTATACTTTATGCAAATTTGCACTAAGCAATATAGACTGAATTCACGAACACACCGATCACTTTTTCTATCTTCTCTTTTTTTTCAACCTACGGATATATGTATATATACTAGTCAAGTTCATATGGACTGGGCCCCATGAACTTGGCTCGCTTCGAAGTTCATAAGAACTTGTCTAAGTTCGTACCTACTTCCTAAGTTCGTACGAATATACATACAAGACAAAAGTAACAATTACAATGATTATCAAAATGATCTATTACAAACTAGACGATGTTGTCACACAAGATGTACCAACATATACTATATACTAAGCAGGAGTTACAAAGTTTCTAAGACTACTCCCATCAAAGTGCGTTGGTTTCAACCGACGCCGATAACACCGCCGCATCGGTAGGTATGTTTATAAGTTTGGGTCGGTTTACCGACGAAGTAGGCAATGCGTTTATGGAGTCCGCTTTTGTTTTCTTTTTATTTTTGTTTTATTTGACCGTTACGAAAATAATACCATTTTTTGAAGAAAAAAAATTGTTTTTTACCCACTTTTTTCCAACCTTTTCACTCTTATAAATGTACATACTTTAAACACATACTTTTCACACCTCTACAACTACAAACACTTATTTCTCACATTTTATATACACACACCAACAATTATTCACACTGTAATTAATAAAAATGTCTAAACAACCACAATTATTCCCAATCAAGATCCGATTATTTTTTTCAAAACTTATACGTCTTCGGCACCTCAATCGAGCAATTCGCCAATTAACTTCAATTTTTTCACAATACTCACAATACGACTTCCAACAACTCACAATACTAATACCCAAACCAAAATCAATTCCAAAACCAACAAAACTTACAATACCAATACCTACAAACACCACTTAACCAAAACTCAATTCCAAACATACAAACACCACTTCATGATCCATCTTAATTCCAAACAGAAACAAAAATTAGTTAAATGGACATACAATGAATGCAGAACATTGGCCAAGCGATGGTTCGACACTTCCCATAATTGTGTACAAGGAAATTCGCAAATAGAATCAAGTTTTTGGAAGAAAATAGAAAAGGCTTATAATTCTGAGTTGGTCAGAAACGTAATAAACATCAAC
This sequence comes from Logfia minima, assembly GCA_963921325.1. Taxonomy (NCBI): domain Eukaryota; kingdom Viridiplantae; phylum Streptophyta; class Magnoliopsida; order Asterales; family Asteraceae; genus Logfia; species Logfia minima. The sequence continues at coordinate 10,226,259 of OY992771.1, read as the reverse complement.
TAATCGCCAAATGGAACAAAATTCAGAAAGATGTCGAGGTATTCATGGCCAACGTCGAAAAGTATAACGAGCCTCGGTCAAGCGGGTTCAAGGACGAAGACATTTTGAGGAGAGTCTGTGACCACTTCAAGTAATAAGTCGGTAGGAACCTCATTTACAAGCAAGCGTGGCTCGGACTAAAAGATGTCCAAAAGTTCTAAAACGAGCTCGGTGTCATGAACAGCAAATGAGTATTTCCAAAATGACCCAGGACCGATCAATTTAGACGAGAACGAAAACCAGCCCGAATCCCAACCCGACTGGCCCGCTTACGGCCACAATGCAAGGGTTATTCCAAGACGACCTGATTCATTGTCTACCCGGTCGTATGACAAGTCGGAAAAGTAAAAAAAGTTCGGGTTCATCGGATGCAACTTCGTCATGAGATTCGAGCGACGAGACCCGTGCGGCACTTTTGCAATCCATAAGAATCCAACAAGAAACTTTGCAAACTATTAAGGAGGCTACGAAGCAAAAAAAAAAATGATGTTCAAAGCTTGGAGTTTTCTCCAGAAACCGATAGCGACGAGTAGAAAAGAATCCGAATTAAAATTACTCGAAGAAGCTAGGGAAAACATGGTATGCAAGTATCTATCGGATTTTTAAACGATGTTTGGTTTGAGTTCGCGACAAAGAGGGTTCTCTGATAAAGACTAGACTAGTATTTTAAATTTAGTTTGAGTATTTTTAATTATTGTTATATTTTATTTAAATTGATGCAATCTTTTATTTTAATTAATTAAGGTAAGGTTTCTAATTTTAATAAAATTGTTTTATTTAAATTAATGTGGGGCCCAATAATTAAAATGACACAGTTACTTTTAATAGTTTTATGTTAATTTGAAAAATGATAATGTAACGGTGATGTAACCCTAACTAATATAAAATTGACATCGTTAAAAGTGATCTAAGGATAACTTGACATCCTCTTTGAGCATGAATTTGATAATCTAGCTTAAGAGAAGTGATAATTTTCTATAATTATCTTCCCACGGTACATATAATTATATATACGCTTACCCTGGAAATAGAAAGCGTAATTTACTTTAATTTGATTTTTAATCTATTGTAGCTGCGATTGTGTAGGTTTGTTTAGTGGACTTTAAGAAAGGCATAGAAAGGGTGATTCACTTTAATCTCAGAGGCCACTGGATGATTGTCTATGCACTTAGTTGCTCTTTGTAATTGGTTAGAATGGATTGTATCCATAGTGATCAAGATATATAGTCCATATATTTGAGTTCTATGACATTATATTTTCTTTTAATCCATTTTTGTTGTAATAACTCCTAGTTTTCTTTAATAAAATCAATATGCTGAATTGTTATACTAATATTATTATTACAAACAAATCATTCAATTGCATGCCTTATATAACTTTTATGAAGTAAGATACCATTCGAAATATACGATTTAAATATTTACTAATTTGCACAAAAGTCTTCATTTGTCTATTATTTTACATTCTAATCATATTCAATACTCAATATTCTAATTAATTCGATTGTTACCTAAAATTCAATCTACGTTTTAATTTTATTTTTGAGATTATATATCTGAAGTTCATTCAAGTATATCATTTTATTTTTGTAGGCCACTCATTTTTAAAAACAATTTTGTAAGTCATCCAAATTTGTATGTTGTTCTATGTAACTTAAATTCAACTAAAAATTCATTGAAATTTTTTGAAATGACACAAATATCCCTTTATTTATTAATTAATGTTATTTATATCATTTTAATTTTATTCAAATAGAAGGGTATTTGTATCGTTTTACATTTTTATGATGAGTTTTTAGTCTGATTTGATATATATGAAACAACATATAAATATGTGTGGCCTACAAAATAATTTTTAAATTTAAATGGCCTACAAAAATAAAATAATATATTTAAGTGATCTCCAAAATATTATTCATCTATTGTTAGGCTAAAATGCAAGTTGCAAAACATAATTATAATAGTCATTAGAAACTTTTTTCTTTCTATTTTAATGATTACATGAATGTATGAGTAAATTGCATATAAAATGTAATAATCAAACATCATTACTAAAACTTACTTTATATTTCTTATACTTACATGATTTCCGAATAATATTATAATTTTATTTTATGTCGAACTAATATTGTAACGAGTCATTAAACTAGTTATTTTAATTAATGTAAGAGTGTCACTCATCACTAACGTAACAAACTACCCTATTTTAGGTTTAAAGAAAAAATTAATAGTATTTTAAACAAAAGAAAATCTCCAATATATTTCAATAGATCTTTAGAATTGAGTTTATTAAAATATGAATTTTTTTGAAAGTATGAAAGTATCAATAAGATTGTATCATTTGACACAAAACCCATTTCTCTCATTTTTTAAAAAAATTGAATATCTCAAAAACGGTAAGTCAAAAAATAATAAAAATTACACCATAATAATCGTCATTTTTTTTCTTTTCGATTTAAGATCTCACAAGGTATACTTTCGACGATTTTTTTTTTTTCATTTTTTGTAAGTTAACACATGTGTTATCAATGACTATCACATGTGTTACAATCGATAGTCGGTGCTAACACATGTGATAGTCGCCGGTAACACATGTGTTATTTGTTTATAACACATGTGTTACTAATTTTCAAAACTCACCAAAAAATGGAAAAAGAAATTCTTTGATAGTATATGTCATGTGGGATCTTAAATCAAAGAGAAGAAAACGATGATTCTTATGGTGTAACTTTTATTATTTTTTGAGATATTTAATTTTTAAGAATGTTGAGGTTTTATTTTTTTTGATCAAGATCAACGGTTGAGATTTTTACTCCCATAATTTTAAAAAATCTTATACTTAGAGTGAATTTTGTCTAAATCTCTAATGCTTTTTAATAGATTTAAAATATAATATTCAACAATATAATATTAAAAATTTTATATGATCATTAAAAATTTTATTGAAAAATATAAATTGTATTTCTTTTTGCTTTATAAACAATTATTATTATTATAATTTGCAAAATATACAAGTGTTCAACGTGTCAAATGAAAGTTAACTTAAGTAACTCATACTTAACATTAACCGGGAACAACACCTATTACGTTCAATGATGACACATAAATTTCACCCATCCGCTCTCTTATTGTTCACTAATTAATTTTTCATGTCTATCAAATATCAATATATCTTTAGACATACTTTTAAGTACATAAATTAGGAATAATTATTACTTTCTAATATCAATAATACATCAATATATCTTTAGACGTACATTTAAGCACATAAATTAGAAATAGCTATTACTTTGTTATACCAGTACGGCGATAATACCTCGAGTGTGAATTGTCACACTTTGCATTAATGGCTCTCTCTCAATGCTTGTATGTTTATTTCTCTTTCATTTAAAAAGTTTAGAACTAATAAATGAAAAGTTTAGAACTAATTACGTAGCATTTCGTCTTATCACGATCATAATATTGTTTGTAGGCACTCAACTTCTTTTTGGTAATCACACGAGGATTTTCTAGGTCTGTACAACTCTCGCTTGAACACGCTTAACTGCAGAGTTTTCACATCAATAGTGCTTGTGGATCCTAAACGCCTTGTGTCTAATAAGGAGGATATTTATCTTGTAACCTTACGATTTCTCATATCCACGTAGAATTCGCCTAATATGTTACAAATTAACACATCTTTGTCTATTCATACAACATTAATATTAGGAGGATAAGTATGAGGATTAGGTAGGATGTTAAATTATTTTTCTAAAATAAATTATAAAATAACTAAAACAAAGAAAACTAAAACTTAACTTTTATTGGGAGATTTAAACATCATTTGACAAAAGGGTTCTTTAATTGCATTCATGTTGAGTTCTTCACGATTATTTCGGTTTATAGTTATAAAATCTAATGAGGGACACATATAAGCCCTCGATTTTGTAGATCATTGTAGAGCCATAATCCAAAAAAGTATCACTACTTGTTAAAGGCCCAAAAGTTTAAGATTAGCAAATTTCAATCTTGATTTTCTATTATTATACAAAGTTTTTGTTTTATATAAAGTCATTGTTTGCATTTATTTAGTGTAGGCATCAAATGGAAACGTAGCGGGCTAAAGCTGGAACAATAAACTTTTTTTTGAACGGCTGGATTATATTAAAACTAGCAAGAAGCTAGCAAAAACAATTACAAAATAGAGTTAAAGTAAAGGGTTTTGGATCCCGTTGGACTTAGAAACCTTACAATTTCTATTTCTAGAAGAATACCACAAAAATAAAACATCAACAATTTGATCTAATAAATCTTTTTGGACCATCTTCTTGTACCCGAAGATTTTGTTGGAACAATAAACTTAAAATGCAAAACTTTATGGAGTCGAGGGATTGGATTGTAAGTGCGTGAAAGATAAGGACTGAAGTGAAGATAGGTTAATTAAGTCGGTCAACATGAAAATGTATACTCTTTTAATAAATGATAAGAAAAAATGTGATGATTTATTGACCAGATGCTATGTATCTCTTTTTGGTTAGTCTGGTTCATCTCTTTACCAGTTAGAGAGTATGTATCTTTAGTTTTTCGTATGATGAATTTATATTCTTTTAATACTTGAGTATGATTGTAGGTGAGTTTTTAGTTGTAAATTGTTAATCGTTTTGAGGTTATTACAAGAGCAGTTACTCACCATTTATATTATGTGTTCTTGAGGTTTATTTCCTCATTCTTGTTCAATTCTAGTTTCTTATCACAATACCTAATCCCGCATCAGCTTGGATGGTTCATCATCGGGATTGACTATTGCGATCATAGAAGACCACATCGGCTTGGATGGTTTATCGTCGGGATATCATGAGTTATTCTGATTATCTTTGCATGTTGCAATATTTTGACGGAGGTCTAAAAAGACCATAGTGATTGTGGTAATTCATGGGTTCGATGTCTATTTGTGATTTTATTAGAAAAGGATACCATGGGTTGAGAAAGATTACAAAAACTATATTATCTCAATACTTGCACAATTTTTTTTTGAATACAAGACTTTATACTCATAAACCCGAGGTGTAACGAATGCGTGATTAAAATGGCTCCGTTGTTTATGATCAACATGAAGATGAAATTAATTGGGGAATCATCGATTCATACAAATGGGACGGGATCACGGGATTGATTTCATAAAAAATATGGAGTATCACCGTAGTAAGTGGCCAAAAGGATTAGAGAATAATTTTGAAATTTATATAGCTTAATACTTTATGATAAACACGAAGAATAATTGTAACATTGGTCTAGTGGTAGAATAGTATCCCGCTGCCGTATAGACTCGGGTTCGATCGTGCTGGTGCATTTTCTTTTTACTCTAAATCAAAGTAACTTTGATGGTTTAAATAAATAAGAGAACAATTAATCGCATAATTGGTTCTATGGTGTAGTGGTTAGCACTCTGGACTTTGAATCCAGCGACCTGGGTTCGACTCCCGGTAGGACCTTTTTATTTGTCTCTATTTCCTGTACATATATAGCGAGATGTTAAATTGAGTTCAATCTAATAATATCATATTTTAGGTAAACTGGATCTAAGTTGATAGAAAGAATATAACTCATTATTTTTTATTCAGGTAAATATAAAGGGAATTGGTTCTAATCAAGGAGCTTCTGAAGTTTTTAACAACAATTTACATTTACAGTATCAAATTATAAGATAAGAACATATGTAGTAATACCCCTTATTCCGTCCTGTCCATTTATTATTTTTGTTTATAAAAAAAGAATGTTAATTTGCAAAATGTAACAATACAAAATTATTAGATTTTATATTTTACCCCCATTTATAAATTTAAATTATTTAGTTTTTAATAACTTTCAATTAAATTTGCTCTAAATATAAAAGTAAATTGACACTTCATTGATCTATTATAAATCAAAGAAAGTTTACTGAGAGAGGAGAAAGTAGAGGTGTCAAAGACGTCGACCCGAACTAAATCCGATTAAGCTTAATAAGATCGAGTTTAATAGGGTTAAAAATGCATAATCGAGTTATGTGGGCTGACTCAATAAAACCCAAATATATATTAGGGTCAGATTACAAGTTAAAAAGGAGAATTATAATCGAGTATGGGTTTACCTGATTAACCCAACACAGTTCACCAAACTTGATCAAATTTACCTTTGTGTAAATGAGGTTGGTTCCTTTCTCCATGCTACACCTATTATTATCTTTAAAAGTGAACTGTACTCTCTTTTTATCTTTACATCTTCACGTATCTATTTTGTAATTGAAATATTTAGTTTGACATTGACATGTATAAGATGAAACTAACTTACAAACAAAACAATGATGGCAACACGCAATTTAGCGGCTTATTTCGATGTAGCCAACGGCTTTTTTATTTTATTTTCCTTTATAATTATTCCGGCTCAAATATTATTGATCCATTAAAAATAGCTCTAAATCTTAAAGATTAACATTACATATTTACATTTGATTGACTATACGGCTCCTAATTCTTTCCCTTTGTTTATTCATTTTAAACCTAGCTCATCATCTTACAAGTAATAGCTCTTCATAACCCATGAGAAGGAAGATGGTGGTAAGTAATAAACTAACTTCATCATATTAAAAATTATACCCTAATATATATTTTACTTAATGCAATTGTTGTGTGTTTATTTCAAAATAGAAATATAGGCTTCATGTTGCATAGTTAATATTTTGTATGTCATGCTAATAAAATTGAGTATATCATCTTACTAGATATTGGAATCAAACTCGATGGGATCAGATGAAGAAACAACAGTGGAAATTGAAAGTAACAACAATAACGAAAAACAACTGCAAGCGAAACGGCTAAGGATCGGTAAAAAAAAATCGAAGAGTTAGAATGAAATTGTAGAGGAACCGCTACAAGAAGGGATGGGAGCCAAAGATGTAAAAGCTAGGTGTTTACATTACGGTAACAAATACTTATGTCATTCTAAAAAGGATGTGTTCATAATCTTAAAATCCATTTAACGGTTTGCAAACTTTACTTGGCAAAACAAAGTGATGGTCAGACTAAAATTACATTTGAACAAGGAGATGGTGATGTGAACAAGATGACGACATGGAAATTTGATCAAAAACAAAGTAAGAAAGATTTAGGACACATGATTATAGTTGATGAACTTCCATTTAGTTTTGTTGAGGTGGAGGCTTTAGGCCCTTTTCTAGAATTAATCCACCATCATTTCGTGTTCCATGTAGAGGTACAATAATGCAAGTGTGTTTAAAATTGTTTTTTGATGAGAAAAATAAACTACGTGAATTAATTCGAAGAAACATTGGTAGGGTGTGTCTGACTACAGATAGTTGGACATCTATAAAAAAGGAGTTAGATGGCTCTTACTGCTCACTTTGTGGATAACGAATGAAACTTGCAAAAGGAAGTCTTGAATTTTTTTTCGTCTTGATGGTCATGTGGCGATTGACATAGGAAAGGGAGTAGAATCTTGTTTGAATGAGTAGGAAATTGAAAATGTTTTGTCAATTTCGGTTGATAATGCAAGCGCAAATGATGGTGCAATTGATTTCATGAGATTTATACTTGAAAACAACAAGAATACGTTGTTGAAATGGAAATGGATTCACATAAGATGTGCCGCTCACATTGTTAATCTAGTTGTGCAAGATGGTATCAATAAGGTTGGCAAATCGATTGATAATATTATATATGTGGTTAAGTGGGTTAAAAAGTCAGGTGCTAGAATAGAGAAGTTTCGTAAATGTGCTGAAAGTGCTAAATGTGCAAGTAATAATGAATTGGTACTTAATTGTCCAACTAGGTGGAATTCCACCTACAATATGTTGGAAGTGGCTGAATCATATGAACAAGCTTTTATGAGGTATGATTTAGAGGATGTGAATTTTGGGATTCATCTTAAGAAAAATGGTCATTTCGTTCCGACATCAGAAGATTGGAAGAAAGCTAAAACGTGGTCTCATTTTCTTAAAACATTTTATGAAGTTACATTGAGAATTTCTGGAACAAAGTATGTGACATCACATACTCTTGTTGTTGAACTAACTAAGATTCGTGACCTCTTGAGACAACAAGTTGATTGTGATCTTATCGATGAAGCACCAAATGATCAATATCTTTATGACATTGCTAAGGTGATGAAACCAAAATTTGACAAGTACTATAGTGAGATTGAAAATAGGAATTTTTTGGTATATTTTTATTTTATACTTGATCCAAGGAACAAGTATGCATTTTTGAATATTGTAGTGGATAATCATTATGGAAGGGAAGGAATATCGATAATGGAGAAAAAGATTAAACACATCAAGGATGAATTAGAACTTCTGTATAATGACTAAGTAGAGAATTCCTGCTCCAACGTCTACAACATCTTCAATGTTAGGGAAAAGATCATACCCAACTAACACTTCAACACATCTTGATCATGGAGATATATTGAGAAATAAAATGAAAAGGGGTCAAACATCTAATGCATCGGTTAGTGAATTGCCAAAGTATTTAGATGAAAGTGTTGAAGCATTTGATAGTGATGTGAATTTAGATATATTGACGTGGTGGAAAGTAAATAACCTAAGATTTCCAATTCTATCTTTGATGGTGATATTGCTCGATTTATATAGATTCATCTAATGCAATATCCCTATATTTATTTGTAATTCTCATGCGTTTTATGAACTTTTGATACTTATAATGTTAGAATTATGATTTTCAGGAATTTTATGTATATAGATTGGAGATTGGGTGATTAGACGAAAAAAGGTTGAAAAATGTTGAAAACTGAGAAGTACCCGCCGGGTAGAAGGAGTCCCCGCCGGGTACATCCTTTCCCGGTTCAGGCTGCTGTGTTCATCTGGGTAAAGTGTCACAGAGATTTTGAAGCCATCAAGTACCCGCCGGGTAATGTGTGTTCCTGCCGGGAACTCATCTAGTCCCGTTTAGCTTCCATCCGGGTGGGCATGATCAAGTACCCGCCGGGTACTCTTCCTCCCGCCGGGTAGTGTGTCTGCAAAGCTGATTTCTGCTCCTTTTCTAGTTGGAAACCCTAATTAATACAAAAATCTAACATTAACTACACTCTAGCCGACTTTTGGGGGATTTTTGGAGAACATTGAATGCTTCTCATCTTTGATCATCTATTTTTGCTACAAGATTAAGGAATCAACTTTGTAAGACATTGGTACAATCTTGTTTACATTTATTCACTTAAATTGAATGTTTACTTGCAATTTCTTCATGTTCATTGTTGTTCTTTGTCTAGCTATGAGCTAAGTTACTTAACATTCGTCTAGATGATGCAAACTCTTGGTTAGGGGTGTAAATCTTTGGTGTTTAACATTGTTTAACTAATGTTTAATTGAAAATCCAATTGTGATTAAGTTTCATTTAGTTTAGTTTATCCATTAATGAAACTTTGAATGTTCTAGTGAATACTATTGCATTATTTTGGTTTGTTGTAATTGTTTGTCCATGAATGATTACCTAATCTACGCGAACGCAAGATTTGTTTGGATTGATTAATTTAACTTGGTTGCGGTTGTATCAAACTCAAGAAGAGAACTCGCCTTAGGTTTAATATGCTTGCGAATGTAAGTTTAGAAGATTAAATCATTAGTTATTGAATTAAATTGAAGCTAGTTTAATAGAAACCCATAGTGAACACGAAAGGGTAAATCTATTTAATCTTTTGGAAGAAGTGAATACGAATTCCATATTCAATTTAGTTTAATGAACAATATCATATAAACCGGTTTTAACAAACACCCCGAAACCATTAGTGAGCTAGTCTAGATGAAAGTTCCTCTTTATATCTGATACTTCAGTATCCACTTGCCTGTTATTTATTTTATTTACATTTAGCGATAATTGCAAAGCAACAATTCGGTTGCAAAACCCCCACGTTTACTTACTTGTTGTAGATTAACTAAATTCGCTAAACACTCTTAATTGCACGGTCCTCTTGGTTCGACTCGGACTTACCCATCCTATACTACTACGCGACAGGGTTCACTGTCGGTTGTGTAATAGTCAATTTGCGGTATTTCTTAGTATAAATTTATAACTAGATTTTACACATCAGATGGCTCGAGATTTTTTGCTATTCCTATCTCAACGGTCGCTTATGAGTCGGATTTTAGCACTAGTGGAAGGGTGTTGACTGCATATAGGAGTTCTGTGGGTGACAAGACTATCGAATGCCTAATTTGTACACAAGATTGGCTTCGTATAAGTGTTAATCCAGAAAAAGAAGAAGATTGAGAAACAATAACCCAACTAGAAAAAGGTACATTCATTTAGTTTTAATACTTTTATACTTTTACCTATTCTGTTTTCCTAAAAAAAAATAGCATCAATATACTATAATATCAATGAAAACTGAATTGTAGTAGTATTTAATTCAGGTTTATAGTGAAGTGATGATGAAATGAGTAAAAATAATAAGAACAGTTCCAATTGATATTGTTTTAGTATGAATTTCTAGTACCTAAAACTAGCTTAATCATAGAGATATAGTTATACAACTTACTAATGCTGTTGTCAATTTTATATTTTGACCTATTATTTGTTTCTATTCATTTTCTTTGATTCTTTCTGTCAAAATGCAAACTATCTAGAATAATAACATATTCTTGGATATTAACTAGTTACCTCCATTTGGAAGCTCAAATTAAGTGTAGACTTTGACTCTAAATCAAATATTTATTCAAATTTATAGTTGTGTCAATTTGTTATATATACTTCAATAACTCATAGAACCAACTACTGATACGTAGGATATAGTTATTATGTACTAAATATTATTAACATCTTGCCACCATAGTTTACTTATGTAGATTTGATGGAGCAAAAGCAAGGTACTATTTGCAAAACAGATTGAAGAATGGCGTTTCAAGATTGATGAATGGAAGGTTTATTAGAAATGATCTATTATTTAGACAATTGATTTGAACCTTATTTGGTTTGGTATTTAAATTTTCCTTGATACTATTAGTATGTTTGAATATGGCCGAATCGAACTATGTTGATTACTTATGATAGTTATTAGCTACTCGTAAAATTATACGGGTTAACCCGAAACCCACTTTAACCGACCATCAACCAGCAACTCGTTTAACCCGAACCCGAATACCCGATTACTTAATAGGGCTAGATTGCGGGTAATTTTAATTTCTAAAATACTCGACTAATTCGACCCGACTAACCCTTATTAGGATCGGGTTAACCCGATTGACACCTCTGAAAAAAAGTATTTCATTGAATTGGTTCGAATTATTACAAACACGTGACACATTATACCTTATAATCAATTTACCAACTACAATAACAATATATCATGATATGTTCAAGGGCCAAATAAGTGATTACACGATAAGACATGAGAATCTTAACTTCTCATGATATATTTAAGGGGCATTTCTATCATTTCTGTTTCACCAATTGTCCCCACCACTTAATTAAAAATATTTAATAACTTTTCGATTTTTCTAACTCAAAATCCCATATAACTTTCTCTTTCTCCTGAATTTCTTTCTGTATGGTCTAAACCATTTATCATACGAGTAGTAAAACTAGAATTGGATCACCGATGTAAACTGTTTTGTGTAAAAACAAAACTCCCTTATTAACATAAATAAATAGATAAAAACGAAACTAATAACGATCCCGGTCGCGAAACGCCGACATCGCCAAATCACATGAAAATACCTTCAAATTAAACATTTATATATTCGTCACAGCTCACATCATATTTTCGATGCTTGCCATCTTTCGAGGGATCAAAATAAGGACTCCATGATCGTTCAGCAAAACCCATGAAAAAGTTTAAACGAGAACAACTTCTTGCAAATCAAAAGATGCCTAAAGCCACGATATATCATAATCATCATAAACTATAACGAACTGATGAAGTAAATTGAAGGACCTTAGAGAAGCATTCTCTAATTCCCTAAATATCTAGGCTTTTAAAGATAAATCCATGCGTTTTCAATATTTTCGATAATTCATCTGTACTAACTCTATTAGCTTCTCAGTTTTGAGCTTCTTATTTTTGCTTTCTGGACCTAAGTATTCCTCTAGATATGGCCCAATAAGGCAATTCATTATGTCAGTTGAATTTTCAATACTTTAGGATCCAAATTCGGAGGCCCATTAACAGGCCCAACGTCACACAAAACAGCCTTTAGAATCTAGATGAGGCAAAAGCATCACGCGAACGAATGTACCGACCACATCCACTTATGATCAAATTTTTAATTATTATTTATTTATTTCTATTTACATGCCTGAATATCATATTCATTCTAGTTAAAAGTTAATATCCAATGATCAAATTTTGCTCCATGTATTTATCTTCATTTTCAGTTATTGTCAACAAGGATGAGGATTGTCTCCGGTTGCAAATTACATGAACGGTCATGTTACATGAATATTCACCATTAGATTTAATTAATGGTCAGGATTGAAAGTTTATATTTTTCTCTCAAATACGATCTATTTCTCTATATATGATGTCTGTTTTATTCTCTCTAATTTTTAATATAAATTCCCTCCAATTTAATATGACCTCCCGCAGTTCTCACTTTTCTTTTTAATGGCCAGAATTAAAAGTTTTACTTTCTTTATCATTTAATTAATACAATAATAATTATTATAATAATTATTTCTCCTCTAATACATGAGTAAGATTCCATTCAAATAAAATAAATAGATAATAACCACCAAAATCACCAAAATGTTGTTACATAATAATAATAAAGATTCAATCATATTAATAAAACAAATAATCCTAATCAGATTCAATCGAACTCTATCGAACAATATTATACTTCCTCTCCAACATTCAGTTAATTTGTTCACAAGTTAAATTTAAATGTTGATTTCCATTTTCAGTTCCCTGCAAAAATCACACGAAAATATTTTAAAATTTTTATTTCAAAATTATATAAACTAAAAAGAATAAAAGTTTATTTTCTAAGTGTTACAACTTATTAACTTACCACATTATTAAGTAATGTACTTGAAGCTTGGGATAATTGAAAGGAGTGATTGTGATCAAATGCCTGTTTAAAACATGTCTAGTCAATAGAACACTAATCTACATACTATTCAATATACGCATACACACACACACACACAAATATAGTATATTATACCTGAGGATCGCAAAGAAATCCTTTAAACTTTTCAAATATCTTGTCTGCAACTGAATCAATCTCATTTTTGTCACTTACCTGAGATGACATGTTCTTATCTTTATTTTTTCTCTACCCAACTCTTTGGTCTTCTCCTTCCTTTTTGACCTACTATTTTTTTTAGTCCTTTCACATTGGTAGGTGATTCATCATTTTCTTTACCCTTTGATAAAGATCCATCAGCTCCATAATTTTCAATAGTTGCTTTGTTAAGGGTAACACACATGCTTTCAACTTGTGTAGATAATTCATTCAAAGCTCTCCCGCGAAACTCATATGTCTCCTCATATTGAGATGCTTTTGATGCCAATTTAACTAATATTGAACACAAGTATCTATACCTTTGTGTTGCACGCAAGTTTGCATCTGCAAGAACCTCTTTTCCATTAACATCTTGAACACTTTCATTCTTGGCTTCTATTGTCCATCTTTTAAAGATGTATTTCTCTGGAAGTATTTTTATATCCATAAGATCAAGAACTTTCAAACTGTGAGAGCAAAGGTATCCAAAAGTTTCAAACTTTTTGCAGCTACAAAAGATTGTTTTTTCTAATGGATTGATTGTGACCATGTATTCTCCATATTGGTTAAACATGACTACTAAATATGTATGGACCGGATAAGTCTCACTGTGATGTTTTATTGAAGCTGACAATGACAAATCAAACTCCTCTTGAAATAATTCAAAAGTAGATGGAGTATAAACTCGCGCAACCTGTTGTAACAATGGCGATTTATGCATTCTTACCCTTGGTAATTTTTGCCTAGAATCGAACTCAGCTTTCAACTCGTTATAACGCTTATCTTCTACCATCCTCTCAAAATTCTTAAAGAACTTAAGAATATCCAATTCGCAATTCAAGGAATCCTTTAAATCATCGTTTAAACTTTCACTAAATTGTGTGCTTCGCATTCCTAATGTGCACCCATCATTCATATAACATTTAGCCCATTTTTCTTTCTTTTCATAAATACCTTTCAATCGACGATTTTCTTTAAGATTATAATAATCAATTATCGTTTCCCATTTTTTTCAAATTTTTGTTGATCTTCATATTCATACATACATTTTTTGAAATCCTTCAGAAGACTATGATTATCCTTCACAATATTCCCCACATGCTTTATAGCATTTTGCATAATGTGCCAAGTACACAACCCATGATGTACATTTGGCATAACATTAAATAGGGCACTTGCCATTGCTTGATCTTGATCAGTGTAAATCGTAATTGGTTTCTTATTTTTGTGTGCCTCTAAGAATGTTCTAAATAACCACTCAAAAGACTCACTAGTTATATCTTAGAGAAGTGAAACCCCAAAAATAGTTATTCCCTTATGGTGATTAAAACCAATAAATACGCCTAAAGGTCGATACTCATTGTTAGTTTTATAAGTAGTATCAAAAGTAACTACATCACCAAAATAACTATAATCCATAATCATTCTTGCATCAGCCCAAAATATATTTGTTATTTGCTCCTCACTATCTAATTGGGTTGCATAAAAAAAGGATGGATTATCTAATGATTGTTGTTGAAAGTACCTCAATAAAGTCCCTGCTTCACCATATTTCAATTCTTGTTGTCGCTTTTTTTGAATGTAATTCTTTTGATCTATTAAAGTGTAGCCAACACTTGATTTCCCTTCACCACGTCGACTCATTAGCTCATAAGATGCTTTAGTCTTAATCCCAGAATCATCCGCTAAATTTATCTCCATTGCTTGAACTTGAGATATCTTTCTTTGTGATGACATCATGTGTACTGTCTCAGGAGTATGAAGCATATGATTATGCTCGCGTACAAAAATCAGTGAGCTTATATATTTGTGTATGTTTATCGAGTGAAATTCCCATTCGTGATTCACAATTTGTCCTAGTCTCGGCTCGAGGACATTTAGTGCGATGATCTCGTTTATCCGGCTTTCGAAAACCTTGTTTATTACATACAAATCTTGCCAAAGTTACATGTCGATCATATTTGTTCTTATTAATCCATTCTTTGCGAACATCAAAACCTATTTGTCCACCATAATTTACCCAAAACTGCCATGCATCCGCAACGGTTTCGAATTCCATGCCTATTTGAGGCTCATATTTGCTCTCCATATGTATAGGCCTATTCATAATATATTTTACAAACAATAGTTAGTTACAATAAATTTATTTTTATACAAAATAAAAGACATCAACATTCATATAATGTGTATACATTACGATTGATGCTTCTTAAGCAAAAGTTAAAATATCAACATTCAACATTTAATCTTGGTGTACCTTGAAGAGTGATCCATGTCATCCATGTTAGTTGTGAGAAAATGACAATTTACTATTTGATGAGTCAATATTGTACGAATTGTGTGTCAGTGGGAGGAAGTAAGAAATGTGGGAACTGGAAAGTCATATTAAATTGGAGGGAATCTATATTAAAAATGGAGGGAATAAAAAATAGGTGGAAATAAAGCAGGCATAAGATATAGAGAAATAAATCGTATTTGAAGAAAAACTATAATCTTTCAATCCTGACCATTAATTAGATCTAATGGTTATTATTCTTGTAACATGACCGTTCATGTAATTTGCAACTGGAGACAATCCTGATCCTGTCAACAATAATCACAAACTGGATCAAAAATAGAAAATGCACCAACTACAAACTAGTTTGAAGCTACACACAATTTGTGATGTAAATGAACAATAACAGTTGGAAAGAAAACTCGTTTGAACCAACTGAATGATTGTTCCTGTAATCTGTTGGAAACTGAATAAGTAATCTGGTATAACCAGAAAATTATCGACACAAAAACTAAATGTTGTAACAGTTTTGGTTCGATACAAAACTAGTTCGCATTAAAACGAAAACTGAATAACATAGTAAGTTTGAAAGATAGTCTGGGTAAAATCTCAGTTTTGTACCTTACATGTTTTAAGACAGTAGGAAATAACTTTGAAAACAAAACTGAGTTTCATTAATAATTCACAATTACAGGAACAAAATATTAAAACACATGGATATAATTAAATCAACAGTAAAGTAACGATAGTAACAAGCGGTTGATCGGAGCTTGCATTGAACATAATTCCCTTAAACGTATACGAGTGTAAGGCCTCATTTTTTATTTTTATTTTTAAAAAACAACATAACAACCATTCTTCTTCATTATGAAACCAAAACATCAATGGTACAACTCTGTTTAGCAACTTAAAGTTACTTGACCACCATATTACAACCAAAACATTTTGACCTAAATTGACACTTTACCAAAATATGGGCATCATATACAAATTTGGTATCTACAACTGAAGTTAAGATACATAGTCTTGCTTAAAACGTAGCAAACATTCATCCGCTTCAAGAAGCCAATCATTTTCCTCGATTATTTTTACTATCCGACCCACCTGTACCTACAAAACATTTACAACTAAGAGAATAAGCATAAAGCTTAATGAGCATATAGAAAATCAAATAAGTATCAACAACAACAACAACAATTCAATATGTGACAATTACGAATCAACTAAACATCATGAAAACAAATATTCATTCCACAACATTCAACTTCAACAGATAACAAATGAAACAAAAGACAACTAAGCAATTAACAGCTGATTAGGTCAATGACCTTTAACCCCCTTCCACGGATCCGTGTTCATCTACCTCTTTACAGCTGAATTAGCGCTAGGCTAATATATCTCCACTGATAAAATCAACATTTGTGGTCAACTACCACATGTAAATACTCCTCATGGCAACTTAATTAACACTAATTTAACATATACGTCTCCACAATAAGTATACAACTTGACATCAATTATCAAGCAACCTCAACTTGTAAAGGTTAACAACTAGTAGTCAACTACCACATGTAATTATATCAGACAACAATTTATGCAACATGAGTTAGTTCATACTTCCACCAACAATACAACTAAATTAGAATCAATCATCACATTCAAATGCATTTTTCGACTAGACACTTGAATCCTCTTACACGTATGTAATCCGGATTCATGTACTTAACGCACTTATTTAACTTCTACATACTCACCTCTAGGTTTGGAAGTTGATAATTCACCACGATGTAAATCCACTTCCTTAGCACCTAACACATACCATGTAGTAATTCAACAACACAATCGAGAGCATAGCAACCAATTCATACAAGTCTTCTTATTACTAATCCACCCTCAATTTTAGGTACTAGTGCAAAAGTAAAACTGATAAGAACTTCATCTTCTATACATCCTATTCAATTGCTCTTAATACTTCTCTAATCATTATCATTATCATACAAAACAACATATTTAAACAACTAATTTATAAGCTATAATTAATTTATAAGAAACATCCCCTTTAAGTTAGGTAAATTAAAACCCTTGATAAAACTTCATCACAATCTAGTACTGACGTGTTAAATCTAGTTATAAAATTTATGAACTAATAACTACCGAAATTAGACTATCACACAACCGGGCAGTGAACCCTGTCAATGTAATAGTATAGCTAAAGTAAGTCCGAGTCAAACCAAAATGACTGTATAACCAAGAGTATTAAGCGAATGTAAATAATCTGACAGGTAAGTAAACGGGGGGGGGGGGGGTTTGCAACTGAATTGTTGCTTTGCAATTATAACTAATTAAATTAAAGTAAACAAAAGGCAGTTGGATACTGAAGTATCAGATTAAATTTATCAATGGTAAAAAGGCATTCACTTGGATTAGTTCACTAATGATGTCGGGGTGTTTGTTAAATCATGTTTACTAGATTGTTGTTTATTGACTAACTTAAGAATAGGATTCGTTGTCACTCCTCCGGACCGATTGGTTATAAATTATCTTTTGATTTCACTCCAGGTTTATAATCAAACTAAATCTCAATTCAATTAACTAATTCACGATCTAATCTTGCAATCTATGTTCGCAGAAATACTAAACTTAATTTGACGTCTCTAGTTAAGCTTAATCAATTACAATCAAGTTCAATCAAAGGATACTATTTAAACTCTTGCGTTCACAATCATCCAATAATTGTTCATGGTCAAACAATTAAAATAAATCAATTATAGTGTAGAAGCGGTTCACTATAAACACCAATTAATTCATCAATAATATAAATCAATAACTAGAACTTGATTACAAATGGTTCTTCAATTAAATACGAATTAAATAACAGTAATAACTAAAGATTAACACCCCTAATCATAAGTTCACATCATCCAAGTGAAGTTTCAAGTGTTTAGCTCATAATCAAAGAAGACATAGCAAAACAAATCAAATAACTCAAATTAATCATCTTAAAGAGTGAAAAGAAATAAAAATCGAGTTAATAACGTGTTCCGAATGACTAATCTTCAATCCTTGAATTAAAACGAATGAAACAATAGCTTTTATCTTCAAAATCACCAAAAATCCCCTTGAATATGAGAGAAAACGACTACCCAAAGAATGTATAAAAGTTATGTGATGCATTAGGGTTTAAGATGCAGATCCCCCTAGAAAAACACCTCACCCGGACGGGTAGTAGGTCACCCGGACGGGTGACAGACTTTGGCTCCCGTTTGGATTAATATCACCCGGACGGGTGAATTAAAAGTTGCAACTTTCTACGACCCTTCACCCGGACGGGTGAGGGCTCACCATCGAATGTATCGTATAAAACAACGTAACCACCATAATTCAGCTAAGTACCTGGTATAGCAATGGAACCACCATCGAGTGTAGTACGATTGTGGAAGCCCGGGAAAATCCGCTAGTATCTTATTTTGTATTATACCTAGGAGTCGGTGCTAGACATGGTCTAAACACAAAAGCTATGAATATATCGGTAAACGTTAGATTCATCGTAAGTAGGTTTAGGGATGAACAACTGACTGCAAAGGAGGGTCTAGCCCAGGACAGAAGTAGTTGAGCTTTTAAACGTTTTTAAATGGAGTTTTGAAATGAAAGCGAAGATTCATCGGTAGTCTAAGATGCTTAAACCACTAAACTCTACAAAACTGACAGTTTAACGTATATAGTGAGCAATTAGCACATGACCAAATAAAATCAAGTAGACTTAGGTGTTAAGACAGGGCATATTTTATAAACAATCTGTTACCTTATTCATGCACCTAGGGTATCTATCGAAGCGGGTCACTTGTCCTCACCGGACAGTGTTGGAGGTCGAACGACCTGATCTGATCAGACTCATGATAGCCTAGTACTCAGTGGCATACAGATTTAGGTTTAAACTAGATTTGTAGGGTGCTAGTGTTTACACTAACAGTTTTTTTGATATATATTTAAGAATGTCCCTAATTATCTTTAAAGTAAATTACAAAAATCGTCCCTGTGTTATATCACTTTTTTCAATTTCAGTCCCTTGAACATGTTTTTTGCAAAATCCGTCCCTAGAAGGCATGTTTGGTTACACAAACAGTCCTTCTTCAAGGCTGAACATGTAAAATAAATCAGGGGTATTTTAGTCATTTTATGTGAATGAGGGACGGTTTATGTAACAAAACATGTCTTCCAGGGACGGTTTTTGCAAAAAGCATGACCAAGGGACTGAAACTGAAAAAGTGATATAACATAGGGACGGTTTTTGTAATTTACTCTTATCTTTATATTGAACATCATCTAGACAACCTAATTGTCGAAGTTTCAGGAATCACACTTTATCTATCTGATTTACCTATCTGTCGTTTAGAACTTACTTTTATGCAAATAGTTTAATTAAAAAAAACAAACCAAACCTGCCTACCTTACACAACCCCATCCTAATATAGGACCTATCCTAGACATAACCTTCATTTCAATTCGTGACGATCTTTGAACGATCTCGAGTTATACTTACTGCTTACTCACCCAGTGTAGTAGGTAGTACATATAGTTTGAGCCCTAACTATTAAAAAAATATTAAAACACACCTCCTGTTGTGCTCCCTTCGGTCACCGTCCGGCGTACATCCCGACGACACCACGTCGCAACTAACTGTTTGGAGCGCATCATCCACCAATTTCCAACATTTCTAGGTTAAAACAACAAGAATAATCACCTTGAGATTGATGATGATGGTTGGTGCCTAAAATCACCTCTTATATCTTAATACAAGGTCAAATTTACTTCTAAGGCATATCTGTAATACGATTTCACAAATATGCAATATGGCTCTTTTATTGGTAATAAGGCTCTTTTCTAATACAAAATAAGGAAGATTTTCAATACGGCTCATTATCACCAATAAGGCCCTCTTAATCAACAATAAGGCCCTGTCTGAGATAAGGCCCATGTCCGCCACATATCTGTTCCACACACCTTTATTTAAGATTAGATATCTCATTCACCTCTAATTAGCTCTGGACATATAGGATACTGTTGTGAAGCTCTTGTGAAAAATCACACAAGCATATAAAATATAACTCATAAATGTTATATATACATATTTAGCTGGGAAAATTTCACTAAAAAGCCCATCTTCTTCGACAAATACATCATATCCGAATTTCAGTAGAATTCACTTCACAATAACTAAATCTCTCACAATTATAACCATTAACAATTTAAAGACGGTTGTAGGTTGCCGTTGAAGCTGCATATGAGCTTCAAGTTTTCAATTCTCAGTGATGAAATGAGTTTTTCATAAAAGGAAACTTACAACCAATAGTTAAACCTTGTCACTTGAATCTCTTGCCACCAAAAGAATTTCCTTCCCTCATCTTCATTTACCACCCTTAACCCAAAATTCCTCGCCGAAAACATAGGGAATCTATTGTCAGAAATCTGCATGTCGATTATTCGGTGGTTGTAACGGTCAGGGCCGGTCCGTTGATTTTGAGGGCCTTGTGCGAAAAGTAAAAATGGGCCCTTAAATTTTTGTATATATAAGCAAAATTCTGTAAAAGTATGATCAGTCAATAATTTTCATAAAAATAATCAAAAAAATAACGATAGTACAATAGATAATTTTACATAATTACATTAATCATGAGGCTCTTCTAGCATTCTTGGAAGCAAAGTTGTTCAGTAACTCTTCATAATGAATATTCTCTAATCTATCATTCTCAATAGTTATCATTGCCAATCCATTAAGTCTTTCTTGTGACATCGTGGATCGTACGTAGGACTTCAACAACTTTAGTTTCGAGAAACTTCTTTCTCCATATGCCACTGTTACTGGAATAGTCAACAAGACTCTATATGCAATAATTGCATTAGGAAAACAATCAACTTTTTTCATATATTTTAAAACCTCAGTGGGGTTGGTAGTTTCACTCGGTAAGAACCTTTTAAGCAACTTTAACTCAAGATAAAGTTCATTAGCATCAATATCTGATCGTTGACCATACTTTAGTGCGGCTTCCAGACGGCTACAACACAACTTAAGATCTTTGTCATCAAATCCCTTCAATTTTTCCGGAGACAAAAAAACAAAGTTCTTTTCATACTCTTTGTATTGTTCAAATCATGTTTTAAGAGAATTCCTCGCTTGATCAACAATATATAAAAAATTATTAACTTTAAAATTCTCCTCGAGCGAAAGTACGACATCTTGATTACTTGAATTTTCATCAACTTGTTTTTTTCTAAGAACAAGGCGCTTTTGAGGGAATATCGGATAAATATTCATCACAATGGAAAGTTCCTTAGCATCATCAATTGCCTTAGAGAACCCTGTTTCCCTAAACTGCTCGAAGAATTCAATCAACATATTCACTTCTTCAAAAGCAACATCGAGAAGCATATCCTTTGATTGTATTTTTTGCTGACCAAGTTCACCGTGTATAATAGTTGAAACGAAATGACTACAGATACCAAAAACTCAAATTCACCAAACTCATTATTTGCTAGCGATTTAGCTTCAATTTGTATTCTAGCATCGTTGTCTTTTTCTGCAACATCAGTAAAGCTTCTCTAAAATCCGAAAGTTGTAGTCTAATAGACTTCACACTATCAACACGACTTTCCCAACGGATGGCGGACAATGACTTAGGAGTCAAACCTTTAATATTGTCTTTCAAAATTTGCCATCTTTTCGTAGAATTGACTAATATTGTATAGACACGTTGTATGACTCCAAAAAATTCTCTAGCTTTACCGCAACTGTTAGCCATGTCACATAGTGCAAGATTAAGACTATGGCAACCACATGGAGGATAAAATGCTCTAGGATTTATGTCTAAAAACCTCTTTTGAACTCCTTGATTTTTTCCTCTCATGTTTGATCTATTGTCATAGCCTTGTCTGCGCATATCATCAATGTCAAGACCAAGAGATGTTAATTTATCGTGTGTAATATCAAAGTACCCTTTACTAGTGGTATCATCAACATTTAGAAAACCTAAAAAAGATTTTCCAACAATAACAGAATTAGAGGAGAATTTTACGTACCTTACTATTAAAGACATATGTTCTAGGTGACTTGTATCATGGGTACAATCGAGTATGACATAGTAATATTTTGCTTCCTTTATCTTTTTTATGATATCTTGTTTAATTTCATGAGCTAGTGAAAGTATCAACTCGTTTTGGATCGTGTGGCTAAGATAATATACATGGATGTCATCGTTTGTAATACGCCGCATATGCTCTTTCATAACTGGGTCAAACTCTTCCAACATCTCAATCGCTCCCACAAAGTTTCCATTACTTTTCTCGTACAATTTTTCATTTGTTCCACGAAATGCTAAGTTATATTTAGGAAGATATTTCACAAGTGCAATAATTCTCAAAAGAACTTGTTTCCAATGATCCCTTTCTTTCTAAAATTGATCGTATGCAGCTTTATCAATTGTTTAATTAATTCTCAATCTTTGACGCATCTCAAACCAAGTAGCCATATTTGTGAGATGATTCAAACCAACTTCATGTTCTTTAAGTCTTCTACTAAGATGTTGCCAATCCGCATAACCTTCATTATCTAATTGACCTTTTGATGACCCTTTTTAAAATATTTTACAACAAAAACAAAAAACTCTGTCAAACTCTTTTGAGTATACTAGCAATTCTTTATCACACGTCTCCTTATTTGGTAGAGTTCTAGTATACATAGTTGCGGAAAACCGTCAAGAAGTTTTATCAGTTGGACCCTTATCAATAGTATAATCTCTTCTAGGACCTTTCTCTACTTATCTTTTAATCATGTCTTGATTAAGTCCCTCCCAATTTCTCGGATATCATCATCAACACCCACATTATCACCATGAATATCAATATCATCACTATTTTGATTATTGTAAGAAACTTCTTGATGTTTTTTTTTTGAAAAACTTATCTAGAGACCCACTTTGAGCCTCACTTAATTCTTCCTCTCTTTTTCTTTTTTTTACGTAGTTCATAACCAGATGGACACTTAGGAGGCATAATTATCTGAAAATATTATATCAATAATTAACTAATTATTATGTAATAAGGATTAAGAACTTAAAGTGGTAAACTATAAATAACTAAATAAAATAGTGAAATAAACTTGATTTTGAATTGGGCAATTGACAACTATGAACAATTGAACAAAAATAATACCTTTGATTTTGAATTGGTTTGGAACTTTTGAATCGTCGCTAGTCGCTACTCGTTTAATCGCTAGTAGCTTCTTGCCTTCGTGAATCTTCCTGGCCGCTTCTTGTTCCAAAATTCAACTCCAAAAGAATGTTTGGGCCCTGGGTTGATGATGTTATATTAATGGGCCTGCACTAGTGGGCCATAATTGTCTTTAGATGTTCCAAACTCTAAAACAGGGAGGCTGGGATGATGATGATGTTAATATGTTACTGGGCCTGGGCCAGTGGTCCATAGTCGCATCCTATTTTGGGCCCTATTTTTTTCTGGCCTTGTGCAATTACACTCCTTGCACACTATAAGAACCGGCCCAAGTAACGGTAAGGAATGGTTGGTGACGGTGAGGAGGGGTCTTATTTAAGATATATTAAAGATCTACTTCAACATCTCCGACAAGATCTTACCCTTTCTCTTCACATCAAACCTCCTCAAATCATTTAACACACCACTGTCTAATGAAATCAAACAAAAGGGTTCACTGGTTCTGATTACATGGGTTTTGAAATGATAAATCGAAGATAAGGGTTCTTGCAAAATATCGGGATCTAAATTATAGTTGGACGTTTTATTTTTTACTTTAAGATCTGTTTGTATGTGTGTTACAAATACTGGTTATGCTACGGCTGGCCGTAGAAAATTAGGAAAGACTAACCGAATAAAGCAACGGTTCGTGCTTAGTCTCATTATATAAGCGAGACAAAAAAATATTTATTGAGTTACAGGTCTTTTAGATTTCTCGATTCAGTATATATGTAATTTCCCAATACCAAACTTCCATGATTTAATTCAACTCGTTTTGAACCATTACCTAGCTTATCCATATTGCATACAGAAACTTATGAGTGGATACGATACATGAGTTAAAGTATAAAAAGAAATTTGAAGTATAAAGAAGGAGCTACCAAGCGTTAGAGAAGAGACATTACAGACTCCAAATATATATTGTTTAGTACTCCAAATTTGATGTTATCACATTTCATTGTTCAACTTTGGAGTTGTAGACAATTCATATATGGAGTCTAGATTATCATTTCTTAAAAGTTTGGTGAGTTTTTTTTGCACATCATATGTATAGATGTCACCATATGAATTCGATAAAGATACTCACATTGTGGATAAAAATTAGATATTTATTAAAAGAATCAAACTACCGAAGTTTTACGTTTTTGCATTACTAACAAGCAAATGAATCAAACCTCGATTAGAAAATAGGTTGAAGAAACCTTGCTTAGAAAGTGTTTAACTTGCCACTCCCTATAATGCAACTTAGAATTGAAAAAATGACTGTTAGATCAGCAAAAAGATCGAAAAACGAAGAACAATTGAACCCTACCTATAATGACGAAAAAATGAACTTTTCAGCACCATGTCAGCACCACATTATTTTTTAACTATTAATACAAATACATTTATACTTTAAAATAATAATAATAACAATAATAAAAAGTACATTACATTAATAATAAAAATTACATTAATTAAAAAAAATAGGTTACATTAATAATAATAAAAAAATGATACTGTTCGTCCGAATTGTAACAACCTATACTTGCTTTGAGATCTTCTATATCGAAATCTTCATCTGAATTTTGGAAGGGATCTATTTACGATTTGATAAAAAAAATGTTTGAATTAGATATGTTGTATGTATATATAGTTAATGTAGTAACTAAAAAGAAAGTGAAAATTATGTGTAAAAAAAGAATGGTAACTGTTTAATATAATTTGTGTGTAAATAAATAGAGATCGTAAGAATTGTTTGTGAAAAAGTGATAACCGTTTGTATATATAAGGTGTTTGGAATTGAAAAAAGGTATTAAAACATTAAAATTGTTTTTTTAGTCACTTACGTTCTTATTACATTCCCATGAGAGCGAACATTCTAGGACGGTGTGGTGTCTATTGGAGAATGGGAGGACAGTTTCCATAATGACCAAGAACGGAAGACTAGGGGGCATCATAGGGAACGCTCTTAGACCACTCCCTATCAAGTCTCCATTCTCCATCCTATATCCACCGTAGCAGCCCGTCCTTTGCCCTCACCATAAGCATGGTCCCGTCACAAGGAATTAAAATTTTTAGTAAAAAACCTTCTCCTTAAATTCTTTTTTCCTTCAATAAAGAAAAGATTTTAAAAACTTTTTAGGTGTAAAAAATAAAAATAAAAATTCATTGTAGTTGCTATTTTTTTTTTTCATTAGAGTTGCTCTTAATAAGCACTAAATCTCTTACGTGAAGATAATGAATCGAACATCAATTGCAAACCTTGTAACACCAAGTGACCTTTGACCCAAAAGTATCAGCCCCTACAATTAATTTAGCCATGGATGGATTTGAGTCTCTTTGTAGATATTAACAGTATAGTTTAGAGTTCATTTAGTTAGATCATTTTAAAAACTACTATTTCAAAATAATAATTATATATAAAAAGTTTAATTGAACAATAAATACAAAAACAAACTAAATCTCATTTATGATGAAAATTATATAGAGGGGATAGGAGAAAACTACATCTTAAAAATAGTAAAACAAATACATGTTTGTAAAATGAAGTCTATTTTATAGTACGTATTTTAAAACGTATGAAGTAAATCTTAAGTCATACATAAAAAGTTCATGAAAATAATAATAAATCAAACAATAATTGTGAGGTTTCCTTCTACGGATCATCAAATCAATATTCAATATACGTTATAGAAAGGAATAACAAAACTAATATATCAAAAGTGAAATTAATAAAGGAAATTAAAAATCAAAAGGTAGGATCATACTTACGATGAAAGATGTATCAGAGATGTATGTAAACAACTTGAAAGTAATGCAAAGTGAGCATTACTGTATAAGTCTAATTATATAAGTTTAAATTTTAAGTCTAAATTTTTTGACACGGGAATTTCACTCATTATCTCTTTTTATAATTATTAGTCAATCTTACATGTATACCAATTATATATTTAGGTCTAGATTTAGACTTATAAGTTTAGATTTACATATCATTTTTCTTTAAATTACCTACTTAGAAATAAATCAAATAAATATAGGTTTCATGAGGAAATATTCACAATGTGATTACAAAAGTGTTGTTTGGTAATATAAAAAAATTGCTAAAAAAAATAACAAAATCATGTTGTAAATGAAAAGACCTTAAGATCGATATAGGATCGTTTAGTGAAGGAAGAAGGTTACGTTTATTTCTGCCGTTGGATTAAGCTTAAGATATCACAACTATAGATCAACAATTTAAGAGAGATAAAACTTACATGATAAAAAGAAAAAGTTTCCAAGAGGCAACTACGAATCACGTTTGTAACCCTGTATTTGGGCTCGTTTCAACCGGTGGATCAATACTCCAATAGCAATGACCCGATCAAATGAAAATCCGCCAGTTTCAAAGATGGTGCCCGCAACTTTAATGACCACAACTAATAGCATTTTAGCAATTTTACTTGTTTTGGTTTATATGTTCCAAAATAATGTGCAGCAAATTTAGTGACAAAGTCTCATCTTAGTGGATCATCGATGCAGCTCACCGCACTTACATTAGTACCTTTTAGGTTTCCAAATGCACCAAACACAGTTTAATAAAATTGACACCACATAATGATAATGATCCAATTGTTTCGAAATTCATTGCAAGTTATACTATTTATTCCAACAATAACAAGAATGATGCTTTAAACCATCACACTTTTTAATCTTCATGACACTTCTTAACCTTCACGGCAAGAATATATGAATCTGGATGCATGTGCATCAGGCTCACTTTTGAAGTTCCAATATTAATGTTGTTAGTTACTACACAAGTTACTTATATTCTAATTTTAGCTTTTAGTAGTTTCGAATTATTTGTCCTCCTTAATTGAAATATATTCAGTTTTCATCTTCCCAAGGAGTCATTAGGAGTCGTTAGATAGTATTATCGAGATAACCTTACAACCATGAAATTATAGGTTCTATTCCCTCTGAGGATAAATGTACATCTTCGTGAACAGTTATAGTGTGTGAAAACTTTCCTTTCCAAATTTTTTTAAAAAAGTACAATAAAATAAAAATTAATAAAAAATTCACTATTCAAAGTCTCATATATGCTCTATAGAATATAGAAGATCTGCCAAAATCTGCATATCAAGAGAATATGGTGAACATGCTGAACTTTCATTGCACAAGGTACATATCGTAACATGATTCTTGTGGATCATTGTTATCCTAAATGTAAGTAAAAATAACAAAAACAGAACTTACAACAGTTGACACTATAAGAACTCCCATCCATGTAAAGCTAATAGATTCCAGGGAAATCAAGAAATGTTAAGAAATTAGCAACCATCTGCTGTTGCAACATTTGATAAATGATGTTAAGGCTTTACTTGCATGCCCATCCCAACTTTTTAAATTCATCTGAAAGAGGCTTTCACTTATTGACGTTTTGCTGGGCAGCGAGTACCAGCACCAAATCCTTCGGTGTATGCCGTATTTTTGAACATAGTCTGAAACAGAACATCATACCACATTAGTGATGCATTTAAATTTGATGAAATTTTATAAAGTAAGCAAGCCGTCATCGGTTTCAAAAGCTATAACACAGGGATACAGTTAATCAAAAAGTTTATGTTGTAGATAACAGATTACTGTCAAATCAGTTGAAGCAAAACGTCATTCTAAACTGATTCATATACTTTTCTTATAATGCATGAAAGGTTCTCTATTTTAAGAGATTAAGTTTAGTAGATTTAAAATCATGACCTTCATTTTTTTTATCAGTCATCCAATATGTAACCGATTACAATTTTAAATGCAAAATGTTTAACCAATACAATTTGTATAACTCCTATTCATCATAATATTAGACTTCAATGCTGAATGTGTAACTAAACTTATGTGCATGTCTTCTAGATAACTGATCACACATTGATACCTAATCAACAATGGACTCACAAATTGACATGCATTACTACTGTGATTGTTAAAAGTTTCAAGTTTTGAGGTAAAAGATAGTGGTCTGACCCCATTTCCCTTATGTTTGTGAAGATGACATGTCGACAGACAAATATAAGTGTCCAGTGAGCGGATATATTGTCCAAATGAAAACTATTACCCAAGTACAATGCTAGTGTGCTAGAAAGTACTTATAAGATCAAAAATTAAGATCTCTCTCATTCCTGATTTAGGAGTAGCCCTTGCATAATTGATCATTTGGTCTATGGGTGACATTTGTTGGACAAATCATCAGTCAGTACCGGACTAGGGTAGATATTTGATTTAGATTTTAGAGATTTGCTTGGTCTTCCAGTTCATTTTTGTTCTTTTAATGTTTAACTTGTTGCTAGTTTGATTGTTCCATAAGGCTCGTAGAATGGTTGATTCATTTCATGTATGTTTGTTTCACCTGTTATCTCACATCTCATGTTAACTTTCAGGCACACTACTAATTCATTTTCTCTTGTTACAAATAACAGCAAAAGAAAAGAACTAAAGACACTTCAAGAAATGCTAATATGACATCGCTACAACTTGTGATTGCTTAGACAACTATTCCCTCGGATCTACTTTAGTATCGAGAATCCATTCTAATGAATTTTGGAAACAGGTACGTATCAACCAATCTCTTAATATTGTTGTTAGGATATTTTTGTGGTTATCGCCTATCAGAGTAACAAGATGTAGGCCATGACCTTCATTAGGTTCGGTCGGTAATGAATCAATACGCAGGGCTACTCTCTTCCATGGGAAAGGCCTTTTTGTACCTAGATAAGGAGGACCCCGAGAACTTAAATGAACACCATGGGGAGCTACACCTGCGCTTAGGAGCAATAGGCTTTTCGCTCTCAAGTCAGTCTTGTTTGGTAAGACGGTTTACAAAGGTTCATTATTATGGACTAGCCCAATTGGCAAGTCTTTGGACAAAGTTAAGATGACTGAGTACTTCATTCATCCTAAACAAGCAGAGACATCAAATACATGTAGAGAAGAAACACTCACGGCTAGGCTTTTTAACTCCAAGCTTAGATTTTTCCGCATACTGCTCGATACTACAGCACCAAGCTGTTCTCCGTGCTGCTTGATGTTTTCCTCTTTGATCTGCACGTTTCAGATCTCAAGCTTAACCCCAAAACAAAGTTCAGATTAAATAGTAGTAGTGGTGGTAGTAGAACATTCAACTTACCTCTGAAAGAACAAGGGCTGATGTTTTCTCTAAAATTTCTTCAATGAACTTTTCTGGATCAGCAAAAGAGCGTGAAGAGTTTGCAATAGTGGCCGATTTCTCCTTTGGTGGACCACTGGAAAGCTTTGATGTTTTGACTAAAATAATGAGAAAGAAGATACAGGTTAACAAATTCCAAAATTTAATAGTACTGAAGTTCATTTTAATAGATATATATATATATAAAAACTTATTTAATATATATATATATATATTGGATCTATCACATAGCTTTTAGTCTCAACAAGGTAGATGAAGAAGATAACTACTTAGTTTACAAAAGTATCTAATTGACTCCATCAAAGAACCATACTATAATGAAATTTTATTAAATAAACACTTAATTAACCTCACCCCTTTATAAACTCTGCCACGTAGCCCTATGTCAAGTAATAATCGTTGATTCATAGAAACATCTGTAACCTTAGTACTATAGAGCTGAAATATTCAAGAAGGAACTTGGATAGAGGAAAAAAGACAATAGCTCTGTCAGGATCTGTAGGGAGTGTTTGCAAGAAGGCTTTGTTAATTACTTAAAAGTTTCTTAGCTCTGTCAGGTCGAACCGGTCTTTTACTTTTCTTGACTTTTTGAGTTTTTACAATTTTTTATGACTTTTTATGACTTTTTATAATAATTTTTTTTTTACTTTTCTTAACCTTTTATAACTTTATTAGAACAAACCCCCTTTAAAAGTTTGTCAACAGCTAGATCTTGAAAAAAATACACTAGTTAAAACAAAAAACGGTGATTTAATCCGAAGTACTAGTAAAAATATATGACATTTCAAAGTTCATACCTCAAACTTTTAAAACTACAATTATAAATTATGATATTTTGAAATGAAACATATAATGACTATGAACTTATTATAAAATTGTCAAAATAATTATTAAAAATACTATTTAAAAAATTATTAAAATAACCATTTACAAACTACTAAGAAAATATTAATAACTACAACAATATCACAAAGTAATGGCTAGATTAGTTGGCAATCAAATCATTCAACAAGCATAAGGTTAGAGGTTCAAAACATGGGGTAGATATTTTTGTTGTGTTTATTTTCCTTTAGTGTTGAATTTGTCCCACATTGGTGGCAAGACAAACTAAAGCTTACCATGACCTTCTATATATTCTAAGTCAAAAACACAAGTAATTCCAACTTGATCACGGATGACTTACTAATTAAAAAAAAAAAAAAAGAACATTTTGAACCGGTCCCCGGTCCGACCGCAGGTCGTTGACGAAGTCAACTTTAGCCAAAAACCAGTTAAATATGGGCCGGTTTCCTTCCAAAATCCGGTTTGACCGGTCGGACCAGTTTTCAAAACATTGCTAATAACAAATAAGGGAGGCACAACCTAATTGAACAGGTATCCACCTCCATGAACATCCTTGAACTAGCGCTCTCTACATACACATAAATTTTAGGGCCTTGATAAGTTTTCACTACCAGAAAACTGCTATTACTTTTAAATAAGTCTAAAGTCTAACCCTTTGGCGCCTCAATAATTGGTCATGGAGCTATTGTTTACACCTTAACTACAGGTTTGACCTCATTACTTACGCAACTCAAAAGCACCCAAGTAAAAACTTGGGTGGGGAAAAGAACAGAGCAACTCCGAAAGGATAAACAGTACGATGCAAAAACATTGTTCATAACATCACTTGTCTTGAATCTATGACACGTGAGGGAGACATCAAGATACTTCTAGTTTCTTTAGGTTATCCTACAAAATTATCTTGGAGGTACATGCCATGCTTCAACCTCACAAGAAATTTTGCATCAACCCCCCCCCCCCCCCTCCCCCCTATTTGGAGAAAAGGCATCTCAGTTCTGAAAGTCCAATTGATAATATTTGGCTTATTGCCGAAGATTCACTTGCCAAAAATCATTAACTTTCTATTTACAAAGACTTGTGTATTCGAGTTTGCAATTTCCTTTTTCAGAACATAGAGCCCGTGACACCTTAACGTTCACGACCCATTCAATGATAGTCTAAATCACACTATCTCCAAAGTTGCAGGTAACACAGATCTTTCCACGCAAAGGTCATCTCCCCTTGACTGGCCACTAACACCAATAATCCAACATCTATCTCAACCAATATCATATGTCTATCTTAATGACTTTCTCCATTTCCAAGTCAAGAATAGGGCTGCAAACAAGTTGAGCTTTTATCAAGCATTTCAAGTCAGGTCGAGCTCAAGCTCGATCGAGTCAACCTTGTATCGAGTTCGAGCTTAAAGCACCTTGTGGCTGCAAACAACTTGATATATGTAGAGCCGAGCTTGAGCATATAAGAACTAGGTGGACCTACTATCGAGCCCCAACTAGAATATATATATATATGTGTGTGTGTGTAAGTGTAAATATATGTGTGATCTAGAAATTGCAAATAATGTTATTGTTAGATTCTATTATTTTTAGACTTCCATAAAAGGTTTGACTTATGGTCGTATGTGTTCTAGTTATGAAATGACAATTGTCATTCAATTAAAATTTTTATATACTTCAAAAATAAGTATGCCTGAAAAATACATTTGCTATATATATTCAAAAGTTTTGAGCCGCAGTCGGGCTTAGCCTGTAGTAGTGAAGCCGAGTTCGAGACTACGAGCTCCGATCGACTCATTTTCAAGCCTAGTCAAGAATATCTATAATTCGCAAGTGGTGACGAAACATATTTCCCATGAGATATGGGAACGTTGCTTTCTCTACAATAAAACACCCATAAACCATTAAGCTACTTGTGTGTTTAGGCATTTCATGAGGAACCCCAGTTGAAATACGTCATTTCTCCACTAAATAGTCATTCGAGTCCAGAATCAAAACAAAAAGAAAGGGAAATGTATACGCAGCAGTATCTGAAATGCAATTAAAAGTGAATGTAGAAACCTTTAGAAAGCGATTGTACCTGAAACAGCGACTGGCTTGCTGTTCATACCCCCATCAATTTGCAAAGAAGCTGTTTTATCCAAAACATCTTTTATGCTTGAGGTGTCAGATGGAACTAGAGCAGCTAAATCCGGAGGTTGATCCTTTCCGACAGGAGGATTAGCCTAGAGAAGAAATTATCTAAAATCAGAAATGAGAGAAACGACTATTCTATTAAAATAATAAACAATTTTTTGTTACCTCCAGATCAACATAGGAGACCATTCTTCCTACTGACTTAAGAAACATGTCAAGATCCTGTATGCGAAGAGCTGAAACCAGAAACATATATAACTAAAGTCATACAACGTGAGTGTTAGGTATCCACAGAACCCTCAAAACTTGTGATCTTTTTACAGAAAATATTTACACTTACATATTGACATATCATTGGAGAGTGGGTGGAAGAAGCAACACTCTTGAGTTTTAAACCCCTGATCTAACAACAATGAAACACTCCTTCACAAACGAAATTAACACAATTACAACAAAACTTGCGCAGATCGGACAGTAATAATAAAAAATTATCCAGGTAAAAGAATAATCAAAAGCAATGAACATACCGAGCTGATTCATGCACAAGTGCAAATGGAGTAACAGAACCTAAAGGCACCTGGAAAAATATCATAACAAGAATCAGTAATAAGTAAAAACAAATAGACCAATGGTAGGGTAAATAATGTAAGCAAAACAAGTGGCCCGTCTTAGAAGTTCAAATGATATAACACAATCTAAAAGCACCTAAAAACATTATTGCCAAAATCATCTATAAAGATAGAGGAAAAACTATATCTAAAATGCATATAGGAACCTGAAGTATTTCAACAACTGCTTCTTCGGGTGCCATTCTCAGCCCTCCTTTTCCAAGCCCAAGCCTTTGAGATAGAACTGCTCAGCTTCAAAGCCACGCTTAAGTGTTATAAATATCAAGAAAAATAAAACCATGTGGCAATTCAGGGACTATATTGATAAAATCTCAGCTAGGAGGCTAATTCTCAGCTAAGATGGGATATTACCAATTTCTAAAATACTGCCTGTGTCCCAAATTATTTGTCCACATGTTGAAAACACACATTATAAAAAAACGATATTGATGCCAATTTTTGTTTGTGGAAATGAATTCCGTATCCTTTTATTACCCTATTAAATTAAATGTTTCCTTAGACTTAAAAGATGTCAGTAATTAGAATAGTTTGGGGAGATAGTCAATCCATATTTAGAACTGGACAATATTTAGGGACAGATATATATGGTAAATTGGACAAATAATATGGGACGGAAGGATTATCATTACTAATAGTATATACAGCTACACAACCACTACCCCTTTCTAAATTTTCGATATTGATAAAAAAATCTAGTATTTGCTTGTTCACTAAAAGCTGCAACTACATCTATTCCAAATGTCCCCTATCAATTGCAAGTTTGTAACAATTACATTATCACTTTTGGTCCACAATATTCACTTGATCTGAAATCCAAAACATAACATGTAACATCCCCAACCATACTGTCACGATGGAATAGCATTTTAGACTTCTGACTAGTGATCAAACACTTATACTCATTGAGCAGAAAGAGTAGTATAAATATCTCCAAAACGAGTATAAGAAAGCAAGCTAATATAGTAGTAATCAGACAATGAAGAACAAACTAACCTTTTAAATCTACTTTAGTATCAGCCAAGGCAGAAACAATATAAAGCCTGTGCTTCTTATCCTAAACATATAAACAAAAAAAATCAAATCAAGGCAACAGATCGAACGTAGGCATATAATAACAATGGCATATCCCAAATTATATAAAGTTGGTACCTTTAGGAATAAATTTTTACTCAATCCACCTTTGACATGTCCAACATACTTGGCCTACAAAAAATAACAATATAGTTAAACAAACGATTAAATACAGTTTATATTGCATTTCATAATTCATTACCTGCGCTTCAACTGTCATAACTACTGGATGCTCATACTGTGAAAATTGTATCTTTTGAGCCTAATAAATAAATACAATGTAAATTAGTTCTAACAAAATGCAAACAACAGATAAATAAACCTACTTGGCTAATTGCAATGTCAAATTCTAGAGTAATTATATGACTGTGAACCGTGGAACCCTAATTTGTCAGGTTTTATGTTTCATTTGTTGACAGAATTGTAAACAATTTGTTTAAGTCTCAATCAATTTATTAATGATTAAATCAAGAATTGAGCGATGGATTAATGAAACGAGAAGATTGTGCATTTTATTAGAAAGATTAGCAGAAAGAATGGGACCTGTAAGCGCTCAAGAAGTTGCGATTTCGAAAACCCCATATCTCTGATTGAATGGAGGCCGCAATTCCAAAGATGAAGACTGCAATTAAGTTGACCGGTAAACTTAGAAAATGTAGGTATATCTAGTTGCACAATATGAAAAAAGTTATAACCCTAATTTAAACCTTTTTATATTAGTTTTTCATCTTGGCTAACCAATATATCTTTCTATTTTATTTTATAGTGTTTTGGTATTTGACAATGATAATGTCATAGACTAGACTTGTTATCTTTTAAAAGTAGTTTTAACTCTTCAGCATAGACATTGAAAAAAAGTTTATAAATTATAGGAGTATAAAAATACACATTTTCAATGTATTTATTAAAAATTATACCGTAAATATAACTAGCCATGAAGTTTATAACCTTAGTTAAAACCATGTTATTACTATATTTTTTTTTTTTTTGGCTAACTAATATGTATCTTTTGTGTTTTAGAGAGAGTTTTTGATGGCGTTATAAACTAGATGTGTCATCTTTTAAGCATAATTTGAGCAACTTTGAATTTGATTACGGATGTCATATATCTTTACGGATAAAATTTTCGATCAACATTTTCTTAAAGAAAAGGATTCTTTAACCCCTTCAAAATCTTTAATCTTTAAAGGTCCATTCAAGCAACAATTTTATGATGTCGATTGATAATGCTAGGCATAAATACTGCAACATCTTTTATGAGTATCCCCAACTAGATAAAATGACAGAATACAAAATAATAGCGTTTATTAAAATGTTGGAAGAGGAGCTTCAAGGATGTTATTCGAACATAACAAGTGTTAAAAAATTGAGTACTGAGAAGTCAGCTGAAGTTAAGAATTTTCAAGACCAAATTGAAACACTTCAGGCTGAAAATGAGAGACTTAAATCAGGATTGGGAAGTAAAGAGTTAGAAAGTGTGAATCAGGATTGGGAAGTGAAGTATTGGGAAGAACATGCTCAAGTAGTCAAGATGTCATCTGAAAAGTCAACTGCTTTGCATCAAGTTAAGCTTCTTGAAACTTAAATGGAAACATACTCTGAGGTCTCTGAGGTACACTCTAAAAGTCTAACTGAGTGTCAAAACAAATTAAACTCAGAAGTCAAAAAGGTTGATAACCTGAAAAAGGAGCTTGCAAATAATCTTGAAATATTAAAAAAGGTGACTCGGGAAAGAGATGTTTTTAAGTTTCACAGGGATGAATATATAATTACTAACGAGAAACTTGAAAAGGAAAATAAGTCCTTAATAAAGGAAATTCTTGAATGTTCATCACAATGTAAAGCATCAAAAGACGTTGAAAATCGTGTTAAACAAAGGTATGACCATGCAATTGCTGAAAAATTGAGATTAGAAAGCAAGATCAAAGAACTTCAAGATAAATTGTTTAAACGTGATCAAACAGATCAAACCATTTTTCTCAATAAACCTAAGGATATCAAATTCTATAATCCCAGAGAAGGATTAGGTTTTGAAAATCTCTGCTATTTACAAAAAGCTATTTCTAAATTACCTACCTTATATAACTACGGTGATATGGGAAGTATTTTAAAAATGTTTTTTGTTAAAACAACTAATGCAGAAGAAGTTATTGAGAATTTCAATAGAGCAAAAACTGAGAATGCACAATTTTCATTTAATTATGAGAAATTATATTAAAGTTATGGCACAAGGAAAATACCACTTTATGAGAATTATTTTCCAAGTTGTTCAATACCTGTTATTGATCAAGACGAGGTTATGGAACAAGTGGTTAAAACAAAACTTTATATTCCAGAATTATGGAAAATAAAATTTTTGATCTTGAAAAACAAATAACCATTCTACAACTAACTTTTGATCAAGAACGAACAACTCTTTTGCAAACTATTGAAGACGTTAAAAGTAATTCCTCTTCATCTAGTTCAGCATCATTATCAAAATCTAACTATGAACTTGAATTTGAGAAGAACTTAGGAAAAGAGTTTGACAAAAAGAAAGCCTCAAATGTCAAACACGTTTTGAAACCACAACTGAATGTTCCAGAGAAGACTTATATGGATTTGAAGATAGTAAAGAAAAGAGTTAGTGTTTGAGGATAAGTGAAGAAAAGAGTGTTTGAAGATAGGAAAGAAGAGAGTTAGTGTTTGAGAATAAGTGAACAAAAGAGTTTGTATTTCGAAGATAATATGTTTAATGAAAGATAAAGCTTCAATAAAGAACTAATATCATCTTTCTACAAGTTTGGGAAAAGATAATTGATTTGAGGGGGAGCAACATAGGATTCGAAAATGGTTTAATTAGAAAGCGAAGTTCAAGAAGATCAATATTCAATTGAGGGGGAGCAATAGAAGAGAAGCTTCAAAAGTATTAATGAAATGTCACACCCCGCTAAAGCGGAAACACGAGATGTAACAGTACAATGATTTCACAATCGAAAATTACAAAAGATCACCGTTCAACGGTCTACAATTAATACATTACATAAGGTCTTACAAGCGTTTACAGCACAAAAGTAAATAATCTAAACATGCGATTACATCCAAAAGAGAAAATCCCGTAACGCTACAGCAGCATAGATCATATAACGGGTTTAGCTTCAATAAACAAGTGGTGACTAATTCCTGAAAAGCATGTAAAAGTAAACAGGTCAACTATGAAACATAGTTGGTGAGTACACAGGTTTTGTGTAATGAAAGACCCTTTTCCAGTGTTTACAAAGTCTAGTTTAAAAGTTCCACGTTACTAAGTGATTAGTTCGCAAAAGTAGTATGTTTAGTGTCGAGGCTCATACAAAGACGATAATCATCGGATAAGTTCTTGAAATCAATTTTTAGGATAGTCAAACGCTATTGCGCGGATAATTATAAAAGTAATTCGTTAAAACAAGGCTCATTTAAGAGCGATATTCATTTGATAGCTAGATTCA
Source organism: Logfia minima (assembly GCA_963921325.1). Lineage (NCBI taxonomy): Eukaryota > Viridiplantae > Streptophyta > Magnoliopsida > Asterales > Asteraceae > Logfia > Logfia minima. Next base: position 10,188,147 of record OY992771.1, on the reverse strand, counting down.
TTTGTTAATCGATGTTTTGTTTGCAAAGGAGGTTTATTTAAGAACGAGGCTCATTTAGGAGCGATTCCCTTTTTGTACTCAATTAAAAGTCGTGATTCATTTATAACGCCCGCTCATATTTTCAAAGGAATATTTAAATCACGATTATAAAACTCAAGATATAGTGTTTAATAAGTTCAAGTTATGTTTATAAAACTCATATTGTAGTATTTAATAAGTTCACGTTACGTGTATAAAGCCAATGGATCATCAAATCAATATCAAAACGTTTAAAGTCTCAACGGATTATTATGTCGAAGTTCATACGAATGCGCGACGTTATTATGAAACCACGTTTATCATTGTCCAAGACCACATTGATTTATAGTATAAAACTCAGGTTATAAAATCTATGGTTTTAAAGAAATATGGTTTCTAATGACAAAGTCATTTTAAAGTTCGGGTCGTAAGGTTTATAGTTTCAAAGAAATGTCGTTTCAAACGACAAAGTCATTGTAAAGCTCGGGTCGTAAGTTCATAGTTTCAAAGAAATGTCATTTCAAATGTCAAAACGTCATACGTTTATAGTCGTTTATGAAATTTCTATGCTATCACGTTATAATGTATATAGTCACAATGAGTTATTATGCTTGAGTCCACAACCAAACCTACAACCGATAAACCTTTGCCCCAAAGAGAGATGCCCTATCGTTGGCATTTAGGATGATGGGATGCACTCACGTGGCCGCGTGAGTGGGGAGGTGGTCTCGCTCCCAAATAGTACTATTCATATGCATCATTTGGCTCATATAGAGTTAATGGTCGTGTAGATATACCGGGGACTTTAGATACGATAGAAAACAAGCATATAATCATGTTCGTATAAACGGAAAACATTCACGACATTATGTGTAATCAATACGACATTTTAACCATGTGAAGTATTCGAAAGTAAGCATAGCATATAGCATAGCATAGCATTTGTAAATCAAGGATAGCATTTGTAAAACGCGCATAGTATAAGCATAGCATTCGTAAATCAAGGATAGCATAAGAATAGTATTTGTAATCCAAATATAGTAGTTAGATCATATAGCATGCTTTTCACCCCAAAAATTTAAGTAAAACGTTAAAAAGAGGGGGTGTGTAAACTCACTATTGAGCGTGAGCGGAAGGATGGATGTAATGCGCGTGCCGACTGGGTTTGACTCCTATCCAAGTCCTAAGAACACAAGGTTTCTAATTAGTTTCTCGACTAATACGGTTTGTTAGGATTGCTTAGCTAGCTAATTAAATTACAAAGTGCCGTAAAAGTTTGAATTTCCATTTAATTTACGATGTCGGTAATTGTTCGAGTTGGGAACAAAATAATGGAAATATATGAATACAACATCTAAAAATACCAAACTTGGTATGAAATATGAAATATAGTTCACAAATTTTCTGTGAAAATTTGGGGATTTTTAGACTTATGGATTATTTATAAGCATTTTATGTCTAAAAAGTGGGATAATTATGGGAAAAATAGTAATTATTCACTTAAAATTCTGGAATTTTTACCAGATCATTTTCTACCAATTTTTAAGTTTGTGTAAAATTTTCAAGACGTTTTGAGCACTGAAACTTTGGTTCCCAACATTATGCGTTTTAACGAGACGTAAATCGGAAAACATATCAAAACACTTCCAAAGAGTGTGAAATTTTGAGGATGGTGTCAGGAAAATGACACTGGAATTTTCCCATAATTATTTTATGTCCAAAAGTATTTTTCATGATTATTTCACCTTTTGTAGGCTTTATTTGCATTAATTTAGGAAAAATACTTATGTTTTTCCAAAAATTCCCATTTTTATTTTCAAGACTCTTTTCATGATATAGTTACTGAGAAAAATAATCCTCAAAATTTTAAGACGTTTTATCTAGTACTTATATATTTTTGAATCATCATAACACAAGTATTTGCAATTTACAAGATTACAACAATGCATGTTGTTCATGCATTTTCTAAAAATACTTAATCATCAAGATAAATTCCTATCTTTTTATAATACTGAGATATACATGTTAGGAGTCTAAAATAATTTTTCTTAGATTTATAGAACACCTTAAGACCCATGAACAAGTATCACAACAAGGTGCTCACAGAAAAGTTACTGTTTGCGCATCAGTTTTGTGTGATACATTTGGAGGTCGTAAACTCAATGGATTTGAGTGAGATCAGTGGGGTTTTAAAGGTAAGACATTAAGCTAAATTCTAGAAGAAAAATCAAGATTTTTGGACCATTATTCACTGAGTTATGGTTGTTTCAAGTAGGGTCAAAATCTGGACAGATTGCATGCATGACAAAGTGATCTTTTTGGTGTGATTTCACTACCAAACGATTTTTAGACCTCATCCAAAGATTGAAGTCTTGTCTTTTATGCATGAACATGTGTTTTATAGAAATATAAACATAAATTAACATTTTAACCATTTATTCTAGCAAGAACATGTAAATAAACTCTATAACATCAAAAAGTCGACTTTTTCGGTTTGATTTCGGTTTGATCATGGGTTGCCCTTTTGTTTTAACACTTAAACAAGTGTAAGGGAACCTACAAACCATCAATCCTTGTATGAGAATTTTTGCCATGAAAAAGGCATAAAATCCATGTTTTTACAAGAATCAAAGTAGGAAATTGCAAGAATGGAAGCTAGAGATGGTGTGCATACCTTAGAAAGTTGGTTTAGGTGTATGAACACCTTTAAAGATATGATTTAAGGATGGATATTCTCTGGAGTTTAGTGTGTGAAAAGAGAGGTTTGTGTGTGTTTTCTTGAGAGAAAATGAGAGAAATGATGAGAGGAAGAGTGTGTAAGTGGTAGAAGACTTTTGCATGGAATATAAGTGGTTAGTGGAGAGGTTGAGTGGAAAAAAAAGAGAGAGGGAAAGGGGGGTCCGGTTTTGGGTCATTAAAATGAGGTTTTTAACTTATTTTTTTGTCAAAATAAAATGTATATTAGTTTTAGTATTTATTTGTATTAAAATTGCACAAGTCTTATACATTTAAAGGCTTTAAATTGTGTTGTTTTTGTGCTTAATATTAGGGTTGTAAAAATTGATGTTCTAAATTTATAAAATACTTCAAATTGTATTTTAGATTTTTTATAATGGATATTCAAGTATTAGTTTGTCGGATTCGAGTTTCGTTTATTCGATTCGGGTCGCGTTTGCCGAGTTACGGAATTTCGGTTAATTCCGATTTTTGTGATGTCTTTGTGATTAAAGTTTGAGTCATGAAAATTTATCTTATAAGTTTATAACATTCATCAAAATGTATTTGATTCTATCACGATTGACATTCGCGAGTCAATTAACCGATTTTCGGTTGCGTTCACTGAGTTACAGAATTTCCGGTTAAATTCCGATTTTTGCGATATGATAACTATTTTGTGATGACTTATGAAATTTAATTTCACTTGTTTTCTTTGGCACTTTGTAACCTAATTTTGTGTTCCTCACAGTCTTAAAGTTCGCTAAGCAATCTCCTAGAACGTTGCGCGATTTCGGTAACTTACGATTTCGGTACTTAAGGAGTCGTAACCTAGACTTTTCACTAGGATTTTAGAGTGCTGTAAACGTAATTAGATAGACTAGGAATTTAAATGCGTTAATGACCTGAGATTTTTGACGGTTGTCACATGAAAGATCTATCGTTTTGTCTTTGCAATCTTGATCTTTCATTAATACTTTTGAAGCTTCTCTTCTATTGCTCCCCCTCAATTGAATATTGATCTTCTTGAACTTCGCTTTCTAATTAAACCATTTTCGAATCCTATGTTGCTCCCCTTCAAATCAATAATCTACTTGCTCCCCTCCAAATCAATTATCTTTTCCCAAACTTGTAGAAAGATGATATTAGTTCTTTATTGAAGCTTTATCTTTCATTAAACATATTATCTTCAAAATACAAACTCTTTTGTTCACTTATTCTCAAACACTAACTCTTTTCTTTACTATCTTCAAACACTCTTTTCTTCACTTATTCTCAAACACTAACTCTTTTCTTTACTATCTTCAAACACTAATTCTTTTCTCCCCTTCATGATGATTATGATATATCGTGAGCATCATGAATATGGTGTCGCACAACGTGTTTGAAGAATAGTAGACTACATCAAATCATCGGAGCAACGAACTTTCAAGAACATTCCGTTGAATGTTGTATCTTCATTAAGCGACACACGTTACAAATCTGATACTTGCTTAAAATACTATCAAATCAATATCTCGAGACAATGATGCGGAAAATGATAGTAAACTTCAAGTAAGCATCAATTGCGTAACCATTTTGGTAAGACAACTATTTTCTTGAGTAAATCAAGAAAAAGTTGTTTGTATTTTCAGAAAACACATTTATGAAAATACTCCAACTCTTGGATCACATAGATTACCAGTTTACACATCAATTGAAAACATTAAATGAATCAACTGAGTGACCTACTTTCAATGTTGGCGTTGATGTTAGCATTGGTAGGATTTTCATTCAATCATTGTGGAATACCATTTTAGGTATCACTATGAATGTTCCGGCAATATCACATAGATATGGATAATGTCACTTAGACATGGTGTGTAAAAATACACTTTGTGTCCTAAAAATATTTTTATATCATTAGGCTCTAGACTCAATAAGTGCATGACATGAAGGTAGGGACTGGAGCAGACTGTCCTCTTGTTTCAATATTAACAATCTCCAAACGAGATGTCAATAGATTATGTGCTAAATCTTCGTGAGAAATTGAAACAAGGACTTTTTAAGAAGTACTTGAGTGGCTAGGAGGGTAATGTGCATTGCATCACTGGGTCCATGATGTCTTCTCCAATACCAGAAATCAACGAATGAAATATGATAGTAGATGTGGCAACTCGGCAATTTCTTATTTAGTGAGGGTTTTCTTTTTCTTTTAACCCTTTCACACACTCCTCACTCAACCTCTCACATTTTTCAACTCCTCCCTCTTTTGTATTTGGCATTATTGAATGTTTGCTGATCTGCACTTTATTCTCCACCAACCCTCTCACTTAGACCTAATATACCCTCGCATCCTAAAAGTTTGGAAGGTGGCTCCTGTGGTAGATCCAACCGGTTCTGGTGGATCATAGGAGATATTTGAAATCTATAACACTCAGTGTAGATTGCAGCATTTGCCAACAATTGATCATGTATTGATCATTTGTATCACAATGTTGTGATATGAACTTCTTCGGTTTGATGTTTCAAGAAAATTTCCTCAAGATGAGAAACACCGAAAAACGTTGAAAATCTTCCAAAGTGTTTGATAAAAACAAGTAGTTTTAACACTTAGAAGTTTTGATTTTGTACGAGCTCCCCCTCAAATATAACATACATTTCTCAAAAGAAAGTATAACAGGAGATCGATCTCAAGCTTTGAGCTCTTTCAATTATAACGGGTTTGAACTGAAATGTTCAGAAACCATTTTCATTTGAAGAACGAGTTATGAACCGATTTGTTCATAAGTCCACGATTGAAAATTTAGACAACAACTTTTGGAACCCATTTAAGCGCAGTACCAATGGGTTTTGAGAATTTGGAAAACCATTTATAAGTTGTGTCTATTTGGTTTAAAGATGTTGAATTCCATTTTGAATTGAAACTCGGTGTTTCATTTCGAAATAAGTTTCTTGGAATCAACGGTGAGTGAAATCTTTTTGGAATGGGGAGTACAAAATCATTTTTTCTTTGCACTGGATAAGAAACATTTTGTGGTGCAAGAGCAAACATCTTCGATCTTTAGTAGTTGAATGACTTTGGTTGGGAAGATTGTTCAGAAAAGCTTTGTTTCGATTTCTAAACGTTGGTTTTCTTTGGAAATTGAGAAACCGAATTACGTGAAGTGTTGAAAGCATAAGAATCTGAACGATAAAAAAGATCAAGATTGCAAAGACAAAACCATAAATCTTTCATACATTGGAATCAAATAGTTCAAAGAAGATTCATCGGCAATAAGCATTTGGAATATACTTTCAGGATCAAGACAAGTAAAAGTTGCGTTAGAAGTGCATTAAAAATGCAAGCTTTCAAGAGAAATATTCCAACAACACATTCGAGATTAGAAGTTTCCGTTGAAGATTAAGAAAAGAATTTGTCTTCAAGATTTTCTTCGAGAATTAACATCAAAGATAAAAGCTGAGACATAATTATCAAAAACTGCGCTTCAACGTGGTGTTCAGCTTACAAAATATTCTCGAAGTTCAAGCTTAAAGGATACATATATGAGTTGAAGACTATCCAAGAAAAGTTTACAATCAGGGGGAGATTGTTGGATATTAAAATATAGATTGTAAACATTGTTATTGTAATTAACCATGTGACTAGTCTATTAGTATAAATAGCTAGTTAGGGTTAATCATTTGTAAGTTTCCAAGTTTAATAGAAATTACACATTCAAAGGAAACTCTCTCAATTATCATTGAATCATCATAATATTGCTTGAATATGTTTAACAATCCAAAACTTCAAAACTTTGCAATTAGAATCTTAAGTCAAACCGCATCATATTCGGGTTGTGAACGTAATTGGAGTGTTTTTGAACGGATTCACACCAAAAGAAGAGATAGGTTGGAACATCAAAGGCTAAATGACCTTGTATATGTACACTACAATTTGCGTTTACAAAATAGGTATGATATATTTGAATAATTCTTTTATCTAATTATAACGTTTAATTACTTTTACATGTTATCTTTTTGGTAAATGTTTGTATAGGCTTAAAGTTGATGCGAGATCTTATGACCCGATCGATAACCAATGTATTGATGAAGATATGGAAAAATGAGTTGTTAAAGAATTGCCGGAGGGAGAACCTGATTATGATGAATTAAAAGATATGATGAATGAGCAAGAGCAAGAACCGGCTTCTCAAACACAAGGTTATGGTCTTGTTGACGAGGATGAAGATGGTAATGAATTCCGTTTACTTAGTGACAGAGAACTTGATGCATATAACACTCCTATGTTTTGATGGATGAAAAGGTATTATATACAAACCTTATATACTTTTTGAATTCATCGTGATGTATTTGTATGTAATCTTTCTCTTTTCTTTTTTTATGTTGTAGGAAATGGAAATGGAAATGGAAATGTTGATGATGTGATTTGGGTTGATGTTGTGATGATTTAGATTAAGAATGTTGTTTACACATTTCGTTTGTTTACTCATTTAGCTTGGAATATGTATTCGTGTTACTTAGTATGTCTTTGTTGTCGTGATTTGGATTGTATGTCTTTGAAAAAAGTTTATAAGTTTGGATTTTAAGTTTATAATTAAGCATGGTACATTTCCTATATGTATTATATCGTTTTGTTCAGGCTTTTAACAAATCCGGTCCAACCATCCGGTCTAACTGGTCCGACCGGAAATTTGCTATCGTCCGGTTCGACTTAAAAACCGGGTTTTAAAACATTGTTGGGAAGAATCGTGCCTTCTACTTCGTCCCCTAGTAATCTTTTTACTGCCATTTCCACCACTAGAGATCTCGATCACTCAATGAGTCCATCACCGAGTAGTACATTGCAGAAGCCTCAACCTCTAGCCATTCAATAACAGTTGGCTTATCTCGGTTTTCATCTTGTGCCTAATGCACCATTGGATTCCGAAGCCTTTTACGAGTCTCATCAGCCCAATAACCAAAATTGTGGAACTCGTAAGCATGGGATATCTCATGGCAATAATAACCTTAGTTACGGTGATGCTCTCCTATTTAGTTGGGCGCCTAACCAAAAATATGACACTTATAATCGATGCGGGATTGGTAAAATTCCATCAGAATTCCCTAATCATGACCCCCTCTACTATTCGTGTTAAACAAACCACTAATTTTGATGTTAGTCGCACCTCATTTATTGCTTCTACTACTTGGTTTCTAAACACATGAGCAAACAACTATGTCACGCCTGATTTAGTAAGCATGGAATATTCAAAGGCATATCATAGTAATGATGCACTCCATGTTGGTAATGTTAAGGGTCTCTCTATCCTTCATATTGGTTCTTTAAAAATTCACTCACCACACAAAACCTTCTCTATTTTAGATATTCTTTATATATCAAAAATTAAAAAGAACCTCCTTTTTGTTCAAAATTTTTATCTTGATAATCATGTATTTTTTTAATTTCATTCTATTTATTGTTTGTTGTGAAGGACGAGTCTACACACACTACCCTACTCACAGCCCTAGTGAACACGAAATCTATGCAATCCATCTTCCTCAACTTAAGTCAGTCAATAAAGTCACTTTTTTACACTGATCGTGCATCATCTACGACTTGGCATAGGTGGCTCGGTCATCTTTATCAGCGTCTTTTAAGTTGTACGCTTTTTAGATTTTCTCTTCCTATTACGAATAAAACTTGTTCCAATTTATGTACTTCATGTCAATTGGGTAAATCAGCAAAACTATCATTACATATTTCAACTTTTCGTAGTAATAATAGTTTGGATATAGTTTATTGCGATGTTTGGGGGCTGCACATGTTTTTTTATTTGACGATCATCAGAACTTTATGTTGTGTGTCGATCATCATTCATGGAATGGTTTTGTTGAACGTAAAGATCGACACTTCGTTGAAACACGCCTTACCCTTCTTGCTCAAGCCAACATCCCTCTAACTCTTTTGGCATTATGTATTCGATACGACTGTATATCTAATTAATCATATGCCTTCTCGCACATCCACAACCAAGTCTCCTTTTGAACATCTCTTCAAACGTTCTAAGGACTATTCCTTCATACGAGTCTTTGGGGTTGTCATTGTTTTCCACATTGTCATCCATATAATTGCCACAAGTTGGACTTCAAATCCACCTCATGTCTTTTTCTTGGCTACAGTCATATTCCTCATGGCTACCGATGCCTTAACTTATCCACCGAGCGCTTTTATATTGCTCGTCATGTCCACTTTAATGAAGACACCTTTCCTTTCTTTACTCCTGAATCACCTTCTACAACCCTATCATCACAACCCTACTATTCTTGGCAACCTCCCCTCTTATAGTCCCCAACACCGACCACATGTTAACTCACTTATAGACACTTATGACCCATCCACTACTGCTACACCATCACCGTCTATCCCTGACTCTACAAATTCATCATTATCTAAATCAACATCACCACCTTTATCTTCCCCAAATCTTTCCCCTTTTGTTGTTAACCACTCTCCCTCGGCCTTACCAACATCCACTCCCTCACCACCATTGCGACCGCACCTCCTTGTCAGCGTCCACCAAATCTTTGTCAAAAAAAAAAACAAAGGGTCCCCTATAACCCGTCAGTTAATCATGCCACTACTTCCCCCACTTTACTATTGAGTCAACCTCATTTACCATTGCTAACAAATATCCTTAGTGTCGTCAAGCCATGGCTGCTGAATACTCTACTCTTGTTATAAACGGCACATGTGTTGGGATAAATTCCCATGGCTACCACAAGTTAACAACACCACCAATAATGCACAAGCCTATAGGGTCACACCCAATGTATGATGAGACACTACTTACATATAAATCAAATAGGATATTGATTTATTTAGTCTCCATCATTTATGAGACACCAAATCATTAGTGTGTATGTTTTCTAATGTTTATTTTATTTGGTTACAATTTTTTAACAAATAAAATAAAATACAATTTACAAAGATTAATAGTACTTGTAATTTTAAAAATACAAGTATTGAGAAACAACCTGAAAACACCCATGTGTCATGATTTTTCTCATTAGCTAAAAATGGAGGTTGCATGATTGTTTGGTCAAATATATTATTCCACTTTCTAAGACTTGTGTGCAGACTTTTTCCACCAAAAACCTTCGTCTCTCTCAAGAAAAACACACACATGTACAACCACAACTAGTTGATTAAAACCTCTCTTGTTTTCTTGCTTTTGTGCAATCAATACACATATCTTTGTGAGTTTTTTCAAAAAGGAGTGTGTAGTTGTTACTAGAGGTGTAAAAGGTTTCATAGTTGTCATCTTCATTTGGAATCAAGATCGAAAGGAGGTGCGGCCTAGCACCCGGTTTGTGTCGAAGAATTACACACGTGGATTACCGATAAAGAACTTCTACTTTGAAGTTTTTGGTCATCTTTTCAACCTCGAAAGGTATAAATTTTCTGTTCTTATACTTTTATTTTGCTCCATAAAAAGTTTTAAATGAGATCCATGGAAGGGCTCTTAACATGCATGTCGTTTTTATTGTTCATAAAATCATTTTTCTCTTCTTGGGTTGAGAAACCAAGAGCTTAATGGGAAGATCAAGATAGATCTTTATTCTTGAGCAAAAAATATTCTTGGGAATGTTGTTGAAGAAACAATGTAAAATTTTTTGGATGCAAGACTGCCAGGCTATATGGGATACTCTTATAATTCAATATGAGGGAGTAACGTACTGTTGTTAAAAAGCCAAAAGAAAAAGAATCTCATAATAAATTATGAAAATTTCTTTGTAGATGAGGAATCATTGACTGATTTCCATACAAGGTTTCAGATTCTTATCAATGATTTGGAAAGATATGAAATCACCGAAAGTAGGTTTGAAATTTGCCAAAAGTTCGTGGATATACTTTCAGATTCATGTTCTAAAGTAATTAATTACATCCTTGGTTTTGAGTGAGAACCTGGAGGAATATGATCTTTCTGGATTGTATGGTTTATTGATGAGTTATGAAGAATGCAAGGAAAGAAAGATGTTGAATGCAAGGAGAGTAGGTAAAAATCCAGAAGTTGTACTTTTATAGCAACTAGTAGAAAGAATAGAGAGTTATTTTCTAGAGCATATTACCATTTGATACCTTCACACTCTGACCACTATGAGTCTGAAGATGAAGAAACCAAATGTGTTGAAGCATAGTGTAGGTTCCCGGGGACAGGATCCACAAGGTAAATCAGTATATTCGAGTGCAATCCTCAAATATACACAACGATAATAAACAAGTAAACATGAATATGTAAAGATCACTTTTATTGAACATAAACAAGTATTACATTCAAACAAGATAAAAACTCTCTCTTATCTCCTTTCTGCGAACTTGCACTAAGGACTTTAGACTGAGTTCGAACTTACAACCCCTGAAATCTTATTTTCTAAAACATTCAGACTTGTGTATATATAGGCACCTAAGTTCGTACGAACTTAGGTAACTTCGAAGCCCATATGAACTTACCCATATACACATACAAGAAAAAATTTAACAATTACAATAATTAACAAAATGACTTATAAAACTAACTATTACAAACTAGAAGTTGTTGTCACACAATATGCACTAACATCTCTAAGATTATAGAAGAAAAGGATTGGTAGGTCAAAGGGAAAAGCTACTTATGATCCAAAGAAGGCAACTTGCTACATATGTGGTCATACATTTCATATTGCTGATGATTGTAAAGTGAAGACTGTGGAAGTTTCACAAGTAGATAAAGTTGCAGATAGAGAAAAGATGTATACGTAGAAATACATCAACTTGAAGAAGGGTGGAAACAAGTTTCAACCCAAGAAGGAAGAAAAAGCCTTATATGTTCAAGAATGGCTTGATGAAGGATGAAGAAGAATAGGAGGAAAAATATCTAATGGCATTTTTTGAGCAAGCAAAGACAACAAGTCAATTTGAGTTTGATGTCAAAGAAGCAGAAAGAAGAAGCTGCAACTCTAACTGAAACAAAGCTTCATCATAAAAGGTACACAACTTCAATTTTATATTCTGATGAGGAGAAACAAAAGATGTTTGAATACCTTTACATTGACGTCTTACTAGTCTTGAAAAAACATTTCTAAATTAAAAGGACTGGAAGAAGTCAAAATGTAAAAGAAAGGAATGACTACATCACTACCAATGGGGAGTACAAATCAAATTTATATGCTCAAACATAAGCATACAAAAAGTAAGCTTTTGAAAAAGAAGATTATAAAAATAAAAGCTAAACGTTTTGAGGATATTTGTATATCCTTGTGCATTGCTTCATTGAAACATGAGGATTGTTTAAACAAACAGATCCCAAGCCAGTTTCAAGCAGTACTCGGTGAAGACTTTGATATGAAATCCTATCAGGAAACAGAATCAAAGCCTAAACCAAAGAAATTTGAAGCTGTTGTTTTGCCAAAAACTTGTAGTTATATACTAGGCAATAAAATTGTATTAACCAATGCTTTTGTGAGACCTAAAGGTGAAAATTCAACTAAGTCTAAGTCTCAGGCTGAAAAACAGAATTTGACATTTCATATACTGACAAGATTAAGTCTACAACTTAAGACTCTGGGTCAAAATTAAAAATTAAAAGTGTTTTACATACCAACGTTAAGGTAGCCAATAAGGACCACAAACCTAAGGATAAATGATATTGCTCGATTTATTCATATCTATCTTTAGCAATATCCCTCGTTTTATAAGTAATTCCTGTTAGTTTCATCAACTTTTGGTACTTCAAACGTTGAAATTATGTTTACAGTGTTATGAGTTTGGTGCGAGAAGAAACGAGCGAAAAGATGAATTATACCCGCCGGGTACTCATGTCTTCCCATTTAGCATTCAGTCGGGTAAAAGAAGTTTATCCCGGTGGTGATCAATGGTACCCGCCGAATACCTATGTCAGTTATGGGTTTTTCACTAATCAATTCCAATTAAGCCCTAATCACAGAAAAACTTTTGAATTACCTTTTCTCTGGGTTCTTGTTGGAGAATTTGGGTGATTTTGGAGTGTTCTTTATCATTTTCCCACCATTATTATGCAAGATTCACGGTTCTGACAACAATCAAATGTTCACGATTTCAGTTTATCATTTCTTCCAATTTGAACAATGTTTATTTACATTTCGTTTATGCTTGTTGTTCTTATTAACCTGATTATGGGCTGATTCCTTTTATATTCACTTGGATGATGTGAACTATCGATTATGGGTGTTAATCATTAGACGTTTACAGTTGTTTAACTTGTATGCAATCGAAGAATCGTATCTGAGTTTTACAAATTAATTCATCTAGTTGGTAAATCATTTAGTATTTATGGTTGAAGCTTTTGCATATAAATATTTTATTACAATATTTTGTCTATGAATGATTGTCATTTAATTGCGGAAGCACGATTGGAATAAGACTTGTTAATTAAATTTGAATGTCTGTTGATTGAACTGGACGAGAGGAATCCAATTTATTTTGGTAATTCTACGGGAGTAGTTTTACAAGATTAAATCGTAAGTTAACGAATTGAATTGAGATTTAGTTTGGCTAAAAACCTATAGCGGAAGCAATAGACAACTTCTAATCATTTCGTCAAAAGGAATGGAAGCGAATTCTATTCTAATTCAATTTAATAAACAATATAAGTTAAACTCATTTTAATAAACACCATGAAGTCTTTAGTAAACTAGTCTGATGTAATGTAACAAGTCATGTTTTTACGTACATGACTTAATATTGGATTTAATATTCACGTAAAATCATAAAAAAGGTTGAAATTAGGACAATGCATAAAAAATCAATAAAAACGATCAAATAACGCGCAAAACATGACAAAATAATCAAAACTCAGTTCACTACCCTTTTATAATGCTATAAAATGGGAAATTAGTCTTAATTAATATCTTATTATTCCTCTGGAAATTACGAGATCGTGGGTGAAAGAACAGTGCAAAACGCACGAGAAACGAATAAGTTACACCCAAAAGAATATCACAAAACTTACGGATCTCACACATGGTGGCTCAAGGCACCCGTGTGTTGCACCCCTCCCGTATAAGGCACCTTGGGTATCCATATACGACACCCCTACCCGTATACGCCACCCCCATACTCCCAATTTGTGAAATCCCCCCAATGTTGGCTACGTATTTTACCTTGTGCATTCCCCCAATGTTGTAAGGTGCCAAAGTAGCCTCCCGTGTTTTACCTAAAAAATCACATTTTTATACGGGAGGAAGGAACTGCGGGGGGATTTTTGGGAGTCTTTGGCCTGTAAATACCCCCACACTACTACACCCTCAACACACCTTAACCTACACCCATCTCCACCATCCTACACACTCCATACACCTTCACCAACATACATCTCTCTCTACTTTCTCACTCTAGGCTAGTGTAGTTAGTCTCTAGTTAAATATTTGTTATTATTTAACTAGAATATTGGAGGGGCATTATTGTAATATTTTGGAAGATACTTGGAATGTCGCTTGTATTCTTGCACAATTATTCCTAGCTACACTATTTACGTTTTTATCCTTTCTCTATCTATCTTAATTAAAATGTAAATGTATGTTATTATGATTATACTAGATCTAGGATTTGTCATGATTAGTGAGTAGTTACTCTGCGTGTTCGTTGTAATGTAGTTAGCTATTTTTTGGGATGATGTTATTGTTATCGGTGTCTTGATTTAACTTTTCACTTATGATCTTAAACCTAATAATACTATCGCCTTTCCACCAATCATCGTAAAGTACATCGTAGAATACTATGGAAACACTATAAAGTGAATATATAGGAATATTATGAAAATACTATGAAAGACATTGTGAAGTACTTGAACAATGAAGCAACTAATCAATAGTTGTTCTCCTTGTTAATAACCCTAGTACGTTTTCTAAACATGGTTTATTTTTGAAGCATTGAAAATACTATCTTAAGATCTTAGAATACATCGTGAATTAAAGCTATAAAAATATTATCTCAAGATCATAGAATACAATATGAATTAACTAGGGATTTATTGGTTACTTTCAAGTGATGGACTGGTTTAGGACATAGTGGGGAACCATTGATCTCATGTACAATAGTTTTATGAATCTTTAAGAAATCATTATGAAGCAATGGAAATACTGTCAAATTGGTTAATCCTTGGTATTACAATGGAAACACTATTGGGTGTAGTACACTTGTGGAAGCCACGTAAACGAAATTAGTATAACACCTTGTGGATTAATAATAGTCTAGCACCCTTAAATTATACAAAACCATTATAAAAAGAAATCAGACCCCAACTAAGTCTTATAGTTAAATGTTTTATTTAAATTAGATCTTATTATGGTGTTAAGAATGGTCGGACCATTAGTGGGTGTGTTACTCTATTCATGTACCCAGGACTCTTAATATTCCAGGAAGGGTCACTACATCCGTAACCGACAGTGTTGAGAGTCGAACAGTCTCCTCCGATCAGAATCACGATGGCCTAGTTACTCAGTGACATGATGTTCGAGTAGTCGAACAGTAGGGAGCTAGTGCTTACACCTCAAAGACCTAAGATAAATAAAATACAAATACTTAGACAGACTTTTCATACTTAAAGCATCATCCCATCACAAAGCTAATGAAATCACAACAAACACCCTCCAATATCATGACTACCATCAACCCATATTATTATGCATTTTAATGTATAGTTTCCTTTATTTTAATTAAACCCCAAAACCAAGTCAAAATAGTCTTAAAATAACCTTTGCTAAATAGAATTGATTGCCCTCGACCTCTCTACTCCACCATACGTTTGGTTTTAAGAATGACCCTACGTCATACTTACCGCTACACTCCCCTTTAGCCATAGTATACTTAGGTCCCAAGCTGTTATAAATATAAAACTACCCTAAAGGCGCCTTTCAGTTACCGTCCGACAATTGCCCTCCCCCCCCCCCCCCTGATGACGCTCATCGTGAACGACCGTTGGGTGGGCATCATACTCCAAGTGAGTGTCATTTTATCATTTAAATACAGTTGTAAACTGACTTTTATGGAGTCCAATTTTCTGTCTTTAGTTACTTTTATTCTAAGAAAGTTCCTTTTATTGTTACTTCTACTGCACCGGTGTATTTTACGGTTTTATCTTTTGTCCTTTTATAGGTTTATCAGGTAGTGGATGAGCACTAGGGCTTCAGGTAAAGAACTTGCGAGTCTGATCTCCTATCTAGAGAAAACTAAAAGCAAGGGCAACAAAAAGAAAACAAGTCGAATTCACCATTCTAATCAGAATCTGAAACCACTGAATCTTCCCAAACCATACCGATTTGAGGAAAACCTTGAACTATAGGTTGAATCATTTTACGAGGAAGAAGAAGCAGAACCGTTACCTAGTCCATCAATTCAAGAACAATTGGCTGATCCTAATGATACTCCCATGATGGTTCAGTCGAGAATAGTTGCACTAACTCCCGCGTCTGCAATTAGAAGACGTAACATCGATACAACTTTTCGGTGAACGATAATCATATGAAGATGATTCAAGAGAACCTATTCGACGGGAGATTGCGGGCAAATCCGCATAAACACATATCCGATTTCTAGAAATTTGCAACATGTTTAAATATGGTGCAAAAATGGATGAAGCTATTCGGTTATGTTGTTTCCCTTATCTTTAGTCGGGGAAGGCATGATGTGGTACAATGAACTAGAGGCCTATCCCCTTCGAACATAGGATCAAATGAGAACTTTTTTCGGGAGATTCTTTCCTCCCACGTTGGTTGAGCTTTTGTTGAACGAGATTAGAAGTTTCTGACAGTTTGAAAAAGAGACCTTGGTTGAGGCATGGCTAAGGATGAAGGAAGTGTTGCGGAATTGCCATGGCTACAGGTTGAATAATGGGAGCATTATCTCTTTGTTCTAAAGTGGTCTTGATGATCAATTACCTGCTACACTTGACACTTCAAGAGGATGACTATTCATGTGTAAGAGTCCTAATGAAGCATATACGATGCTCCAAGATAAGGTATTGTTGAATCTTTATTGGTCCTGATCACAAAGAAATAAACCGATTAGAAAGACCGTTGCTAGTGCCGATACTAGGACGATAACTCAGCTATGATGACAAAATTAGAAGAAATATCTTCCAAGTTTGAGATCAATTCAAGAGTTTGAAGGGAGATCAAAGAGCTTTAGGAAATTTGTGGTACTTGTGGGGGCAATCATGCCTCGATTAATTGCATGAGAAATGATCAACCAATGATGTCCACTGAGTTTGTACGAATTTAGTAAGTTTGTATCTACTTCTAAGTTCGTACGAACTTACACATATACACATATAAGACAAAAGTTAACGATTACAATAATTAACAAAATGACTTATAAAACTAAATATTACAAACTAAAGGCTGTTGTCACAGAAAATGCAACAACAATCTCCCCCTTGAGAATAGCTCTAGTTTCGATGCACCAACAAACTCCCCCTTGACAATAACTCTGGTTTCACCCGAGATATTGTCACCTGAGTTGTCTTCGATCTTGATTATGTTAAGCTCTTTTGACTTCTTGTATACAACACCTTTTCCTCAAAATCTTCACTACCCTCTAACATCTTCATCCTTCAAGTCTCCAACTATCTATATAGTTTCATGAAGCTTTATAAGATTAACTCGTACACCCTCAACAACTATTGTAGCTTCCGACTCACCCTTAGGAATTTCATCCTTTTCAGATCTTAACTCCTCTAGGTCTATCACTACGATTCACCTTCAGAAGTTTCATCATTTTCTGAAGTAAACTTCTCTAGGTATCCTCTAACTCAGACTTATCACTATTAAACTCGTCAGTTCAATGGTATATGTCTCTGTTAGATTGACTAGACTCCCCCTTAACCTGTTCAAGCTTACCAAGTCTTCCAGTTGAAGAGTTAGGCAGCTCACCATCATTTGGTCACTGCTAGGTAGCTCACATCATTTGGTCACTGGGATCATCGTCTCTGTCTATGTTTCTTTCTCAACACATCCTCTTTACAACCAGTCCTCTCCCCTTGCCAGGCTTAATTTATTGAACGCAAACAAGTATTACATTCAAACAAGATACGAACTCTCTTTTATCTCCTCTCTGTGAACTTGGACTAAGGACTTTTGACTGAGTTCAAACTTACAACCCCTGAAATCTTATCTCGGACTTGTGTATATCTAAGTTCGTATGAACTTAGACAACTTCGAAGCCCATACGAACTTAGTAAGTTCATACCTACTTTCAAGTTCGTACGAACTTACACATATACACATATAAGACAAAAGTTAACGATTACAATAATTAACAAAATGACTTATAAAACTAACTATTACAAACTAGAGGCTGTTGTCACACAAAATTCACCAACAGCTCCCCTTTGACAATAGCTCTAGTTTCAATGCACCAACAGGAGACGTCATCTATGTGCAACCAAATAATTTTAGGGTAATTATCAAAGAGGCGGATATCAAAACCGGAACTAAAGGAACTACCCGAGTAGTTCAAATTATTAGAACAACTTATTCTCTCGACCTAATCAACCATCCTATGACTAATATAGGTCGAGGGAAGATGTTCCACAAGCACCCGCCCCGAAAAAGGAGGAAGCTAGTATGAATCCTATTGAGAAAATGATGATGGTGGAGTTATGGTGGGTCAAAAGGCGACAACTGAGAGTATGAAGACCCAAATTTTGAACATGAAGCTAAGCATGGTGTAGGGTCAAAAGAACAAAAGGCATCGATCCAAGGCCTATAGCGAAAGATGGATAGGATGTCAGATACGCAAGTTGTGAGACCATTGGGTGGACTACCAAGTAACACCCAACAAAACCCAAAGCCACCATCGCGGTCAGGATCAAAGCCATACTAACCACCTTCATCGAGAAACGATCATGTCAACTCCATTTCTACTCGAAGTGTTAAAGCTTTAAATTCACTTGTTATACCAAATGTTTCTAACCTTGTTTTGCAAGATGATGATGATGATGAAGTTGATGAAGAGGAAGAGGTGGAAACTGTTCCACCTGTGCAAGCTCAAGCCACTCCAGTTCCTGTTGTATTGTCCACGGTAAAGGCATATAAAACCGAAGGTTCCATACCCTCAATGCTTGAGGAAAGAGAAGATAGAGGCCCAATATGGTAAGTTCTTGGACATGATTAAAGGTATTAGAATCAATGTACCTTTAGTTGATGTATCAGTAGGTATGCCAAATTATGCTAAGGTTATCAAGGACTTAGTGAGCAACAAGGATAAACTTGAGGAGGTATTGTTGGGACATGTTATTGTGACAACAGATCTAGCTTGTAATAGGACTAGTGTATTTATTGTCAAACTTGTATAATTGGTTTAGACTCGTAAATATATGATATTAATTTGTTATTATTATTTGTTACATGTTAGTAGACAAATATCGATTTCAAGTTAAAGTCAAAATCGCGAAATGAGAAGTCAACTCGCAGGTCTAATAACCTGCGAGATGAGATCTCAGTTCGCAGATGATCTGGATTCGCAACCTTGCTTTGCGAATTGAGATCTGGGCTCGCAGCCATCTGGACTCGCAGGCCCATGGGCTGCGAGTTGAGTCAACTCGCAAAGCCCATGGCCTGCGAGTTGAACCAGATATATATATTTAAATGCTGCTCATTTATGGATATCCGTGCCATTATTACACACAGCAAATATTTAATTATTCTCCTCGTTTTTCGTGCAGATATAAAGGCTATTATTATATAGGCTCGGTTTTGAGTGTTTAACCTAGTTAATATCAAAACGAAGCTTGTTAATTAATAGCAAAGTTATATAAGCCTAAACCTAAAGTATAGAGGGATTCCGCACCTCAATACCTTAAAGATAATCCGTTATCGAACCAAGATCTAGCGACCTTACAGGTATCTGTTGGTTTTCTATATGCCAATTGCTCGGCCATACTTCATAATCATATGTTGTGACAATCGTAGAAATCTCAGGATACTACCAATCTTAAAATTCTAGAATAACAATTACAATTGCGGCTTTTCTGAAGTTTTAGTACTAAAACTAAGTTACGACTCCTTAAGTGTACCGAAACCATTGTAACATCTTAGTAAATCCTAGGTTCATGATGATTATTCAACTAAGTTATGAAGTGCCAAGGAAATAAAAGAATCTAATTTTCATAACTTGTCACAAAATTCTACATAAAGTTACAATATTCGAAATCGACTAAAATTTTGTAACGTCTTTAATAAATCAACCAAGTATCTAAAAAATTAGTACTTGAACAATTATTATGAACAATCAAATCATAATTAGGAGTATTATTTATAATGAAAAGCCTTTGATTTATATCTCAAATATTAATTATAAAACACCTCAAAAGTAAGTTTATACAATGTACAAATTAAAGCACGAGTTTAATACATAAATTATACAAGATTTAAACATATGATTATAAAAATAAAAATAAAAATTGAATTAATCCTTTCATTTTGAAGCCCAAAAACTGGACCTAAGATCCCCCCCCCCCCCATAACACTTACACTCCACTCACTTTCTCTCATTTCACACTCCACCTCCATATTCTCTCTATTCTCAATAACAAATACACTAAAACACACTCTTCTTCAACAAAAATCAGCCTACAAAAAAACCTAAATCCATAAAATTTAAAGGGTTCTTTGAGTTTATTCAAGAACATAAAGATAACAACAACATCTCTAACACCTTTTCTCTACGTATAGTCTTTAAATCTACGATTTTCTTTCAAAAAATATGGATTCTATGCCCACCTATGGTTAGAATCCTTTATTATATGCTTGATGTTTGTAGATCATCCTTTACACACCTGAATTTTTTGAAAGAAAGGATAGTCCATAATCAAACCGAAATCAAGTCCAAAAGATGTAGTTTTACTCATAATCTTACAAAAATCGTATTTTTCATAACTTTTGATTGTGATAAAAGGTTGTTATGTTAAAATATTATTTGGTCCCTAGAAAAATGACGGTGCATGCATATAAATCAAGGCCTGAATCAGTGATTTGGGTCTATGAGTTAAAGTAGTGGTCTATGACTCAAAAACTTAACTTACACTCGACATGCAATATGCCAGATTTCTTTGTCCGACTTTGAAAGGCCATAACTAAATGAATACTTGTCCAAAAATTCTGATTTTTTTTTCAATTTAGCCCTAAGTTTTAACTTTCAAAACTAAGTGATCTCACTCAAAAATATTAAGTATTAGACCTCCAAACATATCACACAAAACTGGTGCCACAGCAGAATGATTTATGAAATCATAAAGTTTGAGTTGCATGTTTATATGTTCATATACATCATAAAAATTTAAACAAAAAATGTTTTTAGTCTCTTAACATGTTAATCTCAGCAAGGTAAAAGTATTATGTCTTGAAAAGTTTTTCTTGTATACTTAGAAAATGCCTAAACACACAACATTGAAAATCTTGAGAAAAATGACTAATTGTGTGTTGCTTATATTGCAATACTCCTAAATTGGGTTGAAAACATGTTAAAAATAAGTATATGATTTTTCTCGGCTTCCTTAATGTATAAAGTACTATGAAAAATAATTTTGAAATTTTTGGAACATATATGTATTTTCTTAAAGAAAATATAAAACTATTACTGTAACAAGAAAATAAATCATAAAAATTAGTTTCCCATTACTCCAGAAAACTTGAAATTTTGCCACAAGCCTAGTTTTTTATACAAACTGATGTGGTAAAATTTTCATAATTTTGTATGATCATTTGCTATATATTTTGAATTTCCATCATATATTAGACACAAACTAATAATAAATAAACTATAAATTTTAAAATTCTCAAATTTTTACAGAAAATTTATAAACATTATTATGCCATGTAGACAAAGTTCATAATTTTTTGATTTTGTA
The DNA here is from genome assembly GCA_963921325.1 of Logfia minima. NCBI lineage: Eukaryota > Viridiplantae > Streptophyta > Magnoliopsida > Asterales > Asteraceae > Logfia > Logfia minima. Next base: position 10,166,530 of record OY992771.1, on the reverse strand, counting down.
TTCATCCACTATTTTGTTTGCAAATCAACTATTAATGTTAACAAAATTTAAATACAAATCAAACTTAAAATGACACTTTATAATTTAATTAGTTGACTAAGCAATTCTAACAAACTAAATTAGAAGACAACCTAATAAGAAACTTCTTGTTCGTAGGACTTGGATAGGAGTCGTACTAGGTTAGCACACGGAATACATCCAGTCACAAACGCTCACATTTAATCGTGAGTATTCATAGCCCCTCTTTTTAATGTTTTATTAAACGTTTTGGGGTGAAAAGCATGATATACTAGTTGCAAATACTTATCTTGAGTGCTTACTATTTATGCGCTCATGTATTTTCTTTTACACAACCCATTAACTCATTATTGAGCCGATGGATGTTATGGATAGTACTATTTGGGGGGCGGCCACCTCCCCACTCACACGTGCATGTGAGTGCATACCACCAACGACGTGTCGGTGATAGGACGTTGCTTTGAGGCGTTATTTCAGGTTGGTAGGTTTGGTTGTGGAGTCAAGCTATATAAACATCTCTTAAATGAGCCTCGTTCTTAAATAAACCTCAATTTGTGTATATACAACTTTTTACGTAGAAATGTTAATCTTTTAATCATGGTTTCGATAACTTTTAAACAACGCACTTATTTGAAACTTGTGAACTCACCAACTATTTTTATAGTTGACCCTCTATTTTACATGCTTTTCAGGAAACTATCAGTAATTGTAGATAGAAGCCACGTTTACCTTTATTAATGTTGTCGTCATGAAATCTATTTTTTCTTTATCTTTTGGATGTATTCGCATGTATGATTCTTTATTTTGTGTTGTAAACACTATGTAATCTCTAGTAGTAACATGTTGTGACCAATGAACTTTTTGTTCCTTACGTTATGGAACCATTGTGCTGTTACATCTCGTGTTTCTGCTTTAGCAGGGTGTGACATATGCCACCCAAGTTGGGTGACCCGGATAGTTTATCATTTCTTGCACTTTAGGTAAATCACTATCTTGTGATACTTTGGCTGATTTACGCGCCAACATAAATTTAATGCCCTATTTCTTATATGCTAAATTATCTATAGGGGCAATGTAACCTACCTGGATGAGCATTAGATTAGCTGATACACCATTTCAGTATCTGGTAGGTATTGCTGAAAATTTGATATTGATGTAGGAAAGTTTACCTTTCCTATAGCTCTTATCATTCTCAAGATGGACGAGGACAGTAAGGTCCCATTGATTTTAGGTAGATTTTTCTTTCACACTGCTAATGCCATTATTCATGAGAAAGGAAAGGAGTTGACCTTAGGAGTAGGTGGGAATAGAATAGCTTTCACGGTAGATAAAGCTATGAAACACCCTTACTCTAACGATTATACTTTTTTTCTATTGATGTTATCGATGACTTTGTAGATGAGGAATGACGGGTATTACTTGGTCATGATAATGAAGAGCTGAACATATGACAGCAACGATGGAATGATGACTGAAGAGGAGCTGTTGGAGATCATGGAGTTCTGCACAAACGAGTCTGCTCCAGTGGATGGAGTTATAAGGAGCTGAAGGATGATGACGGGATGAGGATCAAGACTTCACTTAAGGATCCTCCAACAGATTAATGAGAAATCTAGATTAATGAGTGTCTTGAAAGCACACAAAAGGGCTTTTTCTTGGCGCACATATGAGATAGAGGAAATAAGCCCCTCTTTTTGCAAACACGGAATTAATTTTTTGGATTATATTACACTTTTCGTTCAACGACCGAGGACGCTTAATCCAAACATGAAAGATATTGTCAAGAAGGAGGTCATCAACCTACTTGATGCAGGTATCATTTAACCTATCTGTGATAGGCCTTCGGTGAGCCCGGTGCATTGTGTACCTAAAAATGGAGGTAAGACTGTTGTGACCAATTACCGGAAGGAGTTAGTGCCTACTAGGACTGTCACGGGATGAAGGGTTTGTATTGATTATCGGAGACTTAATGATGTCATCCGAAAAGACGATTCCCATTGCCCTTTATTGATCAAATGTTAGAAAGGTTAGCCATGAATGATAAATTTTCCCCATAAACCCAAAAGGTCAAGAAAACACCACTTTCACTTTTCCATTATGGACTTATGCCTATAGGAGGATGCCTTTCGTGCTATGTAATGCCCGAATTACCTTTCATAGGTGCATGATTGCAATCTATCAGGACATAATTGAAACTTCTATGGAAGTTTTTATGGATGATTTTTCTGTTTTTGAAAAGTCATTCGAGTCTTGCTTGTTTAACTTAGATAAGATGCTCAAAAGATACGAGAAGGCACATTTAGTTTTAAACTGAGAAAAGTGTCATTTCGTGGTCTGAGAGGGAATTGTTTGGGACATAAAATGTCTAGTTTCGGGATTGAGGTTGACAAGGCGAAGATTGATGTCATCGCTAAGTTACCTCCCACCAATGTCAAAGGTTTTTGGAATTTCTTGGGTCATGCGGGATTTTACCGTAGGTTTATTAAAGACTTCTCTAAGATCACCCGCCCTATGACCAAACTCTTAGAGAAGGATATGCCTTTCGATTTCAACTCGGATTGTTTGAAAGCATTTGATATCCTTAAGGACTGTCTCATCAATGCACTCATCATGGTATCACCTGATTGGTTTTTCCTTTCGAGTTAATGTGTGATGGGAGCGATTATGCTTTAGAGGATGTTTTAAGCTAAAGGGAGGACAATCATTTCCATCCTATCTATTTTGCTAGCAAGACCCTAAACGGAGCTCAACAAAATTATACCACTACTAAAAAAGAGTTCCTTGTGGTTGTCTTTGCTTTTGATAAGTTTTGCCCTTATTTAGTGTTGTTCAAAACTGTGGTATTTACTGAGCACTCGGCCCTAAAGTACTAGTTTTCCAAACAAGATGCTAAGCCTCGTCTCATCCGTTAGAATCTTATTCTCTAAGAATACGACATTGAGATAAAGGATAAGAAAGGTGTCGAGAATTTAACGGTCGACCAACTATCTAGGCTTGAGAACCCCAAATTAGAAAATTCTAGGGATACTGACATTAACGATACATTTCCAGAAGAGTTTCTTTTACAGGTTGATGCAGGTGAGTTAGAGGATGATGCTCCTTGGTTTGCAAACATAGTGAACTACTTAGTTAGGGGAGTTCTTATTTATGGGACGAGCCTTATTATTTTAAGAAGTGCACGGATGGGATGATCAAGATATGTGTTGTTGGTGCCGAGACTCGGCAAATTTTGGATGAATGTCACCACAGGCCAACTGGTGGACATTAAGGGCCGACTACTACGGGTAAGAAAGTGTTTGATGGAGGTTTTTACTGGCCCACTATCTTTAAGGAGGCACATACTTTGGTCCAAAGTTGTGATGCATGCCAACACACGGGCAACATCTTAAAGCGAGATGAATTGCCCCAAAAAAGCATCCAAGTTTGTGAGGTATTTGATGTTTAGGGGATAGATTCCATGGGACCCTTCCCACCTTCCCACAAATTCGAATACATTTTAGTAGAAGTTGATTATGTGTCAAAGTGGGCTAAGGCAAAGGCTTTTCCCAAAAATGATGCCTGGGTGGTGATAGATTTTCTTAAGAGTCTATTTTGTCGGTTTGGTATTCACAAGGCCCTTATAAGTGACTGTGGAAGTCACTTTTGCAATCAACAACTTAAGAAGGTGTGGAAAAGATATGGAGTAACTCATCGTTTCTCCACATCGTATCACCCTCAAACAAGCGGCCAAATGGAGAACACCAACCATGGTTTAAAGCGGATTTTAGAGAAGAAGATAAAGGATAACCCGTTTATTTGGGCTAAAATGTTAGAATATAAAGGATAAATCATGTTGGTCCGGTCCATATGTGGAGCTTTGCAAGTCCGATGGTGGTAGCTTCATTGTAAGGCACATATTGAAACACTATTTGAGGAGCAGGCGGATGGCGAGTATGAAACACTCACACTTTACCCCAAGGACAAATGAATTTGGCGTCGAATCTAGCTTTAGACTCGTTAATAACTTAAGCGTTTCTCGGGAGGCAACCCGTGTTTTTCTAATGATATTTTTCTTTTTGCAGTATTATTTGTAATTCTGTAGGGTTGGATAAGAGTTGGCATGTTGCCATTTGTTCTCACAGTTTTCCGTTTCGGCTAACCGTGGTTATTGCAAATAACTTGCGGGAAATTTTGCATTACCTTTAACTCTCTCTATTTGTTTACTTGCATATTACTTGATTAATTGTGTTATTTTAGTTGTAGTATTTTAGTATTTGAGTTTATAATGAATAAAAAATTGTTGTTGCTCATACCCGTTGGGTACCCGTTTGGACTCAACGTGGTAACCTGGTACACCAAAATACCCAAGCTACCCCCGAGTAGAAAGTGATCCCGCCCTGGTAACTCGTCACAAAAGTTTTGAGGTTCATTTTACCTGCCGAGTAAACCTCTTACCCACTTCATGCCTATCGGGGTAGTTTGAAGCCATCCAGGTACAATTTTGTGAGTACCAATCGGCTAGCCACATCTACCCGCCGAGTAGCCTGCCTGTATAACAGCAACAAGGTATCCCTAACACTGCATTCTCGAGTTTTTTTTAGTGGAAAGGAAAGGTTGGGCAATGAAAAAATAATTAGAAGTGATTCTCGAGTTTCTTTTTTAGGAAGAAAATGAAGGGAAAGGAAAGGAAAGGAAAGGAAATTAATGGGTTTTTTATTAGAAATATTTTCCGCCCAATTTTGAGCGGATTAGAAGAGAAAACAATATTTTCCTTTCCTTTATTTTCCTTTCCATCCGACTCGAGAATACTTGTAACCTATCTTATATTACATTCATTTCCATTATTTTCTTCTCATTTCTTTTCCATCCCATTCTTTTCCACTAAAAAAAAAAAGAATACCGTGTAAAACTCTTATTCTCAAATTCCTTTCCCTCATAACACATAAGCCGTCGGGTACCACTCCTTAACCTTTAACTCCCAAAAGAACAATTTTCACTCCAAATCAACCACAAACTCTCTTGCAAATGGCACCTAAGACTACTCCCATTCATGATAAACAAGTCAGTCGGTCGTAAAATATATATTATATTTAATATGAACGTCACCAAATTTGACCGACTTGTTCACCCAACCAACTACCATTTGAGGTTTATTTTAATATAACTTTTGGATGGGCCGTACCATATTCTTATGGGTATGTGATCTTTCAAAAGATAAGTAACAATTTTAATTTTTATAAAACTTAAAATGATAATAATAATAATAATAAATTAAACTTGAACAATCAACTTGGAGTTGAATTTTTTTAATATTTAATATATTTTTATCTATTTTTTATACATGGAAGCATAAGATTAAATGTTGAGATTTTTTAGATAACATTTATTATCAATAGAAATCTAACATTATCCAAATTAAAAAAATAATATCAAAATTCATAAATTAATTTTATCTATAAATAGAGTGTAATGTTGATATACTTACATATCCAATCTCAACTCATTTCTTAATCCCTTTTGATTTCATATTTTTCGACATGGATCATTCGTTTCAAAATTTCTATTTGAATCTTGGAGATACTCAAGATTATTTCAATACTCAATACTATGAAAACTCTCAGTTTTTTTCAAATCCAACTCAAGTTCCTATCACAGAAAATCTCCAAACCTCACAAAATACTGAAAAACAACCACGAGGCAATAAGTGGGATATTGCTGAAGACATCGCTTTAATGTCATCATGGTGTTTTGCTAGTGAAGATAGCAAGCGTGGAAAAAACAAGAAAAAAACGCCAATGTGGGCACAAATAAAGGAACTATATGATGCCGCTCGGGCTGAAAATCCGGAAAAGTTTAATAACATGAACGAAGATCAAATGAGAGGTCGTTTTAAACGACTGAGCGAAAATGCCCAAAAGTGGGTTGGTGTATATCGCGAAGCATGGCGTAATAAAAGAAGCGGAATGAGTCAGAAAGATACTGAGAAAGAAGCTCATAAACTTTATGAGGCAAGTGGAAACAAGTTTAACGACATTATTGTTTTTAATGAAGTTATGTGTAAACACGAGAAGTGGGCTTTACAGTTAGATCGTGACATAACACGTTCTCGTCCTGAATGTGAAGTTGAAAATGAAGAAAGTGGTGGTAGCACGAAAAGATCAAGGACTACTGAAGAAGGAGAGTATTGTGTCTATTCCAACCCAGAAACACCAACAAGTGGTGGTTCAACAATTAAACGTCCAACGGGTAGAGATGCTACTAAAAAAAAGGGAAAAAGTAAGGCTTCTAATGAAGTTGTTGCAGAACTGCGTGCAATGAGGCTTACTAGAGAAAGTGAAGTTGAAGTCATGAAAAAAAGACTAGACTTGGATGAAGAAAGGGAGCAAAAAATTGAAGAAAGGGAGCTAATGAAGATGCAACTTGTGCATCTGAACACACTGCTACAAAAGGAGCATTTGTCACTTGAAGAAGAAAACATGAAACGCTTTCTAATGTCGAAGTATTATGGAAACTAATTACATTCCACTATGTGTTTTTTTTCCAATATGTCTTTTAATGTTTGTAAGACATTTTATTAGCTATTTTCAACTTTCAAGTATTTGTAAGCTATTGTACTTTTGTCTTTCACGTATTTGTAATATATTTTATTAAGTGTTTGTAAGATATTGAACTTTTTCTTATCATCTAGAGCACATGGAGTTGTCAGTTTCATCTTATCATCATGCAAATCAAACATTATCTTCATTTCCATGTGTTAACTTTATAGGATGCTTGAATTTTATTTAGATATAAAAATTTTAACATTATTTTCTTCACGTATCTAGCAAGCACATGGAGTTGTCAGTTTCATCTTATCATCATGCAAATCAAACATTATCTTCATTTCCATGTGTCAACTTTGTATAGGATGCTTGAATTTCATTTAGATATAACATTTATAACATTACTTTTTTATAATTATAATACAAATGTAAATCATTTTTTCTAGTATAAATAGAGTATAGGAACGAGCATTTGATATCCCACACTGACTCTTCATTTCTATTCTCTTTGAAAAATGTCTCATAAGGAAAACTCATCAAGTTCGAATGCATACGATGAATGGGAAGATCGGGTTGTTCAACAAAATCGACAACTTGATGAAATCATCAGTGAATTACTCATAGGCGATCATCCTCCTAGAACAAGAAGGAGGTATTGCGATCGAGAACGTGAGCAAGGTGAGACACGTTTAATGGAAGACTACTTTGTTGACAACCCAACGTATGATCAAGCAACATTTCGGCGTAGATTTCGTATGCAAAGACCACTATTTCTCCGTATAGTGGCAGCTGTTACAGCCAATGACATATATTTTCAACAAAGACGTGATGCCACAGGTAGACTAGGTCTTTCACCATTGCAGAAATGTACCGGAGCTATGCGGGTGTTGGCGTATGGGACTGGAGCAGATGCACAAGATGAATATTTGAGAATGAGTGAAACTGTTACAAGGGATGCTCTAATAAAGTTCGTAGAAGGTGTCATTTCATGTTTCGGTGAAGAGTATCTCAGAAGGCCCAATGAAGCCGATTTGGCAAGGCTACTTCGTGTCGGGGAAGAACGTGGATTTCCAGGTATGATAGGAAGTATTGACTGTATGCACTGGACATGGAAAAATTGCCCCACTGCTTGGGCTGGACAATATGCAGGTAGAAGCGGTAAACCAACAATAATTTTGGAAGCCGTTGCATCGTATGACTTATGGATATGGCATGCATTCTTTGGAACACCAGGTACGTGCAACGACATTAACGTCCTCTATCGGTCTCCTGTTTTTGATGATGTCTTGGCAGGTCGAGCACCAAATGTAAGTTACGTCGTGAATGGTAGGGAAAATAATATGGCATATTATCTCACTGATGGCATATATCCTTCATGGGCTGCTTTTGTCAAATCGATAACTTCTCCTCAACTCCGGAAACACAAGTTGTTTGCTGAACGTCAAGAGGCTGCCAGAAAAGATGTTGAACGAGCATTTGGAGTTCTACAAGCTCGTTTTGCATTTCTTCGACACCCGTGTCTTTTATGGGACAAGGATATGATGGGGAAAGTTATGATTGCGTGTATAATCATGCATAATATGATTGTTGAGGATGAACGCCATACATACCTTCATTATTATGATCCATCAGAATTTCTAAATGATAGGCCTACAAACAGGCAACAAAGAACCTCTACTGAAGATGATGAGCAAAGTTTTCAATACTCTACTCAACGAATTGCAGACCTATCCAATTATATGACTAATAGGGCACAACTTCGCAATAGAGAAGCTCACAACACTTTAAAAAACGATTTGATTGAGCATATATGGCAAAAATTTGGCAATGACGAATGATTATGTAGTTTCGATCTTCCGTATTTGTAAACTTGTATTTCATGTTTCGATTGTAACTTCGTTTATCTATTTTAATAAGTTTGTTTGATGAATGTAGAATATTTTTAATTTTTTTTATTTAGTTTTATATTTAAAATAAATAATTTTTTTAAGTTGATTAATTTTTTTTAATTTTCTGATAAATTTAAATAGAATAAAAAATAATAATAAACCTTAATTATTTAATAAAAAAAAGGTTTAAGTTCGGTTGCTAATGGGAGTGTAAAGTTGGGTTTAGTTGGGTTGGATATGTGGAAGAGAAAGAAATTAATATTTTAATGGATAATTGGGTTGGTTTTGGTTGTGAATGGGAGTAGTCTAAGGTATAAATTACACTCTTTTTCTTTGAATCTTGCATGTTTCATCCATTAATTTTCAATTTATTTAGGCCTTGCATGTTCTAAGTGTGCGAGTGTTCAAAATTTGTTCTTTTGATGATTCTTGTGTTCATTGCATGTTCCTTAACTTTTCATTGCTTTGATTATGTGTTTAATTGCTTGTTTGAGATGACTCACAAAATTAGGGTTTATACAATTTGTGGATTTTGATGTTTTTGATTTTATTTTATTTTTGTTAAATTGAGTGATCTTAAGTTTTATTCATCACTAACATGCTATAAATTGCTTCAATTAGTCGTTTAATTGCACAATTTTGTTTTTGATTGCATTTAGGGTTTATGTAAATTAGGAAATATCATGTTCTTGGGTATATCCTTGTTTAATTATGCAGTTAACATGCTTACATGATGGTTGTTTTTTCGAATGTTACAATTGCATGTTTTATTACGTAGTTATGGTTCTGTATGGAATAGGGTTTATGAGTGATTGAGAAATGTTTTGATTGAAGGGTTTAAATCATAGGTGATTGTTTTCTGAGTTAAATTTGTATTTAGGATGTGCTACATGTGTGATGAGTCATTGTGCCATGAGTTAATTGATTGCATGAGCTTTATCTGTGAATTGAGTGTAATTTATGCCAAGCAAGTACATGATGACTTGAGCATAATCTTTAGTTGTGGTTTGTGGTCCTACCCACTAATTGTGTACTCTTTGCTTACATATATTGTACATGGTACACCTTTCTTTTATTGTGGATGTGTTTTGCAGAGACAGAAGAGAGGCCAACGGAATCCACATATTAACGAATCGGAATATATAATCTTTGATGTACGTTGCATCTTTCAACCAATGCTTAATGGCAGAGCTCACAAAACCCCGATAAGGAGTTAGACTGACCTGAGTCTGCAAGTCCAACGGCTCTCATATAACATTCACCCATGGCTTCGTCTGCACCCTCCTTTGCTAACTACAACACCTATTGCATTAAACTGCAAAGCATACAGGGTAAGCAGCTTGAGTGTCCTCGAATAGTAAATGGTATGGAAATAGATCTTGGTACACTATTGGACTGGCAGAGACATCTATGATGAGCATGTTCATCAATCTCCCCCACCTTTTAAGAAAAATGATGTCTAAAAGTGGGAGAATGAACATATAGAGAATCATAAATCAGATGTTGAAGACAAGCAAAACAAGGAGAATAAAGAGAATGATGATGTTGATAAGAAGAGGAAAAGGGATGATGATGCTGGTACATTTACAAATAAACCTCACCCTGAGCAATAGAAGAGGAAAAGATCAAAATATTATATCCATGTGATTGAATCTAAAAAGGAAGATAATCATGAGATTAGGCAGAGCAATAGGTTGAGGGGGAGAAATCTAATACTGAAATTACATTCAATTCCAAAAGTAAGAAGCAGTTAATGAGAGAAAGAAATAAGAAGGGTAAAGCTACTAAAAAGTTTGAGGGTTATACAAGTCTTTCAAACTTAGAACAACGAGATGAAGATGATGATGATGTATTGGGAATTAATCCTGGATCAAAGTTAGAAGAGGAAGATGACTTTCATAATGATCTCATATCTACAATATTTAACAAGTCTAAAGGGTCTGGATCTAAAAGAAGTACCAAATCAAAGTCTCAGTCTAAAACTCCAATGACTTAAAAATATCAAGAAGATAGAATTAACACCAAACTTCAGAGCAAGAAGCAGAACTAACAGAAGCTCAAATCAAGAAGATTGAAAAGAAAGAAAGAAAAGCAGCAACTGCAAAAGAAAGATTTTACAAGAGAAAACAAGAGAAATAAGCAGAAATTGCAGTTGATAAAATGTTAGAACAAAATGTTGCAGAACTCAGAATGACCAAAGAAGAATATCCTTTTTTCAAGAAGATGAAAGACAATTGGCAGAGGATAGGAGATTGAGTGCAAAGCTAAACAAGAAATATGTTCTTTCATGCAAATTGAAGGATAATTTTGTGAGCAAAAGGTTACCAGATAGCTTGATCATGAGTTGTCATGTATACAGACACTAGGGCAGAGTAAAGATTGATTACAAGATGTAGAATTACAAGAGATTGAATGTGTATATAGATCAGCTACATACACTAGGATATGCTGAATGGAAGTACATTACAGGATTTATCAAGAACATGTCAGACAAAGAGCTTAAAGAAGAAATAATGTCTAAAATCATCATGCTAGAGGAAATTACGGGTTACCTGAGTGATGAAGATTATGAATTTTTTTGTGTATCCTTAAAAAAAAAGTTTATTTTAGACTTCATAGACTTAAAGTCTTTTTTTGTTACCTGAGTGATGAAGATTAAATACTTGAGTTAGTAGAAAGAGGAAGAAGAGAGGGAGACGAATGGAGGAGCTACATGTATTTAATGTGTTTTTCTATAATAGACTAGTAATTTGTTACAGACTTCATAATGTATTAAAGTCTATTTCAGTTTTTGCATTTAATTGATTTATAATTAGTTAGTAGAAATTGTAATGGTTTTGACATCATCATTTAGGCAGAGACTGTTGGGAAAAATAGTGATTAAATTCAACTTATAAATTTCATGAGTCAACCAATTCTAACTCTAAAAAATATTAAAGGTGTTTATTTTTTGTATGAAGTTATTTCAATTTGAATTTTTCATACTAAGAGTTTTTCAAACTCAACCAAGTTTCCAACTCAACCGGGACAAGACTTCAAACTAAGACGTCGTGGACTTAGAGTTTAAGATTCAGAATAGATAGTTAAATAATTTCATAAAGAAAACAATCTTTACAACTTTCATTTGAAGGGATACGAAGATAGTTACAAATAACATAACTGTAATTTGATTAATAGTTATCTAGTTTTCATACATATCACTGAGTTAGTTAAAAATCGATATATTTGAGAAATAAAAGGATTTTGTATCCTATCTCATGTACTTGTATAAATAGAGATAGCTAGGATAAGAAAAGTCACTAGTTCCACATCTCTATAAACAGCTTGTGTAAACCTCGTATATTACAACTTATACATACATATTCAATACGTTCGAAATTATTGAGCTCATACAATTATCTTTTATCCTATAAAATAACTCATATACTTAATATTGTTAAATAATTTAGTATTACACGTTTGAAACTTTGTTTAATTATTGAATACAAATTTTGAGTTAATATTAAGACCTAACATACCATAAGAAATGAAAATGGAGTTTCAAGTTCTGAGTAATTATGAATAAATTTCAGTCACGTGGCGCATAAGTAGCACCCAAAACTTGATTTCTAAAAGCACTTGGTTGTGACTGATCGTTACAAAAGTGTTCACAGTCATGGCTGACCATAACTGCAATCTTAGCCTCAAATTGAATTTAATATAACCATTACATTAATGAAGCTTTCATAATCAGTAACAGTATAAGACAATAATCCTTTGTAACATTGCCAGGTCATAACGATGTTAAATGAAATTTTAGTCAAAGCAACCAATTCCCGAATGGATTTAAAACATCAAAAGCATGCCTATTAAAAAAGAACATCAGAAATATGCATAACAATTCTCCAAAAAACATTCATCTGCATTGCAAATTTCTGTCTGATGAATAAGACAAACTATTGCAAATTTCTGTCTGATATTGGCACAAAAATGGAGTAAAAAAAGCTGATGAATGTCGTCCCCTTATTAATAGAAAATAATCCGTAGTTATCCCCTTATACCTCAAATCATCAAGAAAACTTCAAAATGATGTCAACCGTAATAGAAAATTATGCAGTGGATGCCTTTAGGTATGCAATGAGATCTGTACGGTCTTGTGGCTTTTTCAGTCCTGGGAAAACCATCTTTGTTCCAGGGATGTACTGCATGACACAAAGATATATAACAAATTAGCAACAAAAAATAAGCAAGAATGCAACAGACCAATCAAACGTGTTGAAATAATAGTTCTTTCTCAAACATAATATGCGAGATGAACCACATCAACTTTAACATATTTGAATTAGTGGTTTTAATAGTTCATCAAACATGTGTAGCAATTTTGAGGCCAATAATAATTCTCACTAATACTCCGTCTTTGTTTATAACAAAAACATAATTGAGTTTAGTTAGAAGAAAGAAAACGTGATACCATATATATATAATATATACACATATATAGTTCCTTCAATCAGCATATATCTTTTTTGAATAGTGTTATTCATCCAGCCAACTTAATTCCTTAAAGCAGCATATAAGTTTACAGATCAAAATGTGTTACATGTCCACCATATATTCTAAATGTAGAGCAAGAATTATTAGTAACTTTATCACAATTACGGAATCAAAATGTGCATTTACTTTCAAGACATTTCTTCTGGTTGTTCTCCTTCATCTAGAAAATAGAGCTTCTACATTGAAACGCCTTAGAAAACCTTACCAATTTTATAATATGACAAGCAAGTACAGCTAACTTATTGAATTGCATCTAACTATCTAAAAAAAATTCAGGTCAAAAATATCATCATAAGTAGTCAAAGGTTCATACCTTCTTGGGGTTCAACAGGTAGTCATATAGGGTATTTTCCTCCCACGTAACAGCCTTGCTCTTGTTAGCAGCAGAATAAGAGTATCCAGCAGTGGTTCCAGACTGCCTTCCAAATAGTCCATTAAGATTGGGTCCTGTAACACCAGTCACAGCTTAGGTCATGAATAGACAAGTAAAAGAAGTAAAAAAAATGATGTGACTCTGTCCTATCCAGCAATGCCACACAACAGCATCTAACAAAAACTCAATACACAATATAATCATCAACATTACATGAATCATATCCATTTAATAATACTCGACCACCATAGTTATCTAAGCCCCAACAAGACAAGGTTACAGCAATATATCACACCTTAGCACAAAGTTTGTGTCTTCTACTTATTTTGCATATCATCGTTCTTATTTTTTCACTGAGAATATTTGATTCATATGTACTACAAAAAAATTCTTCAGTATTTCCAAACATAGTACTGAGACTTCTCCTGCTGCAATCAGATGAACAACCCGTGTAGAAGCAGTAAAATTGATAACAACCAACTTTCTTGTGCTAATACAGAGACACAGATTTTCATAAGGCTTAATAATAGTGTACGAAATAAAAGTACATGCACCAATAAGCGCCTATACTGAAGATTTCCAAAGAGCTTGATGTATACTGATCCGGATAACTAAGTAAATGGTAGCGGTTACAAATGTGATGAACATTAGATAATCAAGTGGAGTTTCTAAGAAAAATGCTTTTCAAGTCAGTCAAGGAAAAGAGTAACAATCTCCATAGCTTATGTGCTTTGATTTTTCATCTATATAGATTGTAATATTTCATATACCAAAACTCTTTCTCCTCAACGAACTATTTTCATTTCTGAAAAATATTCCAAAACCCGTATAAAAACAACAGCTCATAATTACATCCCATAAGCCTGTTCTATTCAAAAATACATCCCCTAAAAACAACAGCTCATTGTAATATTTCATATACCAAAAAATATTTTCATAACTATTTTCATCTATTGAATATTTATTAAACTTCACATATTCCCCTGATGAAATAGTTCAATTCAAAATTACATCCCCTAAAAATAACCCTAGATCCGGCCATCAGAAACTAAAACAATTCATCATCCTCGATATAACGTAAGCCTGTTCTACCAAACTCTAACAAATAACATAATATTTTCCGTTCAAAAATAATAAAAAGTAAACAGATAAAATATTACACATACATATAAGCGCATAGACCAAATCATCATCATATATACAACACAAACAAAACAACGTATACAATTGCCTAACCATCGGACATAAATAAGACGAAACCCTAGCACGTAACGGATCAAACAAATAGATTCAAAAATCATCAGATCTACACAATAAATGCATATATATGCATACATATATTTGATATTATACATATAAAATAAAGGATAGAGGACCTTGTTTGTGGCCAGCGCCTTTCTCGACGGTGTGACATTGAGCGCACTTCATCTTGAAGATCTTCTCGCCGGCGGGGGCATTTCCAGCAGGAGCCTCCGCGAAAGACGCCATTAGTTTGTCTAAATCGAATAGGTTTTGTAGAGAGAGAGTATCGGAATTTTAGAGAGAGAAAGTAGCGATCGAGGGTGTCAAAGAATGAAAGGGCTTGGTCGTTTATGTATTGAAATAGAATTTTAGGGCAAAGAATGGGAAGGAGCCAAGCTGAATACGTGGTTTACAATCCAGCGTATGTTGAACGGGACGCGGTTAATTTTGACTGGTACTTAGAATTGGCCTTTTAGAACATTAATTAATGGCAGTAACTTTTACGTCCTTACTATTATTACATCATACTATTATATTTTTATTATAAACTTAAATAAGTGTATAGCTAGATTCTATTTATCTTTTTATTATTTAAATAATACTATACTCGAAAATGTATTTTTAAACATATTATTAATAAATGATAATATCTGCTTCCAAAATGTATGATCATCTTTATAACCTAAATATCAAAATCTGAAGTCAAGTAACTGTAGGGTGTTAAAAACCAATTGAAAAAAAGTTTCATTCTTACTCTAAAAGGAAAAGTCATCTCATATTAAAAATAAAAATCAGAAATTTAAAATATAAACAGCTTCACCTTAATAGAAATTCTGTCAATATGGCAAGATTTGGTGGACGAGTAACTACTCGCATGAAAAGAGTAACCTTAGGATGTGTTAACCGCAACATCATCTCAGTCTGCATTAAACTAAAAAGGCAACAAGCAGTCAATACGCCTGAATAATTGATTTGAAAGACACCAATAGTATTTTGTGCATGTGGCAAAATAGGCAGTCAAACGGGTTGGGTAATGGATGAAAACATGTAACTTTTATACAGATCGGCACAGGCCAATTTGGATTTGATTGGGTTGATCCAAAACACCTTTTGTCCAAATTCACATATTTTTCTGATAAAATTAGTATGTCAAATAGAATCAAATTAATTATATTCTTCCAATGATAATTTGTTGTTAAATGTTTATACTGTAAAGGATTTAAGAGGTGTTATGCAAGACACCCTGTGCAACTTTCGATCAGTTTCCTATATGCTAAATGTTTCTAGTCTACCCATTTGAGCAGTTAAAGAGAACATATAACCTAGATTGACTGGTCCATAAGTGATGGGTTAAAATTTCCACATTTACTATTTCAAACTTCAATAATGACATAAGTACAATGGCGGAGGATATATAGGGCAAGGGGGGGTGGTCGCCGCACCTAAAATTTAAGTTGTAATTACCAATCTACTATTAAGTGGGCTTACAAAAATAAAATTTCAACTTATGGCCCCTTCAAGATGGAAATAAAAAGTCACAGAAGTCAAGCCCAATAAAAAATTGTAAACATAAAACCTCAATTGCACAAACCCCCTGACGCTTCTTTTTCTATTTTACTTCTATCACCTAAATGGCTAAATGACTAAATTACAACCTCCAACCCTGATCAAAATTTAAAATTTCATATTACTATTTGATAGTTATTGCCGATTTAATCATCAATCGTATCTCCTGTCTTCATTATTGAGGTATTTATTTTCTCTTTATAAATTATTTAGTATTTAATCTTTGATTTTTTATGATGTATTGGTATTTATTTATTTTCTCTATTACTTTTATCAACCTACTGAGTACTATTCGTAATATGATTTATTTATCTAACCTATCAAGAATGGGTTTCTATGTGTTACCTAAATTATGTTTTTTTAGCTATTGCGTAATTATGTTGGATACTTGAAATTAGAGAGTGATAAGTTTTAAGCAATGACTTCAAGTATTAAACAATTAGAAGTATTTTTTGTATAGTAATTGTTACATGATTTAATACTTACTGAACTTTGCCACTTTGGGAATAAGATATGCTTATATGAAAACTTGATTTATTTTCAGTATTTAGGAGTATCATGGGAGATATGAAAAAGATTACTTCGTTTTTTACTTTTAAGAGAAAGAATGATGAAACAATAGCAAATGTAAATCAAGAAAGTAAGCGTTCCAAAGCTTCAACAAGTGAGCCAGAACAAGAACGAAATCAACCAGATCTAGAACCAAATACTACCCAAATTGCTAGGCCAAATACACATGAATTCGATATTACTTCAACGGAAAGAGACCCGGGGAAGCGAAAACAAATGTGGGAATATTCACCTAATCAGAAGGAACAAATAAGACGAGTGTATTTGAGTTTGGGACCTTTTCAAATACATCTAAAGAAGTACCCTACAAAGAAACATGGTCGTAGGTTCCGATTCGCGTGGTTTAATATATTTCCTAATTGGTTAGAGTACTCTCCAACGACAGATTCTGCATATTGCTTTCTTTGTTACTTGTTTAGTGACAAACCTCATGTACGCCATGGTTATGATGCATTTACAGTTAAGGGATTTGGTAATTGGAAAAAAGTTAATGATGGGAAAAATTGTGCATTCCTTAAACATGTTGGATGTTCGGGACATAGAAATGCAGTGGCTTTTAGTGAAAGTTTGTTAAATCAAGTTGGACACATTGAAAACATTATAGAGAAACAAACTACTGAGAAAATATTGAAGAACCGTATACGATTGAAAGCTTCAATTGACATAGTTCAATGGTTAACATTCCAAGCTTGTGCTTTTAGAGGGCATGATGAAATTGCAAACTCAAAAAGTCGTGGTAATTTTATTGAAATTTTAAAACTTCTAGCTTCATATAATGATGAACTTGCTAAGGTGGTGTTAGGTAATGCTCCTTATAATTCAAAGTATACTTCAGGATTAATACAAAAAGAGATCTTGAGTATTATTGCAAAGAATGTCCGAAAGCATATTTCGAAGTGAAGTTGGCGATTCTTACTTTTGTGTCATGGTTGATGAGGCACGTGATGAGTCCAAACAAGAGCAAATGGCCATAGTACTAAGATTTGTTGATAAAGATGAGGTGATTAGAGAAAGGTTCTTAAATTTGGTACATGGTTATTATACTTCATCCTTAACCCTTAAAACAAATTTGTGGAATCAACTTTTGCACTATGAGTTTGATACTAGCAAAATTCGTGGTCAAGGTTATGATGGTGCTAGTAACATGAGAGGGGAATGGAATGGTTTACAAGCACTTGTGCTACGGATTGCCCTTATGCATATTATGTTCACTGCTTTGCTCATTGATTGCAACTTGCCTTAGTTGCTACTTCAAGGGAAGTTATTCCAGTACACTAATTTTTCACAAAGTTGACTTTCATCATAAATGTTATTTGTGCTTCAAGTAAGTGTCATGACGAGTTGCAAAAAGCTAAGGCCGCTGAGACTTAGTATTTGTTGGAACTTGGTGAGATAAAATCTAGTAAAGGAAAAAATCAAGTTGGAACCTTAATACGAGCTAGTGACACACGTTGGGGTTCTCATTTTAATTCAGTTTGTAGCTTGATTGATATGTATGATGCAAGTTTTGTGGTTCTTCGGAGTATAATTAAATAATCATCTTTATTTTCTCAACGTGGTGATGCTGATGCAACTTATGGTTATATGAAATCATTTGAGTTTGTGCTTATTCTACACTTGATAAAGGAAATATTAGGGAGGGCTGATACTTTATCTCAAGCATTGCAAAAGAAATCCCAAGACATTGGGAATGTTATCGAGCTTGTTTCAGCGCTAATGGAAAGTCTTAACACCTTCAGAAATAATGGATGGGATTGTTTACTTGAACGGGTTATAAAATTTTGTGATAAACATCAAGTAGATATGCCAAATTTGAAGGCTCCATAAGTCTACTAGATATCTCTCTCATCGACAAGATAATCAAGTTAGTGTTGAGCATTATTATAAGGTGGATATATTTATTTTCACGTTAGATAAGAAATGCAGGAGCTGGCCAATAGGTTCAATGATCACGCCATGGAGTTGCTGACTCTTAGTTATGCTTTAGTTCCAAAAAGAATTTATGAAGTATGTGATGTTGATCAGATTTGTCATCTTGTTAAAAAATATTATCCTGCTGATTTTACAGAACAAGAGAGGATTCGGTTGAGATATCAGTTGGAGATTTTAAAATTTGAATTGCCAAAGAACTCAAAGCTCAACGGTGCTTCTAATATTGCTGAACTATGCAAAATTCTCGTGGAAACTCAAAAGTGTGAGGCATATTCTATGCTCGATAGACTAATCCGACTCATTTTAACACTTCCTGTTTCTATTGCTACAACTGAGAGGGGATTTTCTGCAATGAAACTATGCAAAACTCGACTGCGTGGTTTACATAGAAAAAGATATTGCTGAAAGGTTTGATTTGAAAGCTATAATTGATGAATTTAAAGACCTTAGAGGTTGTCGAGCTGAATTATAATTTTTGTGTTTCTTAATCGGTTATTTTGTGTTCCTTTTATTCGCTAACTTATGGTTCAATTTCATATAAAGTACATTATATGCGTTGTTGGTTTCATATTTTATTTCTTTATCGGTTATTTTGAGTTTTTTTATACGTTAATTGATGGTTTCATATACATGTAAAATGCCTTTTATGCGATGATGGTCTTTGCCCCTCCAACTAAAAAGTTCAAGTTCCGCCACTGCATAAGTACATAACTCGGAAGTTCTAGCACTTACTTCACCTTTAAACTGGGTTAGTGCATCGCCTGAGAGATCCTGGTTCATAAACTTCTTCACAATCACCTCCTTTATGCACACGGTATATCCTCACTAGTGATGTCCGGTCAAGAAGAATAATCATTTTTTCTATGAGACGTTTACGGATTTTTTAACATGAATGTCAATTTTAGTTATTTTATTCGTTTTTCTTCTTGGAAAAGCAGAACTCATAACCCACTAAGACAGCAAATGTCACAACTTGTTGTATTTGATTTTTGATGATTCACATTATATAATCTATTTTGAAATGTACGTCTAAACAGATTATAAGTAGAATGTAGATATGTCATGTTCCATAGAGACTTAAAAATACAGAGATATTGGATGCACTGCTAGTTGCAACTAACTTGATAAATATATTACAATCTCAAAAGATGCTTACCCTAACAATTCAAATGCAACTAATCGTGTATCATCTGAGAAGCAAGTAGTAAAACATCGTTACAACCCATAGGAAAAGAAAAATAGGCTAAGCAACATTGCTTGTTTTGGTTTTATCATTAGGAAAGAAAGGCATATATGAAATCAGTTTATTAAGTGTAATACATAATAACTGAAAAATGGCTAGCTATACAATACACAAACAGTGTCATACCCAAAGGTAGAAAAGAACACAAAAACCAACCATAAGTTTATTTGGGGAAATCAACCTACACGAACCATTAGTTATCAGAACAAAACTCACTCAAGCTCCGTACTTGGGGGCCTTCCATAGCTTAAATGCAACTTCATGAAGAAATCTATCAGCCGGTATAGCAGGTTACCTCCATTTTGCATTAACTTTTAATTGATCAATAATAGTATACATTGCCAACGTACCATAAATTTCTTACTTCCATTATATAATTATTATATGGAAGTTTTAAGAAACATAATTGACCTAAGTTTCACAAACTGAATTTAGCCCAGCAGTATGGGGGTAGGCCATCAACCAAGAGATTGTGGTTCCAAGACTCACCTAAGACAGTGTATATATAATATGCGTGATAATACCTACTAGGTGGAATAGGTTGTAGGTTTTCCTACAAAAATAAAAATAAAATGATATTTGAGTTTTTTATACCTTCATAAATCTTGAAAGGAGAAGGTTTCCACCGTATCCTTCCTAGTAACAGCATATTGCCATTAAGCGATCAACACCTGGCAATAATCTCTACTAAATAACACTTAAGTTAGCAAAACTGCAAACCATGAAAAGTTCATAGCTGATTTACATAACGTTTGCTTGCTTACCTTACACTAGCCCTCGGATTACTACCTTTCATGGTGTAACTTTGACGAGGGTACACAGTGAAAAAAAATCCGATTTCATGACTTCATTTTTGTTTGAAATGGTAAATTTTGATTCATCATCTTTTGAGGTATCCATAAAGCTTAAAATAACAAATAGATGAAGCCAAGAACCTATCTGGGATTTAGGTTTTGCTTTGGATATTATCTTACCAACTAACGTGTTAAGATATTTAGAGTATTTACAAACTGAATATATTTCATGAGCTCCAACGTGCATAAAAACTAAATCAAATTGACTTGTATGTAAGACTTTTTCTTCTCGAAATCCAAGCAGATTCAGCAACTCGATGGCAATAAGATTGATGGGTGAATCAACAAGTGAACTGTTCACCTAATCATTTTAGTATAATGGAAACGATACATGTATCAAGGGTATCAACTCTAGTTCTATTACAAGTTAGGAGATGCGAAGTGCACACTCGAATTAGTCTAGGTTGATCCCGGTACGATTGAAATGGTGGGGGTCAAGGGGGCAGTGCTCCCTTGTAAGGTCCAAGGGGCGTCGCCCATGGCGGGGGAGTAGCGCCCCGAAAAAAAATATATTTTAGTTTATGGACCACATATGAAAATATGAATTTCAACCACCAAGGAAGTTAGTTAATCTCATTTTCAAAATGGGAAAATGGATTTATTGTTCCAGACACAGAGAATAGAAAATTCTCACTATCATCAAAAACATTGAACTTGATTTTCTGTCTGAAATCTTGTCTGTTCTTGGTGAATTATCCCCATAGTTTGAATTTCGTGTAATCCATGCATTTACGGTCAAAATATAAAATTCGGAAAGTGATATATACACGATTTGTGAAGTGATATGTGATACATAAACAACCCTTGTTAATTTACTTTTCTAACAATCGAATTTGATATTTTATTGTTTCTGCAATCACGAGGGCGAATGATTCTGTGAAAGAGATGACAAGTAAGTTTGGGAAATTGGAGAAGTTTTAAGGAAATGATTTCAGAAAAATAGCAAAAGAAAATGCACTTTCTTCTCACAACGTCGAAAATTTCGGCCGCATATTTCGATCGCAAATTGCGATCGCAATTTTCTTTTTGCGTTTGCGATTTACTTTTGCGTGTGGATGGGGTATATTTGCAATTTTTTTTAAAGGAAAAATTTTTATATATAAGAAAAAAAAGGGCTTTTTTTCTTAATTTCCCCATAAAAAACTTAATTTAGCAATATGGTGTATACGAAATTTGGTCACTCTAACAAATTTAAAAGTCTAAATTGGTACGATTAGCAATTATTATATAGTGAAACGATTAATAAATATAGCATAATTATTATAAAATTGGTATGAATAATTGTAATTTTGATTAATATATCTATAAACTTGAAAGTAAGTTCATGATCATTTTTGGAAGTAATTTTAAAAATCATACGTTATCAAACTTCATTTTGTGTAGGATGTCATACGTTTTTGGCTTTTGATTTCGTTTTCTCTTAAACTTATGTATTCATATCTATTTTGATATATCTAATTTACATTGTCAAGAAATACAAAATATCCAATTTACCTCTAACATTAACTCAACTAATCATATTGAAAAATAGAATTGATGTTTTCAAAAAAGAAAAAATATTCAATTTTGATATAAGTAAATTTTATTAAATATTGAAAAAATAGACATCCTTCAAAGAATAAGATATCTCTGGTAATATTAGAAAATTTGAATATGAATTACTATAAAACGCTTTTGTGTAATTTACACTTAAAGACATATGTTAAGAGTGTTTAATGAATATTAATTGAAATAAAAAATTTCATAAATAATCAAAATAATAATTAATTATAAAAAAGATTAAAAAGTTTATTAAACGAATATGTTTAACTAAAAGAGTGCATTTAATTATCCTAAACCTATGTCTTATAGCATAAGCTAGTCAAACTAATGTGACTAATGATCTTGAAGTTTTATTTCACAAAAATGTTATTTTAATTGTTATCAAGTTATTATATCTTTATTTTTATATACAATTAAAAGAGGATACGATAGAGGAATCTGAGCCCTTCATTGTTTTTTACTATTTGTGATTTAATGATCTTAATTTTTTTCGCATAATTACACTTTTGGTCCTTTAAATATTTGATGTATTTATTATATTCAAAAAATATACCAAATAGTTCATTCGTTTATAAAAATTAAAGAGTATATAAACTATATAAAAAATTTGATTATAATATTTCATTCATTTTATTTAATCTTAAATTCGTTTCGCGTTATAACGAGTCTATAAACTATATAAAAATGATCATCATATTCTATTTATTTATATAAATCAATTTTTTTCGCATTATCGCGGATTGATGAACTAGTTTAAAAGTTAAAACTCAATATAAGCATAAATAAACAAACTAACAATAAAACATGCATAAGTAATCATTTTTGATCGATTTCAAATACACTATCTATCTGAATTGTTCACATTTTTCTTTTTGTGAATTTAAGTCACAAAGTGTGACTCGGAGCGACACACGAGAAAACGTGGACTTCAAAACCACACACTCCACTGCCACGGTGGTAGACATCCACCTCACCTCCCTTCCCTTCGATACCTCCGTCCACCTGAACAATTATCTCCGTCATCAAATTCAATTCAATCGCTCCGTTTCATTCTCTCTATTATTCGTACATTATATCATAAATAAACAATCAAACAACTTTAATTCTGTAATCATTCTCAAATGTCAGCTGCATCTTTCAATTTCTCAGTCTGCCAACACTATAATGAATCATCATCGGTCAAAATTAGGTCAAGTCATAATTCTTTTACATTCAGTAATCGGAAGCCGCCATTAATTTCAACTATTTCTCAGGTGCTCGGCTTATGTTTAATTAATTATCATCATATTCAAAAAGTTTAGACAATTGTAAATATCTGTTGAAGTGTTTATTAGTGTTTCACTGTTTTGAACCATTTTTTGACGAAAAATTATTGATAAATTAGCAGATGCACAAGATGCATACTTGTGCATTATAGGCACAACCATGATCTTGTGAATTTGTCGATTATGATGCGTCAATGTTGTATCAAAAATTTCAATTGAGATTTATAATTGTGAGTTTTGAGTAGTCCTTCAAGTTCTTACCAATATTTAGGTTCTTAGTTGCTCCTTCCGTACGTATATGTATCTGTATGATTTGTATGTTATTATGGTCTTTATGATAAATGTGGTTTAAAATGATGTGTACAGTTATTGGAATGTATAACTTTTGTTTCCTAGTTGTAGAATGGAACATTATGCATCCGGCTCTTAGATAAAGTTAAATCGAGGAGGCGGTCGACTCACATGAATATACGGATGACATTAGTAGATGAGAGTCTTGATAGAGGGAAAGTTGTTATAAAGCCCTCTGAAATTCTGGTAATGAAGATATGTGTTGTTTGATATACTTGTGTAGAGTTAGTGAAGGAGTTGATATGTATAGTGAAAGTACGCTAATGCTATTATTGGTTAATCTGTTTGCAGTCGTATGATCTTGTTCAAGGACCTCTTGTAAGTTCTTTATACATGTTGATCTTCTTATTATTGTGATTGTGATTGTGATATTGTTTCTTTTTATGTGTTGCATAATGAACAAAATACGTTGTAGGTGTAACTAAAAACTTTATATGAGTGATGAATGGGAATGTTTCCTATCTTATATCGCATGCTTTTTGAGTTGAAGTTTACTTTATTGTTGCATCTAAATTACTGAATTCTCGTTACCACCCTGCACAATCTCAGTAATCAATACTGTATCATCGGTGAAAAGCATACACCAAGGTTTGTTATCTAGTATTTTTGAAGTCATCCGTAATTAAAGGAAAATGATAGGGACTTGATGCCAACACCTGGACTTATCCTATAGTAATAGGAAAGCAATTGTTTGTTGATCATTGTATGTGCTTGTTACAATGTTGTCACAAATATGTTTAATCACATGAACATACATTGCTCACATGTTTCTCAAGAGCCTCGAAATTACATTTATTGGCCCTATCATATGTAAATACATATGCACATCTCTGGATGTCTCTTTCTCCATACAAAGTCTAGTCAAGAAAATTGTACGCAGTCTTTTTCTTAAGGACCAAATTAATTATCATGCACCATAGTCTGAACACTTAACTGATAGTTAATGACTTGGTTCCATAGTTTCATTGAATGGTTCATAAGCTTAATCCATTGATTTTTTTATTTTTTTGAATCTCTTCTGTACTAGTAGATTGGCATCGGTGTACACTCTTAGTTTATCAGGCATCCTCTTAGTGTCGATAAATTATATAGAAAAAATATAGATTGTAAACCTTGATTAGTGCTTAAACATGTGTTTAGCACATTTAGTATAAATAGGTTACTAAACCTTCATTTGTAACACTTGGAATTGTAATAATCATTTGTGAGCTTAATAGAAAATCATTCAACCAAATTCTCTCTCAACATTCATCATACATTTGCTTGATTTAGGACTAACAGAAAGGCATATGGCACCTATCATCCTAGGAGTTCCCCAAACCTCTATAGGGGATAAGCAGTTGAGATAAATGTTTTCCGTACGTATTTTGTAGTTCTTTCTCTGAGACTTGTGAAGAACAGAGAATTTGATTTAAGCCGGTCATGTCTGTAGTACTTAACTCGATGAAATTTTCTCCTTGACACATATTCGATTTAAGACACAAAGCATGCTGCTGCCAAACACTAGTGTGGTACTTTTTTGTTTGGTTTTTATGCTCGTGCTTGATTTTGCATGTCACATTCTGTGAACAGGTTAGATGGAGTTACATTGCTGATAAAAGAGTACCATGTCCACCAACAGCTGTTCTCTTGCATGGTATTTTGGGTAGCAGGAAGAACTGGGGTAGGTGCTGTACTTTAACATGTATGCTGTATAATGACAT
This sequence comes from Logfia minima, assembly GCA_963921325.1. Classification (NCBI taxonomy): domain Eukaryota; kingdom Viridiplantae; phylum Streptophyta; class Magnoliopsida; order Asterales; family Asteraceae; genus Logfia; species Logfia minima. The sequence goes on along the minus strand of OY992771.1, from coordinate 10,140,928 downwards.
ACTTGAATAATCTGACAGAAAGGTAAGACGAGATATAGACCTACATCATTAGTTGTGTATGTTGTCTCTTCTGCTATATACTGGTGTACAGATACCCTCATCTCTTTTTTATTATTTATCTCTCTCTCTCTCTCTCTCTCTCTCTCTCTCTCATTTTGAAAATTTGGGCTAGTATGCTTAGGCAAATAGTACCAGTCTTTGATACTACTATGGAAGAAATAAGAGGAATTTTTGGGGAAGTAGTAAACTTTTTATCCACATATATAAAATGGATAAACGTAATTAAGTAGGTATGGATTTAGCCCTATATCTTGACATATATCATACAGTTCTATTGCTGGTATTTATTTATTCAGTTTCTTCCTGGAGTTCTACACCCAAGCCATGGACGAAGTCTATGAATTATTAGTTTACTACCATCGATGATATTCATTAACGGATTAACCAAACTTGTTTCACTGTGTATATTAGGAACTTTTGCTCGGAGATTAGCACAGGAATTTCCCAACTGGCAGGTAAGTCAATCTCTACCCTGCAATTATAACCTACTCTATTATTTGAAAGAATTTCTTACAGTAATCGAAGTGTTAAGTGAAACCAAACTTTTTTTGGTTCTCTGCTCCATTTTTTTGTAGTGTAAAGGTACTCCTAAAATATATAACCAAAAGTCAGGGGTACAAAAGCATGCTTGTTTATCAGATTTCTCACATAGTTTATATTGCTTGTTCTCAGTTCCTCTTGGTTGACCTGCGGTGTCATGGTGATTCAGCATCTATCACTAAGAAAGGACCTCACACAGTTGTGTCAACCGCTCTTGATGTCCTAAAACTGGTGAGCACTCTTTGTAAATTGTAATTCTTAGTCTATATGGATAAATACTGATTACACTATTTTGCTTTCTCAGTAACAAAAAGTCTCGTGAGTTTTCTTTCTTCAGTTCATGGCATCAAGAAGCTGTTAACAATACCAAAACTCATTAATTTTCATAATGAATAATATTTTTTGGGTAAAGGGTTTCCCCGGTAAATGTATTACTCCAATTTATACTGGATTTAATTTGATATGACATATAGTCTAGTTTGGTGTCTTAGGTTGTGTCAAATTTATTACTGGATGTCTTTCGTTGTGTTAGTAGTTTGCTTTGTTATCTTAGTTTTTTTGCCTATGTAACGGGCTGAGATGTGGGAATTCACTCACATCCGTTGTTCATAATGAATCATTGGGTTTCACTTATACATTAGTTAAACAATACCTATATTTATTTATTCAGTTTGTGAACTGAAGTTTATTTTAAGACGTAGACCTTTAGTTGACGTTCCTACTTATTCATCGAAAGAAAAGTTAGTTTGACATTTATTTCTCTTCTTTTATCTGGAGTAGCTAGGCCATCTTAGAGTAACACCGAGGGTCATAATCGGTCACAGCTTTGGAGGAAAAGGTAATGCAAACATAGATACGACTTCAGAAGTGCTCATATTCTTATACTACTAAACGACTGCATGATTAACCGCTCTATTTTATGATCCAGTTGCACTGAGCATGGTTGAACAAGCTGCAAAGCCACTTGCGCGGCCTGTCAGAGTAAGTCCAGATGTCAAACTAATGCAAAACCATGTCATTATAATATAGATAGGTAATATTCAAATATCTTCTTTTGAGATTCTGTACTTGGTAGATTATTGTTTGTTGTTTCTCAAGGTCTGGGTTTTAGATGCCACACCTGGAAAGGTACGAGCAGGTAGAGATGGAGATGACCATCCTGCTGAGTTGATTACTTTCCTAAGAGCATTTCCAATGGAGGTGTGTTGAATGAAGACTTCTTTTTTTGTTTTTTTTTGTTTTGTTAAATCTATTACTCTACTTTGAAGCATGGTCACATTCCTATGCAGATCCATACTTTCAGCTACATGATTATCCTCTTGTCAACTTCTACAATTTTAACCTTTTTATTATCTTTTCTCAAGGAAGGTCGTCTCAAAAAGGGAGGTCATCAGTGCTCTTGTACGTGAGGGATTTTCCAATGATGTTGCACAGGTAATTCTATAAAGACAAATACCAAAACCTTGTGCTTTCTCATTGCAGGTGTATTCTACCCTTAAGGTCGAAGTTTTAATGCAGATATCGTATGTTGGTCTTACATGAATTTATCTTTTCATCACCTTCATTCCAGAAGCTGCTAGATTCGTGTTATGTCTTCAGGAAATTTATTTCTAAAATATAGATATAAACAATTCTTATATCTATTTGAAAGTATAGTATCTACAGATTCCATTTGCCTTTCTTATATAAAGTTGAGAAAATTCCAAAGAGGAGTGGATACCTAATTTCGTAATGCTGTCCATGAGATTTGAACGTTTGAGTTCTATACCTGTGATAATGATCATTTGGCATCCAACAAGTTAGAAACAATAATCAACCAGAGGAATAGTATCATGCCATTATCCAGGTCATATATTTTGATTAGATTTGTTTTTTCTCATTGCAGTGGGTCGTCACAAATCTTCGGCAGACCAACCCTGCTGATTCATCTTCTGGATTTTCCTGGATATTTGACCTTGATGGAATTGCTGAAATGTATCAATCCTATGAAGACACAAATTTATGGTAAGTTGTTGTGGTATTATATAACTGCCTCAAACATCTATAAAACATCCAAAACAGATATTTTTGCCAAAGAAACTTCTCTTCTGTAGTTAGAAGTTCAATGCTGCCTGATGTTGCAGCTACTTGCAATAGTAAATCTAGCAAGCAATTTACCTCGAGCACGTTTATTAATTACGAGTTCTTTTGGCATGCATGTTCTATAGCTCTTCAATCTTAACTAACGTATCTTCTATGAAAAGAGTAGTTACAATATCTATCCAACTTTCAATTTAATTTGAAAAGAAAATCTCATTTCGCGAAGTAGTTCCATGAGCAAAGTTGATTGGATGCAGGGATGTGGTGGAAGATGTACCTCGAGGTGTACATGTAAATTTTTTGAAAGCAGAAAGAAGCTTGCACAGATGGGCGCTTGGAGATCTGCAGAGAATTCATGCAGCTGAGGAGCAAGCTTCTCACGAGGGTGGTGGAGTCGAAATGCATGTTCTTGAAGATGCGGGCCACTGGGTATGTTTCCATGTTGCCATTTTATTTTTCTACTGCTTGATAACCATAATTTATTAACTTAATATGACATTTATATTCTCCAAGTGCAATGAAATGCATCGTGATTACAGGTCTATTCATAGACATGGGAAATTCTAACCTAGATTGATAGAACAGTAAAACTGCTGATACAACTAAAACATCATTGATAAATTATAAAACAGTTCACTAAACCTTGCTATATTGGTGACTAGTAATGTAAAACTTTGCACTAGTATAATAATTATTATTTCTTTAATGTTATCAACCTATTTAGACCCATTAGCCAACCTTGTTGGCCCATTGCAGCCCTAAAAGTAATATGTTAGGTTAAATGTCTGGCTAATGTTTATAAAGATGTCTATATAAAAAAAAAATGTGAAAAATTCTAAGTGAGCTGTAACATCATGTAGTTCATCATGATAACAATTTCCTTTAAATCTTTACAATTGTAAACCAAGTCATTTTACGGTGCGAATATCACTGAGTCAAGACTTACACGAACCTATTTATAAAGAACACATCATAATTTAGGAGTGGGTTTGGTTGTCTATCTAAAATAGCATTCTCTTGTTGAAATCTAGCTTGCTTGAATTACATTGACATTTAAGTACAGGCTGAGAGTAAGGCCCTTTATTTTGTATTATTATATAAAGGGTAAGACACTTATGTCAAGACTTAGCCCATCTCGTTGTTGAACTGGTGCTCGACACTGTTCTGTCTTGAGAGATCTGTAGCAACAATGTTAAATAGGAAAAGATTTAAAGAGAGTTGCAAGATAAAGTACGTTATTTATCATTACAACTGCAAATGGAGAGATATCCCATGTTTAAAGGGCCTACAACAACCAATCTCTAGATGTTGATTTTCTAGTGATATCAACTATGCCATTTCGTGATCAGGTACATGCTGATAATCCAGATGGACTCTTCAGGATTTTATCATTCTCATTTCAAGGAGTGTGAATTCTTGAAACTTGGTTTGGCTATTCAAGTTATTAGATTAGTAGGTTTTCTCATGCCGCATTCCACCATATAGTGCATCATCTACAATTCTAAGTTCACAACTCGGCTTTTTTCCTGTACTTATGAAGATTGACTTGGCAGCAAAATTGGAGATCAAGGATTTTAGTGCCCATAATTTAAAGGTTACACATAGCATTGCGTGCCATTTCTTGTATTAATTATTTTTTTAACATTATTTCTTGTACTTCTATCGATATCAGAACTCAGAAGTGACATGTCTGCTATACATAACTTCATTGTTCAAGTGTAAGGTGAAATCTCAATTAATTTACCCATAAATGGTGAATTCTGGATATATGCTTTGTACCTAGCGACTGAAATGAGTGAAGATAATATCATAGGTTTGAATATGTCACGTGGATTAGAATCGTTTGAAAATTATGCAATCACCTACTTTGAAATCATTTGGTTTTAACAACTTATATTATTCTCTTAGTACTTCAGTTTCATAGTTATGTTTTACAATACAGATATTTTAATTTAATCAAAAATTTTCTTTCGGTTAAACTATTCATACAACGTTTTGAATCATTACTAACTTTGTCTTCCAATTCGAATGAACAATTAAATTTTGTTTGCTTTCGGTGTTTCTTGTGATGGCTTTTTTACATATGTAGAACTCTTACGATCACACTGAAAGTTGGTATAAATATCATATTTTGATAAAAATTTATGTCGCAATATACTTAAATTATATTGGTCATAAATATATATTAAGAAATGAAATTATTTTAATCATTTTATATAAAAAGTTATTTGAAAAAAATAAATAATATGTAATTAAATAAAAAAAATATACTAATAATACTACACTTTACTATCTACACGTAGTTATCTGTCATTTTCACCTTCGCAAAAACAATTTTTTAGTGTGTAAATAGAATCTGCCACAGGGTTAAATTATTGTTAACCAAATACTCGATAGAAGTGGAACCTTTAATTTTTTTAAGTTTGATGAAGTTTGAAGTTTGAACGGAGTCAAAGAGCTTTGGCGCCATAACACTGATTGAGGTCATAGTATCTTCTCCTCAATTTTTATTATTTTCATCCTAAAATCTGTTCTTCATTCGCTCAACGAGGCTACAATCTACATTCAATTTCTACCAGCAACGAGTTCTTTTAGTAAATCTTTTTTATTTTAAATATTTCTGTTTTTAGTCTGTTTGATCATCGTAGCTTTAAATCCCATTATGTGCCCTAAACTAGCATACCTGGAGTATAACTTTTTACAGTCGGTAGTTACGATTTAGCAACCCTAATTTATGGGTCTTTTAATTAAACATTAAGGCATCTCAAAAGGCAAGATTGATATGAATTTGTTCTATCTCTTGAACACCGTTTATACATGTTGTTGTAAACATTAACATTTATGCACCAACTGTCTGATGAAATGCTTGAGAGAAATGTGCAGTTTCACTCAAGTAGATGTGTATTTATCTCATACGTGTGCAATTTGGCCGTAAATTTCAAGTGTTCATTTTTCTTATGCATCAGGTTATATATCATTTCTTTTACTGGAAGAAAGGAACATCTTTTGCAAACAGGGAATCTTCAACAAGTTGACCTCCCAAGAGAAAATTGGTATGTGATATCATAACTTATCTCAGTTTTCGATAGCCTGTAACCAGGGTCTTAAAGCTTGTAAAGTATTAATGTATATTGAATAATGTTACTGATTAATCAAAGTCATAATAAATGTCTTAGAATAATAAATAACTAAGGTTTAAAAGCAACCATAAATGTTATCTCCAAATAATAATTTAAAATTTCAAAATAATAGATATAAGTCCAAACTATAAATCAAAGGTAGGTCTCTAAGGTATCTCCAAACATCTTGAAACTCTCACACTCATCCCATAGTACTCTGATTACCTGTCGCATAAAAAGAAATGCGGCTGAGCTAATTGCTCAATGCGCGGATGTTGACAAAAATAAAGTATAACAGTAATAATATTTCAAATGTAAGAATAAAACGAATTAAATAATATAAATTTTCAAAATCACCATTCGAGTAATACCACCCTTATACAAGAGAAAACAAATGTAAGAATAAAACAAATTAATTTATACCAAGTACCCTACAAACAAAGTGTTCAAAATTATTTCACATGTTTTACTTTAAACAAATTCCTGTCAAATAATGAATTAGAAGCTATATCTATTAATCAAAATTTGATTGATATCTGTAGTAGAAGAAGGATAAAAGATTCAAAGAGTCCAGGTTTGGGTTTTTCACATTTCGAAGGAGGAAGATCAGGTGATTTTAGTAATGTGTATATGTTTTGCATCATAACAGAAGTGGAATATTCATTTGGATTTAGCAGCATAATTTAATTTCTATGTAAACACATTTATTTTCTAAAGCACGCTAATAGAACATTACCACCACTATGATGATGATTTGTGATAATAGTTTATTCTGTTAAAAATGGTTTTTTTGTTCATACGGTTTGTTTTTATTTGCATTTCCGACAGTATATTGGTGTTATATAAGATATTTTTATGTAAGAGTCAGAACTTTATTTAATCGGTTTAAACATCTATCTATATTATATTATTATATTTGATATATTGTTCTTTACATATTAAAAAACAATTATTCAGAGCAAGGGTAAAATAGTCATTTCCACATTGAGATGATTCATTCAGCGTAAAATAGAAACAAAGTATACTCATTCATCACACATTCCAACCTTCCATACCCGTATAGTACTTCATGAAAAAAAGAAAAAGAAAAGTAAACAAGTTAAATTTCTTTCAACCATTATTTTCATCATGTATATGAGAAGAGAGGATCTTATGCAGGACAATTAGGCTGGGTTGGTATAATTTGTTATAGTTTTTCAAACAATTTTTATACAATTACAATATTATTAACAACTCTTTCTTCTTCGAAATCTTTCACTTTATTAAACTTGCAACATATACATAATTCCCAAATCAAATCACACCATGCATTGTGATTACTTCCCTTTGCTGCCAATGAGCCCAATAGTGTAGGACACATGCACCCCAAGTGCCACAATCACCAAAACACCCACACCTACATTCACCAACACCTTCCTATCTTCATTCAGCACTCCAATTCCACTCCTCCCAGCCATCTTATTCTCCATTTTACCACCCTGAACACTAAGACTGTCGTTCGATTTTCCCATTTCGCCCTCAACATTTCTCGTCTTGTCTCCTAACAATGCTTGTTTTCCTTCTCGTCCAGCATTCAAATCTGTTTTTTGGGCAATATTTGGCTTCTCAACCACATCATGTTTGTCTGCCTTTTTAGGAACGCTCGTCGGTAGTGATCCGAACCTAAATTCATCACTTGATTTGTTTGCTTCTGGAGTGGTTTTCAATTGTTCTTGTTTTGTTGAAGACGTATTAGAAGATGGCATTGCAATTGGTTGTGGTGGCAAATTGTTTTCCTCTAGAGTAGTACTACTTTTAGGCTTCTCTGGTTTCTTTTCCTTTATTTCTTCTTTAGGCTTTTGTATAGCTTCTTCCTGCTTTGGTCGTTTGGAAGGCTGTTCTTCGGTTTTTGGTGCAACTTGAGTCATGGTGGTGGTGGGTGGTGGCACGTTAATGATCTTTCTAGGCATTGTTATTGTCAAGACTCCGCCATCAAATCTTGCACGAATACCTCTCATTTCACAGTTTTCAGGAACTCGAAAATCTTCTTGAAACCTACTCCATTTGTTTTCTGTAACTAAACGTTCACCACGAACTCTAACAATGTTCAAGTCTTCGGTTGTAACCTTAATATACTCCTTTTGAAAACCTTCAAAGATAAACTCATTTAAATATCTAAAACAAAATGTAATACAACTTAGATTATCAAATAAAGTAGATGAACTTATTCAATTACCAGGAAGATAAACTAGAAGAGTGTCATAATCATCTTCTTGTCTCCATTCAGACATGGGTTTAAATTGTTCATATACACGGCCAACGATCCGTGGACGGTTGGGATTACCCCTACCACCCCTTCCTCTCATTGCCATTTTTCTGCTTTGTTAAATCTAAATTCAATGTGTTGATGAAAGAGACAGATGGTTTGCGTTTATTCAAAGAAGGGAAAATGGTTGTGTATTTATATACATATATGTATTTGTGTATGAATATCTGAAGATGAGGGTTTATGTTTGGTTGTGGGGTGAAGGTATTCTAAATAGGTTTCTTGGTGTAAAAGTCTAATTGAATGCTTGTTGATTGACCTTTCCTAGAGTTCACTTGACCCAATTCAATAAACTAGCGATAGGATTATTAGCCAAGAAGCAATCTAGAAATTCCGTAACACGTTTATCATGAATGTAAACACAATAAAAAATGTGATTTTTTTAAGGTACATATAAGTACATACAAATAGATTCATGTCATATTTGGAAGTGTGTAGAGATCAATAGAAATTCATGTTCATAATTCCTTGAAATGACAAAATGTTAAGATAGATATTAACCAGTCAATAAAAATTGTGAAAGCATTAACGTTTATATAAGGTTAGAAATGAACTTTGGGACATTTATTCACCCTTTGAGGTGTGGACATCTAACATTTTGCTTATTTTTTATAAGATAGATATTACCAGTTTTGACAACTTCGTTCATTTAACAACTTTTTTTTAGCATTTTTAAGCAATTGGCATACCATAAATCTTTTGATTCGGGCCTGTTTGCACTAAAAAATGCCGTTCTTATAAGAGCTTTTTTCATGTCCGACGAATTGGGGATAGAGGTGAACAAAAACTGGGTTTTTCAAAAATCGGTTCGGGTTCAAAAACCGGACTTGTTTTTTTTTAATAGTATAAAACCGGTATTTACAAAAACCGGGTTGGAACCGACCTTCAAAAACCCTAACCGGGTGAAACCGGTTTGGACCGGGTTGGAACCGGTTCGGGTTCAAAAACCGGGTTCAAACCGGTTTTTCCATAAAATGTCGTTTTTTTCGAGCGTTAAGTGTTTTAGGTAAAAACAATGTATTCTTCAAAAAATTTTCGATAAAATGCTAGTACATTAGGTATGGAAACATAACTTAACAATAACTTAAAACAAAGTCTTCTAAATCTTTATAAAAATATTATTTAAACCAATAATTCTATATAATTCAATATTCTTCGAGCGTTAAGCGTTTTAGGGAAAACTAACTTATTCTTCAAACTTTTTTCGATAGAATGGTAGTACATTAGGTATGGAAACATAACTTAACAATAACTTAAAACAAAGTCTTCTAAATCTTCATAAAAATATTATTTAAACCAATAATTCTATATAATTCAATATTCTTCGAGCGTTAAGCGTTTTAGGGAAAACTAACTTATTCTTCAAACTTTTTTCGATAGAATGGTAGTACATTAGGTATGGAAACATAACTTAACAATAACTTAAAACAAAGTCTTCTAAATCTTCATAAAAATATTATTTAAACCAATAATTCTATATAATTCAATATTCTTCGAGCGTTAAGCGTTTTAGGGAAAACTAACTTATTCTTCAAATTTATTTCGATAGAATGCTAGTACATTAGGTATGGAAACATAACTTAACAATAACTTAAAACAAAGTCTTCTAAATCTTCATAAAAATATTATTTAAACCAATAATTCTATATAATTCAATATTCTTCGAGCGTTAAGCGTTTTAGGGAAAACTAACTTATTCTTCAAACTTTTTTCGATAGAATGGTAGTACATTAGGTATGGAAACATAACTTAACAATAACTTAAAATAAAGTCTTCTAAATCTTCATAAAAATATTATTTAAACCAATAATTCTATATAATTCAATATTCTTCGAGCGTTAAGCGTTTTAGGGAAAACTAACTTATTCTTCAAACTTTTTTCGATAGAATGGTAGTACATTAGGTATGGAAACATAACTTAACAATAACTTAAAACAAAGTCTTCTAAATATTCATAAAAATATTATTGAAACCAATAATTCTATATAATTCAATATTCTTCAAGCGTTAAGCGTTTTAGGGAAAACTAACGTATTCTTCAAATTTTTTTGGATAGAATGCTAGTACATTAGGAATGAAAACATATCTTGACAATAACTTAAAACAAAGTCTTCTAAATCTTCATAAAAACATTCTTGAAACAAACAAGTCTTTTTAATCTTCAAAATCATCAAAAAATTTCAACTTTTATTAATCTTCAATTCTTCTAATATCTTCAATTTGGGTAGTCTTCAAATGTCCAAATCTTCTTCGGAGGAAGCCTCTCGCGAAGCTTCATTGAGAGCAATTTCTTCATCGGAAAGTGATATTTCCATACCCACTTCCACCTCGATATCGTGTATATCTCATTCGTATTCCATTTCACCTTCAAGATTTGAAACGTTTTGTATACGTTCCGCGGCGTCTAAGTGATCCTTCAAGCATATACACATCTCTAATGAGGCCGGTGTGAGTTTTGTTCTTCGTATAGATAGTACCCTGCCACTAAGAGAAAAAACGGATTCCGAAGCTACCGTAGAAGCTTGGACGGTTAGTAAATCTCGGGCCATGATGGTTAGAATGGGAAATTGAGATTCCCTCCTTTTCCACCAAGCCAAAGTATCAAAATTTGCGAATTCTTCGGTAGGTATTGAGGATAAAAAATCCGTTCCGGTATATCTCCCATATTCGCTAGTGGCACTTTGGTCACCATCACCCCTTGCCCGTTTATGGTTTTCTTGTCTTAAACTATTATATAAGTTAATCTCGGGATCTTGGGAAGAAGATGAAGCAAACATTGTGGAAGCCGGATTTATAGAAACCATTGTTGTTGAACTAAATTTTTGAAAATAATGACAAAATAAATCTTTAAAAGATTTGTTAAAATATGATTTTGTATTTTGTGCAAAAAGTGGATTCTCATCATTCAAATCCAAATTAAAACAAATGTTATCGATAAGTAATTTCACCCCGGAAATGTTCAAACATGGGTTTAACGCGGCGGCACAACTAATTACCGGTGGTATTTCTCTAAAATATTTTTTTAGTTTTTCTTTCATGGGAGCCACCATTATTGCATATACATCACCCCAAAATTCGTATTCGCATAGTTTTGAACTCATTAAATATATTTGTTTAAGTACCAAATGACTCGTGGATAATAAACACCCGATAATAAAGTAGTTGCCATTTTAAAAACTTTGAGCAATTTGGTTATCTTTTGAATAACCTCCCAATAGTCGGAGGAAAATGATGTTGCAAGGCCTTTTTGAACAAGTAGATCATGAAAAACGGTTAAAGTGTCGCATTGCCGTAAACCACATATAAACATGTTGTAAGTCGAATTCCATCTTACGGGCATGTCCCAATTAGGGGTTAAGAAAATGGAATCCGTTTCTTTACATAATCTCATATAATGTTTGTATCTAGCCTTACCCGAACAAAATATATCTTGTAACATAGTTTTATACGCGTTTTTTACAACCATTATTTGTTGAACCGCTAGTCCGTCTTTCACAACCAAGTTAATGATGTGTGCAACACATCTACTATGGTAGAAAATGCCTTTCAAAGGTGGTTGGTATTTTAGTATTAACCTTTGAACGGCATTTGTATTATTAGTTGCATTATCAAACGAGATTGAAAAAACCTTTTGTTCTATTTTAAACATTTTAATTACATCTCGTAACATGTAAAATAAGTTTTTACCCGTGTGAGGATAGTCAAAGTTTTCAAAAGCAATTGTACGTTTCATCATTTGCCAAGTTGAGGGATCAACCCAATGTGCGGTAACACAAAGGTACGAACCGGGCAAACCATGAGGAGCCGACCATACATCGGTTGTTAATGATACATTTGTATTTAAGTTTTCAAAACCGATTATTAGTTGAGTTTTAGCATTTTTTCACAATTTAAGAGCATCACGTCTAAGAGTAAGACGACTTACATGATTATATCGCGGTTGAAGAGTATCTTGAACGACCTTAGTAAGCCGAGGGTTGTCGAAGTGGTTGAACGGCAAAGCTTCTTGAATCACAAAGCTGGCAAATGCTTCTCGACACCGCTCCGCTTGATATGCAAAAATACCCCCATCCCGTGACATAGTTGCTTGACCCGACTCGGGATTACTTTTGACTCCATCACAATACTTTGTGGTATGTGATTTCAAAATAGTGTTTGAGTCAGCTTTCAAAAATTTACCGCAAAGTTTACAAAATGCCTTCGTGGAACCATCCGATAATAACACTTTGTCGAAATTACACCAAATCTCTGGATTTTGTTTGGTTACCAAAACTTGAACAATAGTTGGTGCATTTGAAGAAGATTGAGTTGCCATTTTGATAGCGTTTCGAGAGCGTTTTGAGAGGAGTAAAGAATTTTTTGAGAGTTTCGTACGTAAATCGTAAGCGTTTTGAGTGTTTAAAAACTAGAGTAAGCAAGATTGAGTGTTGTGAATAAACCAAACCTAAGGTATCTATTTATATTAGTTTTAGGATGGCAAAATTGTAAAAAGAACAACAAAAAAAGGGTCAAATTTTGAAAAAAAACGGCTACATGTCCCAATAGCTAAAAACCGGTTCCAACCCGGTTTTTAAAACCGGTTTTCCAACCCAACCTGGTTCCAACCCGGTTTTAAAACCGGTTTTCCAACCCGGTTTTGGAAAACCCGGTTCCAACCCGGTTCTGCAACGGTAACTTCCAACCCGGTTTGAAAACCGGCGGTTTTTTAAAAACCCGAACCGGTTTTTCCAAAAACCGGTTCTTTTCGGTTTTCGGTTTCGAGTTTCTTTTCGGTTTCGATTTCGGATTCGATTTTTTTGTTCATGCCTAATTGGGGATATTATAGATCTATGATAAGTGGGTTAACTCAGATACTGTCATGGGCCCGCTTCTAATGAGCCCAACCCAATCGCTTAACTAATTTTTAAAAGAAAAATGTTGCTCCTACAATATCTTTATTTTTTCGATAGAAATTATCGAAAATATACTAAAAAATATCAAATATAATAATATATTTAAAAAATACGAAATTGTCGAAAATTGCTCTCTATACGCAAACCCTGCAATTTGCAGGTTGCGTGTGCCCGTAGCTAGGATCATTTTCGGGATCATAGCTTGGTCGCTTCCAGTATCTTACTTTTCTTTCTGTAAATTTCCTTACTTTTTGTCCGTTTTCAGTATGATTTTTTGAGTTTTTTTTTGGGATTTTTAATTTTTCTACAAATAATATGATCCTAAGATAATACGAATTACAGATTACTTTACAATATCGCTCAACTCTCTCAACTCTCGTTGAAATCAGTTCAAAACAATTAACTAAAAAGCTTGCCGACCGAGACTATTTATACTTGACAGACCACTAAGTGACACTACTAAGTGTCACTATAGGCGACACTAACAAGTGTCGCCAAACACTTCTACAGTCAAACTAAATTCTAAACAAGCTGTTTGTCACACAAATATGTATCAACAATTAATTTAATTAATTTAGTGGGAGGCAAGTAAGGGAAATAATTATGTAATAGTTAGTAGCATTAGCTAGCTTAGAAATGTAACACTTTGGATATTCAAAAGAAATATAAGTGGTATTCTGCTCGCAATATTTATGGGTTATATCTAGACATCTCATCTGACAAGAACAACATCATGTTCAATTCATCAGTTCGTTAGATTAGATCAGGGGTGATAGAGATTTATGGACTTCGGAATTCGCACTTTCAGATCATTACGAGCCATTACCTCATTAGCTCTTGGTGATCATAATCATAGCCCATTATCTCTATCCAACATTTGATGTATCTTGATTGATTTTGCCCGCATCCTGATGACGCTATCACTTCAGTTTCTACACCGGTGCTACTCTTTTTGGATGTTTTCTTATACGTATTAAGTAGACAAGGTGTGTTAAAAACATTGAAGATGACAATGGAAGCCTGTCGGAATATAGTCATTTGTTGGTGGAAGTGAGGCCGGAAGTGGAATAGTTTGAGACGTGAATGGTTTGTCGGGTGAACAGGGTTGGTCTATTAACATATTTTTGAAAGCTCCTGTGTAAATAAGGTGAAGGGTATAATCCTAAATACACATTTATCTCTTGTGTACAAATAAAAATAGCCCGTGTAAAAGTCAGTTTTTTAATATACTTTTGAAAGCTTATGTCTTTAAGATATTTTGACAAAAAAGTGAAGTTTCATCAAAAGAAGTTTGTAAATACGTAGCATGTTAAAAATATGTTTGTTACTGGACTTTAGTAATTGAACTCAAAATAAAAAAATTGATATTACACAACTTGAAATAGTTTGGATCTTTTGAAGATTTCTTGTGTTAGATTCTTAAAATTGATCGAAACTTATACATTTAATTAAATTAGCAATGTGCCCGCGCATAGCTGCGAGAACAAATAGTCAATTTAACATTCACATATTTTATTGTTTACATTATATTGTTAAAAGTTTAATTTAAGGATATATAAAGTTAAAACTCAAGGGTTGCAATTTATAAATTAGTGGTTCATTTGGAAAATAATTAATGATTTTTAAGGGTAATTTGGACATTAACCATTGTTGAGTCTAATTTTAAGAAAATAGATGGAGATGGTTTATATATAGTTAAGATAATTATGGTTAAGTTAATTACATGATTGGTCTATGTGGTTTACACACAGTAACATAACTAGTCTTTATATTTCACTTTTTACATGCGGAATCCAAAAACATAAACCTTGTTGTGTGCTCTCTCCCTTTTTCACCTAGAATGACGAATATACCCTTATTCTCTTTTTTCTTAGTTTAGTTGAATTTTAAATGCTATTATATATTTTTTTGCTATAAAAATTAATAATTATAGGCATAATACATAAATTAATATAATATATAGATATAGACAAAAGATCATTAAAGTATGAAATTTTTTGAAAATATGGAAGTACCAATAGAATTGTGCCAATTGGCAAAGGCCCCACATTTTCCCACTTTCCCTCACTTTTTTTAAATTTAAATATCTCAAAAACCGTTAGTCAAAAAATTATAAAAATTACACCATAAAAATCAGCGTTTTCTCCTCTTCGATTTAAGATCCCACAAGGTCTACTTTAGACGAATTTTTTTTTTTCATTTTTTGGTGGGTTTTGAAATTTTTTAACACATGTGTTATAAACAAATAACACATGTGTTACGGGCGACTAACACATGTGTTAGCACCGACTATCGATTGTAACACATATGATAGTCGTTGATAACACATGTGATAACCGCGGGTAACACTTTTGTTAATTTCACTTTTTGGTGGGTTTTGAAAATTTGTAACACATGTGTTAGCGCCGACTATCGATTGTAACACATCTGATAACCGCGGGTAACACTTTTGTTAATCCATCATAACACATGTGTTAACCCACAAAAAATGAAAAAAAAAAAAAGAATTAATCGAAAGTGTGCCTTGTGGGATCTTAAATCGAAGAGGAGAAAACGGTGATTTTTATGGTGCAATTTTTATAATTTTTTGACTAACGGTTTTTGAGATATTTAATTTTTAAAAAAGTGGAGGAAAGTGGGTTTTTGCCACGTGGCGCATTCCTATTGGTACTCTCATACTTTCAAAAAAACTCATACTTCCATGAACTCACCTCTATAGATATAAACACATTGAAAACTTGATCTCCTTTGTATCCTGCATCCTATATTTCCGGCAACCCTCACATTCCGATAACCCAACCACCCCCATTTTTCAGGATTACTCCAACAAATCCTAATTACGATGAAACATATTTACTCCAACAATTCCTAATCACGTTATTTCGTTGCATTCGTATTTTGCTGGAGACACAAACCCCACCACGACCCCTTCCCTACGATGTTGCTTTTTGTTCGCATCTCTATATCTCTCTCAAGTCAAAGACAGATCTCATCAGATCGAGTTATCAGAGATGTATAAAGACGTTGTAACACCTCAATTTTTCAAAGGTATCATTTAAAATAAATTTTACGTGAATTATATTTATATAAAGTATAAAAGTATATGTTTATGTTAAGTTGAGTAGATAGGACTTACAATGAAAAAGTCGTATCATAGACGAGTGAAAAATATAGATATAATTAAGGGACTAATGTTTTCAAAAGAATTTACTTTAGGGTGAAGAATGAAAAATAAAAAATAAAAATCAACTCCTCTTCTCCTTCTTCATTTCAACTAAACAAGACAAGAAAATAGAAAAAAAAAAAGATGTTTAGTGTGGCGATTAAAAATCGAATGTTACACCATTAAAACGTACAATTTGAGATTTTTATTTCCTTTTAAATAATAAAGTTGGGTTATGTTTGATTATAGAATTAAATTAATTTAAGGTTTATATGATTCTGTTTGATTTCGTTGTTTGTATGGTGTAGGAATTTCAAGGGAAATTGTCGGTCGGAAAATCGTGTGAAGTCATCGGAGATGGTGGTCCTTCAGTGGCTCAGCAGAAGCAGTTTAAAATGATGCCCGATAGTGATGAGGTTGGCTTGTGTTTTTACTTATTATTTAATATGTAATATGTAAATGTAATATATATGTATATAGAGAAATGATTTATAGGGAAGTTTCAAATCTTGAAGAATGAGGGAAGCAAATCTTAGCCCTTGATTTTTTCATAAGTAAATGTTTTTGACATTCATTTGTGATGAATGTTAAATTTTAAAATTATTTGTGATTTTTAAAATTTATTTTTGATGAAATCAAGGATTGAAATTTGTTTCCTTCATTTTTTAATTTTTTTACTTCACTCTTGATTCCCACTCTATGTATATATATTAAATTATATATACTAAACTTGTTTATATTGATATATTTTATATTTTATTATTAAATATTAACATATTTAGAGTATTTGAGTTATAAATAATAAGAAATGAATTATAAATAGAAAAGAAAAACAAGTCAAGAGTATATTGGTCAATTGAAGAGAAACGAAAGATGCACAAATTTTGTGCTGGACTCCAAATGCAAAAAGTGAAATACGAGAATTAAGTTTGTTATTGAAGATCCGTGAATTGTTCTCACGCGAATGATATTGCGTCACAAGGTGTTATTTCAATCGTACAGGCAGTTCTATATATAAGTACAATGTAAATTAATAAAATGATATATATATATATATATAAAACAGATAAATGATTTCTTAATGATAAGTGATAACTTTTTATTTATATTTCTTATTTTTCTTTTTAGGCAATCTTATAAATTATCATATATTTATATATATACAATTTAAAGTATATAAATGATATATAGATGATAAGAGATCGGTTTATTTATAATATTTTTAACTTTTTTTCTTT
The DNA here is from genome assembly GCA_963921325.1 of Logfia minima. NCBI lineage: Eukaryota > Viridiplantae > Streptophyta > Magnoliopsida > Asterales > Asteraceae > Logfia > Logfia minima. The sequence goes on along the minus strand of OY992771.1, from coordinate 10,123,532 downwards.
TTAGGTGATCTTACAATCTATTCCATATCTATATCTATATATATATATATTAAAGGAGAATAAAATGTTGTTTCATATTTTGACACATAGGTAAAATGACACGTGGTGAATTCTCATAATTCAAAAATAAATAATTATTTAAATTTAAAAGATAAACTAAATAATAAATTTAGATAGAGTTAGATAATATTTAAATATAATAATAATTAATTAAAAATATATGAGAATTCTACTCAAACACTAATTGAAAAATAATATTAAACTATTAAACCTAAAAAGTTATGAATATAAAAATACTTAACTTAAATTGCCGTGCATCATACGATTTAAATATGATATATATATAATTTAAAATAAATAAATGATAATTATAATTACATTGGTTAGAAAAAAAAGAAACTTTAAATTTTTATTCCGTTGCAGAGGAAACATTTTATTTTTTATTTTTTTCCATTGCAGAGCTAACTATGTAATATTTAATTTGACCAATAATATGTGGGTGTGCACGAGTAAATCCCTCGTTGTATACGTATTCAAAAATCTAGACCAACACACGTGGGAACTATACAAGATTCCCCACTCTACACGTTCTCAAAATCATTTTTCTTTTCATTATGACCCCTAAATTATTACTAATTCTACAAAACCGATCCCAAATTTCTGTATATATCTAAATTATATCGGCCTAATTTGAATATTTAAACATTTTGTTATGAATATAATAATGATGAATATTCATATCTTAATATTAATTAGACATGTTTGAGTATTAACTATGTGAACATTTGTGTTTCTTTTTGCCAAGCTTAATTACATGATTTGCGGTATATATATTATTTCGTTATTAAATATATAAATTTATTATTCGAAATTTGAGTATTGACCAAAGACAAGAGAAGGAAACACTATACTTTCAACTAATTTTATATTGGTTTTGATTTTTGAATATTTCTAACACATTTAAATTTGATATATTAAATACATAATAAAACATATCATATCGGGTGCAACATAAAATATCTCTTACATTAGTTTCCTATAAAATGAATTGATGTGGAAATAAAAGTTGAGGGGTGTGGAATGTAAATAAAGTAAAAAATAGTCGTCGTTATTTCAATATTCAACAATTTCTCTCTCTCTACAAATACAGCTGCAAAAATAGTACTCCAACACTCTTGCTTAAAGTTTACCGGTGTCAAGCAGTACTACTTTTACATATATTTTTTGTATCTATATCTCTATCTCTATCACTATCAATCCATGGGTATGTCTTTCTCTATATATAATGGAGGTTGTTCATCATTTATATATAATTATTATTTATATTCCTACTGATTCCACCATTTCAGGTTTGTATTTATGTATGTCACCTTTTTTTTCTTAAATTTATGTTTTTTCCCGATTAAACTTGATCTTGGGTTTACCTTTTTCTTGCATCCATCATCTATAGGCTCAAATTAACAGTGAAATTAGCTCATTTTTGTATTAAGTGAAATTTCATTAATTTTGAAGTTAATTTAAATATAACCGTTAGTTTATTTATTTTTATATTATTAAAGTTAGGGTTTATGGTTTTAGATGGTTAAAAGCATAGTGCAATAATATCTGTTTTGCATAAATACATACAAGTTGTATACTTGTGAGACTGTTATCAGATTAGACATGATATTAATTAGTAGTTCAAATGCTACTTGATTTGATTTGCACATTGACACAGATGTCAAGGGGACCCTAAAACTAGACAAAATTTTTTGCCTTTTTATACCTAATAACGGGTGGTTTTAATGTGTTGCAGTGAATATGGTTAGACTAATGTCATTGTCGATGTCATATTTGGGGATGATGGTGTTATTATGGTGGTTGGCTGGAGCTGCAGTCGCGGATGATGTTAAGTATAAAGATCCGAATCAGCCTGTTGCTACTCGAGTGAAAGATTTATTGGAAAGAATGACGATGGAGGAGAAAATCGGTCAGATGGTTCAGATTGAAAGGATTTCGGCTACTCCTGATATCATGAAGCATTACTTCATTGGTAAAAATATATAAATAGATGTTATCTCTTATCATCATCAGCAATATGTGCGTATAATTTATACTCATGAAGCACTTGGTAAATGGTCTTTTTGTTCTTGTTAAATGTAGGAAGCTTACTAAGTGGTGGAGGGAGTGTTCCAAATCCACAGGCAACTGCTGTTGATTGGATTAATATGATAAATGAGTTCCAGAACGGGTCACTTTCTACCCGTTTGGGGATCCCAATGATTTATGGAATTGATGCTGTTCATGGGCATAATAATGTTGTTAATGCTACCATATTTCCACATAACATTGGCCTTGGAGCTACTAGGCGAGTCGCTCTAATGTTTTATATGTTTCTAATTGTGACGTGGATTAGGACAAAATGTTTGGATAAAATGTGACATAATTTGAGATTGACCTTTTGTATAATCTTTAATCCACACTAGGGACACTGATCTCGTGAAGAGAATCGGTTCTGCCACTGCTTCTGAAGTTAGAGCTACTGGAATTCCATATGCTTTTGCTCCTTGTATTGCAGTAAGTATTTGAAATATGTATCCCAGTATGTGCAGATGATTGTCATACTTATAGATACTTTGTTTTGTCATTAATAGATGGCAAGGTTTTGCCATTGTACATTGTTTCTAAATGTTTCAACTGCTGCGTATATCTTTATAGGTATGCAGAGATCCAAGATGGGGACGATGTTATGAGAGTTACAGTGAGGATACAGAACTTGTTCAAAATATGACAGACATTATATTACGGTTGCAAGGTGAAATCCCAAAAGGATCACGGCTAGGTGTCCCATATGTTGCTGGAAAGTACGGGCCTTTTGAATGATATTTTTCATATTTGATTAGGAGCTTTGGTTTTGCACGTGACATTAGGTTTGAAACATTTTCATGGTAAAGTTATATTTTTGTCCCATCATTATTAGGGACAAGGTAGCTGCATGCGCAAAGCATTTTGTGGCCGATGGTGGAACAACTCATGGAATCGATGAAAATAACACAGTGGCCAACGAGCATGACTTGCTAAATATCCACATGCCCCCTTACTATAACTCTATCATCAAGGGTGTATCAACAGTCATGGCGTCTTATTCCAGTTGGAACGGTAAAAGAATGCATGCGAACGGTGATCTTATTACTGGATACCTCAAGAACAAGCTGGGTTTCAAGGTATACATATTTTATGACTATTTCAATTACAATCCATAACTTACAACTGTGTCTTAATGTTAAATTCTTGAAAGAAAAAAGACTTTTTTGATAAGAAAAATCATAAAGTTGAACTCTAAAGGTGCGTTTAGTTACAGAAAAATACCTTCATTTTTTCATTTATGTTTTTCTAGAGACTGGAAAGCATTTTGTGTCCCAAGAAAACTAATGGAAATTCAGGAAACACATTCATATGTAACGGATGGAATATTCATTATCCAGAATAGGAAATGTAGAAAACCGTAAATCATAGTTTTCACGTATGAAGTTATAAAAGAAAAAACTAAGATTTTCCTTTTCTTAGAAATTTTTTCTAGAAAACACCAACTTGTTCACGTTGTCTAGTTTTCCAGTTAACTTAGAAAAATTCTCCGGAAAAATAGGAGTTTTCTGTAACTAAATGCACCCCAAGTAATTCTATGCTTTTTTGTTTGCTGATTGTCAAATATTATCAGGGTTTTGTCATCTCAGATTGGGAGGGAATCGACCGAATTACTTCCCCTCCTCACTCCAACTACACATACTCTGTCTTGGCTAGTGTTAACGCTGGCATCGACATGGTTAGTAATTAGTTACTTGCTTACTCCTTTGTTGATATGTTAGTATATGGTGTCCTAATGTGGTGGTCTGCTGAAGGATAAATGGTAATTTGATATGTATATTTAATCCTTCAACAGGTTATGGTCCCCAACAATTACATTGAGTTCATTAATGATCTTACATTTTTGGTCAAGAACAAATTTATCTCAATGGACCGTATTGATGATGCCGTGAGCAGAATTTTACGAGTTAAATTTACCATGGGGTTGTTCGAGAACCCTCTTGCAGATTTCACTATGGTTAACGAGGTTGGAAGCCAGGTTAGTCAGTAATTCATTAATTCTTTTCCGACTTTTTCGAAATTACATATACACTATAATTGATTGCTTAGTTTATATTGTATTTATCTTTGTTTTTTTGTTCTGTTTTGAGAAATATAGGCACACAGAGAAATAGCAAGGGAGGCAGTGCGGAAATCGCTAGTGCTGCTGAAGAATGGGAAAAGGCCTGATGAACCAGTGCTGCCACTACCCAAGACCTCATCAAAGGTTTTAATTGCTGGAAGTCATGCTGATAATTTGGGCTACCAATGTGGTGGATGGACAATCGGCTGGCAAGGGTTTAGCGGGAATGGAAATACAACAGGTACATTCATCGTATGGGATGAAGCTCGACGGCAATCACTAGAAAGGAAAATAACCCATTTTCTCTACTTCAACTAATAATTTGATCATGTATACATGTACCACCCACCTATCACAAGGTTACAGTACGGCCATTCATCAATCAATTTAGTTTTGTTTATGCAAGTTCCGGCTGAAAACTTCGGGATGATTAATAATTCCGAAACTGACATAAGCAAAACCAAACTGATGCTTGAGTGCCTCTAAATGCTGTTTGAAATTTGGGTGGCCTATGCATACATTATTCCAAAAGATAATCATTAATTTACTCCACAGATCCATACATGAAGTTAAATAGTAACAACAAACAATTCAAAATCCAATGTAAACATGATTTCTGGCACATTTATTTTCAGTCATAATTCTATAACTTCATGCTAAATAATAGAGTTCTTCATTAATTGCAGGAACAACTATTCTTAATGGAATTAAATCTGCACTAGACCCAAGCACCGATATCTCTTACGTGGAGAATCCCAATGGCGAATTTATCAAGTCCAACAACTTCTCTTATGCTATAGTTGTTGTTGGTGAGCATCCTTACACAGAGATGTTTGGTGATAGTTCAAACCTCACGATTGCAGATCCCGGTCCAAGTATCATCACAAATGTTTGCGGGAATGTAAAGTGTGTTGTGGTCCTCATAACGGGTCGCCCGGTTGTGATTGAACCGTATATGTCTGTAATTGATGCTCTGGTTGCTGCCTGGTTACCTGGCACTGAAGGTCAAGGTGTGGCTGATGTCTTTTTTGGAGACTATGGGTTTACGGGTAAACTTTCAAGAACTTGGTTTAGAACTGTAGATCAACTCCCAATGAACATAGGTGATCCACATTACGATCCACTGTTCCCTTTTGGATTTGGACTCGTAACAAAGTCAACGATCGAAAGGTATGATCTCATTAGCATTCATATGAATTCCATTTATCTTCTTTCTTTTAAGATTTAAATATGTTTTTAACATGTATTGGTTCGAGTCTAGCTGCATAAAAGGTGAAGATCTTTTGTCAAACTTCTAATCAAGATAACCAACAATTTTTATGCTAGAGAAATTCATCAAAGTTTTAAATATTTGAATTAAATGTAAACCAACTTCAAAAGACTTGATTTTAAAGTAACCTAACCCTCCGTAACGGTAACTTTGACCATGTTGACATTTCTCTGACTTGCTCTGATGTGGTGTCACAAAATCGGTTGACTTACAAAATCCGTTAAATCCAAAATATTGAATCTTTGATGATTATTTCCAGGGTTATAAAATCTATTACTTGAAGTAAAATAAAAATTACCAATGTGGCTACCTGTATGGTTGTATATGCAATGTGCTCCTATTCATTTTTGAATTATTGTTATATTTTTTTTACTCTTATCTGTTGCATGAAAGTTACAATATGTGATAGAACACATATTATTGGTAATAGAATTTTGACTTTCAGTCGTATGTCATTGACTTTAAATGATGAAATTTCGAAATAAGAGAATCTTGTAGAGCTAGCTAGACGAGTGAGCAAATATGCAACTTCACCTTCAAAATTTTGGGAAAATTGAAAGCTTTGAGAAATGGATATGAGTTTGATGATTTTCCCTTGCAGGTCGATATCTGCCGGCATCGCTGGAAAACCGTTCGTCCTTAGCATTTTGGTTTCATTTTTTATCAGTTTGAGTTTTTCGCATAGGTACATTGCATAATTTGGGGAGAAGTTAGCTTACATTTAGAAGCTCAGCTTCCACCATCATTTTGTAGACTTTAGGGGAATTCGATGAGGTTTGGCTATTAGTATTTAGATTCGATGAAGGTATTGCTAGTTATATTGATGCATTGAGCATTAAAAATCCAATAATTTGACAGTTCAGACGATTCGATGCAATGTTATTATTTATAACCTTACAGAGGTGCCTGTGTTTGTATTTCGGGACATCAGTTATTATCTGGTGCTATTTATTTTGATTATAGTATAATTATAAAGTTATGTTGGAAGTAGTACATATCTTTCATAGATGGCTCTCTTGATTTCTTTGGCACTTGAAATGATGTAATTTACTCCACTGCAATTGTTGCAAACAATACAAGTGGAGTTTTCATCTAATTTGTAATTACTCCACTAAATGCTTAAATCCTTATCTTTCCATTAGACATTGTTTTGTTTTCTGTTGTGGTTCTATCAATCATACAACTTTTTGGCAATGTTTGTGGAATAGTGAAGGGGCTAGTAATTTAAATATCAAGGCCCTTATCATTTTTTGAAGTGAATTTGTTGGCACATTGTCACTCCATAGATAAATTTTCTTCATGGATAAATTATCTTAGCAAACTTTACCGTGTATCCATTTGTCAACTTCCTCATTAGTTGAACCAACAACAATCGTTAGTCCAAATCAATCCTAATTAACAGTAGTTCATAGTAGCTGATATTGTAAGTTACATGATTTAATAGTATATAAAGGATAACATAGATGACACACACAAGCCTCAGTACATGGGTGCCCGAGGCTAGAAACTTTTGAAACTGCTCAACCATAGCTGGATCCATTGATGGAGCTGCCACATCTTTATTATAATCGGAAGAGCAAAACTATTGTTGTTCAGGTGGCTGTTTTGGTCTATTAGGACACTGCAATTTCCAATGACCTTTTTCTTTTTTGCAATACGGACACTCATCAAGAGAGACCCTCATATTAGGTCTATTTTTAGTTCCGATTGACATTCGCTGTGAAGATGCAAAAATGGATGGATTTTGTGACGAAATAGTTTTCTTATCATCCTGAGACTTAAGACGAATCTCCTTACCTAACAACTTACAGACTACATAATCAACATCTGGTAGGATCACTGTGTAGAATTGAACCCCTTAATCCTTCAATATCATAACGTAGTGCCATGAGATTCTGAACCAAATGTTGTGAATCTCTCCTTTTGACATATGGATTAAAACTACTCAGTTTTGTAGGTTCAGTTAGTGCCAATTGATACCAAAAAGTTGATATAGAGGAATAGAAATCATGAATGGTCATATCATTCTGCTGAACACAGATATGTGTCGCTAACTGATATTGTTTAACAAAGTTAAACTATGTATATAACCTAGCTAGGTGATCCTACACAGCCTTAGCAGTGTCATATTTAGCTAACTCGATTGAGTAACAGAGTTGTTGATCCAAGTGATAATTTTAGAATTATCAACCTTCCAAGTTTCGAGTAACAAAGCATAACTTTCTACTTTAACATCAGTTGAATACTTCTCGACACCTGAAATATAGCCCCACATCGATTTTCCTTGCAACTTTTTTTTCCATAACATAACTCCAATACGTATATTTTTTACATCCAATTGAGTACTAATTGACCGGAGAGAATCATCTTTACGAGAAGCCATTATAACCAGACAAATCAAACACAAACAGTAAAATGCGAAAAGCCTAACAGATGCTGAAAGATAGAATCTTATCAATAGGGTTTGAATAGCAAACAATCGACAACAATTTGGATCAGAAAACGGCAACAATCGGATTAGGAATGGCAACAATCCCTGATAAGACTGATGGCTTTGATACCATGTAGAAACTGAAAACTAAAATTACTTACACACTCATTCATTTCTCTCTTTTCTCTCTAAAAAACACACACAAATCCTCTCATTACACACACTAAATCTCAACCATATTTCCATTAAAGATCATCCATTTGAAGGTAGTCTTACACCAAAACAAATAACCTAAGGTAAAACCACCATCTCAAGCTTTCATTACTTGCATATCTTTACTTATTTCATGTAAAAACTAAGATTTTAAGCCCTTACCATGGCTAAAATCCTCATATGATCTTGATTGTTTGTAGGTTATCCTTTAAACATGTTCATATGTTAAAAGAAAGGATAACCCATGATCAAACCAAAAAATCAAGTTGAAATCGTCTTTTCTTGGCTAAAATGATCAAAATCACTTGTTCTTGTTAGTTTAAATTGTTTGAAATGTTGGAAATCATTCCTAACACATCATGTATGTATTTTAACACCATGCATGTGTTAGAACATAGATTTAAATGATTAAAAGATCAAAAGCTTATGCTTGCAAGTTGTGTTCTTCATGTAAGAACAAAAACCCGATTTTGGGGCTTGCATGCACCAAACTTTATAGCTAGATCATGATCCATGGAATAATATGTTTAAGTTTCTGTAAATACAAGTACATGCATCAAAGTCTAGGCCCAAATTAATGGTTAAGGTCTAGAAATTAAATTGGTAGTCTAAACACTTCAAAAAGTTAGCTTTTGTCATGCATGTAATCTGTCCAGTTTTTGACCCGACTTTGATTGACTATAACTCAGTGAATAATGATCCAAAAATTATGATGTTTCTTCTGGGATTTAGCCCAATGTCTTAGCTTTCAAAACCAACTGGTCTCACTCAAAACCATTGAGTATTCGACCTTCAAATGTGTCACACAAATCTGGTGCCCAAAAAAATCTAAAGTGTTCAATAAATCAAAATTTTTTTTTTTTAGTTCCCTCACATATTTATCTCAATAGAATAAAATATTGTATTTTGTTGTGGTGATCTTATATTTTTATAAAATGCATAAACACAACACTATGAAAAAGCTTTGAAATATGAAAGCTTTATGTTTGTAATATTACAAAAATTCAAAAATGCATGAAAAATCATGTTAAATATGAGAACTATTTTTCTTAGTAACATGCATATGAGAAGAATCTTGAGAATTAAAATTAGAATTTTTGGAAAAATATAAGTATTTTTTCTAAAATTATGCAAACAATGGCTATAATATGTGATTTAATCATGAAAATTAGTTTTACGTCCCAAATTATGTGGAACTTTCTGTGTCATTTTCCTCAAAATGACACTACACTCCAAATTTCATATCATTTGGAGGTGTTATGATATGTCTTTCGATTTACGTTTTGTTAAATTGTAATTTATTGGGAACCAATGTTCCAGCGCTCAAAATGACTTGAAAATTTTATATAAGCCTAATAATTAGTATAAACTGACTTGGTAAAAATTCCAGACTTGTTCATGCATATTTGCTATTTTTCCCAAATTTCCTTCACTTATTAGACATAAATTGATTATAAATAATCTATAAGTCTAAAAATTCCCAAATTTTCACAGAAAATTTGTGCGCTATGTTGTATGATGTACACCAAGTTTGGAAAATTTTGGATGTTGTCTTTTCATGTTTTTATTATTTTGTTCACAACGCGAACATTAATCGATGACGACATCCGAATGGAAATTCAAACTATAATGACACTTTGTAATTTAATTTGCTAGCTAAGAAATTCTAACAAACCGAATTAGAAGAGAATCTAATTAGAAACCTTGTGTTCATAGGACTTGGATAGCTAGCTAAGAAATTCTAACAACCGTACGCTCACTCCTGATTGTGAGTATTCGCAGCCCCTCTTTTTAAATGTTTTACTTAAATATTTTTGGGGTGAAAAGCATGTCTACTTGATTTCAAATGTTGTACCTAATTGCAAATGTTTGTATTGAATGTTTACTATTTATACGCACATGATTATATGTTTGTTTTATAATATCGCATCTTAAGTCCCTGGTTTGTATCTTGTACACGACCATTAACTCTATATGAGCCAAATTGTGCATATTGATAGTACTATTTGGGAGCGAGACCACCTCCCCACTCATGCGGCCACATGAGTGCATTCCACCATCTTAAATGCCGACGATAGGGCATCTCTTTGGGGTGTTAGAATCAGTCGAGGGTTAGTTGTGGACTCAAGCATGATAATGATGATATTTATAAACATGATAATTCATAATTCGATTATAAACGTGATATTTTGATAATAGTATAAAACATGATTTTAAAACATTGTTGATCATAAATGGGAATCGCTCTTAAATGAGACTCGTTCTAAAATGAACCACTTTTGCGTATAAAACATCGATTCTTAAATGAATCCAACTTTCTTATGAGTATCGCCTTGAATGATCCTTGTTCTCAAATGAACCACTTTTTACAAACTACCCACGTGGAAATGTAGATCTTACTAAACTTGATCTCAAGAACTTTTGTATGAGTATCGCTCTTATATGAGCCTCGTTTTTAAATGAACTACTTTTGCGAACTAATCACGTAGCAACGTGGATCTTTCAAAACCTGATTTCCAAAAATTTTGAAAAAGTTTTTCATACAAGAAACCTGTGTACTCACCAACTATGTTTCATAGTTGACCCGTTTATTTTACATGTTTTTCAGGACTTGGCCATGATTTGGCAATTGAAGCTAAACCTGTCTTTTAATATATGATGATGTTGCATTACAGACTTGTTAAGTCATGATTACTCCTATGATGATTTCATGATGACAATAACTCCATAAAAATACAAGTGTTATGAGATTACTTATTTTAAGCAGAAAAATACGTTTTGGATAAGCCAAGTCTTCTGTATGCTGGTTGCAAAGGAATTATTGTCCACCAGTTCACCCAGCAGACAGAACTGCCAGTTCACCCAGCAGACAAAGAATCTTTGAAGAGTAACCAGCTCTTAAATATTCAAAGTCTTATATCACATACATGTTTAAGTATCCTTCAGTTAAGCTGTGGAGACTTTCTTTGCTTGTCAAGATCAAGTTTGAACATTGGAATGAAGACCCAGCATAGGGTTCATTATCCTAGTTCACCCAGCACTAAAACTGAAGAACACTTGAGTTATCACAAACTCAAGTGATCATGCTTTTAACTCTTAGAGAATGTTTGTGCATAACAAAATGGCATCTTCTGAGGTTGTACTCAATGTACATACCTGCTATTCTTGGCTTCTTATGCACAACATGTCTCCTTATCATGGTCAGGCTACAAGACAAGAATGCAGTGTACTTTCTGACAGACTGCCAGACCTGATCGTGCAGACTTCATCATAACACACAAGCAAGCATGTCTGAAGTCAACCAATGAAGATGAAGACATCTGGAAAACATTCATTGGCTGATCAAGTTTCAAGCATCACACAAGCTCTACTATAAATATCAGACTTGGGTTACAAAGCCTAAGTGTGTGAGTGCATGAGTGAATCAGCAAGAATTCTTAGTGAATCAATTATAGTTTATAGAGCATTTGTGTTAGCAGAATTGTATTGCTTGTAATCAGCCTTGAGTCTGTTCTCAGCTGATCTTAGTGATAGGATTCTGTATTCAATTAAGTTAGAGATTCCGCATCTAACTTGTAATTCTTTGATTTATCAAAATAAAAGAATTATTTGAAAAACCTCTATATGTTCCTATTATACAACTAAGTCTGATTAATAATTTCAATTAAGAAAACGAAAAAGTTGTATTCACCCCCCCCTCTACAACATTGTTGTTAACCTTTGGGACCAACAACTGGTATCAGAGCAGTTAAGATTATTCTAATCTTATCTATTGAAATGGCCACTTACAGCTCAAACTCTGCCTACCTTGAAAATGGTTCTGCATCTAAACCCCCTAAGTTTGATGCAAAGGAATTCCAGACATGGAAATCAAGAATGATGCTACATTTTGAATCAATTGATCCATTAATGCCAAGCATTGTTCTAGAAGGACCATTTGTTCCAACCACCACCATTGAAGTTCCTGCTTCTGGAACTACTCCTGCAACATCTAGGGAGATAGTTAAAACAACTACTTAATGGTCTGATGAAGACAAAAGAAGAACTGGCCTAGATGCTAAAGCAAGAACTCAAATAGCCATCTCTCTTCCTAATTCTGTGTACAACTCAGTATGCAGGCTCTCTTCTGCCCAGAAAATGTGGGATGCTTTGGATATAACATATGAAGGAAAGGAAGAAGTCAAGCAGAACAACATTATTGCATTAAAAAGGCAATATGAACTGTTCTTCTGTTATAAAGGAGAATCTCTGGTTGATATGTACACCAGATTTACTGCTTTGCTAAATGATCTAGCAGCCATGGAAGTTCACATTAATGTCTTTGAAGTCACCAACAAGTTTGTTGACTCTTTACCATCTTCTTGGGAATCTGTTGCTACATCACTTAAAGTCACCCATAGTCTTAAAAACTTTGATCTGGCTTCACTCTATGGTGCTCTCATGAATCACGAGAAAACTAAGGCTTTACATGACAAGAATATTAAGGAGAATTGGAAGCACCCTGAGCATTCCAGTGCTGCCCTTGTTGCTGCTGAACCAAAAAGAAAGAGTTCAAAAGGCATGGTTGTTTACAAACCAAAAGTCAACAAAGAAGAAGCAGAAGTCAGTACAGATGAACAAAGTGAAAATGAAGACTACTCAGATGACAGCTGTGATGAAGATGATGTAGAAAGCTTTGCAAATGGAATGGCTATGCTGGCTCAAAAGTTCAGAAAATTCAATAGGAGAAAAGGCAGATCTGGTTTCAGATTCAGTAAGAAAGCCAGCCCAGGGAACTCTGGCAAGACTAGAATGTTTGCTAAAGCTGAGTGTTTCAATTGTGGAAAGATTGGACACTTTGCAGCTGATTGTGAGTTCAAGAAACCATTCACTCAAGCTGACACCTACTCAAAGGCAGCAAAGTATAAAGCTAAATATAAGGCAATGAAGGCTGAAATGAAAGTTGATTCCAAAGGAAAGAAGAAACCTGAAGTCAAGAGTTTGATTGTTGAGTCCCATAATTGGGATGATTACAGCTCATCATCCTCATCCTCATCTAGTGAAAGTGATGATGACTGTATCAAAGGAGGTAGACATGGAAAGTGTTTGATGGCCAAAGATGATTCTGTAGAGGACAAAAAGGATATCACATTTCTGGATGACATGAGAGAGGCTGATGTAAAGATGCAATCAGAAGAATGGAAAGCCTCTATGCTGTATAAGGTAGAAAACTTCAGATCTTATACTGATGATTAAAAAGCAGAAATGTTTGACTATCTTAGAATTGATCTTAATATGGCATGCAAAAGGGAAGATGATTTTAAAGTAACCATTGAAAATTTAAAATCTCAGTTAACTGTTTTAGAACTTGAAAATAAGTGTCTTAAAAATGATAAACTTGAACTTGAATCTAAAATTTATGCTTCCCAAGTCTATTTGCAAGAGTCAGCAGATACTAAAAACCAATTAACAAATCTCAAAAAGGTTGTTGAATCTTGGTGTCACTCTGCTCAAAGAACAGCTAAGTGTGTTCACGAGCAAGTGCCACACCAAGTAAAAGCTATTTTAGATGGAGATTTTGAGTCTGCTGCTGCCATAGCTGAAGTAACCATGATGGATCCAATACTTGAACCAGCAGAGATCTTACCAGAAACCTTTGCCAAAGTTGTTGCTGGGAAAAAGATTCTAACAAACAAATTTGTAAAACCTGCTGCTAAAGCTGAATCCATGGTTAAGATCATAGAAGAAACCAAAGCTGAAGGATCAAGTAATTCAACAAATGAATTCACTAATTCCTCAACATATGCATGTGTAACAACTAACCCTCTTTATGAAAATACTGAAGGAACATCCTCTACTATTTTCAAAGCTGACAATGCTGCAAGCCTGAAAGCTGACAGCATTGTAAAACCCAATGTTGGGTTAACATCAGTCATTGAACGTCAAACTATCAATGTTGGTAAGGCTAAAAGAAATAAGACTGTTACCAAAAGAAAGAACGTTGAGTTAAATACTTCCAAGGGTCTGCCAGCAAATGGCAAGGGTAAACAAATGAGAGCTGGTTTAACTGAAACTCAAGTCTTAGCTAGTAAGCTTGACCAGCTCACAACTCAAGTTCAACAACTGTTTGCTATTAGCAATCAGCAACTGAACCAGAGTAATACCCAGCAGTCAAGGGCCATACCTTCCACATCTAAAAGGCAGAATAACAGGAAATGTTACAACTGTGGTGAGAGATTACACATGTCTCATCAATGTAAGACAGATTACTGTATGATTCCCAAAACTTTGTTAAGTCAATTAACAACACAATCATCACAGAACATCTCTAGTGAAGTAAATGTTAAGACTAACAAAAGAAACACTAGGAGGACATCAAATCTTGATATCAGTCCTCCTGAACCTATCCCTGGATGGGTTCCCAAAATGAATTAATCTTTTGTATGTGTGCAGGGCATTCAAAGCAAACAAATCTGGTACTTGGATAGTGGATGTTCAAGGCATATGACTGGATGTAAGTCCCTGCTGCTGGACTATAAGGAGAAAGATGGTCCAGCTGTTACTTTTGGAGATAATTCAAAGGGTTATACTAGAGGTTCTGGTACTCTGAGTAATGGGAATGTAACCTTCAAGAATGTTGCTTATGTGGTTGGATTAAAGCATAATCTAATCAGTATAAGTCAACTTATCATCAGAAGGAAAGTAGTTCAATTCAGAAAGAATTTTGGAACTATATTTGATCTAATGGGTAAACCACTACTGACTGCAAAGAGACATGAAGGCATGTATCAAATTGATATGAATACTGCTGTTACCACCAGTGACACATGTTTCTACTCCAAGTCAGTAGACAACCTTAAATGGTTATGGCACAAGAGGCTCTCACACTATAACACCCCTCTTTCTAATTAAGAATATTATATTAATCAACTCGGAAGCATGAATTTAAAATACATCACCTTAATATATATTAAAGTATTATACATAAACAGTTCACATTTTCAATGATTACACCCTGTTCAAACTGTTTAAAACTACAAAAGACGGGGTATTATAAAATTCACAAAACAAGGTTTATTACAAAAACCATATCAGAGACCTAAAGCGCAGTCAAACATTCCCTGATCAACCATTCACCTCCTGCACCCACAATAATCAAAACATATCCTGCAGGAAGTAAAAATGAGGGTTAGCACGAAGCTAAGTGAATAGATTCATCACACTCCATTCAACTTAGCATAACCAGCTGTTTACACCAAATAATCGTAAACACACATAATTCAATGAGGATCGGTGGCTCTTGGGATATCATAATACCCGGGGATTTCCCAAAGAACACTTACCGTCAATCCGTATGGCCAATACAGAATAGACCGATAACTAATGGTTATTAAACTCATACACAGGTTTCAAACACAACAAATGAATCAAAACCTGTGTAAAACACATAATAACCAGAAGTCCAACTACATGTTGACCTCAATAACATATTACACATAGGTTCACATATCACGTAGATCAATAATCAATAATCAAGACTAAACAGTCTAATACACATCTACGTTTACTTGTTGTAACCAAATAGTTACAACTAAATCAAATGATGAGTTCTGAATCCACTCACCGATACCTCTGACGTCTCCACACTCAGGATTCTTATATCACTGAGTCTTGCGTTGATCTGAAACAGAAAATCAAATACAAGTCAGAAATTCATTCCATAAATATCATTATAGCCTATTTATCCAATCAGGTAATCCCTGATGTCTAGGCAAACAAAAGTTCAATCAGAAATGAACTCAGAAAATCCCGCAATGACGTTTAAAACTGAAAAATGCCATTTTCGGGCCCTAGATGACCCCGAATGGCCAAAAACAGCCTAGGCTAATAATATATAGCCTTAATTACTAGGTCGTTTCCGAGTGACCATGCAAATTTCAACTAAATCCGAGTTATTGATATTTTCACAAAACCGCGTCTCAAACACACGCATTTTCAAAATTTCTTTTATAAACTTAGCGACACATCCATTGTGTCGCACAACAGAACCCTGTGACACTAACATTGTGTCGCAGTACACAATATGGTCGCCTTAAGCGACACAACCAACTGTGTCGCAGACCATTCATGCGACACAACCCTTGTGTCGCAATGAAGAACAGAACAGTTCCCAGATTCGAAATTCTTGAATTCAAACATGTATTACTCAAATTAACTTATTCTAATCCGTCTAATTCACTTATAAACAACTGAAACACATAATAATTAGAACCTTACCTCGAATTCACAGCTAATTAGCTCAAATTTGATCCAATTCTCAACTTCTCACTTCTTTCTCTCTTTTCTCTTTATTTTTCACTTTAAAACTAGTTTAGAACGTATGGAAATGATCTGGAAATGTTTGGGCGGCGTATTAATATATATATCTTCGAATTACACTTAAGCTCCTTAATTAATTTTAGTTCAGCCCGTTTGGCGACACAGTCCTGTGACATAACCGTTGTGTCGCACAGACACCACCTGCGACACTACCCTTATGTCGCAGAAAATCAAAACTTTCAAATTTTGAAACGACTAATATTTCACTAGTCACAATAAGTCAAAGGGCTTATTTATCTACGTTTCACAAGGAAACACATAATATAGTGTAATTTCTAAAACAATTAGATAATCAATTAAAATAATAGAAATTAGCAGACCGTAGGATAGGATGTTACACACATCTTAATTTCAAAGATATCCATAAGCTAGCCAGCAGAGGATTAGTGTCAGGGTTACCTAGCATGACATATGTTAAGGACAGACTATGTCCAGGTTGTGAAAAAGGCAAGCAGCACAGAGCTTCATTTAAGTCAAAACAAGTCTCATCCATTATGCAACCACTTCACATGCTTCACATGGATCTATTTGGTCCTGTAAGCACTCCAAGTTTGGGTGGAAAGAAGTATACTCTAGTTATAGTTGATGAGTATTCAAGATATACTTGGGTATTCTTTCTAAGGCAGAAGGGTGAAGCAGCAGAAGAAATCATCAACTTTGTTAAGAAGATGGAGCTTCTAAATGGACAACAAGTGAAGCAGATCAGAAGTGATCATGGTACAGAATTCAGAAACCATGTGTTGGAATCTTTCTGTGCTGACAAAGGAATTTCACAAAACTTCTATGCTGTGAGAACACCACTACAAAATGGTGTTGCAGAAAGAAGAAATAGAACACTTATTGAAGCTGCAAGATCAATGATTGCTGAATCAGGACTAAAAAGTCATTTTTGGGCTGAAGCTGTAAACACTGCATGTTTCACTCAAAACAGGTCTCTGATTGTAAAAAGGCATCAAAAGACTACCTATGAAGTGTTAAAAGGAAGAAAACCCAATATCAGCTTCTTCCATGTTTTTGGAAGCCCATGTTTCATTCTGAACATAAGAGATCAACTTGGAAAGTTTGATGCAAAAGCTGATGATGGTATATTCCTTGGTTATTCTACTCTGTCAAAAGCATACAGAGTATTCAACAAGAAAAGAGGATGCATGGAAGAATCTATTCATGTCACATTTGATGAGAATACATTATCTGCATCATCTCTTCCCTCAGATAATGAGGATTCACCACTGGATTTTGAAGAATTAGCAAACTCAGAAACTCTAGATGATGATCAAACTGATCAGCATATGGAATCCCCTAAATCCAGTGAAGATAGGTCAATTACATCTTCCAGTACTCCAACACTGAAAGTTGTACTAAACATTGAACCTGTAAATAACTCACTTGAAGAATCAGAAGATGACACTTCAAACTGTGATACAACTAGTGAAGACAGCTTAGAGAATATAGAGGATGTGTTAATGCAAGATCAACCAGCACAGGCTACTACAATCAGCAATGCAGATTCCACTAGTCATCATAAGGATAGTAGAGCATCTGAACCACCTGTATATGCTAAGAAATGGACAAAGGCACATCCCATTGAGCATGTTATTGGTGATCCAAGTGCTGGTGTTAGGACAAGAAGACAAGCTACAAGCAACTTTTATATGCATGTGAACTTTGTGTCAGAGATTGAACCCACAAAGATTGATGAAGCACTTGTTGAACCAAGCTGGGTAGGAGCTATGCAAGATGAGCTCTCTCAGTTTGAAAGAAACAAAGTGTGGACATTGGTCCCTGTACCACATAACAAAACAGTTATTGGTACAAGATGGGTATTCAGGAATAAGATGGATGAACATGAGGTTGTAATCAGAAACAAAGCAAGACTGGTTGCTCAAGGATTCTGACAGGAGGAAGGATTGGATTATGGTGAAACATTTGCCCCTGTAGCAAGATTGGAAGCTATCAGGATATTCTTGGCATTTGCTGCTTACAGAAACTTTAAAGTATTTCAGATGGATGTGAAGTCTGCATTTCTAAATGGAAAGTTGAAAGAAGAAGTATACGTCAAACAACCTCCAGGTTTTGAATGCAGTAAATTTCCTAATCATGTCTACAAGTTAGACAAAGCTCTATATGGCCTAAAGCAGGCACCTAGAGGTTGGTATGAAACACTTCACAATTTTCTAACTGAATGCAAATTTAAAGTTGGGAAGATTGATACCACTCTATTTATAAAAGAGATAGATGGTGATATCATTCTTGTACCGATTTATGTGGATGATATTATTTTTGGGTCAACAAATGAAAAACACTGTCAAGATTTTTCTAAACTTATGTCTGATAAGTATGAAATGAATTGAATGGGAGAATTAACATTCTTTCTTGGTTTGCAAATTAAACAACTTGATGATGGGATTTTCATCTGTCAAAGCAAATATATAAATGATTTATTAAAGAAATTTGCCTTTGCTGATTGTAAAGTCATTGGAACTCCTATGCAACCTTCTATCAAAATTGATGCTGACTCAAATGGTAAATCTGTTGATGTCACATTATATAGAGGTATGATTGGTTCCTTATTGTACTTAACAGCCAGCAGACCAGATATCATGTTTGCCACATGTCTGTGTGCAAGATATCAAGCCTGTCCAAAAGAGTCTCATTTACAATCTGTTAAACGAATTTTTAGGTACCTCAAAGGTACTCCAAACCTTGGTCTTTGGTATCCCAGAGACTGTGGTTTTGATCTAATTGGTTATTCAGATGCAGACTTTGCAGGATGTAAGATTGACAGGAAAAGCACTACTGGTGGTTGTCAACTACTGGTAGTAAATTGGTCAGCTGGACATCCAAGAAACAAAATTCAGTTTCAACATCAAGTGCAGAAGCAGAGTATGTCTCTGCTGGCAGCTGTTGTGCTCAAATTTTGTGGATGCAGAATCAGCTCAAGGATTATGGAATGCATTTCACAAAGACACCCATCTATTGTGATGATACAAGTGCCATTGCCATCACCAATAATCCTGTCATGCATTCAAGGACTAAGCACATTGATATCAGGTATCATTTCATAAGAGATCATGTTATGAAAGAGGATGTAGAGTTACATTTTGTCTCTACTGATCAACAATTGGCAGATCTGTTTACCAAGCCCTTAGATGAAAAACGTTTTAACTATCTCATCTCTGAGCTGGGTATGCTTGAATTATAAAAGAATGTATTGTCTGAGCTGGTTGCACTATCTCTGCCCAACCAGCATAGAACAACATTAGTGATCAACCAGCACAGACAACTCTTAACCAATTATATCAAGCAGCTTATCTAATAAATCATTCTTGATTTAATTTCCTTTTCTAATTACTCTTTTATGAAATAAATTGAGGATAATGTTTTCTTAAAATGTGTAATCACATTAATTTGATGTGATTTAAGATAATGTTTTAGAAAACACATTTTCTTAATCTTGGCCGTTTAAAAATAACGACCAAAGCCTCCATCCGCCTTTTGAACACTGTAGCACCATATCTCTGAAAAGTATCTGACATTTCAGAAACATGTCACTTTCAAAGAGATTATGTCTTTCTCTTTCCTACTATAAATAGTTGTCACCCCCATCAGCGTTTATGTTACCGTTTCCATTTCCATTTTTAACTAAGAATATAAACGCTAATTCTGTTCATCTTCCTTACCCTGTTCTAACCTAAAATCAATTTCACACAAAATCAATCATGTCGTTTGCATTTGAACTAAAGGAAAACATGAAACAAGCACCAAATTCCCCAGATGCTGAGGAAATCACTCTCAACAACAATAACTCTGCCACAAGTCTTGCAATTCCAAAGAACTACAGAAATGCAGGTTATCGAAACATGGTTGTTTATTTCAAAAACTCCCAAATTTCTTATGCTTTAACAACTGTTCCTTGTCAAACCTTTCCCCAAACACTTACTGAATTTTGGTATACGTGTGTTGTTACCAAATCACACCTAGGTTCTACTTATATCTCTGCCACTGTGGGAAATGGCATACCCATAGTGATTTCCACAGAACACATTCGTAGATTCTTAAATTTCCAGATGAACCATTTGTTGATCCTCCATCACCAACTGATTGTAGACATGAAGTATTAAGCTTCATTAGATACCCTGATAACTTCAATAATAGCCCTAAACGTGTTAAGATGAATGGTTTTTGGAGTTATTTCTTTGGTGTTCTCATATGGTGTATGAGTCACAAATTTGGTAGCAAAGATCAATGTAACAACTTTGAGTTACAGTTAGGACATGCTCTCATTTTTGGGAGAAATATTGATTTTGCTGCTCTCATCTACACTGAGTTGAGAGAAAAGATTGAGAAGAAGAAAAAGGAAAAGAATGTTCCCTTTCCTAGATTTCTGAGTTTGATAATTGAAGGCATACTTGGTGAAAAATATAAGGACTTAGAAGATTTAGATGCTGGTGATGTCTTTATGGGAGACAAGATGTTCCATAAAGTGATTGAGAAACCTCATCAAGGTCTTTCTCCTTCTATGCTGGCTGCTATTCCTCCAGAAGTCATTCTGGATGCTGATCCTAATGTTGCAGCCACTGATGCTCAACCTCCTGATTCATCAAGTTCAGATGATGATGATCAGCCAGCAGCATCAAAAACATCAAGCCAACCAGCACAGCAAATAGTCTCCAAACTTGTACTGAAGACTAAGTCTACCAAGACCTCAGGTATGGATACTAAATCATTTTCTTTCTCCCCATTTCAAAAAGGGATGCTAAGAAGTCAAGTAAACCCACTTCTTCTAACCCAACATCCACCACCAAGTTTTCAAAACCACAATCTTCAACCACTCCTGAGCAGGCTTCACAGCCAGCACAGGATGATCAATCCCAAACTCAAATTATTGAAAAGCGCACAAAAGTGAAAGCTGACACTCAGCCACTTAAGGCATATGCCAAAAAGGCAATGTCAAAAGCGCCCAAGGCTGGATTGGCTTCTAGTCGTGTGAAGTCAGCTCCAGTTCTTGATCAACCCTTAACCAGCTCAGATGTATCTTCTCGGAAAGATACATTGTTGAAAAGAGATAAGCCGTTATCTGGACCAACCTCTCGAAAGGTGAAGTCCATTGAAAGTAAGAGGGACATCTCACCTCACACTGAGTCAGTGAGTCAACCCACTGCGCCTGAACATTTGTCAACATCCCAAAATGTTGACATCTTACAAAGGGAAACCACATCTACCAATATCAGCTCTCAGGAGTTAGATATTGAGAACCCAGCCTAGGTTCGAACTGGTCTCACACATACTACCACTCAGTCAATACTTCTTACACAATCTGAGTCTACACATGCTGTCAATGAGTCAGCAGATACACAGCTGAACTTACAGGCATCAACTTCTGTTTCCAATGATGATGAAGTCAAATCACAGACTTTATCTGAGGAACCCAAACTTTCACCTTCTATGCCCATTGTTTCATTCATTCATCCAGCTGCAGCCAAGATTCTCAAGCAGACATTATACTCATTCTCTGCTGATCATGTTGATGTTCCATCTGATGATGAAGATGTCCAAAATCTACAACCTGAGGATGAAGAAGATGAAGAAATGCTGCATCCTTCTCATGGTGCTTCACCAATTCACATTGATATTCCAGATTCACCTCCTCCTGAACAACCAGTAGACACCAAGGATTCTTCTCATCATCAATTCACTGCTGATACATCTTCTATTGCTGACATCGTTAAGCATGTCATGGCAGCCTTGATTCCTGTTATGGAATCTAAGTTCAATGGTATAGGTACACTTATGACTAATGTTGATAAGATGGTTACTGAAAATATATACCTCTGCCCTTCAGGAATTTGTCTCCAAATTCACTCAGCTTATTCGTGCTGATGAGGAAGCTCATTCTGATTTCACTACTGCTTTATAAGAGCTCAGACAAGATTCATTCTCTGCTGCAAATCAATTAAAGTTAATTGAATTTCTCAAAAGACTTCATAAGGAAATGGATGAACTCAAGCAAAAGTCCAAAGAACTTGACCAAACCATGATCATTCATCAAGATCATGAGGACTTGTTGCATCAGTTGAAGACTCTTAAGAAGGAAAATGCTGCATTAAAGAAAGAAAATGCAGATCTCAAAGCTCATTCAATTCAACCTGAAGAAAAGTCAAGGATTTTCTCTGAATTTCAGCAACTGCATAAGGCTCAAGCCTACATTGTTGCTGCCTTTACAAAGTTTACTACATCCCTGGTTGTTCAGGACTTCATTAAAGCAACCAACTTTACAAATATAGAGAGAAAGCTCACTCAGATTTTGTCTCATTTTCCTACTCCCTTGCAGACTCAACCTCCTGCCCCTGCTGCTGCTTCCTCCACCCCTGTTGCTGATGACAAAAAGGGGGAGAACAAGAATAAAGCTCAAGCTGAGGGGGAGCATGAAAAGAAGCAAGAATTCGATCTGAACAGATCAGATATTGAGTCTATTATACAGAGGAAGAAAGAGAGATATGAAGCTAAGAAAAGAAAGAGAGATCAAGCTTTTGAACAGAAGCTTGAAGAGTCTAAAAGAAGAAGGTATGAAAAGAGGAGTGAAAAGATCAAGAAGATGGAAGCTGGTGGCAGTTCCAGTGTTAAAACCAGCTCATCCTCATCTAAGGGGGAGCAAAACCAACAAGTCAAGCCAGCAGCTGTTCCAACAAAGAAAAGATCAAAGAGAGTTAAGATCATCCCAAAAAGAAACATCAAGAAGTCAAAGTATGTGGTTGACTCTGAGGATGATGAGTATGTCATTGGCAGTGGTGCTGCCAGAAAGTTGAGAAGTGATGAAGAAGAAGATGAGGTAATTGAAGTTGAAAAGTCTGCAACCACCTCTGAGCCAGCTCCAGAAGAAGAGCCAACTCATGATTCTACACCAACAGTCAATGTCCCTGGGACTTCAAGTTCAAGAAGTGCCTAGATGCCTTCTATTCAGCAAACAGGAGAACCAATGATTGACCCATTCAAAAATCCTGAAAAACAACCTGCTGTAGAAGAAGAACCTTCAAAGAAGAAGAAGCCCAAGTCAACAGGTTTTGACTATCTAGAAGGCATGTCTGATGAAGACAAAGCTCTATTTAGAGAAGCATTACAACTGGGTATTACTGTTGAAGAGCTTAAGGCTGAAAATCAACTCAAGCTGGATGCTTACATTCAGCTAGTCAAAAGTAGCATCATACTAGAAGACGAAGAAGATTCCATAGTTGCTTGGAAGCTCAATATGTCTTTGGAAGACTATAGGTCTGTTGCTGGTATTGAAAGAAAGAAGACAAAGGAAGAAATGCTGCTTGAAGAAGCCAAAAGCTTTGGGTTTGAATCTGTTGAAGCTTACCTTAATGATCGTGATCTTCAGAAGGATAAGGAAAGAACACTAAGAAGAGATGAAGCTGCTGCAAAAAGGTTAGCCAAATCAGAAAATGTTCAAGCTCTGAAGGATGAACCAGCTGTCAGGATCATTTCTAAAGTTGTTCCAGCTGAGAAATCACAAGCAATAGCTTTTGAAATGGTGAAGCTAACTGCAGAAGCAAAGAAGGCAGAAGAAAGAAGGAAAAGAGTTGAAACTGAAGGTGTTCATTAACCACAATCAAAATCAACAAACATTGTTGATAGCTTTTATCTCCCCAGAGAATTAGAGAGATACAAAGACTGTGCCAAGAGAAGAAAACACTCTGCAAAGATTGTGAAAGTCAAAAGATGCACTGATGAAGTGATTAACATCACTAGATCTGATGACAAAGTTGAGAATGTTAGATTGCTCAATCTGTACAACTTTGGCTTCTCTGAATGGTTGGAGATTCAGGAATACTATCAGTCAAGAAGTGGAGTTACTAGAGATGCAGTTATGAAAAGACTGCAAGAACTGTTCAACAAAGCATCCAGATTGGAAGGCACACCTAGAAGGGATGTATACAAGCCTATTGCTAAACCCAAGTAGAAGAAGGCTAGAGTTATTGAACAAAGCTCTACTAGCTCTACTCAATCAGGCCCAAGTCAGTTCAAGAAAAGGGTCAACATTGATCAACTCATGGGTACAACTGCTGCCTCATTTCAGAATGTTGGATTTCCTCCTCTGCCATACACTGTTCCAGGAAATACTGACCCACCAATTGGAGTTCAAGGATATCATGGATTTCATACTGAATATCCTGAGCATGGTATCTACTTCCTAGTTGGAAATATTCTGAGGTTTCAGAGAACTTCAGAATTAAGTTTGGTCAGCATTTAGCATTTAATCAACCTCAAATCTATGGCACTACTGGCTGCTGAAGCTGGTATGTATTCGAAAGAGATTGTCAAGGAGATGATCAGAAGAGGACTGGATCCTGATGGTCCAGGAATGTTAAGTGTTGTGAAGGAAGAAGAGGAAGAGTTCTGAAGACAATGTGTTTGTCTAGATAGGTTGTTTGTAATTCACTCTATCAAACTTCTGTCATTTAATCAGTCTTGTAATATATGATTATAAGATCTGATACCTTTACTTAAAAGATGTGATATAATCTTCTCTGAAAAGATCCCATTAAAATGAACAAGGGACATGTAGCTATTCAGTTCTGAACAACATGCCAAACTGAATTCTCACAAGTCTTTTATATGCTGGCACATGCTAAAGTTTTGTCATCATCAAATAGGGGGAGATTGTTAAGTCATGATTACTCCTATGATGATTTCATGATGACAATAACTCCATAAAAATACAAGTGTTATGGGATTACTTATTTTAAGCAGAAAAATACGTTTTGGATAAGCCAAGTCTTCTGTATGCTGGTTGCAAAGGAATTACTGTCCACCAGTTCACCCAGCAGACAGAACTGCCAGTTCACCCAGCAAACAGAACTGCTAGTTCACCCAGCAGACAAAGAATCTTTGAAGAGTAACCAACTCTTAAATATTCAAAGTCCTATCACATACATGTTTAAGTATCCTTCAGTTAAGCTGTGGAGACTTTCTTTGCTTGTCAAGATCAAGTTTGAACATTGGAATGAAGACCCAGCATAGGGTTCATTATCCTAGTTCACCCAGCACTGAAACTGAAGAACACTTGAGTTATCACAAACTCAAGTGATCATGCTTTTAACTCTTAGAGAATGTTTGTGCATAACAAAATGGCATCTTCTGAGGTTGTACTCAATGTACATACCTGCTATTCTTGGCTTCTTATGCACAACATGTCTCGTTATCATGGTCAGCCTACAAGACAAGAATGCAATGTACTTTCTGACAGACTGCCAGACCTGATCGTGCAGACTTCATCAGAACACACAAGCAAGCATGTTTGAAGTCAACCAATGAAGATGAAGACATCTGGAAAACATTCATTGGCTGATCAAGTTTCAAGCATCACACAAGCTCTACTATAAATATCAGACTTGGGTTACAAAGCCTAAGTGTGTGAGTGCACGAGTGAATCAGCAAGAATTCTTAGTGAATCAATTATAGTTTATAGAGCATTTGTGTTAGCAGAATTGTATTGCTTGTAATCAGCCTTGAGTCTGTTCTCAGCTGATCTTAGTGATAGGATTCTGTATTCAATTAAGTTAGAGATTCCGCATCTAACTTGTAATTCTTTGATTTATCAAAATAAAAGAATTATTTGAAAAACCTCTATATGTTCCTATTATACAACTAAGTCTGATTCATAATTTCAATTAAGAAAACGAAAAAGTTGTATTCACCCCCCCCCCTCTACAACATTGTTGTTAACCTTTGGGACCAACAAGCCTTTTGTTTATTTTGTTTGTAATCGCATGTTTAAATTCTGTTCTTTTGCGCTGTAAATGTATGTAAGACTTGATGTAATGCTTTAGTAGTAGTTTGTTGAATGGTGAACTTTTATATATTTCAATTATGAACCCATTGTAGTGTTGCAACCCGTGTTCCGCTTTAGCGGGGTGTGACAATTTTTTTCCTTTGGCTTGTCAAATTTCATGCGCCCTAAGGGATTCCACAATACCCAACTCAATAAGAGCTAATTCCTCCTTCTTATGTTTCAAGGTATGTTTGAATCTTTCTAAGAAGGCAGGAGTTTTTCAATGACACAAAAAACCGAAATGGATTCATGCATATTCATTTTGTGTTGTGTAAATTGCCCAAGTATATGAAGAAGTTCATTTTATTGTGCTATGATCGGTCTAGAATCGACCATCTTGTAAATTGCCCAAGTATACAAAGAAGTTCATTACTTGAAGCATTTTCAGCCATATACTTTGATTCCAAAGAATCACATAGTTCTTTAGTAGATTTAAGGTTTTGATGAATATCAAAACAGGGAGTCAGCTATACCATGGAGGATTAAACCTTGAGCAATTTAGTCATCGTTCTCCAACTTGCTCCTTCTCAGAATATGTTCCACGGTAGCAACATCACCACCGTCTTTAGGAATTGGAGTAGTCAGAACATACATGCTCATGCTTGAGAGGAAAAAGTGCATCTTCGTCTGCCATCTACAAAACTCCACTCCTTCAAACTTATCAAATTTGGAGAAATTAGTCGTCATGTGTTTTAAAGTAGTCGCATTGAAATCACAGAAATCGTTGTTTTCAATTGTTGGATTTTTCCGTAAAGGGTAAAGATTTTGATACCGGATATGTCTGACTTACATGAACTTCTTTTTGGGATAATACAAATAGTGATGTTCTTGATTGAGGCAACAAATACAAGACGCCAGATTACTAGAGAGTAGTTATGTTTTATCTCCCTTTCTCATGTGAACTTGTTCTCAATATATAAAATACTGAAATATAATCGGAGTTATTAGATTTAATGTCCAATAATATCCTCTATTATTCACAACAATTTCTTGACCTATTGTATTCATGGATCATTAAAGTCATGATGACCATATAGTCTAGCAGTTACAACCTTCCAACACATAACACATGGGTCAAAACTGCTACGTGTCAAAACTGCCCTATGTGTCAAACTTGTCACGAATCAAAACTTATAATGTTAGAAATTGCCTATAGGTCAAAACTTTCCATAGTCAAAATTGCTCATTGTTAAAATACACTAATACAAAAGTTCAAATAGAACCTACCTAATATAATACGGTTATCTAAAATATGTGGAAAAGTCGGATTCTAATTTAAAAAAAACATCCGCCAAAATTTGAAAAGTAAATAGAACTCGGTTAAGAAAAAGTCCGCCGTTTTTTTAGAATCAAGTAGAACCGGGTTTTGTTGGTACAAACGGTGTTTTATTTGAAAGAATTCGATTTTTTGGAGTAGGAACCGTATAGTAGAACCCGGTTTTGTTGGTACAAACCGTGTTTTATTTGAAAGAATTCGGTTTTTTGGAGTAGGAACCGTAATCTATTTGAAGAAAAATATAATCCGATACTTTCAAGAAACTGAAATTTATTTGAAAAGTAGTACTATGTACGGTCTTTAAAATCAACCGGGTTATATTGACGACACATACTCCAATATTTGCTTTCTTCTCAAATTAGTTTGAAAGTTCAAACGTTTTGTTTGAGTTTTCTTCATTTACTGCACAACACACACACACACACATACACACACACACACACACACACACACTCAAGAGTCCTCTCTCCAAATTCTAAATCAAGCTTCTCTCTTTTAAACAAAATCCAATCGGTGGATGGGTTTTAAAGGTAAACTTGAAGTTCACTATTTTTTCGGTTAATGTTTCCAAGATTTTGTTTTATATGTAGTCGTTTCTCAGATGGTGGCGTTTCACTCAGCATTATATTCGGATTGGATTAAACTATGTCGGTAATAATATTTAATCTTCACCATATTTCAAGCTTCAAAGTTGTGTGTTTAAATGTTTATTTTTTTGGTTTTCGATTTATAACTTCGTATGTATAAATGTGTGAACAAGAGTTTAGAAGTGTGGAAAGTGATACCTTGAGAATGGTGATAACACTTCTATAACTCTATTTAAAGGTTAAGTTTTAGATGAATTTGGTGATACATTTGTTAAACGACCTCAAGCAGCAGCGATTGAGTTGTTATTTGATTTGATTTAAATTGTTTTTTAAATTATACACATAGAAACCAGTTCTCACAAAACAACCGTATTCTATTTATACTATTAGAATCCGGTTGTAAACCATATTCTATTCAAGTTTGAAATAGACTTCCCCCACTATAGAATTCGGTTGCAAAACCGTGTTATATTTCCTTTTTAACCGAGTTATATTTAATATTATGTAGAAGTGATTGCTCATGTTCAAAACTGTCCATTAGCCCCAAACTTCCGATGTTTAAAATTGCTAATAGGTTAAAGTTGCCCATGATATATCCTTGTTCAGCTATTATTATTTTGAGTCAAGAGACATTATTAACTTAATAAGCATAAAATTTATACCTGCTAACCCATTTTTAAATCTAATAATCATATATCAATTACACTAAATTTACGTCATTTGTGTGGAGATCATATCTCAATTATTGTATTTTATTTCAACATTGTTGAAGATAAGAACAAAAAATAGGAATCGTTCAAAGGAAATGATTATGAGTTGAAGTGTTAATGTAACATGATAAATTTTAATGTATTTTTATGTGATAACAATATACCAATTAAATAATAGCATAATGCAATAGTTGAAAATATATAATGGCCGACAGCATAAATTCATAAAATATTGCTCGGTGGATAGCGTTCTCACGTATGTTTTAGATTGTTTCATAATTAGAATTAACACTTGCTCACAATTTCTGAAGAGCTATATATTAAACTTAAGTATTAGTTCTTTATTTACTACGAGTATTTAGTTAAATTGGTTGATCGAAATGTCTAATTTTTAGAAATTCCATAATAGAAAAAGCTTTTATATAAACTTTAAAATACTTAACCAAAATTTAATGATGTGCATTGTGGTTGGTTTTCGCGTGTCTACACCACAAAATGTTATAACTTCATTCAACGTGTAGTCTAATCAGTTCTGATTTCTGAAGATTGGAGCGTTTGAAACATATCATGAATTCCATTACCACCGATAGTAAATAAGAACCTACAATTATTAAAAGAAAATGATGTTGTCGGAATAGTTGGTTGCAACACATCTAAGCGGACGGTCAAATAAACTTGATGTACCTCTCATTTTATGGGCTTAAGACCATCTCGCAGAGCCGATTGGAATTGCCTCATTAATTAGTAAATTATATCTTATAGAAATTTGAAGACGAAAACCGCATACAATGCTAAAATGATCAATTTAACAATGAATCAGTTTCAAACAATTAGTAAAAATCAAAGCAACCTTGGTTTTGCCCGACTTATATGGTTCGATCGAACTATAAAAGCTCTTAGATAAGACCAAATATAGTATTCATGACAAAAAAAAAAATGAAAGTTGAACTTAATGATGTTGATGGTTGGACCTTACCTTTTGAATTATTAATTATGTCAAATATGGACTTAGTCTTTTAATTATTTATAATACATGAGTTTGTGATACCCATTTGTTTCATAGTATATGACGCAACCAATGATGCAAAGTTATTGAATTGAATGGAGTAAAACATCACAAGTTGCAGTTATTTGGCGTACATGCATAAATGGTACCACACGTTTATTTATAACAACCCACCGTCACACAAACCAATAGTTTATTGGTTTTTGAATTGACAACTTTATTCAATTCTTTGACCAATGAATATTTTGACTTTATTTCATATGGTCAACCCTTCTGACATTTTGACTTTCCCACAATTCAACCTATATAAACCAAACCATGCGAAAACTTACTCCATGCATCAACCACTTTCATGTTTCAAAACACATAGCAAAAAATTTAAAAACATGAGTACTAGCTCAGATGAAGGTACAAGTAGATCAGCCGATGGTACAAGTAAAGAGAAGATGTACAAAGGCATTCGGTGTAGACGATGGGGAAAATGGGTATCAGAAATTCGTGTCCCTGGAAGTCAAGACCGACTTTGGCTAGGCACGTACTCTACACCAGAAGGTGCAGCCATGGCACATGACGTGGCCTCCTACTGTTTAAGAGGGGCCACGTCTTTACACAAACTTAACTTTCCGTCTATGTTACCTCCTACAGCTAGGACGGACCTATCACCTAGGTCGGTCCAAAAGGCTGCCTCTGATGCTGGCATGGCAATGGATGCACGGTTTATTGCTTCGAGAGGAGCAACACCGAATAATGATCAAGTTGAGGGTCTGAACATTTCTGTGGATGATTATTTTTAAATATGGTTGAGTATTTTCTCACATTTGAAGTTGACATTCCCAAACTCAGTGTGCTAGTTATAATATAAGTAGCGTATCGATTCGAGTAAGATCAATATATAAATCAATCAATGTGAACTCTACAGTTAGCGAACGAACCTCGAAATCTGAAATCGAAATCCGATCGATTCGAGTAAGATCAATATATAAATCAATCTTGTTACATTTAGTTTTGGTCAAATGACGAACCATTTATTAAGGTATGCAAATTATTGCAAATTGCAATTTGCATTTATTCCTAATACTTTTAAATACAAATTCTTAAGATTGCAGCTATCCCATCTCCCATTGTAGATCCGCCTTCACGAACCTGGATCTTGAAGTTTCATAATAGTTCCTCATATACATCATCTTTCGTTATGGTTGGCAAGGTCCACGAAATGGACTAGCATGTTGATGAGACCTAAGTACAAATATGAGAGAATCATTCAAACATAGCAATCCTTTTCATCACAACAACATATTACTATGTCACTGCACCAATCTAACATTAATTGGGGACCATCCAATATTCCATTCGTAAGGAGTAAATCCAGAAAGTGCATGAATCTATCCATGCTTGTACTTAACTTTCAAGTGCATGTTGGGTGTCGCTATCATTGACGTAGGTGTTTGTTGTCATCTTTACAAGTTTTTTGTCCTTATTGTAGGATCGACGTGTATGAATTAGGATTGATAGTTAATAACAATAGTTGACTAGCATTATAAGTGCAAATTAGGCATAAGTGTCAACTGTGATCTATTAGACTTTAGATTTAGGTTCATATATAGATAAAGGTAGTCAACATCAGGTATACTTAAATGGATCTTGAATTCAGGTGCCACGCATCATATGTCTCAACCAAATTGACTGCAGCTGTAATGGTAATTCGATGCAATTAGCACAAACATTACGATATCAGTGGAGTGTTTTATATTTGTAGTGCAGAGTATCCTAAATTTCTTACTACGTTCAGGCACTAATAAAGGTGAGTAAGTGGTGAGTATAACTCAAGTGTCGTTCTTAAAAACCAACCGAATTGAAACTGAAACGCTTCAGACGAGTAGGTTCTAACTAATGGGGGAGTTTATAAAAAGTGGGGGTAATTATGGGTTCTTAATTATACTAAAGTAAAGCAGATAAAAAGTGATGTACATTCAGATAATAGATAGCGCGGTGTTGTTATGATTTCTTTAGTATGGGATGATGCATGTTAAGTTCTATTTAAAAGAGAAGTTTTATCAAGTCACTTATATATTTAGTTATAGTTAAAAGTATTCATGTAGACATTGAATTCCCTACTAATGCTTACTGATTAGTATGTCACTAGGAACTAGGTCATAATGATTTTGATCGGAATGGTGTTGCTCAACTCTTAGCATTGCCCAGTTGTGGGAACAATGACCCTTCTTGGAATATAAACATTCCTGGGTGGATGAACAAACTAGCAGTTAATATAACATTACATTGGTAAAATCTAAAGGTGATAGAGAGAAATATAATGCTTACTGATTCTCGGTCTTTCGTTTTAGATTTATAAACTAAGTTAGTATTTTAATACTTTGGAAACTATATTTATGATTTAAAACAGTCTCTCTCAAAATGTACCAAGGAATACCTAAGTTTTTGACCATGTAGTCTACTTTCGGTATTTTCATAGGTTCAAGCTCAGACCATGTTTAGAAAACATCATATGGTTTTGACAATGTAACTCAACTATTAATTAGCTGTTCCATTACTTTAAGTATTTCACGATGTTGTTCATAGTATTTTCCATAATAGTTACGATGTACTATGGTATTTCCATAGTAATCTATGATGTACTATTACGATGAATACATAGTGTTGTAATTTAAACCATAGTTAGTTGTTTTATTTCTTAAGTACTTCACGATACTTTTCATAGTATTTTCCATAATAGTTACGATGTAATTCACTTATAGTGTTTCCTTAGTAATCTTAAATGTCCTATTACGATGATTACCAAAACATTAATAATTAATTACTTTGTATTAAGGTTCGTGAAGTCTTAATACAAAGTTGTAATCACGTTCATTGGTGGAAAGACGATAATTTATATAAGGTTTAAAATCATAAGTAAAAAACCTAATGCAAACACTGCGTTTCTAACTAAATAGCATAACATAATCCCATAAATTAACTAACTACATCATAACAAACACGCAAGGTAACTACTCAGTAATCATGGTAAGTTCTAAATCTAGCATAATAACAATAATATTCAACATTGTAATTAAAATAGTTAAAGTAAAGAAATCACCGTAGATTATAACAAGTTTAGAATAAACTTGAAATTACAAGAGCTAGACTCTGATCGTACTCTAAACGTATTACAATCCTTCACTTGCTACCATCTAATTAATTACTAAATTGATAATAATTAATCTTAATCTAGAGAGAGAAAGCTAGAGAGAAAAACTAATTAAATGTATAAGTTGTTTGAGTGGACTAGGATGATTTGGTTGAAGGAGGATTTGAATATATATAGGAGTGTTTGGTCCGTAATTGACTTGCTTGTCTTGTATTTGCCTTCAAAAATAATTCCCGTATCGCGTGAGTCGTATAAAGGTTATTGATTTATGTGTGTACGAGCCAACGAGCCATATACGGTTCAGGCAGGTCGTATACGGGCTGTGCTTACTGCACTACACCAATCCGCATACGACTGGTGCAAGCCGTATGCATGGTGCCGTCGAGTGTTGTGCGCGGGATCGTAACTTGTTTCTTCGTTTTGGCTCTAGATTCTTCGTTATTCGTTCGTTTCAGTTGATTCTTTTTGCATCGTCTTAGTAATATCATGATTAACAAGATCAAACAAATAAATGTAATATTTGGATTAAAATGTTAATTATTTAATTAATATGGAATAGATAGTGTTTGTAAAAATGTGACTTTTTACGCGTTATCAGCGCTATTTAAGGTCGCACATAGCCTGAGCATAAACCGTGGAACGGAAGAAATGTTTGTGCTAGCAGAAAGATTTAACATCTAGCACAACTTTAAAGGGCAGTTTTATGAATGCTTAGTAATCGGGTGACTACTAGTAGAAGTGTTAGGAACTAACGGCTGCATCTAAGAGGGGCAAATAGGTAGCTTTTGAGGTGGCAGCCGGTAGAGAGGGGGTGGCGGCTTGCGAGGGAGCAACCGAGATCATTGGGTCAACAGGAATCGAAGGATTAATGAGTGGAGAATGTGGTTATCCGAAGCAAAAATATCAAAATTAATCGATGAAGTGGCAATGTGAAATGATGAATACAGGAAGTGGTCTTCATCAAATTTGACATGACGAGAAATGATGACCAGATTGGTCTGAAGGTCAAGGCAGCGAGAACCCTTGTGGTCATCGGAGGGACCAAGATACACGCAGTCTGTAGATGGAGGTGCCAACTTATGTGAAGTTGTGGCCGACAAATTTGGATAACACAAGCAACCAAACACCCGTAAGTGAGTGTAAGAAAGAAAGAAGCCAAACACAACTTCAAAGGGTGCACAATATGACAAAATGGTTGTAGGCAAAAGATTAAGAATGTATACTACCATATTAAGCGCTTAAATCCAAAATTTGGGAGGAAGTGACGCTTGAAATAGCAAAGTACAGATGATGTTGATTATTGTGCGTATAATGTGTTAAGATGTCCCATTTTGTTGTGATGTGTATGGACATGAAAAGCGCATTTTGATGCCTTGCGGGTGACAAAGGGCATTGAAAGATGAGTTGTCAAACTCATGACCATTATCGCACTAAAAGCTCTGAATGTCTAGTTTAAATTGATTTTTCACATACATACCAAAGTTACAACAAATCTTAAAAACATCATATTTATGTTGCAACGGAAACACTCGTAAGAAATGTGAAAAATCATCATAAAACAAAACATAATATTTAAAACCACTCATGCTTACAATCGGTGAGGTCCAAAGGTCTGAATGTAGAAGTTCAAAGAGTCTAGTGGTTTTAGAAACCAAATTCGAAAATAACAAACGACAATGTTTACCAAGATGACAACCATGACAAGTGGACAAAAGCTTAGAAGAACAAGAGATAAAACACCTAGAAACTAAGGAATTGAACATGGAAGCGTCTGGGTGTCCAAGTCTTCTATGCTAAGTTCTAGACAGAAAAAAACAAATGCAGAAGGAAAGACATATTAAAGTTCTCGATCACCATTGTTGCGGTGGAGTAGAGCACCTTTATCAAAATCCTTTATAAAAAAACCGTGAGGGTCAAATTCAACAGATACATCATTATCAACTTCATTATTAACTGTAAGACGTCTAACCGAAACGAGATTTTTAATCGTGGACGGAGACACAAGAATATTACAAAGAAATAGGTTTTTGTCTGGCAAATATGAGTGGCCAATAAAATTAACCAAAAGTAAAACATAATTACTAACTATAATTTTCATAGATTTAACACATGCTAGTAAGAAAAACAGATTACCTAGGTTATTAGTCATGTGCGATGTGGTGCCAGTATCCATGTAGTAGTTTAGGTTAGATGGAGGTTGTAGTGACATAGATGAAAAAATTGAAGCTAAATCTATGGTTGCGGTTTAGCTGCATAGCCTACAAATCCATGTGATCCAAAACTAGGTTGTCCATAAGTAGTTGTTGGGTTGTATGTGAGCTAAGTAGAGCAAAGGATGTCCAATACTTATTAGGCTAAAAATAGGTTGTCCAACAATTGCTAAGCTAAAAAATAGTTTGTCCAGTACTTGTTGGGCTATAAATAGTGGTTGGCAGGCCAATTTGTAGGCCAAAGATAGCAGGTTGTGGGCTTATGCTTGCAGTTGGGTTGTAGGCAGTTAGTGGGCCAAAAGCTGGTGGGCCAAGATGCTGTTGGACTTGCTGATTTTGTGGATGTCCAAAGAAGGCAGACTGACTTCGCTGTGGAAAAGCATTAGACGAATCATATTGCGAAGGATGTTGAACTACGACTTGAACTCCTTGATGATGGTTAGCATTTCTACCGTTTGAACCTGCAAAAACATTACTTCCGGCACCGAAATCCATGTTACCAGCATCCTTAGGAGCACCACGCCCGGTATTTTTGTTCTTATTATTGCGAGAATGTTTCTTATTATTTTCATTACGGGAACATTCATATACAAAGCATCGGATGAATTAAAATGAGGTTCAGATACATCAATTTGATTTTCCCCAGTGTTCATGAACTAGTAACTTAATTTTAGCATGATAGAACGATGGAAAAGGATTGGTGCTTGTAATAAAATCGAGAATATTATAATAAGAAGGTGGTGTGTGACGGAATATTTGCATAACCAATTCGGTGTCAGAAATAGGAGAATCCACATCGTTAAGTGCATGAACAAGGCTTTTTAAATTCATGAAAATAATCAGTGATATTCATATCACCCTTTTTAGTGTTGTGAAAATTTTCTTGTAATTGAAGTGCACGTGCCATTTGATTATTGAGAAAGAATTTTTCAATATTGTCCCATAGATCTTTAGCAGTACAATTTTCAATTACTATGATTTCTAGAGATGTGGTTCACAAGTAGTAGCAGATGAATGTCTGAGTGTACTAGCAGATAAATGACCAGTTATAGTAGCATATGATGATGGTGTGGTAGACATGATGACGATAATAAAAAGAAATCAAGAAAATAAAAGAAGCAAAAATAAAGGGATGCTCATTGTGGGTAGTAGCACTAGGATAGAAGTGTAAGAAGAATGCACTTATTCACCCTAATGAATAAAAAACTCCACACTGATAATAATGATCAAGGCAACGGAAGCTTGATTGGTGATACAGCACAATATTAAATAAAGTCAGATGCAACTATATGTTCGCAAACCCCACCACAAAAAAATAAATTAAAAACCCCCATTATTTACCCAAAAACCGGACCTCCCCTCCCCTCCACTTAAATCCCTTCTTTTTCTTATACAACTCACTTCACACTTCACTCAAGTTCACACTCTTTCAAACCCACTTTCTCTCTCAAGAAACACACACTCTTTTTCTATCAAAACACTCTCAAGAATCAGCCTATCATCATCATCATTTCCAGAATCTTTAAGTGTTCTTGAGGTATTTCAAGAACATCTAGCTAAGCAACAACAATCTCTAACCTTATTCTTTCATTTTTAGCTTCAAAATTTATGTTTTTGCTTGCAAAATGTAGATTCTATGCCCATTATGATTAGATATCCTTTAAAATCTTCTTGATGTTTGTAGATCATCCTTTCAAATCTTCATGTGTTTAAGAGAAAGGATGATCCATGATCAAACCGAAATCAAGAGCAAAATGAAATACTTGTTCATTATCTTTCAAAAATCGTCTTTTTCATAACTGTTGATGTGGATAAAAGGATGTTATTGTTAAAATGAGTTAATCTCCGGAAAAATGATGGTGCATGCATGTAGATCAAGACCCAAATCAATGATTAGGGCCTAGAAGTTAAAGTTGTAGTCTATGACTCAAAACTTAAGTTACACTCTACGTGCAATCTGCCCAGATTCCATGGTTCGACTTTAACAGGCCATAACTAAATGAATACTTGTTCAAAATTTCTAATTTTTTTTCTGGAATTTAGCTTAAGGTGTTAGCTTTCAAACCCAAATGGTCTCACTAAAAAATATTGAGTATTCGACCTACAAACATGTCACACAAATCTGGTGTGCAAACAGAAAGTTCTTTGTTACCACTAGATTGTGATGCATGTTCAAGGGTTCTAAAGTATTCTATAAAAAAAATGTTTTTAGTTCCCTAACATGTTTATCTCAGTAGAAAATTCATGAACACAGCACATGAAAAATGCTTTGAAATATGAAAGATATGTGTTTGTGATATTATAAAAATCCATAAATGGATGAAAAAGCATGTTAAAACTATGAGAACTATTTTTCTCAGTACCATGCATGTGAGAAGAGTCTTGAGAATTAAATTTGGAATTTTTGGAAAAATATATGTATTTTTCTTAAAATAATGCAAACTATGGCTTTAACAAGTGAACTAATCATGAAAATTAGATTTTGGTCCCAAATAATTATGGGGACTTTTCTATGTCATTTTCCTCATACAATGACACTACACTCCAAATTTTACATCATTTGGATGTCTTATGATATGTCTTTCGATTTGCTTTTTGTTAATCATAATTTATTAAGAACCAACATTCCAGTGCTTAAAATGACTTGAAAATTTTACACAAGCTGAAAAATTAGTAGAAACTGACCTAGTAAAAATTTCAGAATTTTTCATGGTTATTTACTATATTTTCCAAATTTCCATCACATATTAAACATAAATTGATTATAAATAACTTATAAATCTTGAAATTCTCAAATTTTCGCTGAATATTTGTTAACTATATTTTATGTTGTATGCAAAGTCTAGTAATTTTTGGATGTTGTATTCTCATGTTTCCATTATTTTGTTCACAATGCGAATATTAAAAGTTAACGAAATTCTAAGAGAATTCAAACTATATTGGCACTTTGTAATTTAATTAATTATCTAAGCAATTCTAACAAACCGAATTAGCCGAGAAACTAATTAGAACCCTCCTGTTCATAGGGCTTGGATAGGAGTCGTACCCGAAAGGCACGCACATTACATCCAATTGTTACGCTCACTCTCGATCGTGAGTATTCACAGCCCCTTACTTTTGATGTTTTATTAAATGTTTTGGGGTGAAAAGCATGTGGTTCTTATGCAAGTACTTATTTTGTATGTATTCATTTACTATTTATACGCTTGTGTTATGTGCTTGATTTAACTATCGTATGTGAAATCCCTAGTGACTCGTTCTTTCTCACAACCCATTAACTCATTTAAGCCGGTAGTTATTATGGATAGTGCTATTTGGGATTAGACACTCCCACCCCATTCTGCTCGTTTCTCGCAGGGGCATGAGACTATGTATAATGTCTCATTCCGCTCGTTCCTCGCGGGGACATAAGACCATGTACTTGAATCATGTTAGCAATAGGCATGATTTGTTTCCTGGTGTCGTCACAGGTTTGGTTTTGGACTCAAGTATAAACATAGTTCTTGAATGTACTTGGCTATGCGTATAAATGACTTCTCAAGTAGCGACTTGAATCTTTTAAACTTGGTTTCTTAAACTTATAAACGACTTTTGAAACTTGAAACCTTTGAACTCACCAACTATATTTTATAGTTGACCCGGTTCTTTTACATGCTTTTCAGGAAACAGTTAGTAATAGTGGGTTGAAGCCACGTCTTAGTTGTTTTGATACTGTTGTCTTGTGCTCTATATTTGTTCTATTTTATGGATGTATTGTGTTGTATGGTTCGTACTTTGTGTTGTAAACGTATGTAAGACATAATGTAATGCTCTAGTAGAAGTGTATTTGAACGGTGAACTTTTGTATCTCTCGACTATGAATCCATTGTACTGTTACATCTCGTGTTTCCGCTTTAGCGGGATGTGACATTTTACATTCATATTAAAAGTTTAGGTTGTTCAAATGGTTATTACAAAAAAACTAGTCAAAATGAGATTTTTATTGGTATATGTGTTATACGTCTACTAATCCCTGTATAAATTTCAGAATTTTTCGAGACCTTTAACTATTTAATAAAAATAAAAGTTTTTGTTGCGCAAAAAAAATACTTCTAGACTAGCTAGTGTTATAGATTTTGTTAGAAAAAAGTAAAACCTTAACAAAAATTATGGAAAAATTACTGAGAATACTTAATACATTGTAAGCTTGGTCATTGAAATTTGAAACCATAACTAACTCGTTTAAGGTACTTGAAAACTACATAAAGTAACCTTAAAATTTTTGGCAGAAAACCAAACCTATAAAAGTAAGGACAAATCACCAATTACATACATCAAGGACTTAAGGGCATATAAATTATTATTCATGAGGAATAGTTCATTAGGAATACAAAGCTTGGTCATATACATTCCATCAATTACGAGTTACAACGGGAATGTTATAAGCCTTGTCCATGTGTAACTTACATGTTTCTTTTAATTATAGATTAACTGCTAGGATAATTGTACACTTTGTTTCATCTACTAACGAGGTGAGTTTCGTAGCCCCTTTTTTATATTTCTCGGGGGAAAATGTTACTCAAAGGCTATTTCGAATACTTAAGTTTTTGCTACTCATACTATTTCTTTGGACAATTTGTGTGTTTATAATTGCGTATTTAAGCATTAGTGGTTGATATGTACATGACTATGATTCCTATAGTTCTATTAAACCAACTATTTAGCTCCAGGTGGTAG
Source organism: Logfia minima (assembly GCA_963921325.1). Classification (NCBI taxonomy): domain Eukaryota; kingdom Viridiplantae; phylum Streptophyta; class Magnoliopsida; order Asterales; family Asteraceae; genus Logfia; species Logfia minima. Next base: position 10,083,592 of record OY992771.1, on the reverse strand, counting down.
GCGACATGTTTGGAAATCTAAAGTGCTTATGACTCAGTTGATTTGTTCGGTTTGGATATTTCTATACGCTATGTGCTGCTACGTTGTTGTTTTTAAACTATTGTCCTACTCGTACACTATGCACATCAAATGCATTTATTATTTAAACCTACGAGCTCACCAACATTATGTTGACGTTTTTGAGTATTTATTTTCAAGTAATAACAATAAGAATGCTTAAGGAGGATAGAGCTTTTTACATAGCTTTAGTGAGACCAAACCCTCATGGGTTGCGTTTTGAATAAATTACATTAGTACATTTCTCTGGATTTTGATGTTTTGTTTGGTTTTGGAGATTGTTTAAAACTGGTCCCGGGTTGTGGGATTATATGACTTTATGACTATGTTTGTGGTGGTATTGACTAACCACGATACAAGTCGTCGTTTGTGTCAGGAGTTGTCATGACATCTTGTGATGGTTTTTCATCGAGTGAATTCTCTATTATTTTTTATCAATGTGTTATGACGATCAACTCTGTCACACCTCGCGTTTCCGCCTAGGCGGGGTGTGACAGGATTAAAAAGTTAATTATTTAATTAATATGGATAAGATAACATGGGTAAAAACGTGACTTTTTACTCGTTATCACCTACGATTTCAGAGAAGAGGATAATGCGAATTATTCAACTTATATATTTTGAATGGGATTGAAAAGAGGATAATCGCGATTTTCTTCCTATTTCCGTGCGTCGATTTTTCTTTTTTATTTTAATTGATTTTTTTCTTTTTCTGAATCAATTAAATTTACATTTTTTCCTCTGAATGTTTAAAATAATCTCATCCATTGATTCACAAATCTAGTGGACATAAACTTTTCTTTTTTTTCTCCACCAATTTTTGTTTCTCCTTGAACCCACTCATATATATGTATATATATATGTACAAGAAGAATACCCGCGCAACACAGTGGGAAAAGTATATTAGTTTCACATTAATTGTGATATGTAGTATTATTTTTTCTGAAATATTTTGAAAATCAAAAACTACATTACAATACACGAACAATACTATTTTGTAAGTGGGAAATTCTTTTTTTTTTTTTTAATTTAAAAAATTAAAATTGCTACAAAATAACCAAAAATTAAATATATCATAATATGTCATTGCAAATTCGATGTTGGGGTTGTGAGTTGCGAGTGCTGGATTTCGAGTTCTTAATGGACAGGTTGCGAGTTGTGGAGTCGTTTGTTGAGTCCAGAGGTTTAAGTTTCATTAAATTTTTATTTTTAGTTTTTTTTTTTTTTTTTTTTTTTTTTTTTTTGTATTTTGATATTAAACATTATTTACATTAAATAGTAATTTAATAAAAACATTTCAAATCCATCATATAATAATAATAGTCTATAAATATAGAGAAGTCGAAGTTAAAATTAAATGTTATATATTAATTAGTTTATGGTTTAATAATGTTTGTATTAGTGAGAATTTAATAATTAATTAGAGATATGTTAATTAAATGTCATAAACTAATTAGTTTATGGTTTAATAATGTTTGTATAAATTAGAATTTAATAATTAATAATTAGGGGTATGTTATTCATTTCTATGAATTTTCAAGAAAGCTCTTAGTAATTATAAGGACAAAATAGTAAAATCTATCTTAAAAAACATCAAAATGTATTAGATATTAGTATATATATATATATCAAATGAGCCATCATTTATATGATTGTGATTTATTAAAACTAAAATATTAATCCTCTGTAAATCTCTAAAATCCCGCACAATGTGATGCGTCAAATACACCTTAAATATTGTTATACCAAAATTTGTTTTAGTTCTAAAATTTCAACTAGTTAATTTTGTAATTAGTTAACTAGATTATTGGTAATAATGAAAAACAAATAAAAAAGTTTATAACATATGATATGATACGAGTTTTATAGATCTCAATAAGTTTGTTTTAATTATATATTTTTTTACGATCTAATTTTTTAAATTTTTATTTATTATTTATCAAATATTTGTATTGTAAAAATTGATGCGGTGAACATTTATATATCAAATCTCAGTTATACATCAAATCTAATATAAAATGACTAATAATGTTTCTCAAAAAATTTACACGTCATTTTCGTGCAATTTTATGTTTGATCATGATTTAAGATGATACAAAATAATCATTATCAAAGTTGGTCTCAGTACGATAGTAATTTATTTTGAGTTTTATCTTGTATTATGTTTATTTTATCTTGCTTAAGTAAGAAAATAATAAAAAAGGTGACGATGAATATTAATCGAAGAAATTATATCTATCGAAGAAACATCTTACCAAAGGATACTTGCCCCAGTGGTATATTGATCTCCTGATCTGGTGACAGTAAATTTAAAAGACAATGTACATATTATGTGCAATTTTACATACTATGATAGCTAGTAGGTTTGTTGTTCTAATTAATACATATCAAGATTGCTTGACTTAATTTTGTGTTAACACTACGTGATAGTGTATGTGTTGTACCGTCCGTAATATGTGACTCTAAAGATGCCAACGAGATTATTAGCCTTAATTAGTTGCAGTACATATATGACATTCAGAATTCAACAGGGAAATTAAGCGTTGCAAATTGACTACCAAAAGGTTACCGAACGTCCATGCATATGGACAAACTTTCATGTTCTAAAATTACCAGACTTAAACAAGATCATATACCTGTTGGAAAATAATGTGAATAAAGATATCATTGGACTAGTGAATTGGACTAGTGAGTTGGGTTAATGATTTCTTAAGTTAGGCTAAATGTATTGGATTTTAACCCATGACCCAGACCAAGTCTTTTGAGATGTCATGAGTTATGCTTGAGACAAATCAAAGGGTATATCTTGATTTTATGATGTTAATCATGGAGGTAGCTAGTTAAATACTAGACTAATTCCATCACTTGTTCCTAATCACAAACCTGATTAAGTTACACTCTCTCTCAAAGCAAAACAACTCCAAGAAATCACTAGCAAGATCTAGCAATTACCACCCACAAAACCACTCACCTACTTTCGGCATTTTCAGGCAAGTCTCTAACTCTGACTGTACGCAGCTTAGGCCGTCGTACGCTGGGAAACATGCTCGAATACGTTTTAAGGGAATTGTGTTCAACGCAAGCTCTGGCCATTTTCTTGTTCTTGTATTTCCTGTCTTGTATAACATAATGTATTTGATAACACAATTATCTATTTGCGTTATCATTATCATTGAGTTGTAAGTTATTTCTTTTTTATGGCATATTATAATAAACTCGGTTTTATTTTATATAACATGTTCCTACATTCTTAAAACAGATTTGAAAAACCGAGTTTCAAGTTTTGGGTCAAGTTTGTTCTTCTCTTTGTGTTTGGGTCGTATCAAGGAAAGAGCATTTGGTCTAAACAAGTTTTAGTCTTGATGCTCCTACCTGTGTATTTATTGTAAGTTGGTTAGAGTTTTTATGAATTTTGATTTCGAAGACAAACTAGAAAAGTTTTAATAAAAACAAGTTTTTCGTCAAATTTTCTAGCCCGTCGTACAGCCTCCATCTATACGCCGGATAGGGCCTCTCTGCTCGAGGTTTTCATTGTTTATCCGCCATATAGCATCAATCCATACGCCGGATAGCCATTTTCTGTTATAGCTTTCTGTATCTATCCGTCGTATATCATCAATCTATACGCCGGAAAGACCTTGTATGTTCGAAAGTTCCTGTAGCTATCCGCCGTATAGCCTTGATCTATACGCCGGATAGATGCTTTCTGGTCAGGGTGTCGATTTCTATCCGCCGTATAGGTTGATCCTATACGCCGGATAGTTGTCATCTGTTTCTTTTTCAGTTATCTATACGTCGGATAGGTATTACCTGACAGGTTTGGTTGTGAATTATGTTGGATGATATTAACAACTTCAATGTTACGTCATTGTTCGGTAATTTTCAAAAGTTGTTTTTGGTGTCGGATTTTTACAAAATTCGCATGGTTGATGGAAAACGGCCAAACGAGCAAGACTCATTGCTTTGCTATTCGGGACCGTTTAAGGGTCGAAAACGGGCTTTTTCCGTTTTAGAAGCTATATTTTGAGCGTTTTGAACGAGTTTCCTTATTCCGTGCGTTTTTTTGTCTTCAATACGACATTATAGGACTAATGCTCGGTTAATCCAAATGATTGATTGAGTTAGTCATTGGGTTTATATAACCATGTTCTTATAACCATGTTCTTATGGGTTTATATAACCATAATTTTATGGGTTTATATAACCATGCTCTTGTGGGTTTATATAACCATTTGTGGCATGATTATACTTGTGATCTAATTGAATATTTTATAGCATTTTCAGAAAAAATGGATGCACCATCTCCCGTGAACATACCCACTGCTCCATTACCTAATGCGGTTGCCAATCATGCCGAGAAACCGGAGAATTTTTCTGGACCGCATTTCAAGAGGTGGCAACAGAAAATGTTCTTCTATCTCACGACATTAAACTTGGCTCGATTTTTAACTAAGGAAGCTCCACAAATACCCGAAAGAGGGCCCGATAACCAAGCTGTTAGTGCTTTGGACGCATGGAAACATTCTGACTTTCTGTGCCGGAACTATGTCTTAAATGGACTGGTTGATCCGCTTTACAATATCTATTGTAAGGCAATTACGGCTAAGGAGCTTTGGGAATCTTTGGATCAAAAGTATAAAACTGAAGATGTCGGGTCAAAGAAACATGTGGTTGCCCGTTTCTTGGAGTTTAAACTGGTTGATACAAAGATTGTAATGAGCCAAGTACAAGACCTTCAAGTGGTTTGGCGTGATATTCATTCCGAGGGTATGATTTTGAGTGAGACGTTTCAAGTGGCCTCCATAATTGAGAAGTTGCCTCCTAGTTGGGTGGATTTCAAGAATTACCTTAAGCACAAGCGAAACGAAATGACTGTGGAAGATTTGATTGGTCGTTTTAGGATCGAAGAAGACAACAAGCTAGATTTGAAGAACACTTATTCTAATGATTCTTCAAAAGCTAATGTAGTTGAAGTGGGGCAATCTTCCAAAGCAAAGAAATGCAACGGTAATGTGAAAGGCAAGGGTAAAGTTCGGTATCTTGGTGCTAAAACTGGAACTTTTAAGAAGAATATCACATGTTATAATTGTGGACAACCGGGTCACAAAGTGGCAAGGTGCAAACAACCCAAGCAAGAGGCCCCCCGTCAAGCTCATATGGTTGATGTTGACATGGAACTTGTGGCTATGATTTCCGATGTGACTTCCGTGATTTCGGAAATTAATCTTGTTGGATCGGATGCTAAGGGTTGGTGGATTGATACGGGAGCTACCCGTCATGTGTCTTCCGATAGGAACCTTTTTAACACGTTTAAATAGGTGACTAATGGGGAGAAAGTATTTATGGGAAATTCTACTACCGCCAAGATCAAGGGTGAAGGTGAGGTTGTTTTGAAGATGACATCGGGAAAGGAGCTCAAGCTCAAGAATGTCTTGTTTGTTCCCGAGATTCGTAAGAATCTTGTGTCGGGTTGGTTGCTCAACAAGTTTGGTTTTTGACTTGTGTTTGAGTCGGACAAAGTTGTCCTTAGTAAAAGTGGTATGTTTGTTGGTAAGGGCTATGTCCAAGATGGTATGTTCAAGCTCAATGTAATGGTGACCAAAAATGAAATCAATAAAGCATCTACTAGTTACGTTTATTTGCTTAAGTCTTTTAATGTTTGGCATGGTAGACTTGGACACGTTAACCTTAATTCAATTCTTCGTTTGATTAAATTGAGTCACATACCAACATTTCATATTGACTTAAACTATAAATGTCCAACTTGTGTTGAAGCAAAATTGACAAGATCATCTTTTCATTCAGTTGAAAGGAAAACCGAACCCCTTGATGTAATTCACAGCGATATGTGTGACTTAAAATCGATTCCAACAATGGGAGGAAACGAGTATTTTATAAAATTTATTGACGATTGCACTAAATATTGCTATGTATACTTGATCAAAAGTAAAGATGAAGCAATTGGCAAGTTTGTTATGTATAAAAACGAAGTTGAAAATCAACTCAACAAGAAAATTAAGGTTGTTCGGAGTATGATAGGGGACGTGAATATGTGTCTCCATTTGCTGAATTTTATTCACAACATGGAATTATGCATGAATTTACCGCTCCCTATTGACCTCAGCAAAACGGAATTGCTGAAAGAAAGAATCGCACCTTAAAGGAAATGGTGAATGCCATGTTAATAAGTTGGGGGTTGAGCCAACAAATGTGGGGGGAAGCTATCTTATCAGCTAACTATCTTTTGAATAGGATACCCCATAAGAAGAAGGATGAAACCCCGTATGAGTTGAGGGTGGGACGAAAACCATCCTACAAATATTTAAAAGTGTGGGGGTGCCTTGCAAAGGTGGTGGTTCCACCACTGAAAGCACTTAAATTGGGACCGAAGACGATTGATTGCATATTTATTAGCTATGCTCAACAAAGTAGTGCGAATAGGTTTCTTGTGCATGAGTTTAAAATTCCCGACATGCACAAGAACACTATTATGGAATCAAGAAATGCCTCATTCTATGAAAATATATTCCTTTGTCTAATGCCAATGAACCAACTTATTGAGAACAATAGCGGAAGAAGAAATTGAGCCTCTAAGAAGTAAACGGGCTAGGATTGAAATCATTTGGTCCTGATTTCTTGACCTATATAGTAGAAAGCGATCCTAAGACCTACCGAGAGGCTATTACTTCATCTGAAGGACGTCAATGGAAGGAAGCCATCAAGTGTGAAATAGACTCTATTTTACAAAACCACACGTGGGAGCTAGTGGATCTTCCTCCGGGATGCAACCCACTAGGTTATAGATGGATCTTCAAGAAGAAAATGAAAGTCGATGGCAACATTGATAAATATAAGGCGAGATTAGTTATTAAGGGTTATAGGCAACGAGAAGGTTTGGATTATTTCGATACCTACTCGCCGGTAACCCGAATAACTTCTATAAGAATGGTACTTGCCATCGCTGTTATTCGGAATTTGGAAATCCATCGAATGGATGTAAAAACCGCTTTCCTTAATGGAAATCTCGATTAAGAGATTTACATGGAGTAACTCGAGGGGTTTGTGTCTTCGGGACAAGAAGGAAAAGTTTGCAAACTTGTCAAATCGTTGTATGGATTGAAACAAGCTCCTAAAAAATGGCATCAAAAATTTGATCACGTTATGTTAGGAAGCGGGTTCAAGGAATGTGACAAGTGTGTTTATACGAAAAACACAAAACGTGGATACGGTATCCTATGCTTATATGTGGACGATATGCTTATCGTTGGAAGCAATGACGAGATGATATAAGAACTCAAGATGGATTAGTATTGAGCCAAAAACACTACGTGGATAAGATTCTTGAGAAATTCAATGAAGATGACCCGAGTATGGTTAGGACCCCTATTGACACGAGTGAACATCTCGCTAAAAATAGAGGGACTGCCATAGCACAACTAGAATACTCAATAATCATTGGCAGTCTAATATATTTGATGAGTTGTACCAGACTTGATATCACATATGCGGTAAGTAGGCTAAGTAGGTATACAAGCAATCCAAGCAATGAACATTAGAAGGTCGTGACACGTCTACTTAGATACTTGAGATTTACTCGTGAATATGGACTGCATTATCAAAGATATCATGTTGTTATCGAAGGATATAGTTATGCGAATTATTGGATATAAAGGATTCCCGAGCAACTAGTGGATATAAAGAATCATGTGTGAAATGTATTGTCGTCTACACAAGTGGTACATCAGTTGAAGGACATCGCTTCTACTGAGAGCCAGGAGACTAAGTGCATTTCATAAATGAAGGTTCAAAGGGTTACACCTACTTATCATATGCATGATTCAACTGTTGAGGATGCAAACATGGGAAATGTGGTTGATTATTGATATCTATTCACGTGGGGGATTGTTGGAAAATAATGTGAATAAAGATATCATTGGGCTAGTGAACTGGACTAGTTGATATTGGACTAGTGAGTTGGGTTAATGATTTCTTAAGTTAGGCTAAATGTATTGGGTTTTAACCCATGACACAACCCAAGTCTTTTGAGATGCCATGAGTTATGCTTGAGACAAGTCAAAGGCTGCATCTTGATGGCCATTGATTAAATCAGTTTATGATGTTAATCATGGAGGTAGCTAGTTAAATACAAGACTAATTCCATCATTTGTTCCTAATCAAAAACTGATTAAGTTACACACTCTCTCAAAGCAAAATAGCTCCAAGAAATCACTAGCAAGTTCTAGCAATTACCACCCACAAAACCACTCACCTATTTTTTGCATTTTCAGGCAAGTCTCTAACTCCGGCTGTACGCAGCTTAGGCCGCCGTACCCTGGAAAACAGGCTCGAATATGTTTTAAGGGAATTGTGTTCAACGCAAGCTCCGACCATTTTCTTGTTCTTGTATTTCCTATCTTGTATTACGTAATGTATTTGATAACACAATTATCTATTTGTGTTATCATTGTCATCGAGTTGTAATTTATTTCTTGTTTATGGCATATTATAATAAACTCGGTTTTATTTTATATAGCATGTTCTTACAATACCATGTATGTTAAACACGATCAAATACCAGTTGGTATTTTTTAAGATATTTACACTTAGATTCGTATTAGATTATTATCCAACAATTCAAATAAGTAATAAGGGATTATATATCTTGAGGTACCCAAGTATATCATTTTGTTTTTGTAGGTCACCCATATTTAAAAATGATTTTGTAGGCCACTCAAATTTTTATGTTGTTTCATGTACACCAAATTCGGCGAAAAACTCATTGACAAATTTAAAAGGACACAAATACCCCTGTATTCTTTAATTAACATTACTTATATTATTTTTATTTTATTTAAATAAATGGGTGGTTGAGTCCTTTTACGCTTTTCCAATGAGTTTTTAGTCGGATTTGGTATACATGGAACAATATAAGAATTTGGGTGGCCTACAAAATCATTTTCAAATATGGATGACCTACAAAAACAAATTGATAAACTTGTGTAGCCTCCGTATATATAATCTCAAGTAATAATTTTATAATTAGTTAACAACATTATTGGTAAAAATTAAAAATAAAGAGGAAAGTTCATTAAAGTATGGTTATTTTTGAAAGTATGAAAGTACAAATCTCAACCGTTGATCTTGATCAAAATAACAAAACCCCAACATTCTTTAAAATTAAATATCTCAAAAACCGTTAGTCAAAAAATTATAAAAATTGCACCATAAAAATCAGCGTTTTCTCCTATTCGATTTAAGATCCCACAAGGCATACTTTCGACGAATTTTGTTTTTTCTCACTTTTTTGTGGGTTTTGAAAATTTGTAACACATGTGTTATAAAAAAATAACACATTTGTTACGGGCGACAAACACATGTGTTAGCACCGACTATCGATTGTAACACATGTGATAGTCGTTGATAACAAATGTGTTAACCGCGGGTAACACTTTTGTTAATTTCACTTTTTGGTGGGTTTTGAAAATTTGTAACACGTGTTATAAACAAATAACACATGTGTTACGGGCGACTAACACATGTGTTAGCACCGACTATCGATTGTAACACATGTGATAGTCGTTGATAACACATGTGATAACCGCGGGTAACACTTTTGTTAATCCATCATAACACATGTGTTAACCCACAAAAAATGAAAAAAAAAAAATTCGTCGAAAGTATGTCTTGTGGGATCTTAAATCAAAGAGGAGAAAACACTGATTTTTATGGTGCAATTTTTATATTTTTTTGACTACGGTTTTTGAGATATTTAATTTTTAAAAAAGTGGGGGAAAGTGGGTTTTTGCCACGTGACACATTTCTATTGGTACTTTTATACTTTCAAAAATACTCATACTTTAATGATCTCAAAAAAATGAAAAAGCCACACCGTATCCGGTATGGTAACTTTTATATTTCTCTTGTAGTTCCATTTGTTGTTTGTTGCTAGATTTTTCAAATCAATTTAACTGTATTAGATTGATTATACACATTTCGTAATATAGTTTAAGGTTGTTTATCTAGAATAACAATATACTAGAACTAATATTGTGCAACAAGTTGACCAGCATAGCCGGTAAAGCTTTAGCTAGACTCATAAAGTAACTTGCATGATAATTTACTTTTTATATTTGTCTCGACTGAACAAATACACTTTTCATTTTTGCTCATTGAAACCAAAACTTGAAAGTATTCTGGCTCCATAATATTAAAAATAAGTTGTATCATATGCACATTACTCCATTATTGATGATGAGTTAATAACAAATACGACCGTGTGGCTAATTTTCTTGTACTTTATGATATTATTGAAGGTAGATTTACGAAAATTGATACAGAATGAGATAGAATTCCATGTAACTTTCATGCCTAAAGTATTTTGATAGCAAATGACCAATTATTGTTCAATAGACACCATAAGTTTTATTTATATTGTCAGACTTATAAGATATCAATAAAATAATAACTTTCACATGTATATATTTCAAGTCCAACAATCTCACAGCTAGAGATTACTTTTATAAACTTCTTACGTCTATTTATTTTGATCAATAATTTTTGCACTTCTTGGCGAGAATACTTTTATGATTCTCATTTACAATATCTAACACTATATTTTATATAAAAATCCATGGACATCGATTTCATTTATTTGGATTCCACTCTTTTCTAGACATATATGTTGAGATCTCTTCTTTTTTCGAGTAGCCGAGGTTTTGATAGAACCATCATGTCTAGTGCTTCAATGAATCACAATGGAGTCTTTCGGTCCTTGATTTTACCATCTTAATTCATTGCTCCTTTTTTCGAGGATTTAAATTGGAATTGATTCTTTTATCACGTTTCATGTACCATATGTTTATTAATTTTAATAGGAGCATTAACAATTTATCCTTTAAACAAACATGTCTTGCAATTATCAAAGATGAATTATCGTATGAACTTCAATTTCATATTCTTTACTATGAGGATTAATGTTATGTAGTAATAATTCATTTCGATGCAAGCTCTTTAACATATCCCGAACACCAATCACCAACAACCATTCTCAACCTACTTTTTTGTCTCATAGTTTGTGCACTATGCTGGATCAAATAAATTATACATTACAAATGTAAATAAGAAAAATCTTACATAGTATGATAACACATGCGTTATATGTACACACATGTATTATATGATAACAAATATGTTATATGTTAACAACCCATGTATGCGTTATATGATAACACATGCGTTATATGTTAACACTTGGATTATATGATAACACATGCTCTATATGATAACACATGCCTTATATGTTACACATGTATTATATGTTTACAACACGAGTGTTAACAGCATAACACATGTGTTAAGAAAGTATGTGCTAAAAACACAACACAACACATGTGTTATCTGATAACCCATGCGTTATATGTTAACAACACATATGTTATATGACAACACATGTGTTTTATGTGGTAACACATATGTTATGTGATAACATATACCTTTTATGTTAACAACACAAGTGTTATCAACACAAGTGTTATCAACACAACACATGTGTTAAGAAATCATGCGCTAAAAACACAACACAACATATATGTTATATGATAACACATGTTTTATCATTCCAAAACCCACTAAGAAATGAAGAAATGTTTTTTTTTGTTGTTGAAAGTATATCATGTGAGATGTCTAATTGAAGAGAAAAAACTTTAATTTTTAATGTGCAATTTTTATAATTTTTTTACTAGTCGTTTTTGAGATATTTAATTTTAAAGAACATGGGGGAAAAGTGGAGTTTTGTTAAAACGACTTTTGTATCATTCCAAATAGAGCTCTCTTATTGGTTCTCCCATACTTAAAAAAAATGACGCACCTCTTGTTAGTTATTTAAATATCATGAAAAGTAAAAAAAATTAATGATCAACTTAATAAAGTAATTCAAAGATATCATAATCTAATACCTTATAGATAGATTTGTAGAGAGTAAAAGATATAACATGATGTTTTGAAGATAACGATATGCTCGTACCTTGTAAGGGTGAGCATGGGGTGTTAGAGTGCATATAGACCAAACCGTCCCTGCAATCAAAATTTTGGTTAATCCTTATTGGTTAATGATCTGCCCTTCACAATCGTTTGTGGTTTATGATGGTGAATTAGAGGGAGTTTTATATTTGTAAAGTTGGGGCCTAAATTATCTACTACAGCTTATCTTAAAGGGTGAGCTAGTTTCAGGTATAACTTATGGTCATTCTTAATTAAGATCGGCTGAATTTGATAAAATGAAGTTCAAATGATCGGAATCTATCTAGTAAGGGATTCTAAATAAGGGTCATTGATTTGTTTTTTGATAGATTAAACTAAGTATAAGCGGTGAAAGATAAAATGTAAAGGTAGGGAGTAATCAGCTAGGATCAGGGAGGTGTTTGTTATGGGTTGATATTTAACAAAAGCTTTTCTAAAGATTTGTATTTTATTACCCTAAATACTTGTGGTGTAAGCACTAGATTCCTTACTGATTGATTACTCAGTCACCAGGAACTAGACTATGGTGATTATGATCAGAGTGGTCCACTCAACTCCCAACGTTGTCCTGTTAAGGACTAGTGAGCCACATTGGAATTATTGATATTTCGAGGTACATAGAGTAACAGACCACCTCGTAGTCCGACCAATCTTGAAACCACAAGAGTATTCGAATTAATAATCATTTAAGAGTAAGACTTGTTTTGATGTTTTGAATTGCTTTCTCTAAATGGTTGATAAAATTTATAGGTGATAGACATAAAAGGGACACTTTATGATCCCTCATCTTACTTTCTGGATTCATAAGATAAGTTTGTATTTGAATTTAGAAAATTAATCTATAATTTAAATCGGCACTTACTTAATACTATCCAATAAATCTCATTGCAATTCACAATGTATTCTAAAACTAATTGTTTCCATAGTTCTCTGTGTAATTCATTCATAACAATGTTCCATTGTTAACTATCTAATCTACTCGTTGGTGTTTTCATTGCTTCATCCCCTTGACCATGTACAAAAACCTTTAAAGTAGGAAACTGTGTAATTGACTATTGTAAGTGTCTCCACAGTTTCGTACCTTGACATATAAATTTGACATGGATAATTAATTACCTTCAATTAAAGTTCGTGGTGTTTTAATAAAAATATTGTAATCACGTTTATTGTGGAAAGAAGATAATTGATCATAAGGTTTAAAATTATATATAGGAGGCGCATTCAAAACCTCGGGTTGTAAGTAATTAAACATCATCCAAAACTAACTAACTACATCATAACAAACACGCAAGTTAACTACTCACAAATTATAACAATAAATAAATTTAGCATAACCAGAACGCAAGTATTGAAGATTTCTATTAAAATAGATAAATGATTGATATTACATATTTAAGGTGTAGCCGTAATATTCTTGAATTACAAATCGTGACTTCGAAAAGTAGCCCCAAGCATTACAAACCTTGCACCCCTAAGTAATTACTAAACTAACTTAGGCTAATACATTTCTAGTGAGAGAAAGTAAAGAGAGAAAATAATTGTGTGAGAATGGTATGAATAAAATGGTGAAATGATGGTGGTACTTATACTTGAATTTTGACACGAAAAGATCTAAACCGACCCGTACCTGGAATATGATCATGGGCGTACCCGAGCAAAATCAGGCCATGACCGGACCGAATGGCCATCGCCAAGGAAAAATTGAAGCTTGGCCGGCATTCTTGGTCGCGTGTACGAGAAAAAAAAGTCAAGACCAAGTAGGTATCGATCATGACTGGTATTCTTGGTGTATGACCGAGATTCCAAGTCACTTGACTGGGAATCGAGTCGCGTAACCGAGAAAACTCGGTCACAACCACGGTACTTGGTCATGTACTCGATCATCCCCAAGTCGTGATTTGGATTTCTCGGTCACCAATTCTTGATCACGGGCTCGGTTGCGAGTCTAATTTCTCGGTCATGGATAGACCATGACCCAGTAAGTAATTTCTGGGTTGTGCAATCTTGTTTCCCGGTTACGCTGCTGAGTCATGGCTAAGCCATGACCAAGAAGTCCTTTGGCCATGTGATCTTGTTACCACGTTATGTAACTCAGTTATAGCTTGATATGACCGAGTAATCCTTCGGTTGTGTGGATCGTTCATGGTTCGGCTACGGCTTGATCATGTGTAAGGTCGTAACTCTTCGCGTCCGGGATTGTAAAATGACATTTTTTCATTTTCGCTCTATTTTCATCGTTTTAAGTGCATTTTTGGCCATTTTTTCGGCATTGTCTTCATTTTTTTAACGAAATATAACAAATAAATGTAATATTCACGCAATAAGTTTTAATATTTATTTAATGTGAGATAGATAACAGTTGTAAAAGTGTGATTGTTTACACATTATCACTTAACCATTCAGTTCGGTTAACAAAAAAATTTATTAATTCGATTAAGGCCCAGTTATGGGTTGGTTATTTCGATTAACCATAGGAAGTGAAAAGGACATTTTGAGATTTTGTGAACCAACAATTGGTTTTAGCCTTTTTCATCTCAATTAACCGAAAAGATGATGTAAAGAATTGCTTTCAGCTTTTTTTCTTATATGTAGTCACTAGCAAACTAAATATAGTTTGGATAACTTTTTTTCATAAAACAATTGGAAGAAAATAGAAACTAGGTGTCAAAATATGAGAAACATGAAATGGAAAATAATTTGATAGCTTATACATGATAACACGTCGATTTGGTTATGTTAATTCGAATGGGACTTTTTGGTGATTTATATGGTCTGTCCTAGAGTTTATTTTTACGAAAACTTTATTCACGACGCGACGTGTACTTATTATGCAAAGGGAGATAGAAATATTTTTGGTGAAACACGAAAAGGGAAGTTATGACCGAGAAGTGACGCCTTTCTTTGGGCAGCGGGGTTCTTGGCTGAAGAGTCGGACTACACTCTAGGAAATAATTTGCTGGCTTTATTTGTTTTGTTTTTTTTTTTTAATTCTTTAATTTCCGCTTTCACATATGACTAGAGGATCTAGTGCAGAACTTTCGGTATTTTTCTCATAAATTTTCGTCAAGAACTTTCTTTTTTACCGAGACTAAAATTTTCTAGCATTTCAGCTTGATTATTTTTGCATCTTTTCTCTCCAAAAATATTCGTTAAGTCGGGTGCTTGGGATCTACTCGATAGAATCTTTCGTCAAGTATGCGAGTAGTCTAGACGATGGGAAATATGACACGAAAGGGCAATGTAATAAGATCGTGTTTTTCGTGAAATAGAATCCTAGGCTTGAAAGGTGATATGGATGATGAGGTTTTGAAATGAAGGGTAACAGAAGGGTTTTATCCTAAAAATGTTGAGATCTTCTAATTACACACGGGACTAATCAATGTGGATTTTAAAAGGATAAAAGCAACAAGTTCTAACTTTAAATGCATACATAGGCACACACATGAATCGAAGAGTGAAGCATTAAAGATGAATGCTTATTTTAGGCTCAATATAACTCACGAATAGAAAGTTTCGGGTGTACGTGCCTAGTCATGCGATGCTCTTTTTAGATTATCATGTCAGTTTAAGAGATTCCTACCTTATTTTATCCTTTTCTCCAAAATATTTTATTCACTTCTGAAAATAATTTCTCTTGAAGTATTTTTAAGTCATAAAAAAAATATTCTTCAGGAAACATTTTTCGAGTTTACTTTCTGAAGGAGAGAATCTATGTTAGTTATTTCTATACCACCATCCCACAGTTAGAGAAATACTGTCCCTAATTTTATATAGGTTTTACAAATAGTAAAATTCCACACTTAGTTTTTGAACAATCGAAAAATGTTTCTCAGTGATGGTGTTTTGGGCTAGAATCCCACATTTAGTGTTAAGCATATGCGATAGGGTATAGATTACTATTTTAGTTTTAACGAAAAATAGAGTAAAATTAGAGCGAGAGTACTCCCCTATAGGCGATTTCCATGAGCTGATGAGTGAGACTCTTGATGCTCACGAAGTTTGATGTCAAATTTTTTTTTTGCAGCATCTCTATTGAAGTTTGCTAAGGCAAGAGGGTCATGAAAACAGACGTGGAACACTTCTTCGTATAATTCTTGAGATTTGTCTGGCAAATGTCAACACGTTGGATATACTTTTACAAAATCTTCATTTTGTAGTGTTCACCATCCCAGGGTGCAAATGTCTCAATTTCTAAAAACATATGATCAAAATTTCCTCGGATAAGCAAAGTGGTGAAAAGCTTGTTCCTATATTCAAGTGTGAAAGATAGTCAAAGACTTCATTACTTCTTAAAATTTAACTACTATCCTAGGATATGATAGGCACGGGTTACGTCCCTAGAAACGCTCTATTAAAGTTGAGAGCTCGACTTTATATTCCTCTATTTAGGTCGAGTGAAATTCATCCCTTGGGCGGATGATGAAAGTATTGTAAGCCCTAGGTTGCGATAATGTGTAGTGAGGCGGGTAGATCATGATGAAGTGGCGGACCATGGTAGATATCAAGTACAATTGTTCTATGGTTTCCATGCTGAAGTCGTGGAAGTGTGCTGAAGCAATTCTATAGAGATATTCCAGCCCTTAAGTCATGTAGTCCACTACTTTGGTGATTGGACCATAAGGGTCAATCATGGACGCAGTGTAGGTATGAATCATCTCTCGGTCGGGTGAGCATGTCGCATAGAGTCTGGGAATGTAGGAACTGAATCTTCAGGACTTCGTAGTCCTCATAGTCTGGATCTCTGCTGAATGTGTTGGTGAAGCGGCACTGGTTGCTGATAAGACTCGTTAATGCCGGTCGAATGGGAAGTCAGAGTCCATGAAGAAAATAATTAGTTTACTGAATATCTCTCGATATCCAGCATAGAATGTGGAGTTTTTTCTTCCGGCACTTTCCACATTAGATATCTCACGGAGTCGAGTTGATACGTAAGTGGCAATCTCTCAATAAGACATAATGGAAGTGATAATGAGGTGGTTGCGCCTTCGTTCATCCCAAGTGGTCAATCTTAGCTCGTGGATAATCAACTCTGTGTGGTCATTGAAAGTGGAGTAGATTACCATTATATCCCTGGAATTGTCGAAATTGTCATTGGCTAATGACTCAAGTAGTGATCGGAGATCTTCTATCATCCTTATGTCAGCATAATTATTGGGGCTTCCGGTGACTCTTTCAATGTGTGCCCTGATTAATCCGAGTAGCTCACGCTATTTAGATGTATAAGGACATGCAGAACCCGCGAAGGCATTATATACCTTAAAGTACATCTCTGTAGAATCAATATTCATTCATGGGTTTAATCAGGTTCGTGATAGTCTCGATTAAACACTCCATAGTGTGAACATGGGCGTTGTTAAGGAATCTATTAGGTGGAGGTTCCTATAATGGATCTTCCTTAGGTCCATTGTCTGTAGGAGAAATCTGATCTTTTGTGTTCTCGATCTGCATAATCTCTTAAGCGGGCAGACAGGATTCTAGTAACTGGGTGTGAGATGGTGTGGACCGATCCTCCTCTTATTCTAGTACCATCTCCTCACCTTTTTGTTCCATCTCCTCTTTTGGCTCTTCTAGCTCTTCTTCTTCTGAGTTTTCTTGTTCTTCGGTGTTAGATATGAAAATAGATGACCGGTCCATCATCTCTAGGAATGGCAATGGGGTGGGTTTGAGGCGGGGCAGCCATCCTCCATCCCCGAACCCAATTATGAAAACATGCCCCAAACCCGCCCCGATCACATTAGGGAACGGTACTCCCCCAAACCCGCCCCGTTCCCCATTGAGGTTCTTAATAGGGTGTCCTTTTTGACGTGATGCTTCACCATAGTCGCACCATATCCTATCTATCGTTATGAATTTTACACCATTAGCTATACGGTTTCGAAGTCCCTAGTCAACTTAAAAAATAAATATGATAAACTATCTCTAATATTGAAAATCAATATATATCTATACGTAATATATAATTTGTAACATGTATATATTATATCGGGGCGGGGCGGTGCAGGGATGCTTGTCTCCAGTCACTGCTCCGAATCCGTTAAAAATCCCCGTTAATGCCCCGAAACCCGCTCCGAAACCCATTAAGCTTGCTTCGCCCCACTCCAAAAAGTTCGGGTTTTGGATTTCCCCGTCGGCTTCGGGTTTTTTTGTCGCAACCCCCAAGACGCGTGGCACCGGAAGGTAAGGGTTGTCAAGGGGGCGCCGACCAAATCAAATATCACAACACAAGAGTTACAACAAACGACCTTTATATGAGACGTTTTCAAAAATCATTACATTACAATTTAAAAGTGTGAACATAAAACTTGGAGTTCGCATCCGGATAGTAGAATTACATACTGATATTACAAAGTATAGTACAATGCAATCTAATTCTTTGATTGTTTCAAAATATGCGACTCGAGCTATTGCTTCCAAAGCATCCTACTGCGGCTGGTCACCTGAGAATACATACTAAAAGAGTCAACATAAAGTTGGTGAGTTCATAGGTTTGAAAACAGTTGATATCACATCGTATGGAACGTGCGGAACACAAGATTTCCCGTTTGTATCATCCAACTATGATAGTAATGTATTACAAAAATGTAAAAGAGGTGTATATTGTTGCCATGAGCCCATAGTTCGAGCTTAACTGTGGTGTCGGGTCACAATTAAGTGCCACGATCGTGGTGCCTCCCAGCGAGTGCCTAATCCAACACTCGTAAGAACAAATGATAATGCGTCCGTTTGACCAGTTAGTGCGACTAACCCGGACGGGGGGAGTCAATCCCAAATAGTACTATTCATTAACATTCACGCTATAACGATACTAACAAACTATGTGTGGGGGACTTTCAGGATTAGTTAAATAACTCATGCAACCAATATATCGTGTTTTGTACTTGCGTTCACATAAAAATAGCAGTTGTTAAAAGCAGTTGTATGTATTCTCACCCCTGAGTGGAAATAGTAGAAAAGGGGGCTATGAAACTCACCTGAGATTAGTATGTTATTTAGCAAATAACAAATAGCAAGCAACTGGTGTTTCCAAGAAAAATCTTCTAACGCCCTAGACGTATAAGATTGTGTAAGTAGATGTCTCAAAAGACCATCTATAGTGATTGTATAAGTGGAGGGTTAATGTCCACTTAAGCCAATCATGTAGGTGGAGGGTTAATGCCCACCTATTCGCTAGTAGTTCACTTAACTAGTATGTCCATTCTTGTTTGCTTTATTGAAAACGTGTACGACCCGTTGGTGAAAGTTTGTGAAAACATAATGATGATTAGTGTGGTAAGTGGGCGAAGCCTACGAATGACGGGGGTCCGGGGGCAGTGCCCCTGGTGGCGGGGTCCAAGGGGTGGCAACCCCTGGTGGGGTCCAAGGGGCAAGGCCCCTGGCTGGGGTCGATTTTAGGTAAAAATGTTATGATTTTTGGTCATCAGCGACACAAGGCTTGTGTCGCTAATGTGGTTTTGGCGACACGATTTTAGTGTCGCAGGGTGACAGTTCAAATGTTATAGCGACACAAGGATTGTGTCGCGAATGTGATATAGCGACACAAAGGTTGTGTCGCAAATGTGACGGTTCGAATGATAGAGCGACACAAGGGTTGTGTCGCCAAATGTAACAGTTCAATTATTATAGCGACACAAGGGTTGTGTCGCAAAATGTGACGGTTCAATTATTATAGCGACACAAGGGTTGTGTCGCTATTGGCTATTGAGCTTCTGCAACACAGGGTCAGAAACAGATCAGTTTTGTAGATTTTGTTTCGTAATTCAAATGTTCGAGAAAAAATCTAAGAAAAATATATGTTGTTCCTTAGTATGTTAGGTACTTAAAATATTTTTTACAGAATTTTTAGACAAGTTTAAGTATTTATTAAAATTGTAAGTTTCCACAGAGGACAAAAAGTGGCCAATTAGGAGACATGCAAGGAGATTGAGTTTCTGGGCAAAATTCCTGCACATTTGGGACAAAGTCATCTCTACCACTATTATTTTTAACAAAATTTCTGAAGTTTTGGCGTTGGTTTCAAGTCGTTTGGACATGTAAATCTCGAGTTATGACTAAAACAATAAGGGACAAGTTTTCTGCCTTTTTCCCAGCCCGTCTATATGATTTTGTAAAAATTATTTCGAGTATCAAACGAACTCCAAAAATTATGAGACTAGTGGCAAATGAAAGCTAACTTCTTAAACTTAGTTTTAGCGTTTTTAATCGTTCATTTTGGTTAAGTTTTGAGGGAGATATCACCTCCCAAAGTTGGACAAAGTTTCTGGCCGGAATTCATGTAAATTTCTTGAATGTTTTAAGCTATGAAAACGATTTTTGTGCAATCTTTTGGATATATCCTTGTTAAGTGAGCCTTTTAACATGTATATATATGTATTACAAGTATAATAAACGAGTTAGATGTTCTTACAAGTTTGAGAAATCAATTACAAGTTTTGATGGCGGCTCGTGGTGGTGGAGTGGTGGTTGATGGTGGTGATGAGGTGGTTGATGGTGGTGGGAAGGTGGTAGTTGATGGCACATTTTAGAGAGAGAGGGAGAGTAGAGAGAGTGTAGAGAGAAGGTGGAGAGAAATGGGGTTGTGTGTGTGTGAAAATGGGGGGTTAGGGGGGGTGTTTTGTGGGGTGGGCTTGGGCCTTATTTGGAGTGGCCTCTTGGATCAGCCCATGCCGAGTTGGGCTTGGCCCAAAAGTGTCTCGGGCTCGTAACTCCTTTTCTTGACTTCGTGTTTCGTTCTCCGTTCGTTTAAACGTTAATTTGTGTTTTAAAAAAAAAAAAAAAAAAAAAAGTTGATAATTTACGTTGAGCTTTTGTATATACTTTTAATTTGTAAATAATATTCGGGATAAGTAAGTATTCTTAAAATACTAAATTGAGTTACAAAAGTATATTTCGGGTGTTGCTCGGGTGTCGGGCTCGGTTTGTGCTTTTCCGTCGCGTTTGTTACGTTTTAAACAAAACGTCAAAGTTTTTCGTGTATCATTATTCGAAATAATAATATAAGGTATATAACCACTATTTTAACTATAAAATATGATTACGTTATCGATGAAAAGTTTTCACCAACGTCGTATAAATAGTCGGACCACGTCTGGTTGTTTCGCGAAATTACGAATAATTATTAAGGTGTAATTCAAACAATTACGTAAGTGTATATACACATATATACAAATAGTTGCAAATAATCACAAGTACTTAGCCTAATAAAGAACTAAATACACGAAATTAGAGTTCTAGTTTAAGGTAATCATTACCCTAAAGTGTCGGGTGTCACATTTTTTGCCATCCTTAATCATCTCTGTGTCGAGAGTATCTTCAGGCACATAATTAGAAGTTTCATCATCAGATGTGACCCTCTTAATGGAGATGGTGTACATCTCTGTCTGTTCATCCCAATCACAGTTAGGCTCATCAATCTTAAATGCGATGCTTTCTTCGTGTGATCGAAGAACAAGGATTTAGTTGTAAATGTTGATGATCATTCTTGTTGTGTACATTATTACAAAGTTTGTAGGGTACAAGAATGTATCAACCTTAACCATAACGTTCTCAACTATCTCCTTTGGATACCTGATGGATTGGTAGGCTAGTTGGACAGTCATTTTAGTTGGTTTGAGGTTTTCTAGCTCTAATCTCTTAAATAGAGAGTAGGGCATGAGGTTGATGCTTGCTTCTAAGTCGGCTAAAAGAAGAATAGTACCAGATTGGTAGATGGAACATGTGAGAGTGAAACGTCATGTGTCTCATTGTTTTCAACGCATCGTGTTTCTGAGAAGGGCCAAACATTCGGCGTTAAGAGGGAGCTTGTGGACTTCGGCTTAGTTTATAGGAGTTTCCTAATGTATTTGTTATGACTATGTATTCTGAACATGGTATCGAGGAATTTCTTGTCAATCTTGAAAGATGCAAGTTTTTCGAGGGCGATTCTTGATACGTTGGAAAAGGAAGGCGTACCTCTCTCTTCGGTGCAGGTATAGACTCAGTACTTGTTGTCGATGAATAGCATGTTATTCCTCCACCGGCGGAGGAACTGTATGTTAGCTCGGTGCCACCTTGGAGTCTGTGTATCGAGTTGCCTATCTTCCTCAACACGTGGGTTGTGAACAGTGTTGCTAGGCAAACTACACCTAGGTATAGTGTCTAGGTTTGTGCTAATTGAGTTATTTGAGTATCTAGGCTTTTAAGTAAGGAAAGTTGATTTCTCAGGAAGATATCAGCTTGCTCTTGTCTAGCCGAGGTCTACTGGTTCATTTGTTATTGTCACTAGATGAACTAAGTGAGGGTGTCTTCTAAACTAGCGGCTAGGGTGTTTGGCTTAGCATTTGATTCAACAGATAGGGTATTGTTTGACATAGGCTGATGTAACGTAAAAAGTCATATTTTTATCTACATTGTTTCCCCGATTTCAACCATAATCTTTATGAAAACACTTGATTTAAACAGTTATCTACTTAAAATCATAAAAAGGACCAGTAAACACGACCAAATAACGTACAAAACAAGGCAAAATTCTGAAAGCTCGATTCACCACCCTCTAAACTGCCCTTGAGATATAAAATGAGAAATTATTCTTAAATAGTCTCATAATGTTCCTCAAGTAATTACGAGAACGTGGGCGAAAGAATCGCACAAAACGGACGAGAAACGAAGAAGATACTATCAAACGAAGATACAAGGATGCACAAGCCCGCACATCGCCACACCTAGGTGACCGTATATGGCCATAGGTATACGACCTCTAAAGTGAACGTATACTTCCTCTATAGGCGTATACGGCCTCCCCAGATGGGGGTATGCCTCCATTTGGGGGTATTTTGCCTCCTAATTTGCCTGGTGCATACACCCAATGTTCAAGGGGTACCTATATGGGGTGTTAAGGTTTAGTTCAAAGATTGGATTTTTATACCACACCCCCATATGGGTGGATTGAAGATCGGGGGTATTTTGTGAATGCCTTGGCCCATAAATACCCCATACTATCACCTCCTCAAATCACACCTTCCACCTTCACTTCCACCATCACACACACACTTCTCTCTCTACTTTCTCACTCTAGGTTAGTTTAGTTAGTTTCTACTTAAGTATTTAACTAACACTTAACTAGAATATTAGAGGGGCAATATTGTAATATTTTGGAAGATACTCGGAGTTACGCTTTTGTATTCTTTCACGGTTATTGCAAGCTACACGCTATTTACGGTTCTATCCTTTCTCTCTCTATCTTAATGACAATGTTTATCATGATTGTTATTATGTTAGAAGTAGGAATTTCCATGATTAGTGAGTAGTTATCTTTCGTGTTTGTTGTGATGTAGTTAGCCATAATGTGTTGGGATGTTGTTATTATTAATGGTTTCTTGATTTACTTTTCAACTATGATCTAAAACCTAATTATACTATCGCCTTTCCACCAACCGACGTGGTTAAAACCTTTAGATAAGACGTCGCAAACCTTAATCAAACGGTAATTAATTATCTATGTTAAACTATTGTTTGATTACGACATCATGCAATCATAGGAAAGTACGACGTAGAGTACTATGGTAAAACATAGGAAATATTGTGGAAAAGCCACTATGAACGACATGGTAAAGTACTTGAGCAATGAAACAATTAATTAATAGTTGTTCTCCTTGTTAATAACCCTAGTGTATTTTATAAACATGGTCTGGCTTTGAAGCATTGAAAATACTATCTTAGATCGTAGAATACATCGTTAATTAAAGCTATAAAAATAATATCTCAAGATTGTAGAATACAATGTGAATTAGCTAGGGATCTATTGGTCACTTTCAAGTGAACGGGTTGGCTAATGATATAGTGGGGAACATTTGAGCTTAATACAAACTTAGTTAATGAGTCTAAGGAATTATTATGAAGCAACGAGATACCATAAGTCGGCCGAGTCTCTGGTATAGCAATGGAAACATCACTGGGTGTAGTACAATTGTGGAAGCCCGGAAAAAGTCGTTGGTATATTATTTTGTGGATTAATATTAGTTACATCCTTAGACTCTACAAAACCCTTAAATGAATAGTAATCAGACACCAATCAAGTCTTAAACTTAAATGTTTTGTTTAGATTAGATCCTAATGTGGTGTTAAGAACGATCGGACCGTTAGCGGGCCTATTACTCTATACATGCACCCAGGATCTTTAAGATTCCATAAAGGGTCACTGCCTCCGTATTCGGATAGTGTTGAGAGTCGAACAGTCCCCTCCGATCAAAATCACCATAGCCTAGTTCTCATGTGACATGTTTTTCGAGTAATCAAACGGTAGAGAACTAGTGTTTACACCATAAGGATCTAAGATGAATAAAATACAAATATTTAGACAAAGACGTTTTCATAATTAAAACATCATCCTAACACAAGGCTAATGAAATCACAACAAACACCCTCTAATATCCTGACTATTATCTACTTGAACTATCCCTTATCTTAATTTACTTTTTTACTTAGAATTAGTTAGTTTAATCAAGAAAACCCCAAAATAAATCCAAATCATTTAAAACCCCCTTGCTAAATCAATTCGATCACCTACGACCTCTCTGCTTCAATTCGGTTGGTTTTCAAGAACGACCCTAGGTCATACCTACTACTATAATCCCTTTAGTTGTAGTTGACTTAGGTCCCCAGCTTTTACAAATATTAAAAGACCCACACGAGTGTGCTCCATTCGGTTGTCAGGCAAATTCATTTGGATGACGTCTCCGCGACCGACCATTCGGAGCGCATCATAGGCCCAGTGAGTTGGTTATAGGTAAGTTAGGGCTATTGAAGATATATCGGGTATCTAGGTGGATATCTAGGTGAAAGGGTGGTTTGTTGTTCCTAAGTGGATATTGGATGCCTCTAGATTGGTTTTGTGAGTTTTAGGTGGATCCAGGTGTTGGTTTTATGTGTGAGCTTGAAATTTAGCATAGAGAATTGTACCGTCAAGGTCCTCATACTCAACCTGATATTCCTTTAGAGGATGAGGGGTACAGTTTGGGCAGGCTTGAGCCTAGTGGATATGTTGAGGTTATTTCTTCAATTCTCTGATCTTTTTAGTGAGGGTCTCCATGTGCTCGTTGGAAGATTTGATAGCTTCGGTGTGAGCTTGATTGGAGGCGGAGAGCGGTGCTCAAGATGAATGGTGGTCACCATTGTTCCAGTTGTGATGATGCATTGTCATGTTTTCGATTAGGTTCCAACCTTCGTCGGCAGTGAGGTTCGTAATGTTTCCTTGAGCTGTTGCGTCAATCGTGGTTCGGTGGGTTATTGTAAGACCATTATAGAACGTAAATATCTGAGTTGGACGTTCGAGTTGATGGTTAGGACATTTTTTTTAAGCATTCCCTTGAAACGCTCCTATGCAGTATAAAGTGACTCATCAAAAGACTGTTAGAAGTTTAAGATGTCAATCTTAAGTTTGGTTAGTTTGCATGGAGGAAAGTACTTCGTTATGAACTTAGTTGCAATTTTCGTCCATGAGGTAATAGATTCGGTCTCTAATCCTTTAAACTAGGTTTGTGCATGAAGAGAAAGGGAAAAGGGGAACAGATATAAGCGGATTATATCTTGTACAATCCGGTTTTGCTTATAGGAATTGGATTGGGAGGTGAATTTATCGAGGAGAGTTGAGATCATCTGCATAATATGGTGCTTCAGTTTGAATGACGCTCCTTGAATTTCTAGGTAGAGTATCGGTCCTCCTCGACCTACAATCGAGGGTTTGGTGTTGTCAGCTAGAGTAACGTGCGAGGCCATCGTTGGTTGGTGGAGGGATAATCGTTTTTCTCATCGAATTATACAGATGATTGATTCGGGATTGGGAAATAGATCGATTTGTTCATATCCAAAGGATCCGGTCATTCATTGGAAATGAAAGAATATTTTGGGGTTTTGAGAAGAAAAACTATCCAAAAGGTTTACTAGGGAGAAAGTTCTTCACGATGTTTCTGAATCGTCCAGTTGGTTCCCCGGCAGCAGCGCCAAAAGCTTGCTTGCAAGACCGCCATCGGTTGTCATCTCGGCGAAGCGTCATCGGTTGGGGATTTCGAACGGTGACTGGACGGCTGCGAATCAGTGTGTGTTTTATAATTTATATATTGTTGGGCTCTAAGCTGTCTACTATTGCTTATCCTAAGGGTGAGCAAGTTGTAGGTATAACCTATAGTCATTTTTTAAAAACTAACTGACAATGAAACTGAAGAGTTCTAGACGATTGACTTCTAACTAGTAAGGGGTTTATAACATGCAATGAGGTTTTTTTTTGTATTTATAATATGAAATTAAAGTAATTAAAAGATAATGTAAAATCAAATGATAGGTAAGTGGTGTTTGTTGTGATTTCATTAGCCAGAATGGTCATGTTCAACTCTCAATAGTTCCCAGTTATAGGAATAGTGACCCTTCTTGAAATGTGAACATTTTTGGGTGAATGAATAGAGTAATGGACCCATTCATTGTCTAATCATTCTTAACACCACAATAGTGTTTAGTATAGCAATTAAATAAGACTCGGTATTTTAACTTGCTTTTTATGCATGGCTTTGATAAAATCTTACGGTGATAGACAAAAGTAGAATACTTTATGATTCTTGGTCTTTCTTTTCAGATTGATGAACTAAGTTTGTATTTTAGCACTTTGAAATTCCATTTATGATTTAAACCACTCTTGCTCAAAATATACCAAAGAGTCCCTAAGTTTTTGACAATGTATTATACTCTCAGCATTTCCATATGTTTAAGCATAGACCATTTTTAGAAAATCTATTATGGTTGTTAACAATGAATCTTAACTACTACACAATTGTTTAATTGTTTGAGTGCTTCAGGATGTCATTCATAATGTTTCCGTAATAGCTATGATGTACTCCACTTATAGTTTTTATATAATAACATACTATGTACTTCACGATGATTGCATGGTGTTAAATCAAACCGTAGTTTTAAGTACATTATTTAGATAATTAAGTTAATTATTTGGTAAAGGGAAATAAGATATCGTACATAAAAAGATGACCTTCTACTCGATATTAGTTATGTTACAAGATTGTTAAGTCTATAAAGTGTTGTTATGTTAATTCATTTACAATATATTTTATCCATATAATTTGTTGTCGCTATAATACTTAATATTTTAGATATCAATTTGTACGAATTTTTATTTCACTTACAATATAGTATGTAAACAAAATATGAGAGTGAATTAATTAAAGGTGATAAATATATTTGACAAAAAAACTACTAAAAAATAATTAGAAGTTAACAAATAAACGGTATATTATGTTTAATTTTTAACTCTAAGGGTCTCTTGAGTAATTCAAAAAAAGTTGTTACTCAAGGGTTAAAAACAATAATTCATCAAATAAGAATTGAACTTGTAACCTAATAAAATAAATACAAGGGTAAATTACAGTTCTTGCCCATGTGTTATTCCAGATTCACACATCACATCCTTAGATTTTGATTTTCACAGTCCCTACCCCCATGGTTGCCATTTTCGTAACAAATAAACCCCTCCCTCATTAAATCAAACGAAATGATCGTTAAGTCATGCAAAATGACTAAAATACCCTCATCTTTCACTTCCTAACCATTATTCCTACCCTTCTTCTCCTTGCATTACCAGTCCCCTTGCTTCCCTTAAGACTAAAACTAAAACCTGCAACTCTCCATAGCTAATCTCCATCATTTTCAACACAAAATATCAAATCAAAACATCTAAAATCACAAGCAAAATCACGAGATCAGCAAAACCCACTAAAATTAACCCCCATTTCACCATAACTCAGACTACTGAAATTCAAACCCCAAATTAATCCTAGATTCAAAACCCTAAAATTCAAACCCCAAATTAATCCCACAAAATCAACGAAAAACCACTTGAAATTAATACAAAATATAGGGCAACCTGAGCATCAATTCAGCTCACGTCGTTTATTCCGGCCGGAATATTCCTTAGATGACTCCGCCGTCGGTAACCGTTGTTTCTGATGCAGATCCGGCCATTTTGGTGAGCTGCCTGAGCTTCAATGGCGACACTGAATTTCAGATCCGATACATCCGGTGACGATCGATGTTCATCGGAGCTACCGGATATCTTCGCTGTTGCCGCCGGCATCGACGGCGTACATAAAGTTAGGGTTTCAGGAACTTTAAGCTCCGTCTCTTCTTTTTCTCATTTCTGACCCATCGAGTGGAAGAATATATAAACGGCGGTGGTTGTAGTAGCGATGGTGGATGTGGTGGTCTGTCAAGTGGAAGAATCGGTAGGTTTTTAGAGAGAGAAAATGTGTGTTTGTGTGTATTTTGAGAGAAGACAGAAACAGAGGAAGAAATTTGGGGTGAAATTAGGGTTAAGTCATTGGGGAAGAAGATGAGGTTACAGAGGGTTCAAGAAAGAATGGATGAATGGATATTGTTTGAATGGATGAGGTTATAGAGGGTTTAAAAGTGATATTGTATGGATGAGGTTACAGAGGGTTCAAGAAAGAAAAAGAAATGATAAGTGAAAGATGAGGGTATTTTAGTCATTTTGCATGACTTAACAATCATTTCGTTAGATTTAACAAGGAAGGGTTGATTTGTTACGAAAATGACAACCATGGGGGTTGGGACTGCAAAAATCAAAGTCTACGGATGCGGCGTATAAATCCAAAAAACAAAGGAGCACGAACTGTAATTTACCCTAAATACAACCTAACCAAATATTTTGTACTGTCTAATGCTACACATTATATTATTTACTTAATTTGAGCTTTGAGCATAGCAAAAAAGATAAAAGAAAGTTTAATCACCTTATGACAACATTTTTTAAGTTTTACTATCTAGAAATTTGTTAAATATAAATGATATATTCTAACGTACAACTACTCATTTGCATTATAAAAGGCTTTTAATAGTTACTATAAAATTAAACTAAATAAAACATAATTACTTTATAAATGAAATATACACCTAAGGTATTCATAAAACATAAAAAAGCTAGGGATGTTCAAAAGTATTCGCATTCGAAACTGAAACCTGACTATTTAAATCCGATATGAAAGTATACGAAATTTTGGATATCTAAAAATTCGAATACCCGAAATTTCAGATATCCGAATGTTCGAATTCGGATAGCGATTTTCAAAAATTTTGGATATTTAGGATATCTGAGACCCGAAATATTTTGACTTTTATTTTTTTTTTCTCTTATATGTCGAACGTAGGCCTTCGTATAAGAAAAATAATTGTGTAATATTTTTTTTTGTAGTTATCAATCATTTTAATTGCTCGTTTCAATTTAAAACTTCAAAACTAACAAATTTTCGGATATTCAGATATCCGAATTTCTAATTCAAATTTTTTATAGTAAAATTCGTTATCCGAAACTTCGAATATCCGACTTTGAACACCCCTAATAAAAACATGAGGAGCAAGGAATTAAGCATAAATAGAAATAAATTTCATTAGTTCATATAAAAAACGTAAAGTTCCACGTAAACAAGGTATTGAATATTAACTAAAAATAAACTTAACTAATTAATAGAAAAGACGAAATAAAAAAACTTCAAAATTAACTAAACCTTAACTATATAAACTCGGGAGATCATCATTCAACCATTTCTCTTTTTCCGATCATTTTATCAAGCGATTTCATCATCTTCTCGCAATTCTCTAGCATATTAGGCAATGGATTCACCAAGACTCTCTATATACAAATATTCAATTATATGAATCTTCATATTTCTTTCTTCTTTTTATCATCTTCAAGCATTTCATTCATAAACTCTGTGTATCTTTTTGAATACCCTTTAAAATCAATTATCTGAAATAAAACCTTTGTTAAATGGTGGTCTTGATGAACCAGTAGATTCTTCCATTGTAAATAATAAATGCTTGTTTTGTTTGATGAAAAAGAATGTAATATTTAGTCCAATTTATGTATAGGTCTTAAACCGTTTATATATATATATATATATAGATATATTAAATGTGATGCAATATAATTACTATCTGTTGCAACCACCGTTTATATATATATATATATAGATAGATATATTAAATGTGATAGCAATATAATTACTATATGTTGTAACCACCGAGAATTAAAGTTAAGGCAGTTTTTTGAAAGAACTCCCTTATATATCTAATTATTAAATAGAAAAAAATGTGTCTGAATAATATCCCGTTTTATTATTGTCATATATAAGTTTTTTCACAACATTTTTAATTAGTACTACGAATACTATAGTTGATAATATAAAATATTTAAGTAACAAAAATAAATAATGTAGATAAATGGAACAAACTAAAAGACATTTATATTAAAATTAGTAAATTTGTAACCACTTCATAATCAAACATTACATCATTTCTTATACAAACTTAAAAAGTCTCTTTTTTTATTCATAAATTTCTCGAGTTCTTTAGTTGCTTTCAAAGATTTTCATACTTTATTTTTTTTATTAAGTTTTTGTGTTTATATATTAACATAATTTTGCATGACTTCATTCCTTTGGTCCGGAAGATAGAAAAGATCTATCATAAGAGAAGGAGGGCATGAAGATAAATCATAATATGAAATTTAAGAAGATAATGTCATTCTTGTTTTTATATATTAGTGAAAGGTTTGTAAAACAAAGTTAATGTTTGAATGAGTTTAGAAATGAGAACTTTAGAGTATATATAGTGCTCAACATAATTAAAGGTTCAACTATTAAGTAAATATTAAAAGCATTCATATTTTAAACTAGCAACTAAAATCAACCATTCAAAATGTCGAAAAACCAAAATAATTAAGTATTATGACCGTTTTATTTTGAGATAAAAACACTTGGTTATTTCAGAAATATTTATTTAAAACGGTACACTTTCAAACTGCTTTAACTAAATAAGGCGAATAAAAGAAAATCTCACATTATATTATACAGAAGACGATTTTTCTTACATTATTTTATTACTATAAAAAATTGTCTGATAACCGATTAGAAGTCCACCTTTTTAATCATGCAACAATTGGTTTTTTTCAACCGTCTTTTATGACGCCCTAAACGCTCATTTATATACTAGTATTGAAACTCTCAAGATGCGTGCCGCTTTTTTATCTCTACAACGAAATTAGTGTGGGCCAAAGACTCTTAATTACTTAGTGGGGTATAAAAATATTAACTAACTTGACTTAAGGAAAATAATTAACTTATACTCCATGTTATTGTAACCTCTCTTATATAAAGTCTCTGAAGTATCTCAAAACTAGATATTATATTTCTTAAAGGTTGTTATACTTTTAGAATTTAGTTTAAATAAGAATAATTTTTTTTTTATTAAAATAAAGAAATCAATCTTAATCTTTCATTTCATTAAGATAGTAATATTTTCACATTTTTAAAAATTGAATATCTCACTAATGAATAATTAAAATAAAAATTGCACCATCAAAATTAACTATTTTATTCTCATCAATTAAACATCTTACAAGGTATACTTTCGACGAACTTTTTTTTTTCATTTTCTGGTGGATTTTGAAAACCGTTAACACATGAATTAGTTGATGGTAATACATGTTTTACCGGTTTTCAACTCTACCCAAAAAAAAAAAAATTCGTCGAAAGTATATCATGAGAGATGTCTAATCGTAGCTGATTTTTGTAATGTAATTTTTATAACTTTTTGACTAGCCGTTTTTGAAATATTTAACTTGAAGAGAAAATTGAGTTTTGCCAAATAATTGACTAAAATTCATTTTTTTATTCTCATTAAAATTCTCATCCAACTCAATTGTTTAATAGCTAATAATTATAGTTGTATGGAACTAGGTAGTTAACTTGCTACTCGAGCTTCGCGGGAAGAAAAATAATATTTAAATCTTCTTGATTAATAATTTACTTCAAAAAAATTGATTAAAAATCCCTTTAGCAGCTCATATGACATGATTATTTAATTCTGTGTTTGTGGTCCTTGTGGAAACTAATATGGTATTCAAATAGGAACAAAATATGATTGACATAATTATTGAATACGCATAGGTAAATAAACGTTCATCTTAGTATAATATCGTTACATGCATAACACTATTTGATAAGAAAATATTTGTGGGAAGTGACCAATTCATTTAACAATGCGATATTGCCGATAACATAGATCAATTTTAAGTACCTGAAATGAAGTAAAATGTTTATATCCCTTTAAATTACACCATGTATTATAAAGGTAAGATTTATAGACAACACTTAAAGTTGTCTTTAAGATTAGGTTTTATACATCGAATGTGGTAAGTTTACAATAATTAAATATCAATCTATCAAGACAAATAGTCATTCTTAAAAACAACTTTTGTTATCATTTTCCCAAGATTTGATATTCTTAAAAGAAATTTGAAAAGAAAAACAGAAGACAGTCATGAAGATGTATGTTAATATATAGGGGTAATATAGTACTTTATATTTCGAGAAGTGTGTTTGTTTTAGCTCTAAACTCTAAAGTCTAATTACAAACACTTGCACACACAAAGCTACTAGCCTTTTATATCTAAAAACACGTTTTAATAGCATACCCAACTAATGAAGATTAACTGAAAAGTCAAAATAAGCGTCTCACATTAGTAAATATTATATTTCGTGAATATATCATTGGTTTGTAAAATACTTACAAAGTTAAAATATCAAGGAAAAGTAAAAAAGTAGTTGATATGGTATCATATTCCGGCGCCAGTCACTACGCAAATAGATCACATAGAATAATATATTTTATTTGTAACTTAGAGGTTTATAAACTCGGATATTTTTCGGTTTGAGCAGTTTGAAAGATTGGAAATAATATATATACTTATTAGTTATTACTGTAAAATGTTTTAATTATTTATTTATTTATGTTAGATGAATTCTACTGTATTTAGTGACGGCAATATACACGTATTGTATGGAATAGAACATTTTTAATGATATAACGTTTGAAATTGATATATTATATTTTGTTACTTAATGTCAAAAATATCAACTTACGAAATTAATAAAAACACTTCTGTATAGATAGAAGTGACTGATTTTTAAAATTTATTTATTTTTTTACATATTTAAATGGACGTTAGTGAAAGTTTTAAATATGCGGCACGATGACGTCATCAAATATTTTCAGTGAAATTAAGAATTTTGATTTGAATGAGTTTAAAAATGGTAAGTTTTGCAATATTTTTATTTATATATAAATATAAATATAAATAATGAAATAAAAGTATATTTAACTTTTTTTAACAAAAAAATATATGACAGTATTTATAATATTAGTTTGATAAGTTTTACCTTTTTAATAAGACAAAAACTACAGTTTTGTTACTTATCTAAATACATAAAAGGTAAAAAATTTGGTGATCAGTTTAATCAAGTAATTTAACCCTAACCGGAATCTAATGCCTTATAGATAGATTAGTAAAGAGTAAATTATACAACATGATGTTTTGAAGATAAACGATATGTTCGTAATTTGTAAGGGTGAGTATAGAGCCGTTAGACTAAATATGGACCAAACTGTTCTTATTATTGGGATTAGCCCAAAAGTTAATAATGACAATGACTAATAAAAAAAACCCATTTATATTTTACCTATAAAAATTAAGTTTTAACTTGCACTACCTCTTCTTCATCTTACATCGGGTGTAACCTTGCAGGTTTACAAAGAAAAGAAACAAAAAAAATGTGTTCCCCGATTTTGGTAGAATAAAACACTTTTTTTTTATTTGATTGTTGAACCCATACCGGGCCATCTCCTTCATCTTCCTCTCGTCGCTCGCAGAGCGCTACCACCAAAGACGCACCCCAAAACGGGGTCGCTTCTATGACGTCTCCAAAGATGCTCTGTCTTTCTCAATATAACGAAATCATAGTGGTCTTAAGGAAAATTCATGAACCGAATTATTAAGCACTAAACTTTGGTAAAGTTCCTTATGTACAATAAAGATTTTATGAGCTTGTTCGTATAATATAGTTACTTTTGGGTTTACTTTAATTTTAGAACATCTTTGACGTATGCACTGGTCGGAGTTGGTCTCTGGAGGTTGCAGTCGAAGTTTCAACTAGAGCAAGAGATTATAACTGTAGTTTCTTCTTAAAAAGCTAGTTAATGAAGTTGTTATTTTAAGGGATTTTAGAAGAATAACTTTCATTTATTTTCTCAAACACGCAATTATTTATACGAGTTATGGCTTATTAAAACAAAATATCAAGCCCTGTAGACCGCTTAAATCCATCACAATCCCCTGCCCCAAATACGTCTAAAATATATTTTACACCAACAATGCTTTCATTCTAAACTTGTCTCCGTAACTTATTTACACTCTAATCATATTAACTAATAACTAAAATAATTAATTTTGTAATTACTTGATTACTAGTCTATTGGTAAAACTAAAAACAAATAAAATAGTTTAAAACATAAAAGATATGGTACAAATTTAATACGTCTCAATTAATTTATTTTAATTATAAACTTTTATGAACTAATTTTTAAATTTTATTTATCATCTATAGAATGAGTACATCGTAAAAATTGATCTGGTGGATAGTCTTACATAAAATAAAGTAGCTAACAATTTTGCAAAAAAAATACTTATACATCATTTACGTGCAATTTGATGATTGATTATTATCGAAGATGACACTCAGCCGATTAATTCTTGTCGAAAATTGAATACCTAAAATAACATATATTTTTTCCAAAATCTAGTAAAATTATCTAATGAGAATGTCACTAAAAATTGTAGAGTAATGAATTTACAGTTTATATCTCATCGGTTTTAAACGGTGAAGTTTCGTGGACAAATTGCATTTTTCATTCTCGTTTTTTCAAAACTGGTTCCGTATAAATATTATTTTTCAAAATATGATACATATAAATTTTTTACTTATACATAAGACATATACGTATATATATATTTATGTAAAAACATTGTATACCTCAACATTTGAATCTTTATGCATATGTATTACTCATTCCAATTCATAATATTTAATAATAAAACTTTGAAGTGTATTTCTTTAAAATAGACTGTACTAATTGAAATTGACACTCTTACTGAAAAGAATAAAATGGTGTATGAAGAAAATGGAATTCACAATCTCATTTTTCTAACTAACTTGTATATGTAAAAAAAAAAGTAAGTACACATTTTAAGAAAAGAGAAGTAATAATCCATGCATGCGAGCATAATTGAAGAGGATTATTATAAAGATTCATATTCTGACCTTTCTCGTTTTGCATGTTGGCAAATGTTTTGAAAACCGGCTAAATCTACACGGCACCCTATAATTCTTTTATTGTCTTGATTTAACCACTTAAGAATTTCTTTACATTTAGTAGTTATTCGGGTTTAGAAGTTTTGCTTAAAATTTCAAGACTCTTATCTAACAATTAGTGTGGTTGGATAGCTTTAAAAAAAACACACAAACTAATAATGTAAATAGATTTTTTGACTTTGATTGTTCAAGTTATACCACTTCAATATATACACAAATTATGCAAAATTTATAGATTTCATTTTATATTGAAGTTTAAATTCTTTTAAAAAACTCTCGTCGCAAAACGCAAATTAAAAAGTATTTATGATTATATATATAACAAGTTATAATGTGAAAAGAATTATAAATTTAAGTTATAATAATAAATACATTACATAAATAAATTATTATTTAATGATAATGATGAATTGATGGTGATAAAGTTACTATAGACCATAAAAATGATGGTGACGACAGTTTTGGTGTTGTAAATGTGGTCCAAATAACATCACCCCTGTGACGACAGTTTTGATATTGTAAATTTGGTCCAAATAACATCACCCCACCAATATGTTTGATAATCATTGAAGATGACACAAAATAATAATCATTGGAGATATTTTTTTTTATTTTTTTTATTTGTTTTATCTTGTATTATGTTTATTTTATCGTAATAAAAAAAAGTGATAATAAATATTATAATGATTATTGTAGAAATTCACATGTTACCAAAGGATATTTGCCTTAGCGGTAAATCGATCAATCAATTTAGTAATAATAGGTTCAAACTTCACTAAAGATAATATATACATTTGGGTGGGGATTAATAGGGAAGCAAAAGATTTAGGGAAGGAGGGAAGCAAATCTCAATTATTGATTTCATTATAAATGAATTTTAAAAATTACAAAAAATTTCAAAATTTAACATTTATCACCAATGAAAGTTAAAAACGTTTTTAATAAAAAAAATCAAGGCTAAGATTTACTTCCCTCCTTCCTCAAATTTTGAAGCTTCCCTATGAATCCTTTCCCTACATTTATATATATAATAGTATTTTTGAATCAAAATCTTAAAAATTCTTAGTAATTCACTATTTTATTCTCTCTTTGTTTAATATATTATAATCAAATGATCAATATAATATTTAAAACTTAAATCAAAGCAATTAATTATTATATTTAATGTATCATAATTAATTTTGGTTTTAAAATTATGTAATACTGCAAATATTTGATTTTTACATAACTAACGTAATAAATTTATGAATATTGAAATGTCAATTACAATTATTTTAATAGAAATATAATACTATTTACAGAGTATAACCATCTTTATATAATTTATAAGAAGTTAAAAGCTTATTTAAACTTTTAGTAAAGAGATACTATAAATTTATTTACTACCATTTTAAGTATGTTATTTAACAGTTAAACAATAGAAATTAATTGCATTCAAGTATTATAAAAGTTAATCAATTTATGTCACCAAATAATAATGAAGTTTTATGGGTGTTCATTCAAAGTCACTCATACTTTTTTTCTCTTGATTCAATCACTCAACTTTTATTTATGTCACCAAATAATAATGAAGTTTCATAAGTGTTCACTTAAAGTCACTCATACTTTTATTCTCTTGATTTAATCACTCAACTTTTATTGAGTATTCTATATTGTGAACTTAACTTAATTTTCTGAAATGAATTTCTTCTAAATAAAAAGGTTGACATTAATTTTTTTTAAAATAAAAAGATTGACATGAAATTGTATTTATTTTATAGGAGTTATGTCACTAAATAATAACTAAGTTTCACAAGTGTTCACTTAAATTCACTCATATTTATATTATTTTGAAATAACCACTTAAGTTTTATAAAGTGTTCGATTCTTATCATAGTAGTCTAATTTTGGATATTACCAATTGTTATATGGCTGACATGAAAATCTACTTAAATAATAATGCTAACATGTAAACTATTTTTTATTTAATTGTGATAACCTGGTTACATCTCTATGCAACCAGCTTCATGCATTGATGGTTCATACTTTTTTCAAGTTTAATTAGTTTTTTAATTATAAAATATTAACGAATAGTTAGAGAGCAAATAAATTATCGCTTTCATGCGATGGCTACTTTTTTGTAAGAATAAAATGTGT
This sequence comes from Logfia minima, assembly GCA_963921325.1. Taxonomy (NCBI): domain Eukaryota; kingdom Viridiplantae; phylum Streptophyta; class Magnoliopsida; order Asterales; family Asteraceae; genus Logfia; species Logfia minima. The sequence continues at coordinate 10,046,123 of OY992771.1, read as the reverse complement.
TACATTATCAAATTGAAGTGTATGACATAACAAATTACACTAGCGACTAATTAACAAGATCGGATCATAAATTTTTATGTCAGTATTTTTACATAAATATATTATCCGTGCCAGCATTTTTATATAAATAAATCTCCATTCAACGATGTAAAAATTGGTAATTTGCAAAGTTTGCCTAATTCTATAGTATTTGAACATCATGTAAGACTTGAGTGGTTAAATCAAGATAATAGAAATATGAGTGACTTTAGTTAAACACTTGTTAAACTTGGTTATTATTTGGTGATTATATTTGAACATTATATAAAACTTGAGTGGTTAAATCAAGACAATAAAAGTATAAGTGACTTTAATTGAACACTTGTGAAACTTGATTATTATTCGGGGATTTTAACCCTTTAAGTTACTATTCTACCATCATAGTTAGTAGAATATCTAATACACATAGTACAAACATTTGAAGCAATGATTTATTATTTATTTATTTTTGTAAATATCATTTTACTTAATTATCAAAGTTAATAGCTCGATTAAAAAATTTATAACTCTATCATTTTATAAACTTTCAATTATTATAATTTGAGGTTTCAATTCGAGTAGAGTCAAGTTAGCGGATTTGATATTTCAGGTTTAAAGTTCAACACCTAAACTCAAGATGATTTTATAAACGAGTTGACAGATCAAAAGTAGTCAATCTGAACACGATTCACATAACTTGTTTAGGTAAAGGAAAAACAAGTTGATGGGTTAGATCTTTTTATTGACCCAAACCTTAAGTCACATCAGACCCAACAAACTATTTATCTTTGTGGTCGGATTTCTGTATTTGCCATGTATATTGACTACTAAGTTAAAAGACAAATAGGGTATCAAACTTTGCTCAAATATTCACTTTCATGAACAATTTTTTTTCCGTTACAATTGCATGAACGTAGTATATGAATTGTTTGTTAAGATAATTAATCATATAAATGTATTCATTTACATGAATTTAGTAACTAGTGACCGGATGGTATCAGATTATTCTGTCCGTCCACGTGAGATACACATAAGCTCCACGTGATCATCCAGTCAAATCTACGTAGACGCCATGTTTTCCAAATTGTCCATGTCATTAAGAATTCTATCTCTTGTTTTGTATCTTCATCATTAAATTTTTTTTTGCTTGTTTTTCCAATAGTATTTCTAATTTCTAATCTACAACTGAAAAGCTTTTTTCTTTGTTCCTCGGGTCACCCAGCTACCTACCAACCACCCTTTTATTCTTCTTCTAATTATTTGGCAGCATCTACACCCATAAGCAACAAACAAAAGACACTAAAATAAAAGAGATTCAAAGACAAAGGATTTATAATGCCTTTTTAAACCATAGAAAAAGTTATAATTGTTCATAGTAGGTTGTACAACAAAGTTATAATTTCATTACCGTCAAACTAAGTCATACATAAAACTCAATAATGCATTCAACACAACCATCGACTACCACTTGCCCTTCCAATCTTTGACGACCTGACATCATTTTCGATCATTTAGTGTCGCTGACCGGAATTCATCTCCAACTTCGCCTCATTCTAAAAGTAGATATGAAAAAAACTTAACATATATGTAGATCCCGAAAACTGTACACGGTGGTGGTGTCCAAATCTGAAAGAATAGACAGTGGGTGGCGCCGGATCTGGACGGCAGTGACGATTCCGGTGGCATTGTCAAGATTTGAAAGAATAGACGGTGGGGTAGCGATTCAGTTGGTCAGGCCAGTCGATGGTGGTAACGAGATTTGGTCAATGGTGTTAAGATGATGGTGGTGGATATGATGGGTGTCGGTGGTCGTGTGTAGGTTAATGGTGGCGGTGGTGGGTATTCAGAGAGAGAAAGGAAGGAGAGAATCATTTGAAGAGAGCGAAAGACAATGAAAATATACGTTAAGAAACTCAGGCTACATCAGAAATTTACCGGTGAAACTGGATAAGCTAGAATTTTTAAAAGGTTTTGTAAGTACGTTTATGCAATTATAACGGAAAAAAGATAATTTATGAAAGTGAATATTTGCGTAAAGTTTTATACCTTATAAATCTATTAACCCTTGACTACCAAAAGGTTATCGAATGACATGTATATGAACAATCTTTCATTATCTATAACTACCAAAATTAAACTCGTAATTTAATTAAGCGAAATTAGAAAATATACCTTTTTTTAGTTATAAAAACATTTGCACAAAAAAAATATGCATATCAATTTTGCCCCTCTCGTTCGCAAATCGCAATTGCGAGTCGCGGGCTTCGCGATTTGCGATACCAAGCATGGGAGACCATCACGTTGAATGTGGCCAGGAGTTTGGATTGCAAGATGCAAATCGCAAGCTGTTGGGTCGTGTCTGGGTAAGTGGCTCCATGTCCAGGTACGTGTAAGATTTTGGGTCCTATGTCCAAGTACATGTAAGATTTTGGATAAAATACCTTATCTTTTAACTGTTCTGAATAAGATTTTACGGAATTTCTAAGATTATTAAAATATAAAGATAAGATAATCGTCAGCTTGTTTCACAAATTCTGAAATAAATACTTCTACTTTTTGTACTATGAAAACTCAATAAATCACTTTACAAAATGGTTCACACCGATCATTTTTGGCATTTTCGATCTCCAAATGAAAAACCAAAAAATGATGAATTATATGCAACAGTTCCCGAGTTATTTAGTATCGTGCTTCCTTACGGTGGTTATTTTCAGGGCACAAGAAGAATGTACGTTCAAAGTTTATTAATGTTTATTGACTGCATAGCTATTGATTAATTTTCAAAAAAGCTCATGGATTACGCTTTGGAAGAGTTAGGTTATTGGGCTCCAATTGGAGGAGGGGGGGGGGTGGTGTTGCTACTTTATAAAGTATGATAAAGACCTGTATACTGGGTTATAATTGATAACATATGATGTCGAAGAACTGAAGCAGATTCTACCTATGCAAAAATAGATAGAGAAATTGATGTGTACGTTACACGCAAATGTTTGACCCATTCGTCAAATTATGAAACAATGATATTGTTACCCATTTTTAAGATTATGACCGGCTCTTCTAGTGCAAGACGGTTGTTCGATTAGTTAGTGAACTATTATAGTTTGTATTTATTTTTCGATCAATTGGATAATTGTCAAACTATGTATTTCAGTTACTGTGTTGCATTGTTTATATAATGTTTTAACTCCTATGTAATGAAAATCTTTTAGTGTTTGTCAAATGAAAAAAGGTTATCATCAAGGAAAGTTCAAATAAATCACAGAACATGGATAACATTGTTAAGTAATACATAACCATCACATAACATATATGGAGATCATTTCAATAAATTCATGACTCAAATGAACACTTGAAAACTCCTGACTATGCTAAGTCGTTGATTCTTCGACCTTTACCTTTGATTTGGATCTTGATTTGGTAGTTGATCGGCTTTGCTTGTCTGTATATCATAAGGAGCCATACAAGCAGATCGCCTATGACTTATATCCTTGCAACAACTACACTGTTGTTTGGGTGATGTTTTTCCTCTCCTTTGGAAGGAATACGAGCACGACCATGTGGACGTCCAAATTGCCTCTTCACAAGGATTGGTGGTAACACATTTTAAAGGATGAACCATTGGGTTTATAAGCTCTGTGTAGGCTACTCTATATGTTTCCGATGTGTAGGCTACTACTGCGAGTCTCCTTACAAGCGTGCTCATCGCATTAAAGGACTATGCAATGTTACTTGTGAGGTAAGCATATCGTGTACTTGTAGCATGATGCCTTGACCATTTTTCAACTCCAACATCGCTAAGAACCTTGGGCGAGGCTTGTAAACGTCTAGAAATAACACCAAAATGGTGATCAATATTTGACTTACGGTACGCCTTACACATTTTCCAATAATGTCATTCATAGTGCTTCACTTTGGAAGATTTACTTCTCAAATTCATTTGCCTAAGTAGATCCTGAGCACTACTTGGTGAGATGAACTAGGCTTAAGGAGGTGGAGTAGGCCCATGGTTTACTTGTTGCGTATAAATAGGTGGTGGTACATAGTGCAAGGGAGTGCTCTACACGGAGAGTCCATAACTCAATCCTTGGCAAGCACCAAAATCCAATCTAGTTGGATTAACCCTTGCGTTGAAAGGTGTCGAAACCGCAACAGTAGGAGCTGGGTTGATAATCGGTGTGTTCTACAACACTAGTGGCGTAACGCCTAAGTGCATCGGCTAAGAAGCGACAACTTGGATATTCTGAGAAGAAGCCACTACAATGAAGTTGTAACCATTTTACCTTTTTAGGAAAAAGTATCACAGTGTACAGAATGGCGGTATATTGATGATCACTAGTGAAAATTAACAGAAAATGATAAAATCATAGTTCTATTAGTAAGTTAATCAACGAATGGCGCCATTTGATTAAGCATATTTCGTCTTGAGTGCAAAGTAATAGGAGTTTATAGGTGATTAATCCTTGACACTCCGATAAACGTGCAAACCTAGTTCGAGATTAACTCAATCGAGGGTGGCCAAGGGATTAATCCTCAAAATCACAGTGAGGTAAGTTTAAGTGTATGGGGTGCTTGAATTGAATGAGGGCAACTACTAGTATTTATAGCGTCTTTGGTTATGTCTTTAATCCAATTTAGGTTACCTTCTCGGACCTTCACCAGAATGACTGGTTCCGCCGTTGGTTAATTGTGATGCGATATTTGACGGCTCTAAACGGATTCTACTTATGGGAAAAGGACCGTAATGTCAATTAATGTGAGCTCGTTCTGGAAAGTAATATCCGAAGTCCGAAACCCGTCATAATGTGGTGACGGGTTCAACTTGGTTCAAATATATTATTTGAGTAGATTTATATAAACATGATATTATGCACATTATTAATTACAATCACCAAAGTACGACCAATACCCGCTTCTTGCATCACCAAGAAATAAGTGAGTCAAAAGTGCCAACGAGGATTGTTAACCTGATTAGTCACATATGACACTCAAAATTTAACAGGGAAAGCGTTGCAAATTGACTACCAAAATGAGGTTCTAACGGCTATGGACAATCTTTCTGGCCATAAATGATACGTAGTATTATTGCAATGGACTATCTTTGACTTTAATTATTACATACAAAAACCTGGTTTGTATAAATAGCCATGTATATGTTAAACAAATGCACCAGCTTGAATTTCTATATATAACAAAAAATGTTTCACTCTTTGAACTTGTCTGTCTTTTATGTTCTTTCATCGCTAATCATATTGATCTCACTCCCAATAATTTATCTTTCTTCTTTTTCAAAAAGGCACAAAAACGTACCACCATCACCGTGGAAGCTTCCAATTATAGGAAACATTCACCAACTTGGCACAAGCTACCATCGATCCTTATGGCAATTGGCTAAAAAACACGGTCCAGTTATGCTTTTGCACCTAGGAAGCACACCGGTCCTAATAGCCTCCTCTGTGGACGCAACTAGAGAAATTATGAAAACTCACGAATTCGCCTTCTTAAATAGAGGCGAAGTAGGCATTTTGAAGAAACTGACGTACGATGGAAAGGATTTAGCACTTGCTGATTATGGAGAGTCGTGGAGACAGCTCAAAAGCCTTGTTGTCGTCCATCTTCTTAGTAACAAAAGAGTCCAATCGTTTCAAAATGTTAGAAACGAGGAGATAGCACTTATGATGGACACAATTGGAGAAACTTGTGGTTCGGTTCTTGATTTCACAGAGTTGTTCCTATCGGTAGTAAATGGTGTTCTATGTAGAGTAACTTTTGGCACAAAATATAGTGATGAAAGCTTCCTTGGAATGGTTGAAGAGTTTAAGAAACTAGTAGTTATTCTTAGTGCTGGGCAGTATATACCATGGTTATCGTGGGTGGATCGCTTAAGAGGCTTGAATGTTAGAACCGAGAAAGTTGCCAAAAATTTTGACAACTTTCTTGAAGGTGTGATAGAAGAACGCTTGTGTAGAAATATAGAGGAGTCTAATCATGTCAAGACCAATATGGTTGAACAAGAGAAATATTTTATCGACATATTGCTTGAACAACAAAAAGAAGGCGTAAACAACTTTCACATTGATAGAGATACGATTAAAGCTGTCATCTTGGTAATTTTATCTTAGCTTGGACTTCATTTGAACTTTCTTTTTTCAATATTACATGTTTGTGTCTTTTTTAACAAACTTTACTTTTACTACTGTTTATTATTTTATTATTATATTATCTGCAGGACATGTTTGCTGGTGCAGCGGATACAACCTTCACAGCTTTAGAATGGGCGTTAAGTGAGCTTATAAGGAACCCGCGGGTGATGAAGAAATTACAAAAAGAGGTGAACTCAGTAGGCCAAGGCAAACCAAAAATCACCGAGGAAGACATAGGAAAACTTGATTACATAAAAGCCGTATTCAAGGAAACTATGCGCCTGCATGCCCCTGCATCACTAATTATTAGAGCATCATCACAAGATGTCAAAGTGATGGGATACGATATTGAAGCCAAAACACGAGTATTTATTAACTTATGGGCACTAGGACAAGATCCTGCAGTATGGGAGGAACCAGAGAAGTTCATGCCTGAGAGATTTTTGAACAGTCCATTTGATTATAAAGGAAACCATTACGAATACATCCCTTTTGGGGGTGGAAGGAGAGGGTGCCCCGGTATTCATTTTGCGAACACTCTAATGGAGGTTGTCCTAGCGAACGTAATATATAAATTTGATCTTGCGCTACCTAACGGGGAGAAGGGAGAAAATTTGGAGATGAGTGAAGGGAACGCGCTTACAGTCCATCGGAAGAACCATTTACTTCTTGTTGCTAGTCCGCGTTCTGAAAAATAGCTAAATTCAAATTTTGGCTACCATGCATGTATTAATTAATCGTATAAGCTTTGTATTAAGTGTGAACTAAAATAATTACCAAGGTGGTATAGTGATAATGAGTCAGGTCTCAGGTTCGTATTTCGGTTAGGTTGCGTACGTCCGAGTCAAAAAAAGACTCGCCCTCCGTCCCCGTGATAACTTGAACAGGGAAAACTCTTCGGTTTACATATTTAAGTGTGAAATAAGATTTCGTTAGTATTGTATTGTATGTGTTGTTTGTTGTTGACATTTATCTTCATAACGTACACCACGCTAGCTCCAGGAGCTTTTGTTGCAACCATAGATATCTTTCATGAACACAAGATTATATATAGAAAGTATATGTGACAGAAGGTATATGGGATAGATTAGAGGTATACGTCAATCCACATTTGACTTAGGGGTTGTAATTACATGTCCCATTAGTTATTTACATATATATATTCTCTGCTGTCTGACTCAAATAAATCATTGTGAACAATAATATAAGTGCTTACTTTCTGGAAATGTAATTAACTTTATAAAATTTTCCAGTGTGTATCGTCTTTTTTTATCTTTATTAAATGCAATTAACTCCTAAAAACGCATGATTAGTGTTTTGTACCGGATGTAACCCGTAATAATTTATTTTTAGCCGATTATCACATTTTTTCGGTCATTATCTCCGGCAATATAAAGTTTCCAGTGACAAGACTAATTTGTGCACAGTTGAATTGGATCGATGCAATTTGAATATTAAATTTTAGTGATCACCCTTGTTAAACTTTTTAAATTATTCTTTAGAGTAGTAGACAAAAGTTCATTAAAGTACACATTATTTGGAAAGTATGGGAGTATGCATAATAACCTTTGGATCTACCTAATCAATGGTCAAGATCAATACATTAAATTTTTTTAAACATAGTTAACTTTATAACTGAAATTGGGCGGAGGGGTATTATTGTAATTTACAATATTGGTTCAAACAAAAAACAAATGCTCACAAAATATTCCTCCACTCTCTGTATGCTCAAAAACCCTAACAACAAAGCTTCCCAAATCTTCAATTAATGCTCCAAATCTTCGAAACTTGCTCTAAATCTTCGTTTTCTTCCATCACAAGTGCTCGAATCTTCATTCTCTCGGTGGAATTTTGCCTCTCTTTCGGTGAAACCTTAGCGCTAATTAAAACCCAAAATACTACACATTTGGCTTTGATTCTTTGTAGAAATGGATATCCGTGAAGAACTCGCATAAGCATCATCTTTAGACTGGTTCCACTTAATTCCGTTCCGATTGGTAAGTTTTTTGGAATTTTTGTTTATTTTATTTCTGATGGAACTTTAGTAAGAATGTGACTGAACTTGCTATTTAAATTATAATATAGGTTATAATGACTCTAGTGTTTCAGCATCTCTTGAAGGTTTGTTTTATCACATATGTGTTTTTAACTTCTTATTTGTTGATTTGCTATTGCATGTTGAACATTTTCTTTTTTAGTTTTTTGTTCTTGACAATGATGCATCGCCTATTGTTCCTAACAATTCTTCCAAACAAAGGCTAATAAAGATACCAGCTGCTATGTTTTCTTCTTCATCTGTTGTTGGTGAAAACTTCAACATAAAATCCATGAAGAGAAAACTAGTAGTCAATGAAGAAGATGATACTCCTTTAAAGAATTTAAGGACTATGAAAAAGAAGTTGTTGCTGAAGGATGATAACAAAAAAGATGGGTGTCAGAGGATCTTTTGGTTGAAAAAAAGTTTACATCTGTTGACGATACAGTTGTTAAAAAATCGAGGGCCATAAAGCTAGTAATCTGAAGAAAGGTGTACGCCTAAATTTGAAATTGCTTCGGGTTAAGACTACACCATAGCCTTTGTATAATTCTACCCATAAACTAAGCATTGGACAACAAGAATGATTTGTTCATATGGGTTTTGGTAGTTTTATCTGAATGCCAATTGATGGTTTGCTAGTTAAGTTAGCCTTTTATGTGGTTGAAAAATTTAACCCCAAATCCATGGAAATAAAATTTGAAGATGTTATTATACTGGTCACTGCATAATCGTGTCATAATATTTTTAGTATTCTGAAAGGTGATGTTGGTGCATCTTGTGTGACAACAGTTTCTAGTTTGTAATTAGTCTTATTAGTTAATCATTGTAATAATTAACTTTAGTTTTGTATGTGTATTTTGTAGGTTCGTACGAACTTAGATGTAGGTATGAACTTAGGAAGCCCTACGAACTTAGGTAAGTTCGTATGGGCCTTTGAAGTTGCCTAAGTTCGTACGAACTTAGGTAATTATAAATACACAAGTCCGGAAATATTGTACTTGTGAGTTAAGAATTGAGTTTTCAGTATCAAGTTCGTATAATCTACTGTATTTGTGTCTTAAGTTGAATGTAATACTTGTTTATGTTCAATAAAGCTTGATTTGTGATAATAACCTATTTGTAGTTACTTGTTTGTTAACGTTTTGTTTATTAGAGGATTCTGCATACTAATATACTTGATTACCTCGTGAATATAGATCACCAGGGGTCCTACAAGTGGTATCAGAGCCCAGATTTGGAGGAGAGCTCAGAGCAAGAGACTGAGTTAGAGGTACCTGCTTCAGAGACAAGGGTTGTACGGCTGGAGTCAACTGAAAACATGAATTCAAAGGACTTCATAGCTTATATGGCCAACTTGGATGCTGAGAAGCATAAGGTATTACTTAACTTAGATTCTGTTGTAAATGCATGTGTTTTATGTACTAACTTTGAGGAACAAGCTGAGAAATTAGTAGAATCATTTAACTTGATGACAGCTCAACTTAATACTTTAAAAGAAGAAAACATTGTTTAAAAACAAAGAAACTCTGAGCTAACTAGTAGAGTCAAATAATTGATTTAGCTCGTGAACACGTGTCAGACTTAACTAGACAATCTTCTGAAAAGGAAAAGGAGTTGGTAGATGCGAAGGTTAGGATTGCAGATCTTAATAGAAAACTTGAACTAAGAAGATTTTCGATTGAAACTTTAGATAATCTGTTAATCGTTCAAAAACAGCCCAGAGATTACCGTGGAATGGGATACACTGAAATCCCTCCACCATTTAATCATAATTACATTTTCATATTTGATGAATATGAGCTGTCCAATGTAAATGACTCTACTAATCCATCAGCAGTCCCTGAGTTGATACATTTTGTCAAACCAGACAGAGCTGAGATAATTTATGAAACAGAGTCACAGTTAACTGAGACTTCCACGACACCTACACCAATTCCTAAAAAGAAAGTAACTTTTGAAATTGATGGTGTAATGGAAGTAAAATCAGTTAATGAGGAGTCTAATGAAAAGGTTGAATTTGTTACACTTAAACCTGAACATGATAATATTAAAAAGGATGAGGGGTATGTAGCAAGTATGTGTCAAAATAAAGGTAAAGGTGGTAGATCGTCACAGGTGAAGAAAGACCAATCACCTGTTAAATCTAGTTCGTCTCAGGCAAAGATAGTTCTGACACCTGAGATAACTGGTGTTAATAAAAGGATGGCAAACATTTTCAACGAAGAAATTAAAATGAATATTAAGGAAAATGTTGTTAATTCGGGTAGAAATGGGTTGGGTTTTAGGAAGACTCCTAATTTTCAAAGATCTTAACCACTGTTTAAACTAGTGCAATTTTCGACAAGCGATAGTTCAAGGAGCACTACTCCTGTTACAGGAAGCTCCTCTCAACAATCTATTAGGTCGAAAACTCCACAACGTTTTCAAACCCCAAATAATCGTTTTTCTAACCAAAATAGTAATAATAGGAATTATCATAATTCAAATTATAACTATCCATCTAGAGTTTGGTCTACATCTAACCCAAGGCCAGTCAATCCGAGACTTTTCCAAAAGTCTCATAAGCGAAGGCCTAGTGGTAGCTCCTCTAATTCTTTGATATATGAGACTCTTAATGAAGAGTTGATAACGTATGTTGATTTGATTGATAACTGTAATTATACAAATGATCAAAAGGTTACTTATTGTGAGTACAAGTAATAACTATTTACTTCTATTACATACAATTAAGAACAAACATTTAATTCTACATTTTAGGCACTACATTAGGTTAACAGATTTCGAATTCATGTATTTAAAAATATTGTTTTAATTTGCAAAAAAAGCAGTTAAGAACACTAACAAGTCCAAACTTCATCTCCAAAAATAGATAATCTGTGAAAGACAATGTTCAGAATGAGACCACATTGACAATGTATTAATTTATGTCAAGTTGTAAAGAAGAATGATTAAAAAAACATGTACTAGTTTCATTTCTATTATGTTGATATATGGATCCACAAATTCATATTACTTCAGAAGATCACAAGCACTCAAGAGATGAACGAGAAAGCAATAAAATGTTTTTATGAAGAGGGAAGAGCGACCAGCCATGGAAGCAACTTGTCATGGACCAAATTTGGTCTATCATCATGAGGACAATGTCCAACACCTGGTAGAACAGAAAGGCTAATATTCGGAGCTTGAGATGGTAATGATGAGAAGTATTTACCAACCGGGCCATCAAGAGGCGTAAACGGGTCCTCATCCCCCCAAAGGATTAAGACCGGTATTTTAATTTTTGGCATCAGTTGCACCGGGTTGGGCCCTGGCGGCCCAGTCACAATGGACACAAAAGCATCTAGTGCCCCTTCATCAAGTGCTGGTTCCCTAATTATCTGTTTTAAAATTAACAGTTTTATCATACATTCAACAAAGAAAATAACAAAAAATATAACAAAAACTAAATTAAAATATATAATAAATAGACGATACCTGTACGAGATCTTCATCGACTGAGTCCTTATTTCCATAAACCGATAATAAGATGTTCCTAAGACTTTCTCTGCACAATTTGCATAACAAGAGAAGTTTATTGGAGTACAAGTCCTGAAACTCAAATCTCTAATATATGTAATGAACAAAAGAGAACCTTTGTCTGGCCCGTTCAAAGATAAATGAAGCGATCTTGTTTTGCTTCAACAAGAAATCAATTAACAATAACAAAGGGAATACAAGCTTAATTCGCCAATCATCAACAATTGCCTTATTGTTCATGCCACCAGCACAGTTTAACAGCACAAGCCCTTGAACTAGTGTGTTCTTATAAGTACCTAATCAAAGAAATGAGATCATAGTGACGAAGAAACATCAGTCGAAAGAGAACCCTATATAAACCACATGTAACACAGAAATTAAAAGTGGTTTATTGTTTCAAAAGGTATGGAACCTTAGACATTTTACTATTGTGTGTGTCCACCTTTGAAATTTCCTAATGTATGTATTCAAGTTTTGAAAACCTATATTTGTATAAAAGACGTTTCTTTTTCTCTTTTCTTTTTTTTTTTTGTGTAATTTCTATACCTACATAGTAATTTAAATGCATACAGTACACAGTTTTAAAACTTGAATACATACAAGAGGAAATTTCAAAGTTTGACACACAAAATAGTAAAACGTGTAAAGTTACGTGCACTTTGAAAGAGTAAACCCAATAAAAGAAGCACATAAAACAAACCTGCAGCAGCAATAACACAAGCAAGACTTCCAACAGAGTTCCCAACTAGCACTGTAGGCCTCTGTACAATCTCATCCAAGAAATCCAATATCAACTGTCACAATTAAACGGTACACAAAAATTCATTCGTTATATTATAAAAGCAAGTTTGAACATGCATATAACTATTTTTTAAACTGCACCTAATCATGATTATACCTCTGACCATGCTTCCATGGTGTATGGGAAACCGATAGGCTTATCGGAAGCACCAAAACCGATAAGATCAATGGCATACACTGTATTAGTCTGAGCCAACGTAGGAATGTTCCTGATAAATGCCCAAATTCAAAAAAAGTTCGACAGTACAATTCAAATTATTTTCATCCAACACGATCAATTAAAAAGAAGCACTCGCATCAAATTTCATATAAATGGGCAAATTGACAAAAAAAGGCAACATTAAATCTTGAGTTTGTCAGTTTGAGCTGTACACTAATATCTCATGAAAACGAGAGTTAAATTCAATTATTTGCGAAAGGATCTGACTTCAAGTTCAAAAATTTTTGACAAATTTGGACAAAAAAATGAACTTTATTTGTGTCCTCAATTTGTAAGGAATTGAACTTTCACTACTTACCGGTCAAAAACTAAACCTCCTTTCCAATTCACCATATTTATTTAATTAAATGTGAAAAACAAGAAAAGGGGTCAAATTAAATACCTGCGCCAATGAGCAACAGAGGCACCAAAACCGTGAACCAGAAGTAATGGAGGTTTGTTTGCATTATTACCATTTTGCCCTTGATATTTCAAGTAATTAACAGTATATCCTCTCCAATCCCATTTACTGCATATTTCTTTTATTTCATTAACTTCTAATGGCAACAATTCTTGGTCTGTTACGTTACTCTCGGTAATTGAGGTCTTACAAGCAGATGATGTTTTTCTTTTATTGAGAATGATAGAGGTTAGTCCCCTCCGGCGGCTGTTAAGCGTAGGGTGTTGTGGGACGAGGATTAGTGGTGGTTGTTGGTAGTTGTGATGGAGGATAACGGTTGCTTTTACCGCCACCACTTCCACTCCCACTGCCATTTTTTATTTTTATTTTAATCTCCGGATATTTTTGTCTATTATAATTGGTGTTTCATTTTACATCCCTAATGATGAAGACTTTTAAAACTTAACCCTTATCTAGTTATCTTATTGTTTTCGTATTATTAGGGGAGATTGATGTTGACTGTTAAATTTAGGGTAAAAGTCGAAAAAGCCCGTTATATTTTTCAAAATGCAAGTAGGTGAAGAATAATGTTATAGATGTTCGAAGTAGGCAACGTACTTTTAAATTTTGATTGAAGGTACAACTAATAAATCATCTGGCACAAACGTTTCAACTATTTTTTTTTGTAACTTTTCATTTTAGAGGTGCTCGTAATTTAGACGAAACCGTTTAAACTGACCAAAGGTGATTTGGTCAGTTTGTCTGGATTCATTTTTCAAAATTGGTTTAGTGGTTTGAGTTTTTTTTTTTTGTCAAACAATCATATATGATTTGGTTTGCAGTTTCAAAATTCAAACTGGCCGTCTAAACCAAAACGAACTGCAATATATTTTCTTATATAAATCATTTGATGTATATATTTAATTCAAAAGATTAAGTATGTCTTTTACAAATTCTATTCTTCTTCTATGGTTTAGTTTGACACATTAAATTCGACAGTTTGATTTTTGGAAACATCAAATCGTAATTACCAGTTTGGTCTAAATTCTATGCTCATATTGACCAAACTGGTCAACATCCTTACTTTATCTTGCTTGTACTTAGGCTTTTGTTGGTTGGACTTTATAAACCTTGGAACAAAATTTGAAAGTGTATTGTGACACTTTAAAAAAAAAAAATTTAATTTATTGTGCATGTTAAATATGTACAAAGTAAATTGCTCAAGTGTATATATTTTAAAAAGTATAATGAGTTTCTTTGACTTTTACCTATGATAATGAGTAGAAGTGTAAAACCACACAAATTAGCTAAATAAATGAGTTACAATAGATATTGTTGAGTCAGAGACTCCACTAATGTAATTTATAGATGACAAATTTACTTAAGTGTTCTTATCGTTCGTTGCATCTGTTAGCAGCGAACTATAGAGTAGACATCAGAGATACTCAATGATCAAATTGATCAGTGAGCTATTCTATACTTAGAATATTCACTAGTCTACTATGGTCACTGCATATGTTAGCAGTTACTTTCTTCTTGTAACTTAGAACTTAAATGAAGTGATCATTACTCGCTGATGTACACTTAGTCTCTAGAAGTTACACTGGCTGACGCTGTTAAGAACTTGAAGCATCTGTTGAAGTTGAAGACTGAATACAGAGACAGAGAGCAGTTCACTGATGTGGAAATCAACTCTGCTCTATTAACTAGCAGTTCAAGCCTTTACCTAAGAAAGTACATTAGGTCTGACAAATACATAATGTACAATAGAAGGTCAACTTATGCAGTACACAAGAAAGCGTGCATATCGATCTTCTCAAAGATATGTATGTTCACTTATTGTACAAACACATTTAATTCTTTGTACCTTTGTGTAACCTATGGATAAAGTAAAATATAAACTTTTTTCCTAGTATGTAATGTCACATCCAAATCTGGAAAGTTGCATTACTTTCCCAACTAATATGGTGTTGACACGTATAGGATTTATCTCTCATTGTGTGAGACTATTAATACCACACTCAACTACCATATTAAATGTCCAGAATTTTGTATTCGCGATCAACCTGTGCTTTAAGCACGTTCCTGTTTACTAGTGAACCAAGTGCCTTCACTTATCTGTTAAATGTTGATGACTGAGAGTCATCAGCGAGATATTCGCTGATGAACTGTTGAGGCCAAATTTGTCACAAGTTAGTTTACTTAGACTTGCATGTCTTGTCTATTTCTGCAAGTAAACTCTGCAAAGTATTTAATTGATTCATATCAATAAAAGAAAACTTTAAACTTGAATTTGTTATCTATTTACATTTGTTGTTAGTAGTTAATACTTATATTTGACTCTTCTTCATCTGATCATGAAGATCTTGCTGGACTTTGCATTATGACCAACTCAGTGAGTGAATATGAATCAGATGACTTCTCTGTAAATGTCTCTGAATCTGATGAAAATGAAAGTTTAGAGAACACTCTTCTTCTCGAAAACTTTTCACCAGAGACATCTCCTGTTTCTGTGCTTGAGAAAGTTGAATCTACTTCTCACTCTACTAGTGAAGAAGAAACCATTGCTGAACTAGAATGTATAATGGTTCAGCTAAACAACGCAATTGAAGCATCCTCTTCAAATCCCTCATCAGCTACTACATGGGACAGAGAACAACTCATTAAGGTACACAAGTTTAAATCTCTCTCTGATGATGAGAAAAAAACACTACTTGACTCTCTAATCTGTGATGTTGAATATGCCCACAAAATTTAAAAGGAATTAAATGAAAAAATTTTAAAACTCACTGCTGATCTGTCCAACAACGAGCTAGAAAACTTTGAATTAAAAGAGGCTAAGCAACATCTAGTAGAACAGTGTTATGCCAATGCTATTCTAATGAAGGAAACAACAAAAGCACAACAAGAATCTGCACACTTAAAGAAAGTGTGTGAGTCATGGTGTAAATCAGCTAAGCTGGCCACTTAGTGTGTCAACAGCCAGATACCAAGACAAGTCCAAGCCATCATTGGTGGAGATTATGAGCTCGCTGCTAACATAGCTGGCGAACCCCTAGCTAAGTGGGTTGATGAGTGTTCACGTGATGAAACATCTCCAACGACAAGTTTTACATGGGGTGATGCTCAAAAACCCAACATATTTGTTAAATCTTCTTCTCTAATAAACAAATCTGATGATAAAATCACTGATAAATCTGAATCAAGTATCTCAATCAATGAGAAAACTGAATCAGAGAACACTATCTCTCTCTATCAGTGAGCCCATTCCTAAAATCAAAGGCATACAACCCATCAAGGAGGAATGTCTCAGAAAAGAAATGGGTAAGAAAATTGTTAAATCCAGAAACATAAAATTGACTTAAAATAGAAAAATCAAATGAAGTCAATGTCTGATCAGCTCACTCTCCTTACTACACTTGTCATCTCTGACAAAGAAAAAAGAATTTTAGGTCTTGTACCCACTCACAAACTACCAAGAACATTTCTTTATAAAAATAGAAAATGTTACAAGTGTGGTAAGAAAGACCATCTAGCTGATAGATGTATCACTGATCAGGTCAGATCTTCAATAAGTGTTAGTGGAGAGACTTCAAATAATAGAATTCACATGTCTGTAAACACTAACACTTACATCAGCAATCCCAAACCTGATGTCAAAAAGACAATTGAACCCACTAAAAGGTGGGTTCTCAAAAAGGATTAATTTTATCTTTTTATGCAAGAAGGGAAGAGTACCTGGTACTTGGACAGTGGGTGCTCCAAACACATAACAGGATCCAAGTCTCTACTCAACAACTATCAAGAAACTTATGGTCCTTCTAAGGGTTTCACTAGAGGACATGGCCCTCTCACCAATGGAAACATCACCTTCTCTAATGTTTCATTTGTTGAAGGCTTAAAACACAATATTCTCAGTGTTAGCCAGATCTGTTCTCTGAAGAACAAAGTCATGTTTGATGAATTCTATGGCACAATTCTCAATCAAGAAGGCAAACCTGTTCTTTCTGCCAAAAGAAAAAGAAATGTGTACACCATCAACATGGAAGAATCTAAGTCCCAAAAGGGTATCTGTCTCTATTCAAGATTAGTAGCTAAGAAGAATTGGCTATGGCACAAGAGACTCTCTCATCTTAACTTCAAATCTATCAATAATCTTGTCAAAAATGACCTGGTCTATACGTTACCTTCTCTAACCTACTCAAAGGACAAACTTTGTCCAGGTTGTGAGAAGGGAAAACAACACAAGTCTTCCTTTAAATCCAAGCACTTCTCTTCAATCTCTGAAGTGTTTCAATTCTTTCACATGGATCTCTTTGGTCTTGTTAGCACCACTAGCCTTGGTGGCAAGAGATATGCTCTAGTGATTGTGGACGAATACTCCAGATAAAAATGCGTATTCTTGCTAAGAGCTAAAAGTGATGCTGTTGATGAGATAATTTGTTTCATCAACAAGATGGAAACTATGAATGGAAAAAGGATCAGAATGATCAGAAGTGACAATGGAACAGAGTTCAGAATTAATATCTTAGAAACATTATGTGAAGATAGGGGCATCTCTCAAAACTTTTCTATTCCTAGAACTCCTGAATAGAATGGTATTGCTGAAAGAAGAAATATAACTCTGGTTGAAGCTGCTAGATCTGTGCTAGCTGATGATGGTCTTAAAGGCTATTTTTGGGCAGAAGTTGTCAGCACAACATGCTTTACCCAGAATAAATCTATTATTGTGAAAAGGCACAACAAGACAACATATGAAGTTCTCAGAGGAAGTAAACCAGATATTAGTTTCTTTCATATCTTTTGAAGTACCTGCTATGTACTTAACACCAGAGATCAGTTAAAGAAGTTTGATCCCAAAGCTGATGAAGGCATCTTGGATACTCTTTGGTATCCAAAGCCTTCAGAGTGTATAATCTGAGAAGAGAAACAATTGAAGAATCTATTCTTGTCACTTTTGAATAGTGCTTCAATTCAGAGAGAAACTCTTCTGATAATGTTGACACATTTCACTTTGAAGATTTCATCAACCCCTTCACTAACTCTGATGATACTTTCTCTGATGACATTCCATACCCTACTCCTCTCTCCATTATTCATGATAATTTTGAACAACCAACACCTTCTTCTCCCATCTTTGACAACTCATCACCTCTGAACCAAAATCCTAAATCACCATCTGTGGTGAATCAAGATCAATCTGTCACTGATAACCAAGTTCAAAATCAACATATTATTATCTCCTCACATTCCCACCAGAGTTACAAAATGGACTCGCTGTCACCTAATTGAACAAATTGTTGGTGATCAAGAAGCTGGTATTCAAACAAGAACTAGAATTACCAGCAACATGTGTCTCTGTGTCAATTTTGTCTCTCTAATTGAACCAAAGAAGATTAATGAAGCAATTGAAGATGCTAATTGGATCAATGCTATGCAAGAGGAGCTGATGTAATTTGAAAGACATCAAGTGTGGAAGCTGGTACCTAAACCTAATAACAAAACCATCATAGGGACCAAATAGGTTTTTCGCAACAAGATGGATGAAAATGGCATTGTGATTAGAAACAAGGCAAGATTGGTTGCTCAGGGATACAGACAAGAAGAAGGCATTGACTATGATGAGACAATTGCTCCTGTAGCTCGTTTGGAAGCTATCAGATTATTTCTTGCATTGGCTGCTTACAAGAATTTAAGGTCTATCATATGGATGTCAAGAGTGCCTTTCTAAATGGTGAACTTCAAGAAGAAGTCTATGTGATGCAGCCTCCGGTGTTCACTGATCCAAAGTTTCCTACTCATGTCTATAAGCTGGACAAAGCTCTTTATGGACTCAAACAAGCTCCTAGAGCCTGGTATGAAACTCTCTCTGACTTTCTTTGCAAAAGTAAATACACACGTGGTATCATTGACAAAACTCTCTTTTATAAAAAGGTCAGAGAAGATATCATTATTGTTGAAATCTATGTTGATGATATCATCTTTCGTGCCACTAATGAAAACTTATGCAAAGAATTTTCCAATCTAATGTCTAAAAAGTATGAGATGAGCATGATGGGTGAGTTAACCTTCTTTTTGGGTTTACAAGTTAAGTAATCTAACAGAGGAATCTTTATCTATCAAAGCAAATACATAGAAGATTTACTCAAAAAGTTGTTTTCATCACTCATCCACCATGAAAACTCCAATGGCTCCTCCTGTTAAGTTAGATGTAGACACTGATGGAACATTAGTTAATGTAACTACTTACAGAGGAATGATTGGATCTTTGCTCTATCTCACTGCTAGTAGACTAGATATTCTATTCTCTACATTTCTTTGTGCTCGCTATCAAGCAAATCCTAAAGAATCACATCTTATAGCAGTGAAAAGAATCTTCAGGTACCTTAAAGGTATCCCTAACCTTGGTCTCTGGTACCCCAGAGACTCAGGTTTTGATCTAACAGGCTTTTCAGATTCTGATTATGCAGGGTGTAAGTTAGATGGAAAAAGCACATCAGGAGGATGTCAATTCCTTGGTGAAAAGCTTGTCAGCTGGTCTAGTAAGAAGCAACACTGAGTCTCTACATCCACTGCTGAAGCAGAGTATGTTGCTGCTGGTCATTGCACTGCTCAAGTGTTATGGATCAAAAATCAGGTTGCTGATTATGGCATTAAGGTATCTAAAACTCCAATTTTCTGTGATAATCAAAGTGCAATAGCTATCACAAATAACCCTGTTCATCATTCTAGAACAAAACATATCGATATAAGATATCACTTCATCAGAGATCATGTTATGAAGGGTGATGTGGAGCTGTACTTTATTCCAACAGAATACCAGCTTGCTGATATCTTTACAAAACCCTTGGATGAATCAAGGTTTAACTTTTTGATCAGTGAGCTAGGAATGCTATATGCTTAATCATCTAAGCAATCTCTTCATCTAAAACTGACAATTGATTTCAGTGATTGTCAAAATGTTTTGAAAAATAAAGGGAAATTAACTTAGAAATTACTCTAACTTATTGATCAGCGAGTAAGGACTAAACAATTTTCCCTTTTTGTTTGTGAGCTAATAAAATCACTAACTGATCTCATCAGCGAGCTTTTATCTCTGTTCATAAAATTTCTCTCTTTTGACCTGTTTATCTAAGCTTATCCTCTAACTAATTGATCAGCGAGTATAATCTGTGATATAGCATTGCTCTGTGATAGGTTATATAATATGGGATCTAACTGATTGATCAGCGAAAACATATCAAATCAACTTATCATATCTCAAATTCATTTCAAAAACCTCAACAGATACTCACATGTCTTAGCAAGCTCTCTAACTGATTGATCAGCGAGAGCCTCTGCTGATGTCCTATTGGGTATATCTGTTGAAATTTGAGTAAAGTCAAGGACTATATCTAATGAATTCTCTAATTGATTGATCAACGAGAATACATCATCTATAACTCCTATCTATACTCATAAGCTTTAAATGATTTTATCAAACATACATTCTCGGCTATCAGATAAGGTCTCCAACTGATCTCATCATCGACGTCTTGTCAGATACTAGAATGTTATACATGTAATTAAAATATTCATCTACACTCTCTAACTGATTGATCAACGAGAGTAAAGCTGTGAATATTTTATAATACTTGTGTGTTTTTAAATCATTTTTATTAAAAAGGTACTTTAATCCCAAATATATTACGTTTCTTAATTAAAAAATAAAGAATAATCTTATCCTAAATAGAATGATTACATTTTTTATTGACAGTTCTCGAAAACTTTACCACTTTACAACTTCTCCATTTCCCTCTCTCCAACTTTCTCTTTCCTTTCAAATGGACCAATCACAAAACATTAACCCAATATATACAAAAATACACTTTTTCATATTTCACTTTTACATATTCATCTCCGTTTCTATTTTCCCCAATCTACTCCGCAATAAAAAACGATCAAAACCCTAACATTCTCAAAATCATCACTCTGTTTCAAAATCAAAATGGTTCGTGCAAAGAATCCTACAGATGGTGTCCCGTTCGTTCCCTCAGATGTTGTACGAGCATCTAAGCTCTCAAATGTGAAGTTTGCCCCCGATGCCATTGTCATCAAACCCTGCAACTATGTTGCTAATCTTGCCATCTCGCCATCCAAACCTGCTTATCAACCCATAGTTGATTATCTTCTCAAATCTCCCATTTATGAAGCCATTACAAGAGACTCATCTCCAATGTATATACCTTATCTTTCTGAGTTTTGGTATATAGTAAGGTTTGTGGATGGAGATGAAGAGGATGGTTATGTGGGTTTCAAGGCCACATTCAACAATTGAACCACCCCTATTTGCTTTCAACTTTCTAGATTAAGGATAACATTGGGACTGAGCTATCTAAAATACATTGATAATGTATCTGAATATGAAGAACCCATTGATGCTGAAGATGCTTGTTCTGTAGTCAACCATGGAACCACCCCTATTTGCTTTCAACTTTCTAGATTAAGGATAACATTGGGACTGAGCTATCTAAAATACATTGATAATGTATCTGAATATGAAGAACCCATTGATGCTGAAGATGCTTGTTCTGTAGTCAACCATGGAACCACCCCTATTTGCTTTCAAGTCATCACCATAGATCTCCCTCTCCAATTGCTCCTACACCACCAGGTATGAATATCCCTTCTCCATCTAACAAACCAACCACACCTCCCACCAATCAACAAGCTACACCTAAAGCACCACCATCTCCTCATTCTCTACAAGATACCACTATCCCATCTCCTCCACTACATACTACACCACCTGTTACTCCACCAGTAACCTCAACAGAACCTTCATCACCAACAAAGCCATCAGCAGAGATTCATAGCTCTCTACAGCTGATCCTGACAAGATGGCATCGCTCTCTGATCAGATGTTCACACTTCAAGGTATCCAACAGAATCACATTCTGGCTGTTGATCGCACTTTTTCTAATCTGTTCGAGAGATGTGATATTATGGAATCAAGCATTGCTGCTGTCACCACTGAGCTTTCTTCTCTCTCCCACAAGATCAATGACAACATCTCTACAATCTCCTCCCTCTCATCCAAGTTGACCAGCTCACTACTAGGCCATCAGATGCATTCTCTCCACCTGACAGATCTTAGCTCAACCTCACTTGTAAATCCCAACTCATCACCAACAACTCTGTATCCTCACTTAAACAGGATCTTTCAACAATGAAAGTAATTGTCAAACCAGTTATCAATCAACTTTCTCAATCTGCTGCCAAAGCCACCACCCCTATTTGAGTATCTGCTGATCTTCA
The DNA here is from genome assembly GCA_963921325.1 of Logfia minima. NCBI lineage: Eukaryota > Viridiplantae > Streptophyta > Magnoliopsida > Asterales > Asteraceae > Logfia > Logfia minima. The sequence continues at coordinate 10,023,714 of OY992771.1, read as the reverse complement.
CTGCTCACCTGCTATGGGGGAGAAACCAACAAAGATAGTGGTACCTTCTATGATGCACAGACTCAGAACCCTCTGTTGTTGTTGCCATAGACATTAATATTCCAATAAATGATGCACAGAGTATGGGGGAGCAAAGTATAAGGCAATCATCCTCCTCTCTGATCAGAAGAAGGAAAATAATTTGATGATGATCTAGAAGAGGAAGAAGAGGATGTCTCTGTTGCTGTTGAAAAGATAGGGAAAATAAAGAGGGTTGTAGAGTCTGACAGTGACTCTAATGATGAAAACAAAAAGATTAAAAGAACTGCCAAAGAGCTGAAAGTATCTGAAGACATCATCAGAGAACATCTGGAAGCTGAAAAGCAAGTTGAGCTGGCAAAAGAAAGTGATATTGTTGTGAAGGCTCTGGCCAAGGAGATGGAGATTGAAAGTAAGAAAGGGGAAATTGCATTAGAGATGAATGAAAGACTTTTCAAGAATTGTAGAAAAAGAGAAGGAAAAGAGGGAAAAAAAAGAGATTGCATGATCTCAAAAAGCTCAAGCTGTATTTAACCTTCAGGAAAAATAAAGCCAAGATAATTAAGGTCACTCCCAGAATCTTCAAAAGTCAAAAAATCATTTCTATAGATAACTAGAGAAGGATCAGATAAGCTAGAAACTATTTATCTAACTGAGCTGAAGACCATTGGGTTCAGTGAGCTTGGGGAGGTTTATACATGTGTTCAGAATGGATCAAGTGCTGCCAGATCCTGTAAATCTCAACATCTCTCTCCCCTCAAACATCATGCCTATCCCTGGCAGAGTCATCAGAGAACCAGAATTTAGGATGTTATTCCTTGATCACCTGAAACATCACTGCTTTCAAAAGGCCAATCAGATTGGAATTGCCAAAACTAAACATCTGGTGGCCATCAAATACATGGGTGAAGGAAGCAACAGTGATCCTGACTTTCCGAAGCTGGTAATGAAGAGTTGAAGCTAAGATTGATAAATGATGATGAGTTGAAGTTCTTCAAAGTCAAAGAAGAGCTGTTAGATTAGGATATTTTGTATAAATTCCTATTGTAAACTTTCCTTTTGCTATATATATAAATCAATGTTCTATCTGTGATGATTTATGTTTATCGCTTTCTATCTAAAATAAAATGAAATGCAAAAGAACCCAAAAACAGAACATCAGGGTCAATAAAAAACAAAGGATAAAACACCAAGTGCTCATCAGAGAGATAATTTGTCATGAATAAATAGGGGGAGATTGTTGGGTTACAGACCCCACTAATGTAATTTATAGATGACAAATTTACTTAAGTGTTCTTATCGTTCGTTGCATCTGTTAGCAGCGAACTATAGAGTAGACATCAGAGATACTCAATGATCAAATTGATCAGTGAGCTATTCTATACTTAGAATATTCACTAGTCTACTATGGTCACTACATATGTTAGCAGTTACTTTCTTCTTGTAACTTAGAACTTAAATGAAGTGATCATTACTCGCTGATGTACACTTAGTCTCTAGAAGTTACACTGGCTGACGCTGTTAAGAACTTGAAGCATCTGTTGAAGTTGAAGACTGAATACAGAGACAGAGAGCAGTTCACTGATGTGGAAATCAACTCTGCTCTATTAACTAGCAGTTCAAGCCTTTACCTAAGAAAGTACATTAGGTCTGACAAATACATAATGTACAATAGAAGGTCAACTTATGCAGTACACAAGAAAGCGTGCATATCGATCTTCTCAAAGATATGTATGTTCACTTATTGTACAAACACATTTAATTCTTTGTACCTTTGTGTAACCTATGGATAAAGTAAAATATAAACTTTTTTCCTAGTATGTAATGTCACATCCAAATCTGGAAAGTTGCATTACTTTCCCAACTAATATGGTGTTGACACGTATAGGATTTATCTCTCATTGTGTGAGACTATAAAAACCACACTCAACTACCATATTAAATGTCCAGAATTTTGTATTCGCGATCAACCTGTGATTTAAGCACGTTCCTGTTTACCAATGAACCAAGTGCCCTCACTTATTTGTTAAGTGTTGATCACTGAGAGTAATCAGCGAATATATTCGCTGATGAACTGTTGAGGCCAAATTTGTCACAAATTAGTTTACTTAGACTTGTCTGTCTTGTCTATTTCTACAAGTAAACTCTGTAAAGTATTCAATTGATTCATATCAATAAAAGAAAACTTTAAACTTGAATTTGTTATCTATTTACATTTGTTGTTAGTAGTTAATACTTATATTTGACAAACTGGGACCAACATATACTATAATGTTTATAACTTTCTAAATTTTTTTTGTTAAAAGATGTGTTTATTTTTTCCTTTTTATTTGTGTAAAAAGGATACCTTCGTCTAAATTTTATATATGTTGTAAAAAGATTTACAAAATACAATGAATGATGAGACTCCCATTAAAACAAAGAAAAATTATAAGATTAGAGACATGCCTCAAAAATCTTAAATCATAGAACCTATCCAAAATAGAAAATGGACAAAGCAAATTACATCTACATTGAAAATACTACGCCATAATACTCAGGATGTTTCACATTTGAGCCATCCTCCTCACATTTGCCGTATCTTTGAATTTCGACCTACATAGTTTGAGTCAAACAACCTCCTCTACAGCTGCTACAATCTGCTCATCTTTTCGTTTACCTTTCTGAAAAATGAGAAATTCAATTGTTTTGTTCCAGCCACAGAAGATAAACCATTGCTCCCAATATTAGTCTTGCTACAACACTTCATGCGGCATTTGCTTTGCATCTAGGAATTAGAAAGCTGAGAAATGATGCCCATGAGTCCGAGACGCTGGTCATTGCAGCCATGTCTTGAATCTGATGCCATACCTTAGACGAGAACGGACACGAGAAAAATAATTGCTTGTGAGTTTCTTGGTCAGACTCGCACAACAAACAATGACAGATCTCACATCCCGGGGGTAATTTCCAGCTCTTCACTCTATCATGTGTGTGTAATTTCTCACCCATTACAAGCCATAGAATGAACGTGTATCTAGGGATACAAAGAGTACCATACTAGTGAGTACCAGGTTACTTCCATGCCCGCAGGTCTGATCAAACGCTAAATCATGCCAACTGAGAAGGGATACAAGTTTCGATTGATATCCATACAATAAATTTCTTCGCGTTTATGAGCTATGAGTGGAGGGATACTTCGGTTTATCAGAGCTGGGTATGTATTCATCCACACGTTTGGCCACTTCCATCTATGTTATTAACACCATAGATCAGATAATCGATGTCTTTTACACAAGTTTTCTCAAAGTCTATGTTATTAACATTAGAGATTGTATAATCGATATCTTTTACACAAATGTTAAACTCAATCAAACTTAATAAGTTATTTCATAATAATGAGAACTCAATCAAAGTTAACTAAAAAAAGAAATCTTAGAAACACACAAATTTTAATCTCAAAATAAAATATATATACTTTTTAAGGCATGGAGGTACTTTTCTAAATAAAATATAGGAAACCAACAAATCTGAAAAAACTTTAAACCGTATATAAAAATGGCAAACGAGAAACAGGAAGAAAATAACAATGGGAGTGCAGAGCAATTTATGGTTAGTTTCAAACACAATTCATCTCCTACAAACACTCAATCAATTAATCCCTTTTTCTTTTTTGTCTTCAATTTTTTGCTCAAATTCATTTCTCATCCCGCAAAATCATGTATGCGTGTAATCCAAATTCAGATAGATTTATGGATTAGATACATCAACTCAATTCAATTTCAACTTGTATACGATAGCCTTTTAATATCAACAATTTTGGAAACCTCTTTTTTTGTTGTGTTTCTATAAAAAGCAACAACGTTTTGGATTATGATGTCTGGGTTATGGAGATGGAAAAAGATTCAAGATTTTGCAAGAATTTCAATCCTACGTGGCGCCGGCGGTCCGTACATTCGGCCGCGGTCGTTGACTGATGTTCAAGCAAGGTATAAATGGGATCAAGGAGGTGGTGGTTATGATGATGGTAAAACTACGGCGGTGACACGTAGGATTAAAGCTGAGGCTAACTGTCCTCGTTGTTCTAAGCTTATGAATCTTGTTTTTTCTAATAATGGTAATTTAATTCCGCCGGCGTCTTCTTCCGGAGATGAATCGGAATCTCCGCCGGAGATTGGTTCTGGTGGTACGCGGAAAAGTGGGTATCAGGCGGTTAATATTTGTCCTAATTGTAAAAGTGCTTATTATTTTAGGCCATACAAGATGGCTCCTTTACAGGGTAGGTTTTTGGAAATTGGTAGAGTTAAAAATAGTAACAAAAGACAGGGTAGTAATGATGATTATGATGATAATGGGAATAAACTTAGGGCTTCATTTTGGGAAACTTTGAAGGCTTGTGGTGGTGAACCGCCTGAAAATTGGACGAAATCTAATGGGCTTGCGGTGCATACTCCGCCTGGGCCTCCGTTTGCACCTGGGGTTAATGTGGTACGAGCGGGAGGTGGTGGTGGAAATGGGAATGGTGGTGATGGTGGTGGAGAGAAATATGGGTGGGGTGGGTCGAATCTTGGAAAGAATTTGCCTACTCCTAAGGAGATTTGTGAGGGACTCGATAAGTTTGTCATTGGTCAACGTCGTGCAAAAAAGGTTAGTAATTGTTTTCCTTTTGTGATGTGCATATGATCATACTTAAATTTGCTTTGTGATCTTTTGATGGCATTGATTGATTGATGAAATCTTGTTGATTATGCTACTTGTGAATTGGTGTGAAATTAGAAAATAAATTCATCGGATTATGTTTAGAGTTTTTGCACAGCATTTTATATCATTTGTTAATTGCTATCGAATTGGTTTCCCATTTTATATGCAGGTGCTTTCGGTGGCTGTTTATAACCATTACAAAAGGATACATCATGCTTCCTTGAAGAAAGGGTGAGTCATTAAATTTATCTTCTTGCAATGTTTTCAAAGCAATTGAATGACACCTTTTATTTCAAGCATCATTTGCGGGACTAAACTTGTTTGTTGGACATAGGTCAGGAGCAGATCCAGAAGGATCTACGACTAAAGATGATGATGATAATGTAGATTTAGAAAAAAGTAATGTACTTTTAATGGGCCCAACTGGCTCAGGTATGATCGTCAAGTTGTTTTCTTCTTGCTTCTTATTCCAACATGGTTTGCAGTTTGCATTTAGATCATATTGCTTAGTGTGTAGGCATCTATCAAGTTGTCATATATTCCACATTTAGCTAACAAACTTTTTGTTAAACAGGAAAGACATTACTTGCGAAGACCCTTGCTCGTTTTGTTAATGTTCCATTTGTTATTGCTGATGCAACAACCTTGACACAGGTCGGTTATTTTCTTATCTATTATCTTGCTTTTACGGAGAGTAACTGAAACCCCATTATGTAATATTGTGTTCCCAGTATGATACTACTTTGTTCAAATTTCAGTTAAGACGTGAAATTAATGACATTTGTTGGGGATATTAGAGTTGCATTGTATTTAATGTCACTGATTATCAAATCACAGTGAAAAGGGATCTTATTGTTATTTCAATCAGCTCTTTTAAACTCCCCTAATAATGATAGAATTGGCTTAACATGTTCTTATCAACTAAAAGGTGGTTTACTTTTTTATTTTTTATTTTGCAGGCTGGTTATGTTGGTGATGATGTTGAATCTATATTGCATAAGCTACTTACGGTACTACAATTCATGGATCAATTATTTGATTGCCTTAGATTATGCAGACATGCAGTACAAATAAATTATGTTTCTGTATCTATTATCACCCCTGTTTGTGTTTTTGGCTCAAAGTTTTTAAATGTGGTCACTTCAAATTTGGTTTGTTTTCTCACTTTAAATTTTCTGACATGTCACATACCCACTGAAGTTCGTAAACTCCACATATAAAAATGATATAACTATCATCTGATTGATGATCTATAGAAAATGAGTCACTATGTATATTTTTATTGTTGAAAAGTATTATCTGCTACTTTGCTTTCTGGTATACTTGTTATCGGTTCATGCAATCATGTATCATTCTCTGTATTGATTCATGCAGTATTAGTGTTTCGCCATAATACTTTTTTTTGTGCTTATTTTGTTTAATGTATATATGTATGTATGTGTTTAATCACTTTTGAGCTTAATATATAAGGTTTCCTTTTGGTTTCAGGTTGCTGAATTCAATGTTCAAGCAGCACAACAGGGGATAGTTTACATTGATGAAGTTGATAAGATAACCAAAAAGGTATTTTGGTTTAATCTTCAGTGATATTTGCTAATTATGTTTCATTCTTGGTTGCTTCCTCCCTAGTTGTTTCATGCTTCCATATCTGACAATTTTTATTTTGCTTATATTATAGGCGGAGAGCTTAAGCATTAGTAGAGATGTATCTGGTGAAGGCGTTCAGCAAGCGCTACTTAAGATGCTTGAAGGAACTGTAAGTAGTTACGCTCATAATAAATTATCAGTATATTAAGGTTGTGTTTGGTAGCAAGCATTTGGAAGCATTTTGGAGCGATAAGCGACTAGCAATTAGCGATTTGATTAAAAAGCTTGTTTGGCAACAAAGCAACTAGAGTTTGCATATTTTCTAACCGCTTCCTGCTAAATGCTTGATGAGGAAGCATTTCAAGTAGCAACTAGCATTTTGGTTCTGAAATTACCTATATACCCTCAAAAATAACATAAGTACATTATAAATAATGTGTATATGCCCTTTTTCATAATTTTACACTTTATAATTACTGCGACTGCTACGTTACCTAACATTTTTTTTAAACAAACAGCTACTGCTAACTGCCACTACTAACTGCCACTACTATCTGCTATTGCTTACTGCTACTGCTACTGCTACGTGTCGCCAAACACACCCTAAGTGTGGCACATATTATTTACGTAGGAGAACTTGAAACGCATGTGAAGTAATCCTTTTGATAATCATTTAAAGGATGATAAATACTGGTTGTTGACCATAAATATGTCTTCATCTACTTCTGACTTCACTTGTTTTAACCGAAATTATAATATTTTCTGCAGATAGTGAACGTGCCTGAAAAGGGGGCCCGAAAGCATCCTCGAGGCGATAACATTCAGGTACATCCAGATGATTAGTATGTTAATTATGTTTTGATTTCGTATAATACTCCCTTTTTATTGTACTTTCACAAAGACATAATGATATGGCGTACGTAAATATGTGCTTTTGGAATGAGGCATTTAGATTTAGCGAACCATAATTCCAGCGAGTTATAATCTAAAAAGCTATTGCACACTTGCAGATAGATACAAAGGACATCCTTTTCATTTGTGGTGGAGCATTTATTGATTTGGAAAAAACCATATCTGAGAGGTGAATCCCTATTGTGGTTTGATGGTTTTTACTTTTTATGGTTTTTCAATAATTAAGTTGAGTAAGGATCTAAATAATAATCAAAGTTTTATTATAGACGGCAGGACTCATCTATAGGTTTTGGAGCACCTGTTCGTGCTAACATGAGAAATAGTGCAGTCACAAATTCTGCAGTCACATCATCTTTACTCGAGTCTGTAAGCATTCGTGTCTTGGAATATTTTAATTCTCGTCTTAATATTATGAATGTCATTAGTCAGAACTAAGTACTGGTTTCTTTTCTTTTTCTATTATTCAGGTTGAGAGTAGTGATCTTATAGCTTATGGACTCATACCCGAGTTCATGGGACGGTTTCCCATTTTAGTTAGTCTGTTGGCTTTAACCGAAGATCAACTTGTTCAGGTACACTCATCGTCAATTGTATGATATCACTCCCATTTTAGTTTGGTTGTAGGATTTGATTCTTTTGATGACCCACCACACCTTTTATTAGAGATAGCAATATTACCCCATCTACTTATGAATGGGTCTATTTAGGGCCTATGTTTTATCTGTGAAGCGTGAAGTAGGTGAAGGCCAATGAATCAGCTAAAAAGTGAGTCAAATGCGTCAAACTGCCTGAAAGTCCCCTGAAGTGTATCTTGTATACATCTTCCTAAACCGTTTATTACAAAATTAAATATTAATGTAATATTCTTATATTTTTGGTAATACCTGGATTATTGTTGGGCAAAATACATTTTGGATCAATCCAACCTGGCCTGACACGTTTCAACCTGTAAAAAAAGGTTACCCATTTTGACCCATTACCCAACTTGTTTGTTTTGTCTATTTTGTGATCTGTAGTAGTAATGTAATGCTCCAATCTACGGAAGTGAAGTTGGTGATTTTTACTTGTATGACAGGTCCTCATGGAACCAAAAAATGCTCTTGGAAAGCAATACAAGAAATTGTTTCAGATGAACGATGTAAGCATTTTTATTCATTTAAATATAGTTTGACTTGTTTCATGCTGTTTATCATGGAGTTCTTTGGTCAACTTTAGGTCAAACTACATTTCTCGGAAAAAGCACAAAGATTAATTGCTCAAAAAGCAATGGCCAAGAACACTGGTGCCAGAGGGTTAAGAGCCATACTTGAAACTCTTCTAACCGACTCTATGTATGAGGTACGTCTGTCTTTTTGGTTACATATGCACCTTTTAAGTTGAAGTGTGTCGAACTGATTCCGGTCTCCTTTTAAACTCAGATTCCGGATGCTAAGACAGGAAACGATAGAGTGGATGCTGTTGTGATTGATGAGGAATCAGTTGGTTCAGTAGATTCCATTGGTTGCGGCGGAAAAATACTTCAAGGGGATGGTGCATTAGATAGTTATCTTGCAAAAATGAGGTCCAGAGAGCAATTGGTAAATTTACTCATCCTCTTCACTTTCTATCCGAACTAAAAGTGGTAAATAGGTGGGTCGGACAGGTTAGGTAATGGGTCAAAACAGGTTTGGTCACAAAAGATACTCATATTGCAGCTGCATTGGGTTGGGCCGACATGAAACAATTATTGTCCTATCTTCTAAACTTATTTGTAGGAACAACTACTGTTTCATATATCATTAGAAATTGTATATTATTTCAAGTATAATCTAGTTTTTGAATACAATGATTTAGAAACTTCATGCAGAATATAAATACACTTAGAAGAGTGATTTCGTGAGCCATTTTTTCTGAAACAAAACCTTATGCTGAATGCAGGAAGATGATGGAGAAGGCGAAGACGACACTTCATCGAAAGCCATGAGCATGTAACATTACAAGCGATACACCTAAATATAACAATTTTTTCTCATTTATTGACTGCGTTGTATAAAACCCGATTACAGAATCAGTGTAATTATACCTCTATGGCTCTATGTATAACAGAACAGCCATCCGATTCGGGTTTTAGCTGATACGGATGATAGAAAAACAAGAAAAAAGAGGTGGTGACAAAGGAAAAAAAAAAAAGAAAGGAAAAATGTAACATTCTTGTTTAATCTGTACATTGTACGAATAATAAGCTTTGCAAAATGCAAAATGAGGGATTGACCCATTTTACGTATGCTTACATTTGAATTTCAGTGTTCCTGTTATTTTGTTTATTTTTTTGTGTTTTTCGTTTTGTATAAGAGTTAATTTTAGAAGAAATTACGAGTACCCAACATAGCTATTAGTTGTAGTTTATATTTTGCCAAAGAAAATGATAGATAGTTGTAGGTATGGTTGAAAACAATATAAATTAAACTAAAAAGATACATAAAACAATAAATTATAAGTAAACACTTTTAATACTATAAGGGTATATTGGTAGTTTGATTTAAAAAAGCTCTTAGCTTTTAAGGAAAACAGTTTGGTTGACCCACCAATCGACCATTAGTTCCCCATTCATCATTTACTAATATCTACTACTCAAATATGACTAATATGTCTAAGCACAAAACCTGATTAACATGCTAACAAGTATCATGGAGATCTAAAACTTAGTATTAGCAATTGTACATTCAAAACTCATAAAAAAGCATATCTTTTTGGAACTAAATTAAGTATCTTGATCTGAATGAAGAACGGGATAGTTCATTATTTACGGTTTGAATCAGAAAAACAAAAACATCAACATCTTTCAGAAACATTCAAAAAAGTCTAAACAAAAAAAAGTGTCTTGATACTAGACCCATGTTCAAATTCTCTACTTGCCCGACATAAGAGCTTGGGCTTCAGTTACGGTGGGTTGCTCCGCACGCATTAGAAAACGCTAGTGCCTGCTTCAGTTTTGCTTCATCCTGCATTTATATACATTTGAAAACTTTTAGATGCAACGATCCATAAGCACTTTAAAGTGTTTAAATCTAGTTAAGTACATGTCTTTAATTTACCATGAAAATGGAAGTGTCTTTCGCCATTGAAACCAATAAAGAGCCCACAAAAGAGTCTCCAGCTCCTGTTGTGTCAACTGCCTTCACAGAGTATCCAGGAACTTTTCCCTTAAAGTTCTGCATTCAGATAAAATAATGTATTTTCATCATACATATATTTGTGAGATATAATGTTTACATAACGAGCGAAATAATATAATTCAAGAAGTAGAAGAACATACCTTGGTGTAATAACGACAACCCTTCTCGCCATCAGTAACAACCAAAAGCTTCAAACCATCATGCCATAAAGACTTCACTGCATCTTCTTTATCAGCAGTCTTTTGTGTCAAAAATTCCACCTCATCATCGCTCACCTACACAAAAAGCCGTTTATTTTATCATTCTACATACAAAATCATGACACATCAAAATTCTAGCATACCAAAGGGTCTTTGACCAAGCAGTTGAGAGAAACTTATCAACCAAAAGGTTGTGGATTCAAATCTCATTAGATACAAGTGTGTATACAGGGGTTTATATATACTATATGGGGTATGAGATGTTACGATAAAATATAATTGTAGCATTAAAGAGGTAACAAAAGATACCTTGATGAAATCGGCTTCATTCCAAATGCTTTTTGTCACGCCCTCCTTTACCGGTCATAACTTACTACTATAAACTTTACATAATTACATTCGAAACTAGAGCTTCTTACATAACATATCGGAGGAAATCTTAAAATTTAAGCCACCAATTACATATTTTATATAGCATAACAAAAATATCCACCAAAACGCATAATCTTCTTAAATTCAGACCTTCTCCCTATCTTTGCTTGTACCTGTCTTATCGTGAGGTCCTGAGATACATGTTTACATATTCTAATCAGCAAAAGCTTAGTGAGTTCAGGCATTTCAACGCATACAATTAAAAAGTCAATATAACCATTGAATAACAAGTATACAATTAAAACGTATGCTAACATAGAAATTTCATGATATAACATACAATTAAGGCTTACACATGAATAAAGATCCATGTAACAATGTAACTATAACTGTAACTGTAAAAAGAATCTCATACTGCAGTGAATACATCGGGTGGAACTGTGCTTTTTATATCATACCAAGTATTTAGTGTCTGAGCACTAATACTTGTAATTTGCATGACTGGTCGGTGCCCCTACATAACCAAGTATAAATTAGTTTAAACACTTATATACTGGTTCCTGTAAATCTGTAATCATTAGTCAGCGTCCCGACATATCCCCCGATGTATCACCTAGATATATATATCCAAAATCATGCATGACTAACAAAAACACGTTAACAACAATATTTACATATAAAAAAAAACTATAAATTAACATGTATCTCAATTTATAAGTAGTGTGAACTCACCTATTTGTGTTGCGTTTAAATCACTCTTTTCTAGCTCACAGACTAACCACCTATATTTAAATGACCAATCTATCAATTATCATATCTTAACATATATGTAATATATACAAACATCTTACGTCCAACTGTTAATTACTATAAGGTCCAAAGTCTTTTATTTGTTCAAAAGTTCAAGGTTGTCCAAATCATTTAAGAAAAAGAATTGTCAATCTTACATAAAATTGACAAATCATAAGCATTTGAAAATTGTTAGCTAATTAAAATGTTTAAATGAGATTTTCATAATATATAACAAATTAATACATATATATCATTTCAAACAGTCGTATAACATTTTTATCACAAGAAATGAATTTTAAAACTAAGACTAACTTCATTAATTAAATAAGGCTAATGTGATTCAAATTAAAATTACAAAATAATTAATTAATCATATTACAAAAATTCTTACAATATTAACCTTTTATAAACTATAACTTGTGTGTAGACAAATTGATGTCATCAAAGAGTGGCTGGATAAATAAAAATTTAAAGCCACATATGTCTTATTTTATTTTATCCAAAAAAAAATAACCCAACATAGTACTTGACCCATAAATATGGTTTGGAAGACCATCTTCTTGAGCTGATCGAATTTCAGTGCAGGTCATCAACACCATTTAATCTTAATAAAATTTTAACCAAAATTAAAAATTCAATTTTACATGTATACTCATATCTAACATGTCTGTACATATATAAACTTTTAAGACTACATACGATGGTTGAATTCAAGCTTTTGAGTCATTATTATTATTATTATTATTATTATTATTATTATTATTATTATTATTATTATTATTATTATTATTATTATCATTATTATTATTATTATTATTATTACTACTATTACTACTATTACTACTATTATTACTATTATTACTATTATTACTATTATTACTATTATTATTATTATTATTATTATTATTATTACTATTACTATTATTATTATTATTATTATTATTATTATTATTACTATTATTATTATTATTACTATTATTACTATTATTACTATTATTATTATTATTACTATTACTATTATTATTATTATTATTACTATTATTATTATTATTATTATTATTACTATTACTAGTATTACTATTATTACTATTATTACTATTATTATTATTATTATTATTATTATTATTACTACTACTACTACTACTACTATTACTACTATTACTATTATTATTATTATTACTATTACTACTATTACTACTATTACTATTACTACTATTACTACTATTACTATTATTACTACTATTACTACTATTCTTGTTATTCTTGTTATTCTTGTTATTGTTATTATTGTTATTATTATTATTATTATTATTATTATTATTATTATTATTATTACTACTACTATTACTACTATTATTATTATTACTATTATTACTATTACTATTATTATTATTATTATTACTATTATTATTATTATTTCTTCTACTCTTTCAAATGATGAAAAAAGTAGGCTACTAGTTGTGTTAAAAGCTCACAAACGGGCTTTTGCTTGGCGGACATCCGACATACCGGGCATTAGCCCTTCTTTCTGTAAATATAGAATCAATTTTCTAGACAACATTAAACCTGTTGTCCAAAGACAAAGAAGGCTAAACCCGAATATGAAAGATGTTGTCAAGAAAGAAATAATCAAACTTCTTGATTCGGGTATCATTTACCCTATTTCTGATAGCCCATGGGTGACTCCGGTCCATTGTGTCCCTAAAAAGGGAGGCATGACAGTTATAACCAATGACCGGAACGAGCTAGTGTCTACTAGGACTGTGACCGGGTGGCGAGTTTGTATAGATTATAGGAGATTAAATGATGCCACCCGAAAAGACCATTTCCCTTTGCCTTTTATTGACCAAATGTTGGAGAGACTAGCAGGAAATGAGTACTTTTGTTTCCTTGATGGGTTCTCGGGATACTTCCAAATCCCCATTGACCCATTAGATCAAGAAAAGACCACTTTTACATGTCCCTTTGGTACTTATGCTTATAGGAGAATGCCTTTTGGGCTATGTAATGCCCCAACCACCTTTCAAAGGTGTATGATTGCTATCTTTCAGGACATGATTGAGACTTCTATGGAAGTCTTTATGGATGACTTTTCAGTTTTTGGAAATTCATTTGATTCTTGCTTGTCTAACTTAGACAAGATGCTTGAAAGATGTGAGAAGGCACATTTAGTTTTGAACTGGGAGAAGTGCCATTTCATGGTCAAGGAGGGAATTGTTCTTGGACACAAAGTGTCGAGAGTGGGGATGGAGGTTGACAAGGCAAAAATTGATGTTATTGCCAAGTTACCTCGACCCACCAACATCAAAGGAATTCGAAGTTTTCTTGGTCATGCGGGTTTTTACCGTAGGTTTATAAAGGATTTTTCCAAAATTTCTCGACCCATGACCAAGTTGTTAGAGAAGGATGTGCCTTTTGAGTTTAACTCTGATTGTTTAAAGGCATTTGATTTACTAAAGGATAAATTGACTAACGCCCCTATAATGGTATCACCTAATTGGAATTTATCTTTTGAATTAATGTGTGATGCTAGTGATTATGCATTAGGGGCAGTCTTGGGCCAACGGGAGGATAACCATTTCCGTCCCATATATTTTGCAAGTAAGACTTTGAATGGTGCCCAAATGAACTACACTACCACTGAGAAAGAATTGTTAGCTGTAGTTTTTGCTTTTGACAAATTCAGGCCTTACTTAGTCTTGTCCAAAACAGTGGTGTTTACTGACCACTCGGCCTTAAAGTACTTGTTTTCCAAACAAGATGCTAAGCCCCGTCTCATCCGTTGGATTCTTCTTTTGCAAGAATTCGATATTGAGATAAAAGACAAGAAAGGTGCTGAAAACTTGGCTGCCGATCACCTCTCTAGGTTAGAAAACCCCAACCTAGACGACTCTAGGGATTTTGGTATTAATGAAACATTTCCAGATGAGTTTTTGTTACAGGTTGATTCTAGTGATTCGGATGATACTCCTTGGTTCGCTGACATTGCTAACTATCTAGTTGGAGGAGTCTTAAGAAAAGGTTTGACTCATCAGCAGAAGAGTAAATTCTTCTCTGATTTGAAGAACTATTTCTGGGATGAACCCTATTTGTTCAAAATGTGCGCGGATGGTATGGTAAGGAGATGTGTAGAGGGTGCTGAAACTAGGAGGATCTTGGATGAATGCCACCACAGGCCAACGGGTGGGCATTATGGACCTACAGTTACAGGTAAGAAGGTGTTTGATGCAGGTTTTTATTGGCCTACCATTTTCAAGGAGGCCCATACACTTGTACAAACTTGTGATGCTTGCCAAAGAACGGGCAACATCTCTAAACGAGATGAAATGCCCCAACAAAGTATCCAAGTTTGTGAAGTATTTGATATATGGGGAATTGATTTTATGGGTCCCTTTCCACCGTCCAATAAATTTGAATATATCTTAGTGGCGGTGGACTATGTATCAAAATGGGTCGAGGCCAAAGCATTGCCTAGGAATGATGCCCGTGTTGTTATAGACTTCCTTAAGGCATTATTTTGTAGATTTGGTATTCCTAAGGCCCTTATTAGTGACCGCGGTAGTCACTTTTGCAATCAACAACTCGAGCAGGTGTTGACAAGGTACGGAGTTACTCATCGTTTCTCCACATCTTATCACCCCCAAACGAGTGGCCAAGTAGAGAATACCAATAGAAGGTGTTCGGGGGACTAGTGCCATTTGTGGGGGGCACTTTATCACACTTATTGCTAGATCTTTGGGGGTGCGTTTAAATGATGAGCCTCGTTTGACCCCGGTCGACAAACCATTCGGGACTATTGGCTCGTCTCTTTATTCAAAGGTTGGGGCCATTTCTCTTAGTGGGGGCCGGGTTATTCCTTACCGTGCTCCTCCCGTTGCCCAGCCACGTCGCCGAGCCCAAGCCCAACAACAAGTCCCCCAACAGCAGGCCGAACAGCAGGAACAGGTGTATCATGATCAGATGTAGGGACCTTCTCAGCCATCCATGGCGGATCTCATGGCTGGGATTTCTGGGATGCAAGTACGGTTTGATAACTTTAGCTCACGTTTGGATGGTTTTGACTATCGCCTGGGTGGCCTCGAGTATAGTATGGATTGGGCTCATCATAATCAGGAGCGTTGGTACGCTCAACAGCCTCAGTTCCACCCTACTCCTTACCACCCACCGCCTGCTTGGGGCACTGCGGATGCCTCTCTTCCCCCTCAGCCGTATGATAGGGATGCTGCCTTGGCCGAACTTCAACGCCAACATCAGGAGAATTATGGTCACCAGATGCAGGATGATGCGGGTACTTCGGGGCAGCCGCATGAAGGTTTTCCCTATGATGGTTTGGGTTTTTGAGGCCTGCGTGCCTGGTTTATAAACTTATTTATCTTATACTCTTTTGACTGTCATTTTGTTTGGATTATGTTATGCACTATCTGTCATTGTCTGAACTCCTCTGTAGTTCTAGTATTATTATCTTTTGTTTCTTTTTGGTGTTTCCTTTTGGTTAAGGATGTTTGGACTGGATGCGTTCGCTGGCAATAAGTTCAGCAACTTCAGTCCTTTGCGGTTCTCTATTTTGCTCAAAACCCCCGGGGAAGTACTCGTTCCCTTTTTCTTCCTCCTTTGCTATTTTGTTCACCATCTTGTGCATTGAGGGCATTGCACAATTTAAGTGTGGGGGAGGGATGCGTTTACACTTGAATTTTTGCTTGATTTCTTGTTTGATCATGATAGGATAATGATTATTATTAAGTAGCCTCCTCTTGCATGATATTTTTGAGACGATTATGCTGTAAATTGTTCTACGACTTGCTCTAGGATCTTATTGAAACCGTTATAATCACCAGTCTGCTGATTTAAGTGTTGTAAGTGATAAAGAGGTAAGTTGGGTACTAATTACATATACTTCAATGCTAACATATAATCTGTAAGTTTGGCTTAAATCAGTTTTGTTGATTGCTGCTAAGTGTCATTAGGCTTAAATTCTAGAACATTGTGACTTTAATTTTAATTGGAAGGATTCTTAACATTTTGAAACTATATTTTGATACTTAATTAAGAAAAAGAGCATACTAAAAAAATTAATTAAAGAAAAGCAAAAGAAAAATAAATTAAACATGTGGTATTTTTATTATTAAGTTTGATTATTTGTAATCACATATATGGCCTTTGGAACTTGGATGAGTAGACTCCGAGGAATGCTTGTCATTTAACCACCTAAAGTCTTAATCCGGCTTGGGATTGGTTGGGTTGAAAGTTCGCTACATGGGTTTCATAGAAAGTCATGGATTATATCTAATTTAAACGAATTCGTTAAACCATATATGTGGCCTTTGAGGTTTGGACTATTAAACCCTTTGGGATGTTCATCATCTAGCTTTCTAAAACCTTTTTCCGGTTTGGACAAGTTGGTCTAACGTTTGTTACATGGACCTTATAGAAAGTCACGGGTTTAATTTGCTTTCAAACAAGTAATTGTATGTGAAAACTTGATTAGTTGAAAATTTATGGTGGATTAATCCTTAGAATCTTGAAATTTTAACCTTATTGTCACATATGTGAAAGAACTTTGTATCATGAAACTTGATTGGTTTAGTAGTTGAGCTTACGGATTATCTAACTTGATTTAATCATGACTCTAACATGCCCTTCTTACTTAGTTTGATACTTCACTTGGCGAAAGTTTGATCCTATTGCAAGTCTTTAGAACGTGTATGATTGTCTCGGGGCTTCTTTTAATAGTAGAGTATATGCTAGAAAAAATCACTTGGTGATCACTAGCAATCGCTTGATGAAACCAAAATGATCATTATTTTATTAATTGCAAGAGGAGGAGTTTAAAATGTTTAAAATCATGATTTTGCTTGAGGACATTCAAAGTTCAAATATGGGGGAATTTGATATAGCTCGATTTATATAGATTCATCTATTGCAATATCCCTTTATTTAATTGTAATTCTAATGTGTTTTGTGAACTTTTGATGCTTATAATGTTAGAATTATGAATTTAAGGTATTTTAAGTATTTAGATTGGAGATTGGGTGATCGGACGAAAAAAGTGTGGAAAAGCTGATAATTAAGGGAGTACCCGCCGGGTAGATGGAGTCCCCGCCGGGTACTGTCCTTCCCCGGTTCAGTCCATCCTTTTCATCCGGGTATTTTGTCACATAACTTTTGGGAAGAAGAAGTACCCGCCGGGTAATAGAGGTTCCCGCCAGGAACTCATCTAGTCCCGGTTTGTTTCCAGCCGGGTACCAAGCTTCCATCCGGGTGGGGGATTGTAAGTACCCGCCGGGTACTCCTCCTCCCCGCCGGGTACTTCTTCTGCACAGCTGATTTCTGCCTCTTTCTTGTTGGAAACCCTAATTAATACCAACCTAACTTTTAACTACACTCTAGCCGACTTTTTGGATATTTTTGGAGAACATTGAATGCTTCTCATCATTGATCATCTACTCTTGCTACAAGCTTAAGGAATCAACTTTGTAAAACATTGGTACAATCTAGTTTACATTTATTCATTTAAATTGAATGTTTACTTGCAATCTCACCATGTTCATTGTTGTTCTTAGTTTAGTTATGAGCTAAGTTATTTAACATTCATTTAGATGATGTAAACTCTTGGTTAGGGGTGTAAATCTTTGGTGTTTATCATTATTTAACTAATGTTTAATTGAAAACCCAATTGTGATTAAGTTTCATTTAGCTTATTTTATCTATTAATGAATCTTTGAATGTTCTAGTGACTACTAGTGCATTATTTTGGTTTATTGTAATTGTTTGTCCATGAATGATTACCTAATCTACGCAAACGCAAGATTTGTATGGATTGATTAATTTAACTTGATTGTGGTTGTATCAAACTTGAGAAGAGAACTCGTCTTAGGTTAAATATACTTGCGAACGCAAGTTTAGAAGATTAAATCATTAGTTATTGAATTAAATTGAAGCTAGTTTAGTAGAAACCCTTAGTGAACACGAAAGGGTTTTTCTATTCAATCTTTTGGAAGAAGTTAACACGAATTCCATTCTCGATTTAGTTTAATGAACAATAACGCATAAACCGGTTTTAACAAACACCCCGAAACCATTAGTGAGCTAGTCTAGATGAATGTTCATCTTTATATCTGATACTACAGTATCCACTTGCCTGTTATTTATTTTATTTACATTTAGCGATAATTGCAAAGCAACAATTCGGTTGCAAAACCCCCACGTTTACTTACTTGTTTTAGATTAACTAAATTCGCTAAACACTCTTAATTGCACGGTCCTCTTGGTTCGACTCGGACTTACCCATCCTATACTACTACTCGACAGGGTTCACTGCCCGGTTGTGTAATAGTCAATTTGCGGTATTTCTTAGTATAAATTAATAACTAGATTTTACACATCAGATGCCTTGCCTAGCATAGCAGCTAGCAGAAGGCCAAAAGGGAAGGCGAACATCAGGGTCATAGGAAAGCAAGACCCCAGCCTGTTTGGAGGCTTTTATGGCCTCCATGTGGGCAGATCTACATGGCTCAGTGATGAGACTGACTGAGCCATAGTGAAAGATCTTAGCTTTCTTGAACAAGTCCATCTTTAGTTCAGACTCTTTTAGGAGCATGTCAGCACTCGGGTTCCTATAAAACTTAAATTCTCTTTCGCCATCTTTTTTTAAGGTCATCGAAAGCTAAAGCAGTTCTAGCATGGTCATCGAACAACATGCCTTCAGCATTCACTCCATTCTTTTTAAGAATGTCAACCAACATGTACCCAAACTCATCTTTTGTTAGGTTTTCATGCAATTAACACAATTTAATATGGCAGCGGAAACAAACTATTGTCTAGTTAATTCATGATTAAAACCTAGCCAAAAATCAATAGTTTATAAAAACTTGATGTAACTAACTAATCAAATAGAAGACATACCTTGTTTGATATTGGAGACTATCATTGTGATCTTGTTCTTGCCACAATGTTGGATGAAAGAGGATCCAAATGAGAATCCCTCTAATGGAATCACACCCAATACAACTAACCTTTAGATTACGGGTATAACCTCTAACCTTGATTGATTAAACCAAACCCTAGAAAAGGATGGAATAAATCAAACCAAGAGAAGGGAGGGAGAGACAACAGTCTCAAGGGGAGAAAGAATATAATGACTGAGCAATAAGGGTTTTCACCCTAAGCCTCTATTTATAGAGAATAATAATTAAATCCTAGTTGAGATAGAACTCATATTCTATTATTTCTATATTAACCCCTTATACTTTGTTCCAATTTAAATTAAACTATTAATTAATGACAAAGTAGTCCATTAAGTAATCACTAGGTTGTATTTTAAGGGCAACCCAAAAGGACTCTATTATTATATCAAATATTACCGACTCATTTGATGACCATGAACACTATATCCAACATCTTTTCCAACCTAGTTACGTCGATTCATCGCAAAATAAATAATATGTACAACTCAATAAATAGTAGGTAAATGCATTATCAAAATAAAAAAAATCTATGAAAAGACACCATTATATATGTAAGAAGTTGATTAGTTGAATTTAGTTTTTGATACTTTTAACAAACAGATAGAAAATTAAAATTATATAGTATACTATAAATTTAGACTTTTATGTTAATTATAAAAATTAGGCCCCCAACAACATATGCATTTTGGGGACCTTTGCTCATCACGACGAATATGATACCATTTCTTTTGAAAACATTGAACATATATGATTAAAATGCTAGTCATATTGTTTTGTTGAACAATGATCATGTGAACTCAATGAACTTGTAACCGTTGATTTTAAACTCTTATGGCATTCTAATTACATGTTTGAATCATCCGCTCTTGAATAATTATTGATTGATCGCGTCACCCCCCTTTCTTCTCCCTTAAATAATTGTGATCAAGTTTCATTGGGGTGTGACATTGCTAAAAAAGTACGTCCTAAAGAGGCCATTTTTCTAGTAGTTTTAATGTTGTAATCTTCTATGGTGTTACATACCGAAATGGTGGCTAAGAGGTTAGAAAGGGGTGAATAAGTCAAAGCACACAAATGGGGATCTTTTATAGCAAGTAGAGGGGCTCCATATGAACCCGTTTAGTGAAGTCGAGGATACTAACGACATCAAATGAAGTAAGGTTTAAAACGTACATTACCAGATTCCAAGGCAACTACTCCGCAAGTGTTGACCAACATTTATTAAGTTCTGTACGAACATGAACATAGTTCTGCATAATTGGGTTGCAACTGCCATTGAGATTTCTAAGCTTCATAGTTTCATTTATCCTAATCATTATTAATTGTAGGACACTACACACGGTGGAAATTGAATCATCATCTCACATATCAACATATGTGGTAACTCTTTATTGATGAAGATTCATATATTATTGTTTACCAATAAAATGATTACAGGTCTTACATAAAGCAAATAGTAAAGTTCAGCACCCGTACATCATTATGAACAACAAATATCCATTACATTACATTTATATTTTTAAAATATACATTTAAATAAAAATATATTTATTACTTAATAAATATATTACTTTTAATGATAAACTACATATTAAAAACGTTAATTACTTTTAGAAAATGTTTTTTAGTTAGGCATACTCCAAAAATTGAAAATGTTAAAATTGAGAATAACTAATAAAAAAATTCTTTTAGCTGGTTCCCTTTTCTATTTTACTCCCATATTTGATTCCTCTCTCTTTTTATCTTGTTGCAAATTTGCAGGTCTTAAAATAAAAAATTCCTTCATTTACCGATTTTAGTTAAAGAAAAGAAAAACGTACATAATAGACTTTGTATTGTAATTTGATACATTTTGAAACACTTATTTCTTGAATTCATCAATATTCTAAGTATATCTAAAACTAATATGATTATGATCGGTAAGTTACTTTTAAACAAAATTTTGAGCTCTTTAAGTCGAACTCAAATATACATCATAAAACCTCGTAGAGCTACGGAATTGACCCGATCAACTTGTTTGATTAAGTTATTCGTAATTAAGAGAACAAAGTTATAGATGACCAATAATATGACATCTTGAAGTACATAATTGATAGTTAATAGTTAGCACGATGCTTTCCCAAAAAAATGCTCTAAAAAGGATGACAATGACAATATAGTATACAACAATACATAAATAGCATTAGTTAAACAAAGAAATTTCTTGTACATCGAAGTAGAAATTAATATACATTCAGTAAGAAATGAATCACTATATGTAATATCTATTTAATCTTGACATAATTATTCATATTGAGTTAAACACAAAATCATCAATAAGGTTATAACCAAAGTGTGGGTAGTTTCCTGGTCATGAGTCATCTTCGCTCTGAACCATGATTTTTGATTACAAGGTGTAATCATTCTGAAGAAATTTCACCATAGCAAATTATATATTGATAGCGAGCTATTTTCCATAGCCCCAAAATTCCATCCCTCCCCGCAAGGAGAGTTGGTTGATAGGTTGCATTGAAGACGATGACGTTGCATCATCTCGATACCTTAACGATGCTTTCGTTGAATTTTCATCATCATTAGGCCGACCAAGATGTGATGTTACAAGCCTATCAATCATTCCCCACTCGTTTAAAGTCTCTTCTCTTACATTCGCATTAACCAAGTTCTGAGCCGGTTCAGAAGTGTCAACTTCTAAACCAGGCTCACAAGCTTGGTACCCCACATCGAGCTGATTCTCACAGCTTCCACTATCACATTCTCGGGGATTTGACATGAGTTGTCTAACCATGATTGGTGAATCTTCCGAAGGTAGATTCAAGAAACCATATCCAAGAGATTTGTGGGTAGGGATAAGGTTCGGGTATTGATGATGAGTGTAGTCAAGGCCTAAATCGAAGTTTTGTTGTTGATGATGATATTGCAAGTACTGATGATTGTCCTGACCATATGGGAACGAACGTTGTTGGTTCATATTGTTGGCACGTTGTTCAGACGCAATGCTACCACTTGACGCTTCATTTCCCCCAACCTTGAACAAGTTTCTCTTTTTGAACACGCGACAAATCACCCATCCATCTTCCTATTAGCGAAAAATACACATCTCACTGTTAGTAAGCCTCTAACTTAAAAACGACAAAAGTAACCAAACTCAACTTACCAAAGAAGTTGAAATTATGGGATTGAGAGGATCGTGATGATCATCAATATCTTCAAGACGATACTCATGCATGATCCAATCAGTCTTTTGGCCATGAGGCGCTCGCCCTCGATAGAAAACTAGGGTTTTCCTCATACCAATTTTCTTGAACGTGTTACGAATGCATTTATCCCGTCCAGTTGCTTTCCAAAACCCTGCGTTTGTTGCTCGATTTGTCCTTGATCCTGTCGGATACTTCTTATCCTTATGGCTAAAGAAGTACCACTCGTTTTCCGGAGTTGACCCTATCTTACATCTCTCTGTAATACCCAAAATATAAAAAAGAACTATTAAATTAATTTACCAAAATTCAAAACTCAAAACAGCAAAAAAGATATTTATCACCTTGGAGGTCCCATGGTTCAATTTTGTTCAAGTCAACTTCCCTAATGACATCCATATCAAATTTTTCAAAAGAAATCTTCTTCTTCAAGTAGAAATGAAGCAGTTCTTCATCGGTAGGGTGAAACCGGAACCCCGGCGGAACGCCGCCGTTTGATGACGTCATGAATTCACACACAAAAACCAACCGCTAACGTTAAAGATGACTAGCTTCAGTTGGTTTTTGTGTGTGTAAGTTTATGAGTAAGGTGATATCATGCATCAATCGTTTAAAGTGGAGTGTGAATGTTTTTATAGAGTTAGAAAGTTGACGGCCGGTGACGACGGCGGCGGTGCAGCCTAAAGCTGACGTAGATTGCAAGCCACACGTATCTGGACTCACCACTAATAGCGATTCACCATGTACCTTGAATCTTATTATTTTATAATTAATTAATTAATAATTACTTAAAATAATATATTAATTTAGTAATTGAAATTGATAGACCAAATATAGAGCGGTTAAAACTAAAAAGAAAATATACCACATGTAAAAGTTGTTAACTGTACAATTTACCGTGTAACTCCCACTTGTTTATAACATATAACGTTCGTATACTTTCTACACCATTAACTCTAACCTCTAAATGAGTCAAACGAAGATATATGACTAGTACCAATACAACATTAGAATTTATGCCTAATCTATTAAAAACAGGGGAATATGATATATCACTATCTCCAATCAACAGATAATGAAATTTTATTTTTCGTAGCATTATTTTGCTAGTTAATAATTAATAATTCTCATTGTAGCATAAGATTAAGAAAACGATACATAGTTGCTTGTTGTGAAAGCAAGCTACGTTATTCATGGGAACACAAGGTGTTTAAATGCCATATCGGGATCACCGTTGATTGGACGGTTTAATGTGCACATGCGGCTACGACCTTTTGAGTGTTCAATCATATTTTTATTTACTCCATTGACTTAATTTGCTTGATCAAAACTCACGTTATCCATGCATTCAAAGGCTCGAAAACCTAAGCTTTGTTCTAGCTGGTATACGTTTATTGACATAATCCTTAATTAGTAATGAGCCATAATTATTTTATAATTGTGAAAGTCTATAATTGATAGTGTATTCTATACATTGAGTTCTCAACATTGCTAAGTTCATGAGTTTTTATGATAAGTTTGTCTCCTTTCCTCCTTATAAAAGGAGGGAAATCCAAGCTTACAATCATAATAAGTCAGATCACACACATCGGATGAAGTCTCCATGCTCTCTTTTCCTAAACACCATCTTCTTAGATGCGTACTAGTACTCTAATCTCTCTATAAGCACCTTATACACTCAAAATTACCTCACTTTGTGATTTTTAGGATTAATCCCTTGACCACCCTTGATTAAGTAAATCTCAACCAAAGTTTGCACTTACGTCGGAGTATCAAAGATAAATCACCCATAAACCCTCATTATCAAATGGCGCCATCCAACGGACCCACAACACTGTTTCTTGTGTTCTATCGTCAATCAAATAGCAAGTCAAATCTGACTCAGATCTTTAAGTTTTCAACCATATTATCATAAAAAATTAATAAGTAAAACAATCACACACTATTGGTGATATCTCGATCTATGCTCAATATTGAAAAACCCTAAACAAAATAATGTTCAAATCTGTTTATGACGACCTGATTACTTGATCTTCTACGATATATTGAGTATTACGTGTCATTGGGTATCAAGACACAACTACTGAAACAAGATCTAGATGCTTAGATATTTATTGCGTTGTCATTTTTTCTTATGCAATATTTTTAACTTTTCAAAAAAAATGAAAATCAGTGGAGTAAAATATCCCACATCTTTCATTTCCACAATTTAATTTATTAAAAAGAAATGATTTCTCAAACAAAAACAAAAAGATAACATTTAAAAAGAAAAAGGAATGTAACCGAGCTCCGCAATGTCACCGAGATTTGCGATACCTAGCTTCAACCGAGATTTGCGATGCCTGCCTTCAACCGAGATCCGCGATGCCACCAAGATCTGCGATCCCTAGCTTCAACCGAGATCCGCGATGACATCGAGATCCGAGATGCCGGTGAGATCCTCAAGATCTGCGGTTCGCGATGCAACTGAGATCCGCGATGCCACCGAGATCCGCGATGCCACCGAGATCCGAGATGCCAGTGAGTTCCACGATGCCACTGAGATTTGCGATGCCAAGATAAGACTCGAGATGCCAAGCTTCAACTGAGATCCGCGATGCCAAGCTTCAACCGAGACCTGCAATGCAAAGCTTCAACGAAGATCCATGATGCCATTGAGATCCGCAATCCGTGATGCCACCGAGATGCGAGAAACCAGGGAGATCTGCGATACCATCGAGATCCGCAATGCCAACCTTCAACCGAGACCCGGGATGCCAAGCTTCAACCGAGATCCGCGATACCAAGCTTTAATTGAGACTTGCAATGCCAAGCTACAACAGAGATCAGCAATGCCACCTGTTGATATATCTTATGTGACAACTCAAGATTGAAAAGTTGAATATTATACATGTGTTTTGGAGACACTTGCTAGTGTCGCCTTAAGCGACACTTAGAGTGTCGCCTGATCTGTATGTGTCAAAAGTATAAATAGCTAAATGTAGGTCAATTTGAGTAGAAAATTAGTTTTGTACAAATTGTGAACAAAGAGTGAGCTGTATTAGAAAGCTTGTGCACTTTTGTAATCGTTTAGTGAATATTAATAGCAAACAAAAGTTATATTTAGAATTGCATTCACTATATTCAAGCTAATCGGATTCCACACGTTAATTTGTTTTGATTCAAATCTGTGATCCTTATAAGTAACCTACACCACCATGAGCCACGATGCCACCGAGATCCTCAATGCAACCGCGATTCGTGATGCAACCAAGATACGAGATGCCACCGAGATCTACGATTCCACCGAGATTTCCGATGCAATTGAGATTCGCGATGCAACTGAGATTCAGGATGCAACCAAGATCCGCGATGCTATCGAGATCCGAGATGCCACCAAGATCCACGATACCACCAAGACCCGCGATGAGGCCCTCAACTCAGTATTGAGCTCTTTAGCTCAGCTCTTCAATATTGAGCTCAGCAGCTCCGCTTTTCAACAATGAGGTATTCATCTCATCTAACCAGCAATAAGCTATTCATCTCATCTCTTCAAGTAAATTCTTTTCTATGATACCCCTCGAAATCAGGTCAATTTCGTACACCCTAATCACGCATTTTTATGCTAATTCCCTCGTAATCAAATTGCATTTGATATAATTAAGATAAGTCTAGCATGCCCACTATGCATATTTATGTTGCATAAGAGTTTGATATGCAAGTAAATTATAAACGTAATTTAGAGGATTACGTGATAAATCAGAGAGTCCGATGAATACGAACGTTGGTGATAACTTTTTCGGAAAATAACTTGAAACTATTCAATAAGAAATAATAGTTATTAATTCTTTAATATTATGCTAAGATAAGAGCATAACGATTTTGAATACTCAATTAATGCTTGTATGAACAATTGAGAATATGTAATTAACTAAGCGAGGTAACAATAAACAATCAAACATAATTAAATCAACTTATTTCATTCTAATCATAAATGAAATCATCCTAATTATCTCTAACTTACCCTAATTGTATACTTAACATCTAATTAGTCTAGTTTAAACATCTAAGTATCTAAATATCTAAGCCAATTGAGCTAGTTGAAACCCAAAAGGGCCCCCCCTCATTCTTCCCAAAAATTGGCATAAGGGCCCCCTGCCACCCCACTCGACCCTTGTTTCCACCCTACCTCACACCTTGCTTCACACACCCTCATTCCAGCCCCCCTTGCTCTCCATTTCTCTGAAAGAAAATCACAAGAAACAAGCTTTAAACATCCACCATAACTCATCCACAAACAACCACCACATAACCACTAAGTTACACACTTCTTTTAGCTCCTAAACACACACTTTAACCCCTGGAGAAATCTCACCGTGTCGTTGTAGTCACTAGGGAAAGCTAGGAGTTTACATTGGGTTAAAACGGAGCTACGTACACGAAGCTTTCTTCTTTTATTTCTTCAAAATCTCCACCGATTCCGTTGTAAGGAAACCTTCTTTAATCTTATCATTTTATAAGTTTTAAATTCATTTTATGCTAGTTATGTTCACTCACATGAAAACCCGACTAAATACGTGTCAAAACTCTTGTTAAAACGTTAAAACCGTGTACAAAGTCGAATATAAGTCAGAGAACTTGCTAACAGATTGTTGACTAGCTTAAAACATCATAACCTGAACATAACATAACCAAATTGAGTTATTCTTAAGCCAAACGTTATGTTTAAGAAGTTAGGTTTCCAACCTAAGTGGTCTCATGCAATTTGGACAACTTTTGATACCCCAAACTGATTTTATAAAAAACGTGTGTCCAATCTATTTTTTAGGAGACAGAACTTGGTCCTACTTTGTAAGGCCATAACTTTTCTCCACATATTCAAAAGGCATGATTTTTTTTTCCTAAAAGTCACATTTTGTCTAAGATTTAAAAGTTGTGTGAGCACATTTTGTGATTAAGAGTCTAAGTCAGTCAACAAACAATTTTCTCAACAACTATCCTGAAAAATAGTTGATGTACCTTTGTGTACTGATAAATAGTTTTGAACCCCTTATACATGTCCAAAAATCATGAATCTTACCTTTGTTTGAACCTAAGACATATAGAACTAGTCAAAATGACGTCAGACGGAAGGTCAAAAAATCTCTTAAGAAAAGGAACAATGAATTAAAAGGGTTTTTAAGTGTTTAACTACTAAAACTCTAACACAAGCTATCTGGGGTGACTTAGAAACATGTATTGGTACAAATATAACATCCATAAATATATTTTGAATTAGTATGTATGTACGCGTGGTTAAGTATAACAAATCTTGTTACTAAAACGTTTAAAAACCGTTAAAAATACAAAAGTAACAAACGAGAAAACGTAAGTTTTTAAAACGAGTAAAGAAAACTTTCAACTTCATATTTTGGACTATAAACATGTTTGATCTTGTTAAAATAGTTGGATATGGTTTAAAATAGCAAAAATCGTGTTTGGAATGTGTTTGTGAATAATTGGATTTTCGCTAGGAAATGGCCTCACCTTTATGGGTAGACCCTTACCTGGGCGAGTGAATTAAGTAAACTAAACTGCTATTGGACATCACCCGGACGGGTCATTGACACCCGGTCATATTGGACTTACCCGGACAGGTGGTGATGCCACCCAAACGGGTGACTTTGATTTCCTGCATGTTTTTAGCTTGTGTTTTCCAAATGAACTAACAAAGATAGTTAAAGGACTAAACATGAAAATACTTGAACAAATAGAGGAAGCAATTTAGCGACATGTTTTAGACAAACGATAATGAGAAATATTGAACGAATGAGCCGACGACTATTATTTTCGGATATTACTATACCATACGAGAATACTAATAATTCGAGAGGTATTATTATTAAAACATCACCAACGGGTCGTACACACATTTGAATGATAAGTAATAATCCTACTAGTTGAGTGAACAACTAGCATAGATGGGCCAATAGAGTCGTCTACTAATGTGACCGACCTCATACGTAGGACACTAGGAGGCTAATTTTTGGGCAAACGAATATTTTAAACGCTAGCACTCTTGAGCTAACCAGGTGAG
The DNA here is from genome assembly GCA_963921325.1 of Logfia minima. Classification (NCBI taxonomy): domain Eukaryota; kingdom Viridiplantae; phylum Streptophyta; class Magnoliopsida; order Asterales; family Asteraceae; genus Logfia; species Logfia minima. The sequence goes on along the minus strand of OY992771.1, from coordinate 9,994,785 downwards.
TTCACAACCCCTATTTTACTGTTTTTCACTGCTTTCTAAACTGGGGTGAAAAACATATGAACTGTTTTCATACGATGCTTGAAAACCTGACTACGATTATTTAATTCAAATTTTATCGTACGATCATCACATGATATTCAAGCCCTTTGATGGCACCACATGATATACAAGCCCTTTGATGGCACATGGTATCCAATAAACGATTATTTTTCAAGGATGTCACATGATATTCAATCCCTTTGATGGCAGACGATATTCAATAAACAATTGGCCAAGGATGGCCCATGATATTCAAGCCCTTTAATGGCACGCAATTTTCAATAAACCATTGTTCAAACTATATTTTATCATACGTTTGGCCATGGATGACACGTTATGATTACGAAATGATTAAATCAATATTTGGTTTATGATAGAGTCTTAAACTTGTGGATTCACTCAATATTTTTGTTGACAATTTTAAAATATTTTTTTCAAGGAATTAACCATGACGTAAGAACTTGCATGCATTTTGGGACCCCCGCTCACCAGAAGTTAGGATATCATACTTTTGATAAACAATGGATTTATTTTATATATGATTTGGTCATATACATTTTATTGGGAAACGATTATCGTTTTGAGACTCGATGAATTGTAAACCTTTTGTAAAACTATTTATGGCATCTTTAGTATATGTTTTGCGATAATCATATGCTCGTGATCTTGTATTGTTTCAAAATCGTGTCACGCCCTGTGCTTCCACCTTAATAAACTCGATTAGATTTTGGTGGGGTGTGACATCTTCGCTAAGCTCTTAATGTGGTATAAACCTAGTATTTAAATTCTAACAACCACTAAAATATTTTAGTAACATTGAAATGAGGGCTATCATACTTTTTCCCACAAGGATGTGTTTCCTTTGAGATGAGCGACTCAACACTATAAAACCTTTCAAAAAGTCAGGTAGGTCCAAAAGCACATGATAATCAGCTTTTTCTCGTGAGAACATATTTCTCTTGCAATGAGCGGATGCACATCGTAAAACCATTCAAAAGGTCGGTTAGGCGCACATTCACAAGATAATCCACTTTTTCCCGCGAGGACGTCTTTTCCCCTGTAATAAGCGATGCACAACTTAGACCTTTAGAAGCTCGGTTAGGCCCACATGTACAACATGATTAGCTTTTTCCCACGAGGACGCGTTTCCCTTGTGATGAGCGGATGTACACCATAAAACCTTTCAAAAGGTCGGTTAGGCCCATATATATATAAGAAAACCACTTATCCACACGGAAGTGTCTCCCTTGCGATGAGCAGTTGAATAGCATAAAAACTTTCAAAAGGTTGGTTACGCCCATATATATATATATTATATACATAACATAATTTTCCACACAGACGTGTCTCCTTTGACATGAGTGGCTGCATAGCGTAAAACCTTTCAAACGATCGGTTAGGCCCATAAAAATAATCGTACGTCGCATTTAAACTCTTATGCTTGGAGGGAACTGATACACCCTCCTCAAAGCCTTATCTTAACCGAAAACAAGTTTACTTATTATTCTCTTGCATACGTTCATAAAAGCCATTTTTTAAATGCAACCGCGGTACACTTCGGCTCATGGCCAGAAAAAGCCAACTAAGCTCGAATATGCTACGGGCCTACCACCATAAGGGAATGTCTTCTACATCTCGACCACACACTAACCCGAAGGCAGAGATCATCCTCAACTAATTTAAGTTGTCAGAATGTGACAAGAAACATATTGGTCGCGCTAAGCTACGTCTCAGCCACACACTAACCCATAATGTAGTCTAGAAATCTACACATGTCATGACATAAATAAAATAAAAACAGGTTAAAAAAAGACACGATCCAATTGGCGTAAATATATACCGCGGTGGTGAATGGAGAAGCCCTGATCTCGGTTGTCTACTTACTTGATTAGGCCAGAATTAATTCTGCCGCTACACAATGATAAGTTCAATATGATACTTGAAAAATCTATCATAATGAACTGGGGGAGTGACGATGTACTATCCATCTACCCTTCCAAATTATTTTGCAAGGAACATATGTTGCATTTCTATTGGTGGACTACATTACAAGTATGTCCATTGACCATTTTGCAGGCCATTTGGCAAATCTCCACGTCAAAGCTCTTATTTTAGCTCGACTCAGCAACTTGTATTGAAGTCGCGCTCAGACTTTGCTCGTTTGGAGCCTAGCTCATTCTAGCAGCTAGTATAGAGCACCGATTGCCTCAACAACTCGTCTTGGAGCCCTGCTCAGACTCTTGTTACTAGATAATTTTGCAAGATCACTGCTACTATGGGCAACATCTATGTCAGTTCATGGGCAGTGACATACTTATTAGTTCAATACGACATATATGACCTTGTCGTACCGAACTAGAGGGACTTGATAGTGTACCCTAGATGTGGGCTCCAAACGTTGTCAAGCCTATGAGCTTCCATGATGGGTCTGCCCCCTTTCCTCCTGATAAAAGGGGGGAAACCCTAGCTTACAAGCATAAGTCACATCACACACAACAAGATATACACATTGGATGTAACCTCCATGTTCTCCTCTCCTCTACTAAACTCCATCTTCTTAGATGGGTGCTAGTGTTCTAATCCATCCACAAGCACCCCATACACTCAAAATTACATCACTGTGTGATTTTGAGGATTACTCCTTGGCCACCTCAATTGTGTTAAGGATTAATCACCTAATTAACTATACTCTTTATGAATCAAATATCATCTTTACCCACTAAAGCCTCTTTTAATTGGTTGAAATATGAAGTGTACACTTATTCTGGGATAACCAAAACTAATAATATGAAAGTACACTTATAATGGAACGGAAGAAGTGTTAAACCCGTTGTAAATGGTGTTACAATGAGGATTGTAGTTATAGGAGGTCATCGATGCTAGTGAAGTTTCTTTTAATCCACTAATATTCAACCTCGGTTGTGCTTCTGACTCTAAAACGAATTGTATTTAATAAGGATAAAAATAAAAATTACTTGTAATTCCCGAGTTGACGTGAGATTGGTCTAAACTGTAACATAAAATTTTTAGAATCTGTATAGATCGTGATTTATAATTTGTAATTAAGGTTTCTAAAATAAAATAAAAGACGAATTTGGTTTTCGTAACCTGTTTTATAGTGGTTTCAATGACTAAATCAAGAGAGCCGTATTTTGATAATTGATAATTGTAATTTGAAGTATTATGCACGGCAAAGTAACTAAACCCCATTACCTAAAATTGAATATACGAAGGAAATAAAAGCTACTGCATGGCATGCACATGTTGAATGAGCAATTCTGTGACTTTTTGACCAAGATAGCTAGCTACTAGTGGATTAATTGATACTCACGTTAAGATTGAGGATTGGATCTAATCATTAATGGTCAGATGGTTCATGGTTGTTATGGTGGACAGGATTACATATATAAACGACGATCACAAAAAATAATATATACATGCATTATGTATGAAGATCGAGTATATATTATACGTACGATGGTGAATTTGTAGTGGTGCAGTGATATTTCGTATATAATTATTAAGTCTTGCAATGTTCAATCTTAGTCCTTCAATCCTTGTACTATTTCGATCTCCAACCAATTTGTTTGTTGTATCAAATTACCCTTTCAAGGATTTCTTGCAAAAAGTTAACAACCGATAATGGTGACCGACTCACACGTTCCGCTCTAAGGACAATATGTGAAAGATAATGTTCATGCTGACTTAGCGACCCGCTCAAGAGAGTGTTCACCCATAATAGAAAACTTGATCATTTTCTTGCAAAGTCTTCCCTTTCAGAATTAACTAAGCTACACGCATGAGAGCTGATCCCAAAGTTGCAGCCAATGAAGATTGAACTTGGCTCTTCAGTAGAGATTCCCAAAACTCCACTAAACTAATCCTTTCGGGTTTACCCTTACAAGATTTTAACCTTATATTTCATCATAACTCCCTTCTTAGTGTTTTAGTTAGATCGTTAAGTATTTGAAGAAGTATGTAATTAGTTCATTCAAAATCTGACCTATTTTTCGTATTCAACGTTATAAGTTTTAATTTCAATATATGTATCAAAGTTTCAATTATATATTATTGTTTATATATATATATATACATGACCTCTTATAGTTTGTAAATCCATGACGTAGCACCGATTTTGATAATCTGGAGATGATGTATCAAATGATCACTTAAAGCGTAAGTGACGAATATAACGGTACAAAGTTGTATAGACTGAAGCATCATTATTTTCTAATTTATATTGTACAATTTTACTTTTCAGTAACTCATACAATTTTATAAACCCAATCAAAATGTTCTATACAATGAGTTGATCCTATACAATGTTGTATAGGATACAACCAAACATTATCACCTCTAATGGAGAAGTGTGATACATACAATTCCACCTAAGCAAATTAAAAATTTTCCTATACAACTCCTATAAATTATCCCGTTAGTAATGCTCTTAGCAACTTATATGGTTGACACATTAAAAAGAATACCAACTATCTTATAAATAAGTAATCGGATACATACAATAGAAACATACAATAAAATTTTGACTAAAGTTTAATGTAGATACTTAATCCTTTTTAGTTACCGTTTTCCATATTTATGGAATCATCATTTTGGTTTCTCATTTCCTTCAACTTCATAATTGTGTTTTCGGGAGATTCTTGTTTACATTGACTAGAACTCCAGAAGCACGTAAGCACCATGCATACCTTAGTTTATACAGAGAGTAGTGTGGTTGTTTTTCTGTGGATCGTATGCACCATGCATACCTTAGTTTATACAGAGAGTAGTGTGGTTGTTTTTCTGTGGATCGTATGTTGCTTGTACATTACTCTTTAGATTAACTTTATAATGACATAATCTTTTTATATTTCATTTAGTTTTCTCCTGATTATCAATGACATCTTGAAAACTGAAACAGCTAAAGTTCTACTTTCGTTGCAACATGATTTTTATAGAGTTTCTGATATACTAGCTAGTTATCAAATTCTAGTCATTGAACTCATTAATTTTTAATCTGGGCGTTTGTTTGACAGAATTTTGTGAAATATGAAATTAGAATCTCAATTCCATTTTATAAGGGTGTTTGGTTATAAAATGAACTGAACTGAAACTCATCAAAATCCTTCGTTCAAAGGAAGTTGAAAGTCCCTTTGCACGGATCCAAACGGGATTACAATGTGTATTAGATTGCGGAATGGTATAATACACAATAACCAACAACAAAACAAGTAAATGCAAGTGTTAAGTGTATAAGTTCGTAGGTATTCGAAGATAGCACTGTATGTTCGAATATAACTAATTTCAAAAAGCTATTCAATGAAATATTACAACTTAGTTTTTATACCCAGTAAGTTCGTACGAACTTACTGGTCCTAGGTTTGTACGAACTTACATGTTCGTACGAACATATAGGTTCATAGGAACTTACATGTTCGTACGAACATATAGGTTCGTACGAACTTACAAACTAAAAACTAAAAAGGCTAAGTTAATAAACATTTTACATTATTAACTATAAAACTAATAACAAAACTAACTATTACAAAATAAGAGCTGTTGTCACCAAACGTGCACCAACAGACTCCCCCTTGACAATAGCTCGGTTAGTCTTCAGTCTTCTGGCTCTGTCGAATCTTGATTCTTGATCAACTCTGTCGACTCTCAGCCCATAAGCCTTTTTCAACACAAACTTTGACGACCCTCTGATACTTTCGCCCTTCATGCCTCCAACTATCTCTGTATAAGATCTTGTTCTCATGAAGCTTCAACAGGTCATCTTTTGACAAGTTTACCAGATGTAAACTGTCATATACTCTCAACAGCTCCTTCTCATCAGCATCCTCCATGACTGCTTCAGCTGTCTTACTGTCCACATACCACCACTTGAGATTTCTCAGAATATCCTGTGGCATTTTCTTCAAAGGAACCCTCTTCAAGCACTTGACTGGTTTATAAACCATTTTCATCCACGGCTTATTTGTAATAGGATCAATCCGGATTAAATCGGGAACTCTTTTACCTGATCTTGGTTTTAAATCAACGAAATTATTCGTTCTTCCTTCACGCTTAATTATTCTCTCTAGAGTTCCGGCGTAAGGATCATTATTGACATTTACCAAGTCAATCCAGGCCAGTTCCTTTAGTTCGATCTTTGGTAGCGAGCTGAAAGTTTTCAGTTTTCTTCTTAAGTACTGAATTCCATCATATCTTTTAATTATGAACAGTTTTAATTCACTGTCATAGAACCAACTTATGATGCCTTTGCTCAACTTTCCAGCCCCTCTAACCCTTATATCACCTTTATACTTTATCTCAGGTTCCTTTTCTGCCTTCTTAAACCATAAGGCTTTCAACTCGGCTCTGGACAGTTCTGGTTCTTCAGATGTCTCATCGCCAAGGACCTCATCACCATCAGACTCTATGTCCTTGCGATCTAACACTTTCTTACCATCTTTAGACTCGATAATCACTTCGGTGACAGGTTGCTTGGGCACGACATGTTCATCTATATCAACATCTGTATCTTGAACAGTCTCCTCATCTGATTTCCAGTCTGCAACACCTGTACTGAGGATTTCTCCTTCTTCTAGTTCTGACCCATCACTATCAAATTCATCTAAGCCAAGCAGTGCTTCGATGGTATCAGACTCTATAAGGTCTATAGGGGTGCCCTCCTTATCTGCTTCGTTTTCATTCTTCTTTGCACCCCACCCTGATTTCTGGCTACCATCACCATCTGCCGCTGCACCAACACCAGACCCTGATTCTGTTCTCCAACCACCTTTCTGATCCGTTTTTTCTTCGATTTTCTTGCTCCAGTCTGACCCTTCTACTTGTGCCTCACTGGACTCTTTGTTCCACCCTCCAGATGGTTCAGTCTCTTCTTGAGGCTTTGAAGCACCTTGTCCAGATCCGCTCACACCAGAACCTTGACCAGACTCCCCCTGAGCTATAACTGCACCTTGCACTCTAGATGAAGAGCCAGGCAGCTCACCTTCTTTGGGTGCACTTGGATCATCGTCACGGTCATTATCAGCTTTGAGTCTCAGCTCATCTTCCCTGCATCCTGTTGTCTTATCCCCCCTGAGCGACTAGCGCTTCATTTGGAAGATAGTGACTCATGTAGCCGCACTTGATCTTCTACCTTTTCAAGGTTCTTCTCTAAGCGCTCATTAATAGCTGTCAGATTTGTGACTCGAACTTCCTGGCTTGTAACAACAGCAGTTAAAGCAGTCACCATATCCATCAGGCTAGTGATCCGGCCCTCAAGATAGGTAAACTTGTCCGGATCGGGGAGAAGAGCAGCTGGATTGGGAACCGATTGGGTGGGTCGAGCTAGAGGTGGAGCGGTGGTTGGTGTAGATAAGACAGTAGCAGGTGGCGTCGTTGTGGAGGGAACTGGTGGTTGTTGTGTTGTTGATGGAGCAACAGGTGGTGGAGTAGGTGTGACAAACATAGGAGCTGAACCACCCGCTCCAATAACCACACCAGTTGGTCGCTGGCGTTTGCGAGCCTGCACTCTAAATTGTTCCGGTTCAGAGTCATCATCAGAGTTCCCAGGTACATATTCATTGTCCTCCTGGACCTTTCTCTTGCCCTTTTCCTTTTCCCGAGCAGCCTTAGGGTCAATCAACACCCCCTTGGACCCATGAAACCCAATCATAGGGCGGTCCTCGTTCATCATCATCATCATTACCATCCTCATCATCATCACCATCATCATCATCATCTGCATCAGATTCTGTAGCCTCAGAATCAAGAGCTGCATCCTTATCAGCTTCAGCAGCAGGTGGAGACCATGTGTCTCGAGCTACAGAATAGTCATCAATATCCTTGAAGAGATCATCAAAAGTGGGCTCAGAACTGGGCCCTGCTTCGCCCTGAAGAACTTCCCTAACCAACTCAGCAGCAACATCAGCGTCAACACGCTCTCCCTCAGCAGGGTGCTCTATCTGGTGCAGGAGTTCTTCAACTACCTCCTGCTGTGGCTCATCAGCAGCCACCTCAGCATGGGCCGGTGCCGGCTCTGGTTCTTGAGCTTGAGCCTCAGCAGCTGCTTGGGGCACAGGCACATCCAACCAGCCATTATCTGGTGGAGCCTGATAGTTTGCATCAATAATTGCCCCAAACAAAGGCACATCTTGTGGCCTATCAGCAACTGCACGTCTCTTGTTGTGGCTGAGACAATGACCAAAGATCTTCTTATCGACCGGCATCAAATGAACCACCGGGTCGATAGCTGGAAGATTCGGAAGAAGGGCGTTTATCACCATCATGACAAACTGGGGGTATAGAATAAAGTGCTCCTTCACACTCCCTTTAATCTGCTGAACCATTTCATCGAAAAAATACTGCGAGAAGCTGTAGGGTTTGTTGTAGACAAGGGAAATCATCCCAGACTGCAACTTATGGTTCATGGTATCAAAGCCCGCCTTCTTTGGCCCGAATGACACCAGCAGGATGTGCATAAGATAGCGCAACTGGCCGTATACCAGACTCTTGGTGTATTGGGTGTGGACAACATCTCCCACATAGCCCATGCGTTGAAACGCGCCAGCACGCATATCAAGAGAAAAAGAAGTTGGGCCATTTTCCTGTTCTTCAGTTCCCAGATGCAGAACCTGCCTCAGAAAGTCGGCAGAAAACTCGATATCAACCCCATTGACAGTAGCCCTTATGACCGGAGGCTGAGGCTCACAATCATGAATCGCCGTAGCCCAAAATTGGCTAAGATATGGAAAATATAGCGTTGGCGAGTGAGTAAGAGTATAAAACACCCGTGAGCGCATGAGAAACTCCAGCATGCCTCGAAACGGTGCGGTCGCCGGGTTGGCAAGATCAAAAGAAACTGCCACATTGTGCTTGTTGTGAAACTCACGCACAAGATCAGCCATTTCTGCAAAACAAACACAAACACGCCAAAAATAAAGAATAATAATGTTAGTCATAAGACATAATTAATTTAGAACCCTGCAAACAAGATTCTACGATTAAAACAAGTCTTAAAAAAAAATTTCAAAGTTCAAACCATAGTAGGTTCGTACGAACATATATGTTCGTACGAACTTACTGCCCTTGTAGGTTCGTACGAACTTACTGTTTGACCAAGTCAAACTTAAGTCCGTACGAACTTACATTGGCTAGGTTCGTACGAACTTGTAGGTTCGAACGAATGAACTGAAAACCAAAGTTCAAAAATTTTGTCAATGAAAATGCAATCAGGAACATGGGGAGGGTGCGCCTATATGCGTATAGCATATTGCAACTACAACACACCAATTTTAACAGTTTAAAGTTACAGAATTTTGATTTTAAGTTTGTTTTGCACAAAACCTAACTTAAATCCGAATGTGTTGATGTTTAGCGTGTTAAATCATGAAGAAATCACTTACTAAGTTGAGGAATATGATTGTGATGAAGATTATTGGTCAATAATTCAATTAAACAGTCAAAATATGATTTTTGATTCGAAAAATGCAAGCCGCAGGTATGTTCGTATGTAGGTTCGAAGGCTCCAGTATGTTCGTACGAACTTAGGGTTTCTGAAAATGTGGAGTTTGACCCTGAGTTGACCCTTTTATACTACCAGTAGGTTCGTACGAACCTATATGTTCGTACGAACATATCCTTCGAACATACCTTCTAAGTTCGTACGAACTTAGAATTTTAAAATTAAAAAGTTTAACTTTTTCTATTTTAAAAACGAAAAGCCAATGACCTAAATACTTAGGCATTCAAATGAGCAAGGTTTGAACAATTTAAACAAACAAAAAGTAAACATTTCCCAAAGACAAAGAACTTTTATTCTTTTATTTATTTAAAACACTTAAAAATAACATACACTGAAAATTGCAAATATGAAATTGTTCATATTTTGAAAATTACAATATTTTTGAGAGAGTCACTGATACAAAGATCGAATTAGCCATGATGAGAGCAATACACAGTTAGGAACTTTCATTCATTCCTTTGGTTATTATTGTTGTAATTGTTAGAACACAACAATTATTGGTATAGTCGTCCACTTAAGCATTCGACTTTCAGAATTTTCAAGTACATATAAGATTATTGTACACGATCTCTTGTGAATCTTACATTTGATATACCCTTAAGATCTAGACAGTCATGAATAGCATGTAACGGATATTTTTCATTTTTATTTCATCTTTAAAGTCAAGTCTATTTGCTTTATCAGCAATGTACATAGGTACATGTTTCAATTTTATGACAAGACTAAGGTTAGAAACAAACAAATCTAAAATCAAACCAGAGGTGACAGGTCTGTACTTTCGTACAACAGAGCGACATAGTTTGACTAGAGACCTTGAAAATGGTATTCTTGTTTCGCGGTCGAGTTTGTTCTAGTTTTTAGGATACACTGGCTGAATCTAGGTCAACATATTTCTAGATGAAGCAGAAGAACCAGTCAGTGAACCCCCCAGATGATTTAATGTTATTTTATATCCAGTAACAAGCATTCAGGAACGGTCCATCTCCTAAGAATTAAGACTTAAGCCGTACATCAACATAAAGATAGCACAAAAATCGTATTATTTATTATAGATTAAGTGCTTGAAAACCGTTATGTCGTATGCCTACCAATACATCGTAAAGTGAAGCTATCAAATACGTTTGCATTTTTAGGTACATTTTACTGTGAATGTTCTGCATCTTAGAGCCACACATATAAAATGTTTTAGGCATGGGTAAAAGATTCATCATTTCTTTGCAATTAGTACATTGACCCTCAAAATTTTTATTGGTTTTGCAAAGATAAAAGGTAAAATAAACTAAGAAATAGAAATAAAAACATACTAAGTTCTTTGTGGAAATATTTACTCAGGATTTCTCATCCCATTAAGTTGGAGTAAAAGCTCAAACCGAGACCGATCAAATGCCTTTGTATAAAGGTCAGACAGATTGTCATCAGTTATGACCTTAACCAATTTAATCAAATGCTTTTCAGCACAGTCACGAATGAAATGATGTCTTATTTCAATGTGTTTAGTCTTACTATGCTTCACCGGATTATTAGTTATAGACATGGTTGACTGATTGTCAATCATAATAGGAGTGTTAGTGAAATTCAAACCATAGTCGCGCAGCTGTTGTTGTATCCACAATACTTGTGAACAACAACTACCCGCTGCCACATACTCAGCCTCACAGGTTGAGATTGCGACCAAGGTTTGTTTCTTACATTGCCATGAAACAATGCGACCCCCTAATAACTGACAACCTCCCGTGGTAGATTTCCTATTCAGGTTACAACCTCCATAATCTGAGTCAGTATAAGCAACAAAGTCAAAATTGCCTCCCGAGGGATACCAAAGACCTAACTTAGGTTTTCCCTTAAGGTAATGCAAAATTCTCTTTGCTGCTTTCATGTGCGATTCCTTAGGCATAGATTGAAAGCGCGCACACAAACAGACTGCAAATGTTATATCTGGTCTAGAAGCTGTTAGATACATGAGAGAACCAATAATGGCCCGATATAGAGTCGGATCCACATCTTCAGTACTTTCAGAATCTTGAACATACTTCGTCTGATGGATGAAGAATCCATCTTTCTTTTGATCAACTTGTAATCCTAAGAAGAAATTCAATTCCCCCATCGCACTCATTTCAAATCTTCGCTTCATAACTTGTTCAAAGTCTCTGCACATTTGCTCATTGGATGATCCAAAAATGATATCATCGACATACACTTGAACAAGTAGGAAATCTTCCTTTTGCCATTTGATGAACAATGTACAATCTATCTGCCCTCTTTTGAACCCATTTTCCAAGAGATAAGTAGATAGAGTCTCATACCAAGCTCTAGGTGCTTCATGCAGTCCATACAGAGCCTTGTCTAATTTATAGACTCGGTCTGGATGGTCTGGATCACTGAACCCTGGAGCTTGTTGAACAAACACAAGTTCCTGAACTTTACCATGTAGGAAGGCACTCTTTACATCAAGTTGATAGACTCTGATTCTTTTATGTGCAGCAGATGCCAGAAACAATCGAATTGCTTCCAGCCTTGCGACAGGTGCAAACACCTCTGTATAGTCTATCCCTTCCTACTGATTAAATCCTTGAACTACCAATCTGGCTTTGTTGCGAGTTACAACACCCTTGTCATCACGTTTGCACTTAAACACCCATTTGGTGCCTATTGCATATTCCCCTTTTGGTAGATCAACTAGCTCCCATACTTTGAGCTTCTTGAATTGATCAAGCTCCTCTTGCATAGCCTCTACCCAAGAATTATCCTTAAGAGCCATTTGTACATTTTTGGGCTCAATTTGAGAAATGAAACAACTAAACAGGCACTTATGCATGATTCCAGTATCTTGAATCGATGCATATAGACTGTTGCTTTCTGATATTTCTCTGCGAGTCTTTACTCTAGAACTCGGATCACCAATGATATTATCAATCGGATGATACTTGTTCACACGAGTTGAGACTATAGAGTCAACCGGTAAGTCAGATCCTAGATTTGATCCAATCTCCCTTTGAGGTGATACTTCATCCTCTGCAATTTCATGCATAGGATCTGTAACCTTTGAGGAAGATGGAATGTCATTCAGATTTGAATCACTATCCGCAATAGGATCGACAGTAGTTTCTTTTCCTTTATCATTTGCATCCACCGAACTTGGAATGCTAGATCTTAGTGCAAACGCATTGATTTCACCATCATCTAGCACAACATGTTCTAGCCCCAAGGTGTCAGCTTCACTTAAGAACGGAAGATTGAATGATTTTAAGACAACATTATAGTCAAATAACCATTCTGGTCCAGTTTGTACAGCTGGAGTATAGGATGTGACTTGTATATTATATACAATCTCAACTCTGCCAGTTGTCTTATTATAGACCCTTTTGTTTGGAGATCCAGCTTCATAACCTAGGAATAATCCTTCGTCAGCTTTCTCACCAAATTTTGATTGATGTTTGGTTTTTAATAAGGTACATTGAACACCGAAGGGTTCAAGACCAGTCAGGTTTGGTTTTCAACCATTTAGGAGCTCATAACACGTTTTGTTATGCTTCTTAACGGTTAAAACTCTATTGAGTACATGACAAGCTGTATTCACTGCTTCTCCCCAGAAAATGACAGGAAGCTTTGAATCAGCCAGCATTGTTCTTGCTGCTTCAATCAAGGTACGGTTTTTCCTTTCAGCGACACCATTTTGTTGTGGCTCATAAGGTGCACTGAACTGGTGTTGAATTCCTTTACTTAAGAAAAAGACATTCAATACCGAGTTCTTGAACTCTAAGCCATTGTCGCTTCGTATCTTCTTGACTCCTCGACCAAATTGATGTCCAATCTGGGTAAAGAATGTCATCAGCATTTCTGCTGTCTCATCCTTTGATGCCAGAAAGAATACCCATGAAAAACGTGAAAAGTCATCAGTGATAACTAGACAGTAATGTTTACCACCTATACTCCTTGCGTTCACAGGACCAAATAGATCCATATGAAGAAGATCAAAGGTTGAGGCAATGGAATTTTGAGATTTTGACTGATGAGGCTTCTTGTGTTGTTTGCCTTTTTGACAAGGCACACATTTATCCTCTAGACCAAAACTCTGTACTGGAACACCTAGCACTAGTCCATTCTTGACTATATAGTTCATCTTTCTAAAGTATAAGTGTGCCATTTTCCGGTGCCACAACTGTGAATCGAACTCAGATGCTGTGGATATAAGGCATGTCAACTCCGGGAAGGATTCAGTAACACTCATGTCCAACACATAAGTATCATTCCTTCTGGGAGCCCTCATGATTATCCATTCATCTGGAATGACAAAACCAGGTTTTAAAATGAGTGCATCTCTATCCGTAAAATGGACAGGATGTCCTTTGTCACAGATCTGAGATACACTCATCAGATTGTGCTTCAGCTCTTTAACATATTTGACTTGCTCTAGCTTAAATTTTCCATTCGTTATTGTACCAAATCCCGTGATTTGTCCACCTTTTTCACCAGCGAAGTTCACATATCCTCCCTTCTTGTGTATGAAATCCACAAGAAGCTGCCTTTCCCCCGTCATGTGCCTTGAGCAACCGCTATCCACATACCACCAGTTGGAAGCACGTCTAATTAACTCCTGCACACATAATAGAAAAGATTAGTCATCAAGGGGGACCCAAGCCATGACGGTCTTGGGTCTGCCATTCTCATCCACGAATGTAAATTCCTTTAAGTATCCATTACTCTTTGGCTTAGAGGTGGATGCTTTGAGAGTCGCATTCGTTTGAGTATGGGAGGAACTACTACTAGACCTTCTTTCCGGAGACTTCTGAAAAAGTCTCGGATTTACTGGTCTGGGGTTGGACGTAGATCTAAACACGTTGGGGTAGTTATAATTCGAATTGTGATAATTCCTATTATTACTATTTGTGTTAGAAAAATGATTATTTGGAGTATTAAATCTCTGTGGAGTTCTAGACCTGGATGACTGTCCATGGAACCCTTCTCTTGAAGGAGTATTGTTCCTAGACACATCATTTGTCGTGAACTTAACAGATTTCTGAACAGGTCAAGTTTTCTGAGTGCTTAATGTTCTCTTATAACCCAAACCAATTCTTCTAGAGGAGCTAGCTTCATGTGTATTCATTGTTTTAGAGAACCAGCTAGCCACTCTATCACTTACACAAGTCGTATCAGGAACAAGAGTTTTCTTCTCCGGAGACGAAACATATTTTTCAGGTGATTGGTCCTTTTTCACCTGAGTCTTTCTACTTTTGCCCTTTGTTGGACAAATACTTGCAACGTGTCCCTTTTCATGGCACACGAAACAAGAACGCTTCACTAAGGCCTTTTTCGGGGCCTTCTGAACTGTTGATTTATCTAACTTTGGCAAACTTGGAAGTATGATAGTTTCCACCTGTTTACCCTTTTCTTTTTCAGATCTGGGTAAAACAGATTCATTTGTGGTATGTACCTTCTCTGTGACACTTTCCTTTTCACATTCATCCACTGGTATAGTATTTAATTTTAGTTCAGAGATGGATGACATTAAAGTGTCAGAAGATGTTGATTCAGTCACGGTAGTAACCTCAGCTTCCTCAGATCTCACAAATTGAATGAAACCAGGAATGGTTGAGTAAACTACAGAATCACTAGCAGGTAACTGCTCAGATTCATCAGGTGAAGAAGTATAGTTATGATTAAAAGGAGGAGGGGACTCAGTATACCCCATTCCTCGAAGGTCTCTTGGCTGTTTTTGTGAGCTTAACATATTATCCAAAGTTTCGATTGAGAATTTTCTTAATTCAAGTTTTTTATTTAATTCTGCAATCCTAACTTTTGCATCAGCAAGCTCCTTTTCCTTTTTAGAGGACTATTTTGTTATATCAAGAACATGTTCATGAGCCAAGTCAATAATCTGACTTTACTCATTAACCCTTTCTTTCAACACCCTTAAGTCCTCTTTGTCAGCCTTGACCTTATTCAAAAGCTCAGCATTTCTTTGTTTTAGAATAGCATTTTCCTCTTTTACAGAGTTTAGCTGAGCTGATATCGAGTTGGATGACTCGATTAATTCCTCAGCTTGTACCTGAAAATTAGTACATAATACACAGGCTTTAACAACTAAGTCTAAATTAAGAAATACCTTTTGCTTTTCAGCATCCAGATTGGCCATGTAGGCGATAAAGTCTTCTGAGCTCATGTTTTCAGTGGACTTCAATTTTACCTCTCTGGTCTCTTGAGCAGGTGCATCTATCTCCATCTCTGTAGCTACTTCCTTTTCTGTATCAGATTCAGCATTGCTTTCCTCCTTTTCTTCAGTGATGGAGGCCATGAATGCTTGTGATTCCTCAGACTTTGAACTCCAATCATATGCTCCATCTTGAGTTTGAACCACCAGAGCTCTTGAAGTATGAATACTTCCTGAGGTCTGATTGTTCTCAGAGGAACCTTGACTGTGGTATCTTGATCCGTTCTGACCTAAATTTTGATCTCTCTTCGGTCTCTGACATTCTCTAGCAAAGTGCCCAAAACCATCACAGTTATAGCACTTCACTTTAGACTTGTCGAATCCCACTTTGCTACTCATGAATTTTCTCCCGATTCTGTTCATAAATCGTTGGGCTCTTCTTGCAATCATGGCCATTTGCCACTGCAAGTCCATTTCTTCTAGGTCATCTTGATCCAATTGGTCATAATCTTCGTTGATTAGTTCAGGATCAGTGATTTTTCCCTTAATGAAGTTCTCACGGGATGCAATGAAAGAGGCAAGCATGGCTATTTCCTCTTCTGCAGACTTCATGCTCATGGGCATTGATTTAAAACCGCTTGAGGTTCCAGATTTCGGTTTTCTATCGACCCCTTGATCATCTGACGAAGTAATATGACAGACATTGCTATCAGAACTTCTGATAACCGAGTCTGTTTCATCCTCGACAGTATAAAAAGCTGCAACACCACTACTTGTAGATGCAGTGGAATCAGTTCGTTTACCATGGTAAACGCTGGGATCCTGAACCTGATCAGATCCCGTCTCTTTCCTCCGCATGTTTAAGTCATACACACGCAGCTTTCCAATCACATCATCGAGAGTCAGAGCGTCATACCCTGTACTCTCCTTGATCATCAGAGTATAAATGTCCCATTTTGGTGGGAGTGATTCAAGGAGCTTATTGCTCCTGACAGTGTCGGTGAAGGATAGACCATTGTTGTCTAGTTCAGTCATAAGATGGTAGTATCTGGTGATAATTTCCTCTAATGACTCTCCCTTCATATGTTTGAAGACATAGAACTGTTTGGTCAGTAAATCAGCTCTACTCTCTTTGATCTTATCGTTTCCATCAAACCGCTTTTCTAACGCTTCCCAAAGCTCTTTTGAGAATTGGTATCGTTTAAAAGTATGCTTGATCTCCTGAGGGAGACACATAATAATTGCTGACAAAGCTTTATTCTCAGCCTCGTACATCTTTTTGTCTTCATCTTTCATGACAGAATATGTACAGAACTTAGTCTTTCCCTCAAATTCGTAAGTGGGTAAGTCATACCCATCTTTAATGCATATCCACATACGGATATCGTGAAATCTCGCAAAAGATTCAAATCGATCTCTCCACCAAAAGTAGTCCTCTCCTTTGAGGAGCTTAGGTGGTGAGGCTGACTTACCAACCTCGTGATCCATTTCTAACAGTTTATTGAGATTTGTCATCACTAGAAACAGTCAAACCAAGTCAAAAGTGTAAAAACAGAAAAGTCAACAGAAGTCAACAGCCCTAGGTTCGTACGAACTTAGATTACTTCGAACTTATAGGTTCGAAAACTATCTAGGTTCGAATGGTCAACCTTCTGGTCAAACTTGACAGAAAATTCAAAGGTTCGAACTTATAGGTTCGTACGAACTTATAGGTTCGTATGATATTTTGGGTAAGTTCGTACGTAACTTTCTGACTTGTACGAACTTGCTGTTCAACACCCAAAATCGAACAAAAACTTAGATCTACAGAGATTCAACCGATGAATTCGAATGAAACTTGATAGATAAGAACCACAAGAGCTTAAGGAATCCAAAAGTACAACTTATATCAACTTAAACACTCAAAATCTTGTTTTCTTTGTGATTAAAGCAATCCCGAACCCAACAATGACTTGTTTCAGCTCTAATACCAATTGAAAGTCCCTTTGCACGGATCCAAACGGGATTACAATGTGTATTAGATTGCGGAATGGTATAATACACAATAACCAACAACAAAACAAGTAAATGCAAGTGTTAAGTGTATAAGTTCGTAGGTATTCGAAGATAGCACTGTATGTTCGAATATAACTAATTTCAAAAAGCTATTCAATAAAATATTACAACTTAGTTTTTATACCCAGTAGGTTCGTACGAACTTACATGTTCGTACGAACTTCCTAGGTTCGTACGAACATATAGGTTCGTACGAACATATAGGTTCGTACGAACTTACAAACTAAAAACTAAAAAGGCTAAGTTAATAAACATTTTACATTATTAACTATAAAACTAATAACAAAACTAACTATTACAAAATAAGAGCTGTTGTCACCAAACGTGCACCAACAGAAGTTACATTCCTTGAAACTCTAATTCCTTGGATGAATTTCAATTCTATCGAAAACGCACTGTTAGTTTCTAATGACAACTCAGCATGAGATCCTAGATGCAGTATTATTTAGAGGTACCTCATTAATTGAGACTTGCAAGACCTCTATGTGGAAACAAAGTCTTCATATATTTGGCTTTTGTATCTCAGGGATACCCCTTTAGTGAATTGTTTGGTGACAGTCGGGATGAACAAGATGATGACAATAATAATACAAAAGCTTCTCTCTTTTTAAACGCTTATAGAAACTAAGAAAAGTAAGATGGAGATGGTTTTGTGCCAATTTGACTTCACAATTTGGTGAGATAGCTAAAATGACATGTAGGTTCCCTTGGTGTTGGATGCACGAGGTAAACAATATATTTGAGAGCGGAATCCTCAAATATACACAACGATAATCAACAAGTAAATATGAATATGTAAATATCACAAATTAAGCTTTATTGAATATAATATTGATTACATTCAAACTAAGACTTAAACACTAAGCAAATACACGAACTTGCTCTCTGAAACTGAGTTCTAAAACTTCCAAATGCAAAACCTACGGACTTATGAATATATAAGTGTCTAAGTTCGTATGGGCCGGGCCTACGAACTTGCCCACTTAGAAGCCCATACGAACTTGACTAAGTTCGTAGGCCTTCCTAAGTTCGTACCTACTTCTAAGTTCGTACGAACTTATAAATATACTCATATTAAACTAAAGTTGATGATTACAATGGTTATCAAATTTGACTAATTACAAACTAGATGTTGTTGTCACACAAGATGTACCAACATGACATATATTCGGGTTAAATGCACCAAAATATATCAAAGTATGCACTGAGTTCTATTGTGTGTAACTAATTAAAACTAATTCTATTGTGACGCGGCAACGGTTTTGATGATGTGCCCATGACATGGCAACACATCTAGCTGCAACGTCAGCAAAAAAAATACTGGATACCGGATGATGTAGTCATCGAATATATACAATAGAGATTATTGAAAGTTTATTACGAACAATAGAAGTCGTGTTAGTTTGTTACATACAATAGAATTCAAACACATAATATTACACATTTTGGTGCACTTAACCCTTTATACTTCAAACATTACAGACGTAGGCTTATACGTGTGTGTTATTCAAACTTTTAATATAATTTTACCTCAAATATTGTTTTTCGCCCTTGGCTAGTAGTATGATCAAAGACACATGAAGTGGTTGCATCATGTACAATGATAACGAGAGTGGTCTAGTTTAAATCTGATTGCAGGTGTTGGTTGGTTAGTTGGTTGAACCATGAATCCCACATGATAAAACAACCACACACCCCTTGCTTCCCACATTGCTATTGTGTATCTATTTCTACTTGATTAATGTGGAAGCAGGCTCAGTACTATGGTTTGCAACAAATCATTGTCCCTATACACCTCAAATATATGCTGAAAATGAGGGGAAAATGGGTACCTGGAAAGCTAATTTTTATGCTATGCACCTCCAGTTTTCTTGCTGGAACACTATTCACCAGACACACATGGCCTCAAAAAAATAATGATTTCCATTTCAAGAATCATGAACCGAAGTTGAGTTTAATAACGCCTCGAGACTGTGATCACAAACGAGTAAGTATTCACATCTTAATTATCTCCTAAAAATGTGTAGCTATTTCTAACACTGATTACTTTCTTCACGATAGAAATTGGTTGAGAATTCAGGAGACGTTATGGCAGAAGTTGCAAAAACTCATCAGGCTATCCAGTAAGCCTAGCTTTTACATGCTTATAATGTTACTAGGGGAAGCCTCAGATTCAGGTTTATTTTAAAGAGTTTGTGTATGCTATATAGATCATTAGACAAAACAATATCGACACTGGAGATGGAACTAGAGGTGGCTCGTACAAGTCTAAACGGGGCCAAATTTATGTCAGAGAGGGCGACATCTAATAAGACAAATTTACAGAAAGCATTCGTTGTCATTGGTATTAATACCGCTTTTAGCAGCAAAAAGCGTAGAGACTCTGTTCGAGAAACATGGATGCCCACAGGTTCTCCTTTCATTCTAATTCCCTAACTCTAGTTTCAAGTAATCAACTTTTTTTGTCCGAAAAATATCTGGCAAGTTCTTTTTCATAGAACCCCTAAAAAGTATCCGGAGATACTGGTTAGCTGCTGTCAGGGTTACCTTAATGCAAGTTTTTTGGGAAGTCTAATGCTTTTGTCGTGCAGAAATAGTTTGTTACCTGAATAGAATTTGGACCAAAAACGGTTACCTTCTTATGCAATTTACCCTTGGTAGTGAGAAGGAAATCAATGAAGTTTCTTACTTCTTTTGACAATGCAGGAGCTAAACTAAATAAATTAGCAAAAGAAAAAGGGATCATAATAAGGTTTGTAATAGGACATAGTGCAACACCTGGTGGTGTTCTTGATCGAGCCATTGATGCCGAGGAGGAAAAGTATCAGGACTTTTTAAGATTAAATCATGTCGAGGGCTACCACGAGCTCTCTACCAAAACAAGGTTGTATTTCTCGACAGCTTTTTCCATTTGGGATGCAGAGTTCTACGTCAAGGTGGATGATGATGTCCATGTAAACTTGGGCATGCTTGCAACTTCACTTGCACGCTACAAATCTAAACCAAGAACCTATATCGGATGCATGAAGTCTGGGCCCGTTCTCTTTCAAAAGTAGGTTAATTATTTTTTTTCTGATAATTTTCCTAGTCTGATTATTTTTTCAGTGGGAGATATCATTCGAAATATGAAGAATCAGAAATAATGTTTAATTGAAATGAATTGGGCAGAGGGGTACGATATCACGAGCCAGAGTATTGGAAATTTGGGGAAGAAGGGAACAAGTATTTCAGGCATGCAACGGGACAAATTTATGCCATTTCTAAGGATTTAGCAGCATATATATCTATTAACTCGTAAGTCATAACACATAACGGGTTACATTTCTTGCCTTCACCGAAGACTTGATTTTTAAAAGTTGTTTTCTGCAGGGGTATATTGCATAGGTATGCAAATGAGGATGTATCTTTAGGCTCTTGGTTAATTGGCTTGGATGTTCAACATATAGATGATCGTTCCATGTGTTGTGGAACTCCTCCAGGTTATTATATATATGTTTTAATCAGCGTAGAGACAAATGCACTAAAGAGGTCGCAAAATGGATGGGTCAGGGGGTTGGGTAGCAGGTCAAAACAGGTTTGCTTTGTAACGGGTGATTTTTAAGCACTGTTCAGCATGGTCGACATCGGGTTGGATTCACCATCGAACACATTTATGTCTGTTTTTAAGTAATACATGAGTTAATTATGATTGCCAAATAATATTTTTTTTTGTTGCAGTTACATTCTAAATCTTTT
This sequence comes from Logfia minima, assembly GCA_963921325.1. Lineage (NCBI taxonomy): Eukaryota > Viridiplantae > Streptophyta > Magnoliopsida > Asterales > Asteraceae > Logfia > Logfia minima. The sequence goes on along the minus strand of OY992771.1, from coordinate 9,973,297 downwards.
GAGAAAACACTTTAGGAGGTTTATGCACTAATACTAATAGATTTTGGGGTTTTAACCCACTTGCGACAAGCTCCTTATTTAACTAAATTGTTTGATATGACCCAGTTGGCCCAGTTGAAATAATACATAAACACAAATCGACCCATTAATTAGATAAAGGGTAAAAATGGCCACCTCTGGTGCACAGATATGTATGCAGCATTGACTGAGTGTTGGTCAACGGATATGCAATACAGATTGCGAGTGGAAGACACAAGCAGGAAATGTTTGTGTGGCTGCATTTGATTGGTCATGCAGCGGAATATGCAAGTCAGTGGAGCGAATGAAATTTGTTCATAATTCTTGTGGAGAAGGAGATGGAGCTGTTTGGAATGTTAATTTATAAAGAGTAATCAATGTTGAAACAACTAATAAGCAAAACTTAGGAGAGCTAGGCTGCAGGGAATTAGACCAGTACACAGCGATTTTCGCTACATCATGTTCTTTCCTATGTTTTCTCCATTTTGATAATTCATATTTTATCAGAATATTGTTGCATTATGGGTTAGTCTCTTAATCTTGACTAGCCCACCTGTTTTTTACAAATACACCGTGAGCTGCAATGTGTATTAACCTCGATTTCGAACGATTACTTATTTGTCAGTAGCACATTTTTGTTTTACATTTTTGTGTGTAATTAATTTTTAATTTATTGATATTATATGTATTTTGATGACATAACAATTTATAAGGATGACACATGACAGCTTATGTAGATGACACATATATATATATATAAATACTATAAATTACATACAGTAATAATGAATAATAAGTTCATTACATCCTACGAAAACCAATTAGTTCAATACATTATAGTTTACTTAACCCTTCAAAGATTTTGGCGAGAATCTTTGGTAGTGATGCAAGCAACAAATGGCGATTCAAGATATTGTTATGTATAAAGATTGTGATTTTTTAGGATAAATCAAATGTCTGATCATGGCGGACAATTTGAGCATATATATAATATTCGATACTACAGATATTACGGAAGAAAATCATATAGCCATCCAGAATGTTGGAATTCTGATTTGACTTATGGTCATTTGACCCCACTGATTTTTGGACTCCACACAATGTTACTGCTCTGCATCTTAACAAATTTTAGTTTCTTCACATATCTAGTTTTTATTTTTATTATTTATTTTTTTGGAAGCATTGTTATATTGTTATTATTATTATTATCACATATCTAGTTTTTTATTATTATAATTATTATTATTATTATAATTATATTAAAGAATCATATCACACATATAAGATAACTATCTTACAGGTGAATCAAACGTATATATGGTTTCATTTGTATTTTAGTAAAACAAATGTTAAAAAGAAAATTGAAACCCATTTTTCACTTGAAAAGTCAACATTCTTGTTAGCGTAATAAGTTTAACAAGCTATGATCCGAATCTTCATTATTTACACATATACTCCGATTAATATTCCAGTGTAAATGCTTAACTAAGAGTATCATGAAGAATTTTAGGTCTTTGAAGTTTCAGATTCGGCATGTACACGTGTCATGCAGAATTTTTTTGGTGTTACAATTGTGTGTTATGTGGATTTTAAAGTGTTTGTTAATCTATCACCTCTGACGCTTTTTTAATATTTCTTTCGTCAGTTCAGTATCATGTTAGCACTTCTTTAGAGAAACACCGAACAAAAACTGAACACTACCAACAGATGATACTTCTTTAAAGAAACTGAACCCCACTATTTATTTAATTTTTCTTTTTCCAATAATACAATTACAATTATAATTTTAAAACATAGATTTAAATAAAACACATTTATTAAAAATAAAAATTATATTAATTAACTTAAGAAAAGATAATATTACATTTAGAAATAAAAGTAACATTATATTCACTAAAAAATAAATATACGATTACATTAATTATTAAAAAGAACAAAAGGTAAACTACGAGTCTAGTCGACTTCGTTTTCGGGTGGTGATTGTGGTTGTAAACGCGAAGCATAATCGCGTTTTACTTCCTCCCTAGCTTGGTAGAACATTTCAAGATCGTCGGGTGGTAAGTTTGTTGGTATTGGTGTAGCGAGAAACTTAAACGCTTTGAACATTGTTCGTTTATTTCGAGCATTGTGCGTTTCTTCCCCTACTCCCCTATTTTTTCCTTACTCTTTTGTTGAGTTCTTGCGTATGCAATAAGTTCTTCTCGGGCGTACTCATTCGAATGTTGTATAGAAATAGCATCCGACAACCGCGAACTTTTTTTAAGTTCTTCTCGGTCGTCAGAAAATAGAGTTTGGTTTGGGTTCAGGCACTCGCCGTCATCTTTGAGATTGACGCCGGGTTCGGGCACTCGCCGTCATCTTTGAGATTGACCAGGCAGTCTTGTTTCATTGGTCTTTTGTTGCTCATAACACCATCAGGAAAAAAGAACTTTGGATAAACCCTTAAAATGGGCCACACCTCTGTGTAATTAAAGTTCATTTTTTCTTGCTTTTTGAATTGTTGGAGGGCATTCAACATAATTTCCATGCTCCAGTTTTCACTTTCCCACATTTCTTCAAGTTTTTTGTAGATGGCGTTAGAAAACTTGACATCTTTTCGAATTTTATTCCATTTGCCAGTTAATTGATACATGGATCGTTTGGTCTCAACTATTGAGTTGTACCGTGACATGATGGTGTTCCACAAAGACTCGCCCATTTGTAAATTCCCTTGCTTCGCATTTTGTGATGTGTCGATCCACCATTCAGCCAAGATCCGACTTTCTCTATCGCTCTAAAAACTTTTTCTTTTCTTACTTTTTATCATCTTTTTGTGGTTGGGGTTTGGGTACGCATTCAGCTTCGTCTTCAACAACGGGTGGTGGTGTTAGGACATTGTGGAATTGATTTTTGGTTAGTAGTAATTGAGGGTATTGGTCGAATTGTGAGTATTGACCGAATTGCTGTTGTTGTTGACTTGTTGTTGTTGTTGTTGTGCTTGATGATACATTTTGGATGAATTTGGATCGTGGGTCGTCGGGTGGGATTGCATACGGATTAACAAGAGGTACATATGGAGCAAAACCCATTTAATTAGAGTTAGTATTACTCGTTGAGATGTGAAAGACGAATCCGTCGGTGAAAATTTGGTATTTGGAATAGAATTGTGGAGTAATTTGTTCCGCATATAGTTTGATTGTAATAATCGAGAGTTGTGGTGTTTTTTAGGCATTTTTAAGTGTTTGTAATTGATATAGTTTGTATGTAAATAATAGAGGTTATGAGAATTATAGTTATGGTTGTAGTTGTAGTTGAGATTATTTTAGTTGTAATTTGTATAAAAAGATTAGTTAAATTTTATGAGTATATATATATATATAAGGAAAAAAGAAACAATAAAGAAATAAAATTATTTAAATTGGCACCGTTTCATGAAACTGTATTTATTTATTTTTATTTTTTTTGTGTCTATTATTTGAAAAAAAAAAAGTCTTTTTTGTTTTCTGCATGTGGGCACCCCGTATGGAGCATCTTGGACCATCGGTGCTTGAACGAAAGTGGAAGACGGAAGACGATAGAAGATGCAGTCGTGCCAACAACATCTTCCAAAGATACGGCAAAGATGTCCGTTGGCACCGGTGTAAGAAAGAAATATGATGCTTAGTTGCAGGGGTAAGGATAATTTTAAAAAGCTTATCAAATTTTAAAAAGTTGATAACATCATTATCTATACTATTATATAATGAATTAGAGATGTTTTTTTTAAGATATAAATAACTATTTTACCCCTAACATACTCATACATTATTAAATTATTTTTAATACAAACATTATTAGATGATATTTATTTTATACTTAAACTTCTCTATAGCTATACTATTATATAATGTATTTGAGATATCTTTTTAAGATATAAATGCCCTATAATTACTTAGAGCTTTTTAAAAGATCTATAGAAATAACTAACATACCTCTACGTTTATTAAATTATGATTAATGCAAGAAATATTAAACCATAAACTAATTAATACATGACATTTTATTTTAACTTAAACTTCTCAATATCTATATACTATTATATAATGTATTAGGATTTTTTTTAAAGATAGAATTGACTATTTTACCATTATAATTACTAAGAGCTTTTGTAAAAGTCCATAGAAAGGACTAAAATAACCCTACATTTATGAAATTCTAATTAACACAAGTATTATTAAACCATAAACTGATTAATATATTTAATGTATGACTATTTTACTCATATATTTAATCTATACTTACATATAAAACATTTCACATTCTCTCTCTTAAAACTTAAATTTTTGAAAATGGAAACTTAGTCATATTATATTACACCACAATAATATATAAAGTATTTGAGATTTCGATTTCTTAACATTAAAATGACTAGTTTACCATACAATATTAGTTAGTCTTTCAAGAAATCAATGGAAAATACTAACATACCCCTACATTTATTTATTTCATTAATATTATTATCATTGAATTATAAACTAATAAACATATGAAATAACTTAATCACCGTTTAAGTTATGGAGCGTGCCAATTAAAACGGAAATGTGGAGACGAGACGAATATGTTTGCAAACTTCCAAAGGTGGTTTGTCCACCTTTCGGAGTCAAATTCTTTCTCTAATGGCTTTAATTTTAACTTTCTTCAAATTTTACACATTTTTAAATGCTCTAAAAAATAAATAAAAGAACCCTTAAATTTGTTTTGTTCAGAATTATTATTTTTACAGCTTTATTAAATGCTTAATTTCATTATATATTTTTTATTTTTTATTTCTATAATTTTAATTTTTTATTAAATTTTAAAATTACAATTTACTGTTTTATAAATTTCACATTATATTTCCTACTAATTACTATTTTCTTATTATTTAATACCATAAAATATATAAAAATGTTAACGAAAGTCAAACCTTGTGATCGGCCAACTAATTTGCATCTTCCAACCCGACGATTGACTTTGCAACTAGACGGTGGTAAACTTGTGGAATACTAGACATATATATATATATATAACATTTTATGTTATTTTCTTTTGACGTTATTTGAAAAACGAAAAAAGTGATTTTCCCTTTTAAAAAATTATATATAAGTGTCTTGACGTATAATTTTATTCCTAAATTATTAGACAACACAATACTATAAATCGAATGAACGTGAAACAAATAAATTTTTTTACTACATTGTACGGATATTCCGCTAATTTGTATAATATAGGAGAATAATCAACATGAAAAAATAAATTTTGAGAAAAAAAGGAAAGAACACTTTATACCCATAGTATTCAATGAATATTTTACGTAACGAATACTTAGTGTATAATTATGTCCACTGATATATAATATTTAAGTTAAAAAGTACACTTTCATTCCCTTAAAAATTATATATATATTTTTTTTTGAGTAAAAAGTATCCCCGGTAAATTATAGTTTCCTATTGATACTTTCTCGTATCATCTATATAATAAATATAGATCGTTGATTTTCCATTTGAAACGCTTTAGGTTTGAGCTAGTTTCAGTAATAAATAAACTCAAACCGGGGACAATATAGTTTATATGGTATATTTGCCCAAACTGATAATATCATTTATATCTCTTGGATTACAATATCGTAGGTTCAACCTTTAAGAGTATATTGTCTGTTTCCAAGTGTCTTTTTGTAATAAAAACATATTAAAATATGACATAGCTTTCCACACATTGTGAAAAATGGAACACATAGTTAGAAGATCCTACATACATGCATGATCAACACAAATCCCTTGAAAATCGATAATGGGGAAGTGTACGAATGAATAGCACATATATACTAAAAACAATAGTGGAACAATTGTTTTACAGCTGTCCAAATAGGAAAGATGATATCATGGTTTCAACAAAATGAGTGGATGGAAGGTAAAGTGTTTCAAGTATTGGGAGACACCAGATGACCAGAGGCCCATGTCCCCCCAAGATCCATAACCATTTCTTAATTCACATCATTCACTTAACTTTCTATTGTTTTACATAAAAAAACAAAGATCTATAAGAAGAATAACTTCTATACATTGAATTTTGAATAGATGTAAATGATCAATTTTAAACCAAAAAGTGTGGACTTTTGTATATGTTTTGTAAGTGCATAATTTCTCTAAAATAATATGTTCATACAAACTATAGTATTTTGAGAATTCTGTGCTACATATAATGATGATTAGCTTGAGATGAAATATGTGTAATAAATTATTTCACTTTGGAAAATAATAATCAACAAACATATGATCAAGGATTGAAAAAATAGAACATATCATGTTTCATTAATGTGGCAACTGGTCAACATGTACTACTATAATTTTCTACGAAAAATGTGACTCGTGGACATATCAAAGTTACTGATGGAGTGATGAAAAGAGATTGATTATAAAGTAAGTTTCAAACAATGTACTCTTAGATACTACGTATATCTTTTTAGTACGTATGTTTAGATATATATATATATATATATAACATTACTCTATTTTTATTACACCTTTTAGGGGTTGTTTACTTGAAGCTTATTAAGATTAATGGTTTCGTAACTTATTCGGTTATCATTTGTATCTGCTTCTTTAAAACTTATTGGGTCAGATATATTATATGTGGAGATTATTATGATCATCCACCAAAGCTCTACTCTCAAGGTAGACAAGTTAATTACTTTATTTATCAAAAGAGAGGTACTATTTGAACACTATGTATATATATAGAGAGTTCATACATACACTTACATGTTTAATCTGTTCGTTTAAAAATTTTAAAATATTCAAATAGAAAATTCCTTATCAAAATTGCCCTTAACGTTACTCCTTTCATTTTTCATCTTCCACGTAGTAAAACAAAACCCATTTTCAGTTTTTATCATAAGTCTAGGTCCAATGGTATGCGTGCTCACTTTGATGCTTGGTGTGAATTGCGAAGATAATTTACCCAAAGTGTGGAAACGTATGTTAAATTTATGTTTTTAACTTAAAAAAGCGAAATGTGTGTTAAATTTTTGTTTAATTTAAACACTGAACATGTATAACTTATTTAGAGAGATAATATTTCTATTTTTCTATTTTATGCACATAACGGATGATTTGAAAGAAAAATATGTTGTCTATAACTAATATATATGTATATATATATTTATATATAATTAAAACACAATATGATGAAAGAATCTGAATGCTTCATTGTTTTTCACCTTTTGTGATTCAACGATTTTAATTTCTATCGTATAATTGCACTTTCGGCCAAATATTTTATTAATTTATAAAATTTAAAGATTTTATAAATTATATAAAAAAATCAACCACAATATTTTATTCATTTTATTAAAATTAATTTTCTCCAGCTTTTTAGCGAGTCTATAAACTATATAAAAAAATCGACTGAATAAATATTAAATTCGACCTGCTTCATCGCGGATCTCTAAACTAATAAAAAAATCGGTCACAATATTTTATTCATTTATAAAATTAAATTCGTCCAGCGTTATCGCAGATCTATAGACTATATAAATGAAATTCTTTCGGCATTATCTCAGATCTATAGACTATATAAAAAAATCAACCGCAATATATTTTAGTTGATTAACGGTTTCTTTGAGATTTTTAATTGTTCTATATTATTTTTTATTTTACGTGCGTTTGAATTAAAGTTTATCAATTATATTTCACAAATTAAAATTGCAATAATTTTCAAAAATTATTATTTCTTATCTTTCAAAATGACCGTTGTACATATACAAATGCAAAAGCTGATATATATATATAAAACTAATGAGAAATTAAAGTTTTTTTTTTTTCTTAAAATAAACGTTAGTCCAAATAACGAGTGCCAAATTATTAAAGTTTTTGTATTAAAAATAGCATTAACATTTATTACTCTATTGAATAACGTAATCTATCAATTAAACAGTTCAACGTCTCACATCACACTCGCAAAAGAAAAACAACCAAAGAAGACAAAAACGAACCCATACACAGGGTTCAGATGGTACTTTCCGTTCATTTCATTCAGCAAAAAAAACAACAAAAAAACAAAGAAAAAAACCAACACACAAGATTAAAATGGTAATTTTCATTATTCATGCATTTCATTCGACACAAAAAAAACAATAACATTTATTATACAACTCTCGTATAAGCATCTGAATTTATTCTGCCAATCCATGTCCATGTAAATTTTTATAAGAAAAAACAAAAAGTAAACAACCCCTTATAATGTCTCGCGTGGCAACGACCACCTGTTGTTTTCCCTCCATCGAGACTTTCTCCAATATCATGTTAGTAATTTTAGTGTATGAGATTTACTAGGGACCAAAAGATTTTACAAGTTAATTTATGTAACAAGTCGGTAATTATGGCATGTACAACCATCTCGTTTAAACTAACTTAGACCACCGCTAAATATTAGAGTTAAGAGATTCGTTAATCTTTGCACCTATTCGTGAAAGGGTGTGTCTGTTAATTCTCCGAACTACTTTTAGCTACCATAAACAACAGAATTTGGTCTCCATTTGAAATACCTCAAACATAACATAATCTCTTTGTTTCGTTTAGTTTCTTTCACAAGATTTTAAATGCATTATTTGTCTTATCTCGATAAAATTATTGTGAACCCAACCCGTAATAGTGAAAATATTTTACTGTGAAAGTTATTATAAGATTCAAATGACCAAAAGTCGTATATATCTATTATGAAATTTGAGATTACATCTATTGACTTCCTAAAGTCAAATCAGATATACTTTTGTAAAGGAAGGTCGTGTGTAGAAACTTAATGGCGTGGCTATAATTAAAGGTGACGAGGGAGTGTATTGAAGTCTTGGCTTAATGGACTAATTGTGGGTCAACCATGGCACTACTACAAAGTCAACCTTCATAAGTCAACATGGCGCAGTATTAGAAACATAGTATCAATCTGTTCATTTCACGTGGTTCATTCTGGCTCAATCGGGTTTCTATCACTCGTTGCTTTATACATTAATAATTATATTCTTCAAGGTTTTGGTCAATTGTGGATCCACAACAATGATGCATCTTGTAGCATCGACAATATTATAAGTAGCAAACTAACCGCACTTCTTTACTTACAGTTTTACCTTCTTTTAGTTCTTGTAACGGAAATGGTGAATTCGAATAGAGAAAATTGCATAGAAGAGCCATGTGTCGTAGATGATTATGTTGATTGGAGACATCGACCTTGTAAGCCTGGAAAACATGGCGGCATGCATGCCGCTGTTGCCATTTTAGGTAACTACATATCTTAAGCAACTCTTATATGAATCTTGTTAATTTGTATACTTTTCTAAGGCTAATATACCTGGTGAATTCTTTATAATAGGACTTCAGGCCTTTGAAATGATGGCTATTGCAGCGGTTGGGAACAATCTCATAACATATGTGTTCAATGAGATGCATTTTCCGATATCTAAGTCGGCTAACGTTGTTACAAACTTTGTGGGAACCGTTTTTCTACTTTCGCTTCTTGGTGGATTCCTTTCTGACTCTTACCTTGGTAGCTATCGTACCATGTTACTTTTTGGCTTCATTGAGCTCTCCGTAAGTGTATTTGTTTATATCTTAAGTTTCTCAAGCCTACACAGGCTTGCTTGATAAATATTACAAAATGAAAACTTTTAATATGATTTATTTGTGTAGGGATTTATACTGCTATCTATACAAGCCCATCTGCCTCAAATGAGACCACCATCATGCGACATGGTGACGAGTACTAACAATTGCGAAGAAGCACGAGGTTTAACGGAGTTCATATTCTTTTTAGCTGTCTATTTGGTGGCTCTAGGAAGTGGTTGTCTAAAACCAAACATAATCTCTCTTGGAGCTGATCAATTCAGGAAAAAGGACTCGAAAAAGCTATCAACTTACTTCAATTGTGCCTATTTTGCATTCTGCATAGGGGAACTCATAGCCCTTACAGTTCTTGTATGGGTACAAACACATTTTGGGATGGATATAGGCTTTGGTGTTTCAGCTGCTGCCATGGCTGTTGGGTTAATATGCTTACTTTGTGGAACTCCCCTTTATAGAAACAAACCTACTTGTGGAAGTATATTCACTCCAATTGCTCAAGTAATCAAAACATAACATCGTTCACTCAATAATGTCTTGTACTTATTCTGCTATATACATGTGTGTTTATCATCACATTTTCTCCCCTCTATTTTACAGGTTTTTGTAGCTGCAATCACAAAGCGAAAGCAAGTTTGCCCATCAAGCTTAGAGATGCTTCATGGAAGCCAAAGTAACATCGTCTTACACCATAATGTCTCGACTGAGTCGCATGGTGGTAGCAGCCTCTTGCATACTGATAAGTTCAGGTCTTGTTCATGAAACCTTAAGGATCAACTTGTAGTGACCAACTTCTTAGTCATCTTTTCTTTTAGAACCGGAAACCTACAATATAACACATATACAACGTACAACAACCACAAATATTATACACTCAGCTGCCTCAATGGAGGCTTTAACCCACAACCTCTTGGTCAATGTGTCTCTTTCATACGGCTAGGCCAAAGGCCCTTTTGGTACTTCTGTAGTAATCTATGTAACAACATCTGTCTGTAAATACAAGTTCTAATTTTCTTTTGCATTGCAAACATAATACAGGTTCTTAGACAAAGCATGCATCAAGATTCAAGAAAATACTCGAAGAAATGAAAGCCCATGGAGGTTATGCACCATGTCACAAGTTGAGCAAGTGAAAATACTCATATCAGTAGTACCCATATTTGCATGCACAATTATCTTCAACACAATCTTAGCACAGCTCCAAACATTCTCTGTTCAACAAGGTAGCAGTATGAACACTAAACTCACTGCAAACTTTCAAATCCCACCGGCATCTCTCCAATCCATCCCATACATCATGTTAGTATTCCTAGTCCCTCTTTATGAAACAGTCTTTGTTCCCATGGCCCGCAAAATCACGGGTCGTGACTCAGGGATCTCTCCTCTACAACGAGTAGGGGTTGGTCTCTTCATTGCAACATTCTCCATGGTTTCAGCTGCAATAGTCGAGAACAAACGAAGAACAATGGCTTTAAGAGATCCTAAAGACACCCTTTCAATCTTTTGGATTGCACCACAGTTTCTTGTTTTTGGAGTTTCTGAAATGTTTACTGCGGTTGGGCTAATTGAATTCTTTTACAAACAATCATTAGAAGGCATGCAATCCTTCTTGACAGCAATGACATATTGTTCATACTCATTTGGGTTCTATTTAAGTTCTCTTTTGGTGTCCCTAGTGAACAAGGTCACCTCGAGGTCCAGCCATAGCGGATGGCTTGGTAAAAACGACCTCAAGTATGACAGATTAGACCTTTTCTACTGGTTGTTAGCCGGTTTGAGCTTTGTAAACTTCTTCAACTATCTTTTCTGGTCAAGGTGGTATTGCTACAATCCGTCGTTGATGGGCAGTAATGGCGGGCCCAAAGATCCAAGATCTTCGAGGAATGATAATGACAACGACATCGAAAGAGGCTAACAACATCATCATAGTTTGAACATAACAAACTTCTGTTGAGTCTATGCATTACATTTACTATTAGTGAAAAAGAAAAAGGCTAGAGATGATTATCGTGATAACTATTAGAGCACCAAGTGCACCATTTTAATTAGGGGGTTTGACTTTGTTAATTGGTGATGGACTGTGTGTGTATGTGTTTGACTTTGAATATGTAAGGGTCCACTGTGAAAGCTTTAGCTCATCATCTGATTTGTCTCCTAGTTCGTTTTCATTACCATTGTACATGTTAAATATATGTTTGACTTTCCTTTTATTATTATTATTAAATTAATAACTATTATTATTATTATTTAATTGCGAGTGGAATCAACACATTTGTTGGTGGTGGCCTGGTGGGGTTCCACAATGGTCTCGCACTTTATACATAAGGTGATTCACCAATTTTAATTTGTGTCCCACTAAATTTGTTTTATAATAATGTTTTAAAATATATTTAATGATACATGAATAAAAATAAGTGATAGAAATTATTATGATCAAATTCAATATGATTATAAATAGAAAAATGCTAGACTTACATATTTCTTACAGAAATGATCTTATAAATACAAGTGACAACTAATTTGAAAAGACAAAATAAAGAAAGGGTGAAAAAAGTATTTCATAATAGATCCACTTCAATTGCCACATGTTTGTAATATATATTTTTATATATATATAATATGTATAAGTGTAAAACTTCTCATAAAAATATAGATGTATATAAAAGTGACTTACAGTTAAAAAGTGTAGAATGACGCTGATATACTATACTTTTAGCTTATATATAACACCATACTAAATAAGTAATTTGTACATAACAAAAAGTGATACTTATCACACCACAACACCATTTAACCAATGCGCATGTATGATATCACATCATATATAGATGACTTGTAATGTATACATCAATTTTAGTACTATACAAATCACCTGCCATACAAAATACATTTCATATGGATTAGTGTCTATAAATTTAGTGAATTTATTATGATTATGATTATTATTATTATTATTATTATTATTATTCACCTTTTATGTTGAGATCGTTTTTATATGATCATGATCGTCTGTGTATAAAGGGATTGCGTGTCCCCTAATTTTGTTCCTTAAAGGAGAATTACGGTAAACTGTAAGACATATATGTCTTATACATGTTTTTATGTTCATGAGCTTTTTGGCTAGCTCAACTTTTTCATCACTAGCTTCTATGGTCTCATGACAACAATTTCAGCTTGTGAGTGAAGTATTTAATCTGTTTTTATAATATTTATAAACCTTTTTAAAAATTTGTTAGTATATCTTATTTGTAACAGTGGGTAATTATTCCACTTTATTTTCATGATGATATTTTAGTAACCGCTGAACAATATGTTAATCAAAAAAATAAAGTGAACATTGATCATTAATTGTGCATCCAAAAGGACAAGGCCACCTGATAGATGATGAAACTAAACCAAGGATTGAGCTAGTGATGAATAGTTATAACAGAAAGCTGTTCTCTGAATATAGAAAAGAGTAATCTTGAGGGGTGTCATCACTGTCATCCTCATCACCTTTGTATCCTACATTCATCTTTGATATGAATTTTACAGTTTAATCTTGTCTTGTTTGTCCACCAAGATTATTGGTTCTTATAAGTTACAACTTAAAACCGATTAAAATTTATCTTATGTATTAGACATAGGTAACAATGTGGGATACAAATCACATCCCTTCTATGTAAAACAGGTGATCAGACATGTTGAACTATTCGCATGAGGTTTGCTGCAAAATATGATAAACATCATGACATAAATAGCCAAACTTGAGCTAAAAAGGAGGTCAAAAGGCTCAAAAGCCTCCAAAAAAGAATTATTTGAAGATCATAATTAGTGAATTTCTGAGTTCTTTTTTTATCCGTTACAAATTGATAATCTTCAACATGTTTATCGCATGATTGAAAAATATGTCTATATATAGCCATGCATATACCTTTCCATATTTAGGCTGACAAATTGTGTTTAAACAATGGTAAGAAAGGATGGAAAAAGGTGGTGGTTCATGGCGGTTGTGGTGGCGGCGTGCTGGTGGAAAGCTGTAGGAGAAGCTCAGGCACCAGCAATATGGGTGATGGGAGATTCATTGGTGGATAGTGGGAATAATAAGTTCTTAAATTCTATGGGTAAAGCTAATTATTATCCTTATGGCATCGATTACCATCGTGCCCTTCTGGTAGATTTACTAATGCGAGAACTTTCAGTGACATTCTTGGTACGTCCCGTATTAATTAATATATTTGTTTTTGTAAGTTTTAACAAATTTGATATTTTATTTGTAAATTCTAATAGGGTAACTTTTGTTCATTATCTCAAAATAATTTTCGAGTGCAGGAGATTGGCTATTTGGCTGGGAATAGCGGCTCCACCTCCATTTTCGGATCCTTTGTCGGCAGGAAATAGGATCCTTGGGGGTCTCAACTATGCTTTTGATGCTGGTGGTATCATGGATGAAAGGGGTCAACACTATGTAAGTACATACATTTTGACTCTGTAAGTCAAAATAATAAACTTTATATTGATAATAAGTTATTATATATCAAAAAAACATGTGAAAGTTAAAGTGGAAAACTGAACCACATTAAATACCTGAAGATGATCTAGGTGATGCTAGATTTTATAGTGAAAATGTTAAGAAAAAAACTTGAATATAAAAGCAACAACTTTGACTTGAAGAGTCAGTTTTATATGTCTTTGAATGATACAATTTCATAAACAGAGATAATTTTGCACCAAACTTTTTACTATGCACGTCTTAATTACATTTCTGTTTGAAACTTAACATTTTTTTCTTATTGAACATTTTAGATGAGTGTAAATGGTCACAAAAAAGGTTAAGTTATTGAAGTGTGCAAATTAGAAACTGTGGCATAAATCTTCTTTGTTTCATAAATTGGTTCTTTTTATTGTTTCAATTTCAGGGAGATCGTTTCAGCTTGAACCAGCATAGGCTGTACAGTAATGATCATTGTTAACCCTTTAACAGTTATGAATAATCTTGTATATGTGTACATAGGCGCTATACAGTGTAGGGTTACTGAAATTCTTTTTAGCAGGAGTTGGACCACTTGGGTGCATTCATAACCAGTTAGCCATAGGTCAAGCCCCTGCTGGGAGATGTGTAGACACCGTGAATCAGATTATAGGCTCCTTTAACGAGGGCCTTAGAAGACTTGTTGGTCAGTTTAATGATGGTTTGCACCCTGGAGCCATGTTTGTCTATGGAAACACATATGGTGTTTTTGGTGACATCTTGAATAATCGTGCAAGATATGATTTGCACTTATGAATCTTTATAATCTATGTATCAAACACAAAACTTTAAAAAACTCTATAATTGACTTGCATAAGTTGAAAATAATAGGCTACAAGTATCTTTTTCATGATTTTAATCTATCCAAAGTTATCAAAAGTCAGTCTGCTAATTAAGGTTATTGTGTTACACAATAGTTAACCATCACCAAGGTGGTCTAGTGGTAAGGTGTCATCATGTCCTCACAAAAAGGTCTCAGGTTCACACATCACTAGGTAAACATCTTAGGGGTGGCGACTGAAAGAGTTGGGAAACGGTCATGGGGAAAGCCCGGTTAGCCCGCATAAATCTAAGTATAAAAGAGACTCATCCTCTCTTGTAAGTTGAACATGGAAAGACCTCCTCCATCTTACTATTGTATTCAAACACAGGGTTTACTGTGAGAGATAGACCACGTTGTGGATTAGGGAGGAATCAAGGACAAATAACTTGCCTTCCATTAGCAGCACCATTCTTCAACCACGACCAGTTCGTGTTTTGGGATGCTTTCCACCTGACTCAAGCTGCGAATGTTGTTCTTGCTCAGAGGGCGTACTCTGAATCCACAACTGACGCCTATCCAATCAATGTTAAATAGTTGGCACAAATGAGGTTATGATCATGTTTTTCCTCGTGGTTTTGGTTTGTGAGTTGAGTTGTTTTCTAAGTCTTTGGACAAAAAATTTAATGTTGGTGTATTTTAGTTATGAACAATTTATGTGATGCAGACTGAAATTGATAACGCAAATTGGACCTGTTGATTCAAACGAATACCAGGAACAATTCTTGTAATAATCGTTGATTCACAAGAATATCGAAAATTAGGATAAATTCAACTCAAATTGAGAGAAAAATTGAAATTTCACCAAATCAAAAACTGTTTGTTCCACCATCTTCTCCAAACCCTAAACAACAACCAGAAATTCGAACGGGCCAAAAAAGATAAACGGGCCGGACTCTAGCCCAAAAACAAAGTCCACAAAAATTGGAAAAAAAACATAAATAAGTTCGTAACTTCTAAAATAAAGCGAATTTGGGACCGACAGTTGAGTAAACAGCCCACGGCAATTTATCATAATGTTGGGCTCGGCCAAGCTTCGATTTGCCTGGTCGTGGGCCTAAAATGGACACTCCTAGCCCAAGTTATGGCTTTTTTCGTGAAGTTCCTTTTGTTACAAGATCTTGGACCTCAAGAAACATAAAGGCCCGATCGTCCACACTTGGGCCGGCATCATTATGAAATGTTTAACTAAAACTGTTGTGATGCTGCAAGTTCCTAATAGAATTGTGATGTTTACCATATAAATCTTAACGGACTTGTCCCTTTGGTTTAAAGTGTATGTATATTGCTACCCAAGTGTACCTTAACTAAATGTATGGTATGGAGTTTAACTGGACAGTAAAAAAAACAATAAAAATCCATACAAATTTAAGGTATTGATTGCATTTCAACTTGCCAAGTAATGCTTATAGATTTTTTGTAACTTAAAATTACAATTAAGGAAATGTGACCTTATTTAAATTGTAGATTTAAAGCTTACCCCAAAAAAATTGTTACACTGAAGACTATTATAAATTATAGACTGTTGAAGTTTATTGTTTTATAAATGTATCAGATATATAGTTAAACTGATTGAACATTGACAACAGTGCAACCACTAAAATTCATAGAATATAAATACTAGTTGTGGTTTTGGCAAGGTAGATTCTCAGTTTTTTGATGCAGATCGAAAACTCTCCCTAATAAAATTTTGTAAGCAAAAAGCACATTTTAGAGCTTTGGAACCTAGTCAAACTATACGGTTTATCCATAAGCCGATTTTTATTAAATAAATAAAATCTTACAACTTGCTGAGATTAAGTCCGAACTACAAGTTCAATATAAATGATTATATTGCACAAGTATAAAAGAGATATACTGGTTACATCACCAATGTTAACGTACCTTGCTGTCTAGTTACATCAAATTACCCCCATTTCATTTACATGGTTGATTTGGAACATACGGAGTCAATAAATCAATAAACTTTTACATCATGAAAAATAGATAACTTTCATATACCAAATTAAACTAAAACTATATCAATATCAATATCAATATCAATATTAAATAAAAGAAATTGTCATGAAGTACTTATGATCGAAATGCAGTACAATCTGTTTTCATGCTGCATCTCTAGCTTATGGCTGGTAAAACAGGTGACATCCTAGAGATATCTTATAAAGAAGAAGAACAAGATCAAGATCAAGAATCTAAGAGAGACGATTAGAGAATTCTTATTAATGTCATAACCAAATAATGTTACGATATGACATGTATTTATAGGTGAAGAGGGTACAAGAAAACTTATCGTTATGAATAGTGATTTTTTACGAGTCATACAAAATTCTCACAAAACCTCCACCGTCAAGAAAAGTTAAACAGGTAAGATATTGGTTACAAATTGTGGGAAAAATTGGTTAAAAAGTGTATGTTTCCCAAACTTTGAACCCAAAAATCTATATGTGTATATAGTTTTTATGTGTTATATGATATATGGTTGCATACTCTTTGACAATAGCTTCGTAACAGTATATTCGTTTGTCAAAAATTATTTAGAGGTGAATGAGATATAAAGTCTCAAAGAAAGGTCCATGGAACAAGGGATGCAAGGGCCTAATGGTAGACTGGGATCTAATCACAGAAATAGGCCTTACGCAGACAGGGGCCATATGACAGACAATGGCCTTATGGAAGACGGGTTGGGTGGAAATTTTCACCCATTTGACAGCAAATGGTTCGGTGGCAATTATGACCATTTGACAGTAGGTGGGTCGAGTGACAATCTTGACCCATGTGATCTGACCCATGACCCAGTTCCTTTCACCTTCATTTTTGTTATACGTGTGTAATATGAAGTAATACATAATAGAACTAATAAGGGTTTTAGATTATGCTTAATACAATCAGTAATAATTTGCTGAACATAAACAGAATCACCTCCACCATTTGAGACCACCACCAACAAACTCAAAACACACACTAAAGTTTCCTTACTGCAATTCCAGGCAAGTATTCGTCATCTCCGAAAGTTTGCTGCTTCAGTGGCCACTCTTTTGTATTTTGGTTTTATCTTTCTGTTTCTGATAATTCGTTCGTAATTGTTTCCATTTTAATTCAGTATTTTCTTAATATAAATTAGTTTCGTATGTATAATACTTCCTGCACAAATCACCTCTCTTGATTTCTATTAATCTGGCTATATGTCACATGTAAAACAGGTGATCAAACCCTTTGAACTCTTCACATGAGGTTTGCGGCAACATATTAAAAAATCATGTCATAAATAGCCAAATATGAGCCCAAAAGGAGGTCGTAAAGCTCAAAAGCCACCAAAAAAGAAGTAATTTTTGGACTATAAGTAGCAAATTTCAAGTCTTTTTTAGCTTCTACAATTGGATAATAATTCTCTAACATATTTATCCTATGATTGAAATTATTTGTATATACGTATAGCCATGCAAATAATATTCCATTTTTAGAAGGAAAAACAGTGTTTAAATAATGGAAATTGAATAAAATGCTCCCAAAAAAAAAAAAAAATATTTGCCCCAAAAAAAATTTGCATCACGTTTTGCCCTACCCGGTCGCAAGACATCCTACTGTCTTACGACCGTAAGGGTTTGCGACTCCCAAGCAGACCTTGCGACCCCCAAACCCAATCTTGCGTCCCCCCCCATCTTGCGACCCCCTCTCTCGACTTGCGACCCAGACTTTGCGTCTTCCGTCTGGATTACAGTTTTGGCTAAAATTTTGATACGTTTTTGATAAGATTTATCGTGGTACGCGAAATTTTCATACTTGATGTATATAATGTAACCCTCACACAAGATTATTATCATTTTATGTCACAATTTTACTCAAAAATACTATTCTTTTTTGTTACATGAAAATACCAAAAAAAAAAACATTTTGTGACATTTATTGGATTTTCTCAAAAACACTATCCATTTTCATTATTAGTAAAATAGAGCATCGGGTGAATAGGTCGACCAATATGACATGTTGAGTTGTACTTGTTTTTGAGTTGGTCAATATTGAACACATTATATGAATTACATCAATGAAGTGCATCGTACACATTACTTTAAAAAATACAGAACAATAATTGAAAACACAATCTAATTTCAAGGGGAACTCAAATTAGCAGTCGACTGAGATATTTTGGCCTTTACCTTTGACTTTGATCTTGATGTCACTACTAGAGAAATACACTTTAAAACCGGTTTTTAGGCACTTTAGAGACCAATTTTCAAACCCGTTTGTAGAGGTGGATCTTGATCGGCTTGGGTGGTCTGTTCCATTCAAAAGAGATTTGCAACCAGATCGACTATGACCGATTTCATTGCAACGACTACATTGTTGTGTTGATTTTCATTGCAACAAATTGGTTTTAAAGCATATAAATTATTTAACAAAAAGTTTGCAGATATCCATTTACCTATGTTAACCTCCAAGTTGTTCAATCTTGATATTGCACCTATTGAGGTCCCCATTATTGCTGCAATGTAGCACTGGATTGACCACTTATATGATGTTAATGCTCCTATTGAGGGTGGTAATTCAGATAATGGTGAGGGTTCTAGTGATAGCGATGAAGATACTAGTGTGGTAAATGAAGTGCACACAGAGTCTGTGAGGACAGATTCACATCTACAAACTCAAAGGCTTAAACCACAAATTCAAGCATATCTGGTGGTCCACCTTCATTTGAAAGCAAAGGTAAGTCTTCTAACTCCGGGGACATGATTATGGGTGACCCAAACTACTCTAACCCATCCTCATCCACATATACCAACACAATTACTCTACAGACTATGAAACCCAAGTAAATGAAGCACAAGTGGAACCATTCTCCATGGAACTTGATGTCCAATAGACACTTTCCAAGATGTAGTTCAATATGCTTCACCTCTGCTAGTGGTTATGGTACCATTGACTACTCAAACAACCTAACCTTCACCTAGATTCGAGAACTTGGATAGCCACATTACTACTACAACACAGAAGCATGTGGCAAGTATTGAAGATGTTGTCTCAATCCTGGACACAACCCCCCCCCCCTCCTAACTCCACTCTGAATGCCTAAACCCATTTATACCACCATAGAAAATATGGTTCACACTCCACAAAGTCAATCCTTACACAGTACTATAGAGATTGATAGTGCCTCAGCATATCAAAGACTAAGGTACAGATCTCACAACCTTCTGTATCCAAGGATCTTTCATTTTATAACCAGGTGAATTGTGAGGGTACACCATCCATCACACTTAGTACCAGTGATCTCCCTCCTAAGCACAATGAGAGATGTAAGGCATCAAGTGCTACACAGACTAAGTCCTATGATTTGTTTCCTAGTCAACAGGAATCACCTGAGGACTTACCAACCATTCCCAATTTTAATTACACATTACCCACTCAGTATGTGGCTCCTAAGACACTAGATGATGTGCTTTTAGCCATTACTAGTTTTTCAGAAATAGTACAAACTTAGATGAATAATAATAAGAAAGACCTAGATGTGTTGAAGGATCTAGTGTCTACCATGGTGAATAAGGTAGAGAATATGGATAAAAGGATGAATGGTAGGTTAGATGGAATGTAGAAAACTCTCTCTCAATTAATTGATGATGTCAAAAAGGGGGAGAAGTATATAGGTGTAGAAGATGAGGTGATGACAAAGCCATTAAATAAAAATGACGATGACATGGCTTATGTAGATAGTGGGAATAGAAATTCAAAAGATAAAAACTTAAATAATAAATAAAATAATAATGAAAAGATAAATGATGGAGGAGAAAATGATGGGAAGGACGATGGAGGTGATGGAGATGATGGACCTGAATGCTCTAAGGTTAAGTCACAGACTCAAGAGGATGCACATAATGAATACATGGGTACATAGACTGAGGGGAGTCACAGACTCAAGAGGAGTCTTTAAATCAAGAAGCTCCACAGATTGAAGTGTTAAATGTTAAACCACTCACAACAAAGAACAAGTGCATCAAGCTTATACTAATGTGGTAGGAAATATCAAAAAGAGGGTTAGACAGAGTTAACAGGGTGATGATAATTAACAGACTGGACAGATCCTTAGAATTAAAGGAGCCAAGAGAATTTAAATCATGGCTAGAAAGAAATCGCATAAAGGATTATCCAAGGGTGAATTGAAGATTAACGGGAAATCTATTGAAAAGGTGATGAAGTTGGTTGATGATGAAGATGATGACACATATGAAGATGATTGGATTTATCCTGATTGTAGTTCTGAATTTGAAGTACTTAAAGACTTTGATGATGATGATTATGATACTCCTATTGGAATTATCTTTTAAAAACTAAAAACAACCAAAGGCAAAAATGGAGGGTCTCAATCGGGTGGACAGACTGAGGCACAACATCAAGAGTCAAATCAAGAACAAGTTCAAGAACAGGATCAAGAAGAAGAAGTAATTTCATATCCTAAAATGTTGAAATTTGAAGATAAAGGAAGAAAAGCAAAGATGGCTAGAGAGTTCTGGTATAAAAATCTTCATCAAGAATAATCTATCACAAATGAAGTTATTCAAAATGTACTTCAAGAAAGTGTTGCAAAGCTAGCTATTTCAACAGAAGAGTATGTGAAGGCTCAACAAAGTTAACAAAAAATTGAAAAGGATAGAAAATTACAAGCAAAGTTCAACAAGCAATATATCTTATCTTGTAGACTAAGAGATCATTATGTGCACACAAATTATGAAAAGAGTTTAATCATGAGTTTCTATGTTTATTAATACCATAATAGAGTCATGATTGATTATAGGATGAATGACCGCATAATGCTTAGTGTCTATGTTCATAAGTTGTACACCCTTCACTTTTATTAAGAATTTGAGGAATAAAACACTAAAGGAAGAAGTCATGTCAAAAATAATTCTACTATTTGAATTTGATCATCATTTAGGAAAATTAAGTAATGGTGATTATAAGTTTTTATGTGTATCATTTAATATCAGAGATCTCATCTTGTACCTAAAGAAATAATTCTTGTAGAAAATACCTATATGAAAACAAATAAATTTTTGAGGGTTTCTTCATAGAGATACAAATGGGATCGAGTGTTTTCAATCACTAGATGTGCTATATCGAACATAGTACTATCTTTTGTTTGCTTTACTAGACTTGTGCAAAGGAAA
Source organism: Logfia minima (assembly GCA_963921325.1). Classification (NCBI taxonomy): domain Eukaryota; kingdom Viridiplantae; phylum Streptophyta; class Magnoliopsida; order Asterales; family Asteraceae; genus Logfia; species Logfia minima. Next base: position 9,951,184 of record OY992771.1, on the reverse strand, counting down.
GAAAAGTGTACCATTAAGAAAGAGGTGTTAAGATATTTATTTTATCATTTTGGTGATTCTGACAGACTACCAGAACTTGACGGCAAATGTGATTAAATTAAGAACGAGTACACAAAGTTTCAGAAAGACAACTTGGAACAGGGTGAATTGATTGAGATATCAAAAGTAATTTCTTTACTTGTGTGTTTTAAATTATTTATAATTAACTTATTATGTATAGAACTCCATATCATTAGTTTTTTAACCTTATTCCTTCTTTGTATATAATTCTAAAAGATTTTGACATCATCAGATAGGGGAGATTGTTATAAAAAGAATTGTCAAACCTAAAATATAAATCTAAAGAGTCAAAGTTCTGCATCTACATAGAAAATTAACTAAGTGTTTCTTAGTCTGTGTGACGTAAGAAACACTCATATTAATATAGACTCAAGTTTGTACAAAGTCAAGTGGAAATACAGTCAAACCAGACAGACTCAAGTATGACAGACTTATGACTTGTTGACTCAAGGAGACCTATAGACTCAAGATTACATGGAGATAGCTAAAAAAGATTCAAAGATATCTTATTAGTTAGGATGATTTGAATTGTAATGAAACTGATATACTTTTCATAATTTACATAGTAGGTAGGTAGCAACTCTATTACTTAAAGATATGGTAAAACTGCAATGCCTAAACCGTATACCTGTATAAATTGGCCCAATGTAATTCACCGAGACTAACGAATATGTGTAATTCTTCAATTGAATTGATTAATAAGATCATCATTCAACATACATTGTGTGTTCTTAATTTTTCTTAAATCCATTAAGATCAATTCAACTTTAACTGTTATTATGTTTGTGTTAATGATTAAATACATGAATATTAATTCATTGTGAACAATTAATAATCTACTAATTAAGTTATGGGCTTAACTTATCAGACCTAACTCGTACATAAGTACCAAATACCGGCCACGCGATTGTTTCTCAGTCATGACCGAGAAATCTCGGGCTGGCGACTACGATTACCGGCCAAGCACTATCTTTTTCTCGGTCATGACCTAAAAGCCTCAGCAACCTCCAAATTTCCTAGGTCATGCGACAAGTAGGTATCCGAGTTCGAACTTCAGTTGGTTTTTTCTCCGCCGATCGAATTCGGGTCAAAACTCAACTATAAATACCCCTTCTCATTTCATTTCAAAACGTGAAAAATTGGGATTAAATCCAAGTCTTTCATCACTTTTTCTCTCTAACATTATAAGTTTTTTATATAGGATTAGTTAAGCAGTATTTAAAGTAGCGAGCAAGGTTGTAATCGAAGATCTTTAGTGTAATACTTTGGATTCAAGACTTCAAGCTTCCGTTAATAATACGCTTCTCTTATTTCCTGGTGATATCTTAAACTCTCGTAGTTTAATTATGTTTAATTATATTTTGCATGATTGTTTTGTATGTGTTATGTTTATTGCCATGATTAGCTAGTAGTCTATTATTGTGATCGTTAAAATGTAGATTATTATAGATAGGGAGGATGCTAAATTAATCTATCAACTTATAATCGAAGTGATTCAACTTTATATCGGTTTAAACTGCACATGAAACTAGACTTAATTTATGGATCACCATTTCCATTTTTTCATATGACTATAAAATTTTAATTAATGTCTTATCAAACCTAGTTAAGGTAACTAGTTATATGTGTTATAGTCAGTTACTATGGAAACACTTTGTTGAGTGAAATACATAGTAAGTTATGGATATCATAATGGAATATATAGTGACCTATGAAAACACTATAGTGGAATAGATAGTGTACTACTAGATAACCATATTTGAACACGGTCTAAACTCGAAGCCATGGAAAACCATCATAGATTGTTTAGGGATGAACAACTGATTGCAAAGGAGGGTCTAGGTCATTACAGGAGTTCTGAGCTATTAAAACAAATAGGATGACTCTAGAAAAGAAAGAGAAGATCCGAAAAGTGATCTAAGATGCTTAAACCCATAGTCAAACAACTTAGTAGACTTAGGTGTTAAGAAAAATCAGTACTATACTAGTTTGTCACTTTAGTCATGCACCATGAGTCAAATTAACTCCAACAAGGGTCACTAGTCCTCATCGGACAGTGTTCGGAGTTAGGAAACCTAATTTGGTCAGCATCATGATAACCTAGTTCCTTGTGGAATAAAAACTTAGAATCTAGACTAAATTGGTAGGGTTCTAGAGTTTACACCAAGGTCTGTCACATTTTTGCATCTAAGAGTTTCTCCGATTATCTTTCTAATGAAAGTCATCCCGAAATATTAATTATTGATATCTCAACAATCACACTCTATCCATATGCTTTTGACTTTGCTTTAATTTTATCCGTCTTATCAAATATAAAACCAAACAAACAAATCCAAACCTACTTTTATCATTGCTTTGATTAAATCTGGGTTACTTTGATCGTTAAAGATTAAATATTAGCAACTAAATCTTTATTTGCTCTAACACAAGTTGTTAGGTCTTAAAGTAAGATCTCATAAACTTGATTAACAGATTATCAATTGTTCATGATGAATTAATCAATAAAATTCAAGTATTCAATCTTTAATATCAACGTAATAACAAAGTAAAGTGATATTGTACTTTGCGGAATTAAGAACAATATTAAATCACACAAATTATACGTCGAATGAATATTTGATTAATAATTCAATCGAACACATACGTGAATTCATAGACAAGCATTAGTCTCAATGAATCAAATAGAGACTATTTATACAAGTACAACAATTAGGAAACACAATCCTACCGTATCTCTAACTAATAGAGATTTCTAGCTAACCTCTACGGGTTTTATGAAAACTAAACTAATAATAATATAATTCAAATTCTTCCAACAAATAAGATACCTTCGACTCTTTAATATTAATCTTCATATTCTTCCGAGTCTGTCATGGCGTGAGTCTGTATGACTTGAGTCTGCATGGCATGAGTATGTCTTGAGAATTCTTCATTTAAGTTTGTCTTGGTCTGAGTCTGTGTGACTGCATCCAGACTCAAACTGAGCATGGTGTACAGACTAATGCTCAAGATTGTCTTAGTTTTGCGAGACTCAGACTAAGCACTTATACAAAGAATAAAACCACTTAGCAAATTTTTCAATACTTTTCCTAGACTTAGATTTTGACTCATCAGATTCACAATTTGGGTGGGTTTTAATTATTGTTTTCCCAACAATCTCCCTTATATGATGATGTCAAAACTATTACAAAATTTACTAAGTAATTATAGATAATTAAACGCAAAAACTACAATAGACTTTTTTACGTATTTAAATCTATTACAAATATTAGTTTATTACACAAAAAAATGAAAATAATTACTTGAAGTTCTTCCACTAATCTCCTTCTCTTCTTCCTCTTTCAGCTAACTCAACTTCTTCCAAGTTATCCTTCTTATTCTTCTTATGCTCTTTTCTGATTCTATCACATTGTTTTTTAACTCTGGTATTTCTCCAATGTGCCCAAATGATAGACTTTGATTACCTTTGCTCAAATCCAATAACGCCAGCAAATGATAGTAGTTTTTTTTTTTATGTAGCATATCTATTGACTGATAGCACTCATCCCCTTGTGAATCTCTGTAAAGAAACCCTTCATGATCATTTGTTTTTACATAGGTATGCTCCACAAAAATTATTTCTTCTAGTACAGGGTGTGCTCATTTCCTCATATCTTCTGCTATTAACCAGACATGTTTCTTATCCTTCTTGATGTTGAATGATACATAGAAAGATCCATAATCATCTTCATTTAAATACCCCAAATCATGTGTAGCCTCCACTAGGAGAATGATCTCATACATGATTGCTTATCTCAAAGCTTTGTCAACCATACCCTTGATAAATCTTGCAATGTACATCCATTCTATAAATCCAAGGGTAAGTAATTGGTCAACATAGACATTGTATCTCTTGTATTATGTCATTCTCTAGTCAATATTGACTATATTCTAGTGTTTAAATACATGGAAACTTAAGATCAAGCTGTCATTAATCATTATGAGCACATAATTCTCTCTTAGTCTGTTGAATAAGACATAATGCGTATTGAGCCTTTCTTGTGATAATCTATCCTCTTGTAATTGTTATTCATCTTGTTGAGCCTTTTTCAAAGATTTCTTCTTTTGACATATCCAGCCCTGCAGCAGTTTCATTAAGCACTTGTTGAATGGCTTCAGTAGTTATAGATTGATCTTTATGAGGCTTTTTAAAGTAAATCTCTCTAGCAACCTTTGCTCTTCTTTCTTTTTCCCTTAGCTTCAACTATTTAGGATCTATGATTACATATTCTTCTATTTCTTGTTCTAGACTCTACTCTTGATTTGATTCTTAATGATGTGCCTCAGTTTGAGTCTGTCCTCCAGACTTGCCTTTTGTTGATTTAACTTTATCAAATAGTATACCAACGGGAACACCTTCATCGTCATCATTATCATCAATGTCATTTTCTAACTCAAATCCAGAACTGCATTGTCTTTGGAGGGATATCATCAACAAGTTCAGAGAGAGTAGCTTGCATTTCATCCAACATATCATTCATCCTTATTCCATCAACTCCACCTTATGCATCATAGTAAAGACTAGAACCTTGAACTCATCTAGCTCTTTCTTATTATTATTAAGCTCAGTCTGCACTCTTACAAAGTTGTCATCAACCTTGTTAGATAGACCAACAATGACTAAAATCACGTCATTGATTGTCTTTGGAGCCTCAAACTGAGTGCGTATAAGGTTTATTAATGAGGGAAATGTTGTTGGTCCCTTACATCTTTCATGTTGTGAATGAAAGAGATCACTGGGAACATGTACTATAGCAATGGTAACCTCACATATCTCCTTGTGAGTAGAAGATAGATCACTAGAAACCATGGGCTGGGTTGGTAATTCCTCACATAATTCCTGTTGATTAGGAAAAATATCATTGGAGTCAGTTTGTGTTGCACTTGTAGCCTCACATCTCTCCTTGTGCATAGGAGGGATATCACTAGCAAAAAGTGGGATGGTTGGTATACCATTACATCTCACCTAGTTAAAAGATGAGAGATCAATCGATACAGAAAGATTGGAGGTCTGTACCTTAGTCTGTGAGCAGACAGAGGTAATGACAACATATGCAATAGGGTGTAAGCATTGAGTCTGGGGAATTTAATCAAGCTTAGGCTTGAGGTATAAATGATTGTAGTCATTTGTAGTGGAGCAGAGAGAGGAGGCTTGTGTCCAGGATTAGGACATCTTCTTAATGCATACCACATGTATCTGTGTGCTAGCAGTAATAAGGGTATCCAAGTTGTCTCTATTATGAGAAGGTTGGGTTATTGGTGTAGTAAATTGATCTATAGCACATGAAAGTGTCTCATAGACAACAAGTTCCACTGATAATTGTTCCACTTGTGCTTCATTTATTTGGGGGTTGTGTCAAGTGATTTCTCCGGATTAAGTGGTAACAAAATTGGGTTATTCTGTGGAGATTTATTCTTTTGTGTGGGTGATGAGTGAATATAGTAGGTTAGGTCACCCATACTCATGTCCTCATAGTGAGAAGCCATACATGTTCCTTCAATTGAAGGTTGACCACTAGATTCACTTGAATATGTGGATTGAGTCCTTGAGTTTCTGGAGTTTGATGTTAAGTATGTGCTCACAGACTCTGTGTGTACTTCATCTGCCACACCTTTTTCTTCATCACCCAGATCCCCCACCATTACATGAATCAGCACCCTCATCACTAGTATGATCAGTAGCATCATATGCGTGATCAATCCAGTTATGCATAGCAGTAGTAATTGGGACCTCAGTAGGTGCAATAATGTGATTGAACACCTTGGAGTTCAACATAGGAACTGAGATATTTGCATTAGTAGTAACAAAAGATAGATTTGCCTTTAATCCTACTCTATTTTTTCAAGATTCATCTTCATTATCAGAGTCAAGTTGATAAATTTCAACTTTTGAAGTCTCATACTAAGACCCCACAACATATAGTTCTTCTAGTAAATCACAATCAGACTGAGATGTCTGCACATTATTTACAAAAGATTTATCAAAGGTAACGTTGATTGTTTTTTCTTTCTTTCTTCTTCTGTTGTTGAAAACTCTGAAGGCTTTGGACACAGATGAATATCCAACAAATATCACTTTATCAGACTTAGGCTCCATCTTTGCTAGTTGGTTCCTTTTAGTTGAGAACATAGCACTATTGAGTTGCTTCACTGAGTGTAAAATTCTTGAATTATGTGACATGATCACTACTGAGTTGCTTCACTGATAGGATTTTCTGTAGTTGTTCTCTCTTGATCAGATTGATGATTTCCTCTAGTGCATCACTTTTTGCCTCATAATTATGCCACATGTATACCATGTAAATTAATCCACACTTACAAGTGTATACTTCTTTCCTCCCAAACTGCTAGTGCTCATGGGACCAAATAAGTCCATATGAAGCATATGAAGTGGTTGATCAATTGAATTCAGAAGTTTAGATGGAATTGAGCAGTGGATAGAAAATTAATGTTCTTGAAGTTTAAGTGTGATAACCTTTTATGCCATAACCAGCTTAGTGCATGGACAAATTAAGTGTATAGACAGGTTTCTACATCCTCATCTACTAAACTCAAATCTAAGAGATTCACATCTCTTTCTCCTTTTTCAAGTAGTATGGGCTTTCCTTTGGGATCATAGATGACACCAGCTCTCTTTCTGAATTTGACTTCATTCTCATCATACACATCTGGCTAATGCTTAGCAGATTGTGCTTCAATCCCACTACATATGCAACCCTTGTAAATTTTACATTTCCAACCTTACTACTCCATGTCCCTTATTCTTGGCAACAAAGTTGTCACCATATTTAACTGAGGGCCCATCTTTTTCTACAAATTCTGACAAGTATGACCTTAAATCCTGTCATGTGTCTTGAGCAGCCACTATCCATATGTCAATTTCTCTCATCCTACACAAGACAAACAAAACATATTAATTCATTTTGGGAAACCACTTATAAGTGGGTCCTTTGGGATGGCTTATAGTATTCCCTTTTGTTGTTTTGTTATTTAATAGTTTTTACATATTTGAACAAACTTTTGTTTTTAATCTCCTAGTATTTTGAGATTCTCTACAATCTACACCTTCATGACTTTTGATACCACAACTATAACATTATCTTTCCAATTTTGTAGTTCTTGTGGGTCCGTGGTTGTAATTGTAATAATGTCCATACTTATGTTGTTGTATGGACTGAATGAAGCTTTTGAAGTATGTGGTTTATTGTAGTAATTAATGACCAATTCTATTAATGATCTCAGTGTCTACATTCACGTGAGCCTGTTTTGGTATAGACTGAGATTTAAATTTCACATATTTAAAGTTAGATTTCATAAACTAAGAATTAAATTTCTCAGACTGAGAGTTAGATTTCACAGACTGAGAATTAGATTTCACAGAATGAGAATTAGATTTCACATACTGAGATCTTTTAAACTCCTGTTTGAATAGTTTGGTGCATTTATGTTTAATGTTAGGCACACACTTACTTAAGTTGGACAAAGACTTACTTGTACCATATTGTTTACCAAAAATTTTATTTGCAAAATTTGGTTCAACTTTCCTCTTTACCTGTTTTGAAATATTTACTTGTTTTTTATAGTGGTATGGGTTTGCTAATGCTTTCTTTAACTCCTTTAGATTTAGTATTTAAAGTTGGTGTTTTATTACTAATATAAATAACCTTTTGAATTTCATTTTTTTGAATGAATTCTGGTTTGTTAGAGTTTGGGATATCAGAATCTGTGTCCTCGGACTCAGACTCAATTTCATAAAAAAAAAATTCTAAAACGTTTGAACTTTGTGATGTAACAAAAGCATTGGTTAGCATTCGATTGTCACTAAATGTATAACTGAAAGTATTTGGTAAAGTGTCCAAGCACAAATTTTTTAGGTCTTGACTCTGTCTCTTGCTCCAAATGAGACTTAAGATCAAAATCATCACCAAGCACGGCTTGTACTTGACTAGGAATTTGTTTTGATAAAAAAATCCTCATTCTCGAGTTTTTTTTTTAGTGGAAAGGAAAGGAAGGGAAAGGAAAAAATAATTAAAAGTGATTCTCGAGTTTTTTTTAGGAAGGGAAAGGAAAGGAAAAGAACAGAAATAAATGGGCTTTTTATTTGAAACATTTTCCGTCCAATTTTAAGGGGATTAGAAGAGAAAACAATATTTTCGTTCCCTTTCTTTTCCTTTCCTTCCGACTCGAGAATACATGTAACCTATCTTATATTACATTCCTTTCCATTCTTTTCTTCTCTTTTCTTTTCCATTCCTTTCTTTTCCACTAAAAACAACTCGAGAATACAGTGTTAGAGAAGTTATGCACCAGGATTTACAAATATTTTAAAAATGCTTAGTTGTCTTTTAATTTCAAGTTTTTTTAACGCTAATATTCTATAAGTTTCAACTTGAGCATTTAAATCATATTTGTAGTTCCTATTAGAAAGTATATAATCATTCCTTTCCTATAGTTCTTTTTAATGTCACTTAGTCTAGTCTGTAGATCAAAAATTTCTTTCATATTAGTTTGGAAATCTACAAACAGGTACTCATATGTATTTTGCTTCTCAGAATCTGAATTTAATTGAAAATTATGTACCTTGTAAGCATTGGCTTTGCTCCAATTTAAACTACAACTTGCTCATACTGTCTCTTTAACATATAGAACCTTATTCTGTTTCTTGGGTTGAAACTTGTTTCCACCCTTCTTCAAATTTAAGTACTTTTGTCTGTACTTCTTGTCTCTGTCAGCAACTATGTTAATCTTTGAAGTTTCACCAGACTTGACTTTACAATCAGCAACTATATGACATGTGTTACCACATCCATAAAAAAGTAGCATTATTTGGATCAAAGACACTTCTTGTTTTAGATGCATCAAACTTCTTCTTTTCTACCCTTTCGGTAATCAAGGCTAGCTCAGTCTATAGTGCTCTTATTTCTTCATCATCAGACTCATTACTTTCTGAGTCTGCCCTTGGTAGTTGATAGTCTGCCCTAGAATAAAGCTCTCTATTTCTTCTGCAATTAGCAATCAAAGCAGCTTCTCGATCCTTTGCAATCCTCTTGGCATTTAATCTCTTTCTCTCCTTGGATTCCTCATAGTTCATGAGTAGTGCATACAAACCACGAAGATCATGATCATCTAGTTGATCACTAACCACCAAAAATGTTATCACCTTAGAGAATGAGTGTGGAATAATATCCACAAATTTATGACATATCTCTGCTTGACTCTTGACAACATATACTCCTTCCAAGTCATTGATAAGAATCTGAATCTGGTGTATATGTCAGTTAAGGATTCGTTAGATGCTAAAAAGAAGTTTCCATAATTCGTTACTAGATTTTTCCTTTTCTGACTTTTAACTATTGTAACACCCTCATATTGGACAATTAATGAATTCTAGATTTGTTTTGCAGTTTTACAACCAGCAATCTGAGCAAAAGTTTGTTCCAAAACTGCATTAACAAAAATGCTTTTAGCTTTAGCATCCAAATTATACATAGATTTATTTGAGACTGTCCATTGTCTTTTGGGAGTTTCAACAAACTTTTATGGAATAATAACCTTCCTTTAAGCATCAACTACGGCATCAACAATTTTACTAGGAACTATTAGTCCTTCTCTTATAACTCTTAGCATCTCATTATGGATGCCAGGAAGATGTCACTTTGCCTAAAGTTTTCAATGAGCAAAATCGGTTCCATTGAAAATTGGAATTCCATCATTGGCCATAACTAATGTTGTTTCCATTGAGTGATTTGTATTTTGAGTGTTTTGAGTATTGATTACATTTTTGGGCTACTTTGATCAATATAGGTTAATATTAACAATCAAATCTTTATTTGCTATGATACCATTTGTTAGGTCTTAAAGTAAGATCCCATAAACTTGATTAACATCTTATCGATTATTCAAGATGAATTTATTGATACAAATCAAGTATACAATCTTTAATATCAACGTAATAACAATTGAAGTGATATTGTACTTTGTGGAATTAAAAACAACATATAATCACAGAAATTATACATCGAATGAATATTTGATTAATAATTCAACGGAAACACACAGTTGAATTCTCTACACAAGTACTAATCTCAATGAATCGTATTGAGACTTTTTATACAAGTATGACAATTAGGAAATACAATCCTACTGTATCTCTAACTAATAGAGATATCTACCTAACACCTACGTGTTTTATGGAAACTTAATCAATTATAATACAATTCGAACTCTCCTAACTAATAAGATATCTTTGAATCTTCAATATTAATCTATGTGTTCTTTTGAGTCTGTTATGACATGAGTCTGCATGGTATGAGTATGTCTTCATAATTCTTCATTTAAGTCTGTGTAACGTCATCCTGACTTAGACTGAGCATAGATTACAGAGTAATGCTCAAGACTGTCTTAGTCTAAGTCTGTGTTTTGCCAAACTCAAACTAAGCATTTATAAACAGACTAAAAACACTTAGCCAATTTTTCAATACTTTTCTTAGACTCATATTTTGACTCATCAGATTTATAATTTGGGTTTAATCATTGTTTTCCCCAACATTGTATCGATTATTCTTATTTTAATAACCAATGATATTCAATGATTATTTTATAGGTTAAAGCATTTTTTCACCATCCTACTCTCCCTCATTTTTCGAGATCACCATCCTACTCATTTTAATACAAATGTCACCAACATACTTGTTAATCAATAACGTTAATGATTAATTTGCAATCATAATTGTGTAAACACATGAAGATTAGTTCCAAAAATTACCAAACTTTATTTTCATAACCCTTATTTTATCGATTGTTGTTATTTTAACAACATTTTATCTACTATCGATTAACTACCTCCCTAGCCAATTACTATCTACTTCGGATTCACTGTACGAAATTGCATCTAACTTTGTAATTTAAATTGTGAATAATTATATGACCAAAGTGTATAATTTTTTAAAGATTAAAAAAGAACAAAATGTAATGGATGGTTTTCATAATGCGAGAATAAATCATATAATTCTGACATATAGTATGCAAAAAGTTATAATATTGCATTAATATTACACATCACAATCAACCTCTAAACATTTTAAATTACAATTTTTAATAGATAAATTTAAAATTGCGTAACATAAATCATTTAAAACTTACTTTGATTAGTATAACTAATATGGTTGACTCTACATTCATTTCCATTCGATTTCTATAAATTAATATGTTATTAGTAACAATAAATTCATTTCTAAAAAAAATAATGTAAGAGTAGATCGCATTACCTAATATGAAGAGTGAATAGTTAAAGTTACCAAATACAATATTTCTTATTATGTTGTCATGTGTCAAAAATCCTATTTGTCAATCAAAGAAGTTTGTCACATAGGCAAAAAGACTTCTCGCTAAGTTATCTATAGAGACTATAAACATTGTATATGAAGAAAATAAAATATTAAAAGTTTGATTAATTTGGTTCAACTTTTTACTTAAACCAATAACTAGAATGGTTATTACAATTATTCAAAACTTAGAAACAAAATCTGTTATCCATATTTTGTTTGGATAATTTGGTTCATTTCGATAGTTAATTATTTCATAGTTTGGTTAATGTATTTATGTTCTCAACCCTACTAGCAATACCTCGGTCTTGAAGTAATAATCTAAGTATATATTAGCTTGAATTTTTTAGTCACTAAGGCAGTGTTGTTGACTTTGTAGGTCTCTGAAAGAGCAAGTTTCCGTAACTTGTTTTGCTTTTTGCATAAAAAGGTGTCAAATAATGATTTTAATGTCATCTTCTCTATGTGACTAGTGTCCCTAAGAATATCAATTGAATTTTCCCAACAGCTGGGAAGAGAGTCCATAAATTTATTCATAACCTCTGTAGGATTTCTTTTTATTCCAGTTGTTTTCATATCATTAATTAGGCAATTGAATCTGTTATATGTTTAAGTGAGACTTTCATTTTTATTGAACATAAAAAGTTCATATTGCCTGTTTAAAAGAACACGTCTATTTTTAACAATCAAATTTGGTCCTTCATAAAGAGTACACAAAGACTCCCATATATCTTTACCACTTGTGCATTTCATTACAGAGTGGTACACAAAGCAAGAAAAGATTTAAGCTTTGCATCAATGTCAATGAACATCTTATCCTCTTCAGACCATTGACTTAGAGGTTTGACAATACACCTAGGAGTAATGTCTCCATCACTACCATCAACAATAGGATTTCTCTCAAGAATGATGTGAGGGGTGTAAGGACCTTCATTAAGATTCTTATTAAAATAGTATCTTGGGCCCTTAAGAATAGAAGATACAACCTTTCCACATTTGGAAATGATCAACATCAAATCTTGGTGGTTTCCTTTTGGAACCATTGTCGATATATGCATTAGTACCTTCAAAGTTAGGATTAGTAGCCATAATAGATTTTAGATATTGATCATCAAAAATGCTTTTATACTAATTGTTGGTCCCCTAAACTAGATTTACGTATTAAAACTAACAACAAATGTAAGTAATAACAAAGATTCAAGTTTAAAGTTTTTCTTTTATTGATTCAATTAAGAATACTTATAATACTTTAATGCGGAATAAGACAAGACAAAATAGTCTAATTAAACTACACATGTGACAAATTTACTCCAACAAGCTCACCAGCGAACATACACTGATAGCTATCAATGATCTGCACTTAACATTTAAGTGAGGGCACAATTCTCTCGGGTAAGCAGAGTGATTGCCTAAATCAAAGGTTGGAATGGATTACAGAATTCTGGACATCGAGTATAGTAGTTGAGGGGAGTATTGATAGCCTCATAAATACATCTCAAATCCTATCGTGTCAATATGTATTCAAGAAGGTTTAAATGCAATTTCCAATTAATGGAAGTGACATTACATAGTAGGGCATGGAATGTGAATTAATTAATCATAGTATTCAGAAAAGTAATGCACTTTTCTGACAAAGTACAATAACCAGTTGTACGTATCTTCGATAAAGATATGCACATAGTTATTATCCTTTATAAGTTGACCTTCGGTTTAGTACATTGGGTATTTGTCAAACCCAATGTAATTTACAGGGTAAAGGCATGGACTGCTGGTTAATAGAGAAGTCTTGAATTCCACTTCAGCGAACTCCGCTCTATCTCCGTCTTCAGTCTTGGGACTTCAACAGATGCTTCAGATGTTCTTGACAACTTAAGGCTCATTGTATCTTTTTCAAATGATAAGTCTCTATCAGCTAGTAATAGTTACTCAGAGTATATTCTATGTTACAATTGTGTCACTGCTAACAGATATAGTGACCAATAGACATCAGTAAATATTTTAAGTATCAAACAGTTCATCGTTCAACATGAGTAAAGAACAATACTGCTTAGTCTATTCTAGTCGCTGCTAACAGATGCAACAAGTAGGGTTTCGGACCTAACAAACTTCGACTGTCAATTTTGAGTAATCAGGGTTGGGATCACCTAAAAATTCACATACTCTAGCCAGTAGAATTTTGTGATTTCAATCCCAAATCGAGTCGCATAACCTGAGCTTAGCCTAGTCGTAGTAATTTAATTTCCAATTTCCATATCAATTTTTCTATTTTTAGTTGTCCATAATTCTAAGATGAAAGACCAAACAACCTTTGGATAGCGGTATGAAAAGAACCGTTCGATTAAAAGATTGAGAGTCAAGACACTATCAGTGGTAGATCCATCGTTTTAAAAACCGGGTCTCCAGATGACCCATGTAGCACCGGGTCCAGTTGAACCGATTAACTCGGTGGTTTAACCCGGTTTCCAAATACGCTGCAGAAAGATTTTAAATGGCAAGGGTGTAATTTATTTGAAAAAGGGAAGTTACTAGCCACTTGTTGTGTTTCTGCCATCACACGTACGTTTTCCTTTATCTCTTTTTCTAATTTCCATCACATCCCAAATAACTTTTACTTTTAAGAAACATATCCCTTCATAAAAACTACAGATCTTGATTTCTAAATTCCAGATATTGATTTCCAATCATCGCCATTTAAGCAACACTCATCATCACCAACCAAACAAATCCTAAATTTCTATCAAGCGGTTGGCAACACAAAGTTACAACCCAACATAGATCCATAACATATATCCAACAAAAAACCCACTAGAATCTTCGATCACAAATTTGTTAGTCATCGATTACCATTGTTCAATCGAAGACCCACTAAAGAGCGGTGGTGGATTATGGCTCAATCGATCAAAAACAAGATTTTATTATGTAACTTTCTTCATTAAAAAACAATCGGTCTTCAGATTTGGTTTTGAATGGTCAACAAAAACTATGAAAAATCCGGATCAAACTGGTCCAGGTCACCCCGATCCGACCGGAAAACCGGCCAGGTTTGACCGAGTTTGACTTACACGTTACCAGCTGTGAATCGACCCGGTCTGAGTTCCTGGTCTGGGTTCGACCGGCCGGGTCGACCCAAGTTTCAAAACCTTGGGTAGATCTAAGATTTTGAATCGTTGGGATTGAGTGGAAGGAAAAAAAAATATCTTCGGTTCTAATTTTTATTCATCATATAAAATGTGCCATAAAAATATATAAACAATATGAAAAACAACTATTAGATTCTATGAATTAAGTTCAAATTAGAGTGATAATTATTTGTGAGAATGGAGGAATCAACCTCAACCATCGATTTCATCAAAAAAAATAATACCCCCAACACTTTTAAAAATTAAATATCTCACAAACGGTTAGTCAAAAAAATATAAAAATTGCACCATAAAAATCAGCATTTTTTCCTCTTCGATTAGACATCTCACAAGGTATACTTTCAACGAATTTTTTTTTTCATATTCTGGTGGGTTTCGAAATTGGTAACACATGTGTTAGTTTCGGTAACACATGTGTTAGTTGCGGTAACACATGTGTTAGTTTCGGTGACACATGTGTTATTTGCGGTAACACATGTGTTATTTGCGGTAACACATGTGTTAGTGGTTGGTAACACATGCCACTAATACATGTGTTAGTTTCAGTAACACATGTGTTAATGTGTTAGTTTCAGTAACACTTTCAACCCAAAAAAGAAAAATTTTATTTTTTACCGAAAATATGTCATGAGTGATCTCTAATCGTAGAGAAAAGAACGCTGATTTCTATGGTGCAATTTTTATAATTTTTTGA
Organism: Logfia minima; assembly: GCA_963921325.1. Lineage (NCBI taxonomy): Eukaryota > Viridiplantae > Streptophyta > Magnoliopsida > Asterales > Asteraceae > Logfia > Logfia minima. The sequence goes on along the minus strand of OY992771.1, from coordinate 9,935,927 downwards.
TTAGCCGTTTGTGAGATATTTAACTTTAAGGGAAAATTGGGTTTTGCAAAATGGATGGCCAGGATTCATTCCTTCATTCTCACTAAAATTTCCATTCTCATTTGAACTAAACCCTAGATTCTATAATAATATTACCAAACTGGATTGTTTCAATCGAAAATGGGTTTTATAATTTCTGAGCCATGGGGTCTTAAGAGTTTTGGGTTGATAAATCAAATACTTTATTTTAAAAAATAATATTCGACCCAAATTCATGGGGAGCCTGTGCACCCCATCTAAAGCATTTGATCCGCTTTCTGACATTTTGTATATGACGTATGTTGTATTTAATATGTGACATAGATTTAAGGTTTCTACTTAGAAAAAAATGGAGAAACACATATTTTTCATGCCTAAACCCGTAATTACTATATTTCCTCAAGAACATAAGTTTTAATAGTATATGGTGCGATGACTATAATGAATAATTAGGAAAATATGATATTTTGGTGATTTATGAGGAGGGAAATATGAAATTGAACCGGAAAAGAAATTCAAGGTAAAAGATTGGGTTAAACATAGAAGTATATGAAAGTTGAGGGTTTATTTTTGACATTGAGCAAAATGTTGTGAAAACCCTGACCTTTGACTCTTGGAGCGACTGACTAGCGGGGAAAGGGGTTTTAGGTTCCTGAAAAAATGGCGCTTTGTTTGAGGAAATCACTTACGGCAGCTTTACGATTACGATCGCCGGAGTTGATCCGAGCAAAAAATGGTTCATGTGCTGCTAACTGCAAATCGTTGTATTCTACCAGTACTAAAAAAGCTACTAAAAAAGTAGCCGATGATGAGATAACAACTACTACTCCTCACGACGACGACGTTTTGGCGTTGGGATTAGGCCGTCCGATATCGGAAATATTGAAAGAATTGAACAAAAAGGTGCCGGATTCACTCATTAGAGCTCGAACTGAACCTAATGGTTTCTCTATCAAATACATTCCATGGTAGTCCTTCTGTCTATATGGCTTCTGTTTCCAGTAACTTTATATGTTGATTATTTAAGTTAATATTAATGTCAATAGGATTATATTGTTTATTATCATATGTGATTATCTACTTATTTAGGGGATTAGGGATTTAGGGTTGAGGTTTGGTAGAAATTGGTTCTTATGGAGAGAAGTGTATAAATAGATTTGACTGATGCACCTGTTTTTCTTTTATTAAGTGTAAAAAATGGTGTATCGAGGCACGTGTTAGCACCATAAATTTCTTTACATTTTTCTACATTTGCTGTATTCTCGAGATTTTTTATAGCGGAAAAGAATGGGATAGAAAGGAAAAGAGAAGAAAATGATGGAAAGGAAAGTAATATAAGATAGCTCACATGCATTCTCGAGTTGAAAGGAAAGTAAAAGAAAGGAAAGGAAAATAGTTAGATAGACTCCTTTCCCTTCCAATCCGCCCAAAATTGGACGGAAAATTTTTATAACAAAAAACCCATCATGATCCACTCCTTTCCTTTCCTCTCCTTCCCTTTCCATCCTAAAAAAAAAACTCGAGAATGCAGCATTAGAGTTTTTCACAAGAATGTGCATATTGGTCGTTAGTTAAGTAGAATATACAGGAATATAAACAATTGATTGTTACAGTATACAATTTATCATTTAAACTTAAATTGATGTAAACACGTCTGAACATTATCCTACTTGCCCCTTTTTGCATCTGATTAAAAAGTGCATGTAGACACTCCCTAAACTTTTTATACTACGTTGGCTGAAAATATTGTTCATAACTTAGGGTGCGTTTTCGTGGAATGTTTTTGAAGGAATTGGAATTCATCGAAGGAAAAGGAATTCAAATTCTTTTAGCCAAAGGAATTTGATGGATTTTAATTTCATCATTTCATCGAATTCCTATCAATTCCTATTAATTTATGTATTTTATGTTATATTTCTGAACATGGATATAGAGTCTCAGCAGTTTCTGAATTATAAAGGGACTCATTATTGACATACGCCTTGATGGTTTTCCTGGTCCATAATTTCTTTATAAAAAACTAGCAATGTACTTATTTAATTTAATTATGCGTTATATAAGTGACTAATTTGAGTTTCTATTTTTTGGCTGCCAGGCATATAGTGAATAGGATTATGAATTTGCATGCTCCAGGTATGTCGAAGATCGTTAATTTTCCATTTTATTGGATTACTCTTGACTTTCATATGATTATACAATTTATTCGCTTTCAATCAATTGCAGAATGGTCAGGGGAAGTGCGAAATATTATCTATTCAGCAGATGGGAAAACCGTCTCTGTTACTTACCGGGTGACAATCTACGGAACTGATGCTGAGGTATGATTTCTACTTTTCACCTTGTTCTAATCTTGGTTTTCATGATCAAGCACAGTGATGCACCTTAACTGTGTGCAATAGATGTGGCAGTTTCAAGCCAATTAATTATGAGTGAGTTTATTTGGTTGTGTTTAATTTTGAAAAGGTCAAAAGGGTCAACACTAAAATTGTTAGCTAACATAGGAACCGGTCAAATGGGTTGAAGGTTGCTTAATGTCTATTTTTAATGATAACAACCTCCTAAATCGTTTTAGTATGATAATAAGTTTTTTTTTTGGGATAATATTGCCTTTGTAGATCATAGTTAATGAAATTGTCATTTGAAAAAAAATCCTCAAATTGTGTTAGCTGGTCAACCGTAGCCAATCCAGCCCTGTCCATACTAGAAATGACCTGTTTCGAAACCAGCCTGTTTTGAACCATTACCCAACCCATCCAACTTACCACCTCTATTGTGCAACCTCGTTTGCTCTTCTTTATTATTTGGTCATGCCTTAGCATTAATCAATAGATAAAGATAACATTACTTCAGAGGTAACTTTCATGCACCTTTAAGATGTCACAAATTTTACAAACCATTGATACACCGAGTTGAACTTCCTGCATTCCAAAGCAATGCAACATTTGACTTGGTAAATAGTTTAATAGAAATAGTTAATTGTTGGTTGAATATAAAAAATGTCCTCAGAATATGACAGAATTGAACTTGTTTGTGTCTTGACTTTTGAGCAGATATTTAGGGAATCTACTGGAACCGCATCGGTTGATGATGTAGGATATGGTGATCCAGTGCAGAAGGCAGAAGCCATGGCATTTCGTCGATCTTGTGCCCGTTTTGGTCTTGGGCTTCATCTTTACCATGAGGAGTTATAGCCTCATGCAAACTTGGTTGTAAACTTATAACTTGTAGTTAACTTTCTGCTGTAGCAGCAGGTTATGCTTTAACTGCAATTTTGGGTATTGAATTAATGGGGTTGAAGCTATAATTAATGATCCAGGCTTTTAAGAGTTCTTTTTTACCTTACATTATCTCATGGGTACCACTGGTCACAATTTGTACCCAATTGAACCAACACACTCTATTTGCTTAACTAAAATTATAAATTTGTAATTGTAATGTGCGACAGTATTAAAAGTAATGATTTGGATGAAATGAAAGTGGAAAATAGTACAAAGAAAACCATATTAAACTCGCATGAAATAGAAATTCTTGATGATATGGGTTTAGTGAACTTAAAACTGTCAGTGGATGCATGATTTTTTATAATAGGTTTTATATATAAGTTTATATATGTACACAGTATACGTGTATATTCATGACCTTTTAGGCAAGTTTTCATATCAGTGAGCTTCGTCAAAAAGTTTTAACAGATTCAATTAGTATTTTATATCCCCACTATCCAGTTTTTTTGGAATTAAACATGATGTTACCCGTTCTACTTCTATGTGGGTAGGCTTCCATTTGACTCTAAATTTTGCCGTCTTTTACTAATTCTTTATGATTGACATTGTATATTAAAGATATTTAACGTTATTGTACCAATCATTTAGATAATAAATAACATCGACGTTGATAGGTTGATTCTCGATGTCCATTCATCTAATATCATATGTCGTTAAAAGAAATATGGTCATTTCAGCTATAGTATTAGTTTAAACTGTTAGAAGTCTTTGTCATAGCGGGCATGACTGAAAATTGGTGCCTTTTTGTTTGCACAATGACAAAATGCCAACATTCTAAAACTCGTCTTTTTCTATGTTGTGCTCTTGCTCTGTTCATATTTGTGTGTTGCTTTGTTTTGCTTATATAATCATTGTTAAACTAATATGGATCCTAACCTTTAGGATTGTTACCTTCCTTCTGGTACAATTTTTAGCACATCTCATGAGTTGTTTATTAAAATTTCTGAATTTCGTTAACGATAGCCCTCGTCCTGAAAATATTTAGACATCACATGCATAGACTAGACTAATTGTACTTCAACCAATATTCATAATGATATTGAGTTTATTTTGATATGTCTAAAACTATTGATGCATGTCTGAGAGCCTAATTGACAATCTTTAAGGCTGTCATTATCATTTTCCTAATAAATTTATTACAAATCCACTTTTGTTAAACTTCGCATAAAAAGTTAATTATTGTTTTCTAAAAATAATTAACCTCTAAAGTTGTTGCAATATCTGTTTTGAGTTTATGGTTACGAAATAATATTATAACTATCACTTTGAAATTGTAGAAGTTCAATGTTGTGTTGAAGTGACTTCATCTGATACAGATTCGAGAGTCAACAAATCCCTTTTCAATCCATCGTCAGTGTTCGACAATTTTTCGTACAAATGGACGTTGATCTAGTAGGAATTACTGCGAACCTGTGGGATCTTCAACCTTATAAAAATTTGACACCTGGAACAAAAATCTCACGGATCAACTACAACTCAACGGTCAATGAAAAATCTCACGGCTCAATGAAAAAGAAAATACCTGCCGGAATACGGGCTTGATGGATTTTGGATCAGCTGGATTTGTCTTTGAGTTGAAGAATTTTGGATTGACCTGTGGTATTTTTGTGTTATGTATCAAATTCTCATTCCATTATAGCCACTTTTAATAAAAATTGAGTCCAAAGCTGTCGAAATCAATATCTGAATCCGTAGTCATTTTACCTTGTTCTCTTATTCAGCCTGTATTTCTTCGTTGTCCACCTCTCATGTGCCAAACATATTACGAAATGCATCCATGTGAAGCATTTTTATTTTTTTTACTAAATTTGACTATTTTACATATATTAGACTCGGTGGTAAATTGGCATAAAGGTACCATAAGTTATTGATTAAAATATAAACTGAGGTAATATAAAATTCAAACTTTAATGTATTCAATTCTCGTCGGAGTAAGAAGTAACTCTAATATTTCGTTGATGAGGTGGACCAGTTGGTTGTACTATTGTCTGAACGAGACGGTCAATGAATATAATTTATCTCTTGCACATTATGGGCTTCAGATGGTATCGTGCGAGCCAGTATTTCAGCTAAAAGTTTGTTGTTGTGACGTATTCATTAATTTCTCTCTTGTCACAAGTAATGTAAAATTCAATATTTGTTAATTATAAAAATATTAAGTTAAACTTTTTATTGAATATATAATATATATAATAGAAAGAGGAAAAAATAGGTAAATAAAAATAGAAAAGGTTGAGATGAGATAGTGGACGACAAACCGGTATATGTTGGAAAGAAGAAGGGGTCCAGTCCTGATCCGGTCAAAACTCATCTCTTCTCTCTCACTCTCAAATGAAGCAGCAACAACAACAGCAACATTAACAGCTGTTCCAGTTTATGTTTATGTTCTTTTCTTTCCTAAATAACACTTTGACTTTCTATATCCAATCATCATCAACAATTACAGCTGCACTCTCTTCTTCCTCCTAGATCTACTCTCAACATCTGGTTATATCTCTTATCTCTATCTTTACATTCATTTCTTCAAAATCACAACCTGTAGATTCATGTGAATTCCACTTATCTCCCTTTAGTAGTTCATTAGGGCTTTGAATATTTATGGTTATTTAGGGATCTAGGACATATGATATGATACTCTCTTGATCTGAATTATTTTTATTTTTTTAAAAACAAATTGTGTAAAGAGTAGATGGGTTCTATTAGGAATACAGTGTACTATTGTTGTGTATGGAATGGGGGTAAGGTTTTATATGCATATAATAATGTTGAAGGAGATGATGAGATTGAAAAGTTAGCTGCTTTATGTTTAGAAAAAGCACCTTCTCATCACAAATGGTATTTTCAAACCATGTTCAACAAAACTTTTGGGTTTTTAATGGAAGATGATGGGTTTCTTTATTTTGCTATTATTGATGAAAATCTTGGTAATCCTAAAAACCTTGAGTTTTTACAACACGTTCGAGACGAATTCAAGAAAGTTACTAAAAAAGGGTCAAAACGAAGCAAGTCGAATTCGAATCCACTTGTTTTACAACAACAGATGTTACCTCTTATAAAACGTTTAATCGCTTCTTTGGAACCTTCTTCACCTTATAATAATGATGGTTTATCTCCTTCACCTATTAGTAATGAAAGTAATGGTCAGAATGATATGGGGGCTTCAACAAAAGCTCCTTTATTGGGGAAATCCAGTAAAGAAAAAAGAAAGAATAGAGATCATGTGATTTCAGTTAGAGAAAACGGGGTCGGTGAGGAGCATAGGAAATCTGCAGATAAAGCTGGGTCCAAGGTGGATTCATCGAGTTTGGATCCTGATAATCAAGGTGGATCCGTGACGGGTATTTCGTTGACTAAAGAAGTGAGTTCAATGACTAGATCGAGTACTCAAACGGTACGAACTAAATGGTGTCGCCAAGTTCGTATTGTTCTTGCAATTGATGTGGCTGTTTGTTTGATACTATTTATTGTTTGGATAGTGGTTTGTCGTGGTACTGAGTGTATCCGCTGAGAATTTGTGCCTCGTTGAATGAATTGGAGATATGTGCATTTGTTGTATGAAATTCTTTGCGATAGTATAATGGAAGGTGCACGTGGTTCCTGCAGATTTCAGATTCTAACATTCCCAAGGTATTGGCGTGGCTCCTGATTATCGTTCATAACAGCTTTGTGGTTTAAACATTTTTGTACATTTCTCAAAAGTCTATTTATTGTACATTATCTTGTTGCACTGAAATTTGAATGCAACTGTATTAAGGTTTTGTGGTTGATCCTTACATCCAGTTGCTTTGGTTACATTATATAATTTGACATTTTTCTTTACAATATGAATATTTATTGAATTAGAGGCATCATAAAATGCATTCAACAATCTTGTTTGGTTTAACTTATGCTATGCGTAAGTGATGTATTTAGGTGGTACAGTCAATCTAACTTGTAGTTTTGTTTTCATTTGATCCAAACTTTTTGGATTTAAGGTAGTAAACCAATGGTGGAAGATTTTTGTGTGATTTCAACAAAAAGTGCCACTTTGGTTGATTGTCTAACTAAGTAACAGAGACTAAAGTTCTTGAGACGTCCGAATAATGGACTATTATTACTAATCTAGTATGGGATGTAAATATAAACTTCGGGTCACAATAAGAGTGCTCGATACAAATATTTTATGTTAGTTATGTTATTGATTGGCAAGATGGTCGTCGATACATTGACACGAGAAATTGAGACTTGTTAGGATAACCTACATGATTTAACTTTGAATCCTTTCTTTGTGTATTACCCATGTGTTAACAGCCGTTGAAAAGCGTTCTGAGTTTGATTTTTGATCTATTGCAATATGTTGATATCTAACGGGAGTGAAGATGGTTTCATTCTCACTCTTTTCAATTTTAAGGTTCTTTAGTTACAATTTTCATTTATCGATAGATTTGCCCTAATTTTGTATTGGGTAGGAAATTGTATATTTAGTGTATGCTTCAGGGCATGTACTTTGTTGTCTTCCTTATAATTTCATCTGAAGTCCCTGCGATAAAGACACGACACTTTAATGATTAGATCGAAGTCATCCAAATTCTTTTAGATGGGCATTACCTACAAAAAATGATACGAGTACCAAATGGGCAATAACATGTATAATCTCTTTCTGTTTGGCTATGCATCTTTTTCAGATAGGTGTGCATGATCATCTTCATGAAAGTTAAAAATCATTAATTCAAAGCACTTTCCAATTGTAAGATGATTAATTTTTAAAGGTTACAATAGAGTTGCCACCTGCAGACAATCGCAAACTTACAGAACTTAATAATTTAAGAAAAAACAAAGATGTATTACCTCAAATCTGCAACAGATTGTAATGAATGTAAATAAGATATCAACGGATACATAACTACACAAGTTACAACAGCCTAATACTTTGTGAAGTCATACCATTGACCCAAATTTTAACTCTTAACTCAATATTGTAAACAACAAAAATGAGAAAATGTTATTTCAATGACTGATTCAATTAATGTGTATATCTAGTTAAGTGCTCATGATCCTATAGAAAAACCATCAACAAGGCATTTTTTCCTGATATCTCGCATGGAACTCTGAAGTAATGTTGGATCACTGGTGATTATGGCATCCACGTTTTCATTTAGCATTTTATGCATCGCTGGTTCATCATCAACAGTCCACGCGTAAACTTTCTTATTCCTCCTGTCAATTTTGTTAAACAAATATAAAGATAAAGTAAACCGAGGTTGGTTCAACTTGGTGGTACCTCCATAAGACAAATGGAATACACTAATTTAACAAATCATACAAATGGAATACACTAATTTAACAAATCATAAGCTATATATGGAACCCAGTCGCATCATTTTGTATCCTTCACACCATATAATTGATTACGACAACATGAAAACGGGAAGTGATAAAACTGAAAGGAGCTATCAGTCACATTCTTAAGAAATTGCATTCAAGTGCATACCTGTGTAAAATTTTGACAACCGACTCATCAACTAGGCCGTGGTATATGCCAACAACTTCAGCATCTCTTATCCTCAACAAATTAGTTCTGATCCCAGTGGAAAAATTCATCATAACAATGTAGCCTACCTGTACACAACAAACAGATGTAAGGAAATCTAAACCAAGTACAAAAATAATAGTTTCCAAATTGCTAGTACGAGGATTTAGAACAACAATTTTGTGCATAAGATCTTACTGCCACATCCGATGACTGCTTAATTACATCCCTTGCTAAATTGTCACTTTTAGTCCATACAACACAGTTGTTACATTGTGTCCTTTTGACCTGCAAGTAGTGTAATTGTAAGATAGAACAAAAGTCAAATGGTGAATTTCATGTTCCTAAAGTTGTCTTTCATAGGCAATGGACATGAAAGCAGAGTGTAGAGAAGTGTCGAGATGAGCTTATGACGTCACCTTGCTGAATGTTTTAGACATGCGTAAGTTAGCGAGTCATACACGTATTATTATATCATATTTTTATATGTAGCGCAAAGATAAAGGAAGACTCACAACAGAGAGTATATCGTGTGCAAGCCGCTTCTCATATGATGGAGGCCCAACTTTTGCATCAAGAACCACCTTCTGCACCGAGCTTGAAACCAACTGAGAACACACCACATACATATACTTTAAAATCTTATGATGGAGAAGACGTAACTTGCAAGACTATTGGAGCTTCATTCTACACAAAAGGAATGTATTGTCTAATTAAGGAGCGTACTATAGTAGATCTATGAATGTATCTATTTAGAAGTTTTGTCTCCTATTTTTAGAATAAAAAGAACCACAATGATAGATGAGAAAGTACTTAAGTACCTTCAGTGCATCTTCCATCGTAGGAATGGTTACATCATGAGAAGCATCCAGCTCTTTTATCTATAGAACAAGCTAAAATATACTCTCATTCAACTAATTTTTCATTAATAAATGCAACAAAAACTGACAAGTTAATTAACAGTAGAATACTCTAAACAGTGCTGATTGAAAGATCATATAGTTCACAATTTACACATGATAGTAAATATAGCACATAACATAGGAAGAAAGAAGCTTCACCTCCTTAGCACTCAGATATCCAACCTTGGATGAACTGTTCCCAGATATTCGCTGCAAATCCCTGCCTGTTTCATATCAGAATCAACTCTAAAAACAGCTTTTACAGTAATTCATATTCTGTCCATACATTCAATGGAAGCAAAGTACAATTCACAATTGTGCTGTATTTTTCATTTATTCTTATTAACTGCTTCTACCTCTTACTTTTTGGGTGCTTATTGTTACATCAATAATAAAATCAATTCCATCTTATAATCAGTACAAGGGACCCAAAAGATCAATAAATAAAATTTACCTGTCATGGAGAGCAAACAACACCCCATCAGCAGAACGAGAAACATCAATCTCTATGCAGTCTACTTGAGAACGAATAGCAATATGATAAGCATCCATCTGTTGAGTGAAGAACAATGGAAAAGCACTAAGACAACTCAAACATGGAGACAAACTATAACCAAATACTTTGATTGTAAACAACAATACACGTACACAACTTATCATCATATCATGACTCATAGTTGTTATCCTAGGTACATATATGCACATCAGAAGTAGGAAACATATGGGTAAATAGTCCTAATAATTCAAAATAAGCTTTGCATATAGTGAATCACAAACATGATATACATACTGTATTAGGGAAGGCCTTAGAAGCATCACCACCATGAGCACATACAAGCGGAGGCTTACTTAACCAGCTGCACTTTCTTAACTCCAGCTGCAATGACATGGGAAAATTTGTGATGAGTGATGATTCACCGCGTAATTGTTCAGTGAACTCTGCCAAAATAACACACTTTCCATGCTACAGATTGCAAATGAAATAAGCACTACACACCAATCGTATTACCTCTTGTTATAAAAGTTGTCAAATACATCCATGAAATACTATTTATAGAAATGTAAACCTTCTAGCCACCCTATACTGTATAGTTACATAATGCTTGATATTTTCAAAACTTCCTAATCATAAATTTGGGGAAATGCGGAATGATTATATTTCTAACTTGTTATCTTTGCAGCATTACAAGCATACATGAATAGTTTCAGCTTATTGCTTTGCGGCATTAAACTATTTGACATCCTATTCATATACAAATTCAAATTCTATCTCATTAGTCATTCTAACCAAAAGTTGTGAACTCTTTCGAACCATCAACGACACGCACATACTACATTATATAGTAAGTCACTAAATCAGTGCAACATCTTTCAAAATATACAAATATACTGCAATCAGATTTGGCATATATTATGGGTATGTTTGGCAAAACTAGTTGTTAGCTGTAACTAGTTGCAAACTGGAGCTTTATTTGTAAACTGTATTTGGTAAAGTGGTTGTAACTGTAATATTAAAGTGTAAAATGATCAAAAGGCTCCCAAACGCTAGTCGGAGGAGCTTTTAAATTAGGAGTTTAATCTTCAAACTAAAAGCTTTAAGCTTGTGCATCTAAACAAAGCTTTATTTTTTTAGAGGATCTTAATTTTCAAAACAAAAGGCTTTTAAGCTCCAAAAGCACCATGCCAAATAGGCCTTTTATATCAAAACGATAAACCTAATAGATATTATGTGACCGAATTTGTGGCAAATAGCATACGCTATTTATACTAAGCGATTTATAACCTAATTTAGCATAGTCTACTTTCACACGCAAAATGAATATATGATGTTAATAAACTGGAGTATTGAAAATGATACCTGATGATAACGCCGGAGTTTGAAGTGAAGGTAAACAGGAGGAAAAATGGCGATGAGTGCGAGGATTAAAAGGAATGATCGAAATAAAAACTTTCTGGACACGAAACGTTTGAATCGACGATCGAGCGACTCTGGGCCACCACCCCGTCGTCTTCTCCATTTAAATGTTGTTGCCATCGATCGCCAATCTGTTTGTTGGTTGATTTTCTTGTTTGGTGAACGTAGCAACTAGCAATAGTGTTAGGTTAATTCGGATTTAGTTTTCGTACCAGGAAAAAAATAAAAACAGAGAAGCGAAGAAATGATAGATAATCCTGTATAACCGCGGTGAAAAGTTTATTATAAAATGCTACTCAATTGTTTCGTTATGTATTCAACTTTACAGTTTTTTACTATTGTATATAAGCACCTTTTGAAAATACTATTGTATGTATTAAACTTTACAACTTCGTATATTGTATGTAACGGGTAACCGGATAAGCAAGTATCCGATTTTTCCTTTTGAAAATTGTCTATTATATGTATCAAACTTTGTAAAAAAATATCTATTGTATGTATCGAACTTTGTAAAAATGTCTATTGTATGTTCAAACTTTGTAAAAGAATATCTATTGTATGTATCGGACTTTATAAAATTGTCTATTGTATGTATCGAAACCGGTAGTTCCGGTCATCCGGTCACCCGTTACAAACAATATACGAAATTGTAAAGTTCGATACATACAATAGCAAGTTTTAAAGGTGGTTACATACAATAGTAAAAAATGTAAAGTTAGATACATAGCGAAACAATTAACCCTATAATATACTACATTTATTTTTTACGTGTTATCTATAATAATGACTCAATAATGATAATTTACTCATAAATAACGTTAAGAATACAATAATAAATTTTATAAGTATGATAAAATTAATATTAAATAAAAATTACATAAATTATATTTAAAGATATTAAGTCTTAAATTTAAAAAATTTTATATATAAAACATCAAAATAATTTATATATTACTATAGATAAAGTTTCTTTTTTTCGTCTTTTTAAAAAAAAAAAAAAAATGGATAACTCACTTGAATTGTTTTGGAGCTTTCACTAAGACGCAAGTCTAAAGACAAAAAGCTAAGAAGCTTTGTTGTCAATAGATGACAACTGAAGACACTCGAAAGAAGCTCTAAAGATGTGTCGTTGGCTTCCACTCGAGTTCAAAGTGATGTCATATCATCATTCACTTTTTTTCAAAACTCATTAAAATATATTCTTTCTGTCTTATAATAAGTGTCGAAAATTAAATTATATAATATTTAAGAAAAGACATAATCATATTATTTAGTAAAAAATAACAGACTTTTATAAATCAATTTTGTAGAAAAATAAATAATGATAAATTTATAAAGTAAGTATATTATTAATGAAAGTAACATTTATTTTGAAACAAATTAAAATGAAAAAATTGATATTTATTTTATACAGAAAAAGTATATTGTCTTTGAAAGAAAGACTTGTATATGACAGTATAATATATAATTTATTTATTTAAACGCGAGAAAGACTTGTATATAACAGTATAATATATAATTTAGTTATTTAAACACGAAAGGTAACATGGGTGAAAGGGAAATAGTATAAAATACTAGTCACCAAATGAGTTTATTTCTAGAGATTTTTACTCAAATAAACGTTTCAACTAATAATTTACTAAAATAGACGTTGTCAGGGACCATTTACAAAACTAGACGACCAAATCGCCATAATAGAAACTAAAAAATAGCGATCCATGCGATTCCGTTGTATCCATTCATATCCGACCACGTGTCCAATAAAAATCGCTATATTTGACTCCCAAATCACGCGACTTTATAAAATATCCAAATCGCCATAATGTAAATACAAGCTGGCGATTGTGGCGATTTCATTTGAAATCTTGGAACCCGTGCAACCGTTTGTATTACCCACGCACGGTTTGTCTTCTTTGTTCATTAACTTCCCAACCGTTCGATACACATAGCGATACACCCCTCGATTTCATTCAAAACACACACCAATCTAGCGATTAGGGTTTATGTATTATGGCGATTAGACAAAAGTAGGTGTTGGTGGCTGTGGTGACGGTTTTGGCCGGTTTTTGGTATTTATCACCGGATAATTCCTTGTTTGGCCGGAATTCTGCGTGTGGAGGTGGCTGGAATTCATTGTTCGATTATTAAGGTTTTGTAATGGGGATTAGGTAGTAGTTAAGTGTGGTGGCAGTTACATTGTGTCGGTGGTGGTAGTGGGTTTGGGGTTGGTAACTCTGGGTTAGGGTGCTGGTGGCATTACGTTTGGGTGGTGGTAGTATTCGGTTTGGGTGTTGGTGGTAGAGGGTTAGGTTGGTGGTGGAAGTCGGTTTTGGTGGAGGTGGCAATGGAACTCGGTGGTGGTGAGAGTGGGAACGGTTGTTACAATTTTGTTAATTGTTTTCAGTTTTTGTGGTGGTTTGCGACGGTTTTAACGTGTCAATCTAATGGGTGCGAATTTCAAACGAGATGAGGTATAAAAATAACCTATTAAGATACTCATACTAATTTCAACTTATTTATTAAATGTATTTTGTGATAAATAAATTTAATACTTTATATCCTAGCTTGAATTAGTTATCGATTTATGTGGTTTGAATTAGTTCTAATGTTATTTTTCATTTGCCAAATGCAATATGGACGTAGAACATATTCACTGCTATCTTTCTAGCCACTTCACAGTTCAAAACTATTTTTCATTTGCCAAATATGCTCATAGTTGATTGCTCTTAATTAAATAAAAACAATAGATACACACCCCTATCTTTGAGAGTTCTGCACCTTAGCCTATTTTTGAGAGTCCTATATGTTAACCTATATGTACGAAAAAACGTGTATGAAAAAAGAAAAAAAAGTAGTTATTATAACACTCTTTTTAATTGCACACCCTACATTGTTGTTAAATCGGCAATAGTTTTTTTTCGTATTTAATAAACTTTTCAGTTTTTATAAGATAAAAATATTTTATGAAAAACTCAGTTTTCATAGAGATTTGTTTTTCTAATAAACTTTTTTTTAAGAAAACCCTTTCTATAATACTATTTGTCGTTTTTGTGAAATAATATCTGTTGTAAAAATTAAAGGTTTCTATAAAATAAAATATATATTTCTTATAAAAACCTTACTTTTTTTCTTCTAAAGATGATGCTTTTATGAACATCACATTCTAGTCTAAAACATTTTTTATAGTGATCTTCAATTTTACAAATGATGACGAAATAACTTAAACTAAAATGGTTATCTATCGATTGATTGACTGATTAATTTGATTGAGTGTCATCTAATTTTTTGAGTGTGCAATTAAAATCGCTTAACAAACAAACATTAGCATTAGTTGTTTATGACATAAGTAATAATAAAACCTAATAAAAATGCTTCTTATTACTATTATTATTAATATTAATTATCTGTTACATTATTTATGACAAAACTATAAAACTATCATATATATGATATTATTAGTTATTAGTTATAATAAGAAGTGTATTATGTTATAATTAATTAATTGTTTATGATATAGGTGATGATAAAACCTAGATACTTATTACTGTTATTGTGTATTACATATCAGAAAACTAAAAAAACATTATTTATGACATCATTAATCAATTAATTATCATAAGACTACATGCCCTAGCTCTTTTTAAAGAAAAGTATTATCGATTATGATTATCGAATTTGTCTTTTATTTGAATATTTGATTCAACTAGTGGTAACTCAAATATTTATTATTAGACAATAAATTGGTCACGCGATAATACAGTGATTATAAATAGAAGAGTAATAATAATCGATAATAATAATTATTTTAATAATAATGATTATAAAATTTTATATTAATTTTATTTATACTTTATGTTGTCACAATAATCTTACTTTAATGATTATTTATTTTATATTTCAAATAAAAATATTATTGAGGTGTATAACTTAAAAGAAGCAATTAAATATGAATTGATTTGATTTGATTTTTAGTTTCTATATTTATGTATTATGTATTATGTATGCATTGATTTGATTTTTAGTTTCTATATTTTTGTATTATTGAAAGGGACATAAATGTAATTTTCGATCTTTCAATTACTAAACATTAAACGTTATAACTAAATGATATATAAGAGTTTAACATTATTGCAATTATGTATTACATTGTAATTTTGACATAACTAATGATAAAACCTATATGATTATCAATATTATCTATAATCTATCTATAACCCTTATTAAGCATTTAACACTCTCTTTCTTAATCCTTAAAAAAAGGATATCGGAAATTACCATTTTATCCTTCCACTTATCCCTACACTTATTAATTATATAAATAATTCAATTAATATTATATTTCACATAATACATTTAAATATTTTTTTTTTTTATATTACAGTATTAAATTTACTATTACAATAATTTAAACTCTTATAAAAAATCACTTTCATTAAAGAAGTATCAATTATTATTGCATTCAAATAATGTTAAACATTTGTCTCTTAATATCAACATGTGAAATCTTCACTAGTTGCAGTGCGTGGGATTCGACGCTAGTTACTTATAATACATTTGAGTTATTGATTTAATTTTCAATTTAATCACCAGAAATGACTATATTGTCCCTACATAATTACTAACATTTTAATCATTTCAACAATTATACTTCATATTAATATATATTATTATTATATTTAAATCAAATTTCACTCTATTATCATATATATAAATATAAAAACACAAATAACATACGATAAACCTTCAAAACATATACTCTCAATCTCTCATCACTCCACCATTACCATCATCACCGTCACCTACCATTACGACATCAACCGTCGTATTGCACGGGTGTTTGCTAGTATATATAATGGGATCCAGTGAGAACACAATGTTAAAATGAGAACGGTGTGAACTCAAAAAATAATGAAAGTTCACAATTAAAATTTTTCCATGAAGCCAAAAAATAATAATGGTTCACAATTAAGAAAATTTGTGAAGCAAAATATAGAAAAGGTTCACAGTTGTTTCTGTAAACCAAAAAAGTATAAAACTTCACTTCTTTTTAAATATATGTGAAGACAAAAAATAATGAAAGTTTCACAATTAAAATTTTGTTTGAAACAAAGAAAAAAGTTCACAAAAAAATATAAACTATGAATGAAAATAAAAAATGTCTTCACCGTCCTTATTTTAACATTGTATTTTTATTGACATCCGACCTTTTATATATATATATATAGGAATGGTTCAAAGGAGAAAGAAAAATTGGTGGAGAAATGGGAGAAATGTTCCTTTAACCCTTTGATTCAGCAAATTAACTCTTTATTTAAAATTTTTCTTTTTGTCATTTCTCCCTCAAAATTTTCCTCTTTTTAGATCTCGTTGATATATTAATATATATATAGGGAAATGATCCATATGGAAGCCAAATCTTGGAGAATGAGAGAAGCAAATCTTAGCCCTTGATTTTTTTCATAAATAAATGTTTTTAACATTTTATTTGTGATGAATGTTAAATTTTAAAATTATTTGTGATTTTTAAAATTCATTTATAATAAAATCAAGGGTTGAGATTTGCTTCCTTCCTTCCCTAATTTTTTTGCTTCCCTTTTGATCCTCACCCTATATATATATATATATATATCACATTATTAATGACAAAATTAAATTTATGACACCATTAATCACGATAAGAACTCACATTACCAAATATGGCAATACAAATTTCCAATAACTAAATGTGTAAAATCAATACATAATGAAATGTAAAACAAAAACTCTTTTTGCACAAAAACCTTAAATTGTTAAAAAGTTTAAAATGAAAGTTAGAAGTTTTGCAATCCAATATAATTATAGAATTAGGATCAAGAGGGAAAAGGACTTAGGGAGAGAATAGTGAGCAAATCATCTTAGCCATTCATTTTTTGATCAATGGTTAATAATTCTGGCATTTTTATATTTAGTTATAACTATTAGGTTAGAAGTTAAGAAAAAAAAAATAACATAAATTTTTCATATACACTCTTTCCACTTTTATCCAACTTTCTTTTTTTCCCATCTCACTTTTTAACTATCTCTCTCTCTCTCTCTCTCTCTCTCTCTCTCTCTCCCCCCCCCCCTTTTCATCTTCTCCACCTCCACCTCCACCTCCACCTCCCTTCCCCCTCCACCTGCTACCAGTCGATGCCGCCCAGTCGCCAAAAATATATATGTATATATATATATTTTCAAAAATTTCTTTTACCCTTTTTTACGTTTTTTTACGATTTTTTACGTTTCTTTTACGTTTTCATTCGTTTTTTCATTTTCTTTTCGTTTTTTTACGTTTTTTCATTTTCTTTTTGTTTATTTACGTTTTTTACATAATGCATGTTATTTTAATGTTTATTTCTGCATTTTATACATAATACATGTCATTTTAATGTTTGTTGTTGCATTTTGTACATACTGCATGTTATACATACTACATGTCATTTTAATATTTCTTACTCCATTTTATACATATTGCATGTTATTTTGATGCTTGTTGCTGCATTCTACACCTATTGCATGTTATTTTGATGTTTGTTGCTGCATGTTATATAAACTGCATGTTATTTTGATGTCTGTTGCTAAATTTTATACATACGGCATGTTAGTTTGATGTTTTGTTGCGACATTTTATAAATAACATGCAGTAAAGAATATGAAAAATAACATGCAATATATATAAAATGCAGCAAAAAACATCAAAATAGTGTAAACAACGTTAAAAACGTAAAAAAGGAAAAAACATAAAAAAAAACCCGTGAAAAAAAAAACATTAAAAAACAAAAAGAAAATGAATAAATTAATTAAAAAGTATAAGAAAATCGTAAAAAACCGAAAAGTAAACGAAAAACGTTAAAAACAAGAAAAAGGTAAAATAACGTAAAAAAAACTTTAAAAAACTTTAAAAAACGAAAACAAATGAAAAAACGATTAAAACGTAAAGAAAACGAAAAAAACAAATAAAAACATAGAAAAAAGAAAGAAAAAACGTTAAAAACGAATAAAAACGAAAAGAAAACAAAAAAACTAATAAAAACATAAAAAAGATAAAAGAAACGTTAATAAAATGAAAAAATGATTAAAATGTTAAAAGAACGATAATAAAATAAAAAAGAATTATTGGAAAAAAAAAGTTTTTTAAAAAAATTTCTAAAGCTAGGAGGCATAATATATGAAAAATGAGGGGTTAAAATGAAAATTGGTTTTGTGACATGTGTCACTTTTTGATTGATGGGGAGGCTACCCACTCTTCTCTCCTTAGAGGGCTGCCCTCCTGAACTACACTCATAATTATATGCAAGACATAAATACTCAAAGCTAGGAGGCATGTAGGTAGGTATCAAGTGAACCAAACATTCAACGAACAATTCATGAACTATTCAGTGGGAAATTCATTTATGTTCATTATTTATCATATGAACGAACATTAACAAAAAATTACGTTTGTTTAATTATAAGAAGGAACATGAACATATGTTTCGTAAGTCAATTTACGTTCGTGAATATTTGATAACAGGCACGTTAATGTTCGTTTATGTTGTCTACATTCGTCTACTAATAGTTTAATTAAATTTATACATATTTTTATATATTTACTTTACAAGATTACCATCTAAAATGACTCGCTTTCTTTCTGAATCTGCTTGCGCCATACATGTAGTAGGAGATACCATAGTGCTTTGCTTTGGGGTGGTTCCTCTCTGGACAATGCCACCTTAGATTCTTATCTAACCTAAATCTAAATAATATAATATAAAGCCTTGAGATATTAATATATTTGCCCATATGTCATAATTAAGCATCACATTTTGGTCGTTTTGTAATGTTAAATATGTACCGCAATGCTTCAACTTATATAATATATATCTTTGCTTGTGTTCGTTTAGGTCCGTTTGTATTTGTTTAACATACTAATGTACGAATGCATTAATTTATATATACGTTCATTTATGCTCGTGAAAAAACGTATTTTTTCTAGTGAACAAACATGAACAAGAAAATCCGTTCGTTTATCCATTCTTGTTCGTTCACTTATTCGATAAAACCTTAATACACAAACACGAATATACTCCTTTCGTGTTCATTCAGTTCGATTGCAGAACTACTTGTAGGAATTGAGTCGCTCAAGGTCATGCTCCTTTAAAATTGAATATGAAATTAGTAAATTAGTATCACAATTTAGGATAAGTTTAAATTTATTGCCAATTCAATATTCAATTGTGAGAGAACATGATCTTTGGATCTTGCATCTTGCTGGAGACTATGATGACCGAGTTTTTAATTATGTAAAAACCAAGAGCCTCATTTGTAAGTTTTTATATAATTAGTGTTATTCTGCAGAAATTGGTGAATTTGTTAATGTACTTGACGGACCTCAGTGAAGAATAAGTAGGGTTCAGGACCTTTAAGCAAGATAATCATTAGTGTTAGACCACTCCCTATGGTGACTAACTAAGACTGCAAGACTTACATCCACGTTAGCGCCAAGACTGAGGACTAACCCAAGACCGAACGCTCCCTATGGTGACTGCAAGACTGAACTTTTCAGTGTCACGTCAGCGCCACGTCATTTCTTAAATATCAATACAAATACATTTTTTTAATTAATAATAAAAATTACAATAATTAAAAAACTACGTTACATTAATTATTAAAAAAACTATGTTACGCTAATAATTAAAATTACAATAATTAAAAAAAAGCCAACGTTACATAAATAATAAAAACATTACAATAATTAAAAAGTCTACGTTACAATTACTCGTCGTCTGTGTCTTCGCTCGTAGGTTCGTTAGACGTAACATTATTTCGAATACGGAAATTTGACGGGAGGCTCCAAATGTGTTCAATAAGATTATTACAAAGTGAATGATGCGTTCGCTTATCGCGTAATTCTTTGTCCATACGAGCATGAACTGCCACCCTCTCCGACTAAGAAGTCGCGGAAGATTATTCGGGTTTCGGAGGTAGTCTTCCTCAAGTTGACATATATTGCGCCCGTTGTCTTCGGTTATCATGTTGTGTAGAATCACACAAGTGTACATGATTCTTCTTATCTTCTTAATACTAGATGGTCTTGCCGGATTTTTAAGTATCGCCCAACGACCTTGAAGGATAAATGCCCGTTCCAAATCCTTTCTTGCAGCTTCTTGGAATCTCTTGTATTTGATATTTTTTTCCTTGATCGGACATTTAAACGATTTAACAAGAGTCGCCCATTCCGGATAAATTCGGTCAGCGAGATAATATCCTTTGTTATATTCAACCCCATTCACATTAAACTTTGCCTCGGAAGCTCGATCTTGTAGTAAATCGCTAAACAAATCTGATTCAGTAAGAACATTAATATCGTTGTTCGAACCTGCAGGACCAAAGTAAGCGTGCCAAATCCACAAATCATATGAGGCCACCGCTTCGAGCATGATTGTTGGATGCCCGTGATCACCTCGTCTGTATTGACCTTTCCATGCTACTGGACAATTTATCCAAGGCTAATGCATACAATCGATGCTTCCGAGCATCCCCGAAAAACCATGTAACTCCGCATGTTTAGCTTGTAAATGTTGGACATCTTGTAGAGTAGGTTTTCTTAAATACTTAGTCGGGTATAAATGAAATACACATTTAGAAAAGTTATCTAAACAATCATATGAAGTTTGTTGACCCATATGTAAATATTCATCAAACGCATCAGCGGCACAACCGTATGCCAATTGTCGTATGGCGGAAGTGCACTTTTGGTAAACATTAAAACCAAGTGTACTGATACAATCGGGCGCTTGATGGAAAAAAAGTAAAATATGGAGGTAGCGGTAGTTGAGAGTAAGACGTTATACCTTCACATATACGGAGAAACAATGACTTGCTCATCCTATATCTTCTTCAAAAGTAATCTTCCGGGAATGTTGGATTAGGTGCAAAGTAGTCTTGCCATAAACGTTCCCTGGCACCGAAACGATCTCTATTTAAATGTCTTCTACGTATTTTTGGCTAAGAACTTTCGGCTTCGTCTTCTTTATTTTCTTCTAACCCTTTAAGAATATTGAGTATACCAATTGGATTGTAAGAAGCAACACTTACTTTGAATTCTTCTAGATCGGAATCGTCGTCGGAATTATTATAGTGATCCATTTAACGATTTGATAAAAATAGAAAGTATTTGAATTATATAGGATGATGTAAATAAGTAGAAATTGGAAGAATTGTGTGTGATAATTGTTGATATAATTTGTGTGAAATAAAGTAGGATATGTAATAATTGTGTGTGAAAAATATAGTATAATGTATGTGTATTTATAGTGTTTGAGAATAATTGAAAAAAAGTTTTTTATTTTTATTTTTGCCTATTGCCCGTTAGCTAGCCGTTGGCCCAACATTCACTGGTTTCTTCGTTCTTCGTGTCCTGCATCCGTTCTCCACAAGACGAAAGGGCCATAGGACAGTCCCAAGACGAGACAGTTCGTATGGCAACGAGAGGCAAGACGAAAAACGTGACATCCACATGGGACGAGGACGGGGACAGGATCGGGGACGAGAAGTGCCATAGGCACTGGTCTTAGTGGAGATGTGATTAGAATTTGGGATTTATATGTATGATTTTGCAGGAAACACATGAAAATGTTAGCCACTAAAACTCTGTTATTTACAACATTTTGGTCCCATAAATGCTTTGGCATTTAATCCTGATGGTAAAAGACATTTACTTTTTTCCTTTTGTCACAATAAAACTCAACATCAAGTATGCAGCCTCTCGTTGATGCTTAGACTGTTTTCATTGAACGAGCTAACTATATGACAAAGATCCGAAGAGACTTCTTTTCTTCATTTTGTGTGAATCTTTTAGTGTAGGGTTAAGATCACATAGATATTACGTCGTCACCATATACTGTGATTGCAGTAATCTAACTAAATTTGGGTCTTTTGGTGGTAAGAATCCAGAAATCTTGTTATATTACATGGATCAGCTATACAAAATGGCTGCGGGTTAAAGTAGAAACCGTCTTCTCTGAAAGAAAGTAAACATGATCATGATCGCCCAGGAGACAAACACTGGATTGATATTATGTGCAAATGGTTTCCCATTATAAAGATCCTCCTCTTCCAGTCAGTTACTAAGTTTTCAAAAACATTGGCCTTCTACATTAGACCACAAAATTGTAGGGCAATGGTGTTTCTTCTTAACCTACAGACAATTCATAGTGAAACTTACACAAAAATCGATCTACTTGCCTTCAAGCTTTACTAAACAAGATTCTTCTGGTTGATCCATTTATCGACTGGCTGTTTTCTTCGTAAACACACTTTTCCTTACTTGTTTCACTTGCTCCCTTGACTTCAACTTCCCAGAAGACTCGTATCTGATCATAAAATCAGTGCTCTGATATTAGCATTCAGAAACAAATAGTTGGCACTACATGTATCACAGTTCGCATTTAAGTATTTTTCCACCTTGCTGCTATCTCCATTTGTATACCCTGTGTTAGTGTGTTATGATCCTTATCATAATCCAAAGTGTTCTCTGAGATAAATCAAACCAACCTTTTTTTATTCATAGAAAATCATCTTATCTTACAAGATTATTTATCATAAGTTGTTGGTTTGATTATTTTGTGAAAGCTGAAAGATTGTAATTAAGATGACAGCAAAAGTTTAAGCATAAACTAAATCCTGACTTTTTTCACTTTTCTTCCTACTTTCCTTCACCTTGTCATGGCTTCTTTCAGAAGCGTCAAGAGAACTCCTACTGAAATATTAAAGTTATTTACTCGTAGAAATACTTATATACATGATAAAATAATTAAACATAATTTGGACTACCTATTTTGTTAAGAACTAACTAATAAGATGACTAATATAAAAAGAGACTGAAATGCCTCACCCATGGCCATTTTCTTCAGTTATTCTTGAACCTGAACAAAGTTTTTCATCCTGCAAGTCATTAACATGTTCACTGGCTGTAGCTTCTGAAGCAATCCGTTTCCTTTTCTTATTACTCTTCTTCTTTTTCTTCTTCTTTTCAATAGCATCGCTAATTCATCAAAAGAATCCTCGTTAACGCAAGACTAATATAATTACTTTATCTGATCTCCCCACTATAAAAAGAACAGGAAGTTGAAAAGATAAAAGGGGCGACACTTGACTTTTTTGAGACGAATAGATATAGTGCGCATTTATGTGTACCTTCTATATAAATATATTTATACAACTGAACCATGTAAGCACATGTCAATAAATAAATAGTAATTTATAAAACTGGTTCGTTATTGAGAAACTTAACCAAAGAAGTGATACCTTTTCACAGCAATAGCTTTTTCTTGATTCTCATCACCAGTAGAATCTTCATTGCTATCCTTTCTGATCAAATGATTGAAACAATATTGTAGATACATTGTTAGCTATTTATAGCCCATCACCAATAACACTAGCAGATGTAGAAGAAATGTGAAAGCATACCCCATCTTATGGTCAATAGTTATAATGACCTTTTCTTCTCTATTTTTACATTTTTGCAGACGTTTCCCACCTTCCATGTGTTTATCAGAATGCACAATGTCTTTGTTTTGAGCATCCATGGATTCTTTCACTAGATCTGAGAAAGTTATAGCACATAAGAAGTAAGATATAAATAAAGGAAGACATGGAACAGAGAAGAACCTAATTGTGCATAAGAATTTTAGGTATTCGATCACTAGTTGAAGAACTTCAATAAACTTATTGTCAAGTCAGACACTACATTTTTTGGAAGAATGAAAATATGGAATATATTAACAACTTCATTAGTAGAAGGAGATTAATTTTTGCGCGTATACTTTATCTTTCCTCTTTTTTGTCTCTTCAGTATTCACCAAACACACAGTATACAACTAAACGGGTAAATGGAGTAGGTTTTCCTTGTTTAAGTTACCAGGGGACGGCAAATATTTTTACTCAGATGTACGTGGCCTAACCGCGCTATCCACGTGACCTTTTACAACCCTTTCACTAGCCACCCCAAGATGTGCAGCTAGAGAGGTTTGAACCTGAGACCTCTTGTAAGGTTATCAGGATGCCAACTACTAGACCATTTTGTTGATGGTTAGAGTATACAACTAACTACTACAAAAGAAATCTTGAAACAGTACTAGTAATAGATAGACACTAGAATACTGATCAGTCTAATAACATCATAAACTTCAATCTTTTCCATTAAGAAACATATTGTTTTTATGTAACAAAGATACTTACCTGATTTACTAGAATCAAAATCAACCTCTTGCAAAGCATGATCACTAGAACCGACAATCTCCAAGGTTGCTTTTTCTTGCCCCTTATGATCACTAAAATCAAACTTCCAGCTTATTAGTTGATTCGTTACAAAAAATTTAACACAAAACTTGATACTTATCGCATCCCATAATTCACAGCTTTTTCCTACTTTTCAAGATTTAAACTTCGTGCTTCCCAAAATCAAAATATACGATTCACTAACAAGTTTTTACAAATATAACTAGACAATGCTAATTTTAAACACTAACACCAACATCACTATGACAAAATTCATTCTTGTTCTTCAGAAACTCACATTGTATGTTGATGAGTGGGTTGAGCAGAAGTCATCAAATAACCAGCAAGATAAACGCCTCGTGGGCCAATAACCGAGAAAATGACATCTTGGGATTCCTCAAACTCGAGCTCAAGTTGACAACAAGTCAACTCTTTTACGGATAACGAACAAATAGCTATTGAAGGTTTATCTCCTATTGAACATTTTACTACACTTCTAGCAGGTGAATAACGTGTAGCATCTCCAAGTGTAGCCTATTCACAAACAGATTTATCATACCAACCCATCCAAAATCTTTAACCCATCTTGTACAAAAAGATAAATAAAAATAATAATAAAATTTTCTTAAAATGGGATTTTTGGTACCTGAGTAATGCGAAGTCTTTTTGGAACAACATCATAGTGTAGAGAGTAGGGTTCATTGGGCTTTAAATAAACCCCTAATTTTATGAAATTAAGAATGACAAGTAAATAAACGATTAGTGCTAGTGGTGATTATTATACGAAGTATACATAATATATAATACAATAAAAATAAAAATAAAAATAATATAATAATGATAATAATAATAATAAATAAATAAAAATACAAAAAGTGAAAACAAATAGATTGCCTACCCCAGAAGGCCATTGGAGTAGTGGTGAGAAGACAGTTTGAATGCGTAATCAGTTTTGTATGAAGATGAATTTGAAACGAGTGTGTTTTTTGGCGGGAAGAAAAAGAAATCGAAACCCTGTTCTTGAAATGGTATTCCTATTTTGTGTGTATTGGGAAGTAAAAGAATGAAAACGAAGATACAGATTACAAAAGGTGGACCGGAGGTGATGTTGAAATTAGTACGGATTTGATGGGTTTATTTACTCCTTGTTTTTCTTTGATTTGGTGCGCCTACAGGAAAGATGTCAGAGCCAAATAACACAAATGTTGGGACATTAGTATTTTGAACGGAAACTGTTCCTGTAAAGTAGTGGACGTGCGGAGAATAATATTTTGAACTCAAAATTCTTCTTTTGTAAATTTAAATGATTTAACAAACTCAAGAAAATAATAAATAGATTGAAAAAGAAAACATTCATTAAATATTACATAATTGAAATACATTAAATTAAGAATACTAATAATTAAAAGTGCGTTAAACAAATTATAGAAACTTCGAGACGATAAAATAAGATAAACTAATCACGATTTCTTCAAATATGTCACAAAAGATCGGATCAAAAACCCTTATACATGTCTCAATCACATAATTCCCTAGTTTTTGTTCTACATGTGTCACATCTCGATTCAAGTATATTATATATTCCCAACAAACACATAATACTCTTCATTTTCGGCAAAATAAAAATTGTTATCTCGGTAATCATGTTATGCAATATGATGCAAGTATACGTGATTCGTTTTATAACGTTTATGCTATAAGCTCCTTTTGGGCAAATGTTTGTGCTCGAGTAAACTTCACTCTCTTTCTATCAACAACACTTGAAAACCCTTTAGCGAACGATGCCCATGACGGGTATATCCCGTTAGCAAGATAATATCATCTTTCATAATCCACATCACACACTTTATACGAGATTTGAGGAGTGAAGTCATTTACCAAGTTGTTGGGCAATGGAGATGAACTCAGGAAGTTTAAGTTGTTATTTGATCCCACAACCCCAAAGTATGCAAGCCGAATCCACATGTCGTACAAGGCAACGGCTTCAAGCATGATCCTCTAATACCAAGATTATGTATACATTTGCATGTAAATCAATTATGCACCTTGTAAAATTTTGTAAAGTTTCACGTGAAGTTCTTTCAGACATTTGCAAATATTCATCAAATGCATCCGGTGTTGTATCGTATGCCAATTGACATAAGGCGGATGTCACTATTTGAATAGTGCTAAAACCCGGCATGTGGTCATTGTTGAAAATATACAAAATAATCGGGTATATGTTCGATAGAGTAGTAATACCTTCAACAAATTGGAGGAATAGTCGTTCTTTCATACGGAAGCGAAGTTTGAATACTCTTCGGGGTATTTCGAGTTTTCACCAAAGTAATCGTTCATTAATGTGTTGTGTGCACCAACCCTATCACGATATATGTACCAACCTGTCAATGACCAATTGGAACTTTCAGCTTATTCTTGAGGAATTAAAACTTCATTAAAATAATTACGAGCTAGCATGAGAAACTTCAACGTTGTTTCATCGTCGGAAGAAGAATCGGACATTATCATGAATCATAGTGAATTATAGAGTTTTTGAAGATCGGAATGAGTGTTTTGAATTATTATTGAAGTGTGGTTTTTATAGATATGAAAATAAGATTTACAATAATATAATTAAATTAAAAAAGGGTCAGATTTTAAATATATTTATTTTTTAATTGAAAATGTAGTCGTTGTATTAAAAAATAATTAAAAAAAGTATCAAACTGGGTCGTGGGCCAGAAGATATCCTGGAATGGCGTCCAGAACACTGCCGGCTAAAGGGAAGATGCCATCGAGCGGCCTTCTCAACGAAAAACGGTGACAAAGACTGTTGGGCTCCGTATGCTCTTAGCTTTTCAATTTTATCATTATTTTTTGGCCATTAGAGATTGATCGGAAAGATACGTTTGAGTTACATATCGGCGTGTTGCAAAATGCAATCCCAAGTACAACTAGTGAATGACCTTGTCAAAATAAAACTAAACAAACTTGAGATTTTGAACTACCAAAAACATAACCCAAACACCCTTATCTTCCACGAAACAAGACAAACTTCATCACTGTTTGTCGGACTTCCAATTAATGGCAGAGATGATAAAAACTATGAATATTGGAAAGTAACCTTTTGAACCAAAAGTAGCAAACTCCGCTTGTAGAACCTACCAAACACTTTACCACAAAATATGGGCGAACACCCCGACAGAGAGACACGGAGAAGAAACTCAAACCTCTAAAGGTCAACCGAGTATAACCATCTACGATAGCAACCAAGTTCGTCGGAAAACCTCACGAATTCATAAAGATAACATGGTAATTACGGAGTAATTAATAAATCATTTTTTTACTTTCTCGTATACTTTTATTTTATTTTATTTTATTTATAATTTCCTTGAACTGATTTCGTAATTTCGAAAGTATGAAGATTCTTGAAAATCAAGTTAAACTTGGGAACAAGCTAACTTGATTAATAAGTTGAGTTTGGCTATATATAAGAGTTATTTGTAGGGGTTTTTAGTGATAAGGTTGAGAGATAATGTAGGACTAATGGGAGTTGTATTTTGATCTCCATCTGTCCTATGTGGTGAATCTGAGATGATTCAACAATGTTTAGAGCGACTCCGCTATTGTAAACTATTGTTGAGAGAGATATAAGTGTATTGATGAGATTAAAGGAGAGTTCATTTTAGTAATATCGTTCATTGCAATGGATTTTATGTGATAAGAATTTCATGGTTTTTACTATCTGTTGAGAGGTTTTTCACATATTTAGTGTGCACATACTGCTTTTTCTGTTTTCATGTGTTAATTATTGACTTATATATTGATCTCTGATTTCTAGTGGTGGTGATCAATCTCAAAAGGTGGTATCCGAGCAATCAATCCCAACAAAAACATGAACCTAAAAATGTGATTGATGGACACATCACAATCATTGGTGGACATAAGCAAATAGATTATGTTGAATCTCAACATCAGATGTTACGTTGCCTCACAAAACAAAACGTCACATAAATTGAAGTGATAGATTTTCCCAAAAATTATGTGAAGTGGAATTCATGAACAATGCTACGTCTACAATATTCTTTCTTTTTTTATTGTTCTCATTTGCATATGTTTTTCCATTCGAAAGTGATGAATTTACATCAAACTCTAGATCATATTTATAAATTCTCAATATTTTGTTCATACAATGAGAATAAACTTCCAAAATGGCTAGTATATAGTTTAACTATTTAACCTTTTTAAATCTTGACAAGTCAAAATGACGGGGTCTGCTAAGACGATTTGCGGTCTTCTATCATAGGGCTCGTTCTCCATCCATGACAGAAATTTGGTGGGAGTTGCGCAACGTGTTCGATTAGAGCATTGCGAAGTTGATGATGCACCGTTCGATCGCGCAATTCCTTGTCCATACGTAGTTGACTTGCAACCCTTTCTTGCCAGGAACGTCGGGGTAAATTTACCGGGTTTGTCAAATAATCTTCTTCGAGTTGACACATATTTCGGTCGTTGTCCTCGGTTATCATGTTGTGTAAAATCACACAACAATACATGATTCTTTTTATTTTTGATGATTTGCCAACGGCCTTGAAGCACCCCGAATGTTCGTTCCACATCTTTTCTTGCGGATTCTTGATATCTCTTGAAACGTATTTCTTGTTGCGTTAGTGGACACTTAAACGACTTTACAAGAGTAGCCCATTCTGGATATATCTCATCGGCAAGATAATAGCCTTTGGTGAATTGTTGTCCGGCAATAGTGAAATTTACTTGAGGAGTTGTATCTTGTAGTAAATCAATGAATAAATCCAATTCATTTAACACGTTGATGTCGTTACTCGAACCTGCAGGACCAAATAAGGCATGTCAAATCCACATATCATAAGAGGCTACCGCCTCGAGCATGATCTTTGGACATCCCTGATCACCTCGAGTGTATTGGCCTTGCCATGCCACAGGGTAATTTTTCCAAGGCCAGTGCATACAATCGATGCTCCCGAGCATACCCGGAAAACCATGCAACTCGGAATGACGTTGATGTAACCGTTGCACATCTTGGAGTGTTGGTTTTCTTAAGTACTCGATCAAATATAGATGAAAAATACATTTACAAATGTTATCCAAACACAAGTATGATGTTTGTTGACCCATATGTAAATATTCATCAAAGGCATCAGCGGCACAACCGTATGCCAATTGGCGTACGGCGGAAGTGCACTTTTGAAAAACATTAAAACTAAGTGCATCGATAGCGTCTCGACTTTGATGAAAATATGCAAAATATGGAGGTAGTGGAAGTTGGGAGTATGATAGTATACCTTGACATATACGGATAAATAAAGGTCGGCTCTTTCGATAACGTCGTCGAAAGTAGTCCGCCGGGAATGTTGGGTTCTCGGCAAAGTAGTCTAAAAATAAACGTTCGTCCGCCGCGTCACGATCTCTACGAAAAGATCGTCTTGGTGCTCTTGGCGGAGGGAATGAGCTTTCTCCGTCTTCGTTCAAATAGGAGTCTATCAAATTAATCATATTTATTACGGCACCCGTATCGAAAATACTCGTAATATCTTGCAATTCTTCAAGATCGGTATCGGAATCAGACATAGTGTGTATTTTTTGTAGATAAAATGGGTGTATAAATTGTAGAATTTTTAGGGTGAATTGGTTGAGTTTGATGTGAATTATGGTTGGATAGAGTATGTATATATAGGAGGAAGTTAGGTATTAAAATCAAATAAATAAATTAAAAAATTTTAATTATTTTGTTTGTTTGTGAGAAGTAGCCGTTGGCTCTTTGTTTTGAATTGTGTACGTTGGAAACAAAGAAAAAAGGGAAAAGAAAAAAAAAGTAACGTGCGGTCGGTAAACCGAAGAAACAAAATCGACGGGCCAACCGACCCATCCGTGACATCCATGTCGGTACCGTCGGTTTAAACCGACAGAGAGCCGACGTAGCGATGGGAGTGCCCTAACAATGAGCAAAATCATGGCTTTTGCCTTTATCGATTTTTCACCCAAAATCACTTATCTCATGAAAAAAAAAAAAAAAAGCTCGGGTCAATTTGTCATAAAAATGAGCTTTTTTATTGAAAAATTGGGCTAACATTAGAAACCCAAGGTTTGTACTGGACCACAATATTATCTGGGCCCAAACACTCAACAGCTCAACATATTCTATACCATTGGACTTTTAAAATTAGAGGATTCAACTGCAAAGTGGCAAATGCATAGTAGGATTTAGAAAATAATGATGTGAATTAACGTTTAATCTCATTTGTGGCTAACTAGTTGTAACATTCCAAATCTAAGGTATGTTATGCACTATTAAATAGTAAACACATGTTTGAATAGTCAAAGTTGAATGTTTGAATATGTTGAAATGTCAATACTCAATTTAGAAGTAAAGAGAGTCTAAGATGTGGACCAAAATGTCATACTATTTGATTGTTGGGTTTGAATGAGTAAGTAGCCTAAACTTGGGGGACCAAGCTGTAAAATTCGGACCTACTATGTAGCTGATCTAGATATATATAAAGATATAATAACATTTTAGTCATTTCTTCTCAATGCATGTATGTGTGTAAATGTTCAATTAAAAGAATGGAGATATAACTAAAGAGTGAGTGTGAGTATGTACAAATTGGAGCTAAAGGAGAGATATAAAGGATGAAACCAAACTCACAAATTTGTATTATAAGTCATTTTAACTATCTACAACTCAAGCATGAGGTATACTCTCTAACTATAACTCAATTTATAATTCCAAGGTTTATTTACTTTGGGGCGGTGGTGAGATCGTGGATGATGTAGAAGATATAAAATTAGTGTTATCTAACTAAAATGCAGTAAATTAATGATGTATTTCGGAGTTAAACATATACTAAATTCATAATTTGGTTTATAATGTATGTAGTTGGTGGTTATTGATTTGAGTGAGTAAAATTGGTTGGTTGTTTGAACTGTTGATCTTAAGCGGTTGATACATGTTAGTAATGATCCAAAAGATGTTAGAAAACTTGAACTTAACAACTATACATGTTGGAAATCATTTGGAAGGATTTAGGGATGTTTGGATCTCAATTTTGTTGGGTTTGCTGAGCAGGGGCCTAATCGTAGCGTGACCATAAGATGTCAAGGCGCGACCAGTATTCAGAAAACAGAGACAATTTTGAAAATTCAATATATAATTAAACGTGACTCCATTTGAGGCTATTTTATATCGTTGAAAAGATCGGAGAGTCTACTTTTATATGAAAGAAGTTTCAGAAGCTAAATATAAGTTTTAGTTTGTCAAATTGTTGAAATGCCGCAATATGTCAATGTTGAAAAGACGAGTTGAGTCCTAATTGATGGGTAGAGTGATTATGCGATTTTGAGACTACGTTAATTATATCTGACATTGTTTATAAGTATGTAAGGGACACATTAAGGTCTCTAAGTTGGTGCTCATGTATAATAGTTGTGTTCAGTTTATAATAATAAGATTATATGTGATTGAATTCAATATGATGAAAAGTTAATGGCAAATGTTGTTTAATTATTTCTAGCTTATTCAGTCGATCGAGTTAAGAAGCTTAGTATCTAGTGGTAACAGGGTCGTCCTGTTGATTTTGAGGGCCCTGTATGAAAAATAAAAATGGGCCTCTAAATTTTTTTCTATATAAAAAAAGTTATTAAAATCACAATCAATCGATAATTTTTATAAAAATAATTAAAACAAAAGAACAATAGTACAATAGATCTGCTAAAAGTTTATGTTCCATTTTACGTTATATATATTAACATATATTAATATATACTATATATATTGGCTAAATTTCGGACCCTATTTTTTTCGGGGCCCTGTGCGATCGCTCACTCTGCACACCTTCAAAGCCGACCATGAGTGGTAGCAGAAAACCAACTAGGTGAGTACAATAATTTCCCCTAAACTAGGGACACATATATAGTGCGATTTATTAATATAGTGTTATCTATTTGAATGATATTTTTGCTACTTGCAGATTTATTTAGGGATCTTCTACTCTCACTCTCAAAATTTTTGTCTCCTACCCCTACGTAAGCAATTTCGTCATTTTGCTATTTTGTCATTTTTTTTTTCTTTTTTTAGTATTATTTTTAATAAGTACAAAAATATAAATATTTTACTAAATGAAGCCGAGAACTCGATATTAAATAAATAATATTGTATAATCAATCAAATTATTACAATTAACGATATTTTATGATATGTACATTTTTAAAACTATATATTTTATCAAAACTAAGTTTTTTTTGAGAAAAAGTCTTTTTTATATAAAAAATAGTTATAAGTTTAACAAGTTTATTTTACAAAAGTATTTATTTTTATAAAAATAGATTCTCTATTTTTATTAAAATGTAAATTAAATGTAGGAGGGGGTGGAAGGTGAAAAGTAAATATATGATTGGATGTAGTAGGGGGTAAGAAATGGTAAAATAGATAGAAGATATGATTGATTTAATAAAAAGTAGAGATAGAAGTAACTGATTTGATGAGTAATAAAGGATCGAAGTTAGAAAGGAGGGTAAGAATAATAAGACCCTTTATTTATAGTGTGAAATAGGGTAGCCTGTAGGATTGACAAATCCAATAGACCTAGTGTGGACCCCTAGTTTAGGTGGAATCGGTTGTTTAACCACTAGTGCGAAGCGTGATTTGCAAGTTTAATAGTAAGCATGGGTTCTGGTCCAAAATGAATATTTCATTTATTATTGTTTATCTACATTTTAAGAATATGGAAAGTGTGTTTAATTTATCTTGTATACACGTTGTTTTATAAAGTTGTCAAACCTTGTGGTCACTAAGCTTTAAGTTTATGTGTTGTTGTCGTGTGTACCCTTAGGTGATGGCGAACATGTGCGAGATCTAAGGGGCAAGGTTCATGTATATTTCTTTCAGAGCTCAAGGGTAGATAATGAATCGGATTATGATATAGCTTGGCACACATTTTGAGGAAGTTTCTTTTGAACACAAGTGTTTTTGGAATATAAATATTCTTAAAGTTTATGTGTGTTATGAATTCTTTAGTCAATGGTTGACTCGTTTAGATAAGCGACTATTGACTTGACTTTTAAACGTTGACTCATTGGGTCAGACTTTGTAGAACCTGTTGTAACCCTTGGCTTGTTATAATATTATTATAAACTTTGGATTTTCTTTGAAGTTTTACTATAAGTTGAAAATGAAATGAAATTGGGGTGTAACACTACTTGAATCAATTAGGGCCTCCATTCATCATTAGTAGTTCCTAAAAGGAAACATAGAAATGATTTAAATTTATTTGGCGTGACAAAATAAAGATTAAAAAGTAAAACATAAAATACTACTATAACTTGAATACTTGTATTCATCACCAACTTTTTAGTTGGCAGATACATAATAATTTTGATACGACAATACAGCATACACACACATATTACATCCACTGTTTAATTAGTTCTAAATGTATAATGTAAGGAATTTAATCAATTATCTCCGAGATAAGTATGCTAAAGGCCCGACCAAAGCTGCGTTAACATACGTGGTAGGTTCTGAATGGCTGTAATCGGTTCTTTCATCAGGGAAGAAATCGTTCTGGTTTGGACCACCAACGATTGCCCCAGTTAATATATTTGGGTTTGGGTTAGAAGTATAGTAAAATGATTGAAAACCTCCGTCACAACCAAATGGTTGTGGGTGAGTATGTATTGAAGGTATTGAAGACCCTCTGTGATGAATTCTTTTTGGGTAGTTTGTACCGTATCCCACCATATACGACATCTTCATTGGATTGTCTCCTAATATGTAGTCCACCTGAGAAAAACACATATGAAGTTGTAAGTTTTTAGGCTTTAAAAAATCAGCTGATATCTTCCGTGCAACAAACTGTACAAGTAGATGTATTTTAAGCGACTAATTATGGTTATTTATAGCTGGATGAACAAATGTGTAAAAATTAAGAAAATGGAACAAAGGTAAGAAAAATATACCTGTTTCCTTGCAAGGTTGATGAGGGTATTTGGGGTGATCAGAATTTGGCCACAACTGAATGTGTTTTTAGTTGATTTCATGTATTTAGCATAGGTGGTGAGTAAGAAGGTTATGGATGTCACATACTGGAGATTATTATCAGGTAGTTTAAACATTAGACCCCCTGCAACAACATAACAACATAATTGTGAATTCAATAGTTATAGTTTGGTACTTTGTTTGTTGAGTAGTAAGTACTATTTGTTTGATTATACCTTTAGTATATTGCGTTGTGGAATATGGCGAACTGGGTAGAATTTTGCACATGAAATCTTGAGCTTGTTGTTTAAAATTATCGTATGCGTGATCATTTGCAACCAAACTTCCCTAATAAAAGTACAGCAATTAAATTAATAAAACTGAAATAAAAAGGTTTGACTATTTTAAAATATATGGCAAGTTAGTTAGTTAGTTAGTTACCCTGGATAGAAGGACACGAGCACCAGCAAGTTTGTTGTCCCAGCTGAATATATCTGTTGCATCGTTCGCACCTAACTGATCAATAAAATTGCGGTAGGATGGATTCTTTGTTGCCCTTAGTAACCATGCAGCTCCCCACAACAATTCATCCTGATAAAATAAATGCCTATAATTTAGTAGAAATGTAGCAATTATCTAAATAAGGTCATAAGGATTGTATGAAAATATGTAATTGAAAATAAAAGACTACTTACCTTATACCCCGAATAAGAACAATAAAATGGACATACGGCAGAACCAAGGGAGTCACTATAAGAACCTCTGTACTGTGCAGCAAATTGGAACACAGACTTAGCCGTTCTTAACAACAATTTAGAGTATTTAGGATCTACTTTCCGAAACACGAGAGAAGCAGCAGCTAAAGCGGCTGCTGTTTCAGCAGCGACATCAGACCCTGGTTTAGTTTTGGAGACTGAGTAGACGGTTCTAGCCGTGTCCATATCCTCTGGCCTCTCCCAACACTTGTGGTCTACATTTGGGTCTCCAACACCCACGTAGAGTACACCTGGGGTGGCTGTAGCACACTTTATAAGGTAGTCAGTCCCCCACCTGATTGCCACTCTCACAGCTTCTAGTTGCGGGCCTAATGGCTTCGAATTCTCCAATGCACTCCACGCCAACATAGTAGTCGTGTACGCCATTGGGAAGTTAAATTTCACATTGTCTCCTGCATCATAGTACCCTCCTACTAAATTCACCTGCACATGTCATAACAGTTCCATTATCTTTTAGAAACACAAATTTATATTATATAAACCACATATGTCTACATTGAAATTTGGACCCACTACTGGTTGATACAAACTG
Organism: Logfia minima; assembly: GCA_963921325.1. Classification (NCBI taxonomy): domain Eukaryota; kingdom Viridiplantae; phylum Streptophyta; class Magnoliopsida; order Asterales; family Asteraceae; genus Logfia; species Logfia minima. Next base: position 9,899,725 of record OY992771.1, on the reverse strand, counting down.
TTAGGCCTATGGCCCTTTGATCATATTAGTTCCAATTTTAACAAGCAAAAAAATATCATAACTCGAATTTGGTGTTTTGTTATACGTACATGAGCTTGGGCGCCATCGCTAAGGCCAGAAACGGACCGCCAAGGGAGTTTCTGGGACGGGGGAAGCCGCCCGGACCTTTGACCTTCAAAGAACAATATGGATTTTGCAAGGGCATCCTTGTAATTTTGTCTAGCTTGGGCTGCATTGCTAAAAAGCAAGAATGCCAAGAAGAAACCATGTAACAAGGAAGGCAAACCCTTTGTGAAATCCATATAAAAAAAAATTAGTACAAAAAGTTAGTGTGATTCTTGTTTGAACAATAGCAAACCCTCTTTATAGGGCTTTTACCATCTCAATCACTATTGACTATTACGCTAATTAAGGCTTTTCTTGTAAAGCTATCATTTGTATATTGTTGTCAAAGTAATGTTTACTACTTGCATTAGTATCCTCAATTAGGTCTTATAGTTACTTTTTCCTAAAGAAACTATTATTGTTTTTAAAACAGTTGATATGCATACACCATTTTTGTATATGGTTTTTGTTACATAGCTATAATCATTAACTTATGTCAACAACTGTAACTTCTGCTTAGAACAATAACAATTATCAATATGCATTTGAGACTATCATAAAAAGTATGCACATTTTCCTTTATTCCTTTTTATCTTTATTGGTTATCTTCTCTAAGCAATTAATCATAGAATATTGGGGTTTAATAAAAATAGGAGTATAAGAGTTAAACTCTTCTGAATAAGAGAATGAAGACATGAAAACGGAAGTAACAAATTCCCTTTGCCTACATAATATGACTAGACATATAGGCACCACTTGTTAACAAAAGCCTATTATACTTGTAAAGACAAGTAGAATATAATAAAAATATAAAATTATAATAGAACAGGTAGTATGATAGTCGTTAGATTGTGTTATATATATCTCTAACGTTAATTTAAAATACAACCCACTAGTATCAAAATATTCATTTGGAGCTATGATCGCCTTCTAAAACGAAGAAGATTTGTTCTATTTGTGCGGAGAGAGCGTTTTTCATAAATCCCGTAAAAGTGACGATATCGCGATCTTCAGGAAACAAAAATGTTATTTTAAAATAATTTTAGTAAAGTTACGTGCCATTTGGTGTCAAGATCTTACCAAGAGCCTGTTGAATTAAATTAGTTAATACTTGCCACTAAAAGTCTATTGAAGTTATACCAGCAGTTAGAGACATAAATTCCGAGATGTAGTGGGATAGTAGTCGGATAATGTTATTTATTCAACTATTGCTTTAGAGAGACGATAAATATAACACTTAGAGTTGATGCATACACCATTATTCTATAGCAGTTAAAGTTTACGGTACAGTTTACTTGTATCTATTGTATTTATCACCTTCCGTTGTTTTAAGGTGTTTATGGTAGAACCATGTGACATTTGGTTTGTAGATATTTAAGATGAATTTAAAGAAAGTTTTTATAGTAGCAATTTTGGCCAATTGTATACATTTTTATACATTGGTTTTAATGCCAGTTTAGATTTTTATCGACTATAATAATCAGTCAATTTGATCTAACAGTGAAATTTTAATATAAGGGGGTCAAAGTCAATTTTACCAGTATGTTCATCAACTTTGAAAAATAGCAGATTCAATCCCCTACAAATTTCATAATACTTCCTTACTTTTTTATTCATTTGACACTTGATTATCTTTAAATTACAATTAAACCCTTACAATTTAATTAATATTTTTCATTACTCAAAACACAAAACACAAAATAACAAATAGTTGATACAACATGTCTATAATGAGTCCATTCTTACAAATTTTCATTCTACCCATGCGTAGAGCGGGACAAATAAACTGGTACTTAAAAGTGAATCTTGTTATATATACTTAAAAATCATAAAGATAAAATAAAAATTATATATATATAAATAATAATAAAATAGATAATATATAAAACGAGTTGACTTTGAGCGGAGCTCGAGCTTTAAAAAAAAAACTAGTTGAGCTCGAGCTTTATATACTAGGCTCGACATGAGCAGACTCGAACTCTTCAAATTCTAAATGAGTCAACTCGAACTTAGTCGAGGTCAGAATTGACTCGTTTACACCTCTATAGTTGTCATAGTGAGTATAAAATTTTTGTGGTGATTGTAAATAATGCGCGTTTTGCACTGTTGTGCTATATAGTTGGCTCACCATTCTTAAAAAAGTTAGTTTATTATGCTTCGGCTTTGTTAAAAGAACAAATCTTGCAATATTTCATAAGTATCTCTTTTAAGACCAGTGCCTATGGTCCATTCTTTGAGCTTCCCCAAGATGACGCCATAGGCACGACACCGTTTTGAATTCTATCTTAGGTGAGATCGTGCTTGGCGAGACGGAGTAAAGACGGTGGGTGTGGGCTAACTTATAATTATTATTTTTTTGTTTTTTGTTCTTAATATATAATAAAGATATTATTGGCAAATGTGGGGTTCAGAAAAGTTCAATCTTTCATGTCATTATAGTTAGTATTCAGTCTCTTTGTTCAGTTGTTTTAAGTAAGCTCTAAAGTGGTCATAAACTAATTTTATAGTTCTTCCGTCTTTACTGTTATTATAGAAAGTGGTCTAAAAGTGATCTAATAAGTTAAAGAGAAAAGGGGATAACTATACTGCTACTTTTTGAAACAACAAAAAATAAATATATTGTATTATTTCGACTAAATTTAATTAACTTTGATAATTGGTGGTCTTATTGTATCCGGAAAAAAGGAGATTGTTGGGTCACAACAAACAGCATATTCATATTTTCATACTTCAAAAGGGAGGCGTTGATGTCGCTGTTTAAAGTTAACTACCTAAGATGGCGCAAAGAAATCGGCGCCCCCATTTAATTTTTCTTCAAAATTATTTTTATTAATTAATTTATCAAAAAAGTATAGCAAAGTTTTGACCATTACTATCATGGCGTGTAAAATTCTATCTGCAAAAATAATTTGCATATTTCTATCTCCATCGTCAAAATATAATAATGCTGGTCTTCCGTTATTATGCGAATTACATATCGGATTTCTTTTATTTAACATTTTAAATTTAATTTAACTTGAATTTAGTTTGAATTTGAATACAATAATTGCTATGTTTACCGGAAAATTAGTAAATATGGCGTGTAGAGTTAGGTTTGAGATTTAACTTTTCAAGTCTCCAAGCGTTATGACTAAGTTTTTGATACTTATTGTTTCGCCTTTTTTCTCTATCTCCTCAAAATCTCAATATAATGGATACTATACCAAACAATGCACAGCTTTTCATGCAATTATCAATGGCCATAGGCAAACATGAAGTATTTTATAGTGGCTAACGCAAAATAGTTCTAAATAATCTCTTAAGATTGCCAACAATTTAAAGATTTCCAATCCATTTTAGAGTTAACAATGATGTAACAGTATATTATAAAAATTGATTTAAGAATTGCAATACGGCTATTTATATATAAGTGGCATATTTTAAGTAGCGTTTTTGTAAAAAGGTTGGTGGTTTGTCCGTTTTCGATTTGCCTGTCAAGTTTGCAAATTTGGTCCGAATGTGATAATGTAATAAGAGTGAATATGTTTGTTTTGAGGGTGGAGGAGGTGGGAATGGAATGTGAATACATTGGTGGTACCTATTGAGTTTGTTTGGTTACTAGTTTAGAAATAAAAAATGGAATCAAACCCATAGATCTATATCTATCATGGGAGGTGGGTTCTATAATTCATTGTACAAGAACTCATGAAACAAAAAGTTAGTATTTAATTAATCTTTCATTATAAAGTCGTAGTCGAAAATAAGAATCAACGAATCACGATCTCGTGTACAGTGGCGGATTCATAATTTTTGATTATTGGTGTCACAAATATAATAACTAGAAAAATTACACTATTCGGCTCAAATCACTAGTGACAATTAATTAATTCAATGGTGTCACTAATAGAAAACCCTATAAAAATTACATTACTTGGCCAAAGTCACTGGTGTCATGTGACCCCGGTACTCATCAAGTGAGTCCGCCCCTACTCGTGTATGCGACAAGCCACGACCAAGCTACACGGCCAAACGGGTTGCCACAACCGTATACGGGCCTTATCACAACCGTATACGGGCCTTGTCACATCTGCATATGGCCTATGACAACTGTATACGGGCATGTCACAACAGTATATGGCTCGTTACAACCGTATACAGCCTGCATCCTTCAAATTTCGCTTGAAAATGTGATTTTATCCGAAAGTGACAGTACATGCGTATTTTATATGGGCATTTGACAAATACGGAAGGACCAAGTAGCCTATAAATATGCAGCTTCATTAACCATTTCAATTCATTCCTTCAACACACAACCTCAATTAACTCTCAAATTTTCTTTCTTCTTTTTATTTATTTATTTTTAGTTAGTTTAGTTTAATTAGGTTAGTAGCTAACTAATTAATAGTTAAGGATTAGCAAGAGAAGTTTTGTAATAGCTTGGAGTACGTCAGAGCTCTACTCTTGTAACTTAAGTATATTCGACTCGTCTTAACCTACAGTTATTTCTGTCATATATTTATTTAAAAAACGTTTGTTATTTTAATCATACTAGATTTAGGACTTGCCATAATTAACGAGTAGTTATTTTGCGTGTTTGTTGTGATGTAGTTAGCTTAATAAATTAGAGATGATGTCACAATAAACTTTAATTGTAAACTTAGTATTTTGAATACTCTTTCTTTCGATAATTTTAAACCTCATTATCAATTATCGTTGTTCCACCAAAGTAAAAAGCCGTGGAAATATTGTTAAGATGTAAAGTACATCGTAAATTACTATATGACCCTTTTGAATATGGTCAAGGTTTTAAGCTATGGAACACTATAGTGGAGTACATGGTGGATTACTAATGGATTTATTGAGAAGCTTTAAGTAAGGGATGATTTAAATCATAAGTGGAATTTTTTATACAAACTAAGTTATAAATCTAAAAAGGAATAAGAAGAATTAATAAGTGTTCTAGTTTGTCTATCTCCTTTAGATTTTATTGTAGCCATTTATAGAAAGTAATTCAAAGCACCAAATCAAGTCTTGTTCTTAAATGATTAGTAGATAAACTATTTTGTGGTGTTAAGAACGATCGAAGTACGAAACAGTCTACTACTCTATTCATTCACCCATGAACCCTCATATTCCAAGAAGGGTCATTGACTCCGTAACAGGACAATATTGAGAGTTGAGCACAACCTCTCCGATCAGAATCACCAGAACCTAGTTCCTCGTGACATGCTAATTGAGAGATCAATTAGTATGGAATCTATTGTTTTTACCACAAGTATTTAAGACAGTAAAATACAAACCTTTTGATAGACATTTCCATACTCAAACTAAACATCATCCCATAATTAGGCTAAAGAAGTCACAATAAACACAACCTATATCCTAACTGTTTAAAAATTTTAATTTATTTCTCTTTTATTTACCTACTTAAATCAGAAAATTCAAAAATCAAACTCCCACTATTTCACAAAACACCTCACTAGTTATATATGATTTTCTGAAAGGTCCTCGTTTTTATTTAATCGATTTTAAGAACGCCCTAGGTTATACCTAACACTTGATCATTCTTAGGTATAGAAATAGTAGATAATTTAGGGCCTAACAATCTATAAATATAAAACTCTCCACCCCAACATCGACACTGCGGTAGTCCACTAATGACGTTACAGCTCCAAAAGTAACGTTACAGCTCCAAAAGGAACTGGCCATGGGCGTCGCATCACAATAACTGGTAATCGTGAGTCTGAAATTGATAAAGTAGAAGATTTTTTTAAAACTAAATTCATGATTAAGGATTTAGGTGAGTTATATTTCCTTAGCATTGAGATTATGAAAACTGCCAATGAGATATATATGTTACAAAGGAAGTATTTATAACACCCCAACAATTTACTCAGGGTTAAATATGTAATTTGACTCGGAAGCGATGGATAAAGTAAAATTATATATTATGTTACAAAAAGGATCAAGAAATTTTCGCGAGTTTACAACATTTAATATTCCTGAACCAAACATATTTTGTTGTTCTTCAAAATCTATATACATATAATCTAACAAAACATCTATATAATTATCAGAGTTTTGGCGCTCGTCAAACATCCCTTCTAATATCCATCTTCCTGCCCAACCCACAATATAATAACAAAACCTGCAGGAAGAGAAGTGGTGGAATTAGCACAAAGCTAAGTGAATGAATGTACAACTAATAAATCAGTTTAGCATAATAATCTGTTTACATTAAGCACAGTAAACACATAAACTCAAGAGGATTGGTGGTTACTGAGGAACCCTACAGCCGCGGTGGCCCCCAGTAACACTTACCACAATCTGTATAGGCCCATACAGAATAGACCGATAACTTGGCACTACAACACAACAACACAGTTTCCAGCGACAACACATGTATCTGAACCTGTGTTGAACACAATAGTAACCAAGTCCAATCGCAATTGACCTCTGAATAACACAGATGCCCGAAGGCCACAATTATATCAAACAGATATTCACAATCATAAATCAGAATACATAGCCTATCAAGGTCTACATTACTCGTTGTAATCACACTATTACAACTAACTCAAATTATGAGTTGCAGATCCACTCACCTGTCTGCTACTGTCCACCTCTCAGAATTATAATATTACTGAGTCTTCGACTGATCTGAGAATACAACAGATAATGAGTTAGTAACTCATTTCGTAATCGTATAACATATCTCAACGCATAGTATCTAGATAATAAACATTTATCAAGTTTAAATCATCATAATAGCACATTCTTACAAGCAGGTAATTCCCGAAAGTCTAAGGAAATAAGAGTTCAATCTGGAACGAAACTCGAAAATCCCGGAACGTCATTTAAAAACTGAAAAATGCCATTTTGAAGCCCAAGACGACCCCGAAAGGCCAAAAACTGACAGGGCTATGGTACATAGTCTCGATTACTTGGTCGATTCCGAGTGACCATGCGAATTTCATCAAAATCCAATTTTTAGTAAGATTTTCACAAAACTTAGTAACACTTACGCATTTTCAAAATCTGCAACATTAGAAGCGACATTGCCAATATCGCCATAGCGACATTGCCAATATCGCCATAGCGACAATAGCCGCGACATTACCAATATCGCCAAATCACTAGCGATATTGCAAGCGATATTAATCGCGATATTGGATACGATATTACCTGCGATATTGGTGGCGATATCACCAATATCGCCTAAACCAGTTCATCTGCGTTTTTGCAGAAAACTGGGCTGATTTCACAAATAAAATCCCAAATCTAAATTCTAACAACGTTTTTCACCAATTGAACGTTCCAACACTTCGTAAATACATAAACCAACACTCGAAATGCATCAATTTAACATAAAAACACATAATTAAATCCAACCAACTAACTTTTCTCACTTTTTTTGAAAACCCAAAAAAACTAATCAAAACTAACCTTAATCTGATTTAATCCACAGAAACGATTTGCAGGAATGATCTATGATGAATTCCGAATTAAATGACACAATTTGAAGGTGTTTTGGGCTTGATTTGAGCTTCAATTGAAAGTGTGTGTTTAGTGTGTGTTCTTGTGTGTGTGTGTGTGTTAGAGATGAAGATGGTGATGAAAATGAGGATTAATTTTTCTGGATTTTGGTTTATATATAATGATTTACGTATACTACGATGTATTATTATCATTAATCTAACACACGATGGTATTAGTTCTAACATTTAGGCATATCCGTATTTTAAACTAAAAATACCATAATTCCCATTTAATTATTCCTAACAATTACCCACTCAAACATTTCATATAAATTGATCCAATTAAATAAAGTAAATAAGGAAATGAATTTACCGAAAAATACTAGGCCGATGGGGAGGATGTTACAGTATTGTATTGAGCTCTTAAATAAATTTGGCATGCTTGGGAGTAAACTAATGGCTACTCCTTTGGGAGCCAATTTTGTATTGAATTCAAAAGAAAAAGAGCATGATAAATTTGTAACTGACATTTCTAAATATCAGAAATTAATTGGTAAGTTGATCTATTAGACCGTAACAAGGCTTGACATATGTTGTTATGTTCAAAATCTGAGTCAGTTTATTCATGCTCCTCTTGAGTCACATGTTAAGAATGCTTTTAGACTTTTAAGGTAGTTGAAATCTGCACCTAGAAAGGGTATATTCATTACTAGGAATGACGTTATGTTCAATTTAACTACATATTATGATGTTGATTGGGGTAAATGTTTAAGTTCAAGAAGGCCAATTTCTGGATTTGTTTTATACTTATGTGGATATTTAATTTTCCAAAACAGCAAGAAACAACCTACTATGTTCTAGATCATCTACTAAATCAGAATATAAAGCATTATCAACTACTACTTGTGAAATTTTATGGGTTTGAAAGTTACTTAGTGATTTAAAAATTAATAATCTTTTACTTGTAAAACTTCTATGTGATAATAAGTCTGCATTGCTTTTAGCTGCTAATTCGGTGTTTAATGAAAAATCAAAAAATTTTTGAAATTGATCTTCATCTTCTTAAGGAAAAATGTGCACTTGATGTAATTAAAAAACCCTGAGTTTCTTGGTTCTAATGATCAAGTTGATGATATTTCTATTAAAAGATTAAATAAAACTCAATATAGTTTCTTGTGTGAGAAACTCGGTAGGCAGAATTTGTGCAAGGATAAGATTAGAGGAGGGTGTTGAAATTATAAGTAAATTACAATCTTATCCTTCGTTGTATTTATTATTTATTTTGTTCTTATTCATGTTATTGCAAGTGCAAGTTTAGTATATCTTAGTTGAGGGGCTATATTGTTATTCTTGCATAGCTGAAGGTGTTCTCAGTTGCTTTCTCAAGTTTATTGTGGTTCATTAGAGAAGTGGAAATCTAAAGGGGTGTTATGCGTAAATTTGGGTTTATTGGTTAAATATATTACTAGTTCTATTTTATTTTTGGATAACAATTCTTCATAATATGTGTAATATTCTCTTTGGTTTTCTCCATATTGATTTCTCGCTTTCTTGATCAAATCTAATTGTAATTTGTGAGTAAATGATCTTCACTTATTGGTGTTGAATCAATAAGTGTTTTCTTGTATCAGTGAAGATTATATTTTCATTTTGTTTTGGTCTTTGATTGGTATTTTAAGTACATTTATTCAATATTTTGTTGTTGTTGATTAAGTTTCACTGTTTTCTCAATTTTTCCAAAAGAAGATTTTGATTTTTAGTAAGAAATCTTCATTATGTATCAGTTGAATAGTATTCTTGAGTTTTTCATGCCCAATCTCCTTAGGGGAGTGCAAAGTAGGTTTGAACCTAACTATGGACATTATATCATACCCCAAACATGCATGTAATAAGTTAAGTTATACTCATTTCTCATATCTTCAATCTTCAATCTTCGATATAACACCATTTAGAAATACGATAACGACCCATCACTTTTGAGTATGAGTATACCCATGTTATTTTTTATGCATATATTGGACATTATTGAAGTAATTAGTATTTGAACTGAAAATAAATTGATAAATAAATAAATAAATAAAAAGGGATCACTATTGAAAAAGTGTATCTAAAAGGTAAAAACTATATGCTACGTACCAAGCAACTTTACATGCTTAGCATAAAACTTTTGTGTCTTGTCACTTGTGTTATCTAATACTTACTATCATAGCGCTTATTACAATCTATTATTTCATCTATATTAGCTATTAAAATTAAATATAAGTACTATCATTGTACAAAGCATATGTTCTAAATCTACAATTATTAGTCAACACCAACCAAGAAACTCTACATGTCAAAAAGCTTTTAGAACACACACTCTATCCGGATTTTATTTGATACGGAGTAATATACTAGGATTCAAAGCAATATAAATTTTCTTGGTAGATACATATATAATTTATAAGTATCAAAAGACCATTAACATAAAGGGATGAATTAGCTACTACATAAGTTGCAGTTTCAAGTAAGAAACTCCATACATATAATTTTAAGAAGAGGCAATAGATATAAGGATTACAGAACCCACATATACTTATGTATATATACACATAATATTCTAACACAGACAGCTAGACACTACGTACCCGCTTTTTATGTTTAAACAAAATTACAAAAACAACAAAATGACCATCCAACTCCAATCATATGCATGTAGTATTCACACGAGAATCATACAATAATTGTTTCATGTGAATACAAAATTAGTAGACAAACTCAATCTTCACAATGGCTATAATCATGCAGAACCCAAAGTACTACAGTCTGTTTTATGTCACTGCAGATCTCACAACTTTTGAATTGTTGACACTTGTGTCCCACTGAATCTGTACATCCTTTAATCTTGGCTTCATCCACTCGAACGATCTAACTTGGGCTTCCTGAAACAAACCCGCTCCTTGCAACGTTTTCCTTCCAAATACTTTTGCATTCCTATTTTTCCAAATGAGGTACATGTTAATCCACAAAGTACCCTCCCACAATTCCGAAACCAGTTTCCTATTACTAACCGTATTTACTAAATCAAACAAGCACTCAATATCAAACATATTCCCATAACCAATACTCCACCATCTCAATTTTTTTAACCAAACCAACATCACCTCATTGCAAAGTAAGAGACAATAATCAATAGATTCAACACATGTGTCACACGAAGGACATAATACGAAACGTAACCAATACTTCTTTTGTCCAACTCTACTCGAACCAGAAGCCTCTTCTTCTTTGCCCTCCACACGAATATGTTAACTTTCTTTGCTACCAATATGTTTCGCCTTGTTTTTTCACTATCTTGACCGTTTGAACATGATTGTCAAATCTCTTTGTAACCTTGTTGACTATATATATATAATATGAATTGTTGTATACAATATATGTATGTATTTACTTTTAAAAAAAATTATGTTCAACAAGTGCACAACCATAATAATATTTCAATTCAACTTTGTCTATTCAACTCAATTACATAACTCTAAAATATACATCTTTAAAAAATACATCGTCTCATCTTGATTAAGTGTTCGATCAACTCGACAATCAATTATTGTAATTACCCTGTTGAAATAAATGTAACTCGAATCCATCTAAATGCAAGAAATCAAATTACATGCTTACACGTTTGTAGAAGATTAGAACACCAAATTAAGAAACGTAAAAGTGAAAAATTTATAATATAGAGTTACTTGCATGTAGTCCACTCAATTACTTGTAAATTTCAGAGAGTTGCTTACTTTGTAAATTAGACCTAAAAGCAAACATTTTATATACCATAACTATACAATCTTATCTCAAAATGAAAGCTTATCATCAAAGTTTATTTGATGGCTAGGTTTGACCGAATTTTTGTATCATTCATATTATTAGACGAATTATATTGAGTTTGAGTATCGTATAGATATTCTTTTAAGATGGCAAATTGAATTAGAGGAGTGTTTGAGAATGTTTATTTAAATATGTACGTTCTTATCTGTTTATTTTGATAACAGATAAGCAAATTCAACTATTATTAAAAATCTATTTATCTACTTATTTTCTTAACTCACTTAAAAGTAAGCACGTAAACATCTACTTATTTTTTATAAAAATAAATACTTATGATTAAGCAACCAAACACTCAATTTATGCATACAATTTATCTGACTTTTAATTAAAGGATAAAATTTGAATTTAGCGATACATAAATGAAGCCGATACAAAGGTTTAATACTTCTTATTCTAAAGTTATAGAGTGTTTTCCTATTTTTTCCTTTTCTTTTCTCTTTACTCTGTTTTCCCATTTTTTATAATTCCTAAACTTTTTTATATTGTTTTTACGCTTGGTGTCTTCATATCATGCAAGTAATCAATCATGCATCTTTTCATTTCACAAAAATATGAACATTGAACGAATAAATGAATAAAAAAAGATTAACGTGTTTCAATCGTTAAGGTTCGGGTCTTCAATTTCGTAACGTAACAATTAATATACAAAACAAGTGGCTAACATAGGGAGATAGGAGAATGCGTTCCGTACGTTTAGTTACTATGGTGCTAACATAATTTTGACTATAATATATGCTTTTGATTTAATTGTTTTAATGTATCAATTATAGGTCTTAATAGGTAAATCGTGTTTGGTTGAATGTCTTTTACTAACTTCTTCAAGAAGAGATTATTCGGCTAGCCATTAATCGCATTTTCTGTTTGTATAAAAAACATATACGAAGTATAAAAAAAATATATATATATATATATCAAAGTTTAAGTTTATTTTGGAGGATATAAATAGAGCTTTTTAATTTCGTAAGTGTTTAAATTAAACTAATACATTTAATTTAATTTAATTATGCTTTAAAAGAAAATTACCAAGTGAGTATGTTGTTAGAATGGGGTAAAATTACATAATACTAAACATAATGAAACATAATGCTATAAAAATGACGGTTTTCGATAACTTATCTAGACGAAGATATATTTGGTATGCATTTATGGATAATGCATGTATGAATTTGTTGATATTTCGTCAATGGATACCGACCGAAAACTTTACCAAACCCTTTTAAGAGCACTGTGCATGACTCGGTTTTGTATAAGTTGTATAATCTCAACCCACCCTCATCACTTCTTAAACTGACACAACACTATTAACTTTAACTGTGTCGTTTTAATTTCTGACTCCTACATCTTGTTTTATTTTTCAATGAACACATTAATTAAAAAGTCACATTTAAAATAAAAATACATTCATTAATAATATAAAAAAGTACATTACACTCATAATAATAAAAAGTAGAAGTTATTTTCTTATAGAATACTTAGATCGAATAATGTATACAGAATAATTAGGTAAAATAATGTAATAAAAAATGATGAAAAATGTGTGTGAATTGAAGTTTAGTTGCATGTGTATTTATAGTGTGTTTGGAGTATGATAAATAGATTAAAAAAAATAAAATAAAAAACTTTTATTTTATAAAAAAACGGATATATATCCGTTATATAACAAATTAAAAAACTTTAAGCTTCCAACGGTCAAATAAAAAATATATATATATATATATAAACGAGCCCCACAAACACATTTCTTCTCTCGTCGGTAAACCGATCTAAACTAACTTACGCAGTCAACCGACACGTAGGTACCAATGACATCGATCGGTTAACGCACGTCGATTCTCTAACCGACACCCAGGTTGGGAGCAGTCTAAGTAAGACTAATATATAACACGTAAATTTCTAACTCATATTGTTTGTAAACATGTTGACATACAATTTAAGAACATATGAGTATTTCATGGTTATTAGTAAATACAAGGGTTTATAAAAGATTGAGAACGTAATTTATAACAATTAGTTATAAAATAAATGACATTCCAACTTAAGTAAATTCTATTATTAAACTTGCAACTCGAGCCTTAATCCGAGTTTAACGACATCAACTAATCATGTTAACATCAACTTAACTACAAAATCAACCCTTTTGAACCAAGAAGTGGATTAAGGCGGAAACTTAACGTCTTATGACAAACACTATAAATACCACTGTCACGGTGATATCGTTTTTACGTCTACTATCTACCTAGGCTTTAATTTTATAAATTCAAGCAATTGTGTTTTTCAAGTAGGTAAACTTTAAAAATATGGTAAATAAAACTACTTTGGCGATTGATCCGTCATGCAATTATCTGTTTAGTTTGTAGGTAGAGAAAATCTTATAAACTCAATGCGTATAACATAAAACTAGATTAAGTAACACATTTGCTTGTGTTTATATGCAAATTTAATAAATTGGAGGCATATTTTAGGATATTGCATATTGATGATCACATTTTGATGTAATGACATGTGGAGTCGTCAAAAGCAAATTCGAAGTTAATAGCTTTTAACGGCTGAGAGTCCGGCGTTAGAGACTTTCAAAAACCACAAAAACTCTATATCCAACAAGGAAAATGGTAGATAGGTCTAATTAGGTAGACTTAAAGTATGTCTAAAAATATGAGACTGACATGTGTTAAGTTCAATTAATAAGATTAAGAGAGAGAAAATATATCAACCAACGAATGAATTAGGCATACTTGTAAGTCCATCTAAGTAGGCCTATATAGCATTACTCATCCAACAATATCCCACAATATCCAACAACCAAAACTCCAATTGGATCTCATACATGCTTCAACAAAAAAACCAAAACTTCAACCTTTCATGAGCTTCATCTAACTCATCAACCCCATAATTAACAAACACATCATCGTGTTTTGAAGAAGCGATAAATTTTATTGAAGATGAAAAAAAAACCCCAAGACCGGGCTCTTTGGTAACGACCCGCACCTACGTCCACCCGGAAAGTAAAAGAAAACGAAGAGTCAAAAAACGTCATCCACTTCAGATGCCACGTCGTCTATTGCTTCTTTCGAAGAATATATGCCATCAAATTTTCAAAAGGTCATCAAAAGGAAAGCAAGTAACTATGAGAGATGAGATACGATGGAAGACGTTAAATGGTCAAACATGACTTCCGAAGGGTTGAGGGAATGTTAAGCGGTGGCTCTCTCTCAAAGAACAAAAACAAAGGATTCGTCAAAAGTTCGGGTGAACCGGTTAGTTATCTATAGGCATGAACCAAAAAACCGAACCTGAAATTGAACCGAAAAAAAACCCGAAACCGAAACCGAAAGAAACCGGTTTTTGGAAAAACCAGTTCGGGTTTTTCAAAAACCGCCGGTTTTCAAACCGGTTTTTAAGTTTCCATTGGAGAACCGGGTTTTCCAAAACCGGGTTGGAACCGGTTTTTAGCTGTTGCGAATATAGCTGTTTTTTTTCAAAATTTGACAGTTTTTTTGTTGTTTTTTTACAATTTTGCCATCCTAAAACTAGTATAAATAGATACCTTGGGTTTGGTTTATTCACAACACTCAATCTTGCTTATTCTAGTTTTTAAACACTCAAAACGCTTACGATTTACGTACGAAACTCTCAATAAGTTCTCTACTCCTCTCAAAACGCTATCAAAATGGCAACTCAATCTTCTTCAACTTCCGCTGGTGTTGGTTCTTCAAATGCACCAACTATTGTTCAAGTTTTGGTAACCAAACGAAATCCGGAGATTTGGTGTAATTTCGACAAAGTGTTATTGTCGGATGGTTCCACGAAGGCATTTTGTAAACTTTGCAGTAAATTTTTGAAAGCCGACTCAAACACTACTTTGAAATCACATACCACAAAGTATTGTGATGGAGTCAAAAGTAATCCCGAGTCGGGTCAAGCAACTATGTCACGGGATAGGGGTATTTTTGCATATCAAGCAGAGCGGTGTCAAGAAGCATTTGCCGGCTTTGTGATTCAAGAAGCTTTGCCGTTCAACCACTTCGACAACCCTCGGCTTACTAAGGTCATTCAAGATACTCTTCAACCACGATATAATCATGTAAGTTGTCTTACTCTTAGACGTGATGCTCTTAAATTGTGGAAAAATGCTAAAACTCAACTAATAATCGGTTTTGAAAACTTAAATACAAATGTATCATTAACAACCGATGTATGGTCGACTCCTCATGGTTTGCCCGGTTCGTACATTTGTGTTACCGCACATTGGGTTGATCCCTCAACTTGGCAAATGATGAAACGTACCAATACTTTTGAAAACTTTGACTATCCTCACACAGGTAAAAACTTATTTTACATGTTACGAGATGTAATGAAAATGTTTAAAATAAAACAAAAGGTTTTTTCAATCTCGTTTGATAATGCAACTAATAATAGAAACGCCGTTCAAAGGTTAATACTAAAATACCAACCACCTTTGAAAGACATTTTCTACCATAGTAGATGTGTTGCACACATCATTAACTTGGTTGTGCAAGACGGACTAGCTGTTCAACAAATAATGGTTGTAAAAAACGCGTATAAAACTATGTTACAAGATATATTTTGTTCGGGTAAGGTTAGATACAAACATTATATGACATTATGTAAAGAAACGTATTCCATTTTTTTAACCCCTAATTGGGACATGCCCGTAAGATGGAATTCGACTTGCAACATGTATATATGTGGTTTACTGCAACGCGACACTTTAACCGTTTTTCATGATCTACTTGTTCAAAAAGGCCTTGCAACATCATTTTCCTCCGACTATTGGGAGGTTATTCAAAAGATAACCGAATTGCTCAAAGTTTTTAAAACGGCAACTACTTTATTATCGGGTGTTTATTATCCCACGAGTCATTTGGTACTTAAACAAATATATTTAATGAGTTCAAAACTAAGCGAATACGAATTTTGGGGTGATGTATATGCAATAATGGTGGCTCCCATGAAAGAAAAACTAAGAAAATATTTTAGAGAAATACCACCGGTAATTAGTTGTGCCGCCGCGTTAAACCAATGTTTGAACATTTTCGGGGTGGAATTACTTATCCATAACATTTATTTTAATTTGGATTTGAATGATGAGAATCCACTTTTTGCACAAAATACAAAATCATATTTTAACAAATCTTTTAAAGATTTATTTGGTCATTATTTTCAAAAATTTAGTTCAACAACAATGGTTTCTATAAATCCGGCTTCCACAGTGTTTGCTTCATCTTCTTCCCAAGATCCCGAGATTAACTTATATAATAGTTTAAGACAAGAAAACCATAAACGGGCAATGGGTGATGGTGACCAAAGTGCCACTAGTGAATATGGGAGATATACCGGAACGGATTTTTTATCCTCAATACCTACCGAAGAATTCGCAAATTTTGAGATTTTGCCTTGGTGGAAAAGGAGGGAATCTCAATTTCCCATTCTAACCATAATGGCCCGAGATTTACTAACCGTCAAGCTTCTACGGTAGCTTCGGAATCCGCTTTTTCTGTTAGTGGCAGGGTTACTATCTATACGAAGAACAAAACTCACACCGGCCTCATTAGAGATGTGTATATGCTTGAAGGATCACTTAGACGCTGCGAAACGTATACAAAACGTTTCAAATCTTGAAGGTGAAATGGAATACGAAGGAGATATACACGATATCGAGGTGGAAGCGGGTATGGCAATATCACTTTCCGATGAAGAAATTGCTCTCGATGAACCTTCGCGAGAGGCTTTCTCCGAAGAAGATTTCGACATTTGAAGACTACCCAAATTGAAGATGTTAGAAGAATTGAAGATTAATAAAAGTTGAAGATTTTTGATGATTTTGAAGATTATGAAGACTTATTCGTTTGAAGAATATTTTTATGAAGATTTAGAAGACTTTGTTTTAAGTTATTGTCAAGATATGTTTTCATTCCTAATGTACTAACATTCTATCTAAATTTTTTTGAAGAATAAGTTAGTTTTCCCTAAAACGCTTAACGCTCGAAGAATATTGAATTATATAGAATTATTGGTTTAAATAATATTTTTATGAAGATTTAGAAGACTTTGTTTTAAGTTATTGTTAAATTATGTTTCCATACCTAATGTACTAGCATTCTATCGAAATTTTTTTGAAGAATAAGTTAGTTTTCCCAAAAACGTTTAACGCTTAACGCTCGAAGAATATTGAATTATATAGAATTATTGGTTTAAATAATATTTTTATAAAGATTTAGAAGACTTTGTTTTAAGTTATTGTTAAGTTATGTTTCCATACCTAATGTACTAGCATTCTATCGAAATTTTTTTGAAGAATACATTGTTTTTCCCTAAAACGCTTAACGCTCGAAATAAACGACATTTTATGGAAAAACCGGTTTGAACCCGGTTTTTGAACCCGAACCAGTTCCAACCCGGTCCAAACCGGTTTCACCTGGTTAGGGTTTTTGAATGCCGGTTCCAACCCGATTTTTGTAAAAACCGGTTTTATACTATTAAAAAAAATCGGTCCAATTTTTGAACCCAAATCAATTTTTCAAGAACCCGATTTTTGTTCATGCCTACTTATAGGAATGAAAACCATAAAGCGTTCTTTTTGTGCGTTATCTTCATCGTCCATATTGTTTCTCATTTCATTAGCCCTGTTGCAATTGGATTTTAATAAAAGAAAATCAAAACAAAAATAAAGGTGGGACATAAACATTGTGATGACAGTAGAACTTCAGATAAGAAGCACTTAAATATTAATAAATTAAATATAAAAATTATAAAAATGTATGATTGGTCACATGTATTAATATTAAGATATTTATAAAAATATTAATGAGAATCAATAAAACTCTAAAAATTGAAAAATTACGTGTTAAAATTTATTTTAACTAACTTTAACCGATTTGTTTATGGGTAGACTCTTCGATTGTGAACATATCTACTTTTATATATTTTTGCATGTAATTTTAAAATTTTTAATATTTTTTTTTTTCATTCGAATAAATATTAATACTCACGTATGTATGAAGTTAACCACACCTAAACAATAACAATTCTTATCATTCCTATAATTTTTAATTTTTACGTGATTATCGTTAACCTTCCGTTAGAACTATAATATATATCTATTATATAGATATTGCTGTGACGTACTTTTGTATTTTCGCATCTAAATTTGTTGCCAGAAGTTGATTCGTGCCCCCTACAGTTTCAGAACTTTCCGGAGATCGTTAACAACATCCAAAGTCAAAAGACAACATTAACCCTAACATGCGAATTCTGGTTTAATACATCACCCATTTCATTGTGAAAACTGCACACATGGACTACCACATGTATTGATTTTCCTATTTTTGGTCTTTTAAGATACGGAGTATAAAGAAAATAAAAGTTTAATTGCATGCTTTTCCTCAACTGACGTTTCGGTTTTCAACCAATTAACTAACAAACTACCCTTTCTCCCGTATCGTTTTTAAACCTGCCGGTACGTATTTAAAAAGAAATAGAAAATGATAAATAAGTCTGATCAAACAGGTTTAAATTTAGTTAGACTTATTGAATAAGATAATTACAAAAAATATATATCTATAAATAAGTAATCAATAAGACTTATATATTATTACTGTTTTTCTTTTAAATACTAGTTGTATCTGTTATTAGGAGTGAGGGAGTTATAAAAAGATAATTGAAGAGACAAAAAAGTATTATTCTGGCTTCTTCTTTTTTTAGGAGGTAAAACTCATAAAATATTACTAATACTTTTAAATTTTTTCTTTTATATGTGATTTGAAATTTCTTAAGAAATTCTAGATCCGCCTCTCAGAGACTGGTTAAATCGTATGTAAATGGTAAATAATGAACTTCAATTCTACGAGATATTTATCAAAGGGTCATTGGACTAGCAGATTGAGGTTATCCAATAACTATAAATTGTGAGTTTAAATTATAAGATTGAAACTTATTATAAATATTCGTGAATAAATATATATTAGTGATAAGGGTGTATGAATGTTTGTCTTTCTAAGAGAATACTTAACTAATTATAATTTCAACTCATTTTGTTATGGTTTGAGTTATGGTTTCTGACCAGTAAGGTCGGCGAGTAAACCGGTGGTGATGACTACGAACCAGAAACACATGTGACGTTGGAGACGGTAGAGTTGTAGTTAAATACAACATATACAACAATGGTGGTGGTGGTTTTGGAATTGTAGAGCCGTTGGAGTTGTAGAGTTGAATTTTGACCAAAATCATAGGAATTGTAGAGCCGCCGGAGTCAATTCGACCGCACCTGCACTGTCGGATTTGTATATGTATGTTTATATTGGGGTTTTAATAAATTATGCGTGATGTTGATATATAACAAGGGAATGAAATTGCAACGGATTGTATTTAGGTATCATTTTGAGAATTCGACCATACCTGCAACTTCATCTTTGTTTTATGTTTTAATTAAATTGCAATGTTAGAAAAATATAAGTCATGTAAGCACTTTAAAAAAAAAAAGTTAAATAATAAATATTACCGGTTGATTCGGTAACTAATTATCATGTTATTTGTATCGGTACAAAAGCTCCCGGTTTAATATATAAATTAACAACAAAAAGAGTAGATTACTTACGTGAAACAAAAAGAGTAAATAACTCGATAACTAATTACCATAAAATATTAACCCTAAATAATAAATCTTAAATATAATATAAGTTGCATACTTATAATATCATCAAAAATTAATTAACCCACTAGAAGTATCTAATTTTAATATTCAATTAATTAATTAAATTCAAATATTAGATTAATTGACCTAAAATGGCAACTAATTTCAAAATACTTTGTAATTATCTTTATAAAAGAATGTTTAAATAGTTTAGTCTGTTATAATAATAATAGAAGGATTGAACATTTTTATTTTTAATTTTAATATTAACTAACTTTTTAATAATAAAATTATACTAAAATTATTAGAATCATATGCTCTTTAATATGTTATAAATTTAAAAAAAAAAACATATGACACACACTATAAATTTTTAGTGCGTATCACATTGTAAAGTTATAAAAGTTGTGATACACAAATTTAAATTGTATATCATATATCATATATTCATATATATATATTATAAGAAAAATCAATCTTATACTATCAAGGATAAAATTATAATAATTTTAATATTATTATTTTTTTGCACAAAAATATATACGTGTGAAAATTAAAATTAAAATAATTATTTTTATATTATTACCATAACAAATAAAACTATTAATCTCCCTTCTTTTTATATATTCATGCTGCATATATATAAAAGGCTCTGTAAAATTAAACCAGGTCCTCAAATTTTGTTGCACAAGTACGTAAGCTTTTTTGCACTCCATCAACATTGATGTGTCCATTCATATTTTATTATATTATATTATATTATTATTATTATTATTATTATTATTATTATTATTATTATTCTTATATCATTATATCTTCTGTTTTACGTGATCACGTATCTAAATATATATTTTTATTAACTAATCAAAATTCTTTATACTATCCAATCTTGTATTTTGTAAATTTAATACTTATATTTATATTTAGTAGTTATTACTAACGATCTTTATACGTCACACGCGAATGGAATTAAGAAGGAACTTTTCCCTTTTTGAGGTGCATTATAGAACAGAAAACACATTCATTTTACACGAGCAATAATTGCGTATTATAAACATACTTTTAAACATTTTTATTTATTTTTTTCCGAGTAACAATCGGTACTGTAAATGAATTGTTAGATGGGTAGCAATCGGGTATGAAAGATATAAGTTGTATGATTTGTTTATTCTATTATTAAATATTAAAATTAAAATATTAAATCGTGTAATTTTATAATATATAATTCAATCGATGATATACATTAAACTTATCTAGACATAGAATTATATCTTATAGGAAATGTGCGTATATAACTTATCAAGACATAGAATTATATATTATAGGAAATGTGCGTATACACGAATTTAAAAGTTAGTGATAATTATATTCATTAAAATAAACTAACATATTGCTTGTATAATGTGATAAAAATAATTAATTTAGTTAATTTTGTTATGTACAATGGTATATTAGTTAATAGTATGTTCGTTAAATATAATGTCATATTTGAATAGAAATATAATATTTTTTTATCACTGTTTAATAAATAACTGGATCATAAACCTGCGATAACACAGGACGAGTTTAATTTTTACAAATGAATAAGATATTGTGGTCGATTTTTATATAGTTTATAGACCCGCGATAATACGCGACAAATTTAACTTTTATAAATGAATGAAATATTTAGTCGATTTTAGAATATTTTATATTGTTTATAGACCCGCATTTATGGTCTATTTTTTATATAGTTTATAGACCCGCTATAACGCGGGCTAAATTTAATTTTAAAAAAATGAATAAAATATTGTGGTCGATTTTTTATATAGTTTATAAACCTCTTAAATTTTTATAACTGAATAAAATATTTGGTCTATTTTTTAATTTAAATAAATACATCAAATATTTAAAGTGTGAAAATTGTAATTATAGGAAAGAAATTAAGATTGTTGGATCACAAAGGGTGAAACAATGAAGGGTATCCTCTTTTAATTATATATATAGATAGATAGATAGATGTATAGATGATTCAATTGGTTAAATAACATGTCAAATGTTTTACAAATAGGTATAAATATGTTTCACCGATTATGCTTAAGTGATCTTTTCATTTCTTTTTATGTAGAACATAATCTTATTAATAATTTTATAAATAGATAATATAAGTTCAAAAATGTAATATTATCACAAAATTACAAATAAATAATTTTGAAATAAAAAGTTTCTTATTTAAAGGAATTTTTATGTAAGTTTAAAAAGGTAAATGAGTAATTTTAATTATCATTTGAGAGTTAAAACTCAACAATTTAAACATATTTTATATGTAATATAGATATAGATAATAATTAAATGTTCAAACAAACATAATAAAATCAGAATACCTACCTTAAATATATTTAGGCTAAATGAAGTATTAATGTAAACAGTATATATAGGATTAAATGAGAGTGTAAGCGGATGGTGTGTGAATATTGTCTTTCTAAAAAAATAATGGAAATGCAATATGAGTAACCGTTTAACTAGTTTCACATTGCACAATTATTTTTACGTAAGTATTTTATTTTATATTGTATATATTTTTTTTTAACGGTAAAAGATTTTATTAAACTAGTAAGGAGTTAGAAAAGAATACAAAAACAAATCAAGAAATCAAAGGATTTCTAAACCAATTGATTTAGAAATCTCATATTTTTTGTTTCTGAAAGAAAACACGTAAGTATTTTATTTAATCTAACATGTTCACACAATTATTCTTACTAGCACTCTGGTACTAGTTACCATGTAGCTGACCTCGACATGAAATTAGAAGATTTAACGCATACACTAAAAAAAGGTAAATTACCGAACTCGAGATAATATGATATATAGTATATAGCCGAAAAATGTAATAACTTTTGAAACAAACGACACCCAATGTCACACCTGAATTACTTACAAGATCCAATTAAAATCTATAAACCGATACAATGTTGGTTACTTGCTTGTCCTATAACTTTTTTTATTATAACCACCATCAATACGCATTTTCTTGTACACGAAATGAGGCCCAATTCCTGCTCTCTTCTATATCTTCAAGTATTTTTTTTGATATTTCTATACTTAGCAAATATCCTTCTCCAAAATCCAGTATAAATACCTACGTTAATTTCCCATCAACTAATGCATTCAAACGTTCCGCCAACTAACAATGGATTCTTACATCAAATCTAGTAACTTTTCATTGAGTGTTTTTATTCTTGTTTTTGTTCTATATATGTCTCTTTTTGGATGTGTTTGTGAAGCTAGAGTTTACATGGGTAAAGGTCATCATGGGTTTGTCCAAACCAAAGGAGCTAACTTTGCTGTCAATGGTTCACCATTTCTATTTAACGGTTTTAACGCATATTGGATGATGAATGTAGCCACCGATCCATCCGAGAGGCTCAAAGTAACACAAGTTTTACAAGATGCTGCGAATGCCGGTCTTTCAGTTTGTCGTACTTGGGCTTTCGCTGATGGTGGTGATAAAGCTTTACAAATATCACCAGGAGCATATGATGAACGTGTATTTCAGGTGCTATTTTTTTTTAGAACGACAAACCTACAACCTATTCCATTTCGGATACTATTTAACACATGCTTACAACAATGTTGCTTTATTAATGCATTTAATGGTTTTTTTACTGAAAAAAAAAATTGTTCTTTAGGGATTGGATTTTGTTATATCAGAAGCAAGAAAGTATGGTCTTCGATTAATATTAAGTTTTGTAAACAATTACAAAGATTTTGGAGGGAGACAACAATATGTTACTTGGGCTCGAAACTCAGGCGTACAGATCAGTAGCGATGATGATTTCTATACAAACGCTATAGTTAAAGAGTATTACAAGAATCATGTTCAAGTAAGTACAACTTAACACCAAAATTAAGTTTATTCTTCATGTATCCAAATATGTTTTTATAGCGAGACTTATACGTATTAATATTAATATGAATTCAGAGAGTTATAACAAGAGTCAATACAATCAATAAAATTGCTTATAGAGACGACACCACAATCATGGCGTGGGAACTTATGAATGAGCCACGCTGTCAAGCTGATTACTCAGGACGAACAATGAATGTGAGTGATTGTAAAAATTTAAACGACATGATTTCGTTAAAGATTAGCATACATGAGGAATTAAATGAGAATAATTTACTCAATCTGACGTTTTATTATAGAATTGGGTTCAAGAAATGGCTTCTTTTGTTAAATCGTTGGATCAACGTCATTTGTTGGAGATTGGCATGGAAGGGTTTTATGGGGACACATTGGTCGAAAGAAAGCAAATAAACCCCGGTTACCAAGTTGGAACCGATTTCATTAGCAACAATCTCGTTAGAGAAGTCGATTTCGCCACTATACATGCATATCCTGATCAATGGTAATAGAAAACGATTAGCCTTTTGGCTTATTATATTTCCATAAACAGAATGTATGCAATATAAAGATGGTAACTTTTAAAATTTACATTCTTTATTGTAACTTAATTACAGGATGCCTGGACAAAATGAAGATTCACAAATGGCATTTATGCAAAGATGGATGTCAAGTCATTATCAAGATTCAAGAACTATCCTAAAGAAGCCATTAGTGGTTGCCGAATTTGGAAAGTCTAACAAAGATCCAAATTATAACATTAACAAAAGGGATTCGTACATAAAAGCCGTTTATAGAAACATTTACATGGAGGCAAGAAATGGAGGGACTGTTGGTGGTGGTTTAGTGTGGCAAGTTATGGCTGACGGAATGTCTTCTTACTGCGATGGATATGAAATTGTTTTGTCTCAAAATCCATCGACTGATAGCATCATTTCTCAACAATCTCATGCCATGACTACTCTATCACATTCTCTAAGAATTGGACCTCAATATGTGCCTTTTAGCCATGCTCGTGGAGTTGTATTCGATCATGTTGAAGGTCGTCGTTCGGTAACACGCCATCATCACCATCATCACCATGCACACCATGCTCATAACAGAAACGCAACGCCTTGAAAATTTTTAGACTTGAACATGATCTCTTAAGTTGTTCGATGAAATGTTCATCTAATTAACTTCTTGCAGTTCTAACGAAATTGTCATTCAGTTAACTTTTTGTTACTTTTAAATCCAATGGGAAGTTCTCTAACTTCCCCGAGAGACATTTAATGGGGATTAAGCCTTTTAATCAAGCTATTTCAACATAATATCTCATCAAACCCAAGCCCACGAAAGTGATACATGAACTAGCTAACCAAGATTATATATGTTAACATTATAGCTATTCTTTATCCAATTTTATATCTAAACCAAATCTAAAAATTGTTAAATTTTAGTAAATTTACCGGGGAATAAACAATGGGTCAGTATGACCCGGACTTTCAATAAGTTAATATTTACGGAGTAGTTTGAAGGGTAATAAAATAACTTAAAATTAAGTAGTTTGAAACTTTGAATAACTAAAAGGGCCAATGATGAGAACTAAACAAACAAGAGGGGGTTATATGTAAGAAATATGAATTTCTAATTTGGAAATATCAATTTCAATTTTGAATAAGATATATAATATATAATATACGTACTCACCCTGAGTCCTGACCTCCGCAATTTTCGGCCGATTCTATGTGTATAAATAGAGACTCAATCCACTAATTTATCATTCACAATTCAAGTCGTAAGTCGATTTAATCACAACAAATTAAAGGTAATGATTCCTATTAGATTGATTTAACTTAATATGATAATTATTCAATTGTTTGATTCAAAAATCTTGGTGTCGTCATCTTTGAGAACCTACTTTTACGAAAACCCAGAATCATTCGAGTTAATTCATAAAAAATTGCTTTGAGAAAATAAAAGTAAATTAGAACATGCATTAAAAGTGGTTTTTGGTTGTTGCTGATGGTTAAATTAGAGTTATTTCTGGTTACTCTTTTTCGTTCAAGATTTCATGTTACTATAATATATATATATATATATTATATAATATAATATATATATATATATACACGAGTCTACGTACGATTTGTCTTATGATATTTTCCACTGCGTTTGACTGATTATATGATTTAATTTGATTTGAATAATATAATGAAGTTTTACTACAATCAAGATTTGACGTAAATTGTAAGGTAAGGAATTTTCATAGTAGAATGATGATTATATTTTTGTGTGGTCAACTTCCGATGTTATATACAAAACTAAATTTAGTTATGATTGTTTCGAATGAATCATAATACGAGAGTTTGTGATTTATTAATTATAATTAAATTCTTAGTAAATGACTTTATAATAATAAGAGGGTTAATGTTTAATGAGACTATCAAACAAAGTCGGTTGATCATCTAACCTTGTTAAGTTGAGTGATGTTTTATGAAAACAAGATATCAATTAAGATGGTTGTTTTTATGGTATACTTGTATAACAAAAATTTTTAGGTTGCGTTTGATTTACATAATTGATTGGAATTTGATGAAATTAAAATTGGAATTGAGATTTCATTCATTAGTTTGTTTTGTTTAATAATTTATAAAGTTAATTTCCATCAAATTCCTTCCATAAAAGGAATTGAAATTTCTTTTTCTTTGATGAATTCGAATTTCTTTAAAAAAATTCCGCGAACCAAACGCAACCTTAATATTTGTTTACTATTCCATGAAAAAATGATAATGATTTTATTGTCTTTCGGGAATCTACTCAAAAAGAATGTATCGAAACAAAAATAAAATACGTTTATGATGGTTCATGGTTTTATTAATTACCACGATTTACAAAATGTTTACTTTTTTGTATATAATGTACTTTGTTCCAAGTAATCGTATTTACATATTGCTATTATTACTATGTGATATGAACGGCCATTTTGGGATTGTGTGATGATATGGTGACGAATAAATGGAGACATGTATAATAGCGACTATTTTGTAAACATCTATACTGTTTTTGTGTATACGATTTTGCAAATTGACATTGATACGATGGTGTCTTGCATGAAGGAACAAGACAACGGTTTGCTATATATATTTTCATAAACGATGATTTTGATTTGAAGATATATGTTGATAAAATTTAGAACATCAATTAACGACAGGTCATAGACAAGTTTAACCACAATATTCATTTTGTTATGGTTGATTAAACTGTATCATTCTTAATAAAATGGACATTATCATCAAACTTGTCTATGATCTTCCATCAACAAACATTGACAATTTTATTAATAGATACCGTCAAGCTAAAATCACCATTTATGAACGTGTATATACCGAACCCTTGTCTTTTTCTTTCATGCCAGGAACCTTCGTAACGGTGTCTATTTGTATACAAGAAAACTATACTTGTTTGCAAAATACTCGCCATCGTACATGTCTCCATTTCTACATAACTAGTAATCACATAGATCAATATGTATGTTTATGTTACATAACAAAAGCAGCAAGTCAATACGATTACTTGAGGAATCATCAGTATTACTCTATGATGATTATTAGTTCAAGGGGTAAAAATGAATCACAAAACATAATAAAAGCATGTTCAAGGGGTGTTTATGTAACATATGTTCAATTTCATTTTCTCAAGTTACAAATATAAAGGGGGCAGACTTTTCAATCTTCCACGTTCAATTCCTTTTTACCTTTCAATTTTCATTCAATTAATTTTTAAAATATTTTTTTTCTCTTTTTGTGAAAATATCTTTTTGCTTCTTCTTCTCTGTATCGACTACATGTCATCCTAGGGTTTCTATGGTTATTCTTGTGTAATCTAGGTTGAATATTTATGTGTGAAAAGATTGTCATCTATTGATGATCAATTTTAAGGGTTGAGTTTGTGTGAGGCTTTGATCTTGTCTTTAGACTTTGCCCGATTTGATTTATGAAAGTTTTAGGTTTATTCATCTTGTTTTTATTCATGTGGTTGTTTGATTATCATTTTCTTCAATTTGATAACTGATCTTAATTTGAGATGATTTAGATTATATTACACCCCTTTTCACTCACTTAATTTCACAATCTTCATCGACAAAAGAAAACCTAAATTCATTCATTTAATCATTAATCAATGTAATGCATGCACCGTCGGAGATTATGGAAGTGGTCGGAGTTTGGGTGGTGGTGTCGGATGGAGGTGATCAGAGTCTCATAAAATCGGGTTCAACAGTTTGGTTTATTTGCTCGCTGGCTGTAAAAAAAACAAACAACAAACGCAAATTAAAACAAATCGGATTTTTGAATCAAATCTTGATCACGAGATCCCGGTCAAACCAGAAAACCCCACTCAGATCAATCCCGGCCAAAATCTACCCAAACCCCCTCTATTTCGACCCGCTTCATTCTCTAAGTAGCGGTTCAACCGGGTCGACCTGTGTTTTAAGACCTTGAATTGCAACTCATTAAAATAATTCAATCAAGTTTGTTTGGTTTATCTTAAATTATTAGATATTGTAATGTTTTCTATAATTCTATAAAATATATTTATTATTGGTAGTGTAATATGGTTTCAAAGCTAAACCTCTAAACACAATTCTGTCAGCAAAATCATCCTCCGGTCATCGGCTAGTTGCAGGTGATCCAAAGGAATCCCCTTCTTTTGTTTTCTTACTTTTTTCATTTGGATCAAATAAATGGGTTCAATCCCATTAGTATCTTCTTTTCTATTGCGCTTTCAACTGTATCTCCAACAACCGTAATCCTACAACACTAATGTTCAACTTATGTATCATTACAATCCTAATTGTCATCTTAAAAAAATGTTAATTATGCAGGTCGCTAAACATATATAGTTGTTGCTAATGTTAGTCGCTAAATCTTCTGCTTGATCACTAGATTTATGATTTCGTTGCTAATCTATAATTTTTAAACAGATTCCATTTTATTTTGTTTTTCTTTTTATAGTACCTACTGCATCGAGGTCAACTAAGTTCTTTGACTTTTTTGATCTTCTTCTTTCATCCAAATCTTATAAATCCTTTTCTTTTCTAATTCTTTGCTATCTTTATTTTATCTGAGAGCACATGGACTCGTTAACATTTCTTCGGTGTTAATTTTAAAACTAATGCTAAAGTTACTAAGTTTAAAACAAATAACACCATAAAGTCCTAAAAATCAAAATATGATAATTCAACGACAATAATTAAACATAGATAACTAGGCATGAACAAAAACCGGGTTCCCGGAAAACCGGTTCTGGTTGAAAATCGGACCGGTTTTTTTTTATAGGCAAAAACCGGTTTTTGGAAAAACCGGGTTGGAACCGGTTCGGTTTTTGGGAGAAAAAACCCTACCCGATTGTAACCTGTTTGGACCGGTTTGGAACCGGTTCGGGTTGAAAAACCGGTTTGAAACCAGTTTTTCTATATAATTCGGTTTTTTTTCGATCGTTGAGCGTTTTAGGTAAAAATAACGTATTCTTCAAAAAAATTTCAATAGAATGGTAGTACATTAGGTATGGAAACATAACTTAACAATAACTTAAAACAAAGTCTTCTAAATCTTCATAAAAATATTATTGAAACCAATAATTCTATATAATTCAATTTTCTTCGATCGTTGAGCGTTTTAGGTAAACTAACCTATTCTTCAAAAAAATTTCGATAGAATGGTAGTACATTAGATATGGAAACATAACTTAATAATAAATTAAAACAAAGTCTTCTAAATCTTCATAAACATATTATTGAAACCAATAATTCTATATAATTCAATCTTCTTCGAGCGTGAAGCGTTTTAGGGAAAACTAACTTATTCTTCAAAAAATTTTGGATAGAATGCTAGTACATTAGGAATGAAAACATATCTTGACAATAACTTAAAACAGAGTCTTCTAAATCTTCATAAAAATATTCTTGAAACAAATAAGTCTTCATAATCTTCAAAATCTTCAAAAATCTTCAACTTTTATTAATCTTCAATTCTTCTAACATCTTCAATTTGGGTAGTCTTCAAATGTCGAAATCATCTTCGGAGGAAGCCTCTCGCGAAACTTCATCGAGAGAAATTTCTTCATCGGAAAGTGATATTGCCATACTCGCTTCCACCTCGATATCGTGTATATCTCCTTCGTATTCCATTTCACCTTCAAGATTGGAAAGGTTTTGTATACATTCCGCGGCGTCTAAGTGATCATTTAAGCATATACACATCTCTAATGAGGCCGGTGTGAGTTTTGTTCTTCGTATAGATAGTACCCTGCCACTAAGAGAAAAAGCGGATTCCGAAGCTACCGTAGAAGCTTGGACGGTTAGTAAATCTCGGGCCATGATGGTTAGAATGGGAAAGTGAGATTCCCTCCTTTTCCACCAAGCCAAAATATCAAAATTTGCGAATTCTTCGATAGGTATTGAGGATAAAAAATCCGTTCCGGTATATCTCCCATATTCGCTAGTGGCACTTTGGTCACCATCACCCTTGCCCGTTTATGGTTTTCTTTTCTTAAACTATTATATAAGTTAATCTCGGGATCTTGGGAAGAAGATGAAGCAAACATTGTGGAAGCCGGATTTATAGAAACCATTGTTGTTGAACTAAAATTTTGAAAATAATGACCAAATAAATCTTTAAAAGATTTGTTAAAATATTATTTTGTATTTTGTGGAAAAAGTGGATTCTCATCATTCAAATCCAAATTAAAACAAATGTTATCGATAAGTAATTCCACCCGTAAATGTTCAAACATGAGTTTAACGCGGCGGCACAACTAATTACCGGTGGTATTTCTCTAAAATATTTTCTTAGTTTTTCTTTCATGGGAGCCACCATTATTGCATATACATCACCCCAAAATTCGTGTTCGCTTAGTTTTGAACTCATTAAATATATTTGCTTAAGTACCAAATGACTCGTGGGATAATAAACACCCGATAATAAAGTAGTTGCCGTTTTACATGATTATATCGCGGTTGAAGAGTATCTTGAATGACCTTAGTAAGCAGAGGGTTGTTGAAGTGGTTGAACGGTAAAGCTTCTTGAATCACAAAGCCGACAAATGCTTCTCGACACCGCTTCGCTTGGTATGGAAAAATACCCCCATCCCGTGACATAGTTGCTTGACTCGACTCGGGATTACTTTTGACTCCATCACAATACTTTGTAGAATGTGATTTCAAAGTAGAGTTGGAGTCGGTTTTCAAAAATTTCCCTCAACGTTTACATAATGTCTTAGTGGAACCATCCGACAATAACACTTTGTCTTAATTAACCCAAATCTCCGGATTTCGTTTAGTTACCAAAACTTCCACAATAGTTGGTGCATTTGAAGAACCAACACCGGTGGAAGTTGAAGAAGATTGAGTTGCCATTTATATAGCGTTTCGAGAGAGTTTTGAGAGGAGTAGAGAATTTTTTGATAGTTTCGTACGTAAATCGTAAGCGTTTTGAGTGTTTAAAGACTAGAATAAGCAAGATTGAGTGTTGTGAATAAACCAAACCCAAGGTATCTATTTATACTAGTTTTAGGATGGCAAAATGGTAAAAAAAACAAAAAAAAAGGGTCAAAATTTGAAAAAAAAGCTAGTTTGGTAACAGCTAAAAAAACCGGTTTGTAATCGGTTTTAAAAACCTGTTTTCCAACCCGGTTCCTGAAAAACCGGTTTGTACCCGGTTCCCCAACGGTATAATCAAAACCGGTTCCCAAACCGCCGGTTTTTGGAAAAACCTGTTTTGATCCGTTTCGGTTTCGGTTTTTTTGGTCATGCCTAGTTGTTACTTAATACTCCGTTTGTGTAGAAGACTTCACAATAAAGAATTAACTCTCTAGTTATTATATTGGTATCATCTTCTTGAATTTTTTTTTCAGGTGGTCAATCAACCAATCAATTCGCAGCTCGTGGTTTGTATCAGAAAACTTTGCATTAAATTAGACACAATTACCGCTTGAAAGTTTCCCGTGGAACCGCAGAAACTTAGAACCAATAAGAAGCTGCCACATAACTATAATTCTCGTAGGTCAAACCATATTCCTGCGGTCAAACACGAATCCCGCTTGAATGTTCAAAATTGGTAAATAAAAATACCTGCTTGAATGTTAAAATACCCGCTTTAATGTCCACTTTTAGATATAATTATGTGTCTCTTTGCTTTCATGCGGGATAGTGACAAAAGACATCAAATACACGCAGTTATCGAGTTTTCTTGCGATTTCCGTTCACTAGAGATATTTACCATCGAGTAGCAAAATAACCATGCCATTTCCATTCACCTAACAATGACAACAAAAATTACGTGCAAGAATGACATAAACTATGGATACTGCTTATTAAACCATGGAACACCATTCACACAGTCAATAGTGAGGTATGCTAACTTTAATTTTCAGTTCATCTTTTACTCATTTAATTTTTTCTCTATGATTACATGCTATGCGGTTACTTAAGATGAAATGTATCACGAGAAATTATTATAATATCAATGAAATCTTGATGCATGTATTATGGTATCGTACATATCTATATATGTCACACCCTGATATCTGGTGGGAGCGTGACGTGCGCGGATCACGAACAAAGATTAAATTGAACGACTTCTAAGAGTGTCGCTAAACCACACCCTTAAATTACATAGTTTTAGCAACACCATTACAAACTTTAACGAATAACTAGCTTGATTCAAATTGACAAAGTTCATGCTAAGTCCTTCCAATTGAATGCAAATCCTACGTCAAAAAGTGCGACACAACGGCACAACTACATAGCGCCTTAGTTACCTGAGAATACATGTTAAAATACGTCAACATAAAGTTGGTGAGTTCATAGGTGTAAGCATTTGTAATGTAGACCCGTGGTTACGAGATTTCAAGTTATTTTGTCTTACCACAATATCAAAGTGTATTACTATTGCCATAAGCTCATGATTTGAAACCTTAACAATTTAGTTGCCTCGCAAGTGTTCTATTCACAACACTCGTAGTAGGTCAAATGATTATGCGTCCATTTTTCGAGTTGGTGCGACCAACCCGGACGGGGGTGTCAACCCAATGGATCTATTCACAATATTCGCGTTTAAGTCCATAACTAACAATTCATGATAGAGGCCCATATAATTTGAATAGTGGAAACTTATGCAATACGTAACAGTTTATATGTACTTGTAACCACAAAAGAAAAAGCATGTATTCTCACCCAAAAACATATCAAAGCGTTTAAAAATAGGGGCTATGAAACTCACAGTTCGAGCGTGAGCGTACATATGGATGTATGCGCGTGTTGACCGGGTCTGACTAATATCCAAGTCCTAAGAACACAAGGTTTCTAATTAGTTTCTCAACTAATATGGTTTGTTAGGATTGCTTAGCTAGTTAATAAATTACAAAGTGCCGTTAAGTTTGGAATTTCTATTTAATTTACGTTACAGGTAATTGTTCGAGTTGTGAACAAAATAATGAAAATATATGTATACAACATCTAAAAATTACCAAACTTGGTATGAAATATGAAATATAGTTCACAAATTTTCTGTGAAAATTTGAGGATTTTTAGACTTATAGATTATTTATAATCATTTTATGTCTAAAAAGTGGGATAAATATGAGAAAAATAGTAATAATTCACGAAAAATTATGGAATTTTTACCAGATTAGTTTCTACCCATTTTTAGCTTTGTGTAAAATTTTCAAGTCGTTTTGATCACTGGAACTTTGGTTCTCAACATTATGCGTTTTAACGAGACGTAAATCGGAAAACATATCAAAACACTTCCAGAGAGTGTGAAATTTTGAGGATAGTTTCATTTTCTAAAGGAAAATGACACTGGAATTTTCCATAATTATTTGGTGTCCAAAGGTAGTTTTCATGATTATTTTACCTTTTATAGGCTTTATTTGCATTAATTTGGAAAAAATACTTATCTTTTTCCAAAAATTCCCATTTTTATTTTCAAGACTCTTTTCATGATCTAATTACTGAGAAAAATAATCTCCAAAATTTTAACACGTTTTATCTAGCACTTATGCATTTTTGAATCATCACAACACAAGTATTTACAATTTACAAGATTACAACAATGCATGATGTTCATGCATTTTCTAAAAATATGAGATCAACAAGATAAATTACTATATTTTTATTCTACTGAGATACACTTGTTAGGAGTCTAAAAACAATTTTTTTTAGATTTATTTAACACCTTAAGTCCCATGAACATGTATCACAACAAAAATGCTCACCGAAAGGTTGCTGTTTGCGCATCAGTTTTGTGTGATATATTCGGAGGTCGAATACTCAATGGATTTGAGTGAGACCAGTGGGGTTTAAAAGGTAAGACATTAAGATAAATTCAAGAATAAAAATCAAGATTTTTGGACCATTATTGACTGAGTTATGGTCGATCAAAGTAGGGTCAAAATCTGGACAGATTACATAGAAGACAAAAGTGATCTTTTTGGTGTGTTTTCACTACCAAACGATTTTTAGACCTCATCCAATGATTGAGGCCTTGTCTTTTATGCATGAACATGTGTTTTACATAAACATAAACATATTTTACCAATTTAATCCATTCAAACTAGCAAGAACATGAAAGTAGATACAATAATATCAAAAAGTCGACTTTTTCGGTTTGATTTTCGGTTTGATCATAGGTTACCCTTCTTTTACACATGAATATTTATAAGGTGTAACCTACAAACCATCAAACCTTGTATGAGGATTTAAGCCATGAAAAAGGCATGAAATCCAAGAAATAATCATAATAAAAGTAGGAAATGGAAGCTAGGAAGAGTGATTTACCTCAAGGTTTCTTGTAGTTGTGTAAGAACACTTTTAAGAAGATGATTTAGGGATGAAAAGGGGCTGGAAATTATGGAGTTTAGTGTGTGAAAGAGAGTGTTTGTGTGTGTTTCTTGAGAGAGAATTGAGAGAAGTGAGTGGAAGAAAGAGTGTAGGAGTTGTTCAAATGATTCTTTGCATGGAATCAAATAAGTGAGTGGAGGTTGTTAGTGGAGGACTGCAGATTTTTGGTGGGAGGGGGTTATTTTCCAAGTTTAAAATGTTGTTAATTATAAGGAAATAAAGTCTTATAAGTTGTATAATTAATTTGATATAAGTGTGTATGTTTGTAAGATTTAATTGTGATGTTTTAAGAGTTAAAGTTTAGGTTGTAAAACTTTATTTCATAAGTTTATAATTTCCATCATAATGTATTTGATTCATTTACGGTTGGTATTCGTGGGTTAATCGTGCGGTTTCCGGTTGCGTTAACCAAGTTACAGAATTTCCGATTAAATTTCGGTTTTTGCGATACGATAAATATTTTGTGTTGATGAATGAAATTAAATTTCATTTGTTTTCTTTTGCACTTTGTAACCTAATTTAAAGTTGTTCACGGTCTTAAAGTCCGCTAAGCAATCTCTTAAAACGTTACGCAATTTCGGTAACTTGCGGTTTCGATACTTAAGGAGTCGTAACCTAGACTTTTCACTAGGATTTTTGAGTGTTGTAAACGTAAATAGATAGACTAGGAATCTAAGTGCGTTATTGACCTGAGAGTTTTGACGGTTGTCACAGTCTCCCCTAGTTAAAATGAATTTCGTCCCGAAATTCAACTGGGCATGCTGTGAGTTTCAGTTCGTGAATAGATGAGGGTATTTCCGTTTCATGAAATCCTCTCGTTCCCAAGTGTATTCAGGTCCGCGCTTTAAAATTCCTTTGAATTTTGACGATCGGGATTTTGCTACGTCTTAAGCGTTTGACTTCCTTGTCAAGGATTTCGATTGGTTCTTTTAGTGAAGTGTAAGCGATCTTCGATTTGGATTCCCTCTAAGGGTAAGATATGCGATTCGTTCGCTAGAAATTTCTTGAGGTTAGATACATGGAACGTATCGTGAATACCACCTAATTTTAATGGTAACTTAAGTTTGTAAGCTACCGGATCGATTCGTTCGATGATTTCGTAAGGTCCAATGTAGCGTGGGCTTAACTTGCCTATTTTGCCAAAATGAACTATCCCTTTCCAAGGTGATACTTTCAAGAACCTTTTATCATCAACTTGGAATTCTAGGGGTTTTCTACGGTTATCCGCGTAGCTTTTCTGCCGATTCAGGGCAGTCGTAAGTCGATCTTGGATGATCGAGATTTTGTCGGTAGTTTCCTGGATAAGGTCAGGTCTTGTTAAATGTTGGCGTGGTAGCTCAAAGGTGATCGACATTTTCGCCCGTATAACGCTTCATAAGGGGCGTATTGTATGCTGGCGTGGTAGCTATTGTTATATGAGAATTCTACCAACGGTAAGTGAATATTTCAACTTTCTCCGAAGTCTAACATGCATGCTCGAAGCATGTCTATCAAGTCTAACACGTTAGGTTCAACTGCGTACCCAACGCTTTCTGTAAGGATTGCCAGAATCGTGACGTGAAACAGCTATCTCTATTAGAGATAATGGAAACAGGTACTCGGTGGCGCGACACAATTTCGTTAATGTAGATTCGAGCGAGTTTCTCCATGTTATAGTCCTCTCGAATGGGTAAGAAGTGAGCGGATTTTGTCAATCGGTCAACGATAACTCATATAGCATCATGTCCTTTAAAAGTTTGAGGTAGTTTGGTGACGAAGTCCATCGTTATTTGTTCTCATTTCCATTGTGGTATTTCTGGTTGTTGCAACAACCCTGATGGCTTCTGATGTTCTGCCTTAGTTCTAGAGCAGGTCATGCATTTTGCGACGTAGGCAGCGATGTCTTTCTTCATTCCGGGCCACTAGTAGTATTCTTTAACACCTTTGTACATTTTGTCGGCCCCGGGGTGAATCGAGTATTGTGACTTGTGGGCTTCCCCCAAAATCAAGTCTCGCAATTCATAGTCCTTGTATATCCAAACCCTATCCTTAAATTATTTCACCCCATCGGTCTTGGTTTCGAATCTTTGCTCAAGGCCGTGAAAGGTTTCTTCCTTCAGATCCTCGGTCCTTAAGGCCTTTTCTTGAACAAGTTGGATTTGAGTTTTCAGACTAGTTTGCACGAGTATTATGCATGCTCGTACTCGCGAGGGCTTCACCCTTTCCTTTCGACATAGCGCATCTGCCCCTACATTTGCTTTTCCTGGGTGGTATTGAATCTCGCAGTCGTAATCGTTCAATAACTCCACCATCTCCTCTGACGCATATTGAGCATCTTTTGCTCGAAAATTTGGCGGCAACTCTTGTGATCCGTGTATATCGTGCACTTGGTTACGTAGAGTTAATGTCTCCAAATATTAAGTGCGAAGACTACGACTCCCAATTCCAAATCGTGGGTTGTATAGTTTTTCTCGTGGGTTTTAAGCTTTCGGGACACGTACGCTATGACTTTGTCCCTTTGCATTAACACACATCCGAGACCTTGGTGCGAAGCGTCGCAATAGACTATGAAGTCGTCTGATCCTTCCGGTAATGCTATGATTGGCGTGTTGCATAACTTATGCTTCAACGTTTGGAAAGCGTCCTCCTGTGGCTTTCCCCAGACAAAAATCTTGTCTTATTGTGTTAGCGTGGTTAGCGGTTGTAAGATTTTTGAGAAATTGTCGATGAATCTCTGATAATAACCAGCTAAACCCAGAAATTGTCTAATTTCTGTTGGGGTTCTGGGGGCTTCCCATTTCTTAGCGGCTTCAACTTTAGTTGGATCTACATGAATCCCATCTTTGCCGACTACGTGGCCGAGGAAACGTACTTCTCTAATCCAAAACTCACACTTGGAGAGTTTGGCGTACAGTTTCTCATCTCTAAGCAGTTCTAATATCTGCCTTAAGTGTTGTTCGTGATCTTCCTCGCTTCGTGAGTAGATTAGTATGTCGTCGATGAACACTATCACCAACTTATCTAAGTATGCTCTACATACATTGTGGATTAAATCCCATAAACACTGTAGGCGCGTATGTTAGACCGAATGACATAACCATGAACTCGTAATGTCCATATCGGGTTCGGAATGCGGTTTTGGGTATGTCCTCGTCATGGACTCGTAAATGGTGATATCATGACCGTAGGTCAATTTTTGAGAAGTATGAAGCTCCTTGCAATGGATCGAATAGATAGTCAATTCGAGGGAGAGGGTATCGATTTCTGATCGTTAGTTTGTTCTACTCTCTATAGTCAATACACATTCGTAACGATCCGTCTTTGTTCTTAACGAATAGGACTGGAGCTCCACATGGTGACGAACTAGGTGGAATGAATCCTTTCTCCAGGAGTTCTTGAAGTTGATTAGATAGTTCTTGCATCTCCACAGGCGCTAGGCGGTATGGTACCTTAGCTATTGAGGTGGCTCATGGAACTAACTCAATTCGGAACTCGACTTGTCTAGGCGGGGGAAGTCCAGGTAAGTCGTCTGGAAATACTTCGGGGTATTCGCGCACTACCAAAATATCTTGCATACGTTTCTCTTCCGACTCCTTATCAACTACATGAGCCAGATAGTAAAATACTCCTTCTTCAGGTATTTGCGAATCTTCATGGATGACATCATCTCCAAGCTCCTCCTGGGCTTATCTCTAAGTACGACGAGTGTTTCGTTTGTTCACATGATTTGCTTTTGTGCCTTAATATTTGTCCATTTGAACTAGCACTTAGTAAATTAGATCGTTGTCCCGTAAGTAGAAGGATAATAAGCTCTTATATATACATGGATGCATTGAGCATTGTACAAAATTTTGGGACGCATGTTACAAAACGATCAAAGCCTTCATCCTTATCTACGTCTCAATACTTTTTCGTACGTACATATATATATATATATATATATATCCGAGATACTTTCCACTTCTAGCGTAGTCTAAGTCTAGATCATGTGGGTAATAACGTGCCACAAACACGTGTCTGTAACAGGGTGACGCTGCGTAGATCACCGTGTCTACTGTGACTTGCTGACACTTCTTCATGATCCCAGACTTTGTTCTTTCTTTCAGATAATTGGCCAGCTTCTTCCAAAAGTAAATTTTGTCATTGATTTGCACGAGAATATGCCTTTTTGCAATTCTCTGCTCTAACTCTTAGGTCTTGCACCTCATCCTAAGTTCCCAAACTCGGGCATCCAATTCTTCCATTTGATCTCTCAATCTTTCATACTCGTCAACATGTATTATCCTAACGTTTTGGTTCTCGTCGACTTCTTTGACTATCTCTTCCATCGGAACTACCTCCTCATCAAGGTATTCGTACTGAATCTGTTCCTCGTGGATTGAGTCTTTGTCAGAAAAGTAACCGTTCATAATGAGGCCTGCCATTTCCTATGACAGTGCATCCTAATATTAGTGACAAAATGAAGATTTTCTTTTGTATGAACTTGACCTCAAAAATTTTCACGTATGATATACCATAAAACTTGAGATTTGTAATAATCATAATCTTGTAAGTAAACAAAATGTCAAAAGATTTTCATTATATTAAACCTACATTTCTTACATGGTTTTTGAATAAGACGTGCATCATAATAGCCTTTTTAACAAAATCTTAGCACAAAAGTTTTAATTTCAAAGCCGCTAAAACGTTTTAGGATATCAAAACAGAAAATGTTTTTCTTGTACAAAAAGTTTTAACAATCTAAGTTTTTTGTCACTAGGCACTTCGATTATCACTATCCCCGGAACATAACACTGAAGATAAACAACACCAATATGAGCAACACAAGTTCTCCCACTAACAAGGATAACAACATCATCCTCCTAGTAGTGTTTCTCACCGCAGTTGCTACCTCCCATGCTCTGGTCGTCTACTCCGACAATTGCTCTAACCTTTCTGCCTGATCTCACATCCTGATGCGGTACTCTGATCGTCACTCTCCTCAGTATCAGAACTCTCTTTCTACCCGTTTGCCTAATGCATGGTCCCTAGGGAAACTGGTTGGGGTAGCACTAGTGTCGGTGATACTCTTGGAGTGTCGCCACTCACGTCGTGTCTAGAATCGGTCTCCAAAGCGCTAATCATGTGATGAGTCTGCTTCTCTATAAAATATGTCGTATCTGCCAGAAACTATCTCTGATGGGCACTTCTTGCTTGCTAAATCTGAAGCTCGGGGGTTATGGCATCCATAGTACGTGCTATCGTGAAGGTCATACTAAGGTCTCGTGATTTTGGGATTCCGGAAAATGACTCTCGGGGGTTTCGCGGCTGCTGGTCGTGGCGCTCCTAAAGATACTCAGGTTGGTATGGCGATGCTTTTACATGTGGTGACTCTCGTACGCAGGCCATACAGAGGTGGCTGGGGTAAAACGGGCGTCGGTGACGTATAATCGCTTACGTCGCGTGTGGATTCGATCTCTATCGAGGGCTCGTCTTCCTCGGGTATTGTGTTAGGTGGGTTAGTCCTGGTTCGACTAGTGACGTAACCGGAACCGTTGGCCGATCCAGCATCGTGGATTGAGAAATGCGAAGTGATAAGACTACCAAAAGATAATTTAATTCCTAGATGTATATCAAGTCCAAGCATATGAAGGTACTAAGCACACTTAAAGGAATTGTAATAACTTAAATGAGTTCTACGACACGTACTTATTCCTATATCCGCTTCCGTTCATGCATCGCTTCACCTTTAATTGTACATAGTTGATCAAGCTATGTTAAATTAAATTCGAAGGATGCAACACCCGAACTACTCATACTTGGAAGGAACGCTAACTTAATGGTTATAGTCTAGGCCCACTAATGCAACCTAGTTCACTATAATCTTGGCTCTGATACCAATCTGTCACACCCCAATTTCTGGTGGGAGCGTGACGTGCGCGGATCACGAACAAAGATTACAATGAACGACTTCTAAGAGAGTCGCTAAACAACACCCTTAAATTACATAGTCTTAGCAACACCATTACAAACTTTAACGAATAACTAGCTTGATTCAAATTGACAAAGTTCATGCTAAGTCCTTCCAAGTGAATGCAAATCCTACGTCAAAAAGTGCGACACAATGGCACAACTACATAGCGCCTTAGTTACCTGAGAATACATGTTAAAATACGTCAAAATAAAGTTGGTGAGTTCATAGGTGTAAGCATTTGTAAAGTAGACCCATGGTTACGAGATTTAAAGTTATTTTGTCTTACAACAATATCAAAGTGTATTACTATTGCCATAAGCTCATGAATTGAAACCTTAACAATTTAGTTGCCTCGCAAGTGTTCTATTCACAACACTCGTAGTGGGTCAAATGATTATGCATCCGTTTTTTGAGTTGGCGCGACCAACCCGGACGGAGGTGTCAACCCAATAGATCTATTCACAATATTCGCGTTTAAGTCCATAACTAACAATTCATGATAGAGGTCCATATAATTTGAATAGTGGAAACTTATGCAATACGTAACAGTTTATATGTACTCGTAACCACGGGTCTACTTTACAAATGCTTACACCTATGAACTCACCAACTTTATGTTGACGTATTTTAACATGTATTCTCAGGTAACTAAGGCGCTATGTAGTTGTGTCGTTGTGTCGCACTTTTTGACGTAGGATTTGCATTCACTTGGAAGGACTTAGCATGAACTTTGTCAATATGAATCAAGCTAGTTATTCGTTAAAGTTTGTAATGGTGTTGCTAAGACTATGTAATTTAAGGGTGTTGTTTAGCGACTCTCTTAGAAGTCGTTCATTGTAATCTTTGTTCGTGATCCGGGCACGTCACACTCCCACCAGAAATCGGGGTGTGACAATATAATTGAGCACATATATGTAAGTCTTAATCTTTTTGATAGATTTTATCATGTGAAGTATTGCATGAAATGTAAGAAAAACATTTGTCTCGAAATAACGCTAAATTTATTTTTGTTAACTTAGATGTGATAATCTTAAAATAACGTCGTGTAATAACTGTTGGTAGAGCATTTAGGAGACCACTGCGAGATGGAATCAACAATCAACGTTGTACATTTTTTAAACAAAATATTTGAAATTGTTTTTTTTTACTCAATTTAAGTTAGTAAATTTGTTGATTTTTCAGTATGGTAAGTATTATTTTACGGATGTGATTGTGAAGATCAATTTTGATATTCTCCTAGATATAAATAAGAAGTTGAAGGAAATGGGGGACCGTCATAGATTATTAAGTAGAACATGTTTTGGACATTGGTTTTTTACATCGGATTGTAGACTACAACCTGACATGTTACATTTTATGCTTTTAAACTTAGTTTGGGTTAATAAGTGTAAAAAGGAGTTGGTTTTTGATGTCGCTGGTACAAGACTACATTTCGGGCCAGAGCAATTTTGTTTGATTTCCGGGATGAAGTTTGGTGTTTTACCAATAATACATCGATCTGGCGAGGGTTAGTTTAGGGAGAGAGTATTTGGGAAGATTGTGAAACGAAACGTGTGTGTGTGCGTGATCTCTATCATACTTTTAGAAACTTACTTGATAGCTATACGGAATTAGATATTGTGCGAATTTGTTGATGATAATAACTATAGTGTTGTTGATGAGGATTTACTATGGTTCGTTGAAGATTTAGATGCGTGGGATAATTTTCCATGGGGTTCGTATGTTTGGAGTCCCACGTACGAGTCACTTTGTGAAGATATGAAGACCCGAGTAAGGTATCATCCGGAGAATATGAAAAGGCCTCCAAAGTATTCACTTAGAGGTTTCATGTTTGCTTTCAAGGTAGTTAATCTTTGCTCTATTATTGTATTGATTGTTATATGTTCCCATATACGTGTAGATATTAATTATATATACTCTAATTTAATAGATATGGAATTTAGAAGTGTTATCGTGTTCCAAATTGCTTCACGAGAAGGAAAAATATTTATGCATACCAAGAGGTGTTGCTTGGAGCCAAAACAAAGTTTTTAAATGGGAGGTTTGTGTGAAAGTCGATAAGAGGTATATGTTTGACAACAATTTTATCGAAGTTAAGTATTTTTTCACTAATTGAAATCATTTAGTTGTCTTATTTAAATTCTAGATGTTGCATTTAATATATATTTTTAGGTCAAATATACACCGAAAGATATTAAGGCAACACCCTTTGAGACTCAAAGACCCTAGTATCAGGAAACCATGCAGTTCCTTGAGGGCTCAAATACCAATGTAGATATAGTATTAGCTAAGTTTGAAAGGCTTTTCAATGTTGTGGAAGGTAGGAAGGAAGAGAGACGGTTTGGTAACATTGAACAGCTACTTGAGGTATATAATCTATCACCTATCCATTCAATATGTTGATAATTTAATAAGTTTTGATGATTTTTGTTATTGTAATATATACTAGGTGTTGTGGAAGAAAGCTTATCCGAATTATAATATGCATGATTTGGAATTTACCGAAGAAGAAATCGAACAAAAATTTGATGATGAACAACCGATTATTAGAAATGAACAACCGATTACTAGAAATGATCTACCGGTTATTAGTACACAGGAATTACTAAATAAACCTGATGACGAGTGGATTGATGAAATGATTAGGTGTCTTCAAAGTTGTGATGATGAAGTGAGTATATTTTAATATATTTATTATTATGATTAGTTAAGGTGTGTTTTAACATCGCTTATTGTTTTACTTGTAGCAAATGAGGAATGAGGATGTCAGAACGAGTGGGCGTAAAGTAACGTTAATATATGCAATGCCCGTTCGTGAGACCATTTTTGAAGCCACAACACATGATTTTTATAGAAACGGGGTTCACAATGGAAATCCCGTCAACCATTATTTATTTATCAGGGGTTTCCCCTACCACTTGGATTTGGACTTTTGGGGTAGGCTTCTCAACCTCTCTTGTAGTGGTTGGCTAGAAAATGAGGTATGAATTGAGTTTTTATAAATTTGAATTTTTTTAAAAAAATACTATGTGTAGTAACTTTTATTGTGATGTATTGTAGCACATTGACATTTGGTCAAATTTGGTTGCTTTATCACCCCGCAAGGATCTACAGTGTGGTATCCTTCCTGTAGATTTCCATGACATACTTCACGATTGTGAAAGGATATATGAGTTGGCTAATGGCACTGAGGGACCTTGTCCTCCATGTGGACT
This sequence comes from Logfia minima, assembly GCA_963921325.1. Lineage (NCBI taxonomy): Eukaryota > Viridiplantae > Streptophyta > Magnoliopsida > Asterales > Asteraceae > Logfia > Logfia minima. The sequence goes on along the minus strand of OY992771.1, from coordinate 9,855,737 downwards.
CTTGATAGGGTAAGTAATATATCAATAAAGTTACTACACATAATAATGCAAATGTTCATTAAATTATGTATTGTTTGTAGGTTGTTTTCACATTAAATCAATCTAGTCAGCATTGGATGCTTGCAGAGTTAGATCTCACTTGTTGGAATGTAAGGATTTATGATAGCAAGATTTTGTTTAACCCAATAGAAGCAGCTCCCAGGATGACGTATTTGCACGGGATCCACCATAAATTGCAACAACTCATACCAGTATTTTTAGACAAGCTAGATTATTGGAGTAAAGCAAGTATTGAACGAGTGCATAACTTACAAATTAACATGCGATATCTTGGAATTGAGGCCCCTCAACAAAGTGATAGTTCTAGTTGTGGGATTTATGTTTGTCATTTCATTGAGAAATTCGTACATCATCATCCAGTTCATATACAATGCTCTAAAAGGTCTTTGAAGTGAGCTATAGACAGTATCTCGAATACACTATTTATGCCACTCGATGTGGTTAAATAATATACGTAAATTGGCATGAATGTAAGAAGGAATAATAGTAGTTGCGTATTAGAAATGGTATCTTAATCACGGGAAAATGTTAGTAGTAGTTGATAGTACATATACATAAAGACAATTATATAATTCTGAAAGTAGAAAAAACAACTACTCATTAATAATGGTAACAAATAACGATAACCGAGTTACATTCTTCTTGAACATGAACCTAATCAAAGAACATTTTTCTTGAACGTGAACCTGCATTCTCATTTTCATTGTTGTCCATGTTTATGTTTGAATGTGTTAGTTGAAGCGAGTTCAGTATATGAGAAGTAAACTTCAATCTCTCTAGTCATTCCTCCAATGTGCATCAACATTTCAATTGTACCATTAATTTCATCACAGAATGCATGAAGTCCAAAATCTAAGTTTACATTAGGATTCTTGAAATTGTAAAATCTTGGAGAAATGTCATCATAACCTAATTGAGAGTATATTTGATCCATTTGGTGAATTAAAAATGTTGAAAAATGCAAACAAGCAACGTAAGTTACCACACCATCATTGTAAGTCCTATTAGGAGGGGGTGAAAATTCGCCATAGTAGTGAAGCCTTATGGTAAACAAAAGAGGATCTTCTCCTGCATAAAAATTTTATTTATTGGTAGTGCGTAAAAATCAATATGTGATTAAATAATACGATCTAAAATAAATTTACTTACGGTATCTCTTCGCAATGAATTTAGGCTCAGATGGCGATCTAAAAATGTGTTGATACATATTGTTGTTTGCAGTGAACATATCTAATGATATAACTTATGATGCAAGGTTATATATATAAATTCTAATATGACAACACTTAATTATGACTTCCCGCATTAAAGTTGTTTAGTCTTGTCAATTTCTAAAATTCCCACTATAATTATGACTTGTCTTGTCAGTTACCAAAAGTTCACGCATTAAAGTTGCATTGTCTTGTCAAGTTCCAAAATTCCCGCTGTAATTATGACTTGTCTTGTCAATTTCGAAAATTCCCGATGTAATTATGACTTGTCTTATCAATTTGTAAAATTCCCGCTGTAATTATGACTTGTCTTGTCAATTGCTAAAATTTCCGCTGTAATAATGACTTGTCTTTTCAATTTCTAAAATTTCTGTTGTGATTATGAGTTGTCTTCTCAATTTCTAAAATTATCCCTGTAATTATGACTTGTCTTGTCAATTTCTAAAATTCCCGCTGTAATTATGACTTGTCTTGTCACTTAAAAAAAATTCCGCATTAAAGTTGAATTGTCCACAACGGACAATCACGGCAAAGGCAAGCACGAATGCTGCTGCCTACGAGACCCATCCAGGGATTGAGTATTCCCGCTGCAAATTTTGCTTATAATTGTCGTGTTTTTTACATTGGCAATCTTGCATATGACTATAAGTCATATGAGAATGGTATGAAACAGACATACGTCGATATTGATGTTAGTGATTTTAATTTGAAAATTTTGATTGTGTATCTTAGAGAGAAAATAAATTATACTTTCGGTGATATCTACTATTGTGAACCCGACAATATTGAAATTCATGGTGCTAGTATTGTTATGTGGGATAAAGATCGGAGGAAGATAGTAACACAAACAAAAATTTGTTGTCAAAATATTGAGTTGTATCTTATATCTATGTTCTTAATTATTGCAAATTCACGTTTTATAGTTATATTTGTATATGTTTTCTAATTAATTATCAACTATATCTTTTTAATAAGAAAGTCTAACATACAAAGTATTAAAATTCCCACTGTAAATAGGACTTGTATTGTCCTTACCAAATTTCCCGCTTTCAGTATGACTTGTCTTGTCAGTTACCAATAATTCCCGCTGTAAATAGGACTTCTCTTGTCACAAATTAAAAATTCCCGCTGTAAATATGACTTGTCTTGTCAGTTACCAAGAATTCCCGTTGTAAATAGGACTTCTCTTGTCACAAATTAAAAATTCCTGCTGTAAATATGACTTGTCTTGTCAGTTACCAAGAATTCCCGCTGTAAATAGGACTTCTCTTGTCACAAATTAAAAATTTCCGCTTAAATATAACTTGTCTTGTCAGTTACCAAGAATTCTCGCTGTAAATAGGACTTTCTCTTGTCACAAATTAAAAATTTCCGCTTAAATATGACTTGTCTTGTCACGAATTAAAAATTCCCGCTGTAAATATGACTTGTCTTGTCAGTTACCAAGAATTCCCGCTGTAAATAGGACTTGTCTTGTCACAGATTAAAAATTTCCGCTGTAATTATGCATGCAGCCCAGCTATATAGCAACAAGTATGAATAAGATATTTCCGATAATCTCTTACGTATGAATATATATAATCATGTACGTACCTGATGAAATACTCAAATCAAAAACCCACTAAAATTATATATGGCATCACAAAATGATAAAGTTAAGGTGGTTCTTGTATCGTCTACTACCAGACGTGGTACTTATTTGGCAACTAGTATAACTCACATCAACTTGTTGAGAAAAGTGGGGAACAAGTTTGATTTAGTTTTGGATAGTGGATATAGTTTATCTTACAAGCTATCAAGCAATGATGATCCAATGGATATTACTGATGATGAAGAAGTAAGTTTTTTTATAGAAGCTGCTTGTAATGTGAATGACGAACCACTCGAGTTATTGGTTCATCATCCTTCTATAAGCCAACAAAATTTTCATCAATCATCTCAATATCACCAATCATCTGAATATCATCATTCATCTCAGTATCATCAACAATACAAAAACTCGAACGTTTCGCTAATGTTAGAACAATATTTAAATGGACCTTTATTTTCGTCACATGCTTCATATCAAAACACACCTTTCAGTCCACTAGTAAATCCTACAAATTTGCACAACTTTTTCCCAAACTAATATAGCGAAACCAAACAATGTGTTACACAACCTCTTCAAGATAACCTTGATGTTCAACACCAAACCCGTGTACCAGATACGTTTGATGTGGGCACCTCACAAAAATGGTCCTTTGACGGAGGAGACGGTAATGATGAAAATCTCGCGTCTAAAGAACAAAGCGGAGAAAATGAACAATACGGGTCGGATGGTGATGAAGACAACATTCAAAGCAACTATTTTCCCTCATGAATGGCAACAAAATACATTTTCTCATATGTCGGAGCCAACACAAACACCAACTTTTGATATCAAATAAAAGACCCCCCATAAGTAACAACGATATCACATGTATTTGGGAAGTTCAAAGGTTTTAAACAAAAAAGATTGCCAGAAGAATATTAGTCTTAAATCCATAAAAGATGGATATGAGTTCAAAGTCAGAAAATCAGACAAAATGAGGTACAATGTTATATGTACGAACGAAGGGTGTCAATGGAAAATACTCACACATCGGGCGCATAATGGCCCTGGATTTTACGTGACCACTTTGTATGACAGACACACGTGCTCAAAAACAAAAAGCCCAAGCATCGCAATGCAACACAAGATGTACTTGGTGACATTCTTATGGAACACTTAAGAGATCACAACCGATTTTACAAGCCGAAAGATATAGTTCATGATATTGGATAAAGTTTTCACATCAACATTTCGTATCATCAAGCTTAGCGAGGCATCCTAATGCTTTGGAGAAGTTGAGGGGTAGCCATGAAGATTCGTTTAGCAAATTGCCTTGTTATTTACACAATTTGAGACTTAAAAATCTCGGAAGTGTCACCGATATCAAGACCGATAACCATGGACGTTTCGAGATGTGTTTTGTCGCTATAGGTGTTGTGGTAAGTTATTAATATATAATAAATTTTGAAAAAGTTTTTCATTTGATAGTTTTATAAATAACTAACTTACTTATGCTTTAATATGTCATCACAGATTCGAAGTTTCCTCAACCTTTGAGACCTGTGATCATAGTAGATGGGGCACACTTAAAGGGAAAGTACATTGGATCTAATCTACTAGCAGTAGCAATGGATGGCAACAATCAAATTGTACCAATTGCTTACGGGGTTACTCCAGGTGAGTCAGGTGATGCTTGGGGTTGGTTTTTTTCCAAGTTGAGGGAATGCATAGGTGATATTCTAAATATGGTAGTCATTTCCGATAGACATGCATCAATCGCGCTTGCGGTAAGAAGTGTATTCCCATATGCTTTTCATGTTTTATGTTGTCGGCATTTAGAAATGAACCTCAACTTAGCGAAGTATGATATCAATTGGTTGTATCAGAAGATATGTAAAGATCACCAAGTTGATGAGTATGATCAATACATGAATATGCTTCAGAGCGTTAGACCAAAAGCATACGATGCGCTTACGAAAGTTAGACGTGAAACATGGTCTAAGGCCCATTGTCCCTTAGCTCGATACAATTATGCAACCTCAAACAGTGCAGAGTCGATCAATGCACTAACTGTGGAAGCACGAAAAATGCCGATTACGATGCTACTTAAGTTTTTTCAAGGTATGCTTCAAAGGTGGTACTACGAATGACACTTACTTGCACGTATATCATTGTAAAATCCAGCTTACCACCCAACTATTAAAATAAGTATATACAATAATATTGCTTTCATGTATTCATCGATTTGCAAAACAAAATCAACAACAACTTACGCCTTGGGCGCAAGCTAAAATTCAAAGGAGAATTACGAAATCAAAGAGGTGCAAGGTGTTTGGTATTGATGCCACACGTTACCAGGTACACGATCAAAAGAAGTAGTTTCTTGTCAATTTGGAGACAAAGGAGTGTACATGTCTTAAATGGTTACACTCGGGCTTACCTTGCAATCACACGATCACAGTTTTTGAGGTTGTCCATATTACTGATTGTGCTTATCAAGTAAAACATTGGTTCACGATACCAACCTATAAGGAAACGTATGCGGAGCCAATTGAATTTGTACGGGATACATTAGACTGGGTGTTTCCAAATGACCTTCAAAGAGTCTGCCGCCCATAATGGGTAAACGTAACACTTAGGCCAACCAAAAAAAAAGAAAAACGCAACCCATTGGATACCTTCAAAGGGGGAGGTTCCGACGTGGAAAGGTTGTTCACCATGTGGTGGTGAGGATCATCAGAAAACTAAATGTCGTGTCCCTATGTATTATTCAAAGTCATTTATATATGACAATGACAATGTTGATTTAAATGAACGGTAATGCGAAGTTGTTTAATTGTTTCATTCAACGATAAATGTTCAAGCTTTATTTGCTCTTAATTATGTTGTTAATTTTGTATTGTTTCTCTTACTTAATGTTCAAGTTTTATTTCCTTTTAATGTATTCCTCAATTGTTTAGTCGTTTCACTTATGTAATGTTTCATGTTTATTTGATGTTAATATAATGTTAGTCTTTACATTTCTACAACAAAGTACAAACCATGAGAGGAAATAAAACAATAAAAGCTTGTTACAAATCCATTTTTAAAATGGTGCCGAGGACAGAGAGGTTTTCGAAAACACTAAATATCATCATAAAAATACGCAACTTACAAGTTCATTTTCGATTAATAGAGTCATAAAAAAGATTAGCCATGATCTCACGGTACCAGGTGCTAGTGCCCAAAGCATCCATAGTCAAAGTCACCGATAACCCATGAGTAAAACGATACAGAAAAAAACATACAAAAACCCCACAATCACTAGTTCCGAGAGCCTGTTGCGCAATATCTTGTATTGGATGGGTAGTAAAGGTGATGTTATACATACGGGGATTAATATTCTTACTTTCAAGCACCCCCATAGCCTCTAGATATTGATGCATATTCTTCTTAAACACTCCTCCATATTCGTCCACCATTCCCCCCTAATAAGTTTGTCTTTATCGATATGTATCAAGCTATCATAATACGTACATACACCAGTATCAATGTCAAACTCCAAAAGGCAGAAGTGATGTTTAGACTCATTTGCCAGCATGAATACCTGCAAATATATTGTACCAATTAGTTAGTATACATTTGTATAATTCATTAACGAACATCCGGTCCAGAATTTATGAGTACTTACACGTCGTACGTATTTCCATTTACCAAGAGTTGACTTTCCGTTGCAAAATGATTTGTTAGGTAAGTTATTTGTATCCAACATAAGCCACACAATCGTGAGGAACAACAGGTCAGTAGCACACCAATCAACATCTTATGGTCTAAGTAGGTTCATGTACGATACCCAGAGTAAAATATGTTGTTAAAACAACAATAAAAGTTAGCAAGGGAAGAAAGTAATTTAACTAAATTTACACATATTCAAATGTTAATTGTACCTACCTCATCAAACAACCAACTATATTTCGGGTTAAGTATCGGTTCATTCTTATACTCTTCATCTTTCCCAGGTTTTAGTAACAAAGTCTCCCAAAATCCTTTAACGATTGTAGCTTGAGGGTTAATGGCCGACAAACTATTTTCTGATGAATCCGAATCGAGCCATGTCCAAAAATCGTCACTCATTATCGGTTTAGGTCCATCTCCATTGCGTCTCACATAATCCTAGTTCAATACAATATTTTTTTGAAAATTAATTGGTGTTTAAAAGATAGGAGTTTTAAACTTAGTACATTGTTAATTGTTTATTAATAAGTGGAACGTAAATTATGTCTACTTTTAAAATATCACTAAAATATATGTAAGTAACAAATTTAAGTTCAAACGTAAATTGTACATCGTTTCAAATAGGTGGTATATATTTGTTCTCAGTCAGTGAAATCTTCACCGGTGTAACACAACATTGAGGCTTCTTGATAAGTCTCACAAGTGGTGTAGTCTCGGGAAAGTTTACTGTGTATGGTGATTGTAGGTACCGTCCGATGAACTTAATCATCTTTGCCTTAGGTTCTAAAGACTGTACAATATGAAAGCAAAGATAAAATCATTAGTTCATAAGTATAAAATTATTGTAATTATCAAATGATTAATTTGTATTTTTCATACTCAAGGTGTTGTATTATAAATGTTTTTCATACTCAAGTCAAAGGATACAATTCTAACCTCGTCACATCGACCCACATCCTCCAACTTCTTTGCTACTACATCAATATTTTGTGGCGCTTGCGTCTTACATGGCAAAGACGTCTTCGAAGGCATGTTCCGGTCAACCATGTAGTCACCGGCTCGGTCGATATCAAGACCGTTCTAGTCAACAATAAACTCAGCAATTAAGTCGAAATAACCACAAACACCGCCATCACGATCCTATGAAAATTGAAATTCTGTTAACTTACACTAGTAACAATATAATAACCTTTTATGAAGGACGAAAATACTGTCAATTACCTTATCAATGCCCAAGTTGTCGACCGAGTTCCCTACACTCTTATTGGTGGTCGTCTCGTCATTATCATAGCCCATCTATTAAGGATATACAAAATTTTAAACTACTAATAACATATTAAACTAAACTAATCATTTAGGATTTAAATAGAAGCACACCTCAACATTTCCGAATAAGGGAGATAACGCTCCAAGGTTCTAAGACAAACAAACATTTCAGAAACAGTTGATTTTAACCCAAAATATTCTTTTGCTGGAACGTGAATGAAGCCAATGGTTGGTGCCTCCTTTCCGAGTACTACTCATGGAGGGTGGTGGTATAGGCGGAGGTCGAGGGGGTGTACTACTTATGTAGGGTGGTGGACCAGGCGGAAGTGGAGGAGGCAACTTCCCATTTGATTCAAAAGGACGGCTTGCAATCCACCTCGGCATCTTAGACTAGGCATAAGTCATTTCCCGCATTTTATCGGGCACTAACTTATCATCAAACAGTCCATAGAACCTCACATGACCCTTTTTACTAAAACCAAATCTTTTGCTCCACGCAATGCCTCTCGAGATCTTAGCCAAATCAACCGACCAAAAGTTAGAAGCAATGGGAAAACACTCAAAAATCTAAACGTGAAACAAAGTAAAACAACAATAATATAGATCGCACGTTATGTAACTACAAAGATAGAATGAAAGTATTAAAATAATTTATTTATCTTACTTTAAAAGCGTGAATAAATCCCATTAACGAATAACTTGGAAGTACACCTTCAGCGAATTTCATTAAATGATCAGTCCTCTTTTTAGGGATTACATCTTTTAATGCCTTGAAAGTATACTTCCACACATACGATCCCCATGGAAAAGTGTCCCATTCATCAAAATTCTCGGCTAAATATAAGATCATAGAATCCACCAAACGTCTTTTTATCACCACCCAGTCCGAGAAATATATACACTATAATCATAACCAATCAGACGCGTACTGCATCTTCGTCTGATAGGAAGAAAAATATCTCAGTGTCCTCAAAAATACGTCGGACGTCATCTATGCGAACTTTCCCGCCTCCAATGTCACCAAAAACACGATGCTTGAACGACCGATCAAGTGAATCATACATCTTCCAACCTATCTAGCCAAACCTCAATCCACTAATCAAACAAAATTGTTCAGGCCCAAATTCCAAAACATTAGGACCACCTACGTCATATCGGAGGGGATCAATGTCTTCGACATGTCCGTCACCGAGAGGCAACTATGTCTGCAATATTAAATGTACCACCTAACCATCGCCGTTATTTTCCTCATAATCTAACCACACTCCAAAACATGTACGCCTAAATATGGCCTCTCTCGAAGTATGTTGCAACTTCGCTTTAATTGATTTCAACATGCTAAACCTACTCTGAATGGTAATATCCGCCTCATACCTTTACATTCATAAAAATAATATAACATATTAGTAAAAATAAATTACATATATAATTCCAATCAACATAATACTACGTAGCAGAAAATACTAAATAAAAGGTATCGCATCACAAAAAATACAATTTAAATACGTCAATAATGAATTTGTAACAATTTCCCTAAATCGCATTTAAAAAAAAATACAGCTAGTTCCAAACATGTGTGTTACAATAGTGGCTAAAGTCTAATTATATCATACATAACACTTCAAAACAATGCAGCTAGTTCCAAACATATGTGTTAACATCCATCTTTTGAGCAAGTTTCTCTTGTTCACTTATTGTTTATTTTCATATGAAGTTGCTCAATCATCGTAACTCTTCAAGAAAAATTTAGGAAACCTTATATATTGTAATATAAATAAAGATAATATGACAAGTTGTAACTTAATACGTAAAAACGAAGGGTAAATATAATACTATATATAATACACAACAAGAAACTGATATTCTCCGCTTAATTTGTTCAAGAAAAAACATCGAAAACCGAGATTTTTGGTATATATGTCATGGTGTTCTTTCGAAACCCAATATAGTTACATGATACGCTTATATTCATTTCCAAAATTACACAATAGTGGCTAAAGTCGATAATGATACCCAAACATTATAAAAATACTCATCTTCAAACAAAATGACTTGATTTTTAATCCAAAACTAATATCAATCTTATATTTCTTCATTTAATTTAAAAAGATAGCAACAGAATGCAGTATTACCAATTACAAAGGCTAAATGTTCCAACCACAAAGGCTATTTTTTGTACTGTTAGCATATGAAGGTATGACAACTCGAAATAGGTTGTTCACAATTTCTAACATACAAGTTAAACTATAATTTGTATAGTAAGTAATTTTCAACACAATAACTATATCTATAAAGACCATAATTATGTAATAAAACTAAGATACTACTATACTAACTTCAATCATTCATTAACAGAAATGTACATAAAAACATATTATAAAAGAGTTACATACCAAATTCCGATCGAAATTAAGATTCATTGAGTTTTTGAGAAAATTGTCTATGACTGCTATAACCACTGCGGGAAAACACCACTTGAAGAGGTTACAACCACCGCAAAAATCGCTACCTAAAACGAGTATAAATCGCAACCTAAACCTCTGAAAACCCTTATAACCACCGCCAAAATCGCGACTAAACAAGATAACTAACACCGAAACGGAAACCAGGACCGAAATGCAACCAAAACAGATAGCCAGAATTTCGTTTGCCGGCAACCACTAGTTTCAGTTTTTCTCCGGTAACAAATGAAGAAGAAAACTCTCGCGGTCGAGTAGATCTAAATCCGCTAGCACGAGTTTCGAAAAAATGAATTACTGCGGGTATTTCCAAATCCCTAAGCAAATACCGCGGGTATTTTGATTTTTCTGATGGAATTATGTACACGTGTATTAAAGCGAGAATCATGCTTTTACCGTGGGATTTGCATTGACTGCGAGATTTGTTTTGCTACGTGGTCGGCTTTCATTGGCTACAGATTCCCACTGTTCCGCGGTACTATTCAAGCGGGAATTGTGACTTTTTACGTGTAAATTTATCTAATACAGACCACGGGATGCAAATGTATTGGTTGACTGACCACCTGAAAAATTTTCTATTCTTTTAAAATCGTAACACCAACAAAAAGTATAATAATATTAAAAAATTTATTTAAGCTTCACAAAGTATATGATGAGCACATTATATCTGTTATCTTATTTTCGTTTATTGAAAAGGCGTCCTCATATAATAAAGATTAATATTAATTAATATTAAATGTATTTAAAATATATATCTAATCTACTATAATCTATATATCACATAAAAATACAAATTTCACTTATTATCTCATATTATCTACCAGTCACTCTACCGTAAAAAACAAACAAATATTTAGGCACTTTTTAGGCATACAACTTTTGTTAAACATGTGGATTTTGTCCCCAAGGAAAGAAGTATCTATGTTCTTTGGGAATATATTAACTAAGTTTTGTAAATATTAATTTATTTATATATTAACTAGGTCATAAACCCGTGTAATACGAGACAAATTTAGTTTTTATAAATGAATAAAATATTTAATTATTTTTTTTTATATTGCGATATACTTTTTTTATTTAAACAAATATATCAAATATTTAAGGGTCGAAAGTATAATTATACGAAAGAAATATTGATTGTATTGTGACCAATTTTTCACGGCGAATTTAATTTTATTTGGTCTATTTCTTTATATAGTTTATAGACTCACTGAATTTAATTTTAATAAAATGAATAAAATATTGTCGTCGATTTTTGGTTTATTTTTTTAATTTAAATAAATACATCAAATATTTAAGGGGCCAAACGTGTAATTATACTAAAGAAATTAAGATCGTTGGATCGCAAAAGGTGAAAAACAATGAAAGGCTTAGATTCCTCCATCGTATCATCTTTTAATTATATATATAATATAATATAATATAATATAATAATTATATATATAGGGAAATGATCCAAAGGAAAGCTCTAAATCTTGGGCAAGGAGGGAGACAAATCTTAGTCCCCTTGATTGTTTCATAAATAAATATTTTTAACATTCATTTGTAATGAATGTTAAATTTTGAAATTATTTGTGTTTTTTAAAATTCATTTATGATGAAATCAAGGGTCGAGATTTGTTTCCCTCATTCCTTATTTTACTTTCCTCTTGATCCCCACACATATTATATAATATATATTATATATATAATATAATATAATATAATATAAAGATTTTGAAGAGAGGGCAACAATTTTGGAGAAATTCGACAATATATTCTTGTTAATTACAACAAACTAATGGGAAATTAAGGAATAGTTTGTTTCACTGGATATTAAATACAATCCAGTATTTGACAATTTTTTTATACAAGCCAAATATTTAAACACATATCATACAAAACATTCAAACATATTGCAATATTGTTTTTTACACAATTTCTTGACTAAAAATATAAATATCAAGCCACTTAGTATGTGAAGATTACTAGCTATTGATTATCACTTATATAAGGTAACCTGTAGCAACAAGTTAATGAACGCCTTTCATTCGTCAAAAATTTACATGAATAAAAATCATATCATTTCTGTACACAAAGATCTTTTACAATGAATTATTGCCTCATAAACCGAGTCCTCTACATAAACCGATGTGTTTCCATCACTTGAATTAAACGAACTTCGTTCTTGTGACTGTTGATCATGTAAAGAATCACCCAAAAGAACCCAAAAACACTTCTTGAATATTTTCTTGGAGGAATTTCTCCATCTTCTCAAAATAGTAGAATGCTTTTGGTATGTTGGTGACTGATTATTATATGTAGAAGAATACAAACAAAGAATTGGAGTTGGCGGATAAGATGAAGTCTTTGAATTCGAGTGGTTAGCGAATGATGGAACAATTTTTCCATCGACGATGATTTCAGCAGCATCGACAAGAGTGTAAGACGATGTTGGTAATGTAATGTCAAAGTCGAAATCGTGAGAATATGAAGTTAAACAAACTAAAGAAGGAGGAAGTGACTTGTTTACAAGCCAATTGAATGAGAAACTTTCACTTGCAAGAGTTTGAAAGGTCTCCATTTCGCCAAATTTGGTTTTGATGATATATAAAACTTAGCTAGCCAAAGCTTGTATTTATACTCATAATGTGAAAATGGACAAACGAGCGTCCCAAATTGAGCGACTTATTAAACTTGAAGTTTATTTGGTATAAAGCTGAAACAAGTGCGGTTTTTTCTTTCTCTTTTTTCCTTTTTCTTTCAGGTGTTTAAGCGATCGATCGATCGTTCTTAAATGGTTGATAACCTAATTGATATAATGATGGTTCACATTTGCTTAATTACTTGAGACTAAAAGTTTTCCTTAACAAAATTAGAATGAATAATAGGAATGCAGTAAATCTTATATTATGATATCGAGAAAAATATGGCATAAAACCATAACGTGTGGTGTTCGTGTATCGATGCTTATACAAACTTTGTTTCTTATAGCATAATAGAATTTATGTATGTATTCATTTTAACTAGTTGGGGGTAAACAATTTAAAGTACATTTTAGTGCACGGAACGTGCGAGGTGATTTTTAATGTTAAATTTCTTTCATACTGGAAAAACCGTTCTCCATCAATGTAGAGATCAAAGTTGAAGATCTAAAGTTGGTGCATCAATGCTCTATGAGGAAATTGGATGGGTCCCACCAACATTGTTTTTAAGTTTTTCTTTTGCAAATCTAATTTCATTGGTCAAAAATGAAATTGTGTTCATTATGTATTCAACACTTGACCATTTCCAACAAATGGAACACAGTTTTGAGTTTTGAACAGTACGGATTAAAGCATTCATTATAGGTTTAAAACTTAAAAAGTTATATATCTGAGTTAAACTTTTATCGAGTTCGAGTTCGAGTTTGAGTTTGAGCTAAAAAATAAGGTCAAAATATGTATTGAGCTAAGTTCGAACTATTATCAACTTTTTCTCGAGTCTAATTAACTAATGCCGCACTTTAGTTTTAGTCATTCCAACTCAACTACCTTGATATTTTGAGTAATTTTTTTCAACCAGTATGTAAACAAAGTTAACATCGCGTGGGGGAGGGGATTGGCAGGGTTTACTGCCTTCCTAGAGACCACGCCGATGTGTATTCACATAAAATATATATGACATAGTAGTATGTATTCTCTAATGATAATTATCTAAAAAAGTTTAATAAAAAATGGTAAAAATTAAGAATATATGAACCAATAAGATCGCTTCATTTTAAATAATCACTTCCACTTTGTTAAAAATAAAAATAAATATCTCACAAATCATATATTTATAAATGATAGAAATTACACTTTTGAAATCAACGTCTTTTTGTTTTTAATTAAAAATTTCACATGACATACTTTTAGACAATTTTTTTTTCATTCTCTAATGGGGTTTGAAATTTGTAATGTTAAACTACATGTGTTTTAATACGTATACGTGATTATATTTAAAATTAAATTTTAAAATTTAAATCACTAGCTATAATCATGTAGAACTAATTAAATTTACAAATTATAAGTTTAAAAATCACAAGAAAAGAATTTTATTTAATAATTTAATAAACCTACATAAAAAACTAAGTTGTAATCACTTGTGATTTAACATTAAATTAGTAACCACATATGATTAAAGAGTAATCAAATACGAATTTCAAATAATCAACTATAATTATACATTTATATATATATATATATAAAGGTGATATTACATGTGAATTATCTTTTTCTCTCTCCGTGTCAGTCGAAGTGTCCGCTTTGACTTTGAACACTATTTTAGAAATGTACACTAATTACATTCTTCACCAATCAAATAACATATGTACTCACTAAAATCTTTTCGGTTGGGTGTAACATGAAAGTGAACACTTATTTGGAACAACTCAAAATAGCAACATGTAAATTTGTAGTGAGAGGGAGGGAGTATTATGACAATATTTCATTTGAAAAACACATGTGATTAAACCTCAAATTAGTAATCGCAAGTGAGTTTGATTGTAAACAAATGCAGTTTTTAAAATCTTATATATAGTTATATATATGAATCAATATTAAGTTGTAATCACGTGTGAGTTAACATCTACTGTTCACGAATAATCTTTTACAAAATTTAATTTTCTATAAAAAAAATCATATTTGATTTTACATTAAATCACATGTGATAAATAAGTCGGGGTTTCTAAGACCTGACAAAAATAAAAAATAAAAAGTTTGTCGAAAATATGCCTTGTAAGATCTCTAATCAAAGAGAAAAAAAAAAAGTTGATTCCAACATGTATTTTTTATAATTTTTAGATAAAGTTTGTGAAATATTTAATTTTAAATATTCAAATGAAAGTGTGATTTTGAAGGAAATGACACAATCGTATTGCTTCTTTCATTATTCCATTTACCATTTTTCATTCGACTCACCCCATTTATATAGTCTTTATAAAATATTTACACTATTCTAATTTAAATTTTACCCTTTCCATTGCAACACCTAGTAAAAAAAAAGATAATACGATATCTTTTTTCTCAAATAACTTAATTTATATAATTAAACATATGTTACAAAGTTTCTACACAATTTATGAAAAAATGGAAAATTATACCTTTTTATGACCATCACAAGGTCAAACATTTTATTATTCACGTACATCTCATACCTCACATACGTTTTGACAATACATCTTAAAAGAAGATCACAATCACAACAAACACAAAATAAAAGCTGATCATTCCAACATTATATAAACACATTTACAAACTTATAAAATTATACTTACATATAAAATCTTTAAAATGATTTTAGAAAACAATATTACTGAAGCTTCTATTACTGTTGAAGATTTTATAATAGTTAATCACATCATTCTTTGATCAATGTTAAAATATTTTTGCTACATAGTGCGAGTTATTTACTGGTTGTTTATCAAATGGATCTTAAAAATAATTGAATGCATACATGATATACATTTTCATATAATAATAAGTATTTCACATGTGCATAAAGATCGAGTAGTTGTTGTATATACGAGAACGACTTATACGACTTTAGTGTAAATTCACATGCTTAAAAGTCTTGGATGCTAGCTTTAAAATGTACATTATAGAATTATTCCCGTTTAGTCCAATTGAAGATGAAGAGAAGTAGAAGCAAACGGGAATAATTCTTTTTGTCGGACTAAAGAGTTGTGGTCGAAGCTACAAAACAAATAGTGCCATCATGATTTGCTACTAATTAGTCAGAAGAAAACAAACTCTTATTGGCTGGATTCATTTTGTTGGCTTGTGTAGCAAACTTTTGTTGCTTGCTTCTAATGAAAATGGCACTAATTAGACGTACGGACGAAAAATGTCGTGTGGTTTTTATAACAAAGTTACGTTTTACAAAATTATATTTCAGAAATTGATTATTAGTGAAAATATCATTACCCTTTCAGGTAGAATTAATAATCGTTCAAATTATAAACTTTTAACTTTTTTTTTGCGAGCTTTCATCTTTTTACATTTTAACATTTGTGACTTTATATGATCTATTAAGAAAACTTGACTCGTTATCACAGGCTAATAGTTTTAAATTTTTTAAAAATCAATGTAATCTCCAAAATTTCATATAAATAACAATTTTACCCAAAAAGCTCTTGTATATATATTTCTAACTAAATTTTGCTATAAATTTTCTACATACCACATTTAATATAAATAATAATTATGTTACATATTAAAATTTAAATCTATAAACGAAAATTTTATATTAAAGAACAGCATACCTTCATTATAAATAACTTTTCATATAACTAGACACATTATACAAGACAACATTATCGAAATGTACTTTTTTCAAAATAATTATAAAATGTTATAGAAGTAATTGTAATGATACATTGCATTTAATTTGTAACCATAGATGTTCATATTATATACACCCAAGTATCTCACTGATACATGATGTACCATAATATATACAACGTATTATATTTTATAATAAAATTTATATTTATTATTTTGATTAAAATATATAAACAATACAAACTATGTGTAAAAATAATACCTTTATTAAAATAGTCAAATATCTAACACGTACATAACTAACTAATTATTACTTTTTCCGTTCAATTTTTATTGTCCATTTATAAAAATTAACTATAATAAATAATTAAACTCGAACGTTTACTTTCTTTATTACTCTCAATAACTCATTGTTTAATATTTTAATTCAAACCTATCTTACATCAAAGATAATTTTTAAAAGTAAACAATTTTTATGCATTATAATAATAAGCAACGAAAGTTTAGTCAATACTAACTTAAAAGGTTAAATAATGAGAAAAAAGTTTGAAGGGTTAAACTGATATATTAGTAAAAATTTGAAGATTAAGTCATTATTAACCTTTTGCTAAATGAGGTCAATTATTCCACATTACCTACTGATCAGCCGATTCCCGATTACTGAAATGGTTTTTTTAAGGTCAAACAAATTAAAGTAATTAAATTTTAGTTAACCTAGTTAGAGTGTTAAAACATTAAAAAATTATAAATTAAATAATTATTTATAATAATAAAAAGATTAAAAATTTGAGGATTAAATTATTCTTAACCTTTACATGTATTCATAAACCACAAAATCAATTTATGTTTTTGTTGGATAACACTGCCAATTAATTAAGAAATATGATACAATATTATGCCAAGTATAAACCTACTCGATCACCATATTTATCCTAAATATATATTCACGTTTTATCTAAAAGGATATAACATTGAAATTAATAAATTTACCTAGAGAATCTTCGCGTGATAACTTAAAGGAAAGTCCGTTGTAATTCGGGATTATCTTTTTATAATCGAAATTGTACAATTAGTAGTTGTATTATATGCATATATGATTATATTTTTTTGTATATCTAGCAAAAATCATCGTAACAATATTAGTACCTTTTTAGGTAATAATAGACAAATTGGTAAATTGAATAACGAAGGAAAGAGAGATAGCTTTTAGGCTCTGTTTGGCGCGCAGCTTTTAAAAGCTTTTACGAGTTTTAGCTTTTAGTTTTTGAACAAAAAACTCCTATGAAAATAAAAGTTTTGTTTGGCATGTACAAGCTGTAGTTTTAGAATCAAATGAAAAGCTCAAAATTCCAAAGCTACTGGAAGTAGCTTTTCGTGAAAAGCTCCAAACTAAAAGCTACAGTTACAACCTACAACCTACAGCTACAACCTACAGCTACAGCTACAGCCTACAACTATCTCACCAAACATACCCTTAAAGAATAATATTTAACGAGATGTCGGTTTCAAAATAACAATATAAAATTATAGAGAAGGTGAATATTATGTTTTTAATTTTAACAAATTAAAATAGACTATTAAGTAAGATATAAATGAATATCACAAGGTACTTTTTTCAACTTAATTCTTTATTTGAATGATTCAAATAATTACAAGTTAGCTGAGCGGAATCACAAACTATTGAATACATATGTTTTAACACTTACTATCAACTAGTGAACACACTTTAAGCTCCTTATACAAGAATGTTATTTCTCTAACATGATGCTCTCAACTTGCTAACATAATTTACACTTAGCTCCATAAATGGAGTCGTCTATTTTATAGTCGAGTGAGAACACTCCTGGTATCATCTTCAGCCAAAATAAAGTTATCATGAATCTTCAATTTCGTTGGAGAATCTTGACATGCTTTGTGTGTGAACTGATATGTACTGCCAGACATAATACTTTGTTTACATTTTATGTCGATAGTGTATTGCGCGCGCCTGTGCAATTGGATGACATTGATAGAAGGAGCAACTTGATCATAAACATACATCTTTGCAGGCTAGGATGTACATCTTGTACAATGTTGGAGATGCCATTTCGATAAGGATCAAACCTCCAAAGTGTTGGTGAATCATCGTATTTGAATCTGCAACGAATATGATGATCTTAATTTTTTGAGCTGGTTGCATATAGAATTTCAGTCTCACCGATGAGTCTTGATTCTCCATTTTAACTTCATCTTTGACATGTTGAATGCTTAATTTGGATCAATAGCCAGCTCAGGAAACAACTTCTAGTGCAGGACTTGAAAACTAATGGTAAGGAATCTCTGAGCTAATTGAACATATAAACATATCCCATAATTTCTTTAGTCCCTGCTCTCAAACTATAACTTCAGAACTGTCTACACTATCTTTTTCATTCTCAAAGTTGGTTATACATAACTTTATTTTAAGTTATTGTTAAATCAACATAGATGGATCATACCTCAATACAGGGTTAGAACTGCTAGTGGAGGAGGCTCAGTCTACCAACAACTAGGTTTAATGATCAAACTTGCTTTGATATAATGTTGAATATTGAAAACCCTATCGATAATTATATAATATTGAACAATTTTTTATAAAGTATAAGACGCATAAAATTTAGTTGTTTTTATTTGAAATACAAAAAAGTGAGATTATGTAAGTAAGCAAAAAATAATTACATTGAGTGTCTATTAACCATTTTTTAAAATGTTTATCTTTTGTGAACTTCATCTTAATTCCATCACAAGAGAAGTGAACTCATCTAGTGATGATCCATTAATAAACGTTCAACCAACTAACTCAACTTCTAAACAACAAAACTAGAGATTTTATGTTCCTCCTTACTTCAGTTGATAATTGAATTTGTGATACTTTATGGTTATCACCATTGTAAAGAGCAAAATATTTCCGAAATAGGCAGATTGGCCTATAGCGAGGGTAACATGAGGAAGACGATAGATATGATATTGTAAAGAAATGGTGGTTTGTTACGTTGCTATACATTGCCAATTTGATTCTTTCTCAAAAGGACAATAACTTCATTGTCATGTTAGTATGATGATGAAACCACAAACCGAAGAATCCGCTGAAATCTTTATGAGACAACAAAGTTTTTAACATTACATATAGGTGGGAAGTTCTAAAGAAACAAAGAATGTATTGTACTTAAATTTTAGATGATAATGATTGGTTCAATTCACCTTTGTGTTTCTTATTTAATTAATTATTAGGTTATAAATCTGTCATATTGTGAGACGAAATTAATTTTTATAAATTAATAAAATATTTGATCGATTTTTTATATAGTCTATAGACCCGCGATAAGACTAAACGAATTTAATTTATATAAATAAAATAAAATATTTTGATCGATTTATTTATATAGTTTATTAATTTTTATTTTGTCAATTTTTTATATAGTTTATAGACCCGCTATAATGCATGACGAATTTAATTTTAATAGAATGAATAAAATATTATAGTAAATTTTTTATATAGTTTATAGACTTTTTAAGTTTTATAAATAAAAAAAATGTTTGGTATAATTTTTAATTTAAATAAATACATCAAATACTTAAGGGTTAAAAGTGTCATTATACGAAAGAAATTTCGATCGTTGGATCACAAAGAGTAAAAATCAATAAAAAAAACTCAGATTCTTTTATTGTATTTTTTTTTAATTATATATAAAGTTGTTATCATTCACCTAGTCAAAAAATCTATTAAATTTGATGAACACAAACTTCTTTAACATGAAGTTAAACATTTTAAAGTAAAACATTAAGTATTTTACATTTAGAGTATGTTTTTATTTATATATATATATATATATATATAGGGGAGGGATCAAGAAGGAAGCAAAAAAATTAGGGAATGAGGGAAACAAATCTCAACCCTTGATTTCATCATAAATGAATATTGTTAACAGTCATTTGTGATGAATGTTAATCAAAATTTAACATTCATCACAAATGAATGTTAAAAACGTTTTTTTATGAAAAAATCAAGGGCTAAGATTTGCTTCCCTCCTTCTCCAAGATTTGAAACTTTCCTATGGATCCTTCCCCTATATATATATACATATATATAAGAAGGATCCATAGGGAAGCTTCAAATCTTGGGGAAGGAGGGAAGCAAATCTTAGCTCTTGATTTTTTTCATAAATAACGTTTTTAAAATTCATTTGTTAATATTAAATTTTGAGTAACATTCATTATATATAAATGTTAACAACATTCATTTATGACGAAATCAAGGGTTAAGATTTGTTTCCCTCCTTCCCTAAGAGCATCCACAATGCTTAGAGCTTTTGAAAACAATTTTTTATGACAAACAATAACTTCATAAATTTTACTCAAACAAAAACCTTTATAGTCCAAGAGTTTAGTTCAAATGAGAATGAAAATTTTAGTGAGAATGAAGAAATGAATCCTAGCCATCCATTTTGCAAAACCCAATTCTCCCCCCCCCCCCCAAGTTAAATATCTCACAAACGACTAATCAAAAAATTATAAAAATCACACCATAAAATCAAAGTTCTTTTCTCCACGATTAGACATCCCTCATGATATAATTTCGACGAAAAGAGAAGAAACTGTAGTAACTTTAAAATCATGCAAAAGTTTTATTACCCACATGATCTCACAGGTTACTGCTGCCATTGCTTTGTATTCAGCCTCTGTAGAGGATTTGGACACAGTTAGTTGTTTCTTGCTTTTCCAAGAAACCAAACTATTACCAAAAAACAAACAAAAGCCTATGACTGACTTTCTGGAAGTCACACACTTACCCCAGTCTGAATCAACAAATACAGAAACAGTGAGATCAGATGACTTATCAAATAATATACCTTTACCTGGAGCACCCTTCAGATATCTAAGTACCCTAAGAGCCAGTTTAAGATGGGAGTATAGAGGTGCATGCATGTGCTGGCTAAGACAATGTACTGTATAAGAGATATCAGGCATGGTTAGGGTAAGATAACTAAGGTTACCCACCAGCTTTTGATACTCAGTTACATTTTCAAGTAGACAATCATTCTTGCACCTATTTTCTCTACCATAAATAATAGTGTTACATTCCAAAGGTGTTGAAATAGGTTTGCTAGCTAGCAAACCAAAGTCAGAAAGCAATTCAAGACAGTATTTCCTTTGTGAAAGGCATACTCCTTCACTTTGTGAAAGGTGTACTCCCTTCATCATTGGGAATAAAAGAATTTTCTGTTTCAAAATAGGGTGTATCAAAAAAAGTTTTGAGACCTTCTGTATCAGTTTCAAAAACAACCTTAGACTTAGCAACAAACTTGAGTTTAAAAGGAAAGATATGTTCATAAAACTTCACATCTCTAGAATAAAAAATTCTATTATTTTCCAAACTAAACAATTTATAACCCTTTTCCAATCATGACACATTTCTCAGCCCTGCTACTAAATTTATAATCATTATTTAATATAGTAGAAAAAGATAGACACCCAAAGCATTTTAAATGGGAGAGAGTTGGTAAGAAACCAAACACTATTTCATATGGACATTTTCCAGATAAGACTTGAGAGGGTAACCTGTTAATCAAATAACATGCAGTTAACACACACTCAGACCAAAGATATAATGGAATGCCCCCCTGAAACATGAGAGACCTAGCCACATTGAGCAGGTGTCTGTGTTTCTTCTCTGCAACCCCATTCTGTTGTGGGGTATAAGCAATAGAGGTATGATGTACAATCCCCTTATTACTACAGAATTGATACATCTTATTATTTACAAATTCTAAAGCATTGTCACTCCTAATGATCTTAATCGTCACAGAAAATTGATTTAAGAGTAAATTAAAGAAACTTTTAAAATCGGAAAATACTTCATCTTTTCCTTTTAAAAGATAAACCCACACAACTCTTGAAAATCATCTACTATTGTTAAGAAGTATTTAAAGCCTTCTTTACTTTTTACTTTATAAGATCTCATACATCAAGATGGACTACATCTCCAATTTTAGTGGACTTATGCTCACTCAGGGGAAATGGATCCCTTGTCTGCTTAGCCTGATGACATATGTCACAAGGAAAGGAGATATCAGAGTGTAAGTCCAACTTTAAACTACCTTTTAACACATGCAAAACTTGGTCAGCAGGATGACCAAGCTTGGAGTGCCACAAATTTCTTAAAGACTCACTACTGACATGATTACTCCTAAACAAATACTTACCATTCCTATTGTTATCCAAGAAATAAAGACCACCACTCTCACTACCAGTTCCCAGGACTTTCCTTGACACCAAGTCCTGTATATAACATTTACTATCATCAAAACCAACAAAATACTTTTTATCTTTAGCAACTTTATACACACACAACAGATTAACACAGTAGTTAGGTACAACAAGCACATCATTTAAAACCACTGCATCTAACAGTTTAAGAGTTCCAATTTGTTTAACATGTGCTTTAGTTCCATTTGGGAGACCTACTGTTAAGCTAAGATCAGATACATCAACAATATTTTCTAAGTTATTACAAGAGGAAGTCATGTGTATATTAGCACATGAATTTATAATCAAATACATCACTTACATTATTAGATTCAGATGACACATTACTACCATAACATTGACTGAAATGTGAATTAAAAAACTTACTGTTATTTACAAAGCTACCTGCTACATTAGTGTGCATATTTGTAGAAGAGTTGTCATTTATCATATTCAGAATCTTTAAAACCTGTTCATCAGTAAATTGAACAGATCCAGAACTAGTACCACAAGCATTAGACCCAGAAGACACAGAACTATTAACACAAGGTAATGAATCACTTAAAACCTGATTAGAGTTGTTTGACCCATTGAACCGCCCTTTCAAATCTGGTGGGTACCCCACCAATTCAAAACACCTCTCTACAGTGTCACCAAACTAATTGCAGTGTAAGCATTTCAGATTCATATTAGGACCTCTATTACCAAAGAATTGTTTAGATCCATTATTATTATTACAATTAAATCTTTTCCTATTTTCATTCATTTTTGACATAAAAGCAGAGTTACCACCAGAATTAGATGAAATCCCTTTATGGGACTCTTCTCTTGAAATCAAAGCAAAACCAGTTTTTACAGAAGGAAGAGGATCATTAGTAAGAATGTTGCTTCTAATAGGAGCATATGCCTCATCTAGACCCATCAGAAACTGCATAAGTTTTAAAATTTTATTATGATCAAAAAATCCTTTAGCAGCCTCACAATAACAAACATGCAATTTCAAAAGTGCATCATACTGTTTCCAAAGTGAATTTAACTTGTGATAATATTCTGAAACAGACAATCCATTTTGAGATAGTGAATTTATTTTTTGATACAAGTTAAATGTCACAGAACCATCGGCCTTGTCATAGGTCTCTTTTAATTCTAACCAAACTTCAGAAGCTTTAGTAGAAAATATTTGACTATTATACAATTCTTCACATACAGACCCAAGAATCCATAACATAACTACTGCATTACACTTGTTCCATTGAACACTTAAGACATCCTCATCATTATCTCTAACACAAGTGCCATTTATAAAACCTGTTTTATTTTTAGTTTCAAGAGCAAGCCACATAGCTCTACTCCAAACAATGTAATTTTCTGTTCCTTTTAGTTTGACACTTATGATTGAAGCACTACTAGTATCACTAGCATGTAGATATAGTGGATCTCCAAAATCTAATTTATTATTTTGAGTAGCACTAGTTCCTGCAGCCTCTTCTCCAGACATTTTTGAAATATTATTAACAATTTTTACAAATTTTTGAAATATTAATGTTTGACAAATTTACGAAAAAGAAAAAAAAAAACAACCAACTAGCTAGATATTATTCACACACAGTTTAACCAAAGAAACAAGAAAAGAACCAACTATTCAGATATTATTCACACACAGTTTAACCAAAGAAACTCACACCACACCCGTAATGTAAGTGCAAATGTCCTATAGAGCATCTGACCAGTGACAGGATTCCAAGACACTTATGAGTGTCCCGTCAAGGATAGTCCAGAATCCCTCTCTTCTACACAAGAAAGGGTTAGAATGAACAAGAAAAACAGAAATATAGTGATGAAAAGTAAGATAAACACAAATAGCATACAAGAAACAGCAATTAACAAGTAATATATGCAAGAGAGCCTCGCTAATAGGTCAAGTGTGAATCAAGGGAGCAGTTGATCCCTGTAAGCACAGAAACGCCCTTGAACAGGAACTTGCTACTGACACGAGAAGGTTTTATGAATTTTACAGAGTACTCCAAACTCAATCTTCTTGAATTTGCTCCAAGACCTACAACGGACGAACTTTGATTAATCCAACACAACCCTTGTAGAGTTAAAGAACCAGAACCACCTAATTTGGCGCAGATTAGGGTTTCACAACAACCACACTAAACAAAACACAAAACGAACAAAACAATCCCAGATCTAGCCTGAACAGATCTAATATATGTCAAGAATCAAGTATTAAATGATTCAAGAACGAAACCCTAAGACGTTGAGAGAATCGACAGAGAAGAGAAACCCTAAATCGGATTTACAAGACAAGCTGTATCAAGAGTCGAATGGCTCTGATACCATGATAAAAGAATCGAAAGAACACGAGAACACAGAAATACCAGAACTAACTCGTGTAGATACAAATAAAGAAAAAACAACCAAAAACAAAATCAATGAATACTTACACCTGAAACCTCACACATAACTACAATTCACTCAACTCTCGCATAACACCAACAGCCAGTGAATACAAAGAAGAAAGAGAATAAGAACCCTAATTGTATTGTGAAGAAGATACAGATGCAGAGAACAAAAGCAGAAAAATACTACATAATGAATAAAATAAATAACAAAACTATTTATATTTTCCTTAAGCACAAGTTGCAGAATAGTCCTTCAAGTTTTTTATTAATCATTCAAGCCCTTACACTCCTCACAATTCAACAAACAAGCACTACAAATACAAAATAGAATTACACCAAATAAATGACTTAGTGAAATATTACTCCATGTCAGATTAACTAACACATTCTTCAACAAGAGGTTCAATTAAAATTAATATTTTCATCCTTAAACAAGATCGTACTCCGTTTCAATATAAAATTATAAAGAATAGCTAAATTAAACTTAAGATTTTTAATATCACTCATATAATCAATCTTATGAGTGCAACTGTGCAAGTTAAAATACTGTGAACTCTTAAAGCATTTGTAGTCGTGATCACGGATGGTGCACTACTACTTGTCAAGTTTTCAGATTTATATTTTGTTAATAAAACACTTGACATTTATAATATATGCATTACTTTAATTGAGAGCATAATATCCATTTTATGCAGCGGAATATAATATTTTAATATAAACAGTAACTTAGCAATAATCATATATTATATTTCTGCTTTACCGATTATTTATAATGATGACTTAATAATGATAGTTTACTCGTATGTATAATTAAATATTTAGAATACAGTTGTGAGTCTTATGAGTATGATAAAATTAATATTAAATAAAAAAATTATATAAATTATACATTAAAATGTTAAATTTTAATGTTAAGAGTTTTTATATATAAAACACTGGTATACTTTAATACAAAATATAAAGATAAATATAAATATATATTATTTATGTTGGATTAAATATTATTGGCCTAATACAATTTTGTACCTTTTAAGAAGCCCAATAAGAAGCCCTTTAATAACTAAAAAGCCTATTATAGCCTTATATACTAACAACTGACCCTGATGAGTGATGACCAGTAGTCCAATTTAAGAAGCGACCATCCAGCGGATTCAAGCCTTAAGCCTGGTCCATCTGAAATTGGGTCTTGGGCCTGGTCCAGAAATCTGGGTTTGATACCTTTTGTAAGTTGTAACTGTTATAACATAACATCATTGTCCGGCCCAAGTTTTTACATGGGAAGAAAAAACTCTCACAAAATATAAATGCCTTGTTATAATCAGTTATTATATTATATTATTTATCTCGATACCTGCTGATGCATATTCATTTCGTACCATCACTACTAGTTTAATCATCATATATTTAATTAAATAATGAAGCAATTAAAAATAATAAAAATCACATCAATATATAAATAAATTTCTTTTAGAGAACAGGATTAACTTATTTATTAGTCACTAAAATATACACATCATGTTTATAAGTTCAGTATACGAATATTAAGTACCACAAGTCTACAACAAGTGGTTACCCGAGTAAAATAGGCAAAATCTTAGCTCAATATTGAATGAAGTTCAAATATATTATTTTTTATATTATCTAAAAATAAATAAATAATTTATGATATATATAGATTTATTTACATCCTCATTGCTGATTGCACAAACAGCAGCCAATTTTTGAATGAAATGAAAATTAATTAAATAGAATAAAAGTAAAAATTAAATATACGATTACGTGATAGAAGGGAAAATAGGTATAACGAAATGGATAGGGAGACTGAGAGGTATAATATTTATATAGAGGCCCATCGATTATCATTTATTTAACAAATATTGACCAAATCAGCTCAAAGGTCAGCCACCTATGTGCTGTTAAGGGAAAATTACTCTCACCTCCTTCAGGTTTTCAATTACTACAAAACAAGGACAATTTTGTACCTAATAACACCGATTACCCCTTCTCATTTTTTAAGGATCGGTCAACACGCACTCGTGATTGCTTTCAGGTCAAAAAGGTTAAACGCCTTTTGTTCATATTTCTTTAATAGATATTTACAGAGTATTAACTTTAATTAAGATCTGGATTTAATGTTTTGAAAAAAGTTTAGATGAAAATTCTAAATTTTGTGATAATAAAAGAATCAATTTCAATCGTTCATTTTTATTAAGATAATAAATTCTCATTTTCTTTTACTTTTTTAAAAATTTATTATTTCAAAAATGAAATGTTAAAAATTATAAAAATGCACCATAAATCTATATTTTTTCTCTTCGATTAGACATCGCACATTGTATATTTTCGATTAACTTTTTCTTTTTGATTTTTTGATGGGTTTTGACATCTATTACATGTGAAAAAAATGTAGAAAAGAATTTTGTCGAAAACATATCATGTGAAATGTTTAATCGAAGAGAAAAATTGTTGATTTATATAGTTTGATTTTTATAATTTTTTGACTTACCATTTTTGAGATAGTTAATTTTAAAGATCATGAGAAAAAATGATGTGTTGTTAAAATGACTTTTGTTCCATTTTAAATAAAACTCTCGTATTAATTTTTTTCATTCTACAAAAAGATTTGTACTCATTTAAACTCGTTTTTTTAAGTTTATATATTTGTAATTTATTTAAAAGCTAATACCTTTTTATACTTCATTCTTATTTAAAGAACTCGAGCTTTAAAGATCCAACTAAATCATAAGTCAAGAATTATATTTATTTTGAAAAGGCAGAACCATTACTTCGACAAAGGATTTTATACATGTAATCCAAGACTATTGTAGCAAAATTCTTGGTAACAATGTATATAAATATAAACAAATGTCAAAACTCGTATATATATTTACAGTTACAAAAGAATAATATATTATATATTTCATACCTTTCATTTGTATTATCTACATTACAATTATAATTATTTTTATTTTTATGTTAAAAAGAATGCAAATATGCAGAAAAATAACAACAAAAATTATTAAAACTTTCATTCTATCCAGATTACTACGTACTATATATACTCTTCAAAATTAATATTAATATTTTAATAATTCTCATTACATTTATATTGATTTTATATGCTATTTTTCTAACTTATCTTATGTAAAATAGTTAAAAGTACAATAAAAATAATTAATGTACATCAGAAATGGGATGGGAAAAGTATCTCTACCATATCATGGAAAATAATATAACAAAACATTCACAATAATAAATAATATTGAAATATGAAAAATAAATTTTTAAATAATAATTTTATTAATTAATATAATAAATGATGGTAAAAAGTTAAAAATCCGTATTACAATACAACATAACCATATTAAATCTAGTAAAGTCCATTAGGAAATTTACACAAATTCAATCGAAAAGGCCCACTTGAATAGGGATATTGTTTGCATATCGCATATTATTTTTGTTGTCACTAACATCAATCGGCCAAACCTAAATTTCCAAAACTATTCACAGCCCTTTCTAAACTTCACAAATTCCTTCCATCATAGCGATTTGAGGTATTACAACACATCCATAATTAATCTGCAATTATGTATCGTCAAGCTAGAGGTGTTGTTTGTGGGAGTTGAAATTGTAAGTTTAAACTTGAGTTCTTAGTATCGCAGTATTATATCTTGATAAAAGTATAATTATACAATATACATATATTTATATAGATATATTTTTGTGTTTGTATAAGTAGATGTGTATATGCAATTATGGACTGATTGTGGATTGATTCTACATTATCGGATGGTCAATTGAATTAATGATTAGGTTTAAAAATCGTTAATTATGTTTGAGTTTTACGTTCATTTTCAAAAGAAGTCCCTTATAATGATTTGATTAATGAATATATTAATTGTCATATAGTTTCATTGTTGTTATTAATTAATAATTAAACTCTCCTTTTCATTAGGTTGATTAATCGATCCATTCACTTTTATATTAATTATCATATAACTTCTCACTAAATTAATAATTGAAAACTTTCTTTCATCTCATAAGTTGTTTAGTAACTGTTGTCTATAAATCCTGATTAACCATCACATCCAACCAATGTTGAAACTACAAATGGGTAAGAACACCAAAACCTAAAAAATTGAATTGAAAGAAAATATTGTGATTTTTCTTGATCAGCTGCAAGAGGCCAAATATGCTCACATAAAGGTCAAGATAGGTCGTAATTGGGATGTTAACACTATTTATGGAAAATACGTCAGCACTGATTTTGTTATTTCTTATCAGCGGGTACAAATGCATAGTTTCATTACCTTTTATATATATATGTATATATATATTACACATATAATCAAAAAGTATACATATGTAATATGTTTGCCTTTAATTTATGCAAAGAAATGTTATGCATTATACCGCAAAGAGCAATATACCGCATCCTTTTGTCGATAAGCTAAAAGAAGGTTATCTTTATTTTATGGGGAACTTTACGGTGCAACCGAACCAAAATGAATATCGAATAGTTTATGATTCAAATCACTAGTTTATTTCAGTTATCACCCTTCATATAGATTTGTTTCACTTTAAACCTTGCTTGAAGAATTTATTATCTTGAATGTCCCTTTAATCCTACCGTCCCACATATTGTTCTATGCTCCTTTACGTATATTTTTAAATTATTTGTCACACATCATTGATTTGTTTTCCATATGTGGACATTGCTACTCATATTTGGCTTTCAGCGGGACACGATAACTACTACATTGCATTTCATAACCTCAGGTATGTGCAATCAAAAACTATTTTCTTATTAACACTAACCTTCGCAAATAGTGTAATCTTTCATGAAACCTAAATACACGATAGTTTGTTTGATGAATCTCTTAATTGAAAATCATTACTTTAGATCTTAATGGTACACACATTGTTACAAGTCTTACTTTCTTTAGTGCTCCAAAAAGTACTCGAGTCAACTTGGATCCAATACAAGTCTAAGTTATTGAGAAGTTAAAATAGCACTTCAATTCAACATGGCTAAGAACTAGTAATGAAATGTAACGAGAGGCCATTATTCGTTGATTGTTCACATGTAGGTAGCTTACCTAAACATACATTCTTACTTTAAAAATATTGAAAATGAGTTGATTCAAGGGGATATCCCTCTGCTTTATTTGTTATGTGTTATGTGGTACGTGTTGTGAGTGACTAAAATGTCTCTTAGCATGTCTAAGTCTGCAAATGACCAACAACTTGCAGATATAAGAAGAAAGGTTGCAAATTTTGAAACA
Organism: Logfia minima; assembly: GCA_963921325.1. Lineage (NCBI taxonomy): Eukaryota > Viridiplantae > Streptophyta > Magnoliopsida > Asterales > Asteraceae > Logfia > Logfia minima. The sequence goes on along the minus strand of OY992771.1, from coordinate 9,825,219 downwards.
TCGGTTAGGCATTTTCAAATCCCAAACATTATGGAGATGCAACTTGTGTTGCCAATGTAGCTAGTCTAGATTCAAATAAAATGGTGCAAAATCGCGTTCAACCTGTTGCACAAGTTAACTATAAATTCTCAGTGATTAACATTATCCTTATATTTATGTCTCTTTGTCTTACTGACAGGTTTAAAAGCATAATAGACTTAACATCCATATCAAAGGCAAATGATATGCAAAAACAAAGTAAACTTGTTCCAAATCCTTTTAAATAGAACGTTGAGTGTATTTTGTTTATTTCAATGCAAGTAATTCAAGTGGTATATAAATAGTTTGCGTTTTGATCTTTAATGGTTCTATACTCATGTTGGTTTCTTTCAGTTTAGCAAATGCCTTGCTAGAGAAAAGTAACCCAATATTAAAAGTTATAATCTTTTTACATTTTTGGACTTAACATCATTTTTGAATATATATATATATAGATATATATCTTTCTCTTTTTACTATTATAAGAAAGACTAAAATAGGTAATCTTATAAGTGTTGATTGGTTGACAGTTTATCTAACTAATGTTTCCAACATAGAAACATAAAATTCTACGCGGACACGATTCACTGTCTACTTTTTAATTTTCAATGTTTGACCATTTCTAGAGTTTGTAGTACAAACAATTATCAAAACATAACCATGCAAACATTGAAATCTAACATAATTCAGCCACCACAAAAAGCCCACATATGTAAACATCGGAACGTTCAACATACGTGCATCGCACGGGTCATCCTACCAAAACATTCACAATAATAAATATTGAGGTATGAAAAATAATTTTCTAAATAATAAAACACTGGACTTATAAATGGAAATGTAACTAATTCTTTTATGCACCAATTACGTTAACGTAGGCATCTACAATGTGTCTTTATTTTTTATTTTTGTGTTTTACACTTAGATGGCGCAAAATGTATATGAATAAACTCTCTAAAATGTATCAACTTTTCAAATTAATTGTTAATATTTTCTTTTTTTTAATGTTTGAAGATAATTGTCCATTTTTCATATCAACTAATTAGAAATAGTTTATGCAGGTGAGAATGTTACTATACTTCTCTTAATTTGTGTGCAATTTTCTAGTAGACAATTAAATTGTAAAGGATAGAGTACTATTATACTATACCAAATAGTAAATGACAAATTTAACAAAAGGCTTATAGTCTAAAATGTATGTAAAGTACCAATCAATATAATGGTTGTGAGTTCAAGTTTCATGAGTAACAAATTGTGTAATATATATGTAGATGTATATAATATGTGACACACGCATTGTCAGTTTGTATTTTTGTTTAAATTAAAATATTAAAAAGTTACACCAAATTTAATACAACACTACAGTGTCATATAATAATATAAATAACTTAAGTATATTTTTCTATAACGTATGTTGATGTGAATGTTTGGTAAAAAAAAATTAGTAAGATGGCCAAAATCCGAAGGGGCAAAAGTGGAACTTGTTAATTTTGTTGGATAAGTACACGAAATGTTCAAGGTAACAAACCTTTCTTTTTTTTTAAAGTTTCAGAAGGTTCGTCAAAACTTCCCAAAAAGTCAACTTTCTCCCTTGACTATTCAATTCCACTTGGATTTAGTCTTCAAGACAAATACTACAAATATACTTTACAATTCCTTCCCCACCACATTGATACTCATAGCTCTTAAAACACACACACACATTTCACACAAATAAAAAGCTCCCAATACACACACAAATTACAAACATACAGTTTGCAAAACAAGAAAACATGGCCTTCATTTGTGGATCTTTTCGCACCCAAGAAGAAGATGACCCTGATATTTGTCCATTATCTTCCCCTTCTCCAAAAAAAACAGTAAGAAAACGGAACATGTTTCGTACTAATAAGACCAGCACAAACCCATATTCGGATCGCGGGCTCGACAAGTTTGAGGCACTTTTAGAGGAACTTGACCACAAAAGACAAAAGATATTTACACAAAAAGGGGCAGAAGATGTTTCAATGGTTAAGTTCATTTATAGAAGTCCTGATGATGAAGTCAAACCAATTCTAGTCAAGTTTCAAGATCATAGAAAACACGAAAACACGAGTTCAATAGATACTCCTCCAACACTTGAAAATCAAAAATATACTTCTAATGCTAAAGGGGATATTATTGGCTCCAATTATGAGTTCGAAGAAGGTAAAAAAGTGAATCCATTGATTGATGAGTCAACTAATTATATGAAGATTAAGTTGGATCAATCTGTAAGAAAGATTGGTGAATGGTGGAATCCTTCATATTATTTCCCATTGTCTGTGATCTTAATCTTGGTCTTATTGATGTTTTCTGGACGATCTTTCACGATATTATGCATTTCTATTGGTTGGTATTTTGTTCCAATTATGAACGGCACATTATATAATTCAAAGCAGCCTAGGAAGATTGAAAAGAAAGAGTACTTGAAGAAATCAAGAGTCACTAAGAAGTAATTCTTGTTCTTTGAATATGAACCCAAGCAACTTCATTTTTTAGTTTGTTTTAGGGGACTTTTGTTGGTTCAATTTATTGTTTTTGTAAATTTGATCGTAGTTGGCGATGTTCGTTATGTTTTTTTAGTTAGTTTTTGTCAATTAGTTTGGTTTCTTGTTTCAAGACTTAGGCATGTCGAGTTGGACTGAAAGTTCGATCACTTGTTGTTTTGTCCAAATACTGACGCTTTTCTTAATTGTAAATTATATGGTGTACATATATAGGAATAAACGACCTATCTTGTCGCTGCTTGCAATTTTTTATGTTAGTTGTAATTTAATGTACAAGGTTTGATCTACTAATGATCATGTTAAGTTTAATCAACAATACACCAAATCGTATATTATTGTTATTATTGACTAGTAACTTACAAAAACAGATGTGACGAATATATAGAGAATTATCTATCTATTCTATTCTGTATAATAAAACAAAACACATTAGTGAGTTTTGACCCTTAAATGGGATCTAATTTTGGTTAATCTCACCATCAAACTCTCTAAAACATCAACCGATGACATAACATGTCTCATAAATTCAATAGGCAATTGACTATCATACCCCCCATTATTGCTGCTAATTACGAATTCATACCCCTTCATTTCCATTATTTTTGTGAGCTTTTAGCAGACTGAATGCATTTGAAATGTGATAATATCATAAGAGTCAAATATTCACTGCAATTCCCTTTTTATCTACAACAAAATTGGAATGTTAATTGATATGAGAAAAATACGAATATTAGTTCATCACATTAAAGAAAAACGCTTGTCGTGGCTAACTGTAATCAGTTTTTATTCTTTTGGAATGGAACTACATTTTCGCTTGTAGTAATGAAGTTTTGGTTACATTTTTTAAAATAAAATTTCATGTTTAAGCCGGCGAAGTTGCGGACAATATATTTACTCTTTAAGAAATATACTTTGAAGAACTTCAAGGCATTTCGACATGTTTTCCGTTAGAGATAAAACACAATTTAAATATACTTCAGGCAACTTTAAGGCATTTCGACATGTTTCCCGTTAGAGATTAAAGATAAACACAATCGTAGGTGACCTTATTTATTATAAGCAAGTGGATACGAAATGGATGTCATCCTAAGTACTTCATAATGTAGTACTGGCTTTTCACTTATATATCCTTTATAGGGAACCTAATTCTAGGTGATATTTTTCAAGTTTCATATTTCGTTTAACTTTACAATTAAGTAAAATATGCATTATGATACTTTCTTTTATGTAAATTTACACGTTTTTAGTCATTGTTTTGATCGACTTTTGTACAAAGTTAGTCCAAGTAATGTACCATAATTGATGCGGGGGTCTTTAATGGGTTAATAATACCTTTTATTTAAGGATTGAGTTGATTTTTAGTTGATTGCATTCTAAGGGAGTTGCTTTACGGGAGCCTTAGGTAAAGGTTAGTACCCTTATCCAATGTATTCTCATTTTTTTTCTTTTCTTTGTTCTTCAACATTGAACATTTTATTATTGATATTATGTCAAATCATATTACCTTTTTTCCTTTTAATTACAGTGAAGTGGAATGTGAGATGAGAGGTATGAATAAGATAATAATTGAACAGCCACAATCACGTTTATTGGTCCGATCATCTCTCGGTGGAGTTATAGTTCTTGAAGGAGTCATACATTGGCTTGTGTTTTTAACTGGTTATACACTTCCATATGTAATTTTAGAAGTTGTGGTCCACAATAAATTGTATATATTGTTGCAATGCCTAAAAGTTATACGTATCTTTGCAACTAAAGTAGTAATGGATCTCTCGAAGTCTTGGATATGTGATAGAATAGAAGTTCTAAGATTGTGTTATGATATAACTTTGTCTAGCTAATTTTCATGATCGAGCTGCTACATTACTCTCTTTCTTCAAAAACTTTTGGTAGCCAATTTTCATGATCGATGTCCTCATTGTTGGTGTATATATTTTATTTGAAACGTCATCTTATCTCGCTATCAAAGGATGATAGAGAGGGTGCATAGGTCGGTTCGGTTTGGTTTTTGGCCAAAATTCAAGACCAAACTTTCAGTTCAGTTTTTGAATTTTTCACAATCATAACCGTTTGGTTATTTCAGTTTCACTTTTCTTCAATTTCGTTTTTGTTCGATTTCTGTTTTTTTCCAGGTTTTCAACTCAAGTTTATTTGTCAAATAATTTTATAAAGATACATTATATATACAAATATATTTATATATATATATATATATTAAAAATGAGTTCAATATTTGAACTTAAAGGAGTTATATATATATTTAGGAGTGGGTTCAAGGGAGAAGGAAAGTGTTTATTAATGACAATGTTTTTTGAATCATATATGAGTGGTTGTTGAATCACATAATGCATTTTTTTGAAATCATATTTATTTTTTTATTGAATCATACTTGCTTTTTGCTAAATCATAATTTTAAATATATATTTCTCCCCCTTCTCCCTCAAAATTTATTTGTTTTTAAATTCTGGTACTATATTTATATATATATAAGATATTTGATTAGTTCGATTCGGTTCGTTTTTTGTCAGTTTCTAGAGCGAAAATCATAACCGAACCGAAAAGTTTAATTTTTAAGAAGTTGAAAATCAGAATCGTCAATTTTTGAATTCATTCTGATTTTTCAATTTTATGTTTGATTTCAACTCACCGCTAGATGATAGTCATATTGAATTTTTAACTTTCAACATATTTGTTAAACAAGATCATTATAATTATGAACATCGATCATATTGAAATTTGAAGCTACCATCAGATTCTTGCAAATCAATTAACAACGCTATGAAATTCACTCTACCAAAAAAATCGTATATACAATGTATATGTAGCCATTACTAACTGACGTTTATATATTATTTATAAAATAGGCTCTCGAGTATACTTCATCAATACAACTACTATATTAATACATTATAAAAAATGAATCATAGATGTAAGATTCTACGAGTTCGCGAATCCTAATCTAGTTTTAAATAAAATAATTAAAAAAGTCATTAATCTAACGATATATATGAAGTTGTTCTTACGATCATGAAATTCTGATTTCAAGTCTTGAAGTTGAGATGATTATATATACATATTTGTGGACAATGGTGGATTTAGAAAATTCTGTCATGGGGGGAAAAATATTATGATAAAAACTATAGGTGTTTATGAGTTTTGCTTTTCGGTTTTTTTGGTTCAAAATTTTTTTGAGACCAAACCAAATTCAAATGTGACCAAATTGAACTGAAAACCGAATTCCAATTCGGTTCAGGTTAAACCGGAAGATGAATGATGATTTTCTTTTTGCTTTTGTTTATACAAAGCTACACTCTAAATAAAGTCAAATGTATACATAATAATGTACGATTAATGTGATTAATTCGATAAAAATATGTAACATCAATATTAAGAAGGTCAAACAAATAATTATTAAAATAACATACTAAATAAGTTCAGTTTGATTTTAGTTTGGGTTCGGCTCAATTTAGTTTCAAATAGAACATTAAACATCTCTAGTAAAAATTGACAAATCAATCGGCTCAAAACAATATTATATAGAGAGATATAAATAAACCGCATAAAACAGTTTGAAAACAACTTTAACGACTTATTTAAATTGCAAAACGTGAACAGAAGTGCAAAATAATTTAAGAGACTGTTTATTATAGATTTAATATATCAATTCTTTAGGCTACATAAAATAAAAAGTGATTTATTAATTTCCATAACGATCTCCAATCCATACATGATCAAATTTGCTACATGATTTACTAATTACACCAAAAGAAAGAAGTGATAACACATGATATGCTTCTTAATTTTGTGTATATATCAAACTGAAATTTTATTTGGAACTTCATATCCCCCATCGCCACATAAAAGAGTTACTCAAAAGAACTGACTCTTATAAAAACAAGAAAATGGCATGTAAACAAAGAGAGTTCAGAATAATAAAGATTTATTTGGTGATTTAGTTTAATATTTGTACTTGAATGAGAGCTTGATTAGTTTTGAGCTGGGGGTTGATCAATTACGATCTTGAGGCATTTCAAAATAACACCTAAAAGTTAATTAAAATGTAATATTAATTTTTCAACCATCGGAAACACTTTCCCTCTTTATTATAGGCACATATCCGCCCCGCTTGTGAATTAATATACATTCATTTTAGTTATGTGTTCGAAATTATTGTCTCTTTTAAAAAGAAAACAAAAGGATTAGTAGAAACGGACTTTAATTGCAATTTCAGTGATACAAGCATTACTTGTCTTGCAAACAAAAAATAGAATTTTCAATTGAAATTGAAAATGTAATAAATAAAAAGAAATGGTCTAACTTGATACATTATAAACTAAACGTGTGATTAATGATAACGGTGTGTATATAATTATTATATCTGAAAAGGTCAGTAGTCTACAATTACGCGTATAAATGCCTTTGGTCACCTTGGAGTAATCTATATCCTATTTGAGCCACTCTTAGTAAGTATGCTATTTAATTTTATTTCTCCCACATTTCTCTTTCTATAAAGAAATAAACACCAACATATATGCGTGAGGCACACATATTTTGTGTTAGACGCAAGCAATGAATTAGATTCACAAATAGTATTTAAACCTCAGGGTATTCATAACTTTCACGAGTTTGTGCCTTTGTGGTGCACCCCACCTATAATTATCGTAAAAGATTGATAACTGACAATTCAAATTAACTTATAATTAATTGTCTTTTCAAAATATAAGAAACACATCTAACTCATTTAGCAATTACAATTATAAGATGTCAGTGCTCAAATTTGTGACCTTGTGTTATTTATGACTCCCATATATATATATATATATATATGTTTCAACTTTTACACGAGACCCTTGCGCATGCATGTTTTAGTATTCATTATATATAAGGTCTTTGAACAGCTTCATGTATGGATCTTATTTTAAGTATTTGAGTTGTTGTTTAACCAAAATACTTGAACGAGGTGTGGCATAACTTGGGAATTTAGAAAATTACAAATTAGCAAACAAAAACAGCCACCTAATTAGTTAATCCGGATGTTCAACTACAAATTGGAAAGTAGGAAGGAGCTGTGGGATTAAGAGTTTATATTGAAAAAGATTTTAAAAGTTCATCGCGCTTTTAATTGTTTTATATTGAAAAGCTTATGTTCTTAATTAATTACCAAGTATATTTGTCCTTTAGGCCGGTCATCTCGAACTATATCAATCTTATTGTTCTTCTTTCATACTTTATTGAGTAACAATAGATCGATAGGAACTGAAAAACTCAAAAGGCATGCCTTTTGAGTTTATTGAATTGCAGATTTCATCAATATCTCCTCCTCATCCATTCCTTTAATTTTTAGTTTTATTTTTGGATAAAAGGGCATTATATCCCAGCAAATTTTATAGATAAAAAAAATAATGTCAACACAAAAGTGCTACAACACCTATCAAAACAAGCCACACAAATAACCGCTAACAATAAAAACCCATAAAGTTATGACATGTGATAACTCTAAACAAAACAATAAAAGCTAAAATTCCCCAAATACATGACGCTTCCAAATGATCAACCCATGTTTATTAGATTCAGGACATCAACATTGCACATAGCCAATTTACATATTGGTGTCAACATTTTGGCTTGAGATCTTCCATGTCTTCATCATCTGTTGGACCTGAGTTGTTGGTTTGAATCGAAAGCACAAGAGCTTTAACCGAACCGCCTCATATATTTGAGTACACAACTGATCTTTTGATCTCACGCGATGCTCAAACAACCTCCCGTTTCTTTCTTGCCATGTGTAATATATGGAAGCCGCTACAATTAACCTCCTCACAATGCTTATAACTGATCTCCCTTTGCATCCCGAAAAGACCAACTAAGCATCATTGGCTTGGTTAGCCTTTACCTGACCAACTACCTAATAGTACGCTGGCTCATCAAACAACGCTTTTTAGCTTTTTTTTAGGGCTCGACTGTTAAGGAGAGGAAGCACTCCCTCCACTACCCTGCAAATCTAATGATGGACATGCAAGCAATCCCGCTTATGTGAAGGCTTAGCCAAGTTTGAAGTCTCTCGAATGACTCTTGGGATGAGGAAAGTCACAATATCATGTAACCGATTCGAAACTCCTTCAAGTTGAGCATACCCTTTCACGGCTTGCCAAACTTGATTCGTGTATGTGCATTTAAACAACAACGTGCCCGAGAGTCAATTCCATTCTATTCATTTCCTTCTACTAAAAAACTCAAGAACAACATTTTGTCATTAAATCAATTCTCTTCCTTTCTTTTTCATCCATTAAATAACTCGAGAAACCAAATACGAGATTTTCAAAAAAAAACTCAAATTTTATTCAACTGGATCAACAAATGATTAATGCCAAAAGAAATTTGAAACACCACCAGGTAACCTATCAAAGATAACCAACAGTACTACAATTGAACAAATGACCTTAAAGAGGATTGATTGAAGCCATTGATAGTTACCGTGAACACGATAACACATTGGTGGAGGCAACATGCTAGCAAGAGAAGAAGCTGCAACGGAAAAGTGAATTTGGATAGTAAAGAGCTTGAATACAACACAACTCTACGATGGCAGACCAAACACACTAATCGACGAGTAAATGGTAGAATTGTGGTTGTGAGACTTGGTTGAAACATATCAAATGGCCAAAAACACGATTGAATGGTAGATCTAAGGTTGTGAAAGTTTGAATGCAATGGATCTAGAGACACAGTTGAGGATTGAAGAAGTAGATCTATTGCTAAAAGACATGATTGAGGAAGATCTACATCCAGAACCAAGGATTTAAGAATAGATTTATGGTTTCAAAATATGAAGAAAGACATTTATTGAAACAAAGTTTGATACTACGAGACCTGAAAATGACGGAACTGTGTTTGAAATAGATAAACTCTAAAGGCTTTTGCATAATCAAATGTTGAAATAGATGAGTATGGTTGAGCAAAACAAGAATAGTGCTGATAGGATTTTGAGTAGTAAGAGTGTAGATGAAAGGATCCCGCCGGACCACAAGCAAAGGCTAGTGGCCAGTGAGTTTGAATTTTCAAAAAGAGGGTTGTTGGGTTTTGACAGGGAGACCTGAGAGATTTTGCACAAATATTGTTAAACCTGTATTAATTGATCTTTTAGCCTAAAATGTCAACTCGTGACTCATCTTTTAAATTGTGACCCAAACTACACCTTCAGGAGGTGGTCTCTCAACATCTTCCCCATCATCATATTTCTGAAACTCCTCAGCAACAACATTATTAATTGCTTCAATAATTCACCCCAAGAAAATAGGAAGGGATGCCTTTTGGCACGACCTACTTCCTCATCAATAAGCGTCCTTAATTCAACCAATGATGTTTTAGATACACGTATTGGAGACTCAAGTCTATTAGTATTGTCTCCTGTATCAGTATTCTTAGCCTTGTCTTGATGACTTAGCACCCTAAACAATTGAACTTCTCTATCACTTATTCTAATACTGAAAGTAGACACAACACATTTAGTTATATTCATTTGATACCTTACATGTCTACTATATCTCTATTTCAGACCACATATAATTAAGAATCACCTTAACTTAATCCTCTCAATGTCTCATTACTTCCATAGGTCCATTCAATGTCATGTGATGATTATTGCGTTGACCATGCATAATAATTATCACAGTACATTGATATATCTCGTTCACAAGCCTTAACAATTCATTAACTACTCTATCATATATATCTAGGAGTTTTATATCATGCTCAACAACAAATAAATTGGTTTAAGTTCAAATACCCAAATCCCTTAAACCATAGCTCTGATACCAACTTGTAACACTTGGAATTTTTTTAACACTCATTTAAACTTTTTATTATAAATATTTCAACTTATATATACATTAAAATTATGACAAGTCAAAGGACAAACCAACTAACTTGGATTTATCAAAAAAAATTGATTTTCTTAACTGGGAAAGGATCACATCGCAATCTATCCAGATCGCGTCGCGAATGGGCAAATTGCCCCGCGATTCCTACAAATCGCGCTACAGTTCTACAAATAGCATTGCATTACCCGTTTTTACCTGTACATAACTTGTTAACTCCATTTTTAACTCAAATTCTGCAACATCTTATGTACACTACCATATTAACCCAAAATGACATATTTTTTCGCCAAATGACAATTTTGATTACACCCTATGACCACATTTCTTGTTACAAATTCAAAATTCAAGAACTCAAATTACAATAGTACAACAAAATTACTCACATAAACAATATTTCATATCTTTATATAAATCAACCCAAGACTTCAGCGATTTACATATAAAGTTAAGCTAAGGGTAAATGCAACAGATACGCAACGTACTACCACTCATTGTTCTATGTATGCAATCTACCCTTTTTATTGTCTAAGTATGCAACAAACCAAAAGAAACCTTGTCTAGATACGCAATATGGTAACCAGTTACCAGTTGTCCCGGTAAACTGGATTTCATAAGCATTTTTGTTTTCTTTTTAAATGTGACGTGGTTAATATTAATTGAATAAATTGTCCGGATTAGCAATGTACTACAAAAATTTGTTCCATGTATGCAACCTAATGCAAAAAATTTGTTCCATATATGCAACCTACATTTTTTTATTTAACTATTTTTACAAATGATAAAAAATCATGATATTTTTGTTGAGATGCATAAAATAAAAAATGATAAATAACTTTTATTTTCTATGTATTTATTAAATTATTTAATTGAATTAAAATATAATATGTCAAAACATCCATATCATCTTTCTCAAACGCAATCCCTTCCCTCGTCATTTATTTCTCCGCATAATCTCGCCGGATAATTTAATTCTAACAATAGGTGACTAAATAATTACCAGAATTAGAGCGTCAGCTGAAATTTTACGGCTACATGATGTTAAAATGTATGTAATCTCAATAAATTATGTGGAAACATGATTGGATCTGTGATTTTGAGGTGATAGTGAACTTCTACACATTATTCGCGAAATGCAACATATTGCCACAATTTGTTCTATGTATGCAACTGATATGGCAGACGACGTGGTCAAAAAATTACATGTGGCAACATACGTGGCAGCCTAGTCAGCATTTTCAAAAGTTATCCGGTAAAAATCAACTTTGCACAGATATCGATACGGTTTCTTCCAGTTTGTTGCATACTTAGACAATAAAAAGGGTAGCTTGCATACATAGAACAATGAGTGGTAGTACGTTGCGTATCTGTTGCATTTACCCTTAAGCTAATGAATCATTCAAACATTCAAAACCACTTGATATTACTACTTTGCCAAAAATGACCATATAAACAAAAACTATGAACCATGATTCACTATTACACATAGACGACTCAATTGACCCATTTTTTTATCAAATGATAATTTCAACCCAAAACATATATAATTTATCAATTCTTTCAACACCATAGACATACATATAACATCGTGTACCAACTTTGAGCCAAAACATACAATACACCATTTAAGTTGATATTCAAAATATGTCATGTGTACAAGTAGCATTTGCACATTCAAGAAGAGTGTACAACTATCAAAAGCATGATTAAAGAGGAATTGACTTGTCAACAAACCGAGCAACAAGTTCAACATTAGCTTTCGACTAGTTTCTTACCAAATTCCTTCTTTTTTTTCTACTTGATTCACATACACATTTAACAACAACTACTAAGCGAAAATGCTTAGTAAGTAATAGGCTCTAACATAACCCAGACCACAAAGTCATCTGACAATACTATACATAGTTTTAACTTTTGAATTATGTCCTAGCATGCATATGAGTTGAAGCTTTAGTTTGCATTTTCCTTGAATTTTTTCCCAAACTTGCTTGAGAAATGGACACTGAAAGAAAAATGTATGTGCAAGTGGTGTTTATGGGGATTTGAAATAAGAAATAGGTATAAACGCAACGATCGTTGTTTGTTTTGTGAAAGTGTAACTATAAAATCCCATAAAATGAAAACTCACACAAATTCATCTACCTTGGTGAACTTTGAAAAAAGGAATATCACACTTACAAGAGATTGACGAACTTTCTACATTATCTTTATTCTTTCTCTCTGTGGAAGTGTAAATCCTACTTTGGTGGATTTAAGAGTGTTTGTGGTTCGGTTTGATTTGGTTCAGTTTTTGCATTAACCGAACCTGGACCACAAAGTTCCTTTTTGTAGGCTTTTAAAACCATTTGATTTGATTGTCAGTTTCGGCTTATAAACCGGGCGGTTTTGTTTATTGACCAAAACTTAGGGTTGACCTCAACGAACATAATTTCTTTCATTTTATGTTCACCTGTTTTTGTTTAGATATAACAAACACAACTGTAGTAATGTTGTATATTTATAAAAACACTTAAGTAGTCTAAAGTAGATATATGTTTAATATATTATCTTAAATCTTAATCTTAAGGGATAATCAAAATTAGATCCATTGACCAACCATAATTAACAGAATAATCCTTTGACCAAGACATTTAACAAACTAATCCACATTTGATCGCCAAAACCTTCGATATGTTCGATCATCAACTAATTTTCGATGATGATGATGATCTAAAAGATAGAGTAGGCGTTCCGCCTCAAATGCAACCCAACTACTTTTGGTTAATGTCCGAGTCGCTATAATGTCCAGTTTTTGAAGAAATACCAATAAATCCTAATAGGTTTATGTCATTTTCAAAAGTTATTGAATGTCAGTTCTTTAATAACAAAGATGAGTTAAAAAAATCTCAGTATTAAATGTCTCGAAGATTGGTTATGAATTCAGAGTAGCTCAATCATCAACCACAAGATTTGAAATAAAATGTGTTAATAAGGATTTTCAATAGTTCTTAAGAGCCACAAAGCTAGAAAGTAATAATTCAATTTTTCAAGTAAAAACCTTAAAATCTCACCACACATGCTCAGAAACGCAAACTAATGCAAATAACCGTAATGCAAACAAACATGTATTTGGGAGCATACTTCGTGATCAACATAAAGATATAAGTCAGGTATATCATGGGAAAAATATCATGAAAGATTTAAATTAAAGATTTAAAATAGATGTTTCTTATTCTCAAGCTTGGAGAGGGAAGTGTCGGGCTATAGAATTATTAAGAGGGACTGACGAGAAATCATTTTCCTAGCTACCACTCTATTTTCACAAATTGAAAAAGGCAAATCCTGGTACGGTGACGCACAATACGACTGATTCTCAAGAGAGGTTCGAATGTGTTTTTCGATGTTATTGGTGCCGCGGTAAGTAAAACTTTATTGTTGCTATGTAAAACGTGTTTGTATCATATTTTATATAACTCATAAAATGCGAATGCAGATTTGAAGTTGGAGTAATTAGTTACGACCAATACTCATTATAGATGTTGCATATTTAAAAGGACAATACTTAGGAACAATGTTTATGGCAGTAGGAATGGATGCGAATAATCAAATTTTGCATGTGGCATATGGAGTCGGTAAACTGAAGGTCTTGAGTGTTGGATCTGGTTTTTGTCAAAGCTTAAGGACTACATTGGTGAAAGACCCAATTTGACGTTTATATTTGACTGGGCTACATCCATTGATCTGGCAATAAGAAAAGTTTTCCCGCATGCTTATTAAGATCTATGTTGTCGTCACTCGCTTGTTAATTTAGGCTTAAACAAAAAAGGGGATAAAAACTTCATGCATTATAATGGAGGACATGCAAAGCGTATAGAGTTTCCAACTTTGAAGAATGGAATGTGCGCCTTGAATTAGTTCCAAACATGGAACTTAACCAGTTTTGACATGGATGTCCACGTGTCACTTATTCGTTGGTGCAGACGGTCTGATCGAATCCTGACCCACTTCGATCCTATTATTTTTTTTCTTTTCAAATGTTTAATATTTGACTAAAGGATTAATTAATAATTAATGAATTAATTTGTATTTGACTTTTTAATTAACGGCTTGATATTCGAATGTTAATTGATAATCGAACAGATCAAAGGTTTTGGCAATCAAAGGTGGATTAGTTTGTTAAATGTCTTGGTTAAATGATTAGTATGTTAATTATGGTTGGTCAATGGATCAAATTTGTGATTATCCGTAATCTTAAACTCTTATAAAATACTTAGCTATAAGTTTAATGCTTAAATACTGAAAGATCGAAAATTACATTTATGTCTCTTTCAGTAATACATAAATATAAAAATTAAAAATCAGATCGATCTATACTTAATTGCTTTTTTTAGTTTATACATTTCATAATTATCTTTATTTGAAATATAAAATAAATAATAATTAAAATATATTATTGTGATAACATAAAGTATAAATAAAAATGAAATAAAAATTTACAATCATTATCATTACCATTAAAACGACAATCATTATCGACCATTATCATATTTTAAATTCATAACCGTCGTATTTCATGAGACCCGACTTGTATCAAATAAACTACTTAACGTCGTTAACAAGTCAGTTGTATTAAGATGAGCTATTGAAGTACTAATCAAAGACGGAGGATTTTGTCCATATACATTATTACAATTTTATTTTAGAGTGTGTAAGTTATAATATGTTTGTTCAAAACGTCTGAAGACAATGGGTCCTTTGGCATTATATGAAAAAACTTGTGGTGGTTTAGTTAGGCCTCCATGAAAATTAAACTTATAATTAACATGCTCTAAAAGTGTCCACCTAATTGTGAACTAATCCACTAATAAAGCTTCCAAATAAGTTGTAATATTTGAATATCATATAGTTTTAGAGATATATTTAAATATTTACTTTGTCGACACAAAAATAATAGTATCAATATACTATTATTACAACCAAGGAAGTAATATAATTCTATCGTGAAATTATTCTAAAAAAAGTAAGCAAACTCGAGTTCTGTGCAGCTTGTGCTTCTCACTGTAAATGTTCTCACCTGTTGACTTTTGACAAGTCAAGAACCAATAAGGTCAACAGTCAACACGATTGTAGTAGTTACTTTTA
Organism: Logfia minima; assembly: GCA_963921325.1. Lineage (NCBI taxonomy): Eukaryota > Viridiplantae > Streptophyta > Magnoliopsida > Asterales > Asteraceae > Logfia > Logfia minima. The sequence continues at coordinate 9,809,675 of OY992771.1, read as the reverse complement.
AGGCCATTGAGTTCTACTAAAATGACAAAAACCCCCTTTCTTACTTTTTCCTTTGAAAATAAGTCCTGGAGTACACCTATCACTCCAATATGTGACTTCGTGTGTAGGTTAAAGAGGTTTCGAAAACATACAATAAATGATACGGATTTTAAAAACAAAAAGCAATGTTATTTAACGGAGCTACCTTATTATGAAACTTAATTTTCATTATAATTACTACCGAGTAACATACAGTGTAATATTCAATACAGACACATAACTATTTTAAAAACGAAGACGTCGTGAAAAGAAAAAATATATATATATCTAAAACATAAATTTGCTAGTACCACCAATGGAAAGGACTGAAATTGTAATTATCTAAATGATGAAGGTAGTTTAGACCACTGTTTGCATACATAAAAGAAGAAATTGTAATTATTTTATAGGGGCGATGATCCAAATTGAATTGATACCGGAAAAAAAAGAAAAGAGAAAAAGATGGGGTGTTTGGATTGCTTTGGGGGAGGTGCAGCCAAACAAGAAAGATTAGAACAAGAACAAAGGGCTTCTCAAGAAGCTAGAGCTAAAGCTGCTGAAGCCGCTGAAAAAAGGTTTTTCTTAATATATATCTGTATATATATACATTTCTTTTCAATCTGATTACTATACTATTTAATTTCCAATCAGCTTTGTTGCCTGTTTGTGGTTCTAGGGTTGTTTTCAATTATTTGATTCTAGATTGATATTAGCAGAGTTTAAGGAATAGTTAATTTAATCGTTTTTAAGGTCAGTAAATTAATGCTTGTTCTTATTACATGTTAATTTATCCTAATTAATTATTTCAGGTTATTCATTCATTTATTTATTATTTATTTTTGTAAGTTCATGGGGAAAAAAGGTGTTTAAGCATAGGGACTAGTGATAAATTTTTCAGTTTAGTACTTTTGGTGGAAAAATCCCTGGTTTTACAGATGTTTTTTTGTTAGTGACAATCAATTAGTATTTGAAAGTTTTGTTGGACGTTGTATGTTTGTAGCCCGAATAAAGACCATATACTTGTTACAGTTATACGGCTTCAATGGTGGTAAATTGCCGAGGCATTTTAGACTTAAATTTTGGGAGACTGATTCTCTAAGTTTAAACAGTCAACAACAAGTTTGAAGAGATCATCGAACAACTTTTAATTACTTTAGTACTATCTATGTTTTCACAATGTGAGAGGAGCACATTCAGTTTTAGTTATTACTAAAAATAATTGGGAAATTGATTGATAAATGTGGTCTTACCCTGCATATGTGTTTCCTGATAACCTTTTTGTCATCAGAAATTTTTTTTTCACAACATGGTTTGTCCCTGTAAGCACATATGATGATGATGATGATGAATAACTAGTTAATATTTCCAATTAACTTATTTGTAGAACTCTTCTTTTGCTTACTTTTGCATAATAAACAAAGAGAAATAATTTATCTGACAGATTTAGGTAGATATTTTCTAAAGCCGAAAGATGTATGTTGATAAATTACTTAAGTGAAGTGTTACTAGCCATCCCAAAATATATATCTCTGGGGTATAAGAGCTGAAATAAAGCCTGTTTAATCTCAAATGTTAACAATGTTTCGTTTTGTTACAACATTGGAACATATGAAATGTAGTCATACTGATTCTAATCACAATATTTTCGTGACTGAATTTGCAGGCAGGAACAATTTGCACAATCAGCTGCAGGTAGAGCTGCAAAAGCTCAGATGCAAGCAGCTGCAAAACAAGCCTCACACACTAACAAAGGCGAACCAGCTCTTAAGGTATAACCGAATTTCACAATTTTTTCAATTCCTTTTCTTTCCTGGATTGTATTAGTCCAAACCTCCCTTCTCTTCTCTAAACAAAGTAGTTGTAAAAGTTGATACTCAATGAAGTCTTGTCTTAAATTGTCAATTTTTCTCTGTTTTTTTTTTTTTTTAAGGAAATCTGATGAACGATTTATTTTGTGGGTGCAGTGGCAGATGGGATGATGTCGAGCAAGTGTAGCATCCGCCATCAAATGTATTTGTAAGTAGTATTTGTATTGTAAGTTGTAACAAATTGTTGCCTTTAAAAAATAAAACCTAAAAAGTAGACCTAGATCCATGCCTAATCATACAGTTTTGGCACATGGATTCCACTTAAATCTTTAGGTCTAAAACATTTAGGAGTAATGCTAAATAAACCTAATATTATAGACCTAAATCATTTTAACATGTGCACCAATCAAATCCTTAGGTCTATATATTTAGGCACATCAAGCGTTCTTAGAGGTCACTTATCAATGCATTGATCAAAATAGGTAGAATATACTACATGAATATAAATTTTGAGGTTAATAAATTAGCTGTTTGATCAAAAGGATTCTATGTTATCTTTTGGAACCATGCAGTATTAACAAGTTAGTGACTTAGACTCATGTGGCCTAGCTGTTACATAAATATTCTTTAATTAACTTTCAATTGCTTGATGTTTGACTTAATTTACTGGCATTCATACTTGTTAAAAATTGACAGCTAAAACTCATCGTTTTCCACCTGGATATATTCAGTGTTTGTAGGATCACATGATATGATTATCATCAAGAAGTGGAATGGTGCAGTTTATTGAAGAGCATCTATTTATTGTGAAAGTTGTCCCCGAAATAATAAGTATATGCAGAGATGTTAATAAATATTGTACAAAGTTTGTTTCTGGCTCCTTCTGCTTTTGACTTGCATCTATTTGATTGTGTACAGTGTAATAAAACTTCAAAAGTGTAATTGTTGCCCTTTTTGTACTCCCTTTTCCAACAGAAAATTGAGAAAATGACAAGTTTAGATTTACAACTTCACACCTTCTAAAAATTGCATGCATGTAGTAGTGCTCATGTTTATAAATTTGTGTTGGGTTTATCTTATTACTCCTAAATTAATAGATAAAATGAAACTGCCATCAAAGGAGCTGATACTTGTGACTTGCATGACTTGAAGGTTATGGCCTCAAAGTTTATAAATTTGTGTTGGGTTTATCTTATTACTCCTAAATTAATAAATAAAATGAAACTGCTATCAAAGGAGCTGATACTTGTGACTTGCATGACTTGAAGGTTATGGCCTCAAAGTTATTTAAGTACTGTGGTCAAAGTGTTGCCCACAAACAATTGTACTTTACACTTTGGATCATTATTACACATGATGATATACTTTTTCAAGATAATGTATGAATAACATATACTTTTTTATGATAAAAGTATCACGTTACATTGTTCAGGCAAGATGTCTTTTAAAGTCGATTTATTATGTCACTTAATGTTGATCATAATGAGTCTTTAATCTCAAACTAGTTGAGAGTTGAAACCAAACATGGAACTTAACCAGTTTGAACTAGTTCCAATACAGTGTTTTGTGTTGTCCTTGTTAACTTGCAAATACTGAATTCATAATCTTGTGTTGTTGATAATATTAGTCTACAATGAATATCATGATGAACAATTTAAAAAGTACGGAGTACGTCATAAAGTTGTACTTTAAATTGAAATGGATGTATGCCTGTAATGATAAAAGCTAAAAGTTAATGGAAAGTGATGGGGGTAGAATACTAATGGGTAACTGAAAGGTGGGTTCGATGAAACTTTAAATAGAATAAATGGGAAAATAGGCAACCTCTTAACAAATCGTAGTCGAGCATTTCGTGTAACTGGTCTTGCAGTAACCCTCATTTCTCATAGGATCACTTCAAAGCATGACGTGTTCACGGATAAATGGTCAACGTATAAATCAAAGGTAGCCAAAACTTGAAATATCTTCAAGTCGCCTTGATTATCTTGAACCAAATTCTTATAAATACTCCTCACCACATAAATGGATATAAAAACTTTTTTGTATTCACAAAACTCAGGAGTCCAACTAACAATGCTTTGCTAGATTCTAATATGAAACAATCGAGTTATATACTACACAAAGCTCTGAACTGGAGCTGAAGACTTGAGCTCGTGTGCAGCTTGGAAAAATTCAGCAGCTTGTTGCATTAAACCTTCCTTCTTGCAGATCAAACCCAGATTAAGCCAGGCATCATGGTTCGTAGGTTCTAACCGCAATGTGTTCATCAAAAAGCTTTTTGCAATTGGGAGTGTTTCAGTTCCACCCATTTTCAATAATGTTTCTGCTGTCGAAATGATACTTGGGACATAATCTGGTTCTATTGAAAGTGAAATAGAGAAGGCAACAAGTGCTTCATTGTGTAACGATTGAGCTTCACATAACAAACCTACAATTCACCGAATGACAACACAAAATTTCACATATTTATATAAACAGAAACAAAAGTATAAAGAAGAAGAGATTATATAAATTTTGATGCACAAACCTGTCGAGTGCCAAGCTCGAGGATAGTAGAATTCCTTCAACTTGGCTTTAGCAACACAAACTTCAGCATCAGATAAACATTCAAGCTTCGAGTAGATATTGGCTAAATCAAGCCAGGTTTCCATTTCCAATTGTTTCTCTGCTTCCTACTCAAACCATAATCAATACACTCTAAAAAACTGTAAATCATATATATAGCAATTACAACTGCAATATATTGAATAATGTGTCCATACCTCAGAGTCCAAATTTATTTTCTGATGTTCACCGTATGCTTGAATTAGAGCTAGTAACACCCTGTAGGTTTCTATTGCTTGTTTTGGCTGCTCTTTCGCAATTTGAAGCACTGCTTTTAACCTAAGAAGTTCTAATTGGTCAATTCTTCCCATTTCGTCCAAAGCAATGTCAACTATGGTCTCAGCATCTTCAAATCTTTGCTCAGCAGATACTATTAGGGCTAACAATTTGAAACCTTTGGCCGAGCTCCCAGCAAGCATATCTGAATGCAACATTATATTACTAAATGCTGCATCTAAATTTCTTTGCAAGGCGTTTTCCAGTCCCAGATGATACATAACTTCAGGATCATCATAAAGTCCAATTGAAGCAGATTTATTGAGAGAGTTGATAGATTCTTCATGGTAAAACACTCTTCCTGAATCTGATAAAGAAACCCTCGCCGCATTTCCATAATTAACTCCAAGAAACTTATAAGCAATACTGGGGAAGTGCCCATTTTCAATATAACCCAATTCAATCACTTTACGAGCAAAATTTATCCCATCCTGAGCATAAGTAGGATCTTGCGAACATAACTTTGCTCCCAAAAGAAGAGAAGGGATATGGGGTTCATGTTCTGCTTCAGAAGACCCTGAAATTTTCTTTAGAATGTTCAAGGCAGATTCAAGCTGACCAGCAGCACCGTAACAAAGAGCGAGAAAAAACCACCTCTCTGTTCGTTTATATGCACCAGGAAGAAGTTGCTCAACATGAACAGCCAAACACTCAAATTGGCCACATGTTGATAGCGCGAATGTTAAATGGCTTATTACTTCAGGATCCCATTTTATTTCTCCACATGATACCTTTCTCATGAGTATAAACAACAAAACAAGTGCTTCTTCGTTGTTGGTTTTAGGATAAGGTGGATCCCATGGTTTGGCTTCAGGAAGGGTTGCTACAACACCTCCGTAGAGTAATATAGCCGCCAAGTCTTTCTGTAAAGTCGATAACCTTTGTGGGTCCAAATTCCAAGGCTTCACTAGAGCCCTTCTGTATGATATAATTGCTTCATTTAGTACTCCAGCTTCTATCCACAATTTGGGAAGCAATTCTAATGCTTTGTGAAACATTTCCTGCAATTTACAGTCTTCAGCAATGGATTCAGGGATTCCATTGGGTAATGCTGATTCAACTACGTCCAAAATCATCTTGCACTCCTTTGCAGCTTCTGATAGAACAAAACAAAATCAAATTTACTATCATGATTAATGAGTATTGATATTCCCAATTTGATCAGCTAATATAGCATTTTGATATGAAATCAGCTAGATTGTGTTGCAAGACAACAAAAAGATAACCATCATACCTTTAAATCTGCCCATCTCCTGCAGTGATTTTGCTTTAAGTAAGATTGCTTCAAGAAGCAAGCTAACCGAATGAAGCGACATCACACCTACCACCGCATTTTCCCTTTTAGATTTTGAATTCCGTTGTTGAGTTCTGTCGCTAATTGCCTTAATCATTCTCGGTGACAAGGTTTTTATATCGATTCCATAAAACACTTGAAGGGCAGCATCAAAATTTCCCCTCTGGTACTCAAGTCTACCCAACAAAGCTCTGGCTTCCTTCAGTTGCATAAAAACATGGCATACATTAATACACATTTTATTCACTCCCAAAAAAATGAAAGAAAAAAAAAACAATGACGAGCTAACAAAACAATATCATGAACTCCAAAACATATAATGCATCAATTAATTATTCACCTCATAATTCAAAGAGAGGGCTTCTTTAAGTGTGGATTCAGCCTCATCAACTTGGGCATCTTCGAACTTCGAATCCCAATCTCCGGTGCCAGTTCGAGAAGAAAGAGCACTAGCTGAAAAATCCCTAGTAGCCAATGACTCTGGTGAACGAGAAATCGGTTCTTCAACCTTAAATTGCTCTCCAGAACAAGCACACAACATATTTCCGGTTTCTTTGAGAAATTCAAGATCCCAAATTATAAGTCTGATATACCAGTCCTCTCATGGAATTCCACCTAAAAATCAATCAAACACAAAAGATAGTCTCAGTACTCATGTTGGCATTTCAACAAACAAATTCAGGATAGCAACTAAAACCAACTTTCATCTCACAATTCATGCTGGCATTTCAACAAACACATTCGGTACAATAACTAAAACGCACCATATCTGGAAAAATTACTCGAGTTTAGATCATAAAACAACAATAGAGATCTGATAATTTGTCGACAAAATGCTTAAAAAGCATATGAAAACTTGCAGCAACAGAAGGAATAAACACTTATTTATTTATAGAAAGTGATAAAAGTGGTGGTACTAGAAAACAAACAAATACAGTAGTAATGAAATGACGTTACGAGCGAAAGAAACAAGAGGCGTGAGCTTCGAACTTACCACCAATATTAAGTTAGCAATGTGATTTTGTAGTACTGTTGAGTTTGGTTAAATAACATGATTTACAAGTTTGAAGGTGGTTGAAGATGTTATCGGGGAAGCAGTTTGTAGTAGTTAGGGGTTTGGCTGAAATTGATTAATAGCAGGAATTGAGGAATGGAGAAGATGATAAAATGGGAGTTAATGAGGGGGGATCTGGTAATGGTACATGATAGAACGAGGTATTGTTATTGAGAGTGATGAATGATTTGGAACATATAACAATCATGTGGTTGGTATGGGGGGAGAAAGTGATTAAACGTTGAATTTCAAAATTTTATTGGATTCTTTTTCATGGTAAATTGGTGATCCTATGTTTACTTTTATTTTACTTACTAAATATACTAAATAGATAATAGATAATGGTACTTTTAAACTATAAAAATCGCCGTACTTGATCAGTATAAATTTTAGAAAAAACACAGCTGCAACCCTACCGATTAGTTGTTAGCTGAAAGTGATGATAAATGTATCTTTAATATAAGGTTTGCACTTTTCATACTAATGAATCAATTCAATCTACCAAGTTAATACTTACATATGTGCAAACACTTATACATGCGCAGTTTTCAAGACAATATCACAATTTTCAATATGATATTTTATTATTATATTGGTAGATTTAACAATACCATAATACAATTGTATTTTCTTATTAATTTTGAGTTACTAGAGGTTAGTTGTTAATGCATATTGATGTAGCGCATTCATTTCTAACAATAGCTATAAGGGATGTAATTAACAAAATCCTTAAAATTAAAATACTCATTAGACAAAAACCTAAGCAAGTACATCAATCTTCTTTTTTATATACTTTGTAAATGGAAGTTTATAATGAGTAAACGGATGAACTTTTTAATTTTTATATTTATATAAGAGGACTAGTCCTTTTTTTTTACTCATATGTATGCGATCTAATTAGAATATATTTGTGTTTATCTTTTACTTTTTCTCGAATCGCTCTCAAGATGTTTACTTAGTGACATATTTATTTGACAACTTCTGTGGAAATATCCTAAAATCTTACCATTAAGTTACCTTAATCATAATTAACTGAAGTTTATAAAATTACTTTTAAAAAAATTGTCTAGTCTACGTGCAGTACGGAAATGTATGCATAGCTTTCAAACAATGTATTTTCTACGATTGTTCGATATAAAATAATAAAATGATTAAGGGGGAATATTAGGTACTACAAATTGCACATAACATAATAGGTGCTATAAGTATACTTCGAGGGACTAAATATATATACTTCATAATTTAGAGGGTTAAAAATGTAAAATTAAAACTTCTTTTTGCATGTAATAACATAAGCCCTATTGTAAATAGCTCTTTTGGAGCTTTTTAGTTCAAAACTCCATATGTTAGAGTTTGGAAGTAAAAAAACTATATTCAATCATACTATAAAATTATACTCTATATTTGAAGTATTGATGTCTCGGTCAAAATGTCGATTTTAAAAGTACAGGTTAGTAAAATTGAAATGACCGATTTAAAGATTATGTGAAAGTTGGGGCGACTACTACTAGTACAAGTACTATCGTTATTATATATTTTTTAAAAGTAACATTATTATTATTATTACTTTGGTAATACCTAGGAGCGAATAACGTAATTAAAGAGTGTTACGGAAAAGAATATTTGATGGATCGAGGGGACGATAAGGACACCCATGTGGTTGTGGTGCACTATTACTTTTATAACAAAATTGACCAATGTTTTTTGTCGTTTTCCTTGTTCCCACATAAAGTTAAAATTATTTCCCACTTTCTTGTTATCAAAACCCAAAAGATACATATATTCTAGGAAACGACGATTTAGCAATCTAATACATAAACTCGTGTGGAGTCGTGGTTACTTAAATTATTGAACATACACGATTACATGGGCTTTGAAAGTAAAGTAAGTTTTTCCTTTAATTATTTTATTTTTATTATTTATATTTATATTTATTCCAAGATTAGGATTTTGGAGGAATAGGGACAAAAGAAAGTAAAGGAGATGGCAAGCAGGCAACAGTCTGTTTTCTTTGCCACAGATTACTGTTACATACCTTTCACATGATAAATAAGTCACCTTCACAACGGTTATAAACTTTATTTCAGTTCAATTAACAGAACGTGATGATATTAACACAATATTCAAAATCGAAAATAGGGATCTTATACTCATACCATACATATATGAACGATACCATACAAAAACAAAGCGGGCACATAGAAATGTTTTGTTTGGAAAATATAATAAATCTTTAAGTACAAGGGAAAGAAAATTTAGAACCAAAAAGTGACGTCTCACAAATATAGTCATGATTCATGACCCGATGAAATCTTTCAAAATTATTGCATACTAGCATTATACATTAAATAAACCCATAAGGCTATCCTCTTCTTCAATCATATTCATCCTGCATATCACAACTAAAAAGCCACAAAACCATACATCATTAGTTTCAGTCCTTATAGCATCAAAGTCATAAACAACATTAATCTCTTTACTCTACCAATGTTTTGCTTCTCAACTACCAGTGTGGCAGTATAGTTCCTGTGATGAGATCAGACATAATAAGCTTTTTCAAGAAGCCATATCTGAAATAATTGGGGTTTATTTCTCATTAGTTTTTGTAGTTGCCAAAAGGTATTCCAAGCTATACAAAGAGATGAAGAATTAGGTATAAAGAGAAAAATAGTGGACAAACAGCTATTTAAAAAAGATGCCTCCAAATACGATATGTCCTCACTTCCAAATGTCTATGAGATACAATGTAAACGAAACATTTTAATAACAAATACGTTAAAACTTAACAGACAATCTCATGTAATCATGTAATCACTTTATCCAAATTGAAATGTAACATGTTACCAGGCTCATAGTCTAATGATCTAATTGAAGAATTTAAGTATTAATCACATATCTAAAACGCCCCTTTAATAATGACAAAATAAAGGTGATACTAGTATTGTCTGGCATGCAACAAATCTAACGATAACGACCAAGGATTATCTTGGTTTGGACTAAGCTTTAGTCGATCTGGAGTTGGTGGACTGTGAAAAGTCAAGTGATTAGAAGTGCAAATTGTGCATATGTCCAAGGACTGTTTTTGGTTCTTTGTGCTATTACTCAACCTTGTTAATCAGTTTACTTCAACAAGTTCGTTAATATTATATTGATTGCTATAAAATTCCTTTCTGTGTGGGAACTATACTTGATTTAACAACACTGCCAAATTCACTTCACTTGCAAACTACCAAAAACTAAAAACTTAAGCACATACATAGAAGAAAGTATACCTGATCATGGGTGCTATACCAGCAGCAATTCACATATCCATAGTGTCCTCAAAGAGTTAAAGTGTGATGCTATTCTCCCCTGACCACAAATCAAATGCCGGGACCACCTACAAACATGTTCAATGATAAATATATTCATTTTCACTTTTTTGTCCCAAAGATAAACAAGTGCTAAGTGACATACTTTTACAGATCCCATGCATGGAAGAAACGATCAAGATGCGTATTTTATTCAGACCTCAGCACCTGTATTGAGCCAACTTGCTGAAAGAACAACGACCTCGGATTCATAGGAAAAAATGTTCTTTCTCATAAGCTATAACATAAAGCACCAGCATAAAATGCCCCCTTTTGAAGTGAAAGATCATGCTGCTTCCGGTAATATCTAAACTTGTCATGAAACAAGGATTTTCTGTTCAACTATAATACTATCTACTAAACATACTGTATTAGTTAACACTTGTATAGTTTGAGCGTAAAGAAAGATGCAATTCGCAGGTCCCACTTACTTCACTACTTGATGCAGGGTGAACAGTGATAGGGACCGTAATATGCCAAATGGAGATGAGTGGAGTGAGCTACGAACACACAAAATACCCAAATTCGTATGTGCAAAATAGGCAGCACTAGCATTATACATTAAATAATAAATTCGTATGTGCATATATATTTAAGGTGATTCCTCTCAACAAATGACCAAATTACTGTCGGATGCAAACACTTGAGCATAGTTTGTGACAGTTTATTAGTACATTAAGAGAGTATAAATGTGCAAAAAATTAGATAAAAAACTAACTCAGGTATTGCCAGGATTTCCTCATATTTGTGATTACAATGAAAGTTGGTGCCTCTACTTGTAAGCAGAAATATTTCAACCCTACCAATCATATCGGTCTCTTATAATGTACTTATAAGCATGCTTAATGCAAGGGACCTGTTTGTTGTGCTGATATAATGTACTAAAGTAAGGACTATTCATATATTTAAGGTTGGCTAAGCCTTAGAGAATCTCAAAATCATGGTCATATATTCTTAACCGCTTAACCACTAACATTGTACACATTTTTTTCGAAAAGCAGACTTTTATTTTCAAAATGTATATACACACAAGACCAAGCCTACCAAAGAGACTGCAAGGCACAAACTTAAGGGCGGGTGACCGAGATCCGTAGAAAACAAAAAAAAAATATATTAAAAAGAAGGCCCCATGACCTCAAGTCCACATAAGGAGACAAAAAACAGAACCCAAAACATTGCAGATAGAGAAACCTGCAAGAATCCCTCAAAGCTTCCCACTTACAAGATGGTCATGGTTAAACTCAATATCAGATTTACTGGCTTCAGGGAGCTCAATCCCTCTCAACTTCTCCACTTCCCATTTACATGTCTGTTTATTAGGAACTACACCTTTTCAAATCTTAGCCATATTAGTACCTACCTTGGCTTTACAGATTCGGGCAAAACATAAAGATTAGTGATGAGCAGAAAACTGACCCTGTAACTAAATCATCAAGTCAACACAAGGAAATTTAACCATCATTTTACTTCTCTATTTGGTTCAAGTAGAATAGTAGTGGCACATAGGCAATCATATGTATGTCAATTACTGATGAAGTTATATCTAGGTAAATACTGCCATGGTTTGTCCATTAATAATAGACCATCCAACACAAAAATGTTCCATAAGTAAAAGACCGCTCGTCAGATGCTAGCACAATGCTCAGTCTAATTCATATATCTAGGAAGTCAAATTGATCAATTTCACCAGTTTCAACTTTCATCAGGTCAATATAGATGTGGGTACTTTTCGTCCATCTAGTTATATAAACAAGAATTGTAAACTAGCGAAAAGAAGGGACAAACTGAAACTAGAGAGAACATTAAACTAATATCACTAATATGGATCTATCAGAATAAAAATTTTCTACACAATTCATGTAATTAAATAAGAAAAAGAATAAAAGCAATATAAATCTATCAGCTCGAGGACAATTATACATTCAAACATGAAAAGGCCAATGCCATACTAAAGCAAAAATGTTTAGATCGATAATACCATAATCTGATATCCTCATTAGACCAGGAATATTCGTCAATTTTTGGTGAGAAATAATAGGCCTACATTGTCCACTGGCCATTGATTTCGCAAGATGTCATGATGTACATTTTCTGTCTGTCACGTGTACCAATCATCTTCTTCTTCTTCATCACTATCCAATAAATCACTATCAGATAAGTAATCACTCGCATCATCTTCATCGGATTCATCTTCATCTTCCCCTTCAGAAAACACCGAAATCTTGGACTGATTAAAGTCGCTCCTTTTCGCCACTAACTCATTCAAAACACCATCTAAAGGCATACTCTTCCCATCAACGTCACCATCAAAACTCGACACAAACTCAACATCTCCATCATCAACAAACTCACTATCTCTACTCCTAATCACCAAATCCTCTTCAGTAATCACACCACTCTCAACCTTACCCCACGAAACCCACACATCCGCTTGCCGTCCCAATGCTCTATCCCAATCACCAACAACAACCGTTCCCAAATTTGACTCTTTAGCCCTTCTCAACATCTCAACAAAATCCGAATCATCCGAAACCAAAACCAACCAATCAATTCCTCTACTCATTGAATGCATCATTTGTCTTTTCAATGCCCAATCCGCCGCTTGCGGTTTATCCTCAACTGTCTTAACAAACACCCCGGCCCGCCTCAACTCACCTGCCAACCCATAACCAACTTTCGGCGTAATTAAACTCCTAGCAGCTTCCATATACTTATGATTCCCACTAATAAACCTCTCCTTAAAACGCTGCCTTTTCTTTCCTTTTAATGATTTCATTCTATTCATTTTCTTTTCCCTTTCTTTAACATGTAACTGTTTAAAATGTTTCTTTAAATCTAAATTAGTCTTACATTTACGACCACAAACACTACAGATATAAGGTTCAGAAGGAGTAGAAAGACCTTTTCGCTCGTTAATATCTTGTACGCGTTGATCACGGCGCTGATCACGGACCCAATGAGGAAGATGAATAAACGCATGACGATTAGCGTAAGCAGACACGTCGACAATTTCACCGAAATGACTAGCGACAGATTTGAGAGCAATTGCGGCATCGTAAGGAGGTCCTCGTGGAGGTTTATTATCAAGGTCCCATAAGATGACGACTTTTTTAGGTTTGACGGTGAAGATTCCGTCTTTGGTTTGGACCATGTCGATATCGGAAGGGTGGTGGTTGGCGGTGGCGGAGGGTGTGGTTGAACGGTGGCATTGACGGATTGTGGTGGTGTGGAGTTTGAAAGAGTGAAGACATTGGGGGGAAGGATGTGGGGATTTGAAATTGGAATTGAAATTAAAGGTGAGAGATAGGGTTTCAATTGATTTGCAGAGTAAATTCATTTGGAGATTTTCATATGTATTGATAGATAAGGGAATTGAGATGAACTCAGTGTGATTTTTTGTGATTTCAAAATCTCAAATTATTAGTCAGATACACCAATTCTCTCATGGAATTCGATCTAAAAATCAATTAAACACAGAAAGTAGTCTCAGTATTCATGTTGACAATTGAATAAACACATTCAGGACAATAATTAAAACCAATTTTCATCAAATAACTCATGTTGGCATTTCAATAAACATATTCAGTACAATAAGTAAAACGCATCAAATTGGGAAATTAATTCGAGTCGAGATCATAAAGCAGCAATGGAAGTCTCATAATTTGATAACTATCCACAAAATACTTAAAAATAATATGACAACTTACCGCAACAGAGGAATTAAGTATATGGTAAATGAAAGAGAAAAATGAGTGATAACATATAGCAGTACGAGCGAAAGAAGCAACATGCGTGAGCTTCAAACTTACCATCAAAGTAAAATCAGCAATGTGATTTTGTAGCGTGTTTTAATTGTTTTGCAGAGTGAATTCATTTGGCTGATTTTATATATGGATAAGAGAATTGGGATTTTGAGATGAACAGAGTGGACACGCCAAATAATTTGAAAGAAGCAATTGGGCTGGTTGTTCATTTCAGCCCATTTCATTCAGAAGAAATTGGGCTGGTTGTGTATATCGGCCCATTTCACTTCAACATGCCATCTATCTTTTTTCACTGCAACAAAAGTCATAGAACACCAAAAACCCTTGATCTAAATCCCTGAAATTTCACTGCAACATAGAAATTGAAATTGATTGTACTACAAGGTAATAACTAGAAGAAGATGCGAGGAGAATGTGGAAGAAGATCGAAGTTAGAGAAACAGGAAAAATACGACCTTATTCCTTCATCAATCGTATTCGATCAAATTGATCATCATCTCTTCAAATCACTAATTACAAAGATATCGTCTCTCCTCAGCGTGGCTCCATTAATTCTCTTCAGGTATAAATTCATTTAATTATTCTACTTTTATTCATTCAATTTCTGTTATTCAAATTCTGTATTACTCATTTCATTTAATTGAAAAAGAAAGTGTTTTCTACTTAATAACAAGGAAATAAATCAATTAGGTTGTGTTAAACACTTGCACTTCTAGATTTTTAGATATCTGTTTATTAATTAGTTTGAAACATTTTCCATTAGATTCGATATTGCCTTGTATGTAATAGTTTACAACTGTATGGAATCGTTTATAGGTTTGAGACAAAATACGAAAATTACGAAATATGAGTTGGACTATCAACTGATTTATATAGGTTAAAGTTTATCAATATTATATGCAGATGTAATTTTAGGCAATGGAGTATTTGGAGTTAGAATAGGACTATTCAGCTTATGTTGATGTAAGATTCTCGCTATGTAGCAAGTGGATTTTGAACATATTATACGTATTTTATTAATTTAAATTAGCTAAAGTGGAAGGCAGTAATAAGTTTCCTCATCTGAAAGTGGTAGATGTGCATGTATGGAGCAACAGCGGTCAGAGTGGTGTGAAGTTCATTAGCATAAAAGTGTTGCCGTATAGGAGGAATTAGGTTCATATTCTTCAGGGAAGTGTTTAGGAATGTGATGGTCAAGGATTCTAAATGGGCCTGATGCAGCTTTAGACTGTCTTTGCTATCATATGATTGAAGGCTGTGTTTATTTATATACACACAACTGCTATATATGATTGAAGACCAAATCGTTGTATACATGGTTACAATGATATCCAAATAACTAGAAAGCAATTAGTTACTTAAACAAGAGAATCCCATCATATGATTTTAGTCAAGTTATTTTCCAATTTTAAAATTTACGTTATTTAGTAGATATTTTGGTGGTCAGTGTGTTTGATCATTTAATGAGGTTGATTTGACAGAGGGGAGGTATTTGATATCTGGAGCATCAGATGTGTCACTTGCTATATATGATATTCAACATGCTTCGGACTTTGAGGGAGTTGGTCGGATTGCTAAGCATAAGCCTATACTAGTTGTTGACAAGCAGCACGAAAACGGTCATAAATATGCCATATCCACCGCCATATGGTATCCAATTGATACAGGTCTTTTCATCACAGGCTCATATGATCACCACATCAATGTGTGGGATACCAATACCTGACAGGTATAATTATCATCTTTTCATTGCCTTTTACAGCGTTATAATTAGCTAATATTTGCTGTTGTAAATTGAACATTTTGTTTTTAATGTTTTGTTCTTTATAGGTGGTGATGGATTTTAAAATGCCAGGGGTATAGGACAGCCATGTCTTCGTTAGCCACATCTCACATGCTGATTGCTGCTGCAACTGAAGATGTTCAGGTTTGCCTTTGCGATGTGGCTTCAGGGGCATTTGCTCACACGCTATCGGGTCATCGTGGTATGCTGGTGTTAATTTAATCATAATACTTATGTTGAAGATTATTTAGATATTTTAAGTATGCACGTGCATCTTTGATATAATTTGAATGGCAGATGGCGTAATGGCAGTGGAGTGGTCAGTCGTTTTGTATATAACTACAGTATATCATGTCAAAATGATGTTTTGCTGATGTATTTGTAAAAGGAGTGATACAGTGTAGCAATGTTTGATTAGGGATGAACTTTCCTCATACATATTTGCAAAGAAACTATTATTTAACTTCTACATCATGAAACCATAAGGCCTAACAATCAAGTTATATTGGTGTGCCTAAAGTATTCCCCAAAATAAACTCCTAGATAATAAAATTGTTGGTTGATTTCATATGGACCTTCAGTAGTCTTGTTAATTAGCAATGTATACGTATGATAATATGTTCATTCATAGCAGTTGAGAATATTCATCTTAAAATAGTAAACTCCCTAACTCATCTTGACCCATACGTCGCTGACTAGTCTTGAGCACCTTTGTGTAGGAATTTTTCCTAAAAAGATGCCTTGTGCTCTGCTTTTGTTTATATTTCTCACAGATTCCTGTGTGTACTATTCTTAAGTGAACTGTTTATTTGAGATTAGAAATAGATCTAAATATAAAACCGGATGATGTCAATAGTCCAAGAAAGTCATCTTTATTTGTGATTTGTTCAAAAGTTATCAACGGCGTAGGACGCGTTATAAGGCGTGACTAACAAGTACTCCCTAAATGCTATGCAATGCAGTTGGGGATAATTTCAAAGACTTTTGTACACATGAGCATGAACCCATTTTTTTTTCTGTCTTGAGCCGGAGAAACCGCAGTTGACTGCTAACACAATTCATATCCAGTTTGAACATTTCGATTTCCTGAACAATTGTGGTTTATGCAAGAGATTTTGAAATATTTAGGACTTGCAATAAACTTATCGAAATTGTTTTGACACTTAAAGTAAAGTTGTTCTAGCTATAGTTCTAAGAGCATGCAAGGATGATCTGAGTTGGGAATACTTGAAACTTTGAACAAGGTAAAAGCTAGTTTGTCAAAACCTTTTTCTGTATGAATTTGTTTGATATAAACTGAATATTAAACTCTTTAAATACATCACAACTTTATTCATCAAATTATAACTTACATTAATCATGATTGTAACGATCTATTTCACATACTACCTCGAATCTAAATTAATTGTCAGTGGGCAAAAAACAAATAGTTAAAACATAAATAAAATTATTACCATTTTATGTTTGGATATTTTTACCCCGACCAACTCACCTAAGTTATACTTCACTTTTGTAAGATCACTTCCTATCATGATGCTTCCAGGATTAAGGACTGACTTCCACATTAGTACAACATCAGCACGAAGACTGAAAACTGACCTAGAACTGAACATTGCCTATCCTGACGCCCCAAAACTCAGGACTGACATCCACGTCAGCGCCACGTCATATCTTAAATGTTAATACATATACATTTATATTAATAATAATAATAAAAATTAAAATTATAATAATTAAAAAACTAATTTATATTAATAATAAAAATTACAATAATTAAAAAACTACGTTACATTAATAATAACAATTACGATAATTAAAATCCTACATTACATTAATAATTAAAATCCTACATTGCATTAATAATTAAAAATTACGATAATTAAAATTCTACGTAACACTAATAATAATTAAAAAAATGATACAATTATTCCTCGTTAGTGCATTCGTTCGTTGTTTGTTAGACACTACATAATCGCGTTTAACTTCTTCCCGAAGATTCTGGAGAAATGCTCGTTCCTCGGGTGACAAGTTTGGATTGATCGGGTTATTGAGAACCTTGAACGCCTTAAATATTGCTTTCTTTCTAAACTTCTCGACTAATGTTTCCATTGTTTTTTGTTGAGCTAGTGCGGTTCTCGACTAATGTTTCCATCAGCTTAGAAGGCAGTGCGGGATGAGGCTGACTCTAACATGATAAGGTTGTGGTAAAAGTCTACTTAGTTATTGTGCTCACTAATATGAATGTCCATGTTATGCAATGTATACGCACACAAAATTTTGATTTTCAGGAATTTAAGTGGTAATTCGATCTTGTAGGATCCCAGAGGGGCTGACCTTACACACTGAATCAATATTACACAATCTAAAGAGCGGAATTCAATAGATTATGCTTGAACGATTAATAAACAAATGTAAAACAAAACACAAGAATTGTTTTAACACATAAATGAGTTGCTATTACTTGATCACGAAAATCACAGAGGCTACAGAGATTATCTGATGTCAAAAGCCGAAAATAGCAAAAACCTGCTTGACAAATGAAACCCTAAACAAATTTATATAATAATCTATTTTAGGCAACTAGGCGATATTGACAATATCGCTTATGCGATATTGGCAATATCGCTTGAGCGATATGGGCAATATCGCTTGAGCGATATCGACAATATCGCATGAACAGTAGTTGATCTAAATAATTACAACTCGAAACTTAGACCAAGTGACAGACACACTAAATGCACCAACAAACTCCCCCGTGTCTTCAGCTTGGTCTTCAAAAGGTTTCAGTCTTCAAACCCATCCAGCGGGAAATTTTCCACCCGCGTGGATTCCATGGGTGACGCAGATATCGACAATTCTTTGGAATTGTTGAGCAAGCTTTTCATTCGTCGGATTACCTCTGTAATACCTTATCTTATTGTCGAACAGCTTCCTCATATCCTCCTTTGATAGATTTATCAAGCTCATAGGATCAAAAACTCTAAACTGCGTCTTTTTCAACCCATAGAGAGAAGCCTTCTCAGGTTCAACACTTTCTGGCACAAATACCAGTACAGCTTCTCCAGTCTGGCTGTCAAATTCCCAATAGTGAAATCTTCTTAGAAAATTTAGGGGAATTGATTCCAGAACGATCCTCTTTACACAATCAGCTTTAGGATAGCGCATTCTGATTAAAGGCTGATTTGTAGCAGGATCTAGCCGGTTCTTGTAATAGATTCGTTTACCCAACGTCGGCTTTATAAAACTGTATCTCTTAGTACGGATTTCTCTTTGAATTGTACTCTGGATGAAGTCTGCACGAGTATTTCTGTCTGGATTTATCAGCTGTAACTGAGCAATCCTATTTAATTCTCCTTTAGGCAGGGAGCTCAGTTTCTTGAATGAGAACTTGAAATACTGAACGCCATCGGTTCTCTTGATTGCGAACCTCGAGTCCAGAACCTTCCAGCTCTTGATTAATCCTTTATATCTTCCCCTAATCTTATAAGACTTGCACGTGACAGGTGCAATCTTTTCTTTTCCTTGTGGCCACCAGGAAGCCAGACGAGCCGATCTTTCTTCAGCGGTTTCAGGAACCTTTGGAGATTCAAGCATTTCAGCCTGAGGTTCCGTCCAGTCATCAGTTGATTCATCATCTTCTTCTTCGGATGAATCAGACTCAACAATGGGAGCACCATAATAAAATTCATCTTCATCGAAAGCTTCATCTTCAGTCTCACAATCTGAATCTGCTTCTGGTGTATCCTCCCTTTCAAACTCAGATCTGTTGACCATTCGTGCAAGATAAGTCAAATCTGCATCCGAATAGTCAACAGCCAGTGGTCTTGGTTGTCCAGGTATTTCCTCAAACGAGAAATAATCTAAACGTGGTGCCGTTTCATTACCTGATTCAACATTTACATTTTCTGTTTCAGGGGGAGTTACATTTGGTCTTTCCCTATCACCTATCTCCCCCGAAACGACCACTTGTGACTCCAAAAGAACAACCCTAGACCTAAGCTCCGCATTTTCTTTTTCAACAGCTTCAACTCTTGTAGCTTGAACTTGGATGACGGCAGCTTGAGCATCCAGGGTATGTTGCATGGTATCCAGCCTTTGTATCAGTTCTTGGATAACCAAGGGGAGTGGTTGAACCGGAATGTCCACCCGCGATGCATCCTATGGCCTGGAGGATGTAGCAACTTCCCGTGCAATCCTCGACTTCTTGGGAGGAGGAGGCACATATTCTGTTTCAGCATCAGTCCTCACTCTTTTGTCTTTAAGAGGAATATACTGCCTTCCTTCAGCAATGCGTCTCTGAATCCTCAAATATCGTTGAGGGTTGATCCGCCTCAGATGTTCAACTTCGTGAGGAGGCGGAACCAAACCCTCAGAGTCACTCTCGGTTATGCCACCAGGAGGACCAGAAGACGTAGAGTCAGACGACCCTTCAGATGTGTCTCCGTGGACATGTAATCGATGTAAGTCACCTTGTGACGTGACACTTACATAAACACCCTGAAGAGGGTCTTCTGTAGCTTGTACAGGGACGTCTGCAAGATTTTCATCAGAGAATTCAGGTTGACGAACCACCGGATCTAAGTATCCATCGTTGGCCGGTGGTTGATAGTTCGGGTCAAGAATATGACCGAACAAAGGCGTATCAGGGGGAATTGGAACCCCCTTTCCATTAGAGCTCATGACCCCAAATATCCGATTAGACATCGGAGTCTGCCTGTATATGCGGGTGGCATCAGTCGCCAATCCCGGAAGCTCATGGTTGATGATCAGTTGTAAAAATCGGGGATACATATACCATCTGTTATCCCCTAGTTTAGCATTATCAACCATAGACCTGAAGATATAGCCCGAATAATTATATGGTTTGTTGTAGATTAGGGCGAGCATTGCAGAGACCGTGCGAAAGCTAGCACCATCGTACCCAGCTTTGCGATTGGAGAGGCACAAGATAAAAATGTGCATAAGCCACCTCCAGACACGCGTCAGATTTCCCTTGCGATACTGATCCGAATGTGGACCAGCATATCCCATACGATCCATTGCACCCACAATAAATTCGTGCGAGAACTGGATCAACATATCGGGATGATCCTCAAACTGAAGAACATCACGAATCAACTGTTCTGAAATAATGATTTGACGTCCGTGGACCGTCGAAATCAGTCTTGTATAGTCCAATTCACTGTTCACAGCAGCATTCCGCCAAAATTGACCGATATGGTCTCTGTATATGGTCGTGGAAGCCGAAATAGCCGTAAATATACGTGACCTTCGTAGAAATGCGATCATAGGCCGAAAAGGCTCAGCAGAGTCTTTGGATCCGTCTAGAAAAGCAGTAATATTGTGACGAACGTCACACTTGAGATCAAACTGCGCGAAATCTTCCATGTCTGCAAAACAAGTCAATAAAAAACTCAAAAGCAGTGAGTAATCGGATCGAGAACAGGCCACAAATTCAATTAGATCTGAAAACTGGACCAGTTCAGCAAAAGTTTGGGCCAGGCCCAATAAGCCCTTTCTGATTTAGGCGATATTGACACTGATATCGCATAAATTGATTTATGCGATATTGAATGCAATATCGCTTAAATCAGACAAAATTGACAAAGTCTGATTGAAATCGGCGATATTGGAAATTAATCCACAAGGAGCGATATTGCACAATATCGCGTATCAATTTCAGCGATATCACAATATCGCTGAACAATATCGCTAAAATTAGAAAAATTGGCATGATATCGCTAAAATTTAACAGTTTGGAAATTAATCCAATTTAAGCGATATTGGGGCCAATATCGCTAAAATCAAAACCCTAATTTTGGCGATATTGCAATATCGCCCCACAATATCGCTGTGACATCAGCGAAGGGCAAAAAACAAAATTTCCACACAAAACGAACGATCTAAACCAGATAAAACATGCTAACAGTATCTATGATAAATAGGGAATATGTTATAACAGTTTTTACATCATTTTGCAACAGATATTTAAAAAATACGAATCCCACAGTACCGCATACACATTGAACATAAACTGGTATAAAAACGAAAATAAAATATAATGGGAGCATACCAGATGATGTAATAATCACAGACGAACACAGAAAAGCGGTTTGATTTGGATTTGGAGTGAAACCGAAAGAGAAATCGATGAAATTCACAATATCGCTAAAATCGCTGTCAATATCGCACACAATATCGCTCGTATGATTTTGAAAACGTATCGAATAGAGTGACAGATATTTGTTTATATAAAATTAGAATTTCAGCGATATTGCAATATCGCTAGGCAATATCGCTAGACAATATCGCTGAAATAAATATCTGAATCAGCGATATTACAATATCGCTAAAATGCATCAATATCGCTAGAAATCAGCAATATCGCTAAAATTAAAACAATATCGCTAAAAACAGAACATAAACAGTAATCTGTGACAAAAAAAAATGAAATAAAAGAAGATAAAATAAATATAACATACACAGCATACTGTTCAATTTTTCTTTCCGTTTTTTTTTTTTTTTTTTTTTTTTTTTTAATAATAAACAAGACGAAATAAAATTATGTCGTAGTAGGGATCATATTAGAAAGACAGATTCGCAAGACAACTTTAAATGTTAATTTGATTATCAGTATAGAGGTCCAAATTTAAATTTATCACATATAGTTAACTAGCCAAAGAGACAAGCAGGAACAGGACGATTATCGGTATTGTTAATCCACTTAAACATGTAACATACTCAAACTTCAAACTTAACAGTTATTATTAGAGTGAAGAAATCGCCGTGAAGCTCACATAGATATACCCTTCGTATCCAGTCATGCTCAAAACTTCAATTGATTAGAGAAAGCATTTGAAGTCAACATTTTTAAGAATCAAGCCAGCGGTGACAGGTCTGTACTTACGTACAACAAAGCGACATACACTTGATTCAGGTGCTTGCAAAACCAAACTTGGTCAAACCATTTGGCGACCGTGTAAGCAATATTTGATTTTATAAGATTTGAAAGTACTTTTGACTTAAGTTTGCAGTGTTTTTGAAAGTATACTGACTGAGACCAGGTCTGTACAAACGTACAACAAAGGAAACAGACAGCATAATTCCCCAAATGTTGTCATATACAAACTCAAGTTAATAGAAGCATGGCAAGCTGACGCATAAGAATTAAGACGCATTGTCATACATCATATGATGATCATCACGAAAGATCATTCACTGATTAAGAGATTTCTTAGATGATGAAGAATGAGTATTATAATGCCTACCAATACATCGTGCAAGTAGTTTGATGTCTAGAAGGACAAGTAAACAGATATGTGAGAAACCTACTGATACATCAAGGATAACACATAATATTGTCAATTGAAGAGTGTCTCCTAATGGACTATCATTTCCCTAGTTGTTTACAGACACAACTAAACGTCTTTTATAAATGTTGCAATAATGCTTTTCTTTAATGTTAAGAAACATAAAGAGTGGTTATTGCTAGATGAACAGCTGTATGCAGAATTAAAGAAATAAGCAACAGAAAAGTTTTGTCACAGTTTACAGTTTGTCCTGAAAGAAGCGCAACCCAATCATGTCAATCAGTTGGTCAAATCTAGTTCTAGAGAAGGCCTTGGTAAATAGATCAGCATTTTGTTTCTCAGTTTCAATTTGAACAAGGTCTATCAAATGCTTTTCAAAGCAATCCCGTATAAAATGAAACCTAATCTCTATGTGTTTGGTTTTAGAGTGTTGTACGGGATTTTTAGTGATACAGATAGCAGCAGTATTATCAATAAATAAAGGAGTCATGGTTAAGAGTAAACCGTAGTCACGAAGTTGGTGTTGTATCCACAGAATTTGTGAGCAACAACTAGCAGCTGCTACATATTCAGCTTCCGCTGTGGAAGTTGAGACTGTAGTCTGCTTCTTGCATTGCCAAGAAACAAGACGTGAGCCTAGAAACTGGCATCCTCCAGACGTAGACTTCTTGTCTAAACTGCAGCCACCATAATCACTGTCTGAGAAAGCTGTGAGAGAAAATGTCTTCTCTGTTGGATACCATAGACCTAGAGTAGGTCTATTCTTGAGATATCCGAAAATCCGTCTGACCGCCTTCAGATGTGAAAGCATGGGTTTGGACTGATATCTTGAACATAAGGAGACAGCAAAAACTATATCAGGTCGGGATGCAGTAAGATACATTAAAGATCCAATCATCGACCGATATAACTTTGCATCACAAAGTTCCTCATCTTCATCTGGTCCAAGATTGTGGTTTATAGGAATAGGAGTCCCATATTCTCTACAATCATGCAAATCATATCGTGTTAACATATCGTTAACATACTTAGATTGATGAATGTAGGTTCCCTTTGAGGATTGATCAACCTGAACCCCAAGAAAGAACTTCAACTCCCCCATCGCACTCATTTCGAATTCCGATTTCATAATCGCTTCAAAGTGACGACATAAGGATTCATCAGTTGAACCAAAGATTATGTCATCCACATAAACTTGAACTAGCAATTGACTTTTGCCAGTTCTCTTGATGAATAAAGTGCTGTCGATGGTACCACGCTCAAATCCATTCTTAATAAGGTGCGTTGCCAACCTTTCATACCATGCACGCGGAGCTTGATGAAGACCATAAAGAGCCTTATCAAGCTTGCACACAAAGTCTGGATGGTTAGAATCTTCAAAACCGGGAGGCTGTCGAACATATATTTCTTCAGCCACCTTTCCATATAGGAACGCACTCTTTACGTCTAACTGATAGACGCGAAACCCCTTAAAAGTGGCGTAGGCTAGGAATATACGAATAGATTCCATCCTGGCAACAGGTGCAAAGACTTCATCATAATCCAAACCTTCTTGTTGTGTATACCCTTGCACAACAAGCCTAGCCTTATTGCGAATGACCACTCCCCTATCATCACGCTTAACACGAAACACCCAACGAGTTCCAATTGGGTGTACACCTTTGGGAAGTGGCACTAAATCCCAAACCTTTAGCTTCACGAATTGTTGCAACTCCTCTTGCATAGCAGCAACCCAATGTGAATCTTTTAGAGCCTGATCGATCTTTGAAGGCTCCATTTGGGATAAGAAGCATTCTTCAATATCAGCTTTTAAACACTCAAGATCATCAGAATTTGATGGATCTTCAGAGGAGACATCTGCATCCAGATCTCCAATCACTGCTGATGAACTTCTTGTCTTAATACCTGAATCCAGATCTCCAATAATATTCTCAATAGGATGATTCTTGTGAATCCGAGAGATGGGTATTGGATCAGGTGTGAGGTTTGTTTCCAAATTGTTTAGCTCAACCTCTTGAGCGAGAGGATCTTCTTCAAAATTAGGAAGAGAGACGTTCATATCATCAACACCAGCAGGAGAAGCTTCAGGCGGTTGATTATCAGAAGAACTCTCAGGAACAGCCGAAGGAGAAGATTGGTGAGGTTGAAAAGTATCCGGAGTCACACTGGAAGAAGGTGTATATGAAGAGTTATCAGGACTAAGATGTAACCCATGAAGAAGAGTTACAACTTGGTCCACTTCAACTAATTTAGGAAGGTTGAATGAGTTGAACAAATGATCATATTCAAACAACCAATCCGGACCTTTTCCTTTAGGAGACTCCGTATACTTTAAGCATTTTACCTCAAAATGTTCTTCAATCTTCCCAGTATCCTTGTTGAAGACCCTCTTGTTAGGAGAGTTAACCGAGAAACCTAGAAACAAGCCATCAAACGCTTTTTCACTGAATTTTGAAACCTTATCCTTTGTTATCATAATGGAACAAGGACATCCAAAAGGTTCCAAAAATTTAAGGTTTGGTTTCCGGTTATTAAACAACTCATAACAAGTTTTGTTTCTTTTCTTGTTCATCAGTACACGGTTGAGAACATAACATGCCGTGTTTACTGCCTCTGCCCAGAAGGTGATTGGCAGATGAGAATCCGACAGCATAGTGCGAGCAGTTTCAATTATTGTTCTATTCTTTCTCTCAGCAACTCCATTTTGCTGTGGAGTTCTTGCTGCACTAAACTGATGAACAATCCCTTTACGTAGACAGTATAGTTCAAGACATTTATTCTTGAATTCCGTTCCATTGTCACTACGTATCCTTTTAATTTTCAAACTGCACAGGTTCTCAAGACGATCGAAAAAGTAAGTCAGAAGATCTGATGTCTCATCCTTTGTACGCAAAAAGAAAACCCATGAGAAGCGAGAGTAATCATCTGTTATGACCAGACAATACGACTTACCCCCAATACTCTTCGTGCTAACGGGTCCAAACAAATCCATATGAAGTAATTCCAAAGGTGCTTTAATGGAATTAACTTGTTTGGATTTGTGAAGCTTTTTGTGCTGTTTACCCTTTAAACAGGACACACAATCATCCTCCAAAGCAAAGGTTTGCTTAGGAATACCCTCAACAAGATTGTGTTTCACCAGATAATTCATTTTCCTAAAATGAATATGACCCATCCTCCTGTGCCACAACAATGAATCCTTCGAAGAGGCCTTGGTTAGAAGACAGGTGTGTTCCTCAGCTTCCACTGTCCTCATGTCCAAAATGTAAGAGTTCTTCACTCTCGGTGCTCTAATCAAGATCCATTCCTCGGGAATCACAAATCCCGGCTTCAAAATTAAACATTCCAAATCTGTAAACGCAGCAGTGAACTTCTTGTCGCAAACTTGAGAGACGCTTATCAAATTGTGATTCAGCTCCTCGACAAAATTTACATCCTCAAAGCTCACTAGTCCATTTGTAAGAGTTCCAACTCCTGTAATGGTACCTCCAGAATCACCAGCAAAGGCAACATGTCCCCCATTGAAAGGTTTAACATCAGAAAGAAGGGAGATATTGCCTGTCATGTGTCGCGAACAGCCACTATCAACGTACCACTTGCTATTTTGACCTGTTGACTGTCACAACACAAATAAAAGGAATGTTAGTTTGAAATGGAGACCCAAGCCTTGATAGACTTGGGTACTCCTGAGGCTTCATCAACTATTATCACATCAGTTAACACTTTATTTTTTAGTAAATCATTATCATTTACTGATGTGATAAGTTTAGATGACTCAATATTCCCTATACTTTTCTTTGTCCAAACCCTTTTTGATAACGCTGGTTGCTTGTTAATAACTTCAACCTTTCGAATTACCTTTTGAGTAGGTATAACGTTATTAACTTTTAAAATTGGAACATCACGAAATAATCCATTTTGCTTTCTATTTTTTGTATGATGTAGATTTTTTCGTGATGCCCATTTTTTAGCAAGCATTGGACATTGATTTATGAGATGACCTTGCTTCTTACAGTAGAAGCATGATCGTTTTTCTTGAAAAGTACGATCCGAGACAGATAGTGGTTTTGGTGAAAACGAAACCGCACGAGGTTTACTCTCAGATACTTTTACTACACATGAGCACTTATGTGAACATGTTGGAGTAAAAGCTTTTACTTTTGAAATAGTCTTTGGAGAAGGATTTTTGATTATAGCTTTATCATTATGAGAGTTCTCCTGGATTACTGGTTTCCTTTTAGAGCTTATTTCATCTTTATCTTCATTAGTAAAGATGAAAGTTTCAGGTCTGAAATTATTCTTTTTAACTTTCTGAGTAACCTCATGAGTTACATCTTCCACCTCAACCACTTCTTCAACGTTTGTTGAAGACACAAACTTGACAGTCTCAAGTTTAGGCTTAATACTCTCAGTTTTTTTTGAAATCACTCCTTTAAGTGATTTAGTCTGCTTGTGATCAACAGCCTTAAGAGTTTTGGGTTGATCATTACTGTTAACACTAACTGGATTAACAACAGAATCAGTTTCCTTTTTAAAAACAGAAGGAACATAGTCTTTGATTTCATCCTGACAGAGAATAGGCTGATTCAAATTTGAAGGAGGAGGTTGATTGTGATAACCAATTCCTGTCTTGCTCTTTGTATCAGTTCGCTGATTTTGCAGGATATCAGCAAAGACCATACTAGAAGTTGATATATTAGCAAGCTTACGTTTTAAATCAACATTGTCAGCCTGAGTTTCAGCAAGTTCCTTTTTAAGATGAGCAATCAGTTTAAGATAACTATCAATTTCATCTTGTTTATTATAAATCATAGCTTTTAACTCTTTCTTTTCTTCAATCATAGTTGTTTGATTTACTCCAAAGAATTTTTCATTTTGTTTCAAAACGTTGTTTGCTTCAATGAGTTTAGTTAAATCTGTATTTAACCTATCATTTTCTACAATGAGCCTGTTGTTTTTGCCAGTTAACTTTAGACAGTTTTCACAGAAGAAGGAATCACATTCTACCTCATTTTGAATACCCGCCATAAGAGCTAGGTTTTCTTGATCATCCATGGCAGAAAAATCATAAGCAGCTTCCTCTTC
Organism: Logfia minima; assembly: GCA_963921325.1. Lineage (NCBI taxonomy): Eukaryota > Viridiplantae > Streptophyta > Magnoliopsida > Asterales > Asteraceae > Logfia > Logfia minima. The sequence continues at coordinate 9,781,329 of OY992771.1, read as the reverse complement.
TAACAAAATAGCAGCCTTAGCTACTTCGGTGTCCTTCTTATATGGAGAAGGCTTAGTAAAACCCGAAGGTGGTTGTCTAGCCTTCTCACATTCTCTAGCAAAGTGCCCAAGATTTTGGCACCTATAACATCTGATCTTGGATTTGTCAAAACCCATGCTGGTTTTGTCAGACACATCTTCAAGAGATCTCTTACCCGTTCGTCTTAGATAAGTCTTAGTCCTTCGTGTCAGCATGGCCATGTTCCAACGCAGATCCACTCTTTCTAATTCATCGGGATCCACTTGAGCAAAATCCTCATCGGTAAGATCCACCGAGCTAATTCTCTTAGAGAGAAAATCATCATAGGATGAGAGAAAAGCATTAAATATTGCTGCATGCTCATTCTGAGAAGCAGTTGCTGAAGACGACGACTGAGTTGGAAACGACGAAAATGTTCCAGTTGACTGATTTCCGGAAGTATAAGTCATTTTCGTTCCAGAAGTAGATGGCCCCGATAGAAGTGCGGTACTTCCATAGCCAAAGTTGCTATTGTCAGATACCAGAGTGCCTGACCGTGTGCTTTTCTTCTGAATGTCTAAAGCACAGGTTTCCAATTTTCCAATAAGCTGATCCAGAGACATAGCAAGAACATCTGGATCATTCTCCATCATCAAAACTCTTGTTTCCCAATGAGGAGGTAGAGCATTTAGCAACTTCTTGTTGACCTCTATAGTACTGAACTTATAACCACCTTCAGTTAATTCATTGACAAGACGTGAGTATCTACAGAAAAGATCCTTCACAGTCTCGTTCTTCATAATATCAAACAGATCATACTGTTTCTTCACGAGCTCTAGTTTACTCTGTTTGTACTCAGTGGTACCTCCACATCGTTCAGCTATCCCGTTCCATAGATCATAAGCTATGTCATGTTGTTTAAACATCTTCATAGCATCAGCAGGTAAGGCCATGGTGATAGCCGAGTGAGCCTTTCGTTCACATTCCCATGCCTTACGTTCCTCTACAGACATAGAACGAATAGGCTTTGGTGGAGGAATACCAACATGCTCTCCACTTGCAACTGGTCTCACATATCTCTCTAGTAATGATATTTCCATTTCCGGATCAGTAAACGCAACAAACGACAAAAAACGACCTCTCCATTCAGAGTACTCCATTCCGGGAGCAAAGAATGGAGGTTTATTTGCTGACCCAACCTCTGCATTGTGTTTTAACATTGCATTGACTGCTTGCAAAGTAGACATCTTAGAAAGTATTAAATTTGATTAACTTTTGAAAAATAATGAGAAATTAATTTAAGACTCTAAAGCAATATTGACAATATCGCTTAAATCAATTAGATAAATGAGCGATATTGTTGATATCGCTAATAATATCGCTAATTAAAGCAAAAGTCAAAATCAAACAAGAACAGGCGATATCACAGGCGATATTGCAGTAATGTTGCACAAATCAACCAGGCGATATTGGGTTAATATCGCTAAAATCAATTAGGCGATATTGAACTAATATCGCTTAATGATATCGCTCAAATTAATGAGTAATGTCGCTTTCAATGTCGCAGAAACCCTAATGGCGATATTGAGTTCCAATATCGCTAAAACGGCTATAAACCCTAAAAACACAAGTTTCGAAGATCAAAACAAGTTTTAGGATTGAAACCAACGAACAAAGATCCAGAAACTTAAACACAAGCACTAAATGATTAGTTTAACACTTAAAGACACTCAAAAGGACAGAAATTTTTTTTTTTTTTTTAAATTAAACGTAAACGAATATTGATTCAAACCAAATAATCCAATGATTAAATGGCTCTGATACCAATTGTAGGATCCCAGAGGGGCTGACCTTACACACTGAATCAATATTACACAATCTAAAGAGCGGAATTCAATAGATTATGCTTGAACGATTAATAAACAAATGTAAAACAAAACACAAGAATTGTTTTAACACATAAATGAGTTGCTATTACTTGATCACGAAAATCACAGAGGCTACAGAGATTATCTGATGTCAAAAGCCGAAAATAGCAAAAACCTGCTTGACAAATGAAACCCTAAACAAATTTATATAATTATCTATTTTAGGCAACTAGGCGATATTGACAATATCGCTTATGCGATATTGGCAATATCGCTTGAGCGATATCGACAATATCGCATGAACAGTAGTTGATCTAAATAATTACAACTCGAAACTTAGACCAAGTGACAGACACACTAAATGCACCAACAGATCTAAACATAATTCAAAGGTAACTACTCCCAGCATCGCATGATCCTTCCTAAATTATACATAGGTGATCAGGCTATGTATAATTGAGGATGATGATGCAATGCTCGGCTTAGTCAAATTAGTATTATATTTGGGGTTTTATGTTACACTAATTACATAGAAGTCTCATATAGGTACTAATAACTTACAAACAAACAAGTATACACATAAATGCACACGTAGTTCCTGTTATGCACGCTATATGAGGGTACTTAGGTTATAGTCTAGGTCAAACCACCTAATTCTCTATAACCAAATGGCTCTGATACCAATCTGTCACACCCCGCCTAGGCGGAAACACGAGGCGTGACGGAGAAGATCGTTATAACACATTGATATAAAATAATAGAGAATTCACTAAATGAAAAATAACACAAAGTGTCATGACCACTCCCGACACAAGCGGCGACTTGTATCATGTTCAGTCAATACCACAATAAATATAGTCATAAAGTCACATAATCCCACAACCCGGGACAAGTTTCAAACAATAACCAAACCAAAGAAAACATCAAAATCCATAGAAATGTACTAATGATTTATTCAAAACAACCTAAGAGGATTTTGGTCTCACTAAAGCTATAAGTTCTATCCTCCTTACGCATTCTTAATGTTATTACCTGAAAATGAATACTCATAAACGTCAACATAATGTTGGTGAGCTCGTAGGTTTAATTAATAATTGAATTTTTTATTGTGCATATAATATGAGTAGGACAATAGTGTGAAATAATAGCGTAGCAGCATATAGTGCATATGAATGTTCAACTCGAACATAATCAACATAGTCATCAACACAATAGATTTCCAAACATGTCGCCTACCAGCTGGAGCTAAACAGTTGGCTTAATAGATATATAGGAATCATAGTCATGTACACATCAACCACTAATGCTCGCATACGCAATTATAAACACACAAATTGTCCAAAGAAATAAAATGATTATCACAGCATAAGTATTTGAAATAGCCTTTGAGTATCATTTTCCCCCAAGATATATATAAAAAGAAAAAGGGGCCATGAAACTCACCTTATTTGTAGATGAAACAAGATGCACAATTATCCGAGCAATTAATCTATAAATAAAAGAAATGTGTAAGTTACACATGGACAAGGCTTATAATCATTCCCATTGTAACTTACAATTGATGGAATGTTTATGACCAAGCCTTGTATTCCTAATGAACCATCCCTTAAGAATAGATATGTATGCCCTTAAGTCCTTGGTGTAAGTAATTGGTAATTTGCCCTTACTTTTATAGATTTGATTTTTTGTCCAAAATTTTAGGGTTACTTTATGTATTTGTCAAGTACCTTAAACGAGTGAGATAGGGTTCCAAATTTAAATTACGAAAATCTAAAATGTGTTAAATATTCTCAGAAATTTTTCTAAAATTTTTGTTAACTCTTTACTATTTTAATAAAATTCCATAACACCAACTAGTTAGAAAAGTATTATGTTGGCGCAACAGAAAGTTTTATTTTTGTTAAAATACTTAAAAGTATTAAAAAATTCTGAAATTTTTACAGGGATGAGTAGACATATAGAAATTATATCAGTAAAAATCTCATCAACTAATTCGAAAAATTTGAATGAGTTATGGTATCCCAAAGTCAACCAAAAATCTGAACAGCAAATACAGTTTTGACTAGTTGTCTTATAATAACCTTTTGAACGACCTAAACTTGTGAAACCACTTGAAAAACAGAAAGTAGACTCATAGAACTTAAATCTAGACTCAAAATTCGTATAAAAACTCCATGTTATGATCAAGATATGGCCTTCCAAAGTGGATACAAAATTCTATCCAGATTCTGATTTAGCCCAAACAATGCCTTTTAACCTAGAATATCATATCAATAATTATATATCTAACATAATTTCATCAAATATATGTTTAATATGTTATTTAGATGTGTTTTAATCATAATTAATTTCCATCAATTCAAGTCACATTAAAATCAAAAGAAAGATCAATTAAATGGTGAAATAAGAACACTTACCGAAAGCTTTAAAGAGAAAATTGATTGATCTTGTTTCTTGAGAGTTTGATGAAAACAACAATGGTGTGAGGTTAAGGTTTTGAGAATTTCACCAAAGGAAAGAGAAGAGAAAAAGAAAAGAGGCTAGGGTTTTGGAAATAATGAAATAGGTTAACTTAGTTAAGGAGAATAGTTATTTAAATTAGGTTTAAAATTAATTTTCTATTTTTTTAATTTTTGGGGCGGATTTAATATTTAAATATAAATTATTATTTTTTTTAACTTTATATTATGTTATATTCTTGCATTGTTATCATTATTATTAGAGAATAATACTATTGACTCGATTTATTTATTTATGGGCTTAATCACCAATATACTGTTTTCTATAGGTATCTACAATGTCTAAGAATTAATTCCACGTTCTCGGAGAAACGTGAGTACTTAGAGATTTCATCTTGATCACAACAACTAGAGGGAATAAGATAGAAAGAACACTTAACTCATAGAATTTCTCATTTTCTATGTTTTAGGAATCAAGTAAGAACGTAAGTTTAACTAGAAGACGAGCATCGGTTTTGTAGTCAAAGTTGTCTAACCTGATTTCGTGACGGTTGTCACACGGAGAATAGATGGTCAAAGTTCCTATTAGGAGTGTTTGTTTGAATCGGATCGTTGTCTTCTTCGTCAAGATTGACCGGCTTGTAGTCTTCGTCTTGCATGGGTCGCTTGTTGTTCATAACACCCGTCGGAAAAAATAACTTCGGGATGTCTTTTAAAACACCCCATGCCGACTCCTAAAGGAAGTTCCTTTTTGTTCAATCTTTGAATTCTTCACGGGCCGCCAATATAATGTCTACGTCAGTCATACCACTTTACCACTCATTTTTATATTTTTGGTAGATGCTTTGAAAAATCTTGACGTCTCGATGAAGTTTTGACCATTTACCCGTTATTTGGTCAACATTACGTTTTGTATCAACACAAAAGTTGTAATTTTCTTGTATCACTCTCCAAAAAGAGTCACCCATTTGTGAATTCCCGATCGGTCCATTTTGATCCAACGTTCTGCCAAAATCTTGTTTTCTTCGGCAGATCACGACACTTTTTGGCCTTTTTGTCGTTCATTGGTTGGTTCGGCCACTTTTTCCTTTCTTTTTCTTTTTGGTCGATTCGGCTTTGACTTCGGCTTCAACTTCGGGTACAAATTCGGCTTCTTCCTCGGGTGGTGTGTGGACGTTTTCGAAATGATTTTGTGATAGTAGTGTTTGTGGGTATCGAATTATAGTGTTGTTGTTGTTGTGAGTATTATAGTTGTTGTGATTGATGATACATATTTAAATAAAGTTGAGATCGTGGGTCGTCGGTTGGTATTATAAAAGGATTATCTACAGGTAGATATGGCGAAAAACCCATTTGTTGTGAGCTCGATTGTGGTGCGGACGACAAACCCATGGGTGAATAATTTGTACTCTGAATTGAATTGTTAAGTAAGTTATTGAAAAAATCATCGGATTGTGATTGAGATTGGGATTGGGATTGTGGTTGGAATTGTGATTGTGATTGGGAATTGTTGTTTTGTTTTTTAGGGAATTTGTAGATGGATGTGTTTGATATAATTTGTGAGTAAAATGTAAGTAAAATTGATGAGAATTGAGTGTGAAAAAGAACGTGTAATTGTTTTATATAAATTATGTGTGAAATAGATAAAGATTAAAAGAATATATATGAAAAAATAGATAATTAATATTTGTATATATATAGTGTTTGAGATTGGTTTAAAAGTTGTATTTTTAACTTCTTTTTGCCCGGTCAAGACTAGCCGTTGCCACCCGTTGATACACACTGGCCCATGCACAAATGCCTGTTTCGCGTTTTGTTATTTGTTCTAGCTAGAACAGATAGCTCAGAACAGAACGGATGTCAAGTGAAAGCGAGATCAGAAAACAGTAACTCGATAGGGAGAGATAAAATACTCCATTTCAAATATGCGTAATATGGTAAATTTAATTAAACTTCTTTATTCACATTTATTAGTGCACAATTGATTTGAAATAATACTAGCACGAAAAATGATAATAAATCACCAAGAGATTATTAGTTTATAATCAAATCGAATACGAGTCAAGGGTTGTGGATTGTCGAATATAGAGCCATATGCAAACATCTAAAAATTGACCAAGCTTCTTTTGTCAATGCACGCGTTTGCAGAAAAATTAAATAAAAATAAAAGAAAGCCCACCCTGTTCGCACGTGTAAACTGTACGGTGATTGGATACGGTTGTGCACGTGTCACCTCCAACCCCAATTCCCTACCTCTTCTATATCACTACCACAAAAACAATCTCCATTCTGTATCCGTACACCTAGTCCTTTAAACCCTAATTTATTAAATCACTTAAATCAATCCAACCGGACGTTCAAAATTCCGGCAACACAAACACTTTCCGGTTCCGATTCCGATTCCGATGACGGAGACCGAAATCCAAACGAATTACTCATACATGGGACGTAATTTCAATTCCGATGATTCCACCGCTTTCAGTGACTGCAACAGCGACCGATCAGGTGAATTCCCGACGACGTCGTCACAAAGCCGCCGTCTACTCCTCTCCTGTGCCGCCGATAACTCCGATGACCTAATCGTACAGCTCGTCTCCGGTCTCGAATCGAATTCAATCGACGATCAAAAACAAGCAGCTATGGAGCTCCGGTTACTAGCGAAGAACAAACCGGAAAACCGATTGAAGATCGCACGTGCTGGCGCAATTAAACCGTTGATTTCGTTAATTTCATCTTCCGATCTACAATTACAAGAGTACGGCGTAACCGCCGTTTTAAATCTATCATTATGCGATGAAAATAAAGAGCTATTAGCGTGTTCCGGTGCAATCAAACCGTTAGTAAAATCGTTAAAAACCGGTACATCAACAGCTAGAGAAAACGCGGCATGTGCGTTACTACGTTTATCGCAATTAGACGAAAATAAATCCGTAATTGGACAATCAGGCGCGATTCCGTTACTAATAAACCTTCTAGAAACAGGAAGTATTCGCGGTAAAAAAGACGCGTCAACCGCTTTATATTCGCTATGTTCTGTGAAAGAGAATAAGTTACGAGCGGTTCAGGCCGGAATTATGAAACCGTTAGTTGAATTAATGGCGGATTTCGTGTCCAATATGGTGGATAAATCAGCGTTTGTGATGAGTATTTTGGTGACGATTGTGGAAGCGAGAGTTTCGTTGGTGGAAGAAGGAGGAATTCCGGTTTTGGTGGAGATAATTGAGGTCGGGTCGCAACGTCAAAAGGAGATCGCGGTGGTGATATTGTTGCATATTTGTGATCAAAGTGTGGTTTACCGGAATATGGTGGCGCGAGAAGGTGCTATTCCGCCGCTTGTTGCGCTGTCGCAGTCCGGTACTAATCGTGCTAAACAAAAGGTAATTAACTTATTTTTGTATTTTGTATTGTATTTTTATTTTTATTACTAGTATTTTATTTTATTTATTTATATTATTATTATTATTATTTATTATTATTATTATTATTATTATTATTGTTATATTATTATTATTATATTCTTATTTGACCTTACGGCAATAAATAAAATCAATAACTCTTCTTATAACCTTAAACCTTTAATAGTTTTTTTAAAAGAATTCTATACATTTTTTAATATATATTATATATATATATATTTACAATTAGTGGTTACAATATAATGGTCGTTTAATAATTTGGTAGTCCTCTCATGTGTCTCGGAGTTAAGTTTCACTTAATACATTAAAGCGTTGAATGAATTCTCTAGTGTCCCACAAATAATGATTGTTAAACGACTAGTCTTATCATGTGCAATAAAGACACAAGTTAGACATTTCTAAAAAATATTACATATATTTATTATCTTAAAAAATTCCTTTATTATTATTATTAGTATCATTATACTCATCACTAGTTACTAATTTTGGTCATCTTTATTTGGCTTTGGATTTGGTTAAAAATGTGATTATAATATTCACCTTTATGCTATTATTTAATTTAATATTTATTAGGTTTTGCTGTGTTTTATACTTATTTGTATTAAAAATGTTTTAGATACTTGAGAAGCCATTGATTACACACAACATATTTGGATTTATATGTGAAGACATTGTAATCCATTCACTTCATTGTATATCATGTTTTTGTTTTTTCTTTTTGGTGTAGACCAATACTCATTTAATATCTCTAACTAACGAAATTATTCGTAGTGATTCATAAACCACCAGCTCTTACTTTTTACAACACTTGACATTACAATACTATAAAACAAGTTTAGTAATGTACGGATAAAAACTTACGGTGTACGAATCATTCCCGTTTTACAAATAATGATTATTAAATATATAAATAAACAAGTTACCCTAGGTGAGTTATATTTTTCTGCATATAACTAACAAAGTAGTCCACTTTGCGTCGATACAATCAATGCGCTCCGGTCATTTTATGCCTAATGGCAACATGTTTGCATACTTTACTATTGTCGCATTACATTGTTTAATTGGATATTAGGCTAAGAAGGGAGTTTTTGTATACTCGAACCGATTATAAAAAAAACTAATTGAATATCTTGATTACGCATAAGAATCAAAGATGTTTTGTTTTTTATGTTTAAATAAGAGTTTGGTATTAGTGGGGTGACGTGGGTGGTTTTGTCGTATTAAAAAGGATACTTGGCTAATGATTTGGATGAATGGACAGGCTGAGACGCTTATTGAGCTTCTACGGCGACCACGATCCGGCAACGTCGCTCACAGCCAGGATATGTCAGATTAACATGTTCCACTTCTCCACCATGTCATCATATATCCGATTAATATTTAATACTACAACAAATAAACTTACAAAAGTGTGTGAAAACAAATTGTATATGATCAAGGTTTGCTTCCTATATATATATATATATATATGCTTTCTTTGTAAACACATGATCAATGATTATGTATTTTTAACTTTCACTTCTTGGTGTTCCATTTTTGAAGTTTATATCTCAAATCACATACATATATTTAGTTTGCGTTAGGCGAGACCTCGTTTAATTTGCTATTCAAGTTAAAATTTGCAATGATGTTATGTAATGCAAGATATATGACGTTATGGAGCACTTCTAATTGACATAGAAAGATACCATGTACAGTGCACATGTGACTACAAAGTTTTTAATATCAGTACGATTGTTGCATTTCATTAATGATAATTTTACTGTGAAAGAAATCAGGCTAAAAACCTGATGTTGGCGAACAATCTTCAAGAATTCGAAGTAAGAAATTGCGTTTATTAAAGTCCGACTTCTGATTTCTAGCCCTAATTCTGCCGTTACTAAAGCTCATTTTTCCAAGCTCTTGATGTATTTTAACCTCTTTTTTGGCATATTTGAATAAGATAGAAGAAGACCCGCGCAATGCAGCGGGAAATACTTTTTAATTTTACGTTAATTGGACATGTAGTATTATGTTTTTTATAATATTTTGAAAATTAAAAACTACATTACAATGCACAAACAATACTGTTTTGTAAGTGAGAAAATCACTTTTAACAAAAAAAAAAAAATTAATTGTAACAAAATAATTAAAAATTAAATATATCATAATATGTCATTACAAACTTGATGGTCGGGTTGTGAGTTGCAAGTGCCAAGTTTCGAGTTCTTAATGGACATATTGCGAGTTGTGGAGTCGTTTGTTGAGTCTAGAAGTTTAAGTTTCACTATTTTATTATAGTTATTTTCTTTTATTTTTTTATTTTCTGTATTTTGATATAAATATTATCTACATTGAATGGTAATTTTAAAAACCATCTCAAATGCATCATATAATATAATAGTCTATAAATATAAATATATATATATATAGATAAGTTTAAGTTAAAATTAAAAGTCAATATTAGTTAGTTTATAGTTTAATAATGTTTGTATTAATGAAAACTTAATAAATAATAATTAGGAGTATGTTAATTAAATGTCATAAATTAATTAATTTATGTTTTAATAATGTTTATATTAAATAATTAGTAATTAGGGGTACGTTAGTCATTTATATGAATTTTTTAAAAAAACTCTTAGTAATTATAAGGGCAAAATAGTAAAATATATCTTAAAGAAAAACACTCAAATATATTATATATTAGTAATAGATAAGCTAAGATGGATGATGAACAAATACAAAGAAAAAAAAAGAATTCGACGAGATCTTATAATTTGAACTAATAGAAGATATGAATAAGGTTAATAATATTTAACTTATCGCTTTGACCGTATTTTCCTTTTAGAAATGTCAACAATAAGTAGACACGAGGTTAATAAATCACGTGCGTATATATGGACGACTATTAAAAACGCATACAAGTTAATCCAACAATGAACATGTAATATAAACATATTCACATGTTCTTAAACAATTTCAACAAAAACATGTGTTATTAAGCTTACGTAGCTTAAACTTGTAATCTAGATTGAAGTGTCGCAAAAAATAGAAACCATGTGATCCTCTATATCAAAGGAGAAGACTTGATCCTAGTTAAAGCAAAAGAAAGCATTTAAGAGTCAATTTAATACATATCATAATGGCCTTCATATTTGTCAATAACCACATAATTATAATTAAAGTCCAACATACAATCAAAAAAAATTAAAAAATTGGCTGACAAGATCATGTTCACAGGTGTACTAAACATTGTAATTGATGAGTACAATTTTTGGGGATGAATAATTATTTTTTTAATCAAAATATTTTAAAGTATAAATAATTTATTTATAGAAAAATAAATGAGATGTATATGCTTTTCTTTATTAGTGTACTATGATGTTAAATATAAGACAATTTTTATGTTTTAGTATTGGTATGATTTAACGATTAGAGTTGTATATAACTTTTACAATTCTAGACTAATATTACTAATATTACGTAAATTGTGATTAATCAGATATACGATCCCTATTTATATAAACACAATATAAATTAAAGTATTAATACAATGACTTTTATATTCTAATATTAATTCGTAGATTTATTCATTCAAAAATATATATATTTACGTGAATAAAAAACCTTTGTTGTACTTAACCAATGTGTTAACATGTGAATACATAAAAGTGTGCCAATTTAATAAAATTATCTTTTTAAAAGACAATCATATATTATAATAACAATAAGTAGAAATTATAGTGATAATAAAGCACCATTTCGGTAAAATATTCCTTAAAACAATGACCTAAGGTCTTACTCCAAACCAAAATGATCCTAAACATACAGTGATCGTACAAACTACCACAACAACCCTAGGGAAAAATCATCGCCAATAAAACCCAACATAACACTTAACCAATTAAGGGCAACAACCGACACAAGCATGAAAACGGTGAAAAATCGATCATGTTCTTGTGTCATACCTCGCCAAAATCTAATCAGAGTTAAGTGCGGAAGAACAGGGCATGACGCGATTAGTTATCTAACTAATCAAGAACATATGATTATCAACAGAACATAATATTATAATGCGATAAATTGTTTGTTACATAACGTAGCGACTATTCAAGTCACTAAAGTAGTAGTGTTATCAAAATACAATTGTTTGGAGATTTCTCAAATATAACTAAGACGGTTTATAGTAATACAAATGAAATTTCGTGAGTTTCCCAAAAATGGCATCCTAAGTGATATGGTAGGCGCGGGTCCCAATATGCATGCAAATCTTACTTCACTGCTAATTCCATGAAAAACATAGTTAAAATGTCAACAAAATTGTTGAGTGAAATCCATAGGTTTAAGACTCAATCATTTAAACCAAGCGTTTGGTAATTATTTCGCAATTCATATCGTGCCAATCATGGCCAAGAGTACGATGATATACAGTTTAAAACAATAAATAGCTGACAGTGATCCCCCGAAGGTTTACAAGACCTTGCTAGTTAAAGTGACGACACCTAGGCCTATAACCAAACCACGACTTTTATTGTTTTTGCTTGGGACCATTAAAATATACGTTCCTCGTCTTGACTTATAGTCGGCAGTTAGCATGACTAACAAAAGTGGGAGGTCGATTGTTTCGATAATATACTCTTGTTTTGATTAACTGGTTTAATTAAATACGCATTTGTAGAATTCGTTGAGCTTGATTTAAATCGTGTACACGTTTATTCAATTATCTGAGAATGTTATGCTTTTAATCTAGCATAAATAATATAGTATAATAACTACTTTTTAATTATCAATAGATTTACGTTATTTATGAATTCTTATCACCAACGTTTGCATTTGTCAGAAATCATCCGATTTAATCGCGCAATTCTCAATAACTACGTAAATGTAATGCATCATGCATTAAAGTAAAGTACACCAAAATGTGCAACGTAGGCGTGTGCTAGACTTATCTCATGTTTCAATCAAGTTTGATTTTAATTACGAGGGAATTAACGTAACAATGCATGTTAATTGTGTACGGAAATATACCAGTTTTCGAGGGTTGTCACACCTTGATAATAGATAGGAAACCTGTCAGAGCCTCCAAACAAACAATTTCGCCTAGAGATGAGCAAAACAGTATAAAACTGAAATTGGTCTTCAACTGGACCGAAACTAGTTCTAAAGAGACTCGATTGTAAAAAGTTTGGTCCACTCCTAGGAATGCCTATCAGTCCTAATTTAGTCATACTTTCAGCCAAAAGACTAGTTAAAAATTGAACTAAAATTAGACTATTAAAATATTATCACACAAATATATTATCTCAATCTAAATAGGGAATCAAAATCATTACGTGAGAAAAAAAGTCTCCACAACCATCTCGTTCGAATTTCAAGTCGGTTTATCACATTTCTAAAACGATTTGTCACAAATTTCCCACCACATTTTGAAACTCAAGATCTGAGAAACTTATGTGAACAATTTGGAATGGTGTCTGACACATACATTGCTAGGAAGCTCTCAAAGTTAGGTAAGCGATTTGCTTTCATTCGTTTCCTGAAGGTGAACAATCCTTCGATTATTGTGAGAAAACTTTGTGATACTTGGCTGGGAAATTATCACTTATATGCATCGATTGCAAGGTTTGACAAAAGTCATGCATTTACGAAGTCCATGCACGCAGGAAACGCCAAAACAGATAATAAAGTGGACTCGAGAAATGAACCAAATTATCATGATCAAAGCCAACATCCTACATCTTATGCCAATATAGGTTCGCATGCACCTCAGAAAAATCTCATGCCAGAACCTACGATTAAAATGATAAAGCTAGACCATAATGATGTTATTCCTTTTGATAGAGAAGATAATAGGACTTTGGTTGAACTCGATAACATCACCTGTATTCCAAACATATACGTCCTTTGTGCTGATGAAGGTTTCTCAGAGATGGAAATTCAATATATAGGTGGTGTATGGGTCATAATTAAGTTCAATTCATACACTGATTGCTTGGCCTTCAAAGGTAAAGAGTCGTTAAAAAAGTTTCTCAAAAGCTTTAAACAAATGGATCAGAATTTTGTTGTCAACGAAAGAATCATTTGGGTGGAAATCGGTGGTCTACCTCTATGTGCATGGACAACTAATGCATATAAAAAGATTGCAAATATGTGGGGTAATTTTCTTTTTGTTGATGAAGATAATGATGCTTGCATTAGCAATGGAAGAGTTTGTCTTAAGACCTCTTCTTTTCAACATGTCTCAGAACAAATTAATGTGACGATTGGCAATTTTTCAGTATCCTATTCAAGTACATGATATTTCAGAATGGACACCTACATTGACGAAACCCACATTTGTAGATCCAATTATGAAAGTAGAAGAAAGTGATACTGAAACTAATAGTTGTGATGAAAACATAGTCAATCACAATGGTCAATCTGTTGATCACATGGATGTTGTAGCAGAAACTCCAAATGTTTATCTTTTCCCTTTTAAGGAGCAAATTGACCAACCAAATTTAAAATTGGCTGAAGACATCAACTATAGTATAGAGGGGAGAAATCACATTTGTCTCCTATAATTGATCTTCAAGTTTCTGACTCGTTCCTGGATTCGAAGATCAAAATTTCGCAAAAGGCACAACTTCAGGTAAGGTCTCTTCTTGCTCTTGTTCTGGCAGCTCTAAATTTAGTCACCCTATTAATAAAAACAGAAAATATGTGAACGGATTGGATGGCTTCTCCTTGATTGATGAATTCGCTCGTTTTATTAAACTAGCTAAAGTTTTAGGTTATGACATGAAAGGTAGTAAACGTGACATGAAATGCATTATAGACCGAATGGGAGCGAAGACATTTGATCAATGAATATCCTTTGTTTTAATGTTTGTGGAATATGTGAAATCTCTAAACTCAATTCAATAAATAAGCTATGTTCTAAACATCAAATAAATTTCTTGGGCTTGCAAGAAACTTTCCTTACAAAAATAGATCTTGTCAAAATTCGAAAACTTTGGGGAAATTTCCACTTTGATTTTGCGGCTAGTACTGCTGATGGATATTCATGTGGGATTATTTCTATATGGTATCCTTCAATCTTCGAAAAGAAACATGTTTGGTGTTCAGATAATTTCGTAATTGTTCAAGGGGTGTAGAAGAATTATAACTTTTCTTGCTTTATGATCAACACATATGTCCCTCAAGACATTCAAATGAAGCAAGCTTTATGGAATCGATTGTCTTCTTTCATGTATCAACACCCAGAGAAATCATATCTTATTCAGAGATTTTAATGCGGTTTGTTCTGATGATGAACGATATGGTACAATCTATTATCCAATCACAGCTTCTCATTTTAATAACCTCATTGATAGGTGCGATCTTATAGACATCAATATGGGTGGCTTCAAATTCACCTCAGTTTCAAAAGTTGGAGCTATAATGGCCAAACTTGACCGTTTTCTTGTCTCACATTCGGTTATTAATTCATTCCCTAACGCTAATGTCACTACTTTGGATAGAAAACTTTCCGACCATCGGCCTATTCTTTTCAACATCGACAACAAGGATTATGGTCCGTACCCTTTTCGGTTTTCTTACTCCTGGCTACAAGAAGACGACTTTATTGATATGATTAAATCTTCTTGGTTGAACGCTCCAGTTTCTAAACATTCAAACAAACTCTCCCAGTTCAAAGATAAGCTTAAATTTCTCAAAAACAAAATCAAGGAGTGGCATTCCAATATAAGAAGGGTGAAGGATTCTGATCAATGCTCCTTACAAAATTTTCTACATGACCTTGATAATCTCATTGATTTTGGGCTTGGTTATACTCTTATCACTGAAGAACGGAAGTATATTATCCATAAATTGATGCAGATTGATCAAAAAACATCTCAAGATCTAGCTAAAAAAGCACTGCTATTGAAGGTGACGAGAACAAAAAAAAAATTTCATGGGATCCTTAACAAGAAACGTAGCCAAATCACTATAAAAGGCATTCGTATAAATGGAGATTGGATCACAACTCCTCAAACTTTTAAATTAGTTTTTAAGGAATTTTATCAGTCCAAATTTGATACCTTTTTGGGAGGTCATTGATGTGTAAATATCTAGTTATAAAAATAGTAAAACAATTTCAAAGCAACTATTACACAACTAGGCAAGTATACCTAATCGGATAGCAGTATAACAGTGATAAGTCTACCGAGTAGTCTCTCACAGGAAAAATTTATATGTATTTTGAGGTTTATTTATCTAATCTATAGCTAAGTTATCAGGAAGGTGCCTCTTAACAACATACAGTCAAAAGGTATTTATTAACTAAATAAGCAGTAAATGATAATTCAACCAAGTGGTAGAAGCATGTTCATCTAGACATTTTACCCCCTAGAGTTGGAAAATAGATAGATAAGTGGTCAACGTATGAGAATTAATAGTCTAAATTACTTGTTTTCACAATGAAATCGTTTAATTAAATCATAAAGTGCAAGTGTCTTTGACAAATTATAAATGTCAATTATGATTACTCAATCCTACTAACATGATGATTTAATCTCATAATCCTAGTGTCCTAGAGATTACTAAAATCACACAAGATGTCTCTTAGTATGATTCACCCATATTATAATTTAATTAACCAAATTCAATTCTCTTATTGTTTTAAATCAAAAGTAAATGTAATACGAAATCTAAGAGTTAAAATAAGTTAAATAAATCAAATACAAATCGTTCTACAACTAAACATCATATCATATGCATAACAAAATATAAATATTATAAGTCCAACATCCAGAGTTTTTAGCCTAGATGAACATAAAGGAATTAGCCCATTGTCATGGGTTCAATCAAACAAATGGTAATAATCCAAGTATAATTCATAATCGGTTAAAAAGATGAATTAAACATAAACTAACAAAGATTCAAATGAAAAGAAACAAACCATAACTTCTATGATGATTAAAGAGTTGGTGAATGGCTTATAGTGTCCCCAAAAGCTCTCTAAAATGGCCACCAATCAAAGTGCAAGAATCCTCCTCCTTAGGGATTAAGTAAAGATTAATATAACGAAGCATGCAACCGCCATAAGTACCCGGCGGTAATAAAGATTCCTACCTGGTTCAACCTTTAGTTCCCGGTTGCATTTCTAAACTAGAAGTGATGAGTACCCGTGGGTATAATTCAAATGAAAATCTCTGTTCAATGTTTCCTCGGTTGAGCATGAAGAACCCGTTGGGGTAGGATGTACCCGGCGGGTACATTGCCTACCAAGCAGGTAATTGGTGATTTTGATAGCTTTTCTACTCTTTTCTTCTTTATTCGCTTTCATTTGCTATTTCTTCATTCTTTCTTCAGTTCACTCGATCTTTGACCTGAGAATAAATCTAAACTAACTAAGTACCCAAAATTCATATAATTAACAAAATTATTATACAATTCAGACCGATATTGCCTTATATATATGTCTAATTTAGGCAATATCAGTCATATTCATTCTCGAAGTTCTAACTTCAAATGTTTATCTTTAGCCAACATAGAGACTCTTGATTCTTCACCTACGGATATGGAATGACAGGTCGTATGGGATTGCGGGGGCGATAAAGCTCCGGGACCTAACGACATTTTCATTCCTAAAAGCATTTTGGGACGTTCTTTAGAGATGTGTGTGACTTTCTTAAGGAATTCTTATGCAAGTCCTGTATTCCTAAAGGTACCAACTCATCTTTCATTACTTTAATTCCTAAATTTCTCAACCCTATTGATATAAAAGATTATCGTCACATTACTTTGATTGGATTGCAATATAAGATCATCTCTAAGCTCCTTGCCAACCGGTTGGCAATGGTCTTAAATTCGGTTATCAACATTGAGCAATATGCTTTTATCAAGGGTATGCAGATTTTGAATGGGCCTATGATTCTAAATGAGGGCGTTTCTTGGTGTAAAGCTAAGAAGAAAAAAATTATGCTTTTCAAAGTCGACTTTGAAAAACCATTCGACTCGTTATCTTGGGATTATTTGCTCACTATAATGGGCTTTATGGGTTTCTCCCAGAAATGGAGAGATTGGATTCGTGTATGCTTATCTTCTTCCTGTTCATCTATTTTAATTAATGAAAGCCGGAAGAATTCCAGATTAAAAGAGGTCTTCGCCAAAGAGATCCTCTTTCCTCTTTCTTATTCATCATTGCCATGGAAGGGCTTCACGTAGCTATAGAAGATGCCATGGCCGCTGGGTTGTACTGTTGTATAAAAGTAGGTGGTAATGATCTCCAAACTCTCTCATTTATTTTATGCAGATGACGTTATATTTTTAGCTGACTGGGATAGAAATAATATTTTGTTTATAGTAGATCTCTTACGTTGCTTTTTCCATGTTTCTGGTCTTCAAATTAATCTCCATAAACCCAACCTTTTCGGGGTATGTGTTTCCGCAGAATCAGTAACACATTTCTCTTCTCTTACAGGATGCAAATCGGCACCATTTCCCTTCACTTACCTTGGTCTTCCGGTAGGTGATAAAATGCACAGATTTTTTGGTTGGAAAATCATCATGGATCGGTTTGAGAAGAAACTTTCTTCTTGGAAAACTAAAATGCTCTCTATCGGAGGTCGATCTACTCTTCTCAAAACGGTACTTGGATCCCTAGGTATTTATTATATGTCCCTTTTAAGAATGCCAAATATTGTTAATAAATACCTAGAGAGATTACAAGCTAAATTCTTTTGGGGCATAGATCAAATCGAGAATAAAGTTCATTGGATCAAATGGGATCTCGTTTTAACGAGCAAAGAAAAAGGTGGTCTTAATATAGGTTCTATTGATGCTTTTAATCAAGCCTTACTTTAAAAATGGAAATGGAGATTCCGATTAGAACCAAATGCTTTATGGGTTAAAGTTCTCAAATCTTTATACGGGGATAACGGAAATCTTGAACGTGAATCCATTACAGCTTCGAGACCAACTGTAATTTAGATCAAAATTTTGGATACTATTAATAAACTCAATGATTCTAATGTTATAACATACAATAATATCTCAAAAAAAGTAGGAAATGGGTTGTCCACCAACTTCTTGAAGGATATTTGGGTTATTGACATTCCCTTCATGGAAAAATTTCTCAGGCTTTTCTTATTGGAATTGGATAAAGAGTGTAGTGTTGCTACTCATTGGGTAAACAATAGAGGTACATGGGCATTGCGCCTTTCAAATCTAATAGGTATTACTCTATCTCAGCTCTCTGACCTTGAGCAGATCTTGGAAGGATTTACTCTTACATCTTCTATAGACACTTGATCTTGGTGTGGAGACTCGGTAGCAAAGTTTACGGTAAAGTAGGCTAGATCCATTATCGACCAAAGTTTACTTCCTACCGGATCCATTTCAACAAATTGGAATAGATTCGTTCCTCGAAAAGTAAACATTTTCTTTTGGCGTTGCAGATTTGATAGGCTGCCTACGAGATCTAATCTCGATCTTCGAGATATTGCTATTCCGAATATCCTATGTCCTTTATGCGAAGCTGTTACAGAAACATCGAATCATCTCTCTTCCAGTTGTTCCGTGGCCAGAAATGTTTGGTCTTTTATAGGAAGATGGTGTGATGTAAGTATCCCTCTTTTCCTTTCCGTGGCTGATATATGTTTTTGGCTGCAGTTTGTTCGGATTCCGAGTTCGCATAGAAGTCTTCTTCAAGCTATTGTAATGAATACTTGTTAAATCATATGGACGTTTAGAAATGGTATCTTATTCGATGATAAGCCTCGAAAAGACATCAAGGACTCAAAATCTTTCTTTTTCTTGGTTTGTAAATAGAAATAGAAAGGTTAGTGCTTCTTGGACAAATTGGATTCAGAATCGGTTTCTTGCAATTTCTTAGTAATCCCTGCTAGTTTCTTACTAGCTTTTTTTAATATATTTTGGTTCTCTTTTCTCGGGTGATGGCTATACCAAAGCACGAGAGGGAGTTTCTTTTGCTGTTAAAAAAAAAAAGTCCAAAGGGAAAAATAGACTGGACTTGACTAAACTGGGTAGTCCTGAAAATGACCAAATATGTTTTTCTCTTAAAAAATTAAATTGTTTTGAACTAAATTGTAAATTGGTTTAAACCACTGTTTGCTTATCTCTGGTTTCGCCCACACAATCAAACCAGTGACAACGGTATGAGATAAAAAGAGACGATTAACGTGGGAGAAAATCCATAATCGAACTGATCCAACCACCTTTATCTTTACCTTGTCGACTGTTAACCCTTGTTGAGACAATCATACTAGATCCTAGACCCTTGACACTAGACCCTTGACCAGTAGATCCTTCAAATATATAGTAGTGTAATTATGCAACAATCATGTTTATGAAGCTCCTAGCTAGAAAGATATAGAGAAAACACTAACGTTGCAAATAAAGCACGAAGGACGTATGTTATGTTTCTTACGAGGCCGGATCGTAATTAAAGTAGTGTATTAATAAATTATATAACCAAGTATAAAACAATCTCAGTCATCTCATGCTTAGACAAAAGTACTAACGATCAAACATCAAGTTTGACAATGCCGTATTAAATTATATGAAGCTTATAGCTCTTACAGTATATATTAGACATCCCTAGAGATAAAAGACTTAATTGGTATTCTTATAACCTGTTTCGATCCTCTAGCATGCAAACATGATAATATCTAGCCATTCAAATTCTTTTTAAGATGTGTTATAATAACATGAGTAACGATGTATAAGCCTAATAAATAGGTACAAAAGTTGGTGTAATACCAAATGACATTCATTAGCTGTGCTTTAAGATAGTAGGTCCCTTTTAACAACTAATAAATTGATGACATATTATACCAATGTTTAGGCCAATTTGTTGGGCAAATATATCATTTCTCTAATATGAAGTAACAGTTAGTCTAAAAGTATAAGTACATTTTACTATCATACAATAATGTGAATCCACTAATTGGCGTTATTGTTTATTAAGCTTTGAGCAAGTAAAGTTATAAATAATAAACTTATAAACAAGAACAGATCTTGAACGAGTTGGAGCATCTGGGTTCCCTCTGTGTGTCTCTGGTTCTATGTAAATTATTGGTTTATTTCTTCCATTTAATATGTTTTTTCTTAACGATCGTGCCATGATATGTAATCAATGCATGTACTCGATCCCTTTCATTATTGGTCGTATAGATCTCAAGAATATTAAATATTATACAAGTGTAAATTTTTCAATATTATATAATGTAAAGTCGAGATGTTCCCCAATTAAATAACGTTTAGCAAGTGTACGAACAGTTAACGTTCTTGCAGGATGAAGTTACTTGTCGCCAATTGGTCTTAGAGCGGAAAAACTGTATTAGAAAAGAGCATATAGGCATTTCTACATTGCTACAATCACAAATGTTACTTGGTTTAAATAATAACCGTGTTCTACCTGGAACTTAAGTTGTTGATGCAACAGTAAAGGCTATTATTGATCAATAATATACGCGTTTGGTTTAATATCGAATCACTAGTACAACACGTGAGAGACAGATATGTAGAAAATGAGCTTAAATCTTTACTAGAGAATTTTAATTCTCCATCACTAAATTACTCTTTAATATTACAGATTTTTATAAATTATTTATAAAACTATATATGAATATGATACAATAAACATTAAATTTTGTTTCACGTTAAATTAAAAAGTTATTTACTTTTCTTTATTCTTACAAAAGTTTAGTGATAGTTATATCAATGTAAAGATTCTTTTATTTCAAGGTTATCAAAGATATGTGAAATATATTTAACATTTATAATGATTAATACTTCAATTAGCTATCATATTTATTTCTTTAAAAACTTTAATTTGTAGTCACATGAAAAAAAGTGCACATTTATTTAAGATTATAAAAATAAAAATGTAAACATTTAAAACTCACCCAACGGGCCCTCGGTTGGAAAACCGATGCACGTCGATTGATCGACACCGTGCCGCTGTTGACACGGCCTCGTCAGTTGGGTAGAGTTAGTTTGGCGACGCGGTGAGGGGGTCGGTGGTGGGGCACACATGCAAATTTTTTTATTCTTTTTTGACAATTTGGGTTGAAAATAAAAAAATAAAAAAATTTAATAGATATATATCCCTTTTTTTTAAAACAATAATGAATTTTAATTTTTTTAACCTCTTAAACCCACCCCAAACACACTATAATTACACATACAACTAAACTACAATTCACACACAATTTTTATCATCAACTTCTTACATTCAAATACATTATTCCAACTAACTATTCTATATAATACACACACACTTTTTAAATTCAAATACATTATATTACACCCAACAATTCTATAATTCACACACACTATTTAAATTATTTCTCTACATTAAAAAAAAAAACATTATTCCACCCAACTAAACTATATATATTAACCCATTTCATTATCGTATCGTAAATGGATCCAAAATCGTCATCAACCACCGATTTCGATTACAAATCCAAATTTTTAGCGGTTACGACATGTTTCGATCCGGTTGCCATGCTAGATATTGTTGATAGGTTGGACCAAGAAGATGAAGAAAATGAAGCCGAAAGGTCAATCCGACCGCCAAGATCACCAAGAAGATACTTACCAAGAGATCGTGTCAGTGTCGGCGAACATTTGTGGCAAGACTATTTTACTAAGGACCCAACATTCCCGTCGGATTACTTTCGAAGATGATTTTAGATGAGCCAGGCATTTATTTCCGTATATGTGAAGGTACAACATCTTACGCTCAACAACCTCTACCACCGTATTTTCTTATTTCCATCAACGAATTGATGCTACCGGTAAATTTGATTTCAACATTTACCAAAAGTGCACTTTCGTCATATGCCAATTGGCATATGCCATTGCACCCGATGCGTTTGATGAATACTTACACATGGGTCAACAAACATCATATGATTGTTTGGAAAACTTTACCAAGTGTGTAATTCATTTATATTCCACCGAATACATTTGAAAAACAACACTCCAAGATGTTCAACATTTACATGCTAAACATCAAGAGTTACATGGTTTTCGGGGTACGCTCGGTAGTATCGATTGTATGCATTGGCCTTGGAAGAATTGTCTAGTAGGATGGAAAGGTCAATACACACAATGTGATTAAGGGCGTCCAACGATCATGCTGGAAGCGGTTGCCTTTTATGATTTGTGGATTTGGCACCCTTAATTTGATCTGGCGGGTTCAAACAATGACATCAACGTCCTTAATGAATCAGATATGTTCAACGATTTACTACAAGATAGGGCTCCCTTCATACCATATAATATTGCGGGGAGTCAATTTACAAAAGGATATTATCTCGCCGATGAAATTTATCTGGAATGGGCGACTCTTGTGAAGTCGTTTAAATGTCCTATTGATGATGGAATATGAAGTTCAAGACTTACCAAGAATTTGCAAGAAAGGATATAGAAAAAACATTCAGAGTTCTTCAAGGACGTTGGGGAATTATTAAAAACCCGACAAGACCATATAGTATCAACAAAATACGTCGAATCATGTACACTTTTGTTATTTTACACAATATGATAACCGAAGATAACATATGCAATATTTGTCAACTTGAAGAAGACTATATGGCAAACCCGAAAAATATTCGAACACGTTCGTGGACGAAGAGGGTTGAGACACAAATACGTATGTTCAAGGAATTACGCGACTTGAGGGTTCATCATCAACTTCGCAATGCTCTAATCGAACACATTTAACACCTCACTCTCAATTCCCGTCGTTGTAATTGATTGTATTTTAATTTTAGTTTTTTATTTTAATTATTGTAATGTTTTATTTTAATTTATCTAATCTTTTATTTAGTTTAATTAATGTAATGTTTTTAATTTTCATGAAATGATTTTATTTAAATATGTGTGGGGCCCAAAAATCAAAGTGACACACCCGTGGTTGACACATGTTTCAATTGTGTGTCAGTTTGGAAAGTGCTGAGGTGTCACAACTAGCACATTAACTGACATACCCATAATTAGGAGTCGTCTTAAAATAATTACTTATTTTCAATATATAAGTTATCTGACATAAATATGAAAGTGTGCATTTATATAACATTCTTGTAAGTGGCTTACAAACTTTATATTTTGAAGATCAAAAATAATTATTTTACCATTTTCATGTCTAAAACTACTTTGAAAAATCTACCAAAACACTCATTCAAATAAAATCTACCAAAACACTCACTCAAATATATCGATATGAATTCTCTTAATTCCTACATTGATTTATGTACAATGAAAAGTCTAACACTCATTAATAACTATAGTTAAGTATCCACACAGTTTACGTTTGAACTTTGAAAGTCGATATCTTATATTTGTATTGATCTGATGAGTATTAAAATATATGTTCAAATTACTATGAATACAGACACTTGAAAAACGTGTCAGTTGTCAATATATATTTTAATATTATGTTCATGTGTTGTTTGTTAAAACATAGTTTGCATATATAGTTAGGAGATCTGAAAACATGTGGTTTTTTCTTTTTAAAAAAAAAATCAGGTTTGTTGCATTGTTTTATGTATGATATTTTATATTTATATATTGTTATTGAATTTATCTACTGAGAAACGTTTATGAAAATTCGAGAATACATTTTTACATAGTTTCATATTTTTTAGTGTGAATAAATAGTAATTAAAAAGTAATTATAGTTGTCTAAATAATCTATTATTTTTAAATTTATTCAAGTTAATGTTAGAACGGTCTTAGTATTTCACATATTTCTTTTAGTAAATATAAAAGATAAAAAAGTAAACCCTTTATATAAGTTACAAATATTTTAAATTTTGTACACAACCGCAGTTTAGCAATAAATTATTTTTAATCACACAATCACTACACAGTTACACTATAAAATATGAAAACTATCGATGCAATATGTTCATACATATTTTCCAGTATACACATAACTTTAAAAGCACTAAATTTTGAAGAAAAAAAATGTTTTCAAATCTTTGAGCTATATTTAGGAAATGCAACTCATGTAGTGACACCCAATTTGTTTAACGTTACACCAAGTATCACAACGATCACATGAATTTTGAAATCTTTCAAACCGACGACATAATTTGTTTGTGTATCTGTATATTAACTATCTTTTATTATTATTTTTTAGCATAATATTTTAATCGACGATGTCAAATCAGTTTATTCATGTGTGTTCAAATTTTGTATTTTTTGACCTATGCTTGTTATTTTCAGCTACATTTATATATATTTTTTATATTGAACGTTGATTGTCCTTTCAACTAAAAAAATATGAACACGATATTTATAATGTGCTCATATATAATGAAATGCTAGGGTTTTTTAGATGTTCATATCTTAACTATATATAAACCATCTCCATTTATTTTCTTAAAATTAGACTTAACAATGGTTAATGTGCAAATTATCCTTAAAAATCATTAATTACTTTCCAAATGAACCATTAATTTATAAATTGCAACCCTTGAGTTTTAAACTTTACATACCCTTAAATTAAAATTTTAACAGTATAATGTAAACAGTAAAATATTTTAATGTTAAATTGACTATTTGTTCCCGCAGCTACGCGCGGGCACATTGATAGTTCATCATAATTCAGATCAATATTTTAATGCTACTATTTTAATATGAATATACTATGTTGACTTTCACACGTAAGGTCATGTTGTATTGCGTAAATATTCTACTACTCCTCCGTAGTAAATGATAAAAGAATATAAAACGACAAGACAAGAACCATAAAATGAAAGAATTGCATACGGTCAAGTTACCTAAACAAGTCGTTGAAAAACGTTACGTAAAGAAGACCAAATGGCATTAAGTGCAAAGAGGTATCTTTTACAGATAATATCACGGTACGCAACAAATGACTTAATTTTGGCATGGTTTTGTTTTATTCAAGGAATCGGTAGTGGCTGATGTGGATGGTACACGAGAGCGATAATAAGGTTGGTTCTTGGTGGTGATGTAAGAGATGAGAAGTTAATATGATACTATATGCTTGTTTCAAAAGAGTGTATTACATATTTTTTTTGTTGGATGTTAAGTTATACATTAAAAGAGAGATAATCGATTTTTACGAAGTGTTTGTTTTATGACTTTCGCAGTATAAAAGTGATACTTTAACCGCTAAATCAAGTAGGTCAAGTCAGAGAAATAAATCCCTATAAATATAAAAGAAAGCCGCACAGTCCAAAATTTCCCCTTACTATAAAGGGGGCGGAGCGCAAGGGTATTGAAATGGGGTTAGGGAATGATGATCAAAATTATTGTTTATTATTACAGGATATATATTATTAAGTTGAATTTCAAAAGTAATAAATTTTGAACTCTTAAAATCCCGATTATAATAGTGTTTTTATATGATTTTTCTGACACCAAAAATTAAAATGTCATCTCGACACGCTCACTTTCTACCACTTTCATCTTTCTCCTCAATTTTGAATTAAAACTTTTCATTAACTATTTTTAATCATATATTTAAATAATAATTAAAAAAACAAAACAAATAACTTTTTAAACAATCATTCCTATTTACTTATTTTATTTCTTTAAAATTTATACTCATTACCAATATCATTTACGAAGCAAATGTCCTCTTAGTAATTTTGATGAAGTTTCTAAAAGTTCAACTAAAAGGATACTAAAAGTTTACTAAATATAATTCTAAAGATCATTAGTTTATTTATTTTTATATATAAAATAAAACTACAATTTTTTAAATGGTTAAATTTATTAACATTATTTGATTGATAAATTCGAATATATATCAAAAGGGATTTTGCTAATATATATTATTGTTATTGGTGTACATGATAAGAAACATTGAATGAATAGAAACTTTCTCTTATAAGATTCAGACACAATTAATGCATGATGATATTTGGTTATTTTAAGTTTATTATTAAATTCATTTGTTTATATAAGTGAAATATTCATTTGTTTAAATGTTTTTTTTTATTATTAATTTCTTTTTTATCATTTATGCATATATTCAGATGTTGGTAACATCATTAAAATTAAAAAATAAGTTACAGAAAAGTAAATTACTTAATTTTAAAAAGAGGTCTGATGTTATTAAAAATAAAATTATTTAATTACTATTAGTTTTATTTACATGTTTTATTAATGGTATATACAATGGAGGAAAATTCAAACAGTTTAGTTTGTTACCGTAGTAATAGTAGAATTGAATATTCTTATTTTTTATTTTAAAATTTACTAAACGTTTTTATAAAAAAATTATATCAAAATTATTAGAATTCTACACTCTTTAATATGTAATAAATTTTTTTAAAAAAAATATATAATACACACTATAATTTTTTAATGTGTATCACAGTTAAAAGTTACTATAAAAGTTATGATACACAAATTTAAATTGCATATTATACATATATATATACTTAAAAAAAATCAATATCATATTATGAAGAATAAATTATAATAATTGACAAAAGTTCATTAAAGTATGGGATTTTTTGAAATTTAAATATCTCAAAAACCGTTGGTCAAAAAATTATAAAAATTACACCATAAAAATCAGCGTTTTCTCCTATTCGATTTAAGATTCCACAAGGTATACTTTCGACGAATTTTATTTTTTTTTCATTTTTTGGTGGGTTTTGAAAATTTTTAACACATGTGTTATAAACAAATAACACATGTGTTAGCACTGACTATCGATTGTAACACATGTGATAGTCGTTAATAACAAATGTGATAGCCGCGGTAACACTTTTGTTAATCCATCATAACACATGTGTTAACACACAAAAAATGAAAAAAAAAATCGTCGAAAGTATACCTTGTGAGATGCCTAATCGAAGAGGAAAAAAAGACAATTTTTATGGTGTAATTTTTATTATTTTTTGACTTACCGTTTTGAGATATTTAAATTTAAAAAATATGAAGAAAAGTGAGTTTTGTGTCAAATGGCACAATCTTATTGGTACTCCCATACTTTAGAAAAACTCATATTTTAATGAAATTACTTCTATAATAATTTTAGAATTATTTAAAAAAAAAAAATATAAATACGTTAAAATTAAAAATAAAAATATTTATTCTTATCATTATTACCGGAACAAAGAAAACTAAAATAACTCCTGTTATATACTACGTTAATAATTCTATTCTATATACCTATACTTTTAGCTACTTAAAGTCTTAAAGCTTGCCCAAATATCCAAAAAGCAAAAAAGGTACTCATAAATGTAGTTGCTACTTTTAATTGTGCGAAAATAATCTTCAAAATTCTAATTGGGTCACCATCCGGTCAACTTGGAAAACATCCCCTCTTCCGGATAACCGGAAACCCTTAACATTATTATTTGTTAGGTTAAATACTTAAAAATCACACACACACACATCACTACAGGTTAGTTAGTGGAGTTGTGTGTGTATTTCTACCTCAAAAAGGAAAAAGAGAAAAGGTCAAGTGGTCAACTCCCTCTCCCTCATTTTCAAAATATCCAACTGCAATTTTATATCTCCACGATCAAATCATACTAACGCCAGATCTAAACAGTACGACGCCGTTTTGTTATTTTGATGCGATTTTGAAAACTGTAGCAACAGCAGTTAATTTGAAGCAGTTAGTAGCGGTAGTAGTAGTAGTTATGGAGAGCTATTTGAATGATAATTTTGACGTGAAGCCTAAAAACTCATCGGAAGAGGCGTTACAGCGATGGAGGAAGTTGTGTTGGGTAGTGAAGAATAAGAAACGGCGTTTTCGTTTCACTGCTAATCTACCGAAGCGTGTTGAAGCTCGAGCGATTCAACGATCTAATCTGGTTCCTTATCTTTTTATTTTAGATCTGTATTAATGTGTTTTTATTGTGCTGTTGGTGTTTTGTTTTATTGTGATTAGTTAAAACTGATTGACTTTGTTGAGTAATATGATTCACATATTCGTATCACGATTTGTCCATTAGTTAGGTTAATGAAATATGTAGCATTGGATAGAGTTCTGTTTTATTATGAATATGTCTATATTGTGCTGTTGCTATTTTGTCTTATTTTGAATAGTTTTAGTTGAATCTAGTGAACTGTAGTTGTGTAATTGAGCATTATGATGTAGTATTTGTGTCGCTGTTTGTTGATTAGTTAGGTATATGAACTGTGTAGCATTGGATACAGCTCTGTTTTCTGACATTAAAGTAGGAGAATAAGCGCTGTTGATTTGAATGAATATGTTTTTATAGTTGAACAGGTTAGTTAGAGACATGTGTGTGATGTGGAATGATTCTAGCTCTAAATAGCGATTAGATTGCTACAAGCCTTACATAAGGAAATATGTTTAAGAAGGTGTATAAGTTGTGATTAATAGTTTTTAATTTATAAGTAATGTGTGGCTGTACAAACATTTATATAACAATATATGGAAATTGCATAGTAACATGATGCATTAGGTTTGTAATATTTTTACATGTTTCATAGATCAACTGCCAATCATGTTGTGAACTTGATATAGCTGGAAACGATTGTTACTGAGTTGATAGATCTTTTTAAGCTGGTCGTATATTTTGTCGAATAAATGTTCTATGGATATACATTAGAAATGAGGTGTATATGGTAGAGTAAAGATGTATGCATCAGTATTCAGTGTTTCTAATGTTAATTTTTGAATCGACATATATAAGAAAAGCATGATCATAACATTTACATGATACTAGTAGGAGTGTACAAGTGAATGCGGCTAGTAAAAGTAAGCTAGGGATCTTGAGTTGAAATCTCACACTTCTGTAATTCCCAATGAATTTACCATGGATGTGTCAGTGGATGGATCACTAAAGTTTTATATCCTTGGATGTGGTTGCTGTCTCTTAAAAGAAAGCATAATTATATAATAGCGGTGACATAGATGAGCTGAGCAATGCCACCTAGCTGCTGTCTATAGATTCTTTCTGTAAAGATATTGGCTACAATATGATCACCTAACCTGTAACTAATCTAGTTTTGAGCATATCGATAACATAAGAAGACTGATAAAATTTGAGACCTGAGGAGCACAATCCTCTTGTGGCTGCCATCTTATAGAATTCTACTCGATGCAATCCATGCTCTGTTTCTGAGGACATATGGCCTTATAAAGATTCTTGCTAACCATAGTACAGGTGAATTGGACGATATGATATGGTGGAATGTAAATCTAACCATGTTTTCTGATTACATGGAAAGTATAGCTTTGGTGTCACTATATAGCAAAAGTCAACAAGTTGTTTGGTGGTGCTATGCTGAATGGATGGTTGTAGGCCTTGCTTGTACAATTAGCTGATCGTATATGTACTGATCGTTATAATTTGATTTAGTAATAGAAAAACTTGGAAGTCATGAAACACTATTGCTGGATATTGAGCCGCGATATCAGTACTATCAGAATTCGAAATGCAAGACCTAAACCAACATACATAGTTTTTCCATAGATTTTGCTGTGATATTATTGTGTTTACGTGTTGTGTATTCCAAACTTTTACCCTGACTTGAGGCTTATTTTGTATTATGATGCCTTTAATATTGTAGGAAAGTCTAAGAACCTTGATGCTGGTTTCACATGCGGCAATTCAATTTCTTAGTGGTATGCATCTCAACAGTGTATTAAAATTTGTGTCTTTCATTATTTTAGGAGTTTTCATGTTGGCCTTTCGGTGAATTTTTCCAGGTATAACCTACAGTGTACCGGAAGAAGTGAAAGCTGCAGGTTTTCTGATCGGTCCTGATGAGTTAGGATCAATAGTTGAAGGCCGCAGCTCAGAGAAGCTGAAAGCTCATGATGGGGTTGAAGGCATTATGAAAAAGATCTCGACATCAACCAACAATGGAATTCCTACTTCTGAAGATTTAATTAGCCAAAGAAAAAACATTTATGGAATCAATCAATTTGCTGAATCTCCATCCAAGGGTTTCTTCGTTTATGTATGGGAAGCCCTTCAAGATACAACTCTCATGATACTTGGTTTGTGTGCCTTTGTGTCTTTGATTGTAGGCATTGCGATGGAAGGATGGCCAAAGGGTGCCCATGATGGTCTTGGAATTGTTGCAAGCATCTTATTGGTGGTGTTTGTCACTGCCACAAGTGACTATAGACAGTCTTTACAGTTTAAAGATTTAGATAAGGAGAAAAAGAAAATTACCATTCAAGTTACTAGAAATGAATACAGACAAAAGATCTCGATATATGAACTCCTTGTTGGTGATATTGTGCATCTTGCTGTAGGGGATCAGGTCCCTGCTGATGGACTTTTTGTTTCTGGTTTTTCATTACTGATAAATGAATCAAGTCTAACAGGAGAAAGCGAACCTAAAATAGTAACTTCCGAGAATCCATTTCTATTATCTGGAACTAAAGTTCAAAACGGTTCATGTAAGATGGTCGTTACTACTGTTGGAATGAGAACCCAATGGGGGAAATTAATGGCAACACTTAGTGAAGGTGGAGATGATGAGACCCCATTGCAGGTTAAACTAAATGGTGTAGCAACAATTATAGGGAAAATAGGTCTGTTTTTTGCTGTTATTACCTTTGCAGTTTTGGTGCAAGGGTTGTTTGTACGCAAGATGCAAGAAGGGTCCCAATGGATTTGGTCTGGAGATGAAGCTCTTGAGATGCTTGAATACTTTGCCATTGCAGTTACAATTGTGGTGGTTGCAGTCCCCGAGGGTTTACCTTTAGCAGTGACACTAAGTCTTGCATTTGCCATGAAAAAAATGATGAATGACCGAGCTCTTGTTCGCCACTTGGCAGCTTGTGAAACCATGGGATCTGCCACAAATATTTGCAGTGATAAAACTGGCACCCTAACTACCAACCACATGACACTTGTAAAAGCTTGGATTTGCGGGGAGATCCGGGAAGTCAATGGGTCAACAGCGGTGCCAACTTTCTGTTCTACAATTCCTGATTCCGTTGTTGGAATGTTAGTTGAATCTATCTTTAATAATACTGGTGGTGAAGTGGTGAAGACTGAGAATAACACTACTGAAATTCTTGGTACACCCACTGAGACTGCTCTTCTGGAGTTTGGTCTCATACTTAAAGAACAGCAAACAGAGATTCAAACATCCAAGTTGGTCAAAGTTGAGCCGTTTAATTCTGAGAAAAAGCGCATGGCTGTTGTTCTAGAACTCCCTGGAGGATGTTTCAGGGCCCACTGTAAGGGTGCTTCTGAGATAATTTTAGGTGCATGTGACAAGGTCTTGAATGCAAATGGTGAGGTTGTTCCTCTTGATGAAGGATTAAACAATTATCTAAAAGATACTATTGAACTATTAGCCAATGAAGCTCTCCGAACTCTTTGTCTTTGCTACAAGGAATTGGGAAATGAATTCAATGAAAAAGATCCAATTCCCTTTGAGGGATATACTTTAATCGGGATTGTGGGTATTAAGGATCCTGTTCGTCCAGGTGTGAGGGAATCCGTAGCAATTTGTCGATCTGCTGGTATTACTGTGCGTATGGTTACTGGTGATAACATACACACCGCAAAGGCAATTGCTAGAGAATGTGGGATATTAACTGATGATGGAATAGCCATTGAAGGTCCTGTCTTCCGTGAAATGACGCAGGAGGAGTTGTTCAAAATCATTCCTAAAATTCAGGTACTTTTTCATTCCTATACGTCATCTGCTTCTTCTTCTTTTTGTTCTTTTCTTTTTTTTTTTTTTTTTTGGTAATAGTATTTGTGAAGTGACCATTTTTTGTATCTTTTAATTCTACAAGGTGATGGCTAGATCTTCTCCAATGGATAAGCATACACTTGTGAAACAGTTGAGAACTACATTTGAGGAGGTTGTTGCTGTGACTGGAGATGGTACAAATGATGCTCCAGCACTTCATGAAGCTGATATCGGACTTGCAATGGGAATTGCAGGGACAGAGGTAATGCTGTAGTTCAACTAGAAATGTACCAAGTGAAATATTTCTTAAATCCAATAGGCTGTCAGTATAATTTCTTGCCTTTGACTTATTCAGGTTGCCAAAGAGAGTGCTGATGTGATCATTCTAGATGATAATTTCTCTACAATCGTGACTGTGGCCAGATGGGGTCGCTCAGTTTATGTGAACATTCAGAAGTTTGTGCAGTTTCAACTGACTGTGAATGTTGTTGCACTCATTGTCAACTTCACTTCTGCCTGTTTGACAGGTAACACATGCGATGATCCTCACAACTTTTATGCTTCCCTGTTCAGTACTTCTAATTTTCAGATTTCCTTTTTGTTTGCAGGAAGTGCTCCTCTAACTGCAGTTCAGCTACTGTGGGTTAACATGATAATGGATACACTGGGAGCACTTGCATTAGCCACTGAACCTCCTACTGATGAATTAATGGAGCGTACACCGGTTGGAAGGAAAGGAAACTTTATAACAAATGTTATGTGGAGGAATATCATGGGACAGTCGTTATATCAGTTTGTGGTAATCTGGTTCCTTCAGTCAAAAGGAAAGGCGGCCTTTCACCTTGACACCTCAGATTCTGATTTGGTTCTGAACACACTTATCTTCAACTGTTTTGTCTTTTGTCAGGTTAGTTAAATCCACAATTGCTTCTACCTGACTTCCATTTTGAAAATTAGATATATCAGACTTGTTATTATCACATTCAAAGCATGCATTTTGGTGTTTCTTTCACAAATTTTGTACAGTGTGGTTTCTTTCACAAATTCTAACGCTTCTTCTTCGGATGGCTTTTACTCATCTTGTTTTCTGAAATGCAGGTGTTTAATGAAGTCAGTTCCAGAGAGATGGAGAAGATAGACGTGTTTAAAGGAATACTGAAGAACTACGTGTTTCTGGCTGTTCTAACTTCCACTGTTATCTTCCAAATCATTATCATTGAGTTTTTGGGTACTTTTGCAAACACAAGTCCTCTTACTCTTTCCCAGTGGTTTGCAAGTGTCACCATTGGTTTTCTAGGCATGCCCATCGCTGCTGGTGTCAAGATGATCCCTGTCGGATCCAGATAGAAGGCCAAAAATCTCGCTTAAACCTTGATACAATTGAAACACTTGAAGCCTATTAAGAAAGCAAATTTTTTGAACATAATCCTATCAAGTTCCATATGTTGGTTGCTTGAAGGCTTGGTAACTAAAATTAGAATGTCCAGGTTATGATCAATTTTTTCTTTTGTAACTTGACCCATCAACTATTGTAATTCAGTGTATCCAGTGCTCTTATTTTGCCATGCTTTGTTTGGCGAGGTGTTTTCCGGATATCTATAGTTAGAAATTGGCAACGGACAAACTAACGTGAGAAAGATTGATGATCAAAAGAAATATATATATATTATAGCATGAGAGAGTTTACTTTTCTTTAATTCATGATGTACGTAACCTATGTGGTTTTTCATGTTCAGGATGCCTTATTTTAATGATGTACATGTTATATATAATTTTAGGCTCGGCTTGTTTGATGATTACTTGACTCGTGGTCAAAAATATGTTCCAGAAAGAATATTCGGTATTGTCTAAGCTTGAGCTTGATGCTCATTTAGCTATGTGAATATTTGTTCATGTTCAGCTTGTTTGCATGTAAGGTGTTGGGTTTAAATCATATTGTTGCATTTGTTTAAAGCTTTTTATACATAAATGTATAAGTTAGACTCGCACCGCTAGTTAAGATTGATTGGCTAGTTCAATTCAAATAAATAATCAACCCAACTTAACGAACAAGCCAAGTCTACTACTAGCTTTAAAACTTGAATTGTGAAATTACTCGAATAATAACTTTTCTAGTGGTGGACTTGAGCTCGAATATTATCAAGCTTGAGCTCGTGCCGAATGATCTCAAACTTGAATAACTCGTTAAAACCCGTTGAATACAATTGATTTATAATAGGCTTGCACACAACACGTTTCACCTCCTTAACTTTTGACATCGAAAGTATTTATGACTTGATTAATTACAGGTGTCTGACTTTGGTTGGTGAAAATTTTATCTCTCAAAGACTCAAGGTGGATAAAAATTGGAGACATATTCGCACCCCCGCAGAATTACATAAATTTTTTGATGACTTATGAAAATTCTACTTCAATGATACACCTAACCTTAGGTAAGATAAAAGATAAAGTATCTAATCCTACCAAACATAAATTAGAAGGAGTCGGAGTGAACACATAGTTTATGATAATGCGTTAATGATTAATCCAATACTAGATTATAATATGCAGTTTCACAGTATTATATGTAGATACACCGTTAGTGAAACAAAATATTGGCTGATCGTTCATCTTGCAGTTATGATTGTGTTTTAAGAGGGTACATAAGTCTTGGTTGTTAGTGTATGGATGTTTCATGTTGTATCGTTTTTAGATTTGCGTATAGAAAGTGTAAACCTGTACATAAGTGGTTAGGGAAATCGTACGAAGAATTAAATTCAGTTAAATAGGAAAGATATATCAATAAATACAAGTAGTTTTATTTAACCAAACATTCGGTACTTAAAGACTAAAATACATAAAAGAGAATGAAAGACAACGATATCGTTATGCTAAACACGATGTGGAACTCTAGGGACGTATGTGCTATCTAGTTGAATAATCAAAGTATGGACAATGTACCCACCAAACATGAAATTATATGAGAAAAGTTATCACTGTGTAAAATAATACATAAGCCAAAAGGACCTACCAAACTTAAGCTTGAAAGCACTACTCAAATGAAAAAATAAAGAATAAAACATAAAAAGGTAAAAACCTCTCCATTCCCAAAGGCTAAAAATACATATGGAACAAAATCTTTCAAAAGGCTAAAACTACCCAAAACGACAACTACAAACGAAAATGTAGTTCCATAACAAAAAATAAATACATTGTAAACCGTAAACATCATTCTCTTTCCCTATATTGGACTCCTGTTGTGGCTTTCTCAACCAAATACTGCCTAAACCTCTGTCTAGCATAATCTATGTTATTAAAATCCATGTGTCACATAGCCCTATATAGGAACAATTTGGGGAATTAGTAGCAAAGATCTATACTAATATATAATATATTTCTAACTTTTCTTTAAGATAAATTTTACTATTTTACCAATATAATTATAAAAAATTATTTTAAAAATTTATAGAAATGACTAACATACTCCTAATTATTAATTATTAAATTCTCATTAATATAAATATTATTAAACTATAAATTAATTAATTTAACATATAATTAACATACCCCTAATTATTAATTACTAAGTTCTCGTTGATACAAACATTATTAAACTATAAGCTAATTAATTTGTGACATTTAATTAACATACCTCTAATTATTAAGTTCTCATTAATACAAACATTATTAAATCATGACATTTATTTTTACCTTAAACTTTTCTATATCTACTGACTATTATCTATATCTATAGACTATTATGATTATCTATATCTAAACTATTATATAATGCATTTGAGATGTCTTTTTTAAGATAGAAATAACTATTTTACCCATACAATTACTAAGAGCTTTTTCAAAAATTCATAGAAATGACTAACATACCCCTAATTATTAAATTTTCATTAATACAAACATAATTAGATCTTTTTTAGGATTACCATTTAATGTAGATAATATTTAACATAAAAATACAAAAAAATAAACCAAAACTACAAAATCAGTGAAACTTAGACCCATAGATTCAACAAACGACTCCACAACTCACAACGTGTTCTTTAAGAACTCAAAATTCGGCACTAGCACCTCGTGACACGACCATTGAGTTTGCAATAACATATTATGATATACTTAACTTTGGGTTATTTTGTTACAATTTTTTTTTTTGAAAAATTGTTAAAAGTGATTTTTTACTTGCAAAACAACATTCTTTGGGTATTGTCATATATGCTTTGATTTTTTAAAATACTTCAGAAAACATAATACTATATATCGAATCAATGTGAAACTAATAAACTTTTCTCGCTGCATTGCGCGAGTATTCTGCTAGTTATACATAAATGCATAAGAATATTTAAAGAAAACGCTAAGAAAATTTCAGAAAAATGTACTGAAATTAT
Source organism: Logfia minima (assembly GCA_963921325.1). Lineage (NCBI taxonomy): Eukaryota > Viridiplantae > Streptophyta > Magnoliopsida > Asterales > Asteraceae > Logfia > Logfia minima. The sequence goes on along the minus strand of OY992771.1, from coordinate 9,744,597 downwards.
TCCCCTTAATCTCCAAAGGAGAATTTGAAAGAGCATATTTTTCGACATCGAAGATGATCTACTTCTCCATCATACAGTTGATTTTCTGAAACGTCCGATCAATTTAATAAATTTTTGCCATCAAAAAGACATTTTCACCATTTTTCTATTATTAAATATGGTTTTCGGTCGATTCAAAGAAACCTGACTTTTTAAAAGACTTTTGACCTATTTCCTTTTTAACAAATTTTTTCGAGTTAAAGTTAAACATACTGTAAATCAACCCATTTATAAGTTATTTGTCTAAGATTGCCACCAATCATTCATGTCTTGCTTGATTTTACGTCTTTGTGCTGCAAATAGGATCAATTATCTTCTAGGCATATCACCTATCACGTGTGGTTTTGAATCCTATATTTTTGTAGGGTAATACTTCATAATGACAATAACATTCTTTTCATTTTATGATGATTGCACCTTCAGGCCAAGAGCATCAACTGAACATCCACCATTAAATCAAGGTGGACAACTATGTGCTATATAACCTGATTTTGATGTCCCAATGACCCAAGTTGCTATTTCTATGTACGCGATTTACACAAATAGTGAAGAATGATATATGTAGACAAATATAATGTGTGGCATACAAAAGCCTATTTATATTCAGAAGTGGCAACAAACATATACTTTTTAAAACATAAAAGAAAAAAAAAAAGAAAATAAGAATACGAGTGAATATTGTCCGTACCTTGTGATATTATTACGACTCAAGACAAAAGTTCATTAAAGTATGAAATTTTTTGAAAGTATAGGAGTACAAATCTCAACCGTTGATTTTGATCAAAATAAAAAACCCCCACATTCTTAAAAGTTAAATATCTCAAAAACCGTTGGTCAAAAAATTATAAAAATTGCACCATAAAAATCAGCGTTTTCTCCTCTTCGATTTAAGATCCCACAAGGTATACTTCGAAGATTTTTTTTTTTTTTCATTTTTTGGTGGGTTTTGAAAATTTTTAACACATGTGTTATAAACAAATAACACATGTGTTACCGGCGACTAACACATGTGTTAGCACCGACTATCGATTGTAACACATGTGATAGTCGTTAATAACACATGTGATAGCCGCGGGTAACACTTTTGTTAATCCATCATAACACATGTGTTAACCCACAAAAAATGAAAAAAAATAAAAATCGTCGAAAGTATGCCTTGTGAGATCTTAAATCGAAGAGGAGAAAATGACGATTATTATGGTGCAATTTTTATAATTTTTTGACTAACGGATTTTGAGATATTTAATTTTTAAAAAAGTAGGGAAAAGTGAATTTTTGCCACATGGCGCATTCTTATTGGTACTTCCATATTTTCAAAAATTCCCTACTTCCATGAACTCACCTCTAAAAATGTAATATGAAATTTAATCAGGTTCGTTTCTATACAATTATCAAAGTAACTGTTCTTATTTGTAACCATTTGCAACTCAATATATATGTAGCAACTGAATGATAAAGTATATATAAACATATATATTTTAGATCTCTTTTTCTTTTACTTTCTCAAAGTTATATTTGTTCACTCGTATAGTTATTTTGCATCATAATTTCTATGTTTATGAATACTTCTTATTAAGAGTCATTAAGATTATTGGTACTAATTTACCGTTGTTATTAATAAGAAAATTGACTCATATAATTTATAAATGAATGATGAGTAATTTTTTTAACTTTTGACAGCTAACACATGTGTTGTCAGTTTTTCAAAACTCATCAAAAAATGAAAAAGAAAAAAGTTCATCGAAAGTATACCTTGTGAGATGTGTAATCGAAGAGAAAAAAATGTTGATTTTTATGGTGTAATTTTTATAATTTTTTGACTAGCCGTTTGTGAGATATTCAATTTTTAAAAACATGAATGTATTATTATCTTGATGAAATAAATTGTTGAGATTGATTTTTACACTCTTACAAAAAATCTCATTCTCATTTTAAATTAATTCTAAGAATTTATTATCTACACTTTTAGTAATTTTATTTTTATAACTATATGATGTTATAAACACAATATACATAAACTAATTTTGTATATTGTGTACAAAATTTTTATCAATACGTTTTTTTGGCTTTGCTTTATTGTGAAATTGTTGTCTGTCATCAAGGCTTATTTTAAACAAATGAAAAAAAATATAGAATAAGAAGGAAGGATGTCATGCTGTCACCGTAAAAGATATTGAGAGTGTCGACCATCAAAGTAGGGTGGGGATAGACTGTAGATGGAGGTAGGTGTGAGGTGATGTATTGATATGGCGATGGGGAAGGTATGGTCATGTAGGGATATAACAATATAACAAACAGTAACTCGAGAGGTCAAAGGTTGCACTAATATCTTATATTAAACAAATATAGTTTTCCTGAAAGAAAATATAAAATTTTATTAATGATATGATCAGTGAAGGACCTAAAAAATATTAGCATATGGGACAACGGGCATTAAGGCACATTGGATAATGAGTTTCTAGCATGTAAAATAGGTTGGGTCAAGTTTACATGTTGTTTTTATCCGCTTTTACTTTCTATAAATAAATAATTCGTTGCAATTTTTTTCTTCCATATATCTTACAAATATCGATGCTCAAAGGTTAACATAACAAAAATTGTGACTAATAATAGGAGACTTAAGTTAAACATCATATTTGCATACCTTCGAAAAATGATGAAGGGTGTTTGGTTTAAACTTTGAAGGAATCTAAACGATAGTGATAACGTTATATGTATTAAAAATTTGAAACTAAATAAAACACTACCTAAATTACTTTAATCGTTTTCAAGCTATATTAATTTTTATAATCTCACCATATAAGCAACTACCAAAATAGGGTATGAAACGCAACCTAATTAGTTTAGTATTTCAAACTATATCAATGTTTTTGTGTTAATTATTATACTCTACGATGAGCTTGTTGGTATAGGTTCTTTTCACCATGTGATCATACTAGATTCAACTTTATGATTTTGGTTTAGATACAGGTTAGAAATCCAAACGAAAACTAAATCAAAAAAACCTTGTTATAAATAAGTATATGTGATAATAAGCAGGCAACAAATTTATATAAGAAATTACAAGTTACTTACAACAAACCAACTAAATTAAAAGGTAACTACTCTTATAACAACCTAATAAACCAACTTAAAGTTTTCAAAAAGCTTGAAACTCCTAATTTATTTGTGTTTATGTGGTACCAAACAACTAGCTTGATACCTTGTATAATTCAACTTTACTTACTCTATATAATTCACCCACTATTCTTTTTCACACTATTCTATATAATTCAACCATTTTCATTATCATATGGTAATGGATCCATATTTGTCTTCGAGCTCCGATTCCAATTGAGAAACGAAATTTTTTCAAGTCACGACATGTTTTGATCCGGTTGCAATGCTAATATCGTTGATAAGTTGGAGCAAGAAGATGAAGAAAATGAAGCCGAAAGGTCAATCCGACCGCCAAGATCACCAAGAAGATACTTACCGAGAAATCGTATCGCTTTCGTCGAACGTTTGTGGCAAGACTACTTTGCCAAGAACCCAACATTCCCGTTGGATTACTTTCGTAGACGATTTCGGATGAGTTGGCCATTTTTCTCCGTATATGTGAATGTATAACATCTTACGCTCAGCTACATATACCACCGTGTTTTACTTATTTCCATCAACGATTAGACGCTGCTTTTAAACTTGGTTTTAACGTACTCTAAAAGTGCACTTTCGCCGTACGCCAATTGGCCTACGGTGTCGCAGCCGATGCATTTGATGAATACTTACACATGGGTCAACAAACATCATATGAATGTTTGGACAACTTTACCAAGTGTATATTTCATCTATATTCCACCGAGTACCTTAGAAAACTAACACTCCAAGATGTTCAACGTTTACATGCTAAACATCAAGAGTTACATGGTTTTTCTGGTATCTTCGGTAGTATCGATTGTATGCATTGGCCTTGGAAAAGTTGTCCAGTAGGATGGAAAGGCCAGTACACACGAGGTAATCAAGGACATCCAACGATTATGCTCGAAGCGGTTGCCTCTTACATTTTGTGGATTTGGCACGCTTACTTTGGTCCGGCGGGTTCAAACAACGAAATCAACGTCCTTAATGAATCTGATTTGTTCGACGATTTACTCTAAGATATGGCTCCAGGAGTAGTGTTTAATGTTGCTGGGACTGAATTTACAAAATGATATTATCTCGCCGACGGAATTTATCTGGAATGGACCACTCTTGTGAAGTCGATTAAATGTCCGATTGAGAAAAATAGTATGAGGTTCAAGACTTATCAAGAATATGCAAGAAAGGATGTCGAACGAGCATTCAGAGTGCTTCAAGGACGTTGGACAATCATCAAGAACCCCTCAAGACCCTATAGCATCAACAAAATACGTTGCATCATGTACACATGTTTTATTTTATACAACATGATAACCGAGGACAACATCCGCAATATATGTCAACTCCAGGAAGACTATATGTCAAACCCGTCAAACATTTCAACACGTTCGTGGACGGAGAGGGTTGAGACACAAATGCGTATGGATAAGGAATTACGCAACGCGATGGTTCATCATAAAGTTCGCAACGCTTATCGAACACATTTGGCACCTCCCTCCAAATTTCCGAAATCATAACGTATAGTATTGTTTAATTTGAATTTATGTAATGTTTTATTTTAATTGAGTTTAAATAATGTTTTATTTTAATTTATTTATGTAACGTTTTATTTTATTAATTAATGTAAGAATTTTAATATTAATGAATTTGTACTATTTAAATATGTGTGCAGCTCATAAATTAAAACTGACACTGCTATTGTTGACTTATTGTTCATTTTTTTGTTTTGAGCGCATAGAATTAGGATGAATACTTTATCTTATGTAATTATTAATTTCATATCATTTAAAATATTATACAGGTCAAAATACTTCAATATGAAAAAGTCATATATTATTTAAAGTACATATCCATAGACCATCATTCGCCGTATCTATATGTCTTATAACTCATATTTAAAAGGCAAAAAAACTTTTGACTAAGAAGATTATGATAACGTTATTCATTTTCTTTTTTCCTTTTGTTTCTTTTTCTTGCTTTCTTTTTTCCTTTTCTCTCTTCTTCTTCGCTTTCTTTTTTATTTTTTCTATTTTTTCTTTTCTAAATACAATTATAAACGATGTTTGCCTATTTGGAAAGTAAAGTGATGGAAGGAGGTTTGCGGCTAGAAATGGATTTCTCTAGTCAAAGACGTACCCTACGTAACGTAGGGCTGGTCACCGTTTCTCCTGAACTGCGATACTGTTTCAATCTACAAGCAATCTATCTCATTTAATCAACGGCCAATATCGTACAATATCATCCGCAAAATTCGGGTCTCTCGTCGACTTCATATATCCCCACACCGCCATTAAAGTATTCCCCACCGCTGAACCTGAATATTTATCTGTTTCAGTAGGCAACCTCATATAAACAAGCTTTTAAATCTTTTTTATTTATTAAAATAAATGGAAAATAGCTTCTCTTTCACTCATTCAACAACAACAATTTACTACTTCATTGCTTCCTCAATATATTCTCTGTTTCTCTTCAATATATTTTATAGTGATAATCAAAAACCTAATATTTCCTAATAGCAGCTACAGTACTATTCAATTCAATTCAATTCAATTCGCCACCTGTCACCAATGGGTAAACAACGTAAGTAATTTGATTCATATGTATGTTTATGTTATATTGATCGCTATAATGGCCCGAATTGATTCCAGGGTTTTGTTCGGGTCATTCTAGGGTTATTTTGGGTAGAATATTTAAGTGATTAATGTATTTTTAATTGGAATTATTTTATTTGCAGGTAATTCACAACGTAAGAATGCTGCAATGTTGGATAGTGATGATACGGATAGTGTGAGCTCATCGTCTACAATTCCGTCAGATTATGTAATGGGGTCTGCTGTTGAGGATGTGCAGCTTGATAAAGAAACCTTTTTGGATCAAAGTTTAGATGCTTTGTTCGAGAAAAGGTATTCGTTATGTTTTCTAATGTATCTATGTATTTGTTTAATTCGGAAAAAAAATTCCATTAAGATTTGATATGATACTTAGGGGTTGTTTGAATGCATGCACTTATATAAGTTGATTCTTACTTAAGAACACTATAACATGCTTAGCTATAATATAAATATCTAGGGAAAATTTTAGAAAAATTAACGAAATTTCTGAAAAACTCGGTCATTCCATACCTTAAAAGGACTTTGAGTTCAATTTTGCTCATTAAGAGGTAACTCAAAATGAAGAACACAATGTAGGTAACCAAATTTTTGCTCATTAAGAGGTAACTCAAAATGAAAAACACGATGTAGGTAACCAAATTTTTAATATTTATCTTACGTTTTTGGTGATAAACTTAAACTTTCAATCCTTTTATGTAGTCAAAGTTGAAGTTACAGTACTTTTTATGTCCAGAATGAACTTACATTACTCACGTTGAGCTTTTTTAAAACTTCCATTACCTTTTCGAAATTCGCCATAATATCTATCTATGATATTTGAAGTTAAATGCTATTTTGAATGTGTTTGAAGGGGGTCTACGAGGGAGAAGGCTTTGGAGGATATTATAGAGGCTTTTAATAGCAGCTTACCACACGAGTTTATCGAAAATAAGTAATCATTTTACTTCGTTAAGCTCTCTGCAGTTGTATTACTGTTTTGATGCAATACTTTTCTTGGAGTGATGATGTTTGTTTTTCTCAATAGATTTGCAACGTTGCTTCATCAATGTTTGAATTCTGTAAAAAAGGGGTCTGCAAAAGAGATATCATTAGCATCTCATGCCATTGGTATATACCTTGATTTTTCAATTTGTGCAATTGATTTAATTGGTTATCTAAGAGCTCTAAACATTGTTGTATGAATAGGATTGTTGGCTCTAACTGCTGGCGTGGGTGAGAAAGCACAAGAAATATTGGAAGAATCAGTTACTCCTATCTCAGACGCTCTGAGATCTCGTTCTGAAGCATCAAAGATAGCATCGGTAGATTTATATATCCACCTTTAGTGTAATTTAATGTGCTTCCAGTTTTGATTGTTACGACTTATGTTAACGTTTTATTTGGTAACGTTTATTTGTAGCTACTGGAGGGGCTGTCTGTGATTGCTTTTGTTGGTGGAAAGGAACCTGAAGAAACTGAGAAATGCATGCAAATTATGTGGCAAGTGGTTCACCCAAAACTTGGTCCCAATGTAAGTTTTCCCGTTATGTACCAAACCATTTTAGATATTAGGTAAATGAATCCATTGTTCCAAATATCTATTATTTTTTCTAATGCCGTTTTAAGTTTCAGGTTGTTGCTACTAAGCCATCTCCAGCAATAATAACAGCAGTTGTATCTGCTTGGACGTTTCTTCTTACAACAATGGATGGGTGGACACTTGATGCTAAAATTTGGCAGGAGTAAGTGAATTTTGTTTAGTAGTTGCTGTTTATAAAACGGATGAGGTTTTCCTTGTTCAGGTTAACCGGGGAGGGCGAGTATTTTTACTTAGATGTACATGGCCAAATTGGGGTATCCCGTGAACGTTTTCAATCCTTTCCCTGGCCACTCCAAGATGTGCAGCTAGTGAGGTTTGAACCTGAGACCTCTTGTGAGGATATCAGGATGGCAACCACTAGGCCATCTTGGTGATGGTTTAGTTGTTGTTATACTTTACGTTATAGTTGTACAAGCTAACTTGTTAAATAAACTATGTAGGTCGGTCTCTTACTTCTCAACTCTTCTTGAAAAGGATGATAGATCTGTGCGGATTGCCGCTGGTGAAGCACTTGCTTTGATATACGAGATGGGAAATTTGGAGAAGTTTTGTGGTGGTACTAAAAGTACTAGTGATACCTCTATTAATAATGGAATTAGTTCCCGGGAAGTTACCCATATACAGGGCTTGAGAGCCAAAGTATTGAATCAAGTTCGAGACCTTTCTGCGGAGGCCGGTGGAAAGGGTTCTGCTAAGAAGGATCTCAACAACCAGCGCAACACCTTTCGAGATATTTTGGAATTTCTTGAGGTATTCCTATCCATTCTATGAAATGATCCATATTAGGGTGTTCAGATGGGCGAATTGGGTAATGGGTCGAAATGAGTAATTTTTTTGTATGCGTGGCCATGGAACACTTTTATGTCCAAGAAGTAATTATTTGTATTAAATGTAGTTGGGTCATAGTTGAAGAAAGTAATTTAATTTAGGAGGTTTTATAATTTCTACATTAAAAATACTCATGGCGACTGTTAAACTGATTGGTCCATATAGAACAATGTTGATAACTTTTTATGTTATTATAACTAGGACGGTTATGCTCCGGAAGCCTCAGTGAAGATTGGTGGAGAGTCGCTTACAACTACGACGTGGTCCCAATTAATCCAGGTTTGATTTGCTACTCTTACATTCATTTTATAATTTTATTATTTATTTTTATCTTATATTATATCTTGCTATTGCTATCTATTTCTAGCTTTATCTAATTTTGATGTTTTGACAGTTGAACTATATTAAGCGATTTCTCGGTGGAGGATTCGTCAAACATATGCAGGTTCTATTGTTATTACCTCAGAAGTTTGTTATTCTTGTTTAGTTAAACGAATGCTTTACAACACAAAACTAAACATAGTCTTTTTTCCCCCTTAAACCACCAACAAACTACAACAAAAATTTTGTCTAATTTTTGGGGCATTTATATCTTAATGTTCTAGAATACTAATCTATTCTATTTGAACAGGAAAATGAATTTCTCCATGAGGTATTTAACTTCACACCAAAGAAAAACCTTCTATCAAGTGCAGATCGTGTTTCAGGAACGGACAAGGTTTGTTCATTCTCTTTGCATCTGAAACTGCAAGCATGCTACCTTTCAGTTAATATCTCTAGCCTTTTAGGTCTTGAACTATTGTAGAAACATAAAGATGACTCTGTTGGACTTCTAAGTGAGAAATTTATTCTTTTGGTGACTAATATCTGTCAAATTCTTATTTGCTAAACACGGAGGTACAGGCTTTATCACCCTTGTTTTATAAATTTTCATTTGGGTTTTATTTTCCATTTGAATCTTAAGAGGATCTTTTTTCTTTTTCGCTTGTCACAAGTTTCCCTTATCTTAGGTGTTCAAATAGCATAGTAGCATACCGTAACAATTATACCTTGCAACCAATATTTGTTTACAAAGAATTACGTGTTTCCCAGTTTCAGTACTTGGTTTGACTCGCAATCAGTATTTAACTCATACAATTGCAATCCATTCTCATTTCTTGTTGCAAATCTTCCATATCACAGAGGATGTACAGATCTCCAAACTCGATTCTCAACAAGGCACGAACTCAATTTCTGAACAAGCAGCGAGTGATGTCTCGGGTAAGCCAAGTTCTTAATTCTTCACTCGTTTCGTCTTGTAGCTCTTTTTTGAAAAATTTGGTAAGAATGTTCTGATTATTGATGTCTATGGTTTTGCAGGACAAAAACGTTGGACACTACGCATCTGGGATAGACGAGGAGTAAAGGTTGCAGCATCAAAATATACTACAAATCTGGGCCTTATTGGTATCATTATTCATCCAAAATGATTCATTAAACAATTTATTTGTTTAGTTAGTGATAATGTAGGAAATTCGTTTGTGCAATGACAATGAAAACTATTTATTAATGTATCTGATTGTTGTACTATTTCATTGGTTGGTCAGGTATAACCTTATAACATTTGTGTTTGAACCTAACAAGTAACAACATCCTTATACTTTTCTTCAATTTAGTCTTGTTTCTTTTGTGTCATTATTTTGACTATTGTAACATGATTCACTATCTTAATTGGACAATATTAATATAACAAAGTGCATAATAAAAACAAAAGGAGTTTTTTCTTTTTAACATTTATGAGCAATGGGTATAATAAAATTTTTAGGTGACCATAAAGTAGTTGCTTGATAAAAGAATGACCACAGTCTGAGAAAAAAACAGAATGGCTCTGTATCCCAGTGGGCAGGTTTTAAATTTCAAAATGTGGTTGGGAACCATAAAATAAGATCTATCAAGTAGTGTTGATTTCACTATCTTATAATTAACCACATGATCTTGTAATTTAACAAAAATGACCACAATAAACATTCTCAAATAACAAGAAAAACTGTAAGATATGAACTACTATATTATTTTGCTTGCAATAACACATGATTCATGGATAAAGAATTACGTTTTACCAGAAACGGAAACCGAAAACAAATGTGAAATTGTGCTTCCTCCATTTTATTCAACATTTTGCAAATGAACTAATGTGTCATCGTTTTGCTTGCAATAACAAGAGACTGATAAATTTATATTTGAATTACATTAAGATGGAAATAGAATCTGAAAAGAAATGTAAAAATTTACTGATAAATGTTTCTTCAGACATTTTCCTTTCTGCCATTGGTCCATCAACGAGTTGGCTAACTCGTTAATCTGCTCGGCATAACTAACAATTCATGAAGAAGTAAGGTTTATTTTTTATGTCAGGAACTTTGGAACCCACGTAGTAGCATGTCAAGTTCACTATAGTATCCATGAATGAAATGATACCACCCATATAAATGCTATAATCAAAAGTTCCACAAACGATGCCCAAAAGCAGCCTCTTGGCGGTTGGACGCACACTTTTGCATTTGCAAGGCCCAAGACTGTTTGAGGTATGGTAAGGTAAACGGGCACGATCCCATCTATAGACGCTGTCGATACACAAAAATTGTAAAAATACTTGGTTTGCAGTTGCGCTGATCTGCGATATGAATCTTCACTACAAAGGCATTAATATCTCGACGAACATTGTGAAAAGACGAGTCATTTACAGAGTTCGTTGACTAGTCTTGCTGCGTTTTCGTTTCCACCAAGAGTATGATGCATAACGCCTGCATGTTATGCATCATGAAGCATTTCTATGTCTTTAGCAGAGTTGATCAGCCTATTAAGAAAGAATATATAAGCTATTACATGTGGTCTGCAGGCAGTGTGACACTGCTCAAAGGCTACCATGTTTCTAAGCAATGTGAACTTGTGATTTTCCATGCCCACTGTCACTGGTGCAATCTTTAAAACTCTGTTTATAATTTCAAAGTTTACATAAAATGGTTGACATTTCTCTGCCTTCTTAAGTATGACACCGAAGTCTTTTAGATCCGTAATGTAAGACTTCAGTTGGGCAAATGCTAGCTTGAAAGAGATCAAGAAAGTGGCTTTCACCATCTTTTTTACCTTAAATCAACCTTACTTTTCACAGTACCTAAATCTTTATATATCATAGGCCAGAAGAAATGAAGCGCAAGATCTTTCAAACCCAAGTCTTGTATAGCTTCACAAATAGAGCTACTTGTTAAGTCGTATACTTTGTTCAAAACAAACATAGGGAGCTGATTTTCAAGCTTAATCAGATCATGTTACACATCCACCTTTTTATGAGAAACAACTTGTTATTAAAATCAATCTTCCTTGTTTCTCTCAGAAGCTCTACAATAAAGTAGCTATCGCTGAGGATCATGTTGACGAACTGCTGGCTGCTAATCTTCGAATCTTCTGAGTAACAGCTACGAGCCTCCTGTTCCATCTGTTAAGAGTTCTATGACTACTGCCATCAAGTTAGGCCGATTGGGATTGCTTGGATTGAGAAGGCGATGAAAGAAGTTCCATTTAATATTCTCCATGCCTTGTATATGATTTGCTCCATGATGATAAAGACCAATAGGAACAATATTAGGTTCATAAGCTTTACGTTTGACTGAACGTAAACCGTCTGGAACCCTGTATATCGAAGCACCATTTCTAGTTGTGCTAGAAGCTCAGATTTCAACTTCTCCTCCAACAAAGCTGCCAAATCTAGATCAATCAGAATCCCGAACAAGAATTCTTGATCCGGGTTCTTTGTGAGTTGCTCTATTAGCACCGATTTAAAACCTTCATCGTGTTGGGGTATGATTCTAATTTCCTAAATTAGGAGATTTTGAAGATCAAGATAATTTTGGGAATAAGTTAACTTCATGGAGAAGTTTTGTGTTGCATATATAAATAGGAGTTAATGTAGAGATTTTGAGTGAGGAGATTGAGAAATACAGAGATCGTATGAGAGTCTCCCTCTGTCTCGCGCGTGGTGAGTCTCCGGTGATTCAATAAGGATGAGTGTTCCGTTATTGAAATCTACCGTGTGAATGTTACGAGGATATTCAATAGTGTCGAAAGTTGAACATCTCCAACTTTTAATATCTTTCATTATAGTGGATGGTTAAGTGGCCTATAGATCCCGTAAAACGTTTGTGTGTTAAACGTCTCCAACTTTTAATATGTTTCATTATATCTTTTATTGAGAGATTTTTCATGCAAAACGTTTGCGTGTTATGTTTTTTTTTGTTTTGTGCATTTATTATTGGCTTATATCGATGCATGTTCTTGATGTGACGTAAAAAGTCATGTTTTTACTTACATTATTTCCCCGATTTCAAACCTAATCTTGATTAAAACAAGGGAAAAATACTCAAAGCTCGGTTCACCACCCTTTTTATTTCCCTTACACTATAAAATGAGAAATTATTCTTAATTAGTCTCATATTATTCCTCAAGTAATTACGAGATCGTGGGCGAAAGAATCGCGCAAAACGGGCGAGAAACGAAGAAGTTAGGACCAAACGAAGATACGAGAACTTACAATCCTGCACACGGGGGCACGAAGGCACCCGTATACGATACCAGGACCCGTATACGACACCCTCAGGTGACCATATACATCACCCCCATACCCCCAATTTTTGTTACCTATTTTGCCTTGTGCATACCCCCAATGTTGTAAGGTGCCAATGTAGCATCCCACTAGTGCCTTTTGTTCTAACTAGGGAACCTTTTGGTCTAGACCCTTTCAAGCTATATATGCATGAACATTACTTTTCTTTACCATTTCCATTATGCATAAGTGTCATGAGATGCATATGCAATAAACATAAACTTTTCATAATTAGAAGAACATTCAACATACCTTGTCTTTCATTTACTACTTGGATTAAGCTAACATACTTTTGAAAACACTTTATAACAATAATCATTTAACATGCTTTAACTTTCGAAGTTACTTGAAAACATGAAATCTTTTAAACTAAGCCATCTATGCCAAAGTGGGAAAAATCCTCATGTACTCACCTCGAGAAGTTAAGTCAGCTAATTTCACTTATTTCCCACTTGCCACTCTAGCTTCCAAATATGTTCAAAGTATCCTAAACATGTAGGTTTAGAATCCAAACATTGTTTCAAACCATTCATGGTTTCTTACTTTGAGACTTTTATGCCTTGTCCAACATTTTAATCTTACATAGACTTTCATGACTATATTAATCCTTAAACATGTTATAACTAAGGTGATGCAGTTACGTCACGAACACAAATGTCACACCCCGCCAAAATCTAATCAGAGTTAAGTGCGGAAGAACAGGGCGTGACCCGATTAGTTATCTAATTAATCAAGAGCGTATGATTATCAACGGAACATAATATTAGAATGCCATAAATTGTTTGTTACAAAACATAGCGACTATTCAAGTCGCTAAAGTAGTAGTATTATCAAAATACAATCATTTGGAGATTTCGCAAATATAACTAAGACAGTTTTATAGTAATACAAATGAAATCTCGTGAGTTTTCCAAAAATGGCATCCTAAATGATATGGTAGGCTCGGGTCCCAATATGCATGCAAATCTTACTTTGCTGCTAATTCCCTGAAAAACATAGTTAAAAGGATCAACAAAATTGTTGAGTGAAATCCACTGGTTTTAAGACTCAATCATTTAAACCAATCGTTTAGTAATTGTTTCGCAATTCATATCATGCCAATCATGGCAAAAGTACGATGATATATAGTTTAAACCAATAAATAGCTGACGGTAATCCCCCGAAGGTTTGCAAGACCTTGCGAGTTAAAGTGACGACACCTAGGCCTATAACCAAACCACGACTTTTATTGTTTTTGCCTGGGACCATTAAAATATACACTCCTCGTCTCGACTTATAGTCGGCAATTAGCATGACTAACAAAAGTTGGAGGGATGTCATCCCAATAGTACTATTCGCATATTCGGTGGCTAGCGTCATCTAGCTAATGGTTACAGTTTGTAGTCATGAGGACTTCTATGCACTAAAACTAGTTTAACATAGGTTCGCACAAGGATTCGTTGTCTGGTTTTCAATCATCGCATTAAAGCAGTTTGTATGTAAACGGTACATATGTTTTTCATCTCAAATTTAGAAAGTAGTAAAAAGCAGTTAAATAGTGGCTGTGAACTCACCTGAGTCCGAGCGTGCTAGCAAAATGTATTTATAAAAATGCCCAAATAACGTCTCTTATCGCCCTAAACGCAAGAGTTTGAATTAATATATGTAGACGACTTTAACTAGTCCGTCTATGCTATTTGTTCACTCAACTAGGTTTAAATATGTCATCGATGGGCTTGAATATCATGAGGGCCATTATAGGCAAAAACGACACGTTGTGATCTTTAATAGTTTTTCAAAAACATTAAAATGTATCTAAGTCAACGTTATAATGTATTTTCATAAATAGTATGTCCATAATGTTAATTGTTGATTTGTTATATATATATATATATATCTTTCTATATATAAAATGTCTTGGACGTAATTAAATCAAGATTTGTGATTCCATTAGTTTTAGATCAATCGTATATTAATACCACATCGTTATGATACTTGTCCAATTTATATATATATATATATATACTCGTATATGTATATATATATATATCAATATCGTTATAATACTTAGCCAATATATATATATATATATGCTCATACGTATATATATATATATCAATTTCGTTAAGATACTTAACCCAATATATATATATACTCATATATGTATATAAATATATATCAATATCGTTATAAGTTTTTATGATTTATTATTATAACTTTCATCGTTATAATACCGACTAATTCGTTTTAATTCCGTTTTCTTCGGGTTTTACCGTATGATTTATATTCTCCACATTTTTTCTTAGGGTTTTCTTTTAAGGACTCATAAGTTACAGTTTTTAGAGTTTTTAGTCCATAAACTTTCTGATTTTACACTCTTAGTCCTCAAAGTTCCAATTATTCCATTTTTAACCTAATAGTTTGAGTTTATCGGATTTTAACCGTACAAGTCTCGTTTTTAACACTTTAAGCTATGGATTATACTTAATTACATTTTAGTTTACTGATTTCATAATCTAAACACACATCTTAGGGATTTCACACCTTTAGTCCTTAAAGTTCATAGTTTATCGTTTCTAGCTCAAGGTTTAGGTTTAATCCACATTTAAATATATAGGTCTTGGTTTTATCATTATAATTCATAGATTTATCTATACTACACTTAAACTTACTGATTTTTATGGTTAAAGTCCATAATATATGATTTTTATCTCTTTGGTCCTTTTTAGTTTTCCTTTGTCATTTTTCCACAGATTCTGTCCATAATTTAGTCCTTCTTTTGCTACTACTTTGACTAATCAAACGAGCTTAGTTTATTATGAAATTTTTATCATATGTTCTCGTATGTCTTAGCTTTACAGAAATGTAAGATTTATAATTTTTGGCCACGTTTAAAGGGTTCAAACATAATTAATATCACACAAAGGTCCAACAGTACCTTTTCTGGACAGTTGGTGAAAGATCCGTGTGTTCACTGAGTTATACTTAGTTTCATGAAATTTTGTTATACTACTTTTAAAGCTAAGATAATATGTGACACGTAGGAAAAAGAATCGCTTCGTTTAGATCTGTGGTTTAGAAGTTATGACCTTCCAAAGTTAGGTCAGTTTCTGTCTACAAAGGACAGTTTGTACACTTTGTTTTAGAAATCCGTTTTGGAGCATCAATAGTTGTCTAAAATTCATGAAACCGGTGGTGTTGGAAAGTTAACTCTTTAAACCTGATTTTAGACTCCAAAAACATTAAATTTTGTTAAGTTTTAACCGAGTTATACAACCCCAAAGTCGACCAAAGTTTCTGTCGTTTTTACATTTGTTGTTTTAAAGCTCGTTTTGGTTCTTTTTAACAAATCTTTGTTATAATCCAACCAAATATGTGTTTTTAAGTTGATTTCTAGCATGAGTGAACATCTAACATATTTTAACTATCATATAAGTAATTAAATAAAAGAATCAAAGAGTTTATAGTGATAGTTTCCTTACAATGAAATCGGTGGAGATTTTGAAAAAACGAAAAGAAGAAGACTTTGTGTACGTAGCTCCGGTTTCACCCAATGTAAATTCCAAGCTCTCCTTAGTGATTATAACCTCTTATAAATGATAAGTTTTTCAGAAAATGAAGAGTGTGTTTAGGAGCTTAGATGGTGTGTAAACTTAGTAGAAAAAGGGTGTCAAAGGGTGGTGGTTTGTGGTGTTTATTAGTGATTGATCTTTATGTGTTCTTGGGGAGTTTGTACCTGTGATTTTCCAGCAAGAAGGGAGGGAGATGTTGCTGAGATTTTCTGCACAAAAGGGAGGATTTGTGCAGATTTTTGATGTGGAGAGTGTTGTATGTGTTTGTCCCTAGCAAGTAGCAATACTTATCAAATCTTGCACATGATCACAAGCATGGTGTATGCATTATTATATTAGAGATGGATGGGGTGTTGGTGGTAGAGAGGGGTTGTCCAAGGGAGTCAAAGGGGAGGGATGGCCTCTCTTGATTGTGTCTAATTCTTGTCTAGTAGCTTAATTATATTTTGGTAGTTTAGGTTAAGTAGTGATTAATTAAGTGTAACTCACATAATTAGGGTTAATTAGGTTAATTAAGAGTAATTAAATGAAATTAGAATATTATTAGTTGTTTTGATAATATTCACACGTTTCCGTTGGTTTGTTTAAATAAATCGCGAAATCTCTACGTTGTTATGTTTAATTTACACCGTGTATAACCGTTAATTTCGAATAGCGAAAAGTTATGCTATAAACCCTAGCATAATAATATAAGTAAATAACTACTATTTATTATCAAATAGTTTTACATTATTTAGGAAAGTATATCACCAACGTTCGTCGTTTGTCGAAAATCATCCAATTGTATTGTGAAATACTCAATAATTACGTAAATTTAATGCGTCATGCATTAAAATTATGTGCACCAAAATGTGCATCGTAGGCGTGTGCTAGACTTATCTCAGTTTAAATCAAATTTGATTTCAATTACGAGGGAATTAGCGTAAGAATGCATGTTAATTATGTACGGAATTGTACCGGTTTTCGAGGGGTGTCACAACAGACTTTGAAGAGCATAAACTCAGATGAGTACCAAACTTAGACGAGTACCAGAGTCAGATAACCAGACGCAAATGAGTACAGACTCAGATGAATACCAGACTAAGGTACCAGAATCTGATGAGTACAGACTCATAGTACTGAGCCAGATTCTGATTCTTCCGTTAAACCTCGGTATGACATTATAAATAGCCTACCAACTTGCTTAGAAATATAGGAACCATTTGACAAAAATCTGGAAAAGATAACTCTTAGAACCAAAACTGATGACTTCATTTCTAACACATTTCAAATAATCATATGTCCATCAAAGACCTCATATTTGGGTTTTGTTGCCCTAACTTTCATCATCATCAAGATCAGAACTCTAAATCAAAATCTAAAATTTGATCAATGCTTGAACATGTTCAAATTACTATTATCACCCTTTAATTCATACATGCAAGACCCTTACTGATTTTAGCGTTCAAGAAATGTGTTCAAGTTTAGGAATTTCAACCATAGAAAGAAAGAGTATGCAATGACACCTTCAAATTTCAAGTTAATGGTGAGAATGCTTTGACATTCCTTTGATTCTTCCTTTGTTTATATTTACACATACTAATCTCACTATAACTTCCACTCTAACTCTTTAAAGTTTTTATGTTACCAATGCCCTGAAAAGTGAGTGTATGGCTATTTAAATTCGTGGTCAAACCTGGTTAACCCTGCGTCAAACTTGGTCAATATTTTGACTGCACTAAAAATGAATCTACAACAAACTTTAAACCACTATAACTCTTCATACGACATCCATTTTGGACGAATCTTATATCCCATGAAACCTTGAAACGTGTACTACAACTTTCATGTTTTACGTAAGGTTGGAATCTATATTGATTGCGAGTTATAGAGCTACAAAGATGGGGTTGCTGCATACATTTACAAGTACAATTATATTTCTAAAAGAATACTTAGCACCATTCATTACATAATATTAACTATCATTCAAGGTTGATATCGCAATGGATACACCACTGGGTGTAGTACAATTGTGGAAGCAATGTAAAAGCCATTGGTATAGTACCTTGTGGATTAATAATAGTCTAGCACCCTTAGATTCTACAAAACCGTTGATGAAAAAAATTTAGACACCAACTAAGTCTGATACTTAAATGTTTTGTTTAAATTAGATTTTAATGTGGTGTTAAGAACTGTCGGACCATTAGTAGGCTTGTGACTCTATTCATGCACCTATGAATCTTAATATTCCAGGAAGGGTCACTGCATACGTAACCGGACCTGTTGAGAGTCGAACAGTCTCCACCGATCAGGATCATGATAGCCTAGTTGCTCAGTGACACGAAGTTCTACTAATCGAACAGTAGGGAGCTAGTGCTTACACCACAGATACCTAAGATAAATAAAATACTAATATTTAGACCGACATTTTCACACTTAAAACATCATCCCAATGCAAGGCTAATGAAATCACAACAAACACCCTCCAAGATCCTGACTATCATATACCCATATAATTACGCATTTTCATTTACTGTTTACTTTAGTTTAAATAAACCCCAAAACCAAATCCAAATCATTTTTAAAACCCTTTACTAAATAGAATCAATCACCCTCAACCTCTCGGCTTCACAATACGGTTGGTTTTAAAAATGACCCCAGTTCATACTTACAGTTATACTCCCTTTAGCCGTAGTATAATTAGGTCCCCAGCTATTATAAATATAAAACTACCGTGATCTCGCATATCAGTCACCCTCTGATGTTCACCCCGACGATGATCACCATGATCGACCGTTGGGTGTGCATCAGTTCTGCACAAGAATGCTGCTAAATTTGGTATTCATTTTGAAAAATTTACTAAAAAGTACTAAAAAAAAGAAATATAATTTTTTCTCCAAAAAAGTGTATTTAAAAAAAGACTACCCACCATCTGCAACCCGTAAATTTGCGGGTTGCATGTTCGAGGATGCGGGCTTGTGGCCCAGAAAGCAAGCAGGCCGCAAATCGGAACCCCTAACCCAGAAATTTGCAGGTTGAAGGTGGTGGTTTATTTTGAGATTTTTTTTATTTTTAAAATTTCCATAAATACTATGACCCTAAGATAAAATGACCATCAACTTATTTAACAAATTCTCTAAAAAAACTCTCTCATTTTTGTTGGGTGAAAAATAAAAAAGACAAGTAATAAAACATAAGGAACATTGTTAAGTAGTACATAACATAAGTGTTGTCATTACAATAATTTCAAGGAAGACTCAAATGTACAGTTGGAAAATACTGAGTCGATTGAGACACTTCTGATTTGACCTTTACCTTTGATTTTCTAGAGGTATTCTGCTGGTGACATTTAAAGATGATACTAGACATACAAATATTTTAGTTTATAGATGTCTAAAGGTTTGCAACTTACTGATTTGGATCTTGATTTTGATGTTAAGGTGGATCTTGATTGGCTCGGCTCATCTGTTCTATCCTTAGTAGCCATGCAAGTAGTTCGACTATGACCATAGTCCGTACAACGACTACATTATTTCTTGTTCACTTGTTTCGCCTCTCCTATGGAAGGAATACGAGCATGCCCAGGTGAGCGACTGATATCGCCTAAATTAGACATATTTATAGGGGTGATATCGGTCCAAATTGTATATTTATTTAGTTAATTTCATGAACTGTCGGCACTTAATTAGTTTAAATTTAGTTTCAGGTCAAAGATCGACTGAATTGAAGAAAGAATGATAAAATGGAGGATGGAAACGAAGAAATAAGAAAGAAGTAGAAAAGCTGTGGAAAGCAACTACTACCCGCCGGGATCACGGAGTACCCGCTGGGTACACACTACAAGGACGGGTTAAATTAGTGCTCAATCGGGAACAAAGTGGACAGAAACTGACCGTTGATTTATACCCACCAGGAATTCATGTATTCTAGTTTGAAGCTCAGCTGGGTACTAGACATTTAACCGGGCGGGGAATGGTTATTACCCGCCGGGTACTCGGGCTTCCTGCCGGGTACTTCAGGCAGTTTCGGGCTTTTTGCCTTTTATTCCCGTGCAAACCTTAAAAATCATGAATCTTTTGATCATCAAGTAATTGTGACGATTGGAGGCTGTTTTGGAGAGCTTTTGGGGACACCCTTAGTGGTTCATCACCATTTTAATCATCATATAAGCTAGGGGTTTTTTTATTTCATTCAAATTCTTATTAACTTATGTTTAATTCATCTTTGTAACGAATTATGAATTATTATTTGGTTATGATTATTAGTTTGATTGAATCCATGACAAGGGCTAATTTTTTTGTGTTCATCTAGGCTAATAACCCTGGATGTTGGATTTTTGATATTCAGATTTTTATTATGCGTATGATGTGATGTTTAATCTTAGAACCACTTGTATTTAATTTTATTTGGCTTAATCAATTGGTATGATAATTGTTGGTGCATCGAAACTAGAACTATTGTCAACGGGGAGTCTGTTGGTGCATGTTTTGTGACAACAACTTCTAGTTTGTAATAGTTAGGTTTAGAAGTCATTTTGTTAATCATTGTAATCGTTAACTTATGTTTTGTATGTGTATTTTGTAGGTTCGTACGAACTTAGAGTAGGTACGAACTTAGTAAGTTCGTACGAACTTCGAAGGTACCTAAGTTCGTACGAACTTAGGTGCCTATATATAAACAAGTCCGAAACTGTTAGAAAAGGAGGTTTTTCAGAGTTGTAAGTTCGAACTCAGTTGTAGGTTCTAATACTCTGTGTTTGTTCGAATGTAATACATTTTTACATTCAATAAAAGTGATCTTTACACATTTGTTTACTCGTTTTGTTATCGTTTATGTTTATGTGAGGATTCCGCACTCGTATAAACTAGATTACCTCATAGATCCGAACCTACGGGATCCTAGAATTGGTATCAGAGCCTTCGAAGTTGCAGGTTGAAAGGAACCCAGATCTGAGATTTTTAGATCTGAGTTCGTTCAATAGCCGTTCGTTCGAACTTGTACGGTTTTTACCTTTTTGTTCGAACTTGTACGAAACAACAGCTGTAAGTTCATACGAACTTAGAAAGCTACATACGAACTCTAAGTTCGTACGAACCTACAAAATACATATACAAAACTTAAGTTAACGATTACAATGATTAACAAAATGACTTCTAAACCTAACTATCACAAAGTAGAAGATGTTGTCACAAAACATGCACCAACATACTCCCCCTTGACAATAGCTCTAGTTTCGATGAACCAACAATAATCGTGTTAATGAGTGAGAACTCTTAGATGTAATATTACATTTACTTTCAATTGGAAACAATAAAAGAGTTGAATTAGGTTAATTACATTATAATATGGGGGAATTATACTAAGAGATATCTTATGTAATTTAGTAATCTCTAGGACACTAGGATTGTGAGATTGAACCATCATGTTAGTTGAGTTGAGTAACTATAATTGGAACTATTAAATTGTTAAGGACACTCGCACTTTATGGTCTCATTTAACGATTGCATTGTCAAAACAAGTAGTCTAGATTATTAACTCCCATACGTTAAATACATATTTATTTATTGTCACTATAGATTAAACAAATAACCCTTAAAAGACATATAAACTGTTGCAATGAGAGACTACCTGGTAGACTTATCACTGCTATACTACTATCCGATTACGTATACTTGCCTAGTTGTGTAATAGTTGCTTTGATATTGTTTTACTATTTTTATAACTAGATATTTACACATCAACGACCAACTTGTCTTGTCACAAGGACCAGTAGCAACATAGTCTGCAGATCACCTGTATCGATCCATTCTGAAGAATGACTCACCGGGAGTATGACCTCTACGTAGGTCGCTCGATACGTAATTATGCGGAAGCTTTCGGGGCGTGATGAGGATCGAATAACAATACCTCAAGAGCGTATGATTATCGCAGAACATCTATAATATTAAGATGTCAATAATAGTTTTACAAACGTTACGGCTCATCAAGCCGTCAAATAACAATGTTATCAAATACATTGTTTTAACAAAAGATAAGTTCCGGGATTTCTTAAATAAAACTACATTAAGTTAGTATCATAATTAAATCCCATTTGTTCAAAGTATGGCATCCTAATCATCGTGGCAGATACGATCCCAATATGCATGTGATCTTACGGCATAGCTAATTCCCTGAAAAACATATTTAAAACGTCAACATAATGTTGAGTGAATTCACAGGTTTAATGACTCTATCATAAACCATCATTAAATAAATCATTTCATAAATCATCAGTTGATCAAATAGCGGCATCGAAGGCCTGTTGTACGATTATTCTCAAATTTGAAACAATAAACACTGACTGTGATCCCCCGAAGGTTACCTAAACCATTCGAGTTAATATGCCGAAACTAAGCGTAAACCAAACCACAACTCATCATATAAATCGTTTGCCTTGGACTGGTTAAGTATACGATCCTCGATGCAAAACAACGTTGCTAGTTAGCGCGACTAACTAAAAACAGTGGGAGGGATGTCACCCCGTTAGTACTATCCGTATACTCAGTGGTTATCGTCATCTAACTAATGGTTATAGATTGCAAGCATGAGGAGTCTCCATGCACTACATCACGAAACTTAGTCTCCCATAAAGATACATTGTCAGGTTTCAATAATCGCATAATTCAGTTATATGTTTTTCACCCCAAGTTTAAAAGTAGTAAAAACAGTAAAAGTGAGGCTGTGAACTCACCTGAGTCCGAGCGTGCTAGCAAAACAGTTTATGTAAAAATGCCTAAATAAGGTCTCTTAGCGCCCTAAACGCAAGAGTTTGAATTAATATATGTAGATGACTTTAACTAGTCCGTCTATACTAGTTGTTCACTCAACTAGGTTTAAATGTGTCATCGACGGGCTTGAATATCATGTAAGGCCATTATAGGCAAATTGACACGTTGTGATCTTTGATAGTTTCTCAAAAACATTAAAATGTGTCCAAGCCAACGTTATAATGTATGTTCATAAATAGTATGTCTATAACGTTAATTGTTGACTTGTTATATCTCTATATATATAAAATGTCTTGGACGTAATTAATTCAAGATTTGTGATTCCATTTGTTTTTAGATCGGGAATCATATATTAATAATACGTCGTTATGATACTTATCCAATATATATATACTCATATATGTGTATATATATATCATATCGTTATAACACTTTGTCAATTTATATATATATACTCATATATGTATATATATATATATAATTATCATTATAATACTTTACCCAATAAATATATACTCATATATGTATATATATATATATCAACATCGTTATAAGGTCTTATAATTCATTTTTATAACTTTTGCCGTCATAATGTCGTTTAACTTGTTTTAAACTCTATTTTTAATCTAACGTTTGGTTTTATCGGCTTTTTAACAACACGAGACTTGTTCTTAACACTTTAAGTCATAAATTACACTTTAATGTGTTTTGAATTATTTACTTATTTATCTCAGCCCATATTTTGTCTATTTCATAGTTTTAGTCGTTATAATCTCATTTATCTCGTTTTTAGTTTAACTCTTCGGATATCGACTTTTAGCCAAACAATTCTTGATCTCATGATTATAATTTATAGATTAGCCTTTATTATACTTTAATTTACTGATTTTCATAGTCATAGTCCACAAAATACGGTCCTTATATACTTTGTCCGTTTTAGTTTCCATTTGTCACTTTTCCACAGATTCTGTCCACTTTTTAGTCCTTCTTTTGCTCTTATTTTGACTAATAAAACGTACTTAGTTTGTTCCGAAATTTTTAAAATATGTTCTCCTATGTCTTAGGTTTACAGAAATGTAAGGTTCATAATTTTTGGTCACGTTTAAGGGGTTAAAACATATTTATTTCTACACAAACGTCTAACAGGTACCTTCCTGGACAGTTGGTTAAAGATATGTTTGTACACGGAGTTATACTTACATTCATGAAGTGTAATTATACTACTTTAAAGCTAAAATAATATGTGATTCTTAGGAAAAAGAATCACATCGTTTACATTTGTAGTTTGGAAGTTATAGTCCTCCAAAGTTAGGTCAGATTCTATCTCCAGAGGACAGTTTGTACACTTGTTCTTATAAATTCGTTTTAAAGTACTTATACTTGTCCAAAATTCATGAAACCGGTTGGGTTGAAAAGCTAACTCTTTAAAATTGATTTTAGACTCAAGAAACACTAAATTTGGTTAAGTTTTGGCCGAGTTATTTAACTCCAAAATCGACTAAAGTTTCTGTCCGAGTGGGTTAACTACATACTTAGTCTAGATATTTAGGTCGTTAATCGTTAAATCTCGACTAGTTAAGCTTAATTGTGTGATTAAGGTGAATTAGGATTAATTAAGGTAGATTAGGGTTACTTAGAATAGATTAAGGTTATCAAGGCATTATAATGTTGCTAATGTATTGAAATAATATTCAAGTAGTTTATCGATACTTTGTCGATTAAGTTCATAACTTATCCCGTCGTTACACCTTTCTTAGTTCACGTGAACGTTTATTGAGTTTTAAAAGTTGATATGCTTATTTCTTGGCATAATTATCACAATAATAATAACTACTATATAATTGAATAGATTTACGTTATTTTCGAAAATAGATCACCAACGTTCGGGAATTTCGGTCTCTACCGATTGTTTGTGTAATTCTCAATGATTACGAATGTATCCTGCATTAAAATAGTGTGCCTCTCAATATGCAATTGTGGGCTTTGTGCTAGACTTATTTTGATGAAAACGAATTCACGTTAATTAAGTAGGGAATTAACCTAATATGCACGTAAGATGATGTACGGAATTTACCGTAATTTGAGGGTTGTCACAATACGTCTCTGACATGAAAAATCTCTCAGCATAATAGCTTATGTCGTCATGCTTGTACTTTCGTTTCGATGCTATAACGTGTCCGCAAGGTATATCAGACAACTATCATTGTCTACAACTGCATGTTCATGGGTCAAGGTTGACAGTCACATCCTTGTTTTCTATCTAGCACCTCAAAATCCTATTTGTGACTGGATTTACTTGCCAGCGTAACGAGTTTTTAACTCTTTTCCTGATCTTTCGGTTGGCAGACGATGTGAGAGATATTATAAGTCCTGCTTTAGCTACACGATGCTCAAAATAATATTGTTGCATTGAAGCTTGAAAAAACTCAAAGAACATTGTGATAGGGAGTTCTCGTCCGTACTTACTTAGCATGTTATTTTACTCGGCACTGTTTAATGCATGTAAGCATATCTCGTCCTTGTAGCCTAACATCTTGACCATCTTTCTTTCCTAACATCTATAAAAGTCTTAGAAGAGGATTGTATGTTCTGTTAAATCACACCCCAATAGTGATCCAAATCTGAACCCCTGTATGCTTTACACATCTTCTAGTAATGCCATTCGTACAACTTAACCAAAAACATGATATGCGTCAGGAAAGACCGTTGAAATGTCGACTGCAATTGAAACAGCCCTATCAGATACGATACTAAAATTCTCCATCTCACCATTTGATTCAATGGCGTCACGCAAGTTTCCCAAGAACCACGTCCAATGCTCGACCGTCACTTCTGCCCCGACTCCGTAGGCTAATGGCAAGATGCCATTGTTGTCATCCATAGCTATGACAACATTGTACGTATCTGTAAGGACAGTAAATTTAAAAACATGTCAATTGTATTAGAATATGTATATGTGTGAACATGGAAACAAAATTATAGTTACTTACCGTTACACCAATGGACATTCAACACATTACAAATCTATATTTCTCATCTATAAGCACATTTGTAACGCTCCTAGAGTTTGTCAGCTTTAGGTTGGGAAAATAAAGAGGAAGCACTTGAATTGATTCTTGGGGAGTACCAATCAACAACTCTATAGCATAACACTTTTCCCTCCAAGCTTGGTTGTATGTAAAGTCGATTCCGAAACACTTAGTCCTGTCAAGTTTGATGTCGTTGCCTCTATGTAAACATCCTTCCTTGGTTATCAAGTCTTTTAATATGTGACCAAACACTTTGTTACTTGCAAGACAACTATTCGCTTGGAGCTAAGAACGAGAACATGTGTATGCTTTAACAAACTTCCTGACTTGGAAGTTCTAAGTATGCTGGATTTGCGTGCACTTAATTTTCAATCACAATTATTCAAGGCACATATTAAAATATACCGAACATTGTCTGAATGCTTTAACCTAGTTGTAAAACCCTCTTCGAGACACTTTGTTTTCAATTGAAACCTTAACTTCTTTTTATTTTCAAAAACTTTTTCAAGTTTTACCCGGTAAGAGGGTTCATACACGGAAACTGGTCGTTTTAGAATTTCTTGATCATAATTTGATAACAATGGTGGCATATTCCTGAGGTCAAATGTTTTTTGTGAAATGACCTTTTCTTCCTCATAATGTTCAACATGTGGATCCTCATGATAAATCGCATAATCCTAAAGAAATGATATGTTGCAAGCCACATCCTTGGTTACTTCATCTACCATAAATTGTGTGTTTTGGTTGTTTTGATGTGGGGTATATGGTGGGTATTGTTGCTAAAAATCTGTAACATCCTCTCCTGCAGTCTGGTAATTTATATTATTATAATTGATTATCTAATTGTTTTAGAAATTATCTAATATTATGTGTTTCATTGTGAAACGTAGATAAATAGGTCCTTTGACTTATTGTGACTAGTGAAATATTAATCGTTTTAAATTGTTATAGATGACGGTAAAATAAAATAATATTTCTCGCAAAAGGTTTTCAGGTTCCAGACAAAAGATTTAGGACGGGTATAAAAATTATACCACTTATTCACAACCGACTTTGAAATTCTCATATATTCTTATTTCTTCTTCTTGTTTCCATTTTTAGAAATCTAACAAATTCAAGAAACCCATAATCAAATTGAATTCAAGCTTAGCTTGTGCTTCTGTGATTCGATTTTATAACATCAGATTCATCATCATCCAAGTTCTAATTTCCATCAAGATTAGCAAACCTTTCAATTTCAAAAGAAAGAAAAGAAGAGTAAGTTTGATTTTGATTGTGTAAATCGAATTGAAGCTTGGTTTGTTGTTATTAGGTGTTGTTTGATGTTACTTGAAGCATTAGAAACCATAGATTTGAGTATTATGATGTTTTGGTGAGTTTTGATTTGAAAAACCCGTTTTTGCAGCGAAGTTCGCAGTTCTCAGTTCATCCTGCGAACTGAGATCCTGCGAACCGAGTTGCGAACCCAGAACCTGCGAACCGAGTTGCGAACCCAGAACCTGTGAACCGAACCCAAATTCTGCGAACCGAGTTGCGAACCGAGTTGACCTGCGAACCCAATTTCTGCGAACTGAGATTTTTGTTTTGCAAATTTTGAAAATGCGTAAGTGTTTTTGAGACGCAGTTTTGTGAAAATATCACCAACTCGGATTTAATTGAAATTCGCATGGTCACTCGGAAACGACCTAGTAATCAAGGCTATATTCTATTAGCCTAGGCTGTTTTTGGCCATTCGGGGTCATCTAGAGCCCGAAAATGACATTTTTCAGTTTTAAACGTCATTGCGGGATTTTTCTAAGTTCATTTCTGATTGAACTTTTGTTTGCCTAGACTCCAGGGATTACCTGATTGGATAATTAGGCTATAATGATATTTATGGAACGAACTTCTGACTTGTATTTGATTTTCTGTTTCAGATCAACGTAAGACTCAGTGATATAAGAATCCTGAGTGTGGAGACGTCAGAGGTATCGGTGAGTGGATTCAGAACTCATTATTTGATTTAGTTGTAACTATTTGGTTACAACAAGTAAACGTAGATGTGTGTTAGACTGTTTAGTCTTGATTATTGAATATTGATCTACGTGATATGTGAACCAATGTGTACTATGTTATTGAGGTCAACGTGTAGTTGGACTTCTGGTTATTATGTGTTTTACACAGGTTTTGATTCATTTGTTGTGTTTGAGACCTGTGTATGTGTTAAATAACCAGTAGTTATCGGTCTATTCTGTATTGGCCATACGGATTGACGGTAAGTGTTCTTGGGGGAATCCCCGGGTATTATGATATCCCCAGAGCCACCGATCCTCATTGAATTATGTGTGTTTACGATTATTTGGTGTAAACAACTAGTTATGCTAAGTTGAATGTTGTGTGATGAACCTATTCACTTAGCTTTGTGCTAACCCCTCATTTTACTTCCTGCAGGATATGTTTTGTTTAATTGTGGGTGCAGGAGGTGATTGGTTGATCAAGGAATGTTTGACTGCGCTCTTGAACTCTGATACGGTTTTGTAATAAACCTTGTTTTGTGAATTTTTATAATACCCCGCCCTTTGGTAGTCTTAAAAAGTTTGAATGTAATGTAAATATTGAAAATGTAAACGGTTTATGTACAATGTTTGATATATATTTTAATGTAATGTATTTTAAATTCATGCTTCCGAGTTTATTAATATTATATTCTTATATTGAAAGAGGGGTGTTATAAAATCACTACTACTATTGCTAGGTTGATTGCTATCAATATCCGAAATATTTCTTACACTATCAACAACGTAAAGTTTTATTGGAGCATTATTAATCGCATGAATAAAAAATTTCTCAAAATCATAAACGTTATTGATTATATCTATAACAAACTGATCCACTTTATATTTTCTTCGAATATCACTATCAAGAGCCAATCCCGATATTATTAAAACTATTTTTAAGAAAGCTTTATATGAAATTGACTTTTTTGATGCAACATGATTTTTTTTTTTGAAATACACTTTTTGTAATTTCTAAAAATTATATTTTATTTTTAGTGCTTTTTTAATTTAATTTCCCATTATTTTGTGGTCTATGAACTTATTACACCTAAATTTGAAGCATTTTTATTTTATGAAATAAGTTCATAAATGTATATAAAAACCAAACAACATGTTTTAAATTTTAGATATCAAAGCAGCGGACTATAGAATAAATAGTTACTCAAAATCTAGTGTAACCAACACTTACTACTATAATAAAGTGTCTATACTAAGTATGACTAGTTACAAGTATAAAAAAACTATCTTTAGTTTATCAATTTCGTACTCTAAGCAACTTCCTTTTCTTTGCCATTTCAACCAACTAGATTCTTGCCGAAAAACACATATCACACACACGGGGTTAGCTAATAAGCCTTGTGAGTACACGGGTTTATCGATGAACTGCTCACCACTAGTACTATAAATAAATGTTTAATTAAAACAAAAGCTAAAACTTTTAATAACATTTCTATTACCAATCATTTGCCCGGTGAGCAATGAAGCTCACACACGCATTATAGTCTAGTGGTGGAGACCCACATATGCTATAAACATGCAAACAAATATGCAATGCATCCATGCAATCTAAACAACATAGCTGAGTCATACTAAGCACTACAAAACACAACAAGTTTACAATAACCAATATTGTGATGTTTGAAAGTACTTAGTACACTAATATTGGCTCACACCAAATGCACTCAGGTGTCAAAAAGTTCACAACAACAATAACTAGAATAGTTGTAAACTTTCCGTACTTAATTGCACTTAATGTTACCAAAAAAATATCTATTAACGAACATTTAAAAATATAATTATATAAAACACATTTTGATATGTGCCCTGTTTTGAAATTTTTTTTGTGAAACTCACCTTGAAACTCCTTTGCTACTTGTTGAGTTGTACAAAGTGTTAAACTCGCTCTATCTCATGAGAAGTTGTTGTACAACCAAAACGTAAAAACCCATTTGACTGGAAAATGTTGAACTCATCAAAATAGTGAAGATCTCGCCTGAAACTATGGTGCTTCGCCGGGAAATGGTAGATCTCACCAGAGAACAATTCACTCACTTTCTTTGTTTCAAGAGACTCACTTCTGTTCTCTTACTTTGTTTTCATCTCCAGTTATAGTAATGAACATAAGTATGAATGTTTGATCACTAAGTGGGTTTTGTGTGTATGTTTGGCAGGAAAACGATTGTTGGAATGGCTGCTGGAAATTTATGAGCTGCCTCTGCAACTCCCTAAACCCATAAATATTATTTACTTTTACACAAGATTGTGTTAGGGTTTCTAATATATACCTAGGTACTCTAATTGACATTCTTCCCCCTTAGTTAGTGGTGTTATAACAATAATTATCATTCCATATAAATTAAATTTGTAGTCTTTTATTTAATATGTCTAACACCCAAATTAACTTAAATATATTTATTTAATAAGTCTTAAAACATCAAATTACTCTTACATAATAACTTCATATTTTTATAAAATTGAGATGTTACAAATATTTTAGTCAATTGTTGATCTTCTTTCAAGGTCTTTGTCTGTTATACATGCCTCGTACTCTCAGACATGTGCAAAAGGTCTATGCTCGATTTATAAAATACTGGCCCTAAAATCTTGAACATCGTGTTCCAGAAAGCATCCGCAGTGCTAGTGCTAGATCTAGAGATCAAACTTGCTCATTCAACGTGCCATGTCATATGAAATGTTTTAAAAGGTTTATAAACGAGTCTTTCATATGAAATGTTTTAGAAGGTTTATAACCGACTTTTACTTACTTTATGTAATACTTCATATAGATAGTCAGTGTCAATTGATACACTGCGGCACTTTGGGTGACTGATAATCGAATACTTTCTTTTTAATTTTCATTTTCTATTTCTACTTATTTGACTTATTAGAGATAACTAATAATCCGTGTTGACCCAGTCCTAACTCGTTAGTACATACGGTTATCATACGCGGTGTTAAGATTCAACTGATTTAGAACTTTAAAAGAATTATCATGGTACTCAGGAACTTAAAAAGCGGTAACCTAACCTGTTCTCTGGTCCTCACTTTCGCTAAAACCTCAGGCAAGAGTCATAACCCAGGAATTTAATCTGTGATCTCCATTTTACACACCATCTCTTTTAGCCTATGCTAAGCCACCATTAAGGGGGCTATACGATGGGGCATTAAACATATTTTGGTCTTAAAATCAGCTTTAACTGCTAAAAGTTAACACTAACGTAGACTTATGTCCTAGCAAAAAAGTCTAGTCTTGTAGGCGCATAGTAGCATGCTTAACTTTGGTCTGTTTTAAATAAATCTAGGGCTTACGTTCCGCGTACTCATGTCTGTATTTTCTAACAAATTATAATTTGACTACATCTAACCTGAGTCACAATCAATAAATATAAATGGGTGCATAGTAAACACAAAAGGAGTCTTTATAACATTTATGAGCAAGCAGTATAATACTATTGATTAGCTGACTATAAACCTGTTGCTCAATAAAGAATGACCATAGCTAAAAAGTAAACAGAATGACCCTGTCTCCCAGTAATATTTATATCTCATTTTCTTAACTTCACATCTAACCCGCCATGTGGGCAGGTTTCCAATTTCAAAATGTGGTTGGGAACCATAAAATAAGATCTATTAAGTGGGGTTGATTTCTCTATCTTCTAGTTAAACACATAACTTTGTAATTTAGCAACAATGATCACAATAAACATTCTGAAACAACAATAGAAACTGTAACATTTGAACTATTATATTTCTTGCAATAACAAAAGATTCATGGATAAAGAATTATGGTTTACTAGTAACAGTAATCGAAAACAGATGAAAATATCACTAACAACTCATGAAGTACATAGGTTTAGTTTCATCACACATTTCCTTACCAACGCACCATTCAACCCATTTGTTGAGCAAATGTTCATTTATGAAACGCCGTGATGAATTCCTTTTATCTTCTTTGACTCCTTTAAATGGTATAAAGAAGGTTTCTGCAAATAAAAGCCAAAAGCCAGTTCCAAACATATGTTTTCGATCATTTCCATCTTCAAGCGCAGAGATTGTTTGAAGTATAGTAAGATAAATCAAAACAATAGCAGCTAAAGTCGATAGTGATACCCAGACATTATAAAAATACTCATGTTTCAGTTTCGCCTTTTTCTGATTCCAACCCTGATTGCAGTAACAATTAATCATCCAGAGAACGTTGTGTAAATACGAGTCATCTGCTGCCCCTGCCACCTCTTTACAAAGGTTGTTCACTAACCTTGCTGCATTTTTATTTCCACCTAAAGTATGCTGCATAACCCCTGCATAATGTAGCAATTCTATGTCTTCTGCAGAGTTTATTAGCCTATCAAGAAAAAATATATAAGCTGTTACATACGGTTTGCTAGCAAAATGGCACTGCTCATAGGCCACCATGTTTCGAAACAATGTGAATCTGTAATCATCCATGCTCACTGGCGCAATCTTTAAAACGCCCTTTTCAAAAATCACATCTAACGGTTGACAATCCTCTGCTTTCTTTAGTTTGACACTAGACCCTTTTAAATCTGTTATTGAGCGAAACATGTGCGGCTCTTTAACTGGAAACTTCTTTTGTGGAACATCAGTTGGACGAATGCTCGCTCGGAAAAGCTCCACAAAGTGACTGCTATCTCCTTCCTTTTTAGAATCAATGTTTCTTGGAGTACCTAAATCTTTGTATATCATAGGTTCGAAAAATTGAAGTGCAAGCTCTTTCAAACTCGAATTTGCTTTTTCTTTACAAGGGGACCCACTTGTTAAGTCGTACACCTTGTTCAGGACGAACATAGGGAGCTGATTTTCGAGCATGATCAGATCACGTTGAAGAACAGGCAACATCCATCTCTTTATATCCATTAATTTTTTACTGGAATCGCTCTCTTTTGTATCTCTCAAAAGCTCTATTATGAAACAACTATCAATGAGCATCATGTTAATGAAATTCTTGCTACTAAGCTTCAATTCTTCTGAATAACAGGCACGAGCTTTTTGTTCCATTCGTTTCACTTCCTCAGTTACAGCTTCAAGATTAGGCCTATCAGGCTTGCTTGGATTGAAAAGTCGATGAAAGAATTTGTGTTTCGTTTTCTCCATGATTTGTAAATGATTGGCTTCATGATGGTAAGGACCAATTGAAACAATATTGGGTTCATAAGCTTTAGGTTCGACTAGACGTAAATGGTCTGGAATCTTGTAAATGGAAGCGTGAATATTGGTTTGTTTAGAATGCTCGGCATTCAGTTTCTCGAGCAACGCTGTCAAATTCAGACCAGCTTCAGTGTGAGCTGCTCTGTTAGCACTGTTTTGAAACCTTAATCTACATATGTTGTGCACAAGTTTGCTAGTAAGTTTGCTTCCCATTTTTTGGTTTGTCATATGGTAGTCAACTTCCTTGGTCCTTTTAAAATATCTTTGCTGTGTGTTTGGATCTATTATTTTAAATTCCAACTTGTTTAATATACTTTCCTATGTGCTTCCTATATAGTAATTATTATTTACCATAGCTTAGACAGTAGACATGTGGAATATGATAATGCACCCTTAAAAAACGCCTGGTCCTACGATGTACATTTTTAAGGTTAGATACAGTTCTGATAATATAAAATGGAATAGATGTAAAATTTTAGTTTTATGATTTGTGAACTAATTAAAAGACTTATTGCCTAGCCGTATAAAGGTGGCTATTGGTTGTAAAAGTGACAAATGTGTAATCATACAATATAACGCAGTTAGTTCTTTTATTAAAACTGTTATTAAAACTTCATAATTTTAAACA
Source organism: Logfia minima (assembly GCA_963921325.1). Taxonomy (NCBI): domain Eukaryota; kingdom Viridiplantae; phylum Streptophyta; class Magnoliopsida; order Asterales; family Asteraceae; genus Logfia; species Logfia minima. The sequence continues at coordinate 9,710,624 of OY992771.1, read as the reverse complement.
ATTGTATTTTACGAATTATCTACCTTTAACTTTCTCATTACTATCTTGCATTTGCTCAATTGGTATTCAATTACAATTTAAAGAGAATACTAACATCACTAATTTATCATCATTGTTTATTACTAATAATAAAAAAGACATAAAAATACAACATAGCATTATAATATGTCACACGATATATCCTACATCAGTCATAAACATAAGAGATGTTGAGTTCGTAAGTAATATCTTGACCTTACCAGACACAATGTGTTTTGGGAACACAAACACCACATATCCCATGAGAACTTTGTAGTTGAGTGTGAGTAGCACCAGGATGTGTAACCTCTTGGGAAGTCTTCACCATGCCCCCAAAAATAAAGTTGTTCGCCTGTGGGTAAAGTAAACAATATTGTGGTTATGGTAGGCGAGATGTTTTAAGTGGTATCAGAGCAAGTCATGTGCCGTTTGAAATGTGGGGCACACGTCATCGACGACGATGACTCTCAAGGAGGGGTGCTTGTAACACTTTTGGCATATCCCACATCGGTCGTGCAAATGAGAGATGTTGGGCTCATAAGTAATATCTTAGTCTTATCAGACACATCACATCTTGGGGACCACAATTGCTGTAGATTCCATGAGAACTCTCTAGTACGTTTGGGCGTGTTTGGGCGGGAGTATTAACGGGATAAGTGACCTCGTGGAAAGTCTTCGTCACCAAAAATAAAGTCGTGTATCTGCGGGAAAATTGGACAATATAGTAATAGTGGTAGGCGGTATATTTCATAATAGAAGATTAATCCCTACATTCTTCGAACACGCTTCTCCTATGACATGTATATACTAACTAGAGGTCGGATCCATGTATACACGGCATTGGCAGCACACAAATTCTCCCAGGCCAATGTATATAGAAGTTGATAATCTATAGTTTAAATTACCAAATAGAGTACTTATACACGCCATTGAAATCACGCAAATCCTCACCCAGAATATTATAACAATACATACACTTTTACAATAAATATATATTGCGTAACTTTCTAAGACGCAAGCACAAACACTGTACATGTACATTGCCGAATAGGATAGTGTGTTCTCACGCTAGTGTATACAGATGTCGATAACTATACTTTGAGTTACCAAATACACTACCTATACACCAAATTCAGAATCAATTGCAGATTAAATTAGCCATTGTGTAACACAGAGACAAGTGAAATAAAACATTCCTCCCGATGAAAACAACGTAATAATACTCACATAAGTCGAAATAAATTCAATCAACTTTCCTTGTCTTTAGGTGATTATCCTTATATACATTTGTGCATTTGTGTTGTGTCTACTCTCGTTTTAATTATAACATCGTTGTTTGACACTAAGAGGCACATTGGTAATTGTGAATGATTTTGAGGTTAAGGTTATATGGTGGAAAAATCAAAGTATGTATTGATTAAGCAAATACCAATAGCCCACTCATCGATCTTGATCCATTTGAAAATATTTTCCTTTTTTTTTTATATCTTTTTCCTTTTTTCTTTTTCTCTTTTTTTCTTTTTATACTTTCTTTCATCTTTTTCTTTTTCTTTTATATTATTATTTGTAAAACACCCTCGTTATGTTTTTAACTTCGGTGGTACAATTTCTGAACAAGCAGCGAATGATGTCTCGGGTATGCCAAGTCCATAATTCTTCCGATGTTTAGTTTTTATATTCTCTCTTCTAATTCAATTGTTCATGTTTCTATTTTAGTATATTTCAAAATAATTGTCAAACTCTCAATTTGAATCGTCAAAAATTATTGAAGTGGCTAACTATAAAATTTTATTAATAATTTAGTAATTGCACTTTTTGTAACTGTGCATATATATTTAGTGGAAAATCAAATTGAGACGTTAGAAGTAACTTTTTTCGAGAACTTGGTAGTACTTATGAGTTTTGATGTTATGGTTGCAGGATAAAAACGCCGGGCACTATGCATCCGGGGTAGACGAAGAGTAACGGTTGCAGCGTCAAAATATATTACAAATCTGGGCCCTATTGTTATCATTATCCATTTAAAATGATTTATTAAACAATTCATTGGTTTAGTTAGTATTGATAGTTTAGGAATTCATTTGCACAACGACAATGAAAACTATAAATTACTGTATCTGATTGTTGTACTGTTACAATGGTTGATCAATTATAACGTTATAATGTTTGTGTTTAAACTGAATAACATCCGTGTACTTTCCTTCAATTTAGTCTTGTTTCTTTTGTGTTATTGTTTTTACTATCTGTAACATGATTCACCATCTCAATTGAACAATATTAAAATGAAGTGCATAATAAAAACAAAAGAAGTTCTTTTAACATCTATAAGCAACATGGCCGTCCTGTTCATTTCGAAAGCCTGTGGCCTAATTTTAAATTAGGCCCTTAATCAATTCGTTTAATCAAGTTTTGTGTTACTTTATAAAATTAAATTAAATTAATTTATCGAACTTTTATTAATTGATTTCAAATCGTAGAATAATTCTATTTCAATAATAATTTTTTAAACATTCAAATTCATATACGAAATAAATTTCCTCTTAAAAAATGAATAATGATAAAACAATAATTAAATTATCTAAGGAAAACTTTTTTGATCAAAGAAACTAATTAGTAAACTTGAACTTAATTGACTTCCAAACATAACTGCTTTTCAAAAAATTTATTTATTATATTTGAATTGGAAAAGTAAATAATAGAAAGAAAATATTTGAATTGGAAAAAAATGACAAAAATAGAAAAAAATAGAAGTGGCAAGGAATTAAACTAGCGACCAACATCTACAAATTGTTTTCTATTTTCCACTGGGCTAGGATAGCCTTTCTATAATAGTTTAATTTCATAAGTATATAACTACACTTTAAGATAAATATTTTGGGCCCCCAAATGAAAATGGGCCCTGTGCAACAGCACATGTTGCACACTCTTAAATCCGGGCCTGATAAGCAAACAGTACAATAATATATTACACCTGATCATAAATTAGTTCCTAATAAAGAATGAACATAGTCTAAAAATAAATAGAATGGCCCTGTCTCCCATTAAAGAAGCAAGAGAAGTTTAACTCAGATTTCAGTTGCGTTCAAAATAGTTCAATTATTTTTTTCAAAATACAAAGAATCCGTCTTTTTATGACTGGACCAGTTTCATGTCAATTTTTTCCAGATTTTCAAGATTTTTTTTATATTTTTTTTGTAAATAGTTATTAACAACAAACTTTTGATTAAAACTATTACTTCATATTTTGTGGTGTAAAATTTTATAATTAAAAGAAGAGTTCAGTAAGTGTAAAGTAGTAAAAATAAAAATGTTTATATAATTGGCTAAAAGTAAAGAAATAAAAGTTTACAAATAAAGAGATAAAAATGCACCAAAAGGAAATTACTTGACAAATTAAATTTCAAAAGAAAAGAAAATAAACAACAATAAATTAACACTAGCAAATACCCGCTTAAAGCAGCGGAATACTTATTTTATTTAGTGATTTTATAAACATGTATTCAAATGTACATTTGTTTATTTATAGACTATATTGCATTTCATTTTATATACGTATATATCTTAAATATTTATATCGTTTCCAAAATTAGGTAAGGATAGATTGGTCTATTTCGTGGAAGATGGGGGTATGTGTGTCATTTCCATTCTTTAAACATTTAACTTATTGAAGAAAATTATTAAACCTTTTATAAAGGTGTCAGATAAGTAGATTAGAGCATATTTTCAATATTTTTTCCAGTCCTGATACAGTTTCAATCTTTAATCAATGTAGATTGATTTCAGTCCAGTTTTTAGCAATGATCTGATTGAAAATAAAACTGAATTATGATGTCAGACAGTCCTTCGATTAGTCCAATCTTTTTCGAATTCATTTTTCTCTAAAATCAGTTCCAATGCAGTTTGGAACCAATTTTAATTATATTTGTGCGCATCTCTATCTCCCATTAATATTTATAACTTGCTTTCTTAATTTCGCATCTAAGAGCACACGGAGTGGGGGGTCACCTGGTGCCATTCACCGTCGAAATAATGTTCCACCACTCCTGGACGACGTTATCAGAGCAAAGTCTCCGGTGAGACGTTGTGCAACCCGTTTTTTTTTTCCCTTATTTTCTTCTTGTTTTTCTTCTATTTCTTACATGATTTCTTCTTTTTGTTTTGAAGGAGAGAAAGACGGTCGCTAGTTTGGTTTTGTTTTAAAGGAGAGAAAGACGGTCGCTAGTTTGGTTTGTGTGTATGTATGTACTATATGTGCAAGAAGGAGATGGTAGAAGATGATACCAAATTAGATTTCAAAATGAGCTTATTTAAACTTTGACTCATTTTTTTAAGGGGACTCATTTTCTAAAAATGACTTATTTTTGTAAATGGGCAATTTTTTTAAATGAATTATTCTTTAAAATTATTTTAATTAGGTTAAACCAAATAAAATTAAAATTGACTAAATTAAAATGTACTATGTATATTTTTAGGACTTGTAATATTTATTTTGAATGAATTTAATTTCTTTAATTTTGATTAATTTTGTTATTTATTTCTATTTATTAAATAATTTAAATTTTCAAACAAAGAAAAAAACAAAACTAAATTCCAAAAGACAAACCTGAACACTAACAAGAACCTTAATCTCACTTTCCACTTTTTCAGCAAAAGTATTTCCTATAACACTATTACTGAACACTATAACTTTTGAGGTAATTACACTTGTTTTTCAATTGATGTATGTGATAATAATTGATAATTTACATGTGACTTCTTCTTTATATTTATTTAAATGTATAATTATAGTTAATTATTTGAAATGCGTATTTGGTTACTCTTTAATCACATGTGATTACTAATTTAAGATTAATCAAAAGTGATTACAACTATTTTTTATGTAGGTTTATTAAATTCTCAAAGAAAGTTATTTTCATGTGATTTTTAAACTTATAATTTGTGAATTAGGATTACTAACACGTTGAATTAGGATTATTAACACGTGATTATAGCTAGTGATTCAAAATTTAAAATTTAATTGTAAATATAATCACATGTAAGTGTTAAATCACACATTACGAATTTCAAACTCCAATTAGAAAATTGAAAAAAAAGTTTGTCGAAATTATGTTATGTAAATCTATAACTAAAGATAAAAAAATGTTGACTTATACGATGTAATCTTTAAAATGAATATATAATCTGTGAAATATTTAAGTTTTTTAAAAAGGTGAAAGTGAATATTTAAAATGGTGATATTTCATTCTTCAAGCTTTTACCAGTTTTTATTAAAATTTTTCTATTGAATTACGTTTAGAGGAATTAGAATCTGAAAAAAACATGTGAAAATAATAACTAAAACACAACTTAAATTGGAGGAAACTCAAAAGTAACCGTCTTAAAAGCCAGACTTATCACTCAAGCTTTTGGTCCATAGATAGCACTTCCCCTAACTTCCAATGGTTTGCAAGTTTAACGTTAAAATTTTGACCGATTCTTCACGCATTTCCCTTTTTCCCATTGGCTATAAACGAGTTGGCTAACTCGTTACTCTGCTCCGCGTAATTAACACCTCATGAAGAAATAAGGTCCATTTTCAATGTCAGGTACTTTGGAACCCACGTAGTAGTATGTCACGTTTACTGTAGTATCCATGAAATATTGCACCCAAATAAATGGTATGATTAAAAGCTCCACAAAGGATGCCCAAAAGCCGGCCTCCAACAGTTGGGCGCGCGCTTTTGCATTTGCAAGGGCCCAGACCGTTTAAAGTGAGGTAAGGTAAACGAGCACTATACCAGCTATAGACGCTATCGATACCCAAAAGTTGTAGAAATACTTGTTTTCCAGTTGCGCTGATCTACGATTTGAATCTTCACAACAAAAGGCATTAATATTTCGAAAAACGTTGAACAAATACGAGTCATTACCTACCCAACCTACCTCTTTACAGAGTTTGTTGACTAGTATTGCTGCATTTTTGTTTCCACCAAGTGTATGATGCATAACGCCTGCATCATGAAGCATTTCTATGTCTTTAGCAGAGTTGATCAGCCTTTTAAGAAAAAAATTATATATCCAGTTACAGGTGGTCTGCAGGCAGTGTGACATTACTCAAAGGCCACCATGTTTCTAAACAATGTGAACTGGTAATCATGCATGCTCACTGGTGCAATCTTCAAAACTTTGTTTTTAATTTCAAAGGTTACATTCATGATGATCTTAAATTTAGGTCCTAAAATCTTGAACATCGTGTTCCAGAAACCATCTGCAGTGCTAGCTAGTGCTAGGGCTAGAGATCCATGTAATATGAATTTTTTATACAAATCCCTACAAGGTTTACAAACGAGTTTTAATTACTTTATGTAATTATTTATATAAATATAAATAGTTAGTGTGTCAGATAAAATATATTATACTATTAATTACTTCACTTATAATTCAACTTTCTAAATAGAAAGATGTCGGAGGTTTTTACGCTAGAAACACATTGTACCACTTTGGGCAACTTGAAGATCATCGAATATTCTCTTTTTCATTTTTAATTTTATATTTTTATTTATTTAATTTGACCCATTACAGATAATCAATAATCTCTGTTGACCAAGTTATAAGTACATAACTAATTTGTGTATATCTAATACAATGAAGTGAAGATTGGTATGTGGGTATTAAATTCCTTAACTGCATGCAGCAAATATAGCATTATTTTTCTTATTAAAGAGAACGTTACAACCTTATATGATGTTTGCGTTTGGAACCGCACGAGATCCTTATAATACTTTTACTCAACGTACTTAAATGGGTAGATAGTAAAAACAAAAGAAGTTTTTATAACACTTATGAGCAAGTAGTATAATACTATTGATTAGGCCATCTCCAACGTACCTCTATTTCTATCTGTATACATAGAAGAACTAGATAATCTTTTTAGTATATTTCTCCTTTAAAATTTTTTTTATCTCCAACCACTTCCTCTAAAACTACACCTCTATAATATTTATTTAACTTAATTTATAGTTAACAACCACTTTATTAATTCTATTATATATCTTTTAAATCATTCAATAAAAAATAGTTCATTGTAAATAACATTTATAATTGAAAACATATATATAATATTTAGCAAATTTGAAAGTATTAAAAATATGTAACAAACATATTTAACATACATAGCAAATATGGTAAGAGTAATTATGTCTAACTTCCTTTATTTATCTAGCGATCGTAGTCCTAACTAATTGTAATCGTTAAGTTGTAGTTTATTATTTTAATATGTTTATCATTAATGAAGAATGTTGTCTTTTTATTTGTATCATTGCATGTATTTAATTTAATAATATTAATTAATTAGTTATTAACAATTAACAATATTAACTATAAGAAAACATATAAATATGACTAATAAATATATTAAGTATGATTTAAAGTTTTTCTATATATAAAAAAAATTTGACTTTCTTTATTTCTATTACTAAATATAGAAGAACTGTTTAGTTTTCTTTAAAGGAACAACTATAAAAGAATATTGGATTTGAACTTAGCTGACTACAAACCTGTTGCTCAATAAAGAATGACCATAGTGTAAAAGTAAACGGAATACCCCTGTCTCCCATTAATATTTATAACTCACTTTCTTTACTTTACACCTAACAGACCATGAGGGCAGGTTTTTAAATCAAACTGTGATTGGGTACCATAAAATAAGATCTATCAAGTGGGGTTGATTTCACTATATTTTAATTGAACACGTAACTTTGTAATTTAATAAACATTCTCAAATAGCAAGAGTAACTGTAGCATATGAACAATTATATTTCTTGCAATAACAAAAGATTCATGGATATAGAATTACAGTTTACTAGTAACAATAATCGAAAACAGATGCCAAGAAAATATCACTAACAACTCATGAAGTAGATAGGTTTAGTGTTATCACACACTTCTTTACCAACGAACCGTTCAACCCAGTTGTTGATCTGACGTTCATCTATGAAAGGCACTGATGACTTCTTGTTATTTTCCTTAACTCTTTTAAATGGTATAAGGAAGGTTTCTGCTAATGAAAGCCAAAAGACAGTTCCAAACATTTGTGGTCGATCATTTCCTTCTTTAAGCGCAGAGATTGTTTGAAGTATAGTAAGATAAATCAAAACAATAGCGGCTAAAGTCGATAGTGATACCCAAACATTATAAAAATACTCAAACTTCAGTTTCGCTCTCTTTTGATTCCAACCATCATTGCAGTAACAATTAATCCTCCACAGAACGTTGTGTAAATACGAATCATCTTCTGCCCCTGCAACCTCTTTACAAAGCCTATTAACTAATCTTGCTGCATTTTTATTTCCACCTAAAGTATGCTGCATAACGCCTGCATAATGTAGCAATTCTATGTCCTCCGCAGAGTTAATTAGTCTATCAAGAAAGAATATATAAGCTGTTACATACGGTTTGCTAGCAAAATGGCACTGCTCGAAGGCCACCATGTTCCTAAACAATGTGAATCTGTAGTCATCCATGCTCACTGGTGCAATCTTTAAAACACCCTTTTTAAAACTCACATCTAACGGTTGACAATTCTCCGCCTTCTTTAGTTTAACACTAGACCATTTCAAATCCGTTATTGAGCGAAACATGTGGGGTTCCTTAACAGGAAACTTCTTTTGTGGAACATCCGTTGGACAAATGCTCGTCCGAAAAAGCTCAACAAAGTGGTTGCTATCATTTCCCGCTCTCAAATCGCCGTTTCTTGGAGTACCTAAATCTTTGTATATCATAGGTTCGAAAAATTGAAGTGCAAGTTCTTTCAAACCCAAATCTTGTTTTTCTTTACATGTGGACCCACTAGTTAAGTCGAACACTTTGTTTAAAACAAACATAGGGAGCTGATTTTCGAGCATGATCAGATCACGTTGAAGGACGGGCAACATCCACCTCTTTATATGCATTGATTTTTTACTGGAATCAATCTCATTTGTATCTCTCAGAAGCTCTATGATAAAACAACTATCAGTGAGCATCATGTTAATGAAATTGTTGCTACTAAGCTTCAATTCTTCCGAATAACAGCCACGAGCTTTTTGTTCCATTCGTCTCAGTTCTGCAACTACTGCTTCAAGATTAGGCCTATCGGGCTTGCTTGGATTAAAAAGTCGATGAAAGAAGTTGAGTTTCATTTTCTCCATGATTTGTAAATGATTGGCTCCATGATGGTAAGGACCAATAGAAACAATATTGGGTTCATAAGCTTTAGGTTCGACTAAACGTAAATGGTCTGGAACCTTGTAAATGGAGGCACGATTGCTGGTTTGTGTTGGATGCTCAGCATTCTGTTTCTCGAGCAACGCTGCCAAATTCGGACCACTTTCAGTGTGAGCTGCTCTATTAGCATTGATTTGAAACCTCAATCTACATATGGTGTGCACAAGTTTGCTAGTAAGTTTGGTTCCCATTTTTTGGTTTGTGATATGGTAGTCAACTTTCTTGGTCGTTTGAAAAATACTTTTGCTGTGTGTTTGGATCTAATATTTGAAAGGCTAACTTGTTTAACATACTTTCGTTTCCTATATAATTTATACCATAGCTTACACAATAGACATGTGAGAAATGATAATGCCCCCCTTTTAAAAAAGCTTGGTCAGGTACGATGTACTCCGTACATTTTAGTTTTATAATTTGTGAACTAATTAAAAGACTTATTGCCTAGCCGTATAAAGGTGGCTTTTGGTTGTAATTTGAAGTGACAAATGTGTATTCATACAATATAATGAATTTAGTTTTTTTAATTAAAGCTGTTATTAAAACTTCATTAAAAACTTCATAATTTTAAACAATTTGTATTTTAATAAAGTATTGTTTATTATTATTAATTAAAAAGAAATGAAAATACAACATAAAACTATTCAGTCTTTCGAAGGCACAATAGTCCACAAAGTCAATATTCACACTTGGTCGTCTACACATTATATCATAATAGAAGATTAAATCATTATATTCTTCGAACACGCTTCTCCTATGACAGTATGACGTATATATTAATAATAAAATATGACCAAGACGTTTTGAAATGTACGCCTTAAAAATATTTCTTGGACAATTATTATTAGAGAAAATATGTGTGTGTATAATTTACGTAGTAAAAAATGTCTGTCCTCGATTCTCTAGAACAAAATTAGTTAAGACCAATGGCGTGTAATACATTAATGTTAAATGTGTCGACTAATGCGTATACTAAATGATATATAGATCTTAGGTATCCTCAACTTTTCTTTTTCACTAATCATTCTTATTCTACCATATCACAGTAACGGATCTAGAATTGATACTGATTAGTATATCAATTCTTTGAACAGGTAGTACTTACAGAAAACATATTTATTTAAAACACAAATATGGTTAGGCACACGAACATTTTAACTAGAATTAAGTTCAATTAAGAATGAGATTTTTTTAAAAATGAGTGAATAATCTCTACCATTTATTTCATCAAAGATATTAATACCTTAACATTTTTAAAAATCAAATATGTCACAAACGGCTAGCCAAAAAATTATAAAAATTGCACCATAAAAATCAGCATTTTTTTCTCTTTAATTAGACATCTCACAACGTATACTCTCGACGAACTTTTTTTTTTTTTCATTTTTTGGTGGGTTTTGAAAGCGGCACATGTGTTAGCTGCTGGTAACACATGTGTTTAATACATGTGTTAGTTGTCGTAACACATGTACCAGCGACTAACAATTGTGTTACCAGCGACTAACACATGTGTTACGACAATTAACACATGTGTTACCAGTGGCTAACACATGTGTTACCAGCAACTAATACATGTGTTATTAATTTTCAACCTCACAAAAAAGAAAGAAAAAAAATTTTCATCGCAAGTATATCATTAGAGATGTCTAATCGTAGAGAAAAAAACGCTAATTATTATGATGTAATTTTTTTAATTTTTTGAGTAGCGTTTTTGAGATATTTAACTTGGAGGGAAAATTGGATTTTGCCAATATAATGACTAGAATTCATTCTTTCATTCTCTCTAAATTTCTCATTCTCATTTGAACTCAACCCTTTTAGGCTAAAACTATGATAATCAACTTCTATTTTAACAAATATCTACTCTTCTTATCATATAATGCTAAGAAAACTTTATGATATATGTATTACAGTCTTTATAATGCTTGGTGATCATTGATCAGCTAACGATATATATATACAATAGATATTGATTAGTAAATATCATATATTCAATTAATATTAACGGAGTAAACGGATGAGGTTTTCCTTGTTTAGGTTACCTGAGGAGGGCGAGTGTTTTTACACAGATGTACAGGGTCTAACTATGTATCCCCTTGACCGTTTTCGACTCTTTCCGTAGCCACCCCAAGATGTGCAGTTAGTGATTTTTGAACCTAAGACCTCTTGTAAGAATATCAGGATGTCAACCACTAAGTCATCTTAATTATGGTTATACTCAATAAATATCAACATGCATACTAAAACACCCATAAAAAACCAAAGCGCCTTTTTATGCAAGTATTTTCATCATAAGATTATACTTAACAAGAAAAAGAAATATTTTTAGATGTAAGCAAAATGCTTGCAACCTAGTTCAATCCGTTTCGGGTCAAGAAGAAGGTGAAGAAGAAGAATACAACGAAGATGATGATGAGTAAGTTTGTGCATTATGTTGGCATTTTGAACAATTATATTTGGGTGTGTTGAACATTTTTATAAGGTTTTGAACACTTGTTGGTTGTTTGTTTGTCTTAAACAATATTACATTAGAATTTAATCGCTTGCGTATTGGGAATAACGAGAAAACAGCAAAGTGCTGTCAAAATTTGCAGAACCCTACTGCGACGGCATGTGGTCTCAGTAGCCCTTTAGCGACGACTATTTGACCAAAACATGCAGAAGCCTTTAGCGACTAAATGTGGTCTAAGTAGGCCTATAGCGATGCCTAGCTGACCAAAAACATGCCGTCGCTAAAGGGTTTTCGTTTCCATTTAATTTGTCTGGTCAAGCAATTTAAGAGTGGGCCCGACTTGTCATCGCAGTAGACCTACATGTACGAGCCTATAGCGACCACATGTAGTCTCTATAGGTGTACTGAGGTGACTTTCTGGACTTTTGCGACCAATTTCTGTCGTCGCAAAATCCCTTTTTTCCAGTAGTGAATGGGGTTATAAATGAATCAAAATGGCAGATTGACTTCAATATCAATAACCAAAAAATCGGAATTAAACTTACTTATATGCTTCTGCACAACATATGTATATGGAGGTTTGAGAACACTGCTACATGAGCAATTCACACTACTAGTTCTGATTTAGCAGATTTGCTGCAGGATAAACTAAATACCAAACTTCCAACACAATCCAACATCAATGCTTCCATTTACAAGGTTCCAAATCACTTACGTTTGGTTGAACCTAAAGCTTAAGAGCCCAGTATTATTTCAATTGGTCCTTACCATTATGGCGCGAAACATTTACATGCCATGGAGAAATGAAATGGAGCTTCTTTCATCACCTCTTTAAGTCAAGCAATCATGATAGGCCTAATCTTGAAGCAGTAGTTGCCGAATTAAAAAAAAAATGGAACAGAAGGCTCGTGGCTGTTACTCAGAAGATTCGAAACTTAGCAACAATAACTTCATATACATGATGCTCATGGATAGTTGTTTCATCATAGAACTTCCTAAGGAAATAAAGACAAATCGATTTTAGTAAAAAGTCGCTTCATATAATAAGATGGATGTTACCTGTCCTTTAACGTGATTTGATCATGCTCAAAAATCAGCTCCCTTTGTTTGTTATGAACAACGTCTTTGACTTAACATGTAAGGAAAAACAAGATAAAAGTTTGAAAGAGTTAGCACTTCAATTATTTGAACCTATGATGAACAAAGATCCAGATAATCAGAAAATTGGTGATAATTTGAAGATACAAGGAAATTCTATAAGCCATTTTCTTGAGCTTTTTCGAGCTAGTATTTGTCCAATTGAAGTTTTACAGAACAAATTTCCATTTAAGGAGTCGAATATGTTTTGTTCAAATATAGATTTGAAAGGGTCTAGTGTCAAACTTAAGAAGGCCGAAAAATGTCATCATTAGATGTAAGCTTTGAAATTTAAAGGGCGTTTTAAAGATCATTCCAATGAGCATGGATCAAGTTCACATTGTTTGGAAACATGGTGGCCTATGAACATAAACTGTATGTAACAGCTTATTTCTTCTTTCTTGACAAATTAATTACTCATCAAAAGACATAGAATTGCTTCTTTATGCAGGCGTTATGCAACATACGTTAGGTGGAAACAAACATTGTTGTGAATTTTGTTTCGATTGACTGCACTTCACAGGGCCAATCGTTCCATCATGATAACGATTGTATTTCATCTTTACATACTATGTATTTGTATAACTTAGTAATCGATATATGCAAGTGAAAGAAAAACAGGAGCAGTAGATAGAAACAGAGAGATATAGATATTTACGGAATCTGATAAATTGCAAGAGTTATTTTACATATGATCAATCATCTTACTTATATATAAAATGAATCGATTAGGTTGTTTCATGAACCATTGCATCGATTCCTTTCCTAACTACCTGTTAACTGCCGCTTATTAGATTGTTGGCCCATGGCCCAAACTTTAAATTACACCAGCCCTTTATTTCTACAACAACCCTTTATTTCTTAACTATCTAATTGGGTTTTTGGGTTAATTGACATTACAGTCCAACAATTCCTCCCTAATGTCAAGAAACCAAAACCTTCTTTGACTTGTTTCTTCGATTCCTTTCAAGTGATGATTTCGAAGTCATCATCTTCTTCTTTCATAGTTTCTTGGCTTCCTTTTGCTTCTTGTACATCTATCCAACTTTCTTTGACTTCATTGGTTGGGTCTTCTTTTAATGTTAACACTTCTTTGCCTTCTTCTTCATCTTCCAAAATCACTCCAAAGTGATTCTTTCGTTGTGCTATTCCTTGAAGATCCTTTATGTCTTCTTTTACTTTGACCTCACCTCCTAGTTCACCACTTGATTCACCCTCACCTTGTGAATCTCTCTTGGCATTCTCTTTGCCCAATTCAACCTCCTTGGTTGTTCCATATGTGACTAGTTCCTCCATGGGTTTGAGACTATTGGCCGTTTCATAATAGCATGCAACTAAGTCTAAGTGTTGTCTATAACACTTCTTCAAATCTTCCTTCAAACTTTCAGCAATTCCAATCATTTGTGCAACATGTTTCCAACCATATCCAAAAAATACATCCATGTAGCCACCCATACTATCCACAATTTTGTAGAGATCAAGTAGTTTGATCTCAACATTCCCAATCTTAGGTGGTATAGTATCCATCTCATTTCTTCCCAAGTAAACCAAGTAGAACCATTTCAACATTTGATCAAAATTTTCACTAAACAACTTCCAATTTGGATAAACTATGTCATCCCTTTTAATCAAATCAAGAAACGAAGTAAACCTTCCAAACGAATTAACATTTATTGCATAAATCTTCCCATTTGCTCGAACATAATCATCATCAATGAACTCTTGGATTTCCATATTATCCCATTCCAAGTTTTCGGCTTTCTCATATCCTTTTGGATCCATTTCTTCAAAGTATTCTTCAAGATACTCATTGTGTTTATCTACAACTTCCTTTTTGGATCCAAGTATGCCATCATCATCTTCAAACATGTAACTTACTTGACAACGATTATCTTCTATCATAACTTCGAACCCTTGTGCCTTAAGTTGTTCAATGCTTAACACATTTAGTGTTAATTCCGGTGTGTACTTCACGCTTGGCACAATCAATTCTTTATTTCTAGTATTCACTCTTGCTTCTCCGGTCCCATGTGAAAAAATGAATTGATTTTCTTGTTGGGTTCCTTCTTTATTGAAGTGTAACTTCAATCTTTTGAACAAATCTCTATTGGGACTCATGTGTCTCTCGAATTTGTGGCTTACATACCATATCTTGTCCCAATTTCCTTCATCCGTTCCATCCACCATGTATTCCACCGACACATGTACACTCTCAAAGTACTTTAGGCTTAGTTTTGGGTCTTCAAACGTGACTGTTTTTCCTGTTTTTTTGTGCCCAAAAATCTGTCCAAATTCATGCCTTCCATTGTCGGTTTGAGTGATGGATGTGGGATCAATTTCGTGATCCGTCTGATTTTCTGTTTGTTCATCTCCGTTTCCTCCTTTAACCGGACAATCCCAATACGCATGTCCTCTTTGTCTACATCTAAAACATCGCATCCTTCTTCCTTTTCTATTCAGTTTTGCTTCACTTCCTTCTTTATGTTCCATAGTGACTGAATTCTTGGAAATATTGTATGCTTGTATTTCTTTCAACTTTTGCTTCAACATCTCCTTGCATTCATGTGTGATTCTTTTTACTTGTTGGTTCCATGGCAGTGTATTTTCATTGATTCGACTTTGTAATCTTCTCTTCATGAAACCTATAGTAACTTTCTTTTGGATTGACCTTGTCCAAGGTTTGAACCTTGGGCTCTGATACCACTGTTGTGAATTTTGTTTCAATTGACTGCACTTCACAGGGCCAATCGTTCCATCATGATAACGATTGTATTTCATCTTTATAGACTATGTATTTGTATAACTTAGTAATCGATATATGCAAGTGAAAGAAAAACAGGAGCAGTAGATAGAAATAGAGAGATATAGATATATACAGAGTCTGGTAAATTGCAAGAGTTATTTTACATATGATCAATCATCTTACTTATATATACAATGAATCGATTAGATTGTTTCATGAACCATTGCATCGATTCCTTTCTAACTACCTGTTAACTACCGCTTATTAGATTGTTGGCCCATGGCCCAAACGTTAAATTACAGCAGCCCTTTATTTCTATAGCAGCCCTTTATTTCTTAACTATCTAATTGGGTTTTTGGGTTAATTGACATTACAGTCCAACAAATATGCAGCAAGACTGGTCAACAAGCTTTATAATGCGGTTGCAGGGGCAGTAGACGATTCGTATTGACACAATGTTCTTTGGAAGATTAATTGTTATTGCGATGATGAGTTGAATATGAAAAAAGCGAAACTGAAAAATGGCTATTTTAAAAATATTTGGGTATCACTCTGAACTGCAGCCGCTGTTTTTCTAATTTATCTTACCATACTTCAAACACTGTCCGCACCCGGAGACAAAGATGCACGATTTCATATAATTGGAAAGGATTTTGGATGGCGATTGGGGACGCCTTTTCCGTACCATTGAAAGGTGTCAATGAACCTAAGGACTCGCCTATTGATTCAGTGCAGGCCAAGAATGTTCGTACTTCGATCGTTGGATATGTTCGTTTATATGTTTACTTGTTCTCTATCAATTGTCATCACGAGTTGTTAATGATTTGTGTTTCTAAATAAGTTATAGGAAATACATTGTCACATTTATATATTTACTTGTTATGTATTGAATAAATTAAAATTAATTTGTCATTTATTTATCAAGAAATCTCCTGTTTTTGCATGAAAGGTACTTGATATGTTAGAATATATATCTTTCTTTTCTCCTGGATATATGTTTCAACATTAATTAGTTATCAGTAGGTTGGCGAGTTGGGTTATTATCATTCTTTTAGTAGTTACAAAATAACTTTTGAAACCAATCCATAAGTTTTAGCATGTGATTTACAGCGACGTATGTGGTAGGTGGGTTGAGAAGTCAATTAAGTTGTTACGTAACAATAAACTTATTGTGCTAAGCCAATAGTTGAAAGTCAAGCTGTCAGCTGAGAAACATGTTATATATGCTTATATTACCCAAAAGATTAATAAGAAAATAAAATATATAAAACACGACTTTTTGTTATTGTAGTCCACGAAATGGTTTAATGAAATTGTTGTGTTATGTGTCTTTGTGTTTTTTAATGTGTAAAAATATATTTAAAATATTTTATTTTTATTATCTCCTTATTATTTATATTTGTATATTTATTTCAAAAATAGTGTTCATTTATAAAATAACTATTAAAATTTATTAAATTTTTAAAATTATTTTCATTTGTTACTATCAATCATTTAATTCTTAAAATTTTAAAGTTAAACCTTTTTAAATATAATGACAAAATAGACACTTTATTAGCACATGCTAAATAAAGTAAAGATATTTTATTAAAAGACAATGAGGGAGTATAATTTTAACATCAGTAGCAGAAGATTTGAAGCACAGTATTGTGTTTGATAGATGTTGAATGAGGATTTCCATAGCAATAGCAACGAGGCATAAAAAAGAGAGGAAAATATGTCCTTGCTAATTAATTATCGATATTGATCAATGAGGGATCTTGAATAAAGTCACTAGTTCATGATTCTCCGATGCCTCAAATGTCAACTTATTTGATCGATATGTTGGGACTAAACACCAGCAAGATGGCTACATGATTGATGAAGTACTCCATAGCGGCATAGCGCAACATCGTGACCGGCTACTAGTTAATAAGAAAGTCAATTACTTTATGGACTTCAACATTTTTTGATGGACACTATCCATGTGAGTGTATGTGTGAACCTCGTGTGTATGTATATATGTGTATAGGGGTTTCTAAATAGTAACTCCTTACTTTATATAGAAAACCATCAAGTTATCATTGTAGGCGGACTTACATTATAGTCAACGATGGTACGAACTAGAAGTCAATTAAGTCGATGTAATGTTGTCCATTCTTTAAAGTGAAACTGATAATTTTTAAATGGTGCACTTCAATTGGTCGCACGCTTGTCTTCAAGTCGAAGGATGCAAGTTCAATCTATGCTAACTCCACATTTTTTAGATGCTAAATTTTTAAGATTTTGTAGTTATAATTACTTAAATTTTGTGTTCCAATTCCACTTCATGTTTCTCTTTACGGTATACTTATAATATTTTAAGAAATATTAACATTATTCGTTAATTGTTTGCTTAAAAATTTTACGATCTTTAAACATTGTAAAGTTTTTCGGCTAAAATAATCATCATCATTTTATCTTTCAATTTCAATTTTGGTTCAAATTTTGCTTTGACAAACTATGAAGTGAGACGAGCTTCGAAATTTTTCTGTCATCAGTGATCAAATCTTTTGGATCCGTCACTGATTAACATAATAATTGTGCAAGTCAATTTCTACACATAAACAATATAACATAAAAGCTAATTAAGCTGAATTCGTAGAAAGCTAATTAACCTGAATTCGTAGAGAGCGAAACATCTTCCCCTATTGTACGGTTGTAATCTTCCAAGGAAATCGTTAGAAAAGAGGGAAGGTGGGGGAAGTTAGAGACCTTGGCGGAAAATGGAAAGATATGCGGTTCAAGAAACCCTTATCAGAGAAACTATGTGCTATAATATCATGTAAAGTAATGAAAAATACTTTATCATGTAAAGTGATGAAAAATATACGTAAAGGATTTTGTATTACATTGTCACATCGGTCATTATTTAATAAAAAAATCATAATTATAAGGAAGATCTCCTTGCACTTTGATGATCACCATTTTAGCATTTATAGAAATCATCATATATATCCACTATTAATCATGTCATATGTGTCCATCCAAGGGCATATTAGTGAAGCTATCCAAATTAAAATCTATTATCAATGCAACTAGAATATGCATCATTCAATCACTAGATTTGGTCATGTGTCATGAATATATTATTACGTTGATTTAATTTTAATCATATAAATTAAGCTTAATTAGAACGTTATTTGCACACATTGTCCCGTGGTTTTCATTTTCGCACCTATCTTCACACTTTAAACTAAATCCAGTACCGTAAGGACGATTATGAAATTATTTTTCAATATAGACGACACATGCAAAAAGTAGAACCACATGGACGACTCATGTAATTTACTCTTTAAATTTATCAATCAATTCAATTCTAACACTTCATGATGTCAACTATTAGATTCGATGAATCACGGACATAATTACTAATAGTCACGTATATGAGATTAGTTACATGTTCCATATCTGATCAAAGCTTTCGAATAATTAGGCACTGCACCACATGTCAAATTATAGAACATGTACGTGCGATTAAACAAGATCATGTCGTACAATAAATGTTATTATTATTAAAACTCAAGATCAAATTCGATCTGTATGATGGTCCAGAAAAATGAATGCGTATATGCATTAGAATTACAAGTCACATTATATATTCGAAATCTCTTGGTTTCTTGATTAGGTAATTAATTGGTAAATGAATAAAAAGTTAATTTCCAAATGTGAGATTTATAGAGCTGGTGAAATGTTCTGGTAGAGACCCATGTCCATGCCATTATATGCTATTGGAGCATACATCCATTTATCATCAGAGCTCAATAACTGCAAAATTTCACCAGAAAAATAGTTAAATATTTGTAACAAGTATTTATAATTAACTATCATCATATTAATTATCTAGCATAGCTAGTATCATGAAAGTTTAATATCACAAAATGTTTTTTTTTCCTTTTTTGTAACACCATGAAATGATTTTTTAAATCTTTACTGATTAATCTCACCTTAATTTGAAGCTGCAAAAACTTCACATAATGAACTGCTTCTTCAAGCATTGTGCTAATATCAACCTTTGTCCCATTTGGCACAAGTGTCTGAAGGATTTTAAGTCTCTCATTAATTCTTTCTCTTCTTTTCTGTAAAAAATATAATGAAATTCACATATATATTAGCTACAAAATTTTAAGAACATAAGAGATATTTCAATTTGTTAAGAAGAACTAAAACTCACCCTTGCATAGATGCTTTGGGGGTCGGTTGCAGCACCTCTACCAGCTCTTGTTTTCTCAGTTACGTTAATCGCCCCACCATCCAAATCTTGACAAGGGTTTGAATCGTCCTCAGAGCTACATGAACTTGAGCTTTGTACATTCCCTCTTCCATTATTAATCTTTTCATAGTTTTGATGATTGTCTTCGCCATCATACTCGTTGCTATCATTAGAAGTCATCGTCTTCTGATACTTCTTTAGTGGCGAATTTTTCTTGTTTTTCTGTTAAAACAACGTTAAATCAAACTTTGTAAGTTTTTTCTTATCAAGATACTTCTTTTTTATGTGATAACAAAAATTCACAAAATAATTGTGTGAATAACTAGACACTTACGTTATCTCTTGAAACCCGAGTTTTCTTCTTGGGGCCCTTACTGGTTTCCATGTCATTAGGAAGTTCAAAAATTTCATACTTCCTCTTCAGATCAGCAATGGGCATAGACTGGCAAACTGAATTCTCCATTTTACCCTTCTTAACCACCACTTCTTGTTTCATAGAAAGAAGTTCTTCCATTTGTTCACCAGAAAAAATTTGAGCCAGTAACAAGAAGTTGCCACTATCACCTTCCATCATACATTGATCCTCATGGGGTTGATCAGACACATTATCCATAGGTACATTAGAAGTACAAAATTGGAAAATATCGTGAACGTTACTGGTTTCTTGAGAAAAATAATTGTTGAAGTTAGATTTAAGATCATGATCAGAAGAATAGGATACAATCTGATCATCAATAGATGAACTAGAACTATTAGACTCATTGTTAGTTGGCCAGAGAATAGAAGTTTCAAGATTCATAGCGTGATCATGTTCGCTTGAGAACAACTTGGTGAAATGATTGGAATCATGATCATTAGAGAACATTGAGCTAAGATTCACCCATTCTTCATCAAAAACATTTCCATAAGACTCCATCGTTTCTACTTGTTTGTTCTTTTGATCTATGGAAAATTAGTAGCAGATCTCTCTAATAGAGAGTTGTTATGTACAACTGAAGGTGTTTGATATGTGCTTTGGAGATGAAGGAAATGAGAATCATATTTATACCCTTTTTTAAGGCCTGTGAAGGAATGCTATGGGATTTGACTAGATTATTTAATTGCAAATTATTCAGTTCTTGGTAGAGCAAGAACCTTATTTTTATTTTAACAAAGAGTCCACTGTGGGCCTAACTACCAGACAAATTACAGCTTTCAAATCAAGTTTTTTTATCTTGATTGATTGGGATCAAATACACCATCTAAAATTGACCGGTCAGTACATAACATTTTTTTTGAAAAAGTCATTACATAACATAATGAGGTTAGTTAGTATATGTGTATGATAAATATGAAGTGCATCTCAATAACAAAACTCAAATAATGTATTGATTATAGTCACTTTTATACTAGTAACTTATCTAGTTGATTTTGCATGATCATATTAGGGGTGTAATGTCTTGATATATGCATGATCTTTGTAACTTTCAATATAATCAAATATTTCGCTCCCAAAACAAGATGAGCGAATAATGCGTTATCTTTTCACTCTAATATGGAAAATCAATATAAGGTACATGTGGCACCACTCGAAACATGTCACCTAGAGGATTTGTCTCTAATAGAGGTTTAAGAGCGAAACTATCAACCTATCTGGTTAGATTTCAATCCATTCTTCTAAATTCTTCCAGATTACGCTTAAATAAAATAACGGAACGAAATCACCACCCAAAACCCAATCATTTATCAACAGGTGTCCTCGCATGTCGCTCTAATATGTGATGGAACTTACGCTTGGACAGTTTTGGGCGGGAAATTAAGCGAAACCCTAGGATGGTAACGTCACCGATTATCGTTTCATTATAGTATGGAGGTGCAATTGTGAAAACAATGAGCATTCTGATTAGGAACATTATAGTGAGGAATATTCTAATAAAGATTATTGTGACATGTTTGAGCATTTTAATTATATGAAATAATATCTTGAACGGGTTAAAATACTGAGAAGGAAGAGCAGTCAAATATGAATTTAGTAAAATCTTTCTCAATTTTGAAGTAAAAAAGATGAAAATTTGTGTTGGGTTTGACATCGCTGAATATTTACGAAGTTGATAAATGAGATCTAGGTTGATTTGTACGTAGAATGTTTGTTTCACGTTATTATAATTTTTCCTAACTTTTTGTTAGTTTTTAATATAACTTTTGCTATTAAAAAATACTAACAAAAACTTATATTGAATTATTATTACTTAAAAGAGAAATTATATATGCATTTAATTTATTTGGTGTGTTTCAACCAAAAAGAATAACCAAAAAGAATATCCTGTCTATATTAAAGTAATTTAAGATCTTATAAGATATATTATGAAATAAAATACAACGATCTTTATGGAATGATTGGAGTAAGTAACTCCAACACTGGCGAATGGCGATGGATCGTAAGTAGTACTTGGGTACATTTAGCATAGGGGAGAGAACGTGGGAAGTTTTTATCAACATTTTCTTTTTAAAGAACTAAATAATGTGGAATATTCCATATGTGTCTTTATATATATTTAACATTAATTGATGAGTTTAAATAAATCAATTTAATTTAATATTAGTATGAAGATGGAAAGAAAGTATATGTGAGGGTTAAAATAAAGATTGAATCATATCATGGGTGACCTTATCAACCAACCTTATCTAAGAACAATCTAACTCATTCCTTTCACTAAATATAATTCAAGATGTTGTATATAGATGAAAGTTATACTTTATTTTTGAATTTTTTTTAATGAAAAGGAAAGGAAATTAACAGAAAAATAATAAAAAATCATTTTCGAGTTTTTTGGTAGGAAGGAAAGGAATGGAAAGGAAATGAAAGGAATGAGTTTTTAGTTATAAATATTTTCCTTCTAATTTTGAGGTGATTGAAAAGGAAACATTACATCTAACTATTTCCCTTTCCTTTCCTTTACTTTCTTTCCGATTTGAGAATACATGTGAGCTATTTTATATTACATTCATTTCCATATATGGTGAAGTCAGTTAGAAGTAACATATACGAAAAGATGGGTTTAGTTGATTTTTTCCACTTAAGAGGCTTAATCATTAGCAATTTAGCTTGTCGAATGCCCTAAAATGTTAAAAAGATATGATAGTCTAGTCGTTATCTTTTATATAGCATATATAATAAATATTTTGGGAGCATTAATTAGTATGTAGTCTAAAGAGATAACTTTACCTATTTTACCCTGATACACCTCTATTAACATGTATAAAAGAACTTTTGTTTTGTCGCGGCTTAAATATATATATGTATATAATGAATTAAACAGTGGTAGATTAGATATTGAAAGATGTATTATGTCTTGGTAGTATCAATGTAACATGTATACTTAGATTCACAACTATATATGGGATTCCACGATCACTTAAAAGTACAACGTCAAGTTCTTACTTGCTTTTAAGTTCATTTAATCTTCTACAAGATGTCAACGTAATCTATATGTGACAAAGTGGCATATAATGATTAGTTCATAGATGGTTTTCAAGGTTAATATCCCCGACATCCATTAATAATTGGGTTCTCTTCCGTAGTTAGTGTTACATGTAATCACGAGACAATAATGAGAATACGAATAATGTGAACTAAAAAAATAAATATATGAAAGAAAGAGAATAGAATGTAAATGTGGAGAGAAGAAAAAGAAAAAGGAAGTGTTGGAAATTCGTCTGACTTGTTTTCAATGCGAAACATATGACAAAAGATGATTTCATTTTGATTGATTGAAATTGAAATTGGACAATTATTTTATGACTTTAAAATATAAACATGGACAATAAAATGACATTAGGACGCATGGAGTATCTGTTTAATACGGAGTATGTTTTGCTACATTTTCGTTTCAAAATTGAGGAGAAAAAAAATGTGACGTCTCATTGTTTGGGTTATAACATCCAGATGAAATTCGTTAAGTCGTCGTAAACATGTTTGAAACAAAGGTATCAATATCACATATGTAAAATATACTATAACCTCAAAATCAAGTTAAGGTTAAAGAAATGATATGTCCATAGGAATCACAAGATACACGGACAATACCTAGCTGTGATATCTTTACATTCATCATAAAGAGTTGAAAATGTTTACCCCATAAAAAAATTAAATATTAAATTTAAAACCTAGAAGAAAAAGAAATACACTGAAAATAAATCCGAATCCGAATAAATATATATGGGTTTATAGTTAAAAGAGTGTTCACAGATGAGCTGAATTTGGACTTTAATTGAGAATTCAACCCCCATAGATTCTGCCGATTTCCATGGTTAAGCCTACGATCCCCAAACATCATATCATCCTATGCTAAAAGCATCTCTGGTAGTCTGATATGGCAAGATTTAAAGTATTTTTGTACCATGAGGTGGCAAGGAAAACACTATTGGGTTGAGCATTTGAACATAGTGTCTTTTAAATTTTACATATGTGACACTTTTAAATTTCAACTAGTTAATTTCTAGACCTGCTTTTTCCATAAGCTCTTAACATTTTGTTAACCAAATAGTATGATAAGTTTAAGGTTATAGTAAAATAAACTTAATCACACGTAGACTACAATACGTTATGTTGCCAAACACACACATAAACAAGAGAGTATTCTTGAAAGTACCAATTAAGGTGACTCGACAATTGCATATAATTGTTGATGATTAATTTTAGTATAACTGTGACTAAATAACTACAGATCAAAGGGTTTTTCAAGTTTCCCTATGTAATGGGTCGATAGGCTGGGTCGATGGGTCAGATTGCGCCCCTTGCAGGAATCTTGGGGTTGAACCCCTAGTTGAAAAGAGAGCATACCACCAACCGTATTACCCTTTTCTCTGCTAGAACAAACAAGTGTTGTACGTGTATGTTCGTCACAGGTAGATTATGTCAGTTAACAGACATGCTTGTTGAATTCTCACCGAATATTTTTAATCACCAAAATATTTGTTCATATATTAATAGATGTTTTAATTCGATCTCTTTACTATACAACACATGAAAACAAAACATAATTTCGGTGTATTGTTTAAATTTCTCAGTCAAGAAATAAGGTGATTTCTTTGAAAAGTGATTTCCCTTATTGTAAAAAGAAGTGATTTTTAAAATTATTTCAACAATTATTTCATGATAATCGAGCTATCAAGGGTTTATTGTGAAAGTAATCTAACACAATATAAGGATTTTGTCCAAGTTATTATTGCAGAGTGTTCTAATGTGTAACAAAGAGAGTACTTGAGCAAATGATTAAATGTTAGACAATAAAGGAGTCTTAAGTTATTTCGTTTAAAAAGATCCCTTATCTTAAAAAGAATAATAATGTAAGAATAAGATCCCTTATCTTAAGATTTGCACCCCACAGAGTTATCAGATTTTGTTCGTTAATTTATGGCCGGCTTTGCACGACTTCGCTTTAAGGGTTTTCTGGGGGTGTACATGTGTGTTTGTGAACTATAATAGATTAAAATAAAGAATCTGTACTCACTTCTGCCCCTTTGATCATGTCGTTTAATATTATAGTTTGTAACATATGTGTTAACAAATTAAAGTAGATCAAGGGTTGGTACCCTTTGGCCCAAAACAAGAGTTAGAGACAGCTACTTATGTCTCAAAACCTCGTCAAAACATCACAAACAACTATTATTTGTTTAAGTTTTGACAATTCTTCTCAGGGGATCCTACCCTCCATCGATATATAACTAGTTTTTCTCCAAGTAAACGTATGTGGAAAATAGTATGCGTTATGGATCAACCTTGTAATGATATCGAAGGGTAAGGCACATAACTTTACAATATATTTTTGTGAATACGATATGTATTGCTAGTAGTACGATAGATATGTACCGTTACAAATTAAATCAAACAATTTCATGTATATATTTTAAAACTGTACATGATTCTAACGTTGTAACAGTATGCATCTTGCATTACGTGTCATTTTCTTTATGTGTACACTCACGCTTATGTTTAATAACGGTCTTCTTTTTGCTTGTACCACATGTCATGAGACAGTTTCTATTTCATATTTCACCTTCAATTGGTTTTGGATTTTTGTTTCATCATTTTTCAGACTTAGTCCCTAAAATTAAAAAGAAAAAAAAATCGGTCCGATTCACCGGGTCAACTTCGGTTCGACCGGAAAACCGGCCGGGTTTGACCGAGTTTGACTTCAAGGTTGACCCGCTAGTAGTCTGACCCCCGGAACCCGGTCCGACCGGCCGAGTCGACCCGGGTTTGAAAACACTACCTTTCATGTACCTGAATTGTGCGCTATTTTCTTTATGTTGGAATTGCCTTCTCTCCTAAAATAAACCGTATCGAGAATTTAAAAAAAAAAGTGTGATTGTGAAGGTCCTTTATGGGTATAGGGTGGATCGAGGATTCGAACTTATATTGTTGTAGGTTTTTCTTGATATAAAATGTCCTTTAATAGCGTATGACCAGGTCATTTGAATATTCTAGTTGTGCATGTATTCCATATTCTTGTCGACAGTTCTCACGATCGAAATCATATCATACTTTTTTAGTAATATAAACGTAGACGTTTTCTGTACACATGAAATGTATATTAAAATAATCATACGTCACCACATAGTATCTTTATTGTAAGATTCATTAACTAATTTACTAATGAAGAATTATTGACATTCATTTTGTCCTTTAAGTTTTCTTAATGTAAAAATACATTGTAAACATGTGATCATGATGTAAATTTAATGAACGTACCTATGTCACGCCAAAAAGTATATCATTTACTACTAACTTGACATAACTAAGTTGTTACACATATGTATGTTTTGAGTTTGAGATCCCTAACATAGCTGAAATAATAATAAGCTTATGGTATAGATTATCTAATAAGATATAAGAGAGTGTGTGTTCTATGTAAAAAGCTGACTAGGGTTAAGTTACCCTTGTTTAGCCTTCAAGAAGAGAACCATCGAAGGTTGTTTCTGAGAGCTCACTAAAAATTTCAACATTAAACAAAGAAAATATGAAGTTTAAGATAGATCACTCTCAAGTGAAGCGGGTTAGCTTGAAGATCGTAGACTCAACTTGAAAATGTTAGAAAAAGTTCCTAGTTGTGCTTTAAATTATAACC
Organism: Logfia minima; assembly: GCA_963921325.1. NCBI lineage: Eukaryota > Viridiplantae > Streptophyta > Magnoliopsida > Asterales > Asteraceae > Logfia > Logfia minima. The sequence continues at coordinate 9,683,694 of OY992771.1, read as the reverse complement.
AAGTATTTATTTGTTAAGTTATAACTCTTTTATAATCATCAGATTTTCAATCAAACTTAATTGACTTTCTGTTAATGTTCATTATAATTACCCATTCATAAGGGTGTCGGTTACATATACTTTACAATAACTATTTTATTATGATCATTATGTTTTAATTATTTGATAGATGAAACCGACAAAGAGAGGGGGTAAAGCGGGGCGTTTTTTCTCTAAAGAGAGCGCTAAAGCGTGTTTCGACTCAGGCTATTCTAAATTCAATACCCATTTATATTTCTGTATTGGTTAGTACTATTGTCTGTGCAGATCTACTGGTAATATTTCCAACAGAAAATAGATAGTGTATTTGTAGATTATTTTTCAACTCGATCATGAAAACTCAGTGACATTTCATTTCTTATCATAAAATGCATAGTGTTTTTGTAGATTATTTTTCAACTCGATCATGAAAACTCAGTGACATTTCATTTCTTGTCGTAAATGTAGTTCTTAAGGTTGTGTAAATTGTACGTACTTGAGCAGGTGTCTCCTTTTGCGTTAAGGTTGTTTTACTCGGGCAAAGCCGATAATATTATCACGTGAGGTGCACTTGCCCAACAAGTACAAGACTGCGAATCATGTCGATCTGTTCAAGTCCCGATAGTGCATGCATAATCATCCAATAATAATGAAGAATCATGAGCGCCTTAATTGGCTAAGGAAGATTCATCATCATAGTAATTGATGGCTTACTAAATGATCATTGACCAATCGGTTCTTAATGTAACCTTTCAATTATAATATTTGTGGATTAAAATCATGTGCTTGTAACAAATGTAAATTTTTATTAATAAATATATATATATATATATGGGAAGGATTCATAGGGAAGCTTCAAATTTTGGGAAAGAAGGGAAGCAAATCTTAACCCTTGATTTTTTCATAAAAAAACGTTTTTAACATTCATTTGTGATGAATGTTAAATTTTGATTAACATTCATCACAAATGAATGTTAACAATATTCATTTATGATGAAATCAAGGGTTGAGATTTGCTTCCCTCCTGCCCTAATTTTTTTACTTCCTTCTTGGTCCCTCACTTATATATATATATATACATATATATATATCCATATTCATAGCAGTTGTGTATGTGAACATACTTATCTTTGTAAAAAAAAAAAAGAAGAAGTAATTAATAGCTAAATTAGAAAACGCCTTTGTACAAATCAATTCACAAATTTGTTAAGAAATGCTTGTTGTTGTCTCACGATTCAACTTGAAATATAGTTCAAACTCTGTTTTGTTCATATATTATGGCCCTGTTTGGCATGGAGCTTTTCGAAGCTTTTAGGAGCTTTAGCTTTTAGTTTTTGAATAAAAAGCTCTTATGAAAATAAAAGTCTTGTTTGGCATGTACAAGCTTTAGCTTTATAATCAAATGAAAAGCTCAAATTTTCAAAGCTACTAGAAGTAGCTTTTCGTGAAAAGCTTCAAACGTAAAGCTACAGCTACAGCCTACAGCCACAAGCTACAGCTACAGCTACAGCGTATAGCTATTTCACCAAACATACCCTATATATAGTTGTCTCCTCTGCTCACATAAGAGCTAAAGCTTATACTACTATTCAAAGCTTAATTAATTAGTAAACTTGAATTAATTAACTACAAATATATAGTTGTTAATTAGCTTCATGAATCACGTATGCATTAGTTTAAGTATAAGCATATATAACAGTTGACTACCCAAATAATTCAGGGGAAAAAATACGAACTATATCTTGACTTTGTTTAGTCGTCCGGGAAGTTAACATCGATCATTTAAATGATGTGGTTGCAATAAAAATAATATCTATGATTGTGATAATTGATTAAAAAACAAATACGTTTACAGCTTACATGAAATTTATACAAGCCTTATTGCGGTTTCCGGAAGGATAAAAGAAATGATGATACATACTTATCAATAGCATAAAAATCTCTCTGAATCTTCTTCACAATGTCAGATATAAACTTATATAAAAGAGCATTCTGAATGAATAGCTTTTTAGAGCTTTTTCTAAAACTACACTCACAAACAATGAAAAGAAGTTTATCTCAAACGCTAATTAAAAAACTCAAGCTTTTGTAATAAAAAGTATTTCCTTTACAAAATGTGTTTCCTTCGATGAAGAAAAGTTCTTTTAAAGCTTTTATGTACAGAAGAAGCATTATAAAAAATCTTCATTAGAAGTGATCTAACTATTAGGACATGTCGTAGCTATACTTCTGTGTTTTTGTTTATAAAGAAGCGACTCAAACTCTAATAAAACCTAAAATGAATAATAAACATACGGCCTTTTTGTTTTGATATGATAATTATATTTTTTTGCCTGTTTATGCAAAATTTGTATAATTGGGTTGGTACAATATCAATATTTTCGGTCAAAGTTTTCGTCAATGTATTTAGTTTTCCTGTTGATATCGTCCATTTTGAATAGTTTCTCATTAATTTTTTATATTTTTTTGTTTCATTTTATTTTTTAGAGAGCAAGTACTCTCACACACATAATCACAAATATACATAAATGTCTCATTCTCGAGATTTGAACTCCCAACTTCACAATTAAAATGTTAACTCAATACCACTAAATTAATTGCCCTTTAGTGTTTCTCGCTGATTTACATTATAATAATATTTTTCGTTTAACGCAAGTATCACGAGTATTGTTAGGGATGATTACAAACTAAAAATTGACACAATTTTTATTTAGCATATAAAGGTATAATCAAGGTTTTCACGTTTTTTATGTAACATGTAATAGTTATAATTTTAATTATATTTAAATTAAATCATAGATCTTCCTATGATATGATTAATGCATGAATTGCATGAGATATTAATAACCATCGTTAAAATTAAAACATTAGATAACATTTATAATCATAGGCTATTTCTAAATTAATTTATTTAGCAATTTAATACATGATGATAAACACAAAAAGTAGTTGAAGAATACAACTATTAAAACCGAAGACATAAAAAGTGGATTTAGAATGTAAATCATAGATGATAGCTATTGAAATATATGTAATGTATTGAAAGACTTGAGTAATTGAACAATAAAATTAATTAGTTTATGGTTTAATAATGTTTATATTAATAAAAATTTAACGATTAATAATTAAAAGTATACTAATTAAATATTATAAATTAATTAATTTATAGTTTAATAATGTTTGTATTAATGAGATTTTAATAATTAATAATTAGGAGTATGTTAGTCATTTTTTAAAAAAAAATTAGAAAAATCCTTACTAATTGTATGGGTAAAATAATAAAATATATTTTTTTTGAAATATTGAAATATATTATATATTAGTATAGATAGAGACTTTAGTTGTGGTACGAAATATTACATATAACACGTAACAAATATCTTGGGCTCTTAAAATTTTGAGAGTCTAAACTCATTGCTTTTATCTAATTTTACCCATGAATCACTACTGGGTATACAAAAGTGACCCTAACACACATTTAGGCTGTAAATTAACTTAGGTCGTTGTAAAAGCTTTATCTTAACTTGTTCTTTGTTTTAGACGCATTTGGAAAATGATCGTATATATTTTTGCCAAGAATTGTTGGTTAGATTATGCATTAAAGCTTGGAATTAATAAAACACAACAATAAATTATTTTATCTATAAAATAAAATGTATAATTATATTATAATTTGTGCACAGTTGATTAATTAAGTGATCATATGTTTAAATAATCTTTTTTCTTTACTTAAACAAATCTGATGGTTGTTAAAATTCTGAAGGAATGATAAGTGCTGCCCCACGATCGAATTCAATTCAAGTTGAATTATATTTATATTATATACATATATTAATATTAATATTAATTAAAATTATATAAAGACAATTAACCGTTAGTATCTTCATTCTTTTTGTAGGTTTTTTTTTCTCCTTTGGAAGGTTCATAGGAACATTCACAACTGCCTTCTCTAGTCACATAACAGCTGAGCTTGACACGTACAATTCAGAGATTCTACTAGTTAATTGATTTCTCCAATTTATTATTAAAATACCTAATTATTTGCATCATAGATCATGCATGCATTAGATTAAGCAAGTCAAGTTTATTATTGAATCACGTCACAACAAAAAAATGTAAGACCTATATCGACTTTATTTAGTTAAAGAAACCAAAAAGACTAATTAATAGCAAGTTCAATTAAAGTATTACCAATGATATAAAGGTAATACTAATAAGCTAATCAGTTTAAAAAGTCAATAATTATTAAATATCTTTAAATGATAAAAGAGATAATTATATAATTTTGGATTTCTGATGTACAACTCTAAATTGTAATATTTCTTAATAGACATACTATTAGTTGATATAAAGCATATATTATTTCTAAATTATCCTATTTATTTTATGTTAAAATTTATTATATTCGATTAAAACTCTTATTTTCTTTTTACTAGAAACCAGACATACATGTGCCTTGTTATTAAATTCAGATGTATTAATTTAAAAATCTCACAAAGTATTTTGGTTTAATCAATATACAATATTTGCTAATCTTTTCATTTTTACCGTTTTTTATTGTTACTTTCTTTTTATAAAAGAAAATATACGGTAGATAATATTATGATACTCATATGTAGGATGGTGATCATTATTTGTTATGATGGATTTCATTTGATTCGATTTATTAATGATGGATATTGATGATTCAAATAAATATATAAAAGATATGAATATGAATATAGATAATAAGTATGACGAATTATTATCCATGAACTCACCTACAAATATATGTATATATATAGTAACAGGATCTAAAAAGAAGAAAATTTTGAGGGAGAAAGGGGATGAAAGAAAAATTTTAAATAACAAACAAGTATGATTCAGTAAAAAAATAAATATAATTACAAAAAATGATTTATATGATTCAATAAATACTTATCTATGATTTAAAAAACATTTTCATTAATAAACACTTTTTTTGAATCAAATGGTTAATTTGATGAATCAAAGAGTTAATTTGCTTAATCAAAGGGTTAAAGGAACTTTTCTCCTTTTTCTTTATTAATTTTTCATTCTCCCTTAAACACACTCCTATATATATATATATATGCTTATTCTATAAACTTGTGAAATTTTAGTGAGTATTAGAAAAGTATAATTGTTTAAATAAATCTTAGGGTTCTCGTTTCTTAAATGTCTAACAAACATTTGATTTTCTCTTGTCATCTTTTATATATATTTTTATTAAATCGAAACGCCTACATATTTAACAAAGGAAATAACTATACCATTTTTATTCGTTCGAATAAATGTTTAGTTTCATGTCAAGGTAGAAAATAATTTTTAACAATCTTTTTAAAATTCAATAAATATCTGTTAATTCACAAGTTTTAATAAATATAGATATGAGTATAAATATAGATATAGATGACAGAATATAAATAGATATGGGTATAATATGACTCAGTGTGATCCATATCGGATTCATTGTCATCGTATTGTTGGTATATTTGGCTGCATTCATTCACTTAAAAACGTAAACCGAGCTTTTACTATGTAAAATGAAAAGGTATACGACTAAAATAAGTGTTGGACATGTGGTGTTTTTTTCTTGTTTTGTGTTTGTTTCCCCTTTTTAGCTTATTACCTTAATTTACATCATTATTTGTGCATACACTATAAATTAAGTTATGTTTCTTTGAGCTTTTAATCTTCCTTACTATTTTCACTCTAATATTGATCAGAGTGGCAAATTTGTAACTCTTGGAATTTTGTATAGCGAAGGCAATAAACTTGAAAGCATCAAAATTATGATGTCAAATTTAATAAGAAAACTATAAAACTGATTAATGTTCAATTTGACTAATTTTTATATATACAAGTTACTATAATATATTAATTTGCTGAAAATATTTTTTATAACATCATGGAAAAAAGCACTGTCACCAACTGTTAATAATAAACATCAAATTTAAAACGCGTATAGTAAGTCTTTCATTTTAGAGTATCTTGTCGATTAATTATTCGGTCCAACTTAAAGTTGTTGGTGAGCGGCGAGCCAATTTTTAATGCAACGACACTATTCCATAACTATATATAAATATTTACTTTTACATTGTAAACTAATACGATTATATTATACTCTCTCCATTTTATAATAAGCGTTAACAATCACATATTCACATTACATGAAATTAAGAAAATATATAATCAGTATATTGTGTAAAAAAAAATTGACAATTTTACCCTTACTTTTTATACAGTTTTCCATAAATCAATCTTGTTTAAAGGTAAATTATGAGTAAATTAATAAAGTTGGTATATTACTTTTGAAATTGAATACTTATCTTGCGACAAACTAAAATAAAAAAATAAACACTTATTTTAGTACGGTAGAAGCAATTTTTATTATTGTTGGAACATGCTAGCATCCACACTCGGAGTCAATGTATAATTATTATTGTATAGAGGGGATAACTATAATTTCTCATTTAAGTTATGTATTTAAATATTTAATTAATTAATTAATAGTTTAATTCATTTTGTTCAATTAAAGAGAGTATGTATAAAAAGTATGTTAGCAAATAGTTAAAAGTACAACATAAATAGCTTAAATGATGAATTTATTTATTACAAAATAGATCAAGTATTGAATGCGAAATAATCTAGCCAAAGCTAAGATCAATTCTATACAAACTAACTATTAATCACAAATTAGACCACATACTTAGTAAGTCTTGATGTGTTTTTATTGTTGGTTGCTGGAGACGTAATAATCTTCTTCATTCACTACGGGCTAACGTGCTCTTTAAAGTGATTCTTCTTGTTATCTTCTAGTGGCTTTCTTTTATTAACAACAATGACTTTTGTGTTTATTAGAAGTAGTGAGTGAATGAATCTCTCGTTGTATCACCGGTGAACATAATACACAAAGTTGAGATTCAATCACTCTGCTAAAGACTTGGACTAACACAAATGATAACAGTGATCTTCTTTTTTTGTAATAGGAGTTTGACTTCATCATTTCCAGTGATAGCATCAGTGCTTTGGCTTGGTCAACTACTAGTGACTCAAGAATCTCCCCTAAATGATGATGACAAAAACTCCTTAGACAACTCATTACATAAGAAGAAATCATTGGGATTAACACTAAGTGTCTAAAATTTAAACGTTGTGAACTTCCTAAGTACATGATCCATATATTTTTCTCTTCAAATTTTTTTGGATATTTCAACTTTACTTGCTTTTTATCAAAAGAAAACTTTTCATTTATAATAAAAATTTTCAAGATACATATACAGCTTATATTTTATGACAAGTGATAGTTCATTCTGGTTCATTCCAATTCCTCTCCTTCTCTTTTCACAGCTTCCAAATGCTACATGATCTCATACTTTTCTTCATAAATGAAAGAATTTCATGTGTCTAGCCAGTGCTTCATCTTTTACAACATTTTTCATTTTTTAATCTTTAAGAAGAAAACTTACCTTCTAAATCATTAAAATTAGATACTCTTGATCCATCGTTGATAACTGAGCTTCTCTTTGAAACTTTTAGCGACCTCCATCATGCACATAAACAATGCCACACTCTGGTTTACTAAATTTTGGTCTTGCTTGTTTCAATACACCAGCATAGAGTGTAAATTCAAATTCCTGGTGTTTAGTACTCTGTATAACTTGTAGTGACTTATTGAGTATCTGGTACTTGTTAATTTCTCATGTTCTTCCTCAGTTACCACCATCTCATCATGCCACAGCAACCTCAATCTCACAGTCTTTTGAAACAGACAATATATCTCATTAAGAACATCTTCTATGACAACAAGTTTCATCTCACTCCATTCTTCTATGTGAAGTTTACAAACTTGATCAAGATTGAATCACTTGTTGCTAATCGCCTCTGTGAATCTGGAGTCGAGCTTGATAATCAGTCTTTGAATTTTTTAGGCTAACTTTTGTAATTGGTGCAGGGTTAAATCTCCCATGTTTTGTTGTAGTCAACACTCACTTGCTTTATCTTCTCTTTCTTTCCTTTTCCCTAGTCTTGGAGGCTTGGATGATTTCTTTTCCTTAAGCTCGAGTCTTTGATTCTCTACTTCTAACTCTCTAGCTAATTTAATTGAGGCTTCATCATTTGCTTTCTTTTTATTCTCAATTTCTTGATTTTCCTTGCCAAGCTCATCAAACAGTTCTAATTGAAGCTCTCTATCATCATCTTCTTGAATCTTTTTCCTTTCTTCCTCTTGTACCTCTAGCTCATCAGCTAACCACTTGATTTCACTTTCATCCTCATCATGTGTTACTTTTACCTTCTTTGTTGTTGGACTCCCTGATTTATCAACCGCTTGGGAGACAGAAAACCCAACTATCGGTGTTGGTTCCTTTCTCTTCTTAGAAATGATAGTTGAAATCATTTCCTTATCACCATACTTATTTACCTATTTATTTATCTATTTCCTCGTTTCTTGCTCATAATTGATTACTGGATAATTAGTCACTGAGTCTAGTTCCATCCTTACTTACCTATCTATTCATTCATTTCCACATTTCTTGCTCATAAGTGATTACTGGATAATCATTCACTAAGCCTAGCTACCCCTGGATTTTGTGCCTCACTGGCCCAGTCCTTTACCAAATTATCATATAACCTTTGTTCCTCCATTCTTATCTCAACGAAAAAACTAGTGACCTCCACATCTTTTCCAATCGCTTGTTCAACAGTGACCATCCTCTCATCTTTCTTGTTTCCTTCAACAGTTAGTTCTTCAAACGTTGGAGGGTTAGTTGTAGAACCAATTCCCTTTTGGTAAGATGAATCAACACAACTATACTTGATAGACTCCATTACAGATCTGGTTAATAATTAAATCAATTCTGCTATGATATTTGTAACATCCTACTCTGCAGTCTGGTAATTCCCATTATTTAATTGTTTTAGAACTATTTAATATTATGTGTTTTATTGTGAAATATTAGTAGACTTAAAATTTGTAAGTTTTTGATTTTCTGCGACACAAGGGTTGTGTCGCAGGGTGTCTGTGCGACACAGTGGTTGTGTCGCATGACTGTGTCGCAGAACGGGCTGAACTGAAATTAAGTAAGGAGCTTAAGTGTAATTCGATGAAAAAAAATATATATACACCGCCCTAGTACTTCCTGACCATTTCCAGACATTTCCAAACTCTTAAAATCGTTCCTAGAGAGAGAATTAAAGGGAATTAGAGAGAAGAAATAAAAGATTGGGTTTTGATCATATTTGAGCTAATTAGCTTTGAATCCGAGGTAAGGGTTTGATTGTTATGTGTTATTATTGTTGATATATGATTTACACTGATTGGAATAGGTTAATTTGTGTATTACATGTTTGATTTCGTGAATTTTGAATCTGGGAACTGGGCTGTTCATCATTGCGACACAAGGCTTGTGTCGCAGGTTGTGTCGCTTGAATGTTTAGCGACACAGTTGGTTATGTCGCTTAAGGCGGCCAGATTGGGTTTTGCGACACAGTGATAGTGTCGCAGGGTATTTTGTGCGACACAGTGGTTATGTCGCTAGAACTTGTTGTGCGACACAATGGTAGTGCAAATTTTGAAAATGCACAAGTGTTACTAACTTTTGTGAAAATCTTAGGCAAAATTAGATTTTGATGAAATTCGCATGGTCACTTGGAAACGACCTAATACACAAGACTATTTATGTAATAGCCCCCCCAGTTTTGGCCATTCGGGGTCATCTAGGACCCGAAAATGACATTTTTCAGTTTTAAACGTCATTGCGGGATTTTTCTAAGTTCATTTCTGATTGAACTATTGTTTGCCTAGACTTCAGGGATTACCTGATTGAATGATTATGCTATAATGATATTCATGGAACGAATTTCTGACTTGTATATGATTTTCTGTTTCAGATCAACGTAAGACTCAGTGAAATAAGAATACTGAGTGTTCAGACATCGAAGGTATCGGTGAGTGGATTCAGAACTCATCATTTGATTTAGTTGTAACTATTTGGTTACAACAAGTAAACGTAGATGTTTATTAGACTGTTTAGTCTTGATTATTGATTATTGATCTACGTGATATGTGAACCAATGTGCTGTATGTTATTGAGGTCAACGTGTAGTTGGACTTCTGGTTATTATGTGTTTTACACAGGTTTTGATTCATTTGTTGTGTTTGAGACCTGTGTATGGGTTTAATAACCATTAGTTATCGGTCTATTCTGTAATGGCCATACAGATTGACGGTAAGTGTTCTTGGGGGAATCCCCGGGTATTATGATATCCCCAGAGCCACCGATCCTCATTGAATTATGTGTGTTTACGTTTTATTGATGTAATTAGCTAGTTATGCTAAGTTGAATGGAGTGTTATGAATCTATTCACTTAGCTTTGTGCTAACCCCTCATTTTACTTCCTGCAGGATATGTTTTGATTATTGTGGGTACGGGAGGTGATTGGTTGATCAAGGAATGTTTGACTGCGCTCTTGGTCTCTGATATGGTTTTGTGATAAACCTTGTTTTGTAATTTTATAATACCCCGCCTTTTGTAGTTTAAAAAGTTTGAAATTTGGTGTACTTTTGGGAAATGTAAACTATTTATGTATCTTTAAATTCATGCTTCCGTGTTTATTAATATTATATTGTTTAATAGAAAGAGGGGTGTTATAATATTAATTGTTGATCCCATATTCACTTATGAGCTAAGTGATTTGGAGTACAATGTATAAATGTAATTGTAGATGCGGGTGAATACAATTTCTCACTTAAGTTGTGTATTTAAATCTTTAATTGTCTGATTAACAGTTTAAATCACTTTGTTCAATTAAACAGAGTGTGGATTATAGTATGTAAGCAAATAACTAAGAGTGTAAGATCAATAGGTTGAATAGTGAATTTATTAATCACAAATTACACTAAGTATTAAATGTGGGACGATGTAGCCAAAACTAAGATCAATTCAATACAAACTCGCTGAAGTAATAGAATAGCTGACAAACAAACTATTGTTACTCGCTGACACATAACTGTATTTAGACAAATTGTAATTACAAACATACAAGTGATTGATACAAAAACTGACAACATTCTACGTACAATATGTCACTCTATGCGTAGCCAAGATATTTGCGTAAATATCTCCTAAAACCTCGGATATAAAATGACACGCGTCGATATGTGAATAGCTTTGCACTAACAGAAAAGGTTAGAGGAAGAATCTGCCTATATTTGATCATGCTCTTTTTATGTATTAGATTTCCACCAATCACAATCATGTTTGATGTCACACGTTCCATCATGTGAATTTGACTTGGATGTTGCCGATGAACTTGATCGGGGACCACATATCAACTATTAAAGTACTTAGTAAGTTTTGTTGTGTCTCTATTATTGTAGTTGCTGGAGGCATAATAATCATCTTCACTCACTGCGAGTTAACGTGCCCTTGTAGAGTGATTCTTGTTATTTTACAGTAACTTCCTTTTATTAACAACAACGACTGTTGTGTTTATTGATTGTAGTGAGTGAATGAATCTCGCTCTACATCAATAATGAACACAAAGTTGATATTTAATCATTCTGCTCAACACTTAGACTAACACAAGTCATAACATTGATTTTCTTCTTCTGTAATAGAAGTTTGACTTCATCATTTCCAGTAATAATATTATTATTTGGTTTGGTCAGCGACCAATGAGTCAACACTATTCTCATGCTAAATCATGATATATCTTCCAAAATGTCTATAATTTGGTGATTCAGTCTATCATTTGTCCCAAAGGGATGATAAGGAAAACTCATTAACTTATATATTTTATGAAGTTTTTTATTTTAATATCTTTCATAAACGATTTAAGAAAAAGATTAATAATCACATTATCACTCATTATCGATGGTTGAAGTGTTATGGGTAGTTTTGTAACTTAAATTTGTTCGATGTATTTTCTGAAGTTTGTTATTTGTGATGGTAAGCAATGAGCCATCTGATTCCATAGACCGGGGTTCGAGTCTCATGCTTCTTTGTTGTTAGGGCACTCACGGTGGCCGCTTCGATTGGGAAAGTGACGTACGTCACTTTTGTGACACTAATGTCACCAACTAGTCAGTTTGTGCGTCAGTTCACTTTTGTTGATTTTGCGTCGGTAAAGCAACGTTCTACATCTTTTTTTTTAGTGTAAAATAATATATATATATATATATTGGTAAATGTGGGGCTCAGAAACAAAACTGACCAGCAAATGATGGCAATGGTCAGTCAGCTGTTAGTCGGTTCCAGTCAGTTTTAAAAAAAAAACTGACATAACGTTGAGTTGACAGAAACTAACAAGTTCACTTAACTTCAATTTTTCTGATTATTTCATAAGTTTGATAGATACAATTTATGACAGAATATTCACATGTTTATTGTGATTACAAAGTTATATTTTATAATTTTCGTAAATAATTACAACATGATATAACATAAAATTACCTCACAGGATTCTTTCTTTAAAGTTTTAATGAGACAAATAATCCATATTTTATTAACATATATCATCAAAAATTATCTTTCGATTACTTTTTTTTGCTTTTCCTGATAAATGTTTTATTTTTAAACGGCAAAATATAAATATATTAATATAAAAAGAACAAGATGCTAGCAATATAACCATTTAAAATCTATCCTAAGATAATACCTAAAAACAACATCCAGACAAACCATATTTAACTTTTTAATAAATTAAGCAACACCAGAAAGAAGAATACTAAACTTAAAACCAAAGCTACCAATCCATGCAACTCCTAAAACTCAACGACGCAAATCTCGCACCTACACAAGCCAACAAAATATACATTATACAGTTTTCGCTGTTTTTAGTTTGGACAAGTTCAAAGAGTTTTACAGTTCTGATATTTTTCCTTTTCTTTTCCTGATTGAGAGATTTACCCGACTCTTTTCGACGCCTAAGCACTTGACCGAAGAACTTATAATTGGCTGTTTGATACTATTAGAAATAGAAATAGAAATAGGTAGGCTAAAATATTAACACCATCATAAATTTTCTTGGCAGTTGCATTTGGGCCAAGTCTTCTAGAAAATGAGATAATGGTTTGCAAATCCTCTTTTGTGGGTTTTCTTAAGATTGGCTCATCTTTTTCCGTACACACCTTAGATTAGGCATGAACAAAACCTGGGTTTCTGGAAAACCGCTTCGGGTTGAAAAACTGGACCGGTTTTTGAAAAAACCGAGTTGGAACCGGTTCGATTTTTGGGAGAAAAAACTCTAACCGATTGTAACCGGTTTGGAACCGGTTCGGGTTCAAAAACTAATTTTTCTATATAATTCGGTTTTTTCGATCGTTGAGCATTTTAGGTGAAAACAACGTATTCTTCAAAACTTTTTCGATAGAATGGTAGTACATTAGATATGAAAACATAACTTAACAATAACTTAAAACAAAGTCTTCTAAATCTTCATAAAAATATTATTAAAACCAATAATTCAATCTTCTTCGAGCGTTGAACGTTTTAGGGAAAACTAACATATTCTTCAAAAAAAATTCGATAGAATGGTACTACATTAGGTATGCAAACATAACTTAACAATAACTTAAAACAAAGTCTTCTAAATCTTCATAAAAATATTATCGAAACCAATAATTCTATATAATTCAATCTTCTTCGAGCGTTAAGCGTTTTAGGAAAAACTAACGTATTCTTCAAAAAAATTTGGATAGAATGCTAGTATATTAGGAATGAAAACATATCTTAACAATAACTTAAAACAAAGTCTTCTAAATCTTCATAAAAATATTCTTGAAACAAATAAGTCTTCATAATCTTCAACTTTTATTAATCTTCAATTCTTCTAACATCTTCAATTTGGGTAGTCTTCAAATGTCGAAATCTTCTTCGGAGGAAGCCTCTCGCGAAGCTTCATCAAGAGCAATCTGTTCATCGGAAAGTGATATTGCCATACCCGCTTCCACCTCGATATCGTGTATATCTCCTTCGTATTCCATTTCACCTTTAAGACTTGAAACGTGTTGTATACGTTTCGCGGTGTCTAAGTGATCCTTCAAGTATATACACATCTCTAATGAGGCCGGTGTGAGTTTTGTTCTTCGTAAAGATAGTACTCTGCCACTAAGAGAAAAAGCGGATTCCGAAGCTATCAAACGAGATTTGTATTTTAGTTGCGTTATCAAACGAGATTGAAAAAATCTTTTGTTCTATTTTAAACATTTTCATTACATCTCGTAACATGTAAAATAAGTTTTTACCCGTGTGAGGATAATCAAAGTTTTCAAAAGCAATGGTACATTTCATCATTTGCCAAGTTGAGGGATCAACATAATGTGCGTTAACACAAAGGTACGAATCGGGCAAACAATGAGGAGCCGACCAAACATCGGTTGTTAATGATACATTTGTATTTAAGTTTTCAAAACCGATTATTAGTTGACTTTTAGTATTTTTTCACAATTTAAGAGCATCACGTCTAAGAGTAAGACGACTTACATGATTATATCGCTGTTGAAGAGTATTTTGAATGACCTTAGTAAGCCGAGGGTTGTCGAAGTGGTTGAACGGCAAAGCTTCTTGAATCACAAAGCCGGCAAATGCTTCTCGACACCGCTCCGCTTCGTATGTAAAAATACCCCCATCCCGTGACATAGTTGCTTGACCCGATTCGGGATTACTTTGGAGTCCATCACAATACTTTGTAGCATGTGATTTCAAAGTAGAGTTGGAGTCGGCTTTCAAAAATTTTCCGCAACGTTTACAAAATGCCTTAGTGGAACCATCCGACAATAACACTTTGTCGTAATTACACCAAGTCTTTGGATTTCGTTTGGTTACCAAAACTTGAACAATAATTGGTGCATTTGAAGAACCAACACCGGCAGAAGTTGAAGAAGATTGAGTTGCCATTTTGAGAGCGTTTTGAGAGGAGTAGAGAATTTTTTGAGAGTTTCGTACGTAAATCGTAAGCGTTTTGAGTATTTAAAGAGTAGAATTAGCAAGATTGAGTATTGTGACTAAACCAAACCTAAGGTATCTATTTATACTAGTTTTAGGATGGCAAAATGGTAAAAAAAAGCTCAAAAACAAGGTCAAAAATTCAAAAAAACGGCTAGTTAACGTTCAGCTCAAAAAATCGATTTTTCAACCCGGTTTGGATAACCCGATTACAAATCAGTTCGGCAACGGCTATATTCAAACCGGTTTCCAAACCGCTGATTTTTGAAAAAACCGATTTTTACCGGTTTCGGTTTTGGTTTTTTTCGGTTTCGGGTCGGGAACCAGATCTCACCGAAAATAATCAACTACATCAACATCGCACAAAATACCGATTATGATTACACGGGGATCATATTTTTTACTCTCACTTTTAATGACAAACACAATAGATTAGTTAAAACAAAAATTACACTGATAGAATTAAAACACGTTACAGTAAATAAAAAAAATTAAATTAAATCTTTTCCTCAAAAAAATATAAAGTAGTCTTGGTCGAGTCTTACAGCAACAATATCAAATTTTGTCATTGTATGAATAATCTAGAATGATCGGGCTTTATTTCCGTCCCATTAATTTCCGTCTCATGTATACATTACCCACTACAACACACCTGAGTTCCTTTTCCTTTCTTCTTCCTCCCTCCTCCGCTGTCTATCGTCGTTTCATATCAATCACAAGTTTCAAGCTTTGAATGGTTATTTGTTCTTTGAATTAGAAAAACATGTGAGGACTGCCAAACACCGTGGTCTGTACCACATCTGGCCCCCGATGCGTGGTCGGTGGAGGAGGCCAAGCGTATCAGACCATACCAAATGTTATAATAATGATATTTTGTCTCTTAGAATAAGCTTTTTTAGATCAGTTTAATTCAATTGCGTAAACTCACTTTCTCGATTTCTGGAACCGTTCCTAATAATCCAATTCCATTCTAGTTGATTCACGTCGCCAGCGACGGACTTGTTACCGGTAATTTTCCAGCATAGGGTGTTGTACTTGAGGGCAGTCAACTATCACCAATTAAGACTAGTGTATTGGAGCGGGAGAATTCAAATTTTGAACCCCCAACAGGTTGTAGCATGTGCGATCAAAAGAGCGCAAAGGAAGGTGAGGCTATTTGTGGTGGCAGTAAACCCAGTCCTACATGTTGTGTCATGTCTCCATCTAAGGTAGGCGTGAACAAAAAATCCGGTTCCCAAACCCGAAACCGAAACCGGTAAAAACTGGTTTTTCCAAAAACCGGTTCAGTTTTTCAAAAAACTGATTCGATTATCCAAAAACCGGCGGTTTGGAAACCGTTTTGAATATAGCCGTTGCCGAACCAGTTTGTAACCGGGTTTACCCAAACCGAGTTGAAAAAACGGTTTTTTGAGCTGAACGTTAACTAGCCGCTTTTTTGATTTTTTGACCCTTTTTTTGAGCTTTTTTGTACCATTTTGCCATCCTAAAACTAGTATAAATAGATACCTTAGGTTTGGTTTAGTCACAACGCTCAATCTTGCTAATTCTACTCTTTAAACACTCAAAACGCTTATGATTTACAGACGAAATTCTCAAAAAATTCTATACTCCTCTCAAAATGCTCTCGAAACGCTATCAAAATGGCAACTCAATCTTCTTCAACTTCCGCCAGTGTTCGTTCTTCAAATGCACCAACTATTGTTCAAGTTTTGGTAACCAAACGAAATCCGGAGATTTGGTGTAATTACGACAAAGTGTTATTGTCGGATGGTTCCACTAAGGCATTTTGTAAACGTTGCGGAAAATTTTTGAAAGCCGACTCCAACTCTACTTTGAAATCACATGCTACAAAGTATTGTGATGGACTCAAAAGTAATCCCGAATCGGGTCAAGCAACTATGTCACGGGATGGTGGTATTTTTACATACGAAGCGGAGCGGTGTCGAGAAGCATTTGCCGGCTTTGTGATTCAAGAAGCTTTGCCGTTCAACCACTTCGACAACCCTCAGCTTACTAAGGTCATTCAACTTGGCAAATGATGAAACGTACCATTGCTTTTGAAAACTTTGATTATCCTCACACGGGTAAAAACTTATTTTACATGTTACGAGATGTAATGAAAATGTTTAAAATAGAACAAAAGATTTTTTCAATATCGTTTGATAACGCAACTAAAATACAAATCTCGTTTGATAGCTTCGAAATCCGTTTTTTCTCTTAGTGGCAGGGTACTATCTTTACGAAGAACAAAACTCACACCGGCCTCATTAGAAATGTGTATATGCTTGAAGGATCATTTAGACACCGCGAAACGTATACAAAACGTTTCAAGTCTTAAAGGTGAAGTGGAATACGAAGGAGATATACACGATATCGAGGTGGAAGCGGGTATGGCAATATCACTTTCCGATGAACAGATTGCTCTTGATGAAGCTTCGCGAGAGGCTTCCTCCGAAGAAGATTTTGACATTTGAAGACTACCCAAATTGAAGATGTTAGAAGAATTGAAGATTAATAAAAGTTGAAAATTTTTGAAGATTATGAAGACTTATTTGTTTCAAGAATATTTTTATGAAGATTTAGAAGACTTTGTTTTAAGTTATTGTTAAGATATGTTTTCATTCCTAATATACTAGCATTCTATCCAAATCTTTTTGAAGAATACGTTAGTTTTTCCTAAAACGCTTAACGCTCGAAGAAGATTGAATTATATAGAATTATTGGTTTCAATAATATTTTTATGAAGATTTAGAAGACTTTGTTTTAAGTTATTGTTAAGTTATGTTTTCATACCTAATGTAGTACCATTCTATCGAATTCTTTTTGAAGAATACGATAGTTTTCCCTAAAACGTTTAACGCTCGAAGAAGATTGAATTATTGGTTTCAATAATATTTTTATGAAGATTTAGAAGACTTTGTTTTAAGTTATTGTTAAGTTATGTTTCCATAACTAATGTAGTGCCATTCTATCGAAAAAAAAATTGAAGAATACGTTGTTTTCACCTAAAACGCTCAACGATCGAAAAAAAACCGAATTATATAGAAAAACCAGTTTGAAACCGGTTTTTGAACCCGAACCGGTTCCAAACTGGTTACAATCGGTTAGGGTTTTTTCTCCCCAAAACCGGTTCGCTTCCAACCCGGTTTTTGGAAAAACCGGTTTTTGCCTATCAAATAAAAACCGGTCCGGTTTTTCAACCCGAACTGGTTTTCTGGGAAACCGGGTTTCGTTCACGCCTACCTGAGATTTCCATGTTTGGGACCCTTTAATTTTTCCTAATAGGAATCATATCTATGAATATAAGGCATATCATTTTGTTTAATCATATCGTGCCATATCTTTCATGAAGTCCTTGAATAAGATTTTCTTGGATTTATATTAAGAGTCAATCATAATTGCTCTTGTTCTTCAATGCGTTGATTGTGCATCTGCGATTCAGGTTGGATTACACTGATTGAGTGGGGCTTTTATGACCATTAGCTTAATCTAATGTTCTTGAATTGTTGTAAATGTAACATTTGACCATGACAGTTAAAGAAAGGAACAATTCCTAACTTCCCTTATTTGGCCTGCACAAAACTGGTTTACAGCAAGTTTATCAGCTTTACTTGAACGCATCATACTTGAGATTGTTAGATCTTGATAACGGGTCAGTTCCCTACTGAGTAAACTAGGTAATAATAATTTTGGCCCCTCAATATCTGAGACTGATGTAGAAGCTACTACACATGATATCAATATACACATTACTATGGATATTCCTATAATAAATTCCGGTTATATCCTGTTATTAGCACTATCTGCAGTTCACATTTTGTTCATAAGAGGTTTGCCATTGGTCTTTCATTTGTGGCCCTTACTAAAATATTATGCAAAACCTGTATTGTCCCCTACTTACCTCATGAGTAAACTGAATCTATAATTGGGTCCTATAATGCACTGTAACTTTTGTTCAGAGGATCAATTTTTTAGCAATGTGGGGCCGCTGAGCAGAAAGGGGAGGTTTGGGTGTAATCTTGTCAATTCATGTTCGTTTCTAGACCCAACTTATTATAGGATTGTACTAATTAAGATAAGAAGGTTATGGATTTAAAATCCATTATTCTCAAGTGTGTAAGAAGACCTACAGTAATGCATACAGAATAAATAATTTAAAATTAACAGCTTTATATAAACATAATAACATATAAGCCTAAACTCATGCTTTATTTAACTTTCATAAAGCCAAATCACACTCATTGATCAAATTATATTGATTTCCACGAGTCTTAAAATCATAAAAGTATAGATATGAGTTATGGTTGCATGAACTCCATTCTAGAACCAGTAATAGCAATCAAAGCTTTTTGGGAAATAATGAAAAAAACAAACTTAACTCACGAGCACGAACAACGGCTTGTCTCCTAGTCGGTCCCGACCCTAAAATCAAGAAAATGGTATAAATTAACAACAGGTTGATAGCCATTTCATAGTAAAAAATACAAGTACGAGAATAGATAGTGATCTATAACAAATGTTGAGATATATAGATGTACCTTCAGATCAGGCAATTCAATAACGCACGCACACTCGACTACTTTCACACCGACCCGCTCTGAAACGAAAAGTAAAAATAAGATAAGAGTTGCAAATCGAACAAAAAAGGGGGTAACAAACAAAAATATTACCAAGTAGACTGATAGCAGCACACAAGGTTCCACCAGTTGCAATTAGATCATCTATAACAAGAGCATGTTCGCCTTCTTGTACAGCTCCAACATGCATCTCGATTTTATCTGTACCGTACTCTAAGGAATACTCTTCTGATATAACAGGTCCTGAAATGATAAAATATCGTCATCACAAAATTTCAAAAAGAAAACCACTGATCTTTAATATATAAACGTGCAGATGACAAAAGAAGAGACGTATTCCATCAAGCTATGCAAAAAAAATCGAAAGATCCAAAACGTAAGATGACAACTTGCTTACTTCAAATGAAAGATACACTACAAATATGATGTATAAATATCATTACCCCTATATGCATTCCACTGAAACATAGAAAGACGCTAACTTGGGTCCTGGTTGATTTGCCACATAGACTAATCATGTATACACACACAGAGACAACCAAATTACAGGAAAGTAAAAGAAGACTTGAAGTTCAAAGGTAATGTAACCAAAAGATTGTAGAATAAAATAAATAAAAAAGATTTACCAGGTAACTTATTCGGTTTTCTCATAGGGACAAACTTTGCACCAATAGCCAACGCAATTGGAGGACCGAATATGAACCCTCTCGCCTCAACACCTACATTACTAAAACCAAAATCAGCCCATACTAATACATTATCTTAAACATTTTTATTAAATCATTAGAAACCTTGTTATTACTATATCAAATGCAACAAAATTGAATCAGGATAATAATCATAGCTACCTTTTCTTAGAACTATAACAAGTATTACAAATATACATAATCTTACCAAATAACAAAATTAAAAAAAAAAAGGTATTTTACCAGCAACAACGGAGATGTCTTTATCTTTGTACCTCTCAACAAACAGATCAATCGTGTCCTTAAACGCCACCGGATCAAGCAACAACGTTGTTATATCCTGAAACAAAATCCCTAAAAAAAAAAACCATAATTAACACTTCACTTAAACAGTTAATCCGTCTCAAAAACCCTAATTAACACACTAAAAAGTATGAAGAGTGTGTGAACCTGGTTTGGGGAAGTCTGGAATCACGCGAATAGCGGAAGTGATACGAGCGATCCGATCATCAGAAGTAGGAGCAGCCGCCATGTTAGAGAGACAGCAGCAGCTGGTGTTTAGATCGGCGGCGGCGTGGATATGGCGGCTCACGGAGGAGATGGAATGGTTTCTTTGGCAAGTGGGTTTGCGTGGAATGAAAGTGGAAGGTGGTAATTTATGTGAATTGACCAAATTGCCACTGTCTAATAATGTTTGGGACCTTAGGATGACGACATCGGAGTTGAAGATTTTGAGTGTATTCATGCCTCTTTTTCGTTTTTGAGTTGATGGTGTGGTTATTTGGGTTGGTGGATTTGACCTAATTATCTAAGAGTGGTTATTGTGAATTTTCAAACAAGGATTTTGATTTTTGTGTTTTATCCTTTAAGTTAGATTCTTCATGCGTTTTGTGGTAGTATTGATTTGGTGTTTAATATCATTATCATGTATGATGAATGTGCGATGTTTCAAGAAGGTAGGAATAAAAAATTAATAAAATATAAATGATTTAATTAATATGACAAAGTGCATTCGATTTTGGATTATTGAAGTGATCAACATCTAGCTATTTAAGTCATGACCGTTTTTGAGGGTTTGCATCTCTTACGACCGTACATGACTTCCAATTTTTGGAGCCTCAAAATCTACGTATGCTACTAGTATACATTTGTGCATACAAAACTAACTTTCATGATGAGACTTAAACATAAGTCCAACAATTTGTTTGAATATAAGATATATATTATCATTTATGTTTTATGTTTTATGTTTTATTTTTATTTGTTGTAAAAACTGTCTTGCATGATGTTTTCTTCTAAATGGTAGTAGATACATGTATTCATGTATATGTGATGATTGAAATTTTATCTATATTAAATCATGAATGTTATGATACAAGTGTTCAATCTTATACTTATGTTAAGTGACTATTACCAATTCAGTAATCCACTTTTAAAATGAACGGATTGGAAAGAACTTACACATCATGACATCATAAAACTACTAACTTTATAAAAAGAAAACCCAGTTGTTCCTTTGTTGAGATCACGATCTTTGATTGGATGTACAAAGAGGTTTAAAACAAGTGCAAATTCTTACTTCTTAGCACACATGAGGCCCAATATTCAAGCCCGTGTGTTCGTCTCAAACTAAACTCTAATCTAGTACCAACAAAACCACACACATGATAATAGCTATAACCCAATTGGTCTTTCCTTGTTACACATGAATTGAATGAATGAGAATTGATGGTTTATCTCGTGTATAAACAGACATTGTTAAGAAGGCTTATTATCATGTGTTACAACCGTCTTTATTTTTAAACCAACAAGAAAAGAAAAAGAGTTACTAAAGTATTGAAAATAATATAATACAATTTTGCTCAAAATTGTACAAGAAATAGTTAAGGTTTTTTACCTAATGTGTCAACATAAGAAATGTCAATGGTTACCCGTCAAAAGTCAAAAAAAGTCAACCATAGGCTAACAAAAATAAATTTCATAAATTTATACATTTTTCAACAGCTTTTACAAACTTTTACAAAACATTTACATAAATGGTAACAAGCTTCATACAAGGCCCGGTCCCTTATCACCCCTGAACATGAACAAAAATAACATTGAACATTGCTTTAAGTTAATTCCTTCACCTGCTTGAACACCTAAGAACACACACATACACTGACATGTAAGCTTGAAAACTTAGTGAGTTCAAGGTTTTTGACACCTTTAAATAAGCAAATTAATTGAAACAACTTGTTCAATATTACAAGAATAAGAATCGATAATTAAATATGCAACTTGACACCTTATCACTCCCTTTCCTGCTAAATACATTCAACTCCTTTTTAACACCTTTGTGTCACATGCACTATTGCTAGGATTTGATCCAAGGTATATTATGGGTCATCGAACCATTTAACACCCTTGCCCAAAAGGGCTTAACACTTTACTAGTTGTAGCACATTAGTAGTTTCAGGGTTGCAAAAGTCGGCCAACTAGTCGGCGACTAGTCGGAATTTTTTAGGTAGCCAACCCGCCTAGCCCAAGTCGCTACAAAAAGTCGGTCAATGAAAGTCAACGCGGTCAACGGGTCAAAGTCGGGATTAGTCGGCGGTTTTGGTCAAAGTCAGTCAACTTTGGTCTTCAAAATCACACAAGCACAAGCTATCTTGGTTTTTCAAAATCACACATACACGCACAAAATCATGATTGGGTTTATGAGTTTCTCAAAATCACGCACACACAAACATACCTGGGTTTCTTCAAGGTTTGCTTTCATTTTTAATTTCGATTTTGATTACCTGTGAGCTGCTGGAAACTGTCATGGCAGATGCACGCTAGGGTTTTTTGAGCGGGGTTCTTTTGATTTTTTGAGAAGACAATTTGGGACCTTTATTTATATGTATGGAGATATGGAGATAATGAGCAGATGCTTGTTACAAGTTCTAAAACAAACCCCTGAGTTTTCAATGGTTGAAACTCAACCCTCACTTGTTTTTTTTATTTTTTATTTTGAAAAAAGAGATCCATATAAAATTAAAAGGTCAATTCCTAAGATTATTTTTATATTTCAGATAATTATGTTTATGTTTATGGTTTTCTTCTATATTTACACATATAATTAAGAAATTTATTATTTACATGTAAAAAAGTCAAAAAGAAAAGAAAGTCAAATCCGACTAATCCCGACTAGTCCCGACTAGTCCTTCCAAGGTCCCGACTGACTAGTCCCGGACTAGCGACTTTTTCAACCTTGAGTAGTTCAAGGAAAGATATAAAAGTAACTATTTTGCGTATGCCCCTAGTTTTAGGGGAAAACAATGTACTCACATGGTCCTCAGCTACAATTAGATACTAACTCCTTAACACCATCAAGTGAATAAGCTAGAAACAACTAAACATCATTTTCCATTCAAATTTTATCCCATATTCTTGCCCACCTATGACGAATTCAATCACACACATTTGTTATTAATATAAACCAAACACAACTATTATACATGAGCACCATATGACTTACAAAACATAATGTGTCCCTAAAATATTTAAATAAATCCTAAGATATCATTCACGTAGTCTCTTTATTGCATAATCACTCTACTCAACAATTAGGACTCAACTTGTGTTGACAACAATGACACCCAATGGCATTTTAACAATTTGACCAACTAAAACTTTGAATTAACTTCTGAAACTACTTTCATATAAAAGTAGATTCTTCAAAATTTTCAACGATATAAAATACACTTTAAACGGAGTTATGGATGATTAGATATGATTTTTGTAAAAACATCTCTGAATATGAGTTGTACAACTATGGGCCAGTTGTAAATTAGCAATGCCCGTACATGTCCCGAATTAACCCACAACAACCCGTATATGTCTTGAATTAACCCACGACATTCTTAACTCAGTTCCAACACTTATAGCTGATAAATTTTAAATTTTATAATATATTGTGCACCATTTCTAACATGTATTAATCTCTACCATCAACACTTCTAACAAATCATTCAACTAGACTCAGTTGAGTCAAAATCCAACAACATGTATAATACTACTTGATAAAATCTAATATCAATCAAGCAAGTACCTGGTTCCATTATTTCTAAAATTTCATTCAACATCAAAGTTTCACATTATTTAACTTATTTTTTCAACATGTAACAAATTTCCAATAAAAACATAAACCTTAGAAATTGCATAAGGTTTAGGATTGTTACCTTAAGTATTAATTTGTAAATGACAATAAATGATATGGTTTCCCCTTCCTTGTCTCCCTCTAAGTCCATTGAAATTAAATTTCTCGTTCTTCTACTCATCTCAATTACACACAAATACACCTACTTCTAGTTTGAAAATCATCTAGAAATGGAAATGAGAATTTGTATTTAACAAAATAAATGGCAGCTCCAAATTACATCTTTTGTCTTTCACTTTTCAAAAATTTACTATTCTACTCTAACAAGAGTTAGTTAACATTTTTGATCTATTATAACTACATATAGTCAAACTTTGACCACACCATTGACCAAATAATGGTCAACAAAATCATTCAAACTTCTCTATATTTAACAATTAGAAATGAAAAGATTTTAGGGGTGTAACATCATGTGTATGAGAAAAGGAAGAAGTTAACAAATTTAATATATGTTGATGGTATTGACAATTATATTCTAGCCATCCTAAAAGATATTAGTAAGTTTATCATGGCAAACATAGAAAGTTAAATTGCAAAGTATATCGAGCTTTATCTATACTCGCTATAAAATCAGGGGTGACTCAACGGTAAAGTCAGTAAAGCAATCGCTTTAGGCCCCGTAATTTGTAAGGCCCCATATATATCTATATATGTGTTTATATATGATAAATATATTATTCTTTATATATTTCTTTATGATTATATATAATGGATGAAATTTTTTTAATTTATAAAGCCTCATTCTTATAATTTTAAGGCCCCATAATTCTTAAGACACTAAATTAGTAGCTCATTTGTAACACCTCATTCTTATAACTTTAACCTTACAAAATCCATTTGATTAATAAACCATTAGGTGAAAGAACAAAACCACGACATTTAAATTTAGGAAACAAAATAAAATATAACGTGATTTTCTCAATTTAATTTCTAGTTAAGTGATTTCCTGATCATAAAGACACCTCAAGAATATTTTAAAATTGATTATTTCCTATATATTATAAATAAAGCTGTTTCATCTCTTGAAAGTAGATTTGATCAATTTAAATTCTATGAAACTCTTTTTGATTTTTTATTTAGCATATCAAAATTAAAGTCTCTTGACGAAAAAGATTTAAAAGATAGTCGTCTTAACCTTAAAAAAAAATACAATGATTATTCGAATATTAGTGGTATATATTTGTTTTTAGAATCAAGGGTTCTAAGAGAAATCATAAATGTAGAAAATGAAAAACCAATTGATATTTGATATACCTAATTATATTAAAAACGTTGATTCTTTTCTAAATGCTTATATTGCATATAATTATTTTAACCAATCTCGTAACAGTTGCTTCAGCCGAAAAAAGGCTTTCAAAACTTATAAGTGTAGAAAACTATTTAAGATCGACAATGTCACAAGAAATGTTAAATGGATTAGCTACTTTATCAATTGAAAAGAAATTAGTAAACGAAACTAATTTTAATAACGTAATTAAGATTTTGCATAAAAAAAAGCGAGAAAAGTAAATTTTATATAAAATAAAATAAGTTAATACTTATAATAAAAAAAGGTCATATTTTGAAAGTTCGCTTTACACTTCCGATGAGCTTGAGCCACTTATGTATAAAATATTTGTAATCTCTCCTTAAACTTTCAAGTTTTAAAATGAAAATATTTTATCATTCCATTCCTATTAAAGATATTTATTTAGTGTCTTAAAGCTAAAAAAATTAAAATTGAACATTTAAACTTCAAACTCCTTTAGTATAGTGGGTTTATAAATCAAATATAAAACAATTACAGCCGGCCGACAATTTAATAACAAATATTTGTTACGCACGATATTATTCTCATTCAATTTGCTAGGTTTTTTTCAACTATTTTTTTTTTTTGAAAAATCAACTATATTTAAACACTATCAAAGTATTCTTTTGTCTGTATAAGTGGTACATGTGTTTTCCTTATTCTTTATGGAGTAGTATATAATATGAGAGATCTACTAATAGTAGACATTTATTATTTATTTACAGTAACACTTGTCCTACTCATATATCCATTAATAATTAATAATAACTCATAAAGCATAATCAGTTATGGTCAAGTGACCGTCACGACTAATGGTAGCATTGCTACTTCTTATAAAAAGTTGTTATTGTATAATTAAGTTTTAATGAGAATTAAATATTTCATAACAATAAAAGAATCAGTTTCAATCATTCATTTTATTTAGTTAATAATATTTTTAATATTTTTTAAAATTGAATTTCACAAACGGCTAGTAAAAAAAATATAAAAATTGTACCATAAAAATCAACATTTTTTTCTCTTCAATTAGACATCTCACAAAATATATTCTAGACGAATTTTAATTTTAATTTTTCATTTTTTGGTCGGTTTTGAAAACTGGTCACACATGTGTTACTAGCAGCTAACACATGTGTTAGTCGCAATTAACATATGTGTTAGTTGTTGGTAACACATGTATTAGTCGTTAGTAACACATGTGTTACCGGTTTTCAACAAAAAAAAAAAAAAATAAAAAAATTCGAAAATATATCACAAGGGAAGTCTAATCGTACAGAAAAGAAAGCTGATTTTTTTGGTGCAATTTTTATAATTTTTGATTAGTCGTTTGTGAGATATCTAACTTTGGGGGAAAATTGGATTATGCAAAATGGATGACTAGGATTCATTCTTTCATTCTCATTAAAATTTTCATTCTCATTTGAACTCAACCCTATTACTGCATTATGCGAATATTAATTAATATTACAAAATGCTATATTGTAAATTTTAAATGAAAGCTATATAAAACGAGATGTAGATTAATCATATAAAGTGAAGATAGAGAATCAAAAGATAGATAAAAAAGAAAGAAACTTAATATAATTGGTCGATATTTTATCTCATCATTTATATATTCAATCGTTGTAAAAATCTTTCTAAGACTGTCTTTGTTTTAGCTTATTTTCGAATTTACCGGTTGATGTGATTTTGACATTTTTCTCATAAGTCATTTTTTGGGCTTAAAGTAGATAGTTTATTTATTTGTTTACTTATTTAAATAAACAAAAATAATAATATAAATAATAAAAATGTGACAGAAGTAGTACGAATCTAATGTGTTTAGTAAACTGCATTTATCATGAGCATTTATTTTAATATACTAGAACTAGAACTTTCTTACTTTGTCGTTTTAAGGGAGTAGCATAAATAAATACATGACAATAATGAAAAGTCAAACAACCTCAATATTCAAATGTCGTTAGTCGTAATCGAATCCTCCATTTGGATACTTGAGATAATAGAAATAGATCCGATCGTAGTCGTAAGTAATTGGGTTTCAAATAAATAGACAAAAGAAGAGAGGGTGAATCATATACTGACCACAAAAGCAAAGGCAACCCAAACGACGCTAGAACTTTCAATACACAACAATAGCCACAAACCCAAATGCCCACTTCAAACTTTGACGCGTACCATGTTATGTGGCCTCATCTTAAGATATTTTTTCTTATATTGATTACGAGATCATTTTGCATCCAATAATTTAATATTAATATTATATTCTATTGTCTTAGATATGTGTTGTTGTTATTGATCCTCGTAAGTCACATGTTAGGTATTTATATTTGAGGGTTTTTATTTAGTTTAAAGTTATGTAACTACAAACCCCATTAAGAGCTTTTCGGTTTGTCAACAAAACAATTCGATTAAAATTAAAAAATAGTCCTCATAAGAAGACCATACTTGTCTTTTATCATTGCATCTAATATTATAATCGTTATTGGTTATTTTATAATAAGTGTTAATATATTTAAAGTTCAAAGTTTTGTATAACGTATGTTAAATAATTTTAAAACAACCTAACACACAAAAATAAGTTTTATTGTAGGCCAAAAAAATTAAAAAATAGTGGGGTGTAGTTGCTATTTGACCATTGATAAAAATTTCATTGTTTTGGGTAAATTGCAAATTAGTCCTTGAATTATTCATAAAGATTAAGTTAAGTTCACTGGCAACATTTTTTTGCTTTCTCTGATCCAAAAGGTGATGATCTTTTGTTTAGCGTTACCCCCATAGCCTAATGTGGTTAGGGGTGTTATTAAAATCATCACTCAAATAACTAACCATACCCAAAACTTAATTAGTCACGTTTGAAGTTTATTCAACTGTTCGAACCGGAATAATTCGAATTTTGTTTAAATCGGATTATAAGTTAATAATAAATTTAAAAGTTTAAATAATTCGAAATCAGAATATTTTAATTAAAGAATACCCCTAAATAGGATAGTAATGAAGTCAACATATTTCGTTATATCTAATGAAATATACATTCTCACAACTTGTTTTTATGTTTTATGAACTTAACAATCTGGAATTAATATGTGATGATTATTTTGATTTTTCTTTTTGATAATTTCTATTATTATTATAAAAAATATCATGAAATAGTTTTTAATTAATTGTCATCGCAATCCAATCAGTAACTTTTACTATCGCAACTGAAATAAATGTATTATCATTATATGGTTGGTAGCATGGTATTCTATAATGACGTGAATGTAAAGCTTAAATACTTTTAAGATATAAAATTACACAAAAGAAATTTTGAGAAAAACAAAATACAAATTAACCAATCACTTTGACTTTTCATACATATATTGAGAGACATTAAGATCATTATTATTGTCGGTTTTGAGGGTATACAGAGTAAGCGACCATACAGGACTCCAAAAATATAGGGTCTCAAATTTAGCCAATATATAGTATATATTAATATATATTAATATATATATATATATATATCACTTTACGTAAAATGAAACATAAACTTTTAACAGATTTATTGTACTATTGTTCTTTTGTTTTAATTATTTTTTAAAAATTATCGACTGATTGTAATTTTCAAAATCAACGAAACGGCCCTCATCATTATATTTGCCTGTTTAGGCTCCCTGGAAAATTTGTGCACATGACCTGATCTAAATTTGCTTATTAATGATCACATTTCAAAACCATAATAAGTTACCAAAAACTTTGAAGTATTTACTCTGAAAATTATGTGATCATGTATGCATTAGTTAAACGAACTGCCTAGTCTAAATAATGTTTTGACACATTATCAATTTTTTAAAAAGATAAAAGAAAAGGAACTTCTATGTACTTTTATAGTAGTTTAGGGACCTTTATGAAAATATCATTTTAGTCTCCTATAAATATCCCTAGTCTCGTTCATTGAGCTGATAAAATAAATAAAAATTCGTTCACATTATCTCTCGTCAATAGTTATCATCTGTGGGTTTTGTCGTTGCCTACCCCTCTATTTTCTATTTCATTTACCTAAAATTTGTATAATCTAATTCAGGGTTTTTGATCGGAGATGGAAACAGCAACTGCTCTTCGATCTTCTTTCAGTACTTGTGTTATTAGACCATCAAATTCAACCGATTTTGGTCGCTCACGTAATGGATCCGTCGCTTTTGCTACTGTTCCCAATAAGGTACTCCAGTTTTATCCTTATTTCTTATGCTGTCTTCTATAATTCTGAATTAATTTTGTGAAAAAGTAAGTTATAGATTAATTGGCAAGTAAATATATTAATTTTGAAAAAGAACTCTCTTCTTCTAAAATGGAAGGTGAACACTTATTATGAGAAGAAGAAATATAAATTATATCCTAATTAATAACACCTGATCTATTGATTTTTATATATTATCTTCTTTTTTATATTTTGTGCAATTTATTTAGTTCTTAATATAATGAAAATTGATTGATGATAGTTTTATTGCTCGTAGAATAAAAATAAATAAATAAATATATACATATACATATATATATATAGGGAATGCTCAAGAGGAAGGGGTAACAGGGAAGAGGGGAATTAAATCTGGACGGTCCGTTAATATAACATTCATGAATGTTAACTATATTAACGCATCGCCCATATTTACTTCCCCTTCCCCAAGATTACCCCTTCGATATAGATATATATATATATAGGAGTTGGTGGACTCGTGAATTAGGTATTATATAATAAAATATAAAAACACGTTAATTCCAAATTTATCTTTCACAATAATTATAGCAAGCATATATTTGTCTATCACTGATATACTATGGTCTTATGAGATGTTTTTAGTTTAGTAATTGAAAGTACAGTAATTTGGACCCAAATTTATTTGGTTGTAACCTAAATTTAAGTTTCGGAATGTAAGTATTCCAATTAGGGCTAATAGTGCAGTATGAAAGCTGGTTCGAAACACTGGAACTTGACAACACCAAATATTGATAGCCTTGGATCTTTAAATATCAAAAAGCATTTGGAGTATTAGTACTATTGATATTTTCTTGTGTATTAGTTGGATTATTCTAATTTAGTGAGTTCTTTGATTGGTTGGATGTGCAGAAATTCCCTTCATTTTTTCATCCGAGAGTAGGACTCAGAAGTGTATCTAATCAGAGTCAAAAGAAGAGAACCTCCTCAATAAAAGCGTCGTTATCTTCTGATTCGGTTGGACCTGATGCACCAATTGCTCCACTTCAGCTCGAGTCTCCAATCGGGCAGTTCCTTTCACAAATTTTGGTTAGTCACCCACATTTGGTACCTGCAGCAGTTGAACAACAGCTTGAACAGCTTCAAACTGACCGTGAAGCTCAGAAACAAAATGAAGAACCTTCTGTCGCCAGCACTGATCTTGTCTTGTACAGGTGAGTAGAGTTCCTGGTGCATTGATTTCGTTGATGTTGTTTACTTTTTGTTTTTGGTAAAACTAACGGATGAAGGTGAGGATATCTAATGACATATCACATATGGTAAATATGGAGATCGTATACTGCTTTGACTTCTTTAAATAGATGCATTAGATAAAGCATGCAGATTTTTGGTTTCCTTTTTACACTATTGTCCTGTATGAAAGTAGAGGTGGCAAAATGGGCAGGTTGGGAAGGTTGGCTAATGGGTTTAAATGGGTTTGGCTCAAATGTATAATTAATTGGTATGGGGCGGTTTGGGTTGACCAGAAACACTTTCTGCCCAAATTTTTTCTAATATTGTTTTAGATAACTAGTACTATCTCACATAGAACAGTTACTATATTGTTTCCGAACTTTTGATTGCGGTGTGGTTTTTTTTATCATGTTTCATGCACTACACATACACTTTGAGCAACATTGTACATACCTTTAAAGCAACCTCTTGACTCATTAGATACAAAATATAACCAGAATCAACTTGTTCATAGAAAAATGGGTTGAAATTCCTACCGCTGATAAATAACATGAGCTTCTCGATCCAACCATATTCCCTGCTAATGCAACAAAATAAATTTGGAAACCTTGTATGCATTTAAAATTGTAATTAATTTCAAAATGTATATGTTCATAGGAACGGAAAGTTTTAAATTTATGCAACCCCTATTTGGTGCCTGAATGCCTTTACTTATTGCTTCCGACACTAAAGTATTAATTCCATCTTATCTAATTTTCTTTGATGTGTGCATAATCAAGTCACTGATAATGTAATATCTAGCTGCATCTGTTATAGTTCGACACTGTGATATTTGAAAAGTAAAAGGAAAAATCGTAATTCTGATTGATTAATTGATGCTAAACACTTGTAGGAGGATCGCTGAGGTGAAAGCTAATGAAAGGAAGACAGCTCTTGAGGAGATATTGTATGCTTTAGTTGTGCAGAAGTTCATGGATGCCAATGTTTCTTTGATCCCATCAGTAACACCCTCCCCTTCCGCGTCTTTTAAGCCAATTGACGCTTGGCCCAAGCAAGATGAAAAGCTCGAACTCCTTCACTCTCCAGAAGCTCTCGAAATGATCCAAAATCACTTATCTCTAATTCTTGGAAACCGCGTTGATGATTCAACATCTATAGCCGAGATAAGCAAACTCAGAGTCGGTCAGGTCTACGCAGCATCTGTGATGTATGGTTACTTCCTCAAACGAGTTGACCAAAGGTTCCAGCTTGAAAAAACCACAAAGATTCTTCCAGAAGGTGTGGAGAAAGAAAACAGTAACATCCAACAGCATGCCTCAGGTGACGAGAGGGTGCCTAATTCCAACAGTTCGGCTCAAACTCACCCTGAGGTCACTTCATGGTCAGAAATCCCGAGCTCGGGCGGTTTCGGGCAGGCACTGAAACCATCTCGGCTGAGAAACTATGTGATGTCATTTGATGGTGAATCTCTTCAACGATATGCTACAATTAGATCCAAAGAGGCTGTTAGTATCATTGAGAAACACACGGAAGCGTTGTTTGGTAGACCCGAGATTGTGATCACACCTGAAGGAACAGTCGATTCTTCTAAAGATGAGGTCATTAAGATCAGCTTTGGTGGGTTGAGGAGACTTGTGTTGGAGGCTGTGACATTTGGTTCGTTTTTGTGGGACGTTGAGAGTTATGTGGACTCCAGGTACCATTTCGTTGCAAATTAATCGCCTTTAAGTCCATCCCTGAACAGTCTGCGTTAGAAGATATTAACAGGGGATGGTAACTAAACCAACTCGATAGTACTACCATAAGTTACCTGTGGTTGTGACGTTAATTAGATTGTATATAAACTACCATGATTTTCATTCAGATTTAGCACGACCATACAGTTTATCTGGGATTCATTTTCTTTGTTTAAACATAATTTGAGATCATATTGCATGCTACTGTTTTTATGACCGCGTTATCTTGGTACCCAATTCAGATTTTGATTGGAATGTGTCCTTTGTTTGACATGGAGGTTCTTTGGGACCTTTTAATTTGGGCACCACAATTCACATGATTGTCTTTATAGTCATTAACTTCATATAAAGATACAATAGTAGTGGTGTACTGTTTAATTATAAACGTTTACCGCGTGGTTAAAGGTTGGGGAATCGAGTGGACCTGTGTATAGTCTTGAACATATAATAACAAATATACTTCAAAATTAATGACGGACTAGAAACTGGTAGAGAGACTTGGAACTTCTACAGAAATGGTTGATGTTGATATACGGATGTCATACGGATTATTGATGTGAATATGTTTATAAGAGAAGACTTGGAACTTCAACCATTCTCTCGAAGCAAGCCTTCGTGGAACATAGACTTGGACATTTTTAATAGCAATTTGTAACTTAATTTGTAGAGCGTCTTGGAAGGATGGTATTTCGTCCTTTTACTCAAAATTGTTGGAAATTTGTTTTATGGATATGATAATAATTATAAATAACTTGGATATAATTTTGCTTCGTGTGTGAAGCAGTTTTCAGAGTGTAGAATCTCAATGCAGTTTTCAGATTCTGAAATACACGAAATTTATAATCAAATAAGACAAAGTCACACTTTTCTTTTGAGCCAAGACACATTTTTGTTTTGATTCATCTTGAAAAATCTTTCTCATCAATTACCTTGCGTTTTTTATACATATAGACAAACAAATTGATTACTGATGAATAATTACAATACCTTTTTAATAAATTAAATAGTGACAAATTACAAACTTTTGTAGACCTGTTGCTAATTGCATCTCTTGGATAGTGCATATGCATAGCGACGCTTCATCTGCGACAGTAAATTCTGTTACTAATAGTCACATCATTAGAATAATTTTGACAGTTTAGTTACTACTGAAATCCTATCATTATACCAAGTTAGTTTATAAGAGTACGCACCTTCAAACAAATATTAACTTAATTAATGTAACTCCCTTTAATCTCGATAAATCAATTACACTAAAATAATTGACTACACTAGATTCACCAACAAAAACATTATAAAACAAATTTATGAACAAATTTATAATTATTATCTATGATTTTTGTAATCGAATACTAGTTTCTAACATATTTTGTTACGACTTATGACCAATGTCATAGATCGAGATACTAGAAAGATGGAAAAAATTGATCTGAATAACAATATACATAGAACTTTCTAGAACGGCAAGTGGAGTTAATTACAAGTTGTGTTATGTTTTGGTGCTTCTTGAAGTTGTTCTATGCTGATACAAGTTGTTGCTCTTGCCTCTTTGTATAATGAAACTATTAAGTTGCTAGACTACTCGTATATATGTTGACACTTTTTTATATTGAGAAACTAAATTTGAAGATAAATAGTTTTCCATGTAAATATATCATAAACAAATCAAATCACATGCTCATACAGAAATATACAAGTAAAACACTGTTTGATCATTCTACGTTAATTCAAGCTTGTTCGTGATAGTGTTATCATGTAAAAAAAAATGGTACAAAAAGACATGAACTTTTTACTTGATCCGCATTATTATGTAAAATTGTACGCTTAATTGGTTGTATTAATTCGATAGCATTTCGAGTTTTCTAGTTTGATGAAGTATGCAACTTCTTGCTTTGAAGAAATTGACGAGTCTTTTTGTGAGTTTGAAGAAAACACACTGCTATTCATTGACTATGAAGGGATACATTGTTTATCAAACCAACTTTTCTGAAGAATGACTTCAGTTTTTATTAATAACATGCAATTCAAACAGTTAGTTAGACAATAATTAAACTCATCTATTGAGTAGATGTGGCAGTTCCATCGATTTATAGTATACTATGTTTTATCTTTGAAATGAATAATTATCAACTACAGGATTAGTTAAAAAAAATAAATTAATTTAAAAAAAAAAAAAAGACAATTAACTCACACACCCTACCACGAATATATATAATTGCCGCCATGAACTTAAACCCATAACCTCATAGGTGAAGGGTTACCTCGATACCGCTAGACTAATGACCATTTAGTATAATTTGCAGGCCTGTAGGTAAAGGAGTGGCCAATAGGCAATTGCACAGGGCCTCCAATTGTGATGTGCCTTCAAATTTTTAATATGATTTAAATATATACATGCCCACTTCTCATTAAATATTTAAGTACAATAATTTGGGCCTATTTCATGAGTCATATTTGCACCTTTGTTTTATCCACTCAATAAAATTGGGCACAACAAATGTAGTCCATTACGTACATTGGTTCCTGACTTCCTGGCTTTGAGCCTTTGACTATGAAGTAAATATATTTAAATTAATAACTTGCATTGGAACTAATCAACTAAACATATGAAAGCATATGGTAGCCGACTCGCCGTCAGTGAATTGTTTTTTAATTTCAATCTTCTCCAATTTTAGTTATATTTTCCTCCATAATTAAGGTATGACACTAAAACTTTTAAATAGTTATTTTTTATTTTATTTATTTTGATGAAAGTTTAGATTTTTTCACCTTTTAGGGTTTGTATTATTTAATTAATTTAGATCATTCAAGTTTGACATTATGTTTAAATTTTTTATGTATTGAATTCTTTTTATGTTTGGTCGGTAATTGGATATTCCTTTATTATTGTTACACAATTTTCAGAAATCATGCCTCCTAAAACAATAAGACACTATGATTCCGGACATGAAAAGCGTAAAAAGAAACAAAGACGTGAAGAACTCGCTAAGTATCACATGAAGAATTGAAGTCTCTTAGTCTTGATATTGATGATGTACGCGGTCAAGGTAATGACAATGGATCCAATATTAAAGGAAAATATAATGGGGGTACAAGTGAAATTCATAGAGATTAATCCTAGAGCTTTTTATACTCCATGTGGTTGTCATAGTCTTAGTCTTGCACTGTGTGATATGGCTAACACTTGTGGGAAAGCTAAAGAATATTTTGGAATCATACAACAAATTTACACAATTTTTGCCAATTCTACCAAGGGATGACAAAATTTGAAAGATAACATCACAAAATTGACTCTTAAATCATTGTCCACCAATCGTTGGGAGAGTCGTGTTGATAGTGTCAAAGCTATTAGATTTAAGATCACGGATATAAGAGAATCTTTACTTCAAGTAGGAGAAAGTGACAAAGATGCTCAAATTCAAAGTGCAACGAAATTCCTAGCTGAAAATGAGCTTGGTGATTTTGAGTTTTTAGTCGCAATTGTGATTTGGTTTGAAGTACTATTCACATTAAATTTGGTGAGCAAAAAGTTACAGTCAAAAGATATGATTCTCAATGTTGCTATTAAAGAAGTGAAAGGGTTGATATCTTACTTTGAGGACTATAGAATCACGAGTTTGCCTAAAGCAACTGATGTTGCCAAGGAAATTGCCATTCAACTAGAAATCGATCTGGTTTTCCCTCTAAAATGTCTAATTCATCTGAAGAGTCGTTTATGATTAATTATTTTTTGTACATTGTTGATCAGGAAATTGCTTTTCTTACAACAAGATTTGAACAATACACCAAGTATGAGACATATTTTGGTTTCTTGTTTTCTTGTCGGAAGTTGAAGTCGTTCGATGACAACGATCTTAAATCGCATTGTAGTGATCTAGAAGATATACTCAAGATTGGTGAACGATTAGATGTTGATACAAATGAACTCTTTGTGGAGGTAAGATTGCTCAATAGTTTCTTGCCTGATGAAAATATGGGACCGATTGATATTTTAAAAGTTTTAAAATAGGCTGATTGTTTTCCTAATGCAATTGTTGCATATAGAATATTGTTGACTATCCCCGTAATTGTGGCATCTGCAGAAAGAAGTTTTTCAAAATTGAAGTTGTTGAAGTCCTACATGTGATCTACAATGTCACATGTGACAACCCTAAAAAATCGGTAATTTCCGTACACCCTAAATAATGCATTCTTACGCTATTTCCCTTTAATTGAAATCAAACTTGATTTAAATTGAGATAAGTCTAGCACACGCCCACGTTGCACATTTCAGTGCACACTACTTTAATACACGATGCATTACGTTTACGTAATTATTGAGAATTTGCGCAATATAAATCAGATGAATTTCGATAAACACGAACGTTGGTGATAAGCATTTCCTAACTAACGTAAAACTATTTAATAGTAGTTATTTACTTATACTTTTATGATAGGGCTTAAAGCAAAACCTTCCAGAAGATTAAGATCAAGCTTATACGATTTAAATTAAAAACAACGATGAAAGGTAACACGTGATTCACTAAACGAAACATCGATAATTTACGAATGAGTTGGAATTGACTAACAATGTTTCAACCTCCTTTCATCTCCCTAATTAACCTTGATTTGCCAGCCTAGTTTAACTAAACACCTAATTTAATCACCTAAGTAGCTCAACAATTGGAAATTAATTCCAAGCAAGCTAGTAAGTATGTCAATAAAGTCAAAAGCCAGATTTCATTTCCTTCTCCTCAAGCTTCTTGCATACGTCTCCAAATCCCCAACTCTCTTCTCATCCACACAATCCCTCCTCTCTACTTGCTTGCTTGCACACATCACCTTTCCATCAATCTTTCATGCTAGAGAAAATCAACCCACTTGCTTCTTACTTGAGTAGTCAAGCTACTTGCAAGAACAACAAACACACAAGTACACTTCATATTTCATTCTTCAAAATCTGCACACACACTCTCAATTTCTCTCTTACTTTTCCCTCTCATTTTCCCTCACAAACATCACCTTCACCTTCACCATTCACCCAAGAACAACCACCATCAAACCACCATACAACCACCATGAACCACCACCTTTATACATCATTTTGCAACATCTTTTAAGCTCTAGTTCATCATTGGGTTCTTGTGATCTCATAATCTTGAGAATCACATCATTCTAACGAAAAGCTAGGAGGTTTGGGTTTCAAAAGGATTTTAGTGGAAGCTTTCAAGTTCTCTTCTTTCCTTACCATTTCATCCAAGAGCATTGTAAGGAAACTCTTCCTTTTGATCTTGTCATTTCCTACATTTTGAATACCTATATGCTAGATGTTCAATCTTGTGTTAAAATCCACTAAATGTATGTTAAAAAATTGATTTATAAGACTATACCTTAAAAACAAGCTAAAACATGTTTAGAATGATCAAGAACAAGATTTGTGTTAAAAAGAGTACCAACATGTATGATTTGGTTATGTATGTACACTATGAGATGTTTTGGATGTCTTGACATGGAATGATAGTTAAAAATGGCGAAACGGTTTGTTAAACACATAATGTTAAGGACATATGTATAAAGAGATGATTTGAAAGTGTTAAAACAAGATTTGAGTTCAAATGGTAAACAAGTCGTTAAAAGAGCGGGAAACGACTTTTAAAATGAGAAACGAAACGAGTGTTTTAAAATGAGAAGCGAAAACCTAAAATGTCACATTTTGGACTAGAAACATGTCATATTTTGGAGGGAAAATTTATCGATTACCAAAATTTAAATTTAAGCTTTCCATCGAGTAATTATAGTTTGAGAAAAATTTCGTTTTACTCAAGATATTTTCGGAACAGTTTTGGAGGGAAAAGCTAAAACGAAAACGATTCGAATAGTTTAAAAGATACGTTTTGAGGCGATAAAGAGTATAAGTATGTAAAAACGAAATCACGATACCATCGAGAAACATATACGTACATACAAAACTATCACCAACGGGTTGTACACTTTTCGAAAATGAAATATTCTTCCAACCTACTAATCGAGTGAACAACTAGCATAGATGTGCGGATAGCCATCTACATAAACAAACATAGATATGCGGGTAGCTATCTACTTATACAAACCTAGATGTGCGGGTAGCCATCTACTCTTACAAACCTAGATACGCGGTTAGCTATCTACTTACACAAATGACCTCATGAGTTTAGGGCGCTAGGAGGCTAATTTGGGCAAACACTCTTTATAAAACGCTAGCACTCACATAGCTCACCAAGTGAGTTCATAGCCCCTATTTTACTGCTTTCTAAATTTGGGGTGAAAAACATATGTACAATTTACATACAAACTGTTTTCATGCAATGATTGAAAACCTGACAACGAATCCTTGTGCGATCCTATGTTAAACTAGTTGTAGTGCATTGAAATCCTCATAACTACAAACTGTAACCATTAGCTAGATGATGCTAGCCACCGAATATGCGAATAGTACTATTGGGATGACATCCCTCCCACTTTTGTTAGTCATGCTAACTGCCGACATTATGTCGAGACGAGAAGCGTATACTTTAATTGTCCCATGCAAAAACAATAAAAGTTGTGGATTGGTTATTGGCCTAGGTGTCATCACTTTAACTCGTAAGGTCTAGCTAACCTTCAGGGGATCACCGTCAGCTATTTATTATTTTAAATTGTATATCATCGTACTACTTGCCATGGACGGCACAAATGACTTGTGAAACATTTACTAAACTCTTGGACTAAATGATGATGTCTTAAACATGTGGATTTCACTTAACAATTTTGTTGATCCTTTTAACTATGTTTTTCAAGGAATTAGCAGCGACGTTAGATCATGCATGCATATTTTGAGACCCTTACTCACCACGATGAATAAGATGCATACTTTTAAAACATTGAACTCATTTTATATGATTAGAATGTAATCATATTCTTTTGTTAAACAGTCATTGTTCTTTTGATATCGATGAACTTGTAAACTTTGATTCTAAACTATTAAATGGCATTCTACGTACATGTTTGCGATAATCATATGCTCTCGATTTAATTGTCGAATCGATCCCCATGCTTCCGCATTGCTTAAACGTGACATGATTTTATTGGGGTGTGATATCACAAGAGAGACTTAATGGATTGGCAATGATAGCTATTGAGAACGACATACTGGAGATTGTTGATTATGAGGAGTTGATCAACAACTTTGCGTCCATGAATGCTTTGAGAATTGCACGATTTACATAGTAGATTTCGATGTATTTTGATATGAGGACATTTTTTATTTATTTGTTACACTTCTTTTAATTTTTATGTTTATAATGATTTCATAGTAGTGATGAAAATAATTTATTATATTATATATAACAATATATATATATATATATATTTAAAGGGCCTCCTTTTGTCATGACACTGGGCCACCCAATTCCTAGCTCCGGACCTGATAATTTGTAAAATATTTATTCTAGCACAAACAAATTTATATTTTATCTTTAAATAATAATAAAATCATTTGATTCAAATTTAGTCTAAGGGCATCTCCAACGTATGCATCAAACGATGCACTAAATTTGGTGCAAAAAGAGAATCTTTAAATAATATGTCTGCACCAAATGTGGTGCATCTCCGACGTATGCACCAAATAGTTACTTACATTTACATATTTCCCTCTAAATTATATAATTTTATACTTACAGTTAATTATTATTAATAAAAATTCAAATTCGATTATAATATTAAACATAAATAACTAATGCATTACAATGATAAAGTTATTAAAAACTTACATTATCTTTTTGGATCATTTTTCCTTATTTTCTTTTGATTTTGGACTTCATAATAAAATTATTTCAATTAAAAGTGTTAAAATGATAATTAAAAATTTGATGTAAAGTGTAGTGCTGCACTAAATTTAGTGCAAAATCTTCAAAAATTTAGTATACACTATAATTTGCACTCAATATAATGAGTTGATTGTAGATGAGCTTTTGTACCAAAACACCAAAGCTTTAATGTATACATTTGAAATGGCCTAAGTTCTAACTATATCATATGAGTTAACACACCTTTATATTTTCTGTATTTCCTTATATCTCCAAACGGTACAATGTCCTTATAACTTAAGTCGGGAGAAAAGAGTCAAGTCAGATAACAAAAGTCCGGCTGACTTATAGATAACCAGACTCTTTAGGATATAGAAAGGGAGTCCGGTTATAGTAAAGGACTGGACTCTAAAATAGAGAAAATGGTATGATTAAATGATACGTTACCGGATTTATAAAAAGAGACCACCACATCTTTGTACTAACCGAACTATATTCTTTTTAGAGTCCAATTTTTTTTAACACAAGTAAAAATCGTCTCTATTACAGATCCCTATTTGTATTTCCGCAGTACTGTTATTTTCTTTTTACTTTTAATTTACTATATATATAAATAATATGTACGCATACAAATGGCCGAATTATTATATTTGTCTACACAGTCATGAAGGCATGTATGGGGTGCCATAACAATTATGTTGCATATATGGGTTGTTGTATGCATGTTACTTACTATTTTCTTAATAAGTGTGCTAACTTTTTTTTTAAATACGAGTTAATGAATACACTTCAAAGTTTTATTATACAATTTTTTTTCACACACCACTTCATTCTCTTCAGTAAAAACTGTCAATTTCAATTTGTACAGTCTATTTCAAATAAATATACTTCAAATTTTTATTATTAAATACTATGAATTGGAATGAGTAATGAAAAATGCATGAAAATGAGGTATACAATTTTTTTTTGCATAAATATGTATCTTTATATGTCTTATGTTTAAGTAAAAATTTTGTATGTGTCTTATTTAGGAAAACAATATTTATACGGAACCAGTTTTGGAATTTGATGAATTTCCAAACGAGAATGAAGAAAATCAATTTGTCCACGAAACTACACCGTTTGAAACCGACGTATAAACTGTCATTTCATTACTCTACATTTTTAGTGGCATTATCATTAGGTAATCTTACTGGATTTTGAAAAAGATATATGTTACTTTAGGTGTTCAATTCTTGGCAATAATTAATCTACAGGGTGCAAACTGAAGGCCATAAAATTAATCAAGTGATTATAATTAATAGATCAAATACGAAAAATGTTTTGAAAAAGTATTGCCGCTACAAAAAAAAGAGTTCGAAAAAATGTGATTGTCCGTTCGAATTGCAAGGGAAAAATTTTCTAGGGGTGATATTTGGGATTTAAATACGATATGTAATAAACATAATCATGAACCAGTGTTATTTATGAACCAGTGTTGATGGATGCGACTTACGACGTAAATAGGTATGTGTTGCCTCTACTTGAGATTGTTGGTCTAAGTTCGACTAATAAGACATTTTGTATAACATTCATTCTTATGCATTAAGAAAAAAAGGCCAACTATCTGTGGGTGTTAGATTGTCTAAAATTGACAATGGGCGTTTTTCCACGTGTTAATGTCACAGACTGGGAGTTGGCACTCATGAACACATGTGATGATGTATTTCTAGATGCTAAAGGATTATTTCGTAGATGGCATATTAATAGAGCTGTTGTAACTAAATGGAAAATAAAGCTTTTGAAATCTTGACCTACTTTCTATAAAGCATGGGGTATACTAATTGCATCTCAAACAGATGAAGCGAATATGACTAATTTTGTACACGTTGAATAAATTTTGTCCGACTACTCGGGTATTTTTGTGATACACATATTCCAAAGTATTATTAGTTAGTATATTATTATTCATAGAATTTAAATAAATTTTCTTATAAAATACAAGTGT
Source organism: Logfia minima (assembly GCA_963921325.1). Taxonomy (NCBI): domain Eukaryota; kingdom Viridiplantae; phylum Streptophyta; class Magnoliopsida; order Asterales; family Asteraceae; genus Logfia; species Logfia minima. The sequence continues at coordinate 9,641,044 of OY992771.1, read as the reverse complement.
TATTGATTATTTACTTAATGTATGGTTGATACCATATAAGGAAATGTTTGTACATGCTTGGATCAATAACAATCTTAACTTCGGCCATCATACAACCAATAGAGTGGAGAGTCAACATGATTTATTAAAACTACATTTAGACTCTTCATAGTCAGATTTGGTGACATCGGTGTTGTTTATTCATGAAGTCATTGAGTTATAATTTACAGCTATTAAAGCAATTATTGAGGAAAGAAGAATTGTGACTCAAAATGAGTATAATATACCGTTGTTTCAAAAACTTTCATGTTCTATTTCACTTCACATACTTCATTTGACTTTTAAAGAATTTGAAAGTTTAAAAAAATCTGGTTTTGTTTCTCAAAATTGTAAATGTCAACTACGATCGATTTATGGTCTACTGTGTGCACATGAACAAAAAGTTTTTTAAATCAAGGTTGTCCCATACCACTCGATTCGATTGATAAATTTTGGGGAAAGCTTAATTTATCACCTTGTACATTTCTAGAAGATGATATTAATTGTGAAATCGAGCTAGAGATGTGTAACACACATTTCAAAAAACAATCTCGGAGTGGTAAGAGCAGTTTTTTGAAGAAGTTGAAGGAGATATTTATACCATCAACAACTTCAGTTCGTCAACCTAAGGCTCACAATACTACTCGTAGGTATAGCTCATTCAGAAAAACTCATGTTGGCCCCCCTCCCGAAGTTGAAGAAACTCGTAGACGTAGCTGCTCATCCATATACGAGAACTAAACATACTTATCGCATCCATTAATGAATCAGATTCCAGATTTTTCTCATCAGTATGTAACGAAGATACCTAATGTAATTGGTGATGGAAATTGTGGATTTAAATCTGTAGCTGCCTGTCTGAGTCTTCATGAAGAATCTTAGCCCCAAATTCGCATGGAATTAATTCACGAGTTAGTCATGCGCAAAGTAGAATACACCAATGTTTTTGGGAAGATGTGCCATGACTTCATAGTTCGATAAATCAAGATGGTCATTAGATCATTAATTGCTTCAAGGTATAACATGGTTGTGCTTAATTTAAGCAAAAAAGGAAGTACAATGTGCTTTCCATTTTGGTCCAACCCACTAGAATCGCAACAACAGTATATATGTGCAATTGCACACGTATATGGTAACCACTATGTAAAAGTGGTATTAAATAGACATTACTTGATACCTCATGAGCACCCTCTATGGATTCGCTATAGATATGACTTGACATGGGAAGATCCGAATACGAATATACAAAATTTGTATAATCAATTTATAGATCTAATTACAATTTCACATATGTAAATCTCAGTGATTAGTGAGTTACTATAAAGTTATTTGTTATCGTTAACCTTTTGTCTTTCATTACTATCTATAACAACTTATTTGAGATCACATCTTATAATCAGATTTTAAAATATAATCACGTGATTACTTACAAAACAGTTGTATAATTATTATTCATTAGCAATTTACTTGATAATTAACAATAAGTGATAATAGTATGTCCACCTCAGGATTGTTAATTTCAACCTTTGAAAAAAAATCACGTTAACATCTGACATTTGTTTCGTTTTTGTTTGGTCCAAGTAGTCTTTTATTTTTGTCCAAACCTTCGTAAACCAAGGACGTGTTCACATTATTATAGTTGGGGAATGTTTATGTATAATCTTTCATTATAGTAATAATCATACCTATTTTTGTTTTTAATCTTAACATATGTAAATTTTTTTGAAAAAAAAGAATTATATGAAAATCATTAGAAAAATATTCTCTTTAATATGAGATTTTTTTTATTTTAGAATTGAAAATTAAAAATATAACTTCTTAGAATAGATTGTATTTAAAAAGGTTCAAGTATGAATATTTTGATATAAATCTATATCATAAGAACCAACCATACATGAAACTTTTGTTATTACAGTTATGTTTTAACTTTCATTCTTCTAATCTGCTTATGATTGAACATCTTGATTTTTGATATCATGATACATATTTCTTTTGCCTTTCTCGCTTCTCGGATTGGCTTTTTAATGAAATTAGCCGTTAACAAAAAAAAAGTAGAGCTTATGGATGAAAATTATCTTATGAATTCTCAAGATACGAAATTCGTTCACGAAAATAGCACTCACAAGTTTACTGTGAAAAGTTTTTAGTGCAATATACAAAACAATACACTATTATACATTTTGGGGAAATAGTTCATTGAAGAGGTTTGTTGGGACAATCCACACGACACATTAAATTTGCCTTCACAAGTTAATTCAAATGAACTGGAATATGTCATTTGTTATTTATGTCTTTTTTCCAGTAAAAAACTATGACTATGAATAACTTATGATTAGTTTTGCAAGAAAAAGCTATCAAATACATGTGGAAAAGTTATTGAAATGTTTATAGAAGTTGTGTATTTGTGTCTAATGTCCCTCATGTTCCATTTTTCTTGTATATTATTGTCCTAACTAAAGAGATGCCTTATGATAGAAGATTATTTTATTTAGAGTACACTTAAAGCCAAACCCCAAGCCTCATCTCTTGCAACAGCCCAAAAATGTGTCACAGACCGGGTATTTAAAGGCCCGACTTTATTTGGGCCAAACTCGAACACCTTTTTTTTTGGGAAGTGTATACCTAGAATGTCGTCTATTTTTGTGTTGAAATGTACGTCTTCCATCTTTTTCTTGAAAACGAAAGTGATTAATTAATACATAGCTAAAATGCTTGTGTATGTTTCATAAATAGTACAGTATGATCTTTTATTATGTAACCTGTGACGTGCATATCGGGTTTAGTTGTGTAAATTTTTTTTCTACTTGTGACTATTATTAAATAGTTAATATATTTACTGTGGTTGGTAAATAATTTCATAAATGCTGCCTATTTATACAAGTTTGACAAGTTAACGAGCATACGCCCCTTAATTTTTTAGTTTTATACAAAAGCATTTAAAAATCATATCATAATTTATTTAGAAGTTTTATATAAAAGAGTAACCTGACGGCTTATTTCGATTGATTCTACTACTAGTGTTGAAGAGATAAATCGTGTAACTAGCGATTAAAGGGTACAAAATTTAAATTGAACTTGTGACGTACATCTTTACGTTATAAGTCTCTTACCATTAATTAACTTACCGTCGTGAACACAAATTTTTAGAAATAAAGTTGAACCAAGTTGTATATATAATACGGAGTAATGATATTAGATTGAATTTAACATATTTTGCATCTAACTAGAATTTGGGTTACTTTCTTTGACGTTTAAGCATAAAAACTGTTACAATTTTTAGGATAACATTGTAATAATAAAATAAATCGATGATGGGTATGAAATAAAATAAATAAATAAATAAAGAAAGATAAAAAAAACAAATCCCGATAGAATATGAGAAAGTACAAAAAGAAAAAGTTTCTGGATTCTATAATTATAATAATAATAAATAATAATAATTAATAATAATAATAAAAAGAAAAAGAAAAAAGTGGAAAGCAATGAGAGCCGCGAAAACACGGAGCCGCGAGACCTCCTGAAACATCACCTCTCTTATATCCCTTTCCCACTCACTTCTTTTGTTTGCGTCGTCATTTTTAAATGGTTGGTGGTACAAAAGAAGATTTAAACAACTTTAGTGTTTGATAGTAAGTATTTTGTAGCAATAAATGACTAGCAGTGTTTGATAGTAAGTATTTTGTAGCAATAAATGACTAGCAGTTAGCGATTTTATTGAAAAGCTTATTTGACAACAAAGCGATTAGAGTTTGTATATTGTCTAACTGCTTCCATTTAAAATGCTTAATGAGGAAGCATTTCAACTATCAACTAGTGTTTTATTTTTGAAATTATCTATATACCCTCAAAAATAACATTCGCAAAGCACCTATATGTCTTTTTTTGTAATTTTACACTTTATAATTACTGCTACCGTTACGTTACACCACACTTTTTTAAAAACAAACAGCTACTACTACGTATCGTCAAACATACCCTAATAAAGTATTTTTATACTTATATTCAGGTCTTTTAAGTTAAATAAGAAACACGACAAAAATGATGTGCCTATATAAAATATTTCACTTAAGGCGTATAAATACATAGAATCGATTCGATTTTTGCATGAAAAGATTATTGAATCATATTTACGGGGAGCAATATTGTTTACGTATGTCCAAAAATAACATTTGATGATATGAAAGGTTAGTTGATGATTCTAATACGATAGTTAGTTAAAGGAACAGGGATCACATTTGTTCATCTTTATGCCAGTAGTCGAAGCTCCACCATTGGTCCATTGCTCATACACTCGATCTCTTGTGCCCTGTCATTTTGGTGTCGTCCTCTTTCTCTTTCTCTTCGGTATCTTCCCAATCCTCATACCGAAACAATATCAGAATACGCAAGGACTAAATCCATAAATCTCTATAACCATAAGGACAGTTCCATAATTACTCTAACCTTATCTTTAATACGCTTTTATATCTAAAATTGCCAAAACTTTATTAGGAATCAAACACTCTCACAAGTCATAATCATTTAACTTAGCAAAAGAAAGAAAATAGTGCTAGAATGAAATATGCACTCTTTTACCAATAGTTAAATTCCCTTTTCAAATCCACTCACCTTTTCTCAACTTCACTACAAAACCAACCCCACAAAAACTCTCCTTTCTTAAGTCTCACTCTCTAAAATCTCCTTTTCCTCTTGATTCAAAGAAATCTTCACAAAAGGAAAAAGTAGAATGAGCTGCCATGGATGCCGCGTATTACGAAAGCGATGCAGCAAAAGCTGCGTCTTAAGACCTTGTTTGGATTGGATCGATTCTCCTGAATCCAAAGCTCATGCTACTCTTTTCGTCTCCAAATTCTTTGGCCGCAGTGATCTCATTACTTTCATCTCCTCCGTTCCCTCCCATAAATGCAACGGTACATACCATCTCCAAAATAAGCATCCAATTTCATCACAATGTTTGCAAGTAATAAACATGTATCTATGCGTTCTTAGGCTCTGTTAACAACAAACATACATATCTTGCTTCACTTATTATATACAACCACACATATTACAAATTCTCTTTACTTAAATTTGAACTCATGATCTTTTTCTTGTTGATAGATAATTACCCAAGTACAAAAGTCCTATAATGTTTTCCTCTTACTCTCAAGTCAACATTCTTTTAATTTGTATACTTTTTAACTACAAACATATACCTCTGACCTTATATATATCACTTACAAGGATATACCTTTTGATCTCTTGTTTGATAGGTTACTCACATATTACATATAACTAACCTTTTAAACATCATAGTGAAGTGATAAAAAGCTTTCAATAAAAAACTTTTTTAAGAAACTATTATTTCAATGTAAAAAAAGAAAATTAAAAGCTTTTTTTCACACAAAGGTTTTAGATCAAAATCTTTTCCTCTAATAATAAAATAAAAAGCCTTCTTACAGGTTTTTTTTATAATAAAGTAAACAAAAAGATGATTTTAGTCTCGGCTCAACATTTTAATTGATTATGGATTATAATAATAAATAATTCGTCCAGAATTCCTAATAGTGTGACAATTTTCGTGCATTTTGTTTCATTTCAGCGTTGTTTCAATCACTATTATTTGAAGCGGTTGGCCGTACAGTTAATCCGGTGAACGGAGCAATCGGACTTCTTTCAACCGGTAACTGGCACCTATGCCAGGCCGGAGTGAGGACGGTGCTAGCCGGAGGCACACCGAACGTCAACTTGAGTATTTCTCAAATTCCAGAAACCGCTGGAAATTCCAGAACGTTCCAAACGGTTGGTGAATTGTCCGGGATGATGATCGGCAACCAGATTCCGGCAAATCTCACGGTCGAATCATCCGTTGGTAACGACGATGAAAAAGGTTTTCTGAGTTTTCGATATAGCGACGGTGAAGAGCCAAAGCTGTTGAACCTGCTTGTGTAACAATTTATATAGTAACAACTAATTATAATTACTTAATAATAATAATAATAACTATAATGTTAAATAAAGTTATCACTAGATCGGCGATTTTATCTATGTGACTAGTGACAATAATTAATCAAAACTTTAAAATATGTTGATCGAGATATAGTTAAGTTCTTTTTTTTTTTTTAAGTTAAGAGTTATGTAAATCGTGATCTGTTTTGCTGGAATAATTAACGGTGAAATTTGGGGGCGATGAGCGGCGTCGGAAGATCGTGTTTTCCGGCATGAGAGAATAATAATGGAAATGGCATCTTGTTGGTTTATGCATAGAGTTCCGTACTGGCATTATTTGGTGGTTGGAATTGGATACTTTTGATTTTAATTTATGAGGCGAACAGAAAACGCAGATGCTATAAATTCGAGAATAAGAATTGTTTTATATTCTATATTCGATTCGATTAGATCGTGAATTACCTACTTATTTATTTGTTTATCTATTTTTAGCTCAGTGCTATCTGTCATTCGATACGATAGGAGGACCAGTAAATACTATGCCTGAACAAACGATTTAATCTATCGTCCTTCATAAAGACTCTCCCCGTCTCAATTTAATGGTTATATCTCCTTTTGGGATATTTTAAAATTTTAATTCTAACCGATAAGAAACTGTAAGTGAAAGAATATGAGATTTTATCGGTCTATAGTGTAAACGTTATACTTTTATTAAATTATGCGTATATTTGTAGTGGATAATTAAATTAGAACGGAAGAGATATTAGATTTAGTAAAAAAAGAAAAATGGATGATGTTCAATTTGTAGGAACGATAAAGGAAATGAGTTTTATTCCTGTTGAAATGTTTCATTGAAAGCATTCACCATCAAGATCGAAGGACATGGAGAATTTTCTGCCACGTCTACGTCAATAGGGAGCCATAGGACTTGTGAAGGACTTGTGCTACGAAGACGTACTCATAATGTACCAACTGGGATAATATATTCTTTTCATCCCTAAAGAAAAAGGAAAATTTCAGATGGGCTCCACATTTATCCGGTTAACAAATGTGTTTATAGAAGTAGGAGGACAGAAGATGAAGGACGCCTCCGTCTTTGTATGAAGAACGCTTGGAAAACATGCACCATAATAAATAATAAATGCTCTTTAAAAATGGAAATCAAAACACATAAATTTGGACATGCTGCGAATACAAGTGGCGATTTCGAAAATCCTTCCTATTCTCGTAGAAAGTCCATTCATGTCCCCATAAAAACTCACATACTTCGTTAGTATTGCATATATTTTGTAACACTTTTATCAAAACAACCGAAGATTTTATTAAGAAAATCAAACTAGCAAGAAGCTAGATACAAGGAGAAAGATAGACTCGAAATAGCGGCATCAAGAAAGCAAAACAAAACGACATATTGTTGCAAAGATATCACCCAGAATATTAAAGATAATAAAAAGAGTAAATTATTTAAATCGTCTATATGGTTTGTCAAATGTTCAACCGGTCATCCTTGTGTTTCAAAAAGTATTTAAATAGTCTGTATTTTAAAAACTTTTTTCACGAGTAGTCCAAAAATTTAATACATGTGTGTTTCGGCCGTAACTCCTATCATGTGCTTAGCACATGAGAATATTTCCCAACATTCCATTTGTCCTTTCCTTCTCTTTACTTTTATTGTCTATTTCTTCTTATTCTTCGGAAAGCAACTCTGTCCCAGAATAATTATCCTTTGACAAAAAACATACAGTTTAATAAAAAGATAATCAGTACTGCTTATTCTTCTTACTTTTTGCAGAATGACTGTTTTACCTTTAACTAATTAATTACTATTTTTTTAAAGTTTGCAATAATAATTTCAAGTAAGGGTAATATGGTAATCTCGATCAAATTTTCATATCTACTTTTAGTATTGGACAATTAATTTGGGACAATTCAAAGAGGGAAAATGGACAACTAAATTAGAACGAAGGGAGTATTAATTAAGCGGACACCTTCAATTCAATATCATTGTACTGATCTTTTAGTGTTTTCTTCATCTTGTACCCTTTCGGTTAATCATATTTAGACCATTCGGGGTGATAACGTCCGTCATGACCAGTCGTGGGTGACACATCAGCCACGATGGATTGTCACTCACGAATAACCACAATGGTGTTTTCACAACGGATCATGACGGACAATTGGGACCCACATTTTTTACAAGTTGTAGCTTATGTTTTATTTGTTGTACTATTTTTGTTTAAAAGAAAAAAAGCAACAATAGAAAAATACATGGGGCCCTTGCTTCTGTGATATTCTTGACGATGACCGGCCACCACGATCACCACTCCGTCCGTGGTGATCCATGGTAAGAGCACGAAATGTGACCACGAACCACTCCTAGTGGTCTTACGGTAAAGAATGAAAAAACATGTGGAGGATGCTCCAATCGAAACTCCATATAAAACTCGCCGACACCATTTGTACCATCGTCGTCCCTACATTCACTTCTCATGTTTATGTGGTCGGAGACGATAACGTACGACGACGATAAATAGTACAACAATGACAAATAGTACGTCAAAGATAGATTCCGGCGCCGGTGAGTCGAATTGCTAGATTTTTAAAAAGTGCTCGCGAACAGACTTTTCAAAAATGAATTATTCAAAACGTTTACTTCGCAAACCAAAAAGACGATATAAATAATTTACTACTAAAATAAAAAATAAAAAAATACAACTAAATTAATTAGGAGCAGTTGATATCATACTTGGTTCCTAGGAAAACTCTAAGCTTTATCCAATTACGTCTTCTTTGCCAAATCGCCCGAAGTCTTTACTTTTGAATCAAATCGTATATTGCTCCTTTTATTTTATTTTTTTTGCCTTTGTTTGGCAGGCTAATCTAGATTTTCAATGAGATCTTTAACATTATTTAGAAATTCATAATTTAATCAAAACGCCTACATGAGTTTTGACAAATTGTTAAATAATGCAATTTCTTCTACGGTGAAAAGGTGCTAAAAGATCTAATTTTTTAATTCCTCGTTCATTAGGTATTTGTGTTATCATGGTTTAAATACTTCATTTGGATTTGGATTTGAGTTACTATTTGTGTTATGTTTAGTAGCCTTAAATTTCAATATTCTTGCATATTTAATAAATTAACTTTTTGATCATGAGTTATTTTGAAACGTAACACCCCCTTCGTCCCATTTTAATTGTGTTCTACCAAAAAAGAAGGATTGGTTATGCAAAATAATGATTTGACCGTTAAATAGCATACTTCATTAAACGAAAATATTAAACATAATAATTTAACGTACACTAAAAAAAATTGATATTTGCTTTTTTAAGTAAAGAAACTTTAAATGACAAACACATATATCATTCGGAATTAGTCGGAATTTCACACAATGCGGCGGTTAGAAATAGAAAACATAATAATTATCGATAATGATAGTCGTTTTAATGATAGTGATTGTAAATATTTGTTTTGATTTCATTTATACTTTATACTATCACAATAATTGTATTTCAATTATTATTTATTTTATATTTCAAATAAAGATAATTATCAGGTGTATAAATTAAAAGAATTAGTTAATTATAGATTGATTTGATTTTTAATTTCTATATTTATGTATAACTGAAAGAGGCATAAATGTAATTTTCAATCTTTTTATTTTTAAATATTAAATGTTATTGCTAAACGTTTTATAAGAATTTAAGATAATATGAATAAGAAAAATGGAACAAGAGAGTAATGATATAAAGTATAAAGTAAATGGATCTAAATCATATAAGATCAAAAAGACTATAATTACGTTTTTATGTTTTTTTTATTTTTTTCTCATTTTTGTTTTGTCTTTTTAGAGATGGAATGACATAAGTATAATCTGTTTGTGGGGCCTGGGAAGTGATTTTAGTATATTCAAACGTGGCAAACACGAGTTGAAATATGCACTACTCCATGCGGCCGATTGATATAATTCGTTGTTGCAAAGTTACACTCACACGTGGGTCATCACTTTATTGCATGCCGTCCATGGGCTCCCTTCTGTCCATTGCCCAAATTGTAGTGTTCTAATGTTGTTATATTCCTCGAATTTTAAATAATTATGCTAACAATATGATTAGATTTAAATATATGCCTAAAAAATCATCCGTAACAATATGATTAGATCTTAAGCTGAGTTTCATCAATAGAAAGTGTCTTAACATAGTACTCCGTACAATTTAAGACAGTTTTCACATGGGAAATTATTTGTTTAATTTTGATCATCCTCGATGGTTTAGTTTTGGGTAGTCATTTCGTTCATTCATTCGTTGTGTTTGTTGGTTTGATATTGTGTTTCATTTGATTGTTTTCTTCCTCTTTTGCATAATTTTCTTGCCATAATTGATGGGATTTCTTTTATTTATTCGTTGGTGTGCATGTTTAAAGTCGTTTGTAATTGTCCACGATTTCGTGCAACTATCTTTGGTTGAGATTTCTTTGGGAAGCTTTATCTTCGATGTGCTATGCGTTTAATCATTGTATTGGAGATGCTCTTTTGTAAAGGGTGACGTCTCCCTTTCTTTGTCTTTTAAATCTTTTTTTTTTCTTTTTCGATAAGCTATAGTCACCTTCTATCATTGTTCATTTCTTCATCTCAAAAGATAGAAAAAAATAGCAAAATACTTTAATTTAAATAAACACTCAACTCCAAACATTTTTTACACTTGGTTGATTTAATTAAACACTTTTTAACAACGATCACTTAAAACCAACTTAACTTATCTTAATACAACATTAATGAGTTAGAATGATAAACATTTCAGACTATTTTTAGTTACAAATGAATTTAATCCATTAACCGAATAAATAGTGTTCTTTTTGGTATTAGAAGGAATATTAATTCCCCCTAAGTTTCTTCAAATCTAAAGCAAAGGTTGGAGAATGTAAAAGTGTCGATTCAAACTTCAAATTTGAAGATCTCTTAGGCGTTTTTAGAGCCTAGATCAAAGATGGCCTAATAGTTAAAATCAAGTCCTATTTTCCATCAGATCTTATTTCTCCAATAAAGTTTTCCAAATGTGTTGTAGAAATCAAATTTTTGTCTGCTTCTTGATATTCAATTTGGAGTATCTTTCATGGGAAATGCAGAAAAATTGAAGGATACGATGAGGCCTCACATCGAATTTTTTGAGTGTTAATCTGTTCCACATTTTCATTCAAACATTGAACCCTCGTTTTGCCTGCATCTTTTCATTAGAATATATGATATGATGATTGTTCTTTAATTTTCGATTCGCATGTTTCGATTTGATTTCACTTTCATTCAACTTTTGCATCAAAATTTATGAAATGTGTGATTCATGCCAAGTAAAAGATACTGGCACAATTTAAGATTGAGATTCAATTTTTTCAAGTTCAGGATGACAGAAAAATATAGAAAACTAAAATGGTAATTATATTTTTTCATGCCCGTAAATGAATTCATTACTCGTGTATTAAAACGTATAATTAAGTGGAATTGAGGATTTTAAAAATCATATAAACATAACTAGAAAAGTAATTGAAATGGAGAGTGTGCGGAGAAGAAACTTTTGCATAAGTAAAGCAAGTATCATTATCCAGAGACCATATGTACATATATTTTCTATCCTAATCAGAAACCATGGATATACGTACCTGGAAGGTGAAATATAACGACCTTACGATCTCCTACTCTACACATATACAGGACATCACACAGCCGCATTCCACATCATCAACAATGTAAACGTAATGCAATCTTCCACAAAAGCTCATGAAAATAACAACCAATTGATATTCGCCAAGAATTCAGTCAGCACCATGGTGAAGGGGCAAAAGTTGGAATTTCCAGTATGGTGTTAGCAATTTTGCAGTAAGCAGTCAAAGAAAGAGAGGGAGATCAGCTTTACAGTTCGGTTATCGTGGTTGGAGGTAGGCGTTGCAGTTGTAATATGTGCGTCCTCAAGCTGCAGTCCTGTACCTGGTTTCATTCAACCTCGTGTTAGTTCGTTTATGAAACCATTATGGGGAGTAATATAGTTAACTGTATATTATACGCCGCAGTTGTAATATTTGCGCTATCAGGTTTTCTTATGCTATGGTTACATATAACATTTTTCACACTTTAAGATCTCACATTATCAGCTATTGGTGTACAATTTGATACAAGTGCACAGTGTGTGATTATGAATACACTTCCAATTTTATAACTTGGTAACTGTTTAAGCACTTCAATTTACAATACGCTTTTTGAACTCTTCAACACTTCCTTAACCAATGTAATTCTCCCGTTTTTCCTACAAAACAATATCTCATAGCATACAAGTTTTAGATTATGAAATAAAATACAGGGTTGTGACATTTATAACACATTTTTCCTAGGTATGGAACTAGATCTTATGTTCAAGTGTACAAGTAAAAGACCTGGACCTCTAAAGCTAAAGTTATCTACTTTGATATTTACATAATATACATGAAAACAAAACGGGCCAAGGAAAACCAATTCCCAAAAACATGCAAACATTTAAGGATGCATGTAATATTGAGTCAGTTCACACTAAACTCTGAACTTTTGGAACAAATGTTTTGCTCAAAGTGGAGTCTAATTTTGAGACAGGTGGAGTATTAATTATCATAAATATTGATTAAGAGTTGAAAACAAAAATTAAGTGCAAATTGACTAGATTTCACAAAATTTTCACTAAAATATAAATGCACTACTTTAACAAAAGAAAAAGTTTGATGACACAAAACAGACATTATTAGCATTAAGCAATTATTGTGTATAAAGGTAAAGAGAATTTTGAGAAAAACATAGCTGACACAAACCACATTTGCGCAAAGTTTGACAATTTATGGATAATGATCAAAAGAAACTATACTCTTAGAAAAGACTGACGATAAGGTAAGCGCGAGTTCTTCAGTTCTATTTCACTTTTTTAAAAACATTAAGGTATAAGATAGAGTATTGTATATCATCTGCTGCTAGAAACAACTAGTTTGAGGCATATACGTAGGAGAGTCTCATCCCACAGGCTACCAACTACTTGGTCCAAATACCCTCAGAATTGACAAAAAGCACATTGAACACATTAGTCTTACTGTGCTTTGTTGGAGTTAGAGGATAACGAAAATATGAATTGGTTTGAAACTAAAATTTCAGTCTTTAACTGCGACGAAACTAAGTTCACTGTTTCTAATGTAAACTTTCCAAGAAAAATTGAACTTTAATGCTTACCTCCATGTGTGTCAGTATTGACAGAAGATCTTTGCACTGATCAATCGAACAACGTTCCTTTGTTGTTGTGCTTGCAAGTTCAGATGCCAATCCGTTCACATGTTCCACCTGTTAAAAAGATATGGTTTCAAAATAAAAAGGTTAATATGATAATGATCAAATGATACTTACATTTGAAATGATGGATGCACTTTTATAAGAAGACAATATACAGTACAAATATGCATTTAAATAATATAAGCTGAGTTTTACTAAAGTAACATAAAACATTGTATGTCATGATTTACAAGAGAAACAACAAGGTGTATAACTCAATAAAAGTATTTATTGTGATTAACCTCACTGCTTACAAACATATAGGGATCATGGTGTTCCATGAGAAAGTTATGGATCACTCAAGATAGATTAATGTATATGAACCCACTTTGCAAATTTTAAGATATAAATATGCAGAAGAACTAAAGGCTACATGCCATCATACTCACAAACAAGAAATTCAGATCTATGAGCTCTAATTCTAGTATACTTAATCTAGTTCAACAATGCAGATAGATTCACACCCTAATATCGAGATCTTATTTAATGATTTCCTTCATTAGATCATGGTTATTTGATAGATGTCATGAGCCATATAGTGAGAATGTGGGAAAAGGATACCATTTTTAATCCATTCCATGACCAAACACCCTAACTTATAATCTCTGTTTTGTTTTCAATCATTGGCTTGTTGCTATCCACTTCCTTGAAAAAAGCATGTTGATTTCTCCGTGGAAATCGAAAATCATAATCCCTAGGATGTCGTTTTCCTTTTATTCAAAGGTTTATGGTGGGAAAATAACTGGACAAATATCCATGCTTACATGATTGACACTGTTGAGTTGATAATACATGTAGAAACCAAACCGACTGCTTGACTAATCTACAATTCCATCCAGTCATTTAAGAACCGAACATCTGTCCTGGAACTTTGGAAGCATGCTGAGCATGGATTTTTTTGATTTATTATAATCATAGAGATTGTGTATGCTGGAACTAAAATTGCGCTTTCGCAAGTGTGGCCATTGATGTTCCCAAACAATTAAACATTGGCCAGCAGGACTGGGAATCTCATCAAAAGCCACACTCTCATCTTTGTCATATTTAATCTTAACTTATCAAGTATAAAGTGATACAGTTACTGCATGTTACCTCCCACATACACTTACACGAATCCAAATCTTACGGCCCTTTATATTCAAATGAGATCTAGGTATAAAGTAGAGTTTTACCCAACAATAAGTCTCCAGCATGGAAGGCGGTGATATTTAATCTCATCAAAAGCCACACTCTCATCTTTGTCATATTTAATCTTAACTTATCAAGTATAAAGTGATACAGTTACTGCATGTTACCTCCCACATACACTTACACGAATCCAAATCTTACGGCCCTTTATATTCAAATGAGATCTAGGTATAAAGTAGAGTTTTACCCAACAATAAGTCTCCAGCATGGAAGGCGGTGATATTTAATCTCATCAAAAGCCACACTCTCATCTTTGTCATATTTAATCTTAACTTATCAAGTATAAAGTGATACAGTTACTGCATGTTACCTCCCACATACACTTACACGAATCCAAATCTTACGGCCCTTTATATTCAAATGAGATCTAGGTATAAAGTAGAGTTTTACCCAACAATAAGTCTCCAGCATGGAAGGCGGTGATATTTAATCTCATCAAAAGCCACACTCTCATCTTTCTCATATTTAATCTTAACTTATCAAGTATAAAGTGGTACAGTTACTACATGTTGCCTCCCACATATACTTACACAAATCCAAATCTTAAGGCCCTTTAAAGGAGATCTAGGTTTGAAGTAGAGTTTTACCCGCCAATAAGTCTCCAGCATGGAAGGTGATGATATTTAATCTCATCAAAAGCCACACTCTCATATTTCTCATATTTAATCTTAACTTATCAAGTATAAAGTGGTACAGTTACTGCATGTTACCTCCCACATACACTTGCACAAATCCAAATCTTACAGCCATTTATATTCAAAGGAGATCTAGGTTTAAAGTAGAGTTTTACCCGCCAATAAGTCTCCAGCATGGAAGGCGGTGATAATAATTAAGAGTTACAACATCAGTAAATGCTTTGGATACAGAAACTTATCTTCACGCAGAATGATGACTGTCAAGGGTCAGGTTCAAGGTCAGAGGTGCGGCTATTGGAAAATGTAAGTAGAAATGTTACTAGCATGGCATCGCATCCTTATATGAACCCTTGAACCCCACTTCCAAGGTTCTGAGTACATAGTGAAACGAAGCCTTACTTTTCAACCTTCAATAGACAAGTAATGTACCACAACAGCATCCAGCATTTCAACATGTGGGCCTTAATACATAATAGCTGTCCAGTATGCCACTAAGCCATCCAAAAACTGAACTGTGAATATTTGGCCTAATGTATCTGGACACCTATTTTCAGTAAGACAATCAAAGATTTACCATCTTCAGATATCAGTTCAGCAACTTCACTAAATCCTGTCCTACAAGGCTGGTTTCAATTTGATGTAACCACTGACCATTCCAACAGTCAAACTAACTATGAGAAATAATATTTCATATACTGTACGAAAACTCCTCTCTTCACGATTTCACGCTTGCAAAACCTACTAGTCAGTTTTTCCTTCTCGCTCAAATCTGAAGCATTAATGCCACATACATGACCAATCATCTAGCACAGGTAGCAACACCTCCTATTCTCCTAAAAATATATCATTCAGGCTACACATTCGGTGATCATCTCCCAAACATAAAGACCCTTTTTTCCAAATTAGGTATTCATTACGATGAAAGTATGGAAATCTCTGCTACAAGTTTCAAGTAGTATAATTCAATTTATTATCTCCAATTAACATAAGGTTATCTAACACCAGAAGAGTCTCTTCTCTTAACTGTGAACCCATTGATCTATGAACTGGTATATCACATAAAATGTTAGTTTGCCATAGGCCTTGTCACAATTGTCGCATGGAAGAAATGTTCCATTAAACCAGCATTTGACGTAGTAGTTAGTTCTATGTAATATAGAAGCAATCTTATACTTATGTAATTTCCAATAGGACATGCTTCTACACTTTCTGTAAGGGAATATAGTTCGATTGTGATCTTCTGTTGAGAATCTGGTGTGCTAGAAAGTAATCAACAATTATGAAACCTACAGTTTCACACAACAGCATGAAAGAGGAAAAGGTTCAACGAGTTTCAACTAACCTTCATTACTAAAGAGCGCGTTAAGGATGCCATTGTCTGCATCACATCAGCCGCCGAACGAATAGCATCTTTCAAACTTTGGATATCACCCTGTGAAAGTAACAAAGGTTTATCGATATTTTCTAACAGCTTGCAAAGCAGCGGCATAAAACCTTGTATACTTATATCCTTTTATAAGCATTTAGCGTATAATACCTTTGCGCCATCAACAAGTGGAAGACGAAGGGTGCTGGATTCCAGAGAGACAATAGTCCCAGACAAAGAGGCAATGTGGTCCCTCTCAACTTGATCCCACACCTTCAAATACGATATCTGCATTTTCAATATAGATACGATCATAATAGTGTGATAACTAATAAATAAAAATCTACTCTAATGAGCTATAGAACAAGCATGAATCTCCATCTGCTCATAATACAAGAGCCAAACTAACAACTGAAAGCACAAAAAGGTAAATCAAAACACTGAAACTTCTTATGACATACATCAGGTACGCACCATTAATTATTAACACATATCTCTTACCTATTATCTATTCTCATTGTTATCTAGAAGATAAAAAAGAAATCATTGGTCTAAAATGAGAAGAAAATATGCTAAACAAGTGATAAGCATAATCATAAAAAGAAATGCAGCAAAAATTGATGGAAAAATCATCAACAAAAATGAAGTAAAAGTGCAATAATTCACATTCTTGCCTGATTCTTGAGGACAGTGTGCAACTTCAAATTCTGCCTCAGCTGTTGTATCTCAATTTGTTTGGATATGACAGACTGCCGCATTTTTGTCGTAGTCACCCATGAATTATATAGACTTTTCTGAAACAGATTTTACCATTAGACAACAATGTACAAAAATAAATAAAAGGCAAATGGAAGTGCAGTATCTTCCTATTTTGTCCAAGGATGTTTGCATTTAAATGATTTTACAAGCAAGACAATCATACAAGAATCCTGTCAAAGCTTTGACGGTTAGTAACATCTACATACGTCATAGAACTGTGTACAAGTGCCATACTGAACTACGGATCAATAATTTCACCAATTGGAAACACATGAAGACACTGTGACGTAAAGCCATACTGAATAAAATTAAAAGGGACTAATATTAACAGATGTAAATAAAGCTACCTAAGTGTTTGTAGGACTAGACCACAGCTCAGAAACACATGAAGACACCATGACGTAAAGCCATACTGAATAAAATTAAAAGGGACTACTATTAGCAGATGTAAATAAAGCTACCTAAGTGTTTGTAGGACTAGACCAGAGCTCAGGAATATCACTACTGAATGGTATTCCCTCTCACATTATATACATAAAGTTATAGAAATTGGGAGAGAGATCCAGAAAAAATTGCTAACACTTAATGCCAACTATCATACACAACTCTAGTTCCAGTCTTATTACTGCAACTACCTACTAACATAATTCTCAACTACTATTTACACAGGTAACAGGTCATTCTTACAAAGACAGCCTAAAGCAATACATAATAACGAAATCAAATTACAATTCTATCATTTACACCAAAAGGCCATTGGCCGAGCGGTATCGAGGTGACCCTTCAACCATGAGGTTGCAGGTTCGAGTCCAGGGGTGGACATATGTATATATTCGTTGGAAAAAATGTGTACATTTGTGGTGGGGTGTGTGTGAGTTCATTGCCTTTCTTAAAAAAAATTCCATTATTTACAATAACTTACAGTTTATTATACTACCACTACAACTACCACGCAAATTTTGGAATGCCAGAAATAACATAAGCAAACAAAACAATCATATTCTTGCAAATAGCCATGTATCTAGCATGCACCTGTGCTAGTATCAAGTAATATAAAGCAATACACTGCTTCTTCAGTAGATCACCTAGCCACCGAGTTCAGTGTCCATACACTCAACTTTATTTTATCAAATCTTTAAATAACTTAACTTCTAAATTACAAACCCCGGAGAACATCAAACAAGAAACATGTAGTTTACAAACAAGCCATCAGCAAATGATACATAATATAAGAGACTTGTAATGATACTTATATTGCCGATATGAGGTGTGTGCCGTCACTTACAAAGGTATCAAGCTAACTACAACAGAGAAGTGTACACACACCAGTAACTTCCATTACGCATACAAAAACTAGATTTTTTGAGTGCGAATTACCTGAGCAGTTGCCCTCTGGACCAACATTGCAGCATCTGCTCTCGCATTTGCAAACCGCCATTGCAAATATTTGTTGTGTAGCAACCTCAAGACATGTGCATCAATAATGGCATTATCACCTACCTTCCTTCTCCTAGTTTCATCAGCAAAGCTAAGAATTGAAGGTGTGTTGCCCAAATTACTATTACACCCTATTACACTCCGTGTTCTGGTTGGACTAGCCATACCCCTTGATGGAGATGAAGCAGACGGAAACAACCCACTCTTGCTTGGGGAAGCCGGTCGAATAGCTCCTCTAACCGGAGAGGGCGACAATCCTCGTGGTGATTGTGCTGGACCATCTTTTAGATACCTATTCCCTGAAAACAGCTTACCATTTCGAGACAATGGAGGTGAAACAGTCTCGGGCTGTACCTTCCTGAGACGATTCACAGTTTCCTGCCTATATCTAGCTGGCACCACAATGGCACGAGGCGCGGCACCTCGAATGGTACTTCCAGATGAAACACTCTCAGCATCCGAAACAGTCCGATCAGAATTATCACAATCACTAACTAGCTTATCAACACTTCTATTAACCTCTAAAATTTCAGGTTTGTTAGGTTTCAAATTCGTCTCAGACATCATAGACCTCTGTAAAGCCTTAACAGCAGTTGCGGTTCCAGATCCACTCAATTTCATATTCTCATTAGTAAAATCAACACTCCTTGTCATAAAACTTCCCTGCCGTGATCTCGCCGGCCACCGTTGCTGATCGACCGTCTTCGGATTCCCTGACTTCCTAACCGGCGTTACAGGCCTCCTCTCCGGCGTACCATTCCTCGATCCGTTACTATTTGGCGGTGGCTTCGCTGCCTTACTCGCCGGAACCGCAAACGACTCACCTTGAAACGAAACCGACAAACTCCTGGCCGGCATCGACGTCAACATCTTCGCAGCGGCCGAAACCTCACCTCTCCGCGGCGTTCCCGGTCGACGGCGTTCCGCGGACTGCGCTCGCTTATTAATCGCCGTCAACGACGGCGTCGGCGTCATCAGATTCGTTGAAGAATTCAATGGCGACGGAAACCGTCGCCGGGGCGTACACAACGAATTCGAAGACGACGTCGTAGTAGTAGAAGAAAAAGAAGACGATGAGGTCGACGTCATCGTAGTTGAAACAGATGAAGAAGAAACAGTAGAAGATAGGTACCGTGAACTAACATCTTTCGCTTTCGGTCGACGTGGCAGTAATGAAGAAGGTCCATTGTTATCAGCTTCAGAAGGTAACAGCGGTGCACGTTTCGGTTTTGCCGGTGACGGAGCACGTGATGATACCTTAGGGTTTGGTGTAGAAGAGATGTTTGCCACCATTATATCGCATCGTCTAAACAAAATTGACAGTTATAAACCCTAGTTATTATTATTGATATTATTTCAGATCAAAGTATGTTATAAATTGCAAAGGCGTGATTGTAGAAATGGAATTAATGTATGGAATTTAAGATGCAACTGAATTCTGAGGTGGGAGTGATGGTAGGGAGGAAGTGACCGTTACGGTTCACCGGCGAGAAAATATCGTGGAGGAAAGGGGGAGTGGGTTTAGGGGGAGAATTGTATATGTATGAGCATAACTGTCCTCCTTGTGAGTACCGAGCACGTGCGTGTGTAAGCGCGTGTTACCAATATATAATTTGTTCTGTTCTCTCTATTTAAACAGACACTCAAAATAATATTTTAGTTAGCTAAATTAATTAATAGTTATGTGAGTGGTGTATTTAGCAACTAGCATACAAGTTAACGTGTAAACCTAAATGTTAAAGTGACGTATGAATTCATTAAATAAGACAACGAAGTGGATATTAGCATGTTAAAGAGTGATCATCGATATTATAGAGACTACACAATCAACAAACTTTGTAACAAAGTCATAAAACGATGATCACCATTAAAATCGGTAGAATTCGCTCTTATAAACATATGGCACTTTCTAATTGGTCCTTGCGTCTTTTGATTCTTGACCATTTATGCACAATTCTCTAATTTAATTATCTATTAGAAATGAGTTTTGTTAACTACTAGGCATTGAGCCCGTGCGATGCACGACCGTTTAAAAAATACAGTTTCAAACAGTTTAATAAATAACTAACGTGTCAAATATAGTTTCAACATATTAAGGTTGATAATGATTTAGGTGGTTTTAAGCATAATAATATCATGTAAACATACAAACTTTATACATTTACAACCTTTAAACTTCAAAAATCACAATTAATCTAACATGCTAAGATAATGCAACATCGGTACTATTACTATTAAAACTAATAATTTACGCTTCTTAAAGAAATTGTGAAAAAGAAGAATCACTTAGTATTGAAATAGTTCAACAATGTGGAACTTATACTTTACGATTGACCAAAATTTTGCCTAAATCAAAATATATAAAATTTCATCTCAAAACTGATTTTCTCATTTTCAATAAAAACGATTACTCGTTCTCAACGGTATACAACATGTATGTCAATAAAAGTAGGTGTTTGTGACCATGCCAAGAAAGATAATCAAAAGGTTAATCATATTACCAATAGACTGTACCCAACATCAACATAAAAATATGATGGGATTGCATACTGATAGTAAAACCCATGCCTTGAAATTATTACGTAGTAAATTAAACATAGGTTGCAAGAGTTCAAAAGCCACATGTAGACATGTAGACAATGGCCGACAACATTTAAAAAACCAAATAACCAAAATTATTCAAAACTCTTCATCATCAGTTTGGGTCAACCAATAAGGGGTGAGCTCAAATAAGAATGACAAAAAATCTCACGAATCGTATGCGAATAAATTATAAAAGTTACATATTCAATCAGCATTAAAAATAGGAAGAAAAAAAATTCGTCGAAAGTATATCATGTCAGATCTCTAATTAAAGATAAAATGACGCTGATTCTAATGATGTAATTTTTATAATTTATTGATGTACAATTTATAAAATATTTAAATTTAAAGAAAAAAGTGAAAATTGGTAAGGTGAGGTGGCATGGAGGATTAAATGACAAATAAGGTTAGTTCCTAAGAAATTGACACATAAGCTCAAATTAATAGGAGATTGACACATAAGCAATCCAAAACCTTGTTTTATATATATAGATAGATGTGAAACTTCAAACAAGGACCAAAAATTATTATAATCTATCAGAATTTATTAATTACATAATTTTTCACATGAAATTAAATTTAATCACATAAATTTTAATATATTTAAGATTATAGTAAAAAAAATTTAGAAAACCTCAAGTTACATGTAATTCGAATTTATATTTTTTCCGTTTACATTTGAACATTTGACCCGTTCACACGTGAACATTTTATATAAATTATAATTAACAATGGAATTTGTGGGTTTTAACTTTAAGTATACATAATATGAACATTAAGCATTATTTGAATGTAATTTGTTAAATTTGTATATATAAAAATTATGTAATTTAAAAGTTCTTACACTTCGTAACATTTTCTTAATTTTCATTTAAATATTAATTTATTAACAACTTTTATGATTGTATTAAACAATTTGAACATGTATAAAATGATGTTATGTCAACCAACATTATAGTGGTTAACCAATATTCAGAAAGGGACACTAAGTGTTTTATGATTCGAATACAAATATTTATGTATGTTGTAAGGTTTTAGAAATAACATTTAAAGATGTCGTTATCATTTTTTTATAGGTAATGGTTTCTGAAGTTAACATCTAACATATTACATGGCTTTTTAATTTTGTAACAGTCGTGGGTCTATAAACGTGTCCACAAGTAATTAATATAGAAAAAGAAATAAGAAAATATAAGTGATGATAATATTCCGTAACTGGAAAATGATTTTGCGACTTCAAAAAGTGAAGCGTAAGATATCGATAATTGTAATATGTATTAGCGTATAGAGCCACTAAATTTTTAACACCTCCAGTTTTCAACTTAATAAATTATAAATTTGAGTCGAGAAAACGATTTTTATACCTCAAACATAAAGAATTAACAAAATTGGAGCATCGGTTTTATTAACTAGCGAGAATTCATGTATTAGAAGCTTTGATCAACAATGCTTCGAATAATAGTCGAAGAATGAAGCTAGTGAAAATATTGAATAATCGTCTACATCGACTTGTAAGGAATGACACCGATTTTGTATTACTTATAACATTTTTTCATAACTTCAATCAAACATTGTATATATATTTGAACTAATTGTCTTATTGTATTTATTATTGGTATCGTATAGAGCCTTTAAAAATATGATTTGACAATGTGAAAATAGAACTTTACAACGAGGATTGTGAAACTGAAGGTAAAATTCAGTACTTTAGCGATGGGAAACACATTTTGCAATTTACCTTGGTTTCACAATGAAATTATTGCGAAATTAAGGGTTGTTAATTGATAATGTGAAGGCTGTAGACTATAAATTCGTTGATGCTAGATCAGTTTAGTAACTAATCGTTATTTTTAATTTAATTAGTGGTTATGAATTTGTGCAATATTTTTTTTATTAGCATGGATGGGTGTTTATTTGGTTAGGTGTACGTTTGTAAATATCAAACGTTTGATACATAATTCGTGAACCAAACAAAAATTTGTTTATGTTCGTTTATTTAATGATCAACATAAACAAAAACTATGCTTCCGAATAATAACATGACTGTTGTATCTTATTTAATTGTAGTCTGTTTAAGTTAATATACATTTGTATAGCATTTATAACTTATCATAGTTTATAATAAATAACAACACATATTAATGTTCGTTAATATGCACATGAGTCTCGTGTGCGGTCGTGTATTTGGATATGTTCATTTCACATATTAACGAGACGAACATAAACAATTTAGTTTTCTTAATAAATATATACAAAGAAATTTTTTTCAGTCGTTACTTGTTAGTGAACCGTTATTTAAGCGGTAAAAATTTAAAAAAACGAACATGAATAAAACTCATTCTTATTTATTTATGGACATAGTTGAGTCAAATGCTTCGTTGCTATTTATTAGATATTTTATTCTAAGACTCAAAAACCAAAATCATGAAAAGTTATTGACATAGAAACGATATACTCTGGAGCTGTAAATATGTATAACCAACCAACTGCAGGAGTTTTAGATTTTATAGATCTCATCTCATCTCATATCATGGTACATGTACCTCATGCATTTAGCATTTTATTTATTGTGTTTGGTCATTTCAACAATAAAATTCGAACCAAATTTAATTGTCAAATAGACTACTTAGAAGTTTTGTCAAACATGTCTAGGGAGAAACAGAATTTAACTGTCCTTTAACGAGATGTCTAGATATAATAAGATAATACGTCGGGAATTTTTTTATTTTTTTTTAAACGGCTTGTTAGATGTTAGTGGTTCAGGTCTAACAGTAACATCCAATTGGGCAGTATGCTAACCCTGAAACCCTCTTGTTCCTCCTTTTTATCACCTGAAGGGGTAAAAGTCTCGGTTAGATTCAAACTTGAGACCTCCTCTAGCCAAACATCCCCTCCCCAAAGCCTCGTAAGGAAACCTTGCTGGCCAACTGAGCTAACCCAGTTGGTTAATACGCCAGGAATTTAACATTTGCTTCGTTGAATTTTATAAAATTCGATTGAATTAAAATCTTTATTTTATTTCAAAAGAGTACTTGGTTCAAAAATCAATTAAACAATAATTCACAAAATTCTTCTAAGTAAAAGAGTTCACATTTTTTTAAAATTTCAATTCATTTTTAAAACATTTCGCGAATGAAACGCACTTTACAGTGTATGAATATTTATTTTAATTATAAAAGGAAAAAGAAAATTGTCAAGAAATAATATAGTACATATTAATTAGTATAAAATATAATTGAACTATGTATAAAAACACTTGATAAATAAGAGCAAATATAATCAAAGTTGACGTAAACAGTTGTATTGATAGGGGAGGGTTAAATTAGACGGTTAAGATAAAATATAGTTTATGTATAAATGTTAATTGATTCTTTTTATATTTGTAGAATTGTGGTTAACCAAAGATCCAACCCTTATTTATATAAATATAATATATATTAGAATATTAATACACTGACTTTTATATTCTAATATTAATTTATAAATTTATTCATTTAAACGTATATATATTTAGAAATCCCCGCAATTTAATTGTACATGTTTTTATTTTGACATGTCACAAATGATTGTATACTTTCAATTCAGCTAATTAGAAAGTATTTAGGTGAGTAAAAATTATATTCTTTTTGGTGACCGATTTTAATTTTAATTATTATGTGCATTTATTTACGGACAATTAAATTAGGAAGATGAAAGTATTTTATAAAGGAAAATCTCAAAGAGTTATAATTAATTACACGTACTATTTCGATAATGATCGAAGAAGTAATAGATTTAGTTAAATTAATATGGAACATGAGAATGAGAGGAAATCTGTGATTCAAATGTTATTAGGCCAATATTTTAAAGAGTTGAATGTATCATTCAAAGATATCTTATCTTAATATTGTCAACAATTAAGGTGAATATATAAGGCCAAAACACACGGACACAATAAAAAGGTATAATAGTTTGCAGAGTACTGAAATGTATCGAATTAAAATAATTATAGTAACAATATGGTTAAAATAATTATATTAATAATATGTAATAAAAATTTTGAGCTTTCTTGTATAATGAACATTTTATTTATTTGTATTGTCTGTAAATTTTCATATCTTTTTAACGTGTTATCAGTATAAGATACGGTATAACATCTTCAAAAGTTGTTATGTTACTAAAATATACATAACAACAATAGATTTAAAGTTGATAAACAATAATGAAAAATTGAATAATTCTTTACACAAATGAATACCATATTTTAGTTTGATATATTTCAATTTAAGCACTTAAGCCTAACTTGCATCTATTTCCATTTAAAGTACAAAAGTTATTTTGTTCTTATTTATTATTTTATTGAGCTATCGAACTTTCAAGTTTCAATTTGTAATCAAATAAGGGAATTTATTAACTTGTCATATTACCAATGACAAGTTCAACGAATTTATGATTAATATATATAGTTAATCGATTTGTATTTTTTAAATAATTTAAAAACTTATATGAGAAGTGAGAAATTTAAATTAAAAGTGTTGATGAATTTCTTAATGTAATTGAAATTCGGCAATAATACTAAACCAATGTCAAGTTATTTACGTATTTAGTTTTTCTCTATGTAGTTTCGTAAATCATAAGATGTCAAATTTTAACTAAGTTGTTAGTAATCCTTGTAAAGTTTCTAATTTAATGACAAACTGAATGTTCAATACCTTAAATTAGAAAGAAAATAATTTTTTACTTTAGAAAAGCATCGCGAGTCAGAGATGTAAAATTCTACTTTCCAGTTTGTGAAGAACGAGAAAAATGAAAAAGAAAAAAAAGAAAATGATAGAAAAGAAAAGATTGAGTAGATAATATTTTCGTATATTCGAATTGGAGGCGTAAAATGGTAGTTGTGACTAGTTTGTGAGGGTGTGCAAATCGATTATATGTCTAATTAATAGCTAGGGTGTTCCAATTATTATTTTTATGAGATCATTAGTTACATAATTATTGCATTACCAAACAAATTGTACTCTTATAGGCTTAAGTGGAGCTTGCTTTGTTTATACAACACTGTTTTGGTTGGGGACACATACACAATTCATTTTTAGGGAAAACATTAATATAATGCTAAATTCAGTTAAATGCATGGACCGCTTTTACTTTTCTTTCTTCTAATCAAAGAAATACGATTTGCATTGATTGAATATTTAACAAAAAAAACAATAAAGTACACACTTTAGGCGCAACTAATTAGGGTGTTTATTGATTCGGTTTATGAGTTTTTTAATTAGTTTGATTTATTTAATTTTGAAATTTTCAAGAATCAAATTGAAAATCAAACCGAAGCCGAATTCCAATTTTTAAATAAAACCGAAACCCTACGACTATTGGCGATGAAGTGAGGGATTCAAAATTTTGTAACTTTTCTTATTAAAACTTGTCATTGTAATTTTATTTAATTAGTTCTTCTGAAATACATATATATGAATGGGGCCGATTCATATATAATAAACAATGTAAAAACTTATTTTAGTATTTTGTCTTGGATTGCATAAATAAATGAAGTTCATGATCCATATAATGTTTTATGTCAATCCTATACAAAAATCTATTCATTTGTAAAAGGGTAATTATGTGAATGAAAACTCTTTACTATGAGATATCAAAGAGATCTCGGGGTATACTTTTTCGAAATGGGAATGAAAAAAAAAAAGGGAAAAAGAATACTAAATTGTAATGAGCATTCTTTATTATTATATTTCTCATTGATATTACTCGGTTAATGAAGGGTGTAAGATACCTTACTCGAATTCAGCATGATCTGGTTAACAAGTTACGGGTCAAGAATACCCAACCCGTACATAACCTTTATTATCAGTTAAGCTAAACGGGTCAAACAGGTTAATGAGTTGGCAAGTTGGTTTCGGTCAAATGAGTCATATATAATGAGTTCCTTTTGGGTTGATGGGTCGAACCGTTAACCTGAAACTTGACTCAAGTCCAACCTAAAATATTAAATTGGTTCGCAAGTTTTGAGTTAGCTGATTGACATCAAAGTACCCAATCCCAACACGATATTGATAACCCATTTGGGTAAACAGGTCAAATGAGTTAATGGGTTGACATATTGGTTTTGGATTAATATCGGATAAAACGGGTCAAATTTAATGGGTTAGTTTTAGATTTGACGGGCTGACCCGTTAACCCGTAACCTTATCCAAAAAATTAAACAAGTAGAAAAGTTTAAAGTTAACAAATTGAAATGAGTATATAAATGTTATATGTTATGATGATTATAGCTAGTGATACCCATTACTCAATGTAATAAGGAATGGGTGAGTAATCGATAATGAATAATGATATTATATGATATCAAATACCATTATTTGTTACTTTTCCTTTCTTCACCTGTTAATACTCCCAACTAAGCACCCCTCAATTATGACCTAGACCTAGTACATATGATGAGGTTTATTAAAATGCATCATTTTATACATACATCAAATATATCTCATACACTAAGTAGTAATGCACCTCGCACTCTTGACCCCATCAAACCCTTGGATCCCACCACAATTCAGTAGATCATGCTTAACATGCATGTTCTTTTATGATTTATATTTACATATCATGTACCATACATGATATTACATTTATTTCATAGCATATGAGCCTGTGATGCATTAAGAATTTCATCTAGAAGTTTAATGAGAATAAATGAAGAACCCAAAAGCATATATATTTACTATCAACTTAATTTCTGTATGATGGAGTAATTATTGGCAACAACCGGAACATTATGTGAATGTTTATCTTGCACATATAGTTAAGACCACCTTGATCTCTATTCATAATTCTACATGGGTGAAGTTAGGAAGGGGCAAAAGATTTTGATTCTATCTTTTTTATAATTTGAGGGAGTAAAACATTTCAAATGTCACTACTACTTTTAAATTTAACTATTTTTTATATAATTTAATATGGGCAACTGCTTTTTCTGTCTCCCTTCCAAATCTGCTTTTGTAGTTTCATACGCTATGTATTCTATTTATTGGTAACTGGTTCATAAATTCTATAGGGTGTATGGGTAAGCTTATTTTTTGGGTTATACATGTGTTGAATTTTCACAAGGACAACAACGAATAATCGCACTTTTCCGACTTATTTTGAATATTAAGTAGAGCTATTGTTCGTTTAAACTACATAAGCTTACATTAATAAACGATAGAACTCATGTGTAAGGCAGTAAAATTAAGCAAGTAGTCATAGTAATTAGTAAACAAAAAAATGAACAACTATATCACACTTTTTTCTGAACGATTTCCCACAACACGCGGAGTAAAAGTGGTTGGCATTGGCTTGGAGAAAAAACGGTCCGGAAAGAAAGTGGTGCTTTTCTTTCCCATGTTTTTTGTGTACGACAACTACTATTACTATTACAGTACATGTACAATTTTTAAGTGGTGATAATTAAAAGCGATGAAAACGGCCGATAATTAGATAAAAGTGATGAAAATAAGTTTAAAGAAAAAGTTAATGCCTTGATGACGCGAATAAAGTGGTGGCAAATGGTTCTCTTAGCCCCTGCCAACGGGAGGATTTTCCTCCCGTCTTCCTCCCGTCCTTCTTTCCATCCTTTGCGTCTTCCACTGACAGCGCACGTCTTTCACGCGTCTTCCCCTCTTCGTCCTCTGATTTTATCTCCTTCAAGAAGCACAAGGATGGGAGTGGGTGTGACCCACTGCAAAATACAAACGTTTTCGACGTCTTCCCCGTCCACTGTTAAATACGATCTTAGATTTTTCACCACAGTGGATGCTCTTATACTTATAAATTATACTAACATATTATAACCTAGTTTAAATACAGTCGACTTAATTAACGCGGCCCGACCTATTTGCATGTCTAAAAATTGATGACTGATAGCTAGCTAAAGAGAAGATAACATGGGAAGCTCTTTCGAAATTACGTGCTCGAGAGGGAATGAACCACCTCTTCTTGTGGTGCAAATTCACACAACCCCATGAGTTGTCACTATCAGTTATATTTCCTTTTTTTCTTACAGTACTACTTTTCTCTTTAAATTTACATTCTCAATGATTATTGCATAAATATCTTTGTCTCCTCCAATATTTCAGTCGAAAGCAACGGTGCATTGTGGTTAATTGTGATCATAAGGTTGTCACAAATCATATTTTACGTTATAACTTTTTGGGAAAGAAAAGATGTTTCAATATTATATCAGCATTTATATTTCTTGACTTCAGAATTGACCAGCGCCTTTAATGTGAATTGATTGATTTACGTGTTTTCAAACACCCATACAATGTAGCACATTAAAACTTCATTTATATAAACAGAGAGGGTGTGTACCCTTTTTTCTATTTTGGTAGACATCTGAGTTATGTAGTACATATACATACACACATACAGATGAACAATTCATGTTAAAAACTTGATTAGGGCTATTGGTGTCGATGAGCTAGTCAATTTTGACTATATATAGTGTAATTTACACTAAGATATATGGTAAAATGTGACTTAGGGGTGTTCAATATTCGGTTTGAAACCGTTTAAACAGAAGACCAATTCGAATAAAAATCGTTATAAAACCAAACCGAATTTAAAAAATAGTTTTCGGATCAATCGAAACCGAAACCGAATTTTGAATTCGATTTTCGATTTTGAAAATTTTGAATTCGGTTTAACCGAAAACCAAATTCAAAACCGAATTTAAATTAATATATACATATATTAAATTACTAAATAAATACCAAATTAAAATTAGGGTTAGTAAACACATTTGGGCCTCCATTTATACACACACGCACGCACAGGGTATTTGGGTTTCTCAAAATCTGGGTTTCTCAAAATCACGCACACAGACACAAAATCACATCACGGATCGATCTGGTTTCTCAAAATCGCTCACATACGAACATATTTGGGTTTCTTCAAGGTTTGCTTTCGTTTTCAATTTTGATTTTTGATTATGTTCAATTGTTCATTCTCTAATTTCGAATCTGATTTTGATTGTGATGATTACAGCATCTGGGTTTCTCAAACCACTTCAATTGTTCATTCTTGTTACATGATCAAACATGTTTACTGATTGTTCGTGACTTCCTGTCACTTCGTGTATATATGTTCCTGTCACTTTCGTTATTGATTGTTTAGCCCTTGTTGTGGGATTATTAATTGTTACATGATCAAAATGTATGTTCATGACTTCCTGTTGCTGACTTCCATTTAATTTACGTTGGGTTTATGGTTACTTATTCATGTTCCTGTTCGTGTTCCAGTAAATTGTTCATTGTTGACTTCCTGAACAAGTAGGGGTTTATGGGTTTTGATTTCTACACTTGCTGACTTATTGTTACTTGTTCATTGATGATATGTTGGGTTTATGGTTACTTGTTCATTGGTGACTTCCTTTTCCCGACTTCCTTTTACTGATTTCTACACTTGCTGATTTTTTATTGTTTTTCGGTTTTAACCGAAACCGAACTGAATTCGAATTCAGTTTTCGGTTCGGTTTCCAAATTTGAATTCGGTTTTCGGTTTTACTCCCACAAGTTTCAAAACCGAAGAAACCGAACCGATTAAACCGAGAAAACCGAAAACCGAACCGTGGAATACCCCTAATGATCAGTATGTTCTGTTTAGAGAAGCCCCAAATTACAGATTTGACAGTCATATTGCAATGCTGCTATTCGTCTGTCATATGCAATGTATCGGAAAGGCAAAGCCTTATTGCTGGTGTTTTTTTTTTCTTGTGTTCTGAATATTGTTAACATCTACTTTTCTTGTATTATAAACTTTGAATCTTTTGGCATTTGCAGTTTGCTACTGATACATTGCATCCACATACATCATGGTACATGCAGCCAAAGGAATATTAATTTCATGGTAACTCATTTATCTTGTCTAGATAAATACTTATGTTTCCGTTTTATGTTACTTCTTACATGCAACCTTTATTAGAGAATAAGAGAACCCATTTTGCTAATTGCAGCGACATACCAATGGCTCAATTTATAATCAATTACAACGCGTCATTGCCACAATCACAGAAGTTTATTATACACATTTTAGACGGTACTCATCTATTTGTGAGCAGTAATGTCGAGGGAATGATAAGAAGTGCTATTCAGGAGTTTAGAGAGAAGAACACCTATGAGAAACCTGCTTGACTTCTTCAATGCTAGCGTCATCTATTTATTTCATAAGTACACCACTTCCAATCTGTTAAAATGAAACTTAGTACATCAAGTGGCTAAGAAAGTTTGTCAAGATAACCTGTATGTTTCTTTTTTTCTTCGAAGACATTGTTTCGGTTCGGTTTTCAGTTTTACTCCCAAAAGTTTCAAAACCGAAGAAACCGAACCGATTAAACCGAGAAAACTGAAAACCGAACCGATGAACACCCCTAATGTGACTAAGTATATTAAAGGACTAACAATATAGTAGTATACATGCCTGATATTTGGCATAATATAATATATATTACATGTAGGAATACTTTTTTTCTTCGTATTTATAGTCCTCGTCGATTTAACCACATGTCCGAGTTGATTGTTAGGTCAATCAAGTTACACCAATATGGTTAAAGAATTCTTTTTTGAAATGAACAATTTTAATAAAAATTCTGACGCAGCTACACCAAATAATCATATACTACCTCGGTTAGAGTTTACATATGTCAATGTTCCCGTAAATATTAGTAAAACGTTAACTCATTCCAACATATATACAGAAAATGGTGATATATATATATATATATATCTTCGTGCCGTTAGGTTATAAGCAAGGAACATCTATATACATTTAAAAAGGAGTAAATTAAGTTAGTGATGAAACCAATAAATAGAATACATAGTGTATGATGTTGGACGACACAAACAACATCCTCGTATGTTAATTCTTTAAACACTCTTATTCTTTGAGACAAAAGCACTAACATCTAGTTGGTGTGGGACCGGTGTCTTTGCCTACAATTTGAGGGGTTCGGAATATTGATGCTTATCTGTGTAATCGAGTAATACAAATGGACATAAAGTCTTATAAAAGAAGGGAAGGGACAGAAAAGGCCATTCCACCTCCAATACTAGGTATGTGGATGTCCTGTCTAATTAACAAGTTAGCTTATAATGTTGTTGTACATAAACATTAACAACAACATATAGACATACCTTTCACAAAAGTTTATTAAAAAGCGTAAAGGTATGTACAATCACGCCACTCGATTAAAGACCTTGACCCTAGTATAGAATGACATCAACTATATCAAAGGGCCTTTGCCCTATCAGTATGTGAGTTAACCCTCAATTTAAAATTTGTGAGTTTAGATACCGTAAGAGACACCGTGTAAATGTATGCGGTTGTATATACATAACATGTAAGATAATTATAGGTCTGCATTTCCGTTGAAAAGGAACGACATTGATTTTTTTCTTAAACGCAAGTGACAATTGTTTAAAAATTATAATCCGATCGACTACTGATTTTCGTATAATATTGTGATGCATATATCAATAACAAATTTTTCAAAGATTTAGAACTCGCGTGAGATTTGGAAGCTGAAAGATAATGAATATGGTTGCTACATAAACTTTGGCTCTCTTGTCATACACTCATACTTCCATTTATCTTCAAGATTACGAGTTTAAATAAACATAAGACGAGAACTTTCACCGTTGTAAGTAAATGATATGATTTCCTTTTTCATGAAATATCATAAAGTGTTGACGAAAGTAAAATATACTTGATTGACACAAGTGGGCCATGCTCATACATGAAGGAAAGCAAGAAATAATCATAACTTAGAGCTCACTCATATAATAATTGGTAATAAAGTAACCAAAATACATATATTTAAAAATTTAAGTACCATCCATAACCCACCATTGATGGTGATGTTAGGCTAACAGCCTAACACTCATGCCTACGTATGGTCTATCTCCATGACTTTGGTCCTATCTTCATGCCTAGTGTATTTAATTGTTTCATCAGACTATTCAGTTAGCGACTCAATTCAACTTTCATTTTCTATTAAAAAATTAATTTATCTCTCTTTCACCTCTTCAATCCACTAAAACTTATTTTTTTTTCTTCTATTAGCAACTCAACCCAAACTAACTTATTATTAGATAAAAGTGTTTTCTGATAGATTTTATCCAATTAAAAATGATTAGAAATATTAAAAATAATTATATTAGTTTTTAGAAAACAAATTATTAAATACTCGGTATCAATAGGAAATCAATACTCAGTATGCATAGGAAATTAGGAATAATAAAAGATGGTTGTCATCAGAAGCGAAGCTAGCATTTGAACTTGAGATACTCTGTTGTTGATAACGAGGTCAAAACATATATCCAACCATTATTAAATAATCTCATAATTTTGACAAATTGAATAATGAACATTTCTATTTGATAGTTATCGTCACCATTTATTAATAGATGATGCGCTTTATGCATAAATGTACCACTATAAAATAATTGTTTTTGTAAGACAAATATGGCAGCTGAAGGGGGCCAAATGATAAAACATTGCGACACTGTGAATATTTCTAGTTAATTGAATTAGTTGAACTGTTGAGGTGGCCGAGCACCATTCAGTTCTCCGTCATTGGTTGTTGTTATTATACAAGGCAACTAAAGATGATTCAAGAGTGGTACTAGGCTTATTAGAACTGTTAGTGGGTACATTAATAATAGTTATTTAAAATCCAATAGACTTGAACTTTAATTTAGATGTGAGTATCTGGACAGCCCAACTCAACGGTATATCTGGGTGGGGCCCAATGGGCCCAGTTGCCCATGCTAAATCTGACTAGGTTCATGTCATAGAGACAACCAAATAAAAACTTTGATCGATCAAAGTAAGTGTGCACAAAATCGGTTTTTAAATTGGGTTTTAAATCGAAACGGTTTAATTAAACTCGGTCAAAATCGGTTTGGATCTGGAAAAGTCCAAACCGGTCCACACCGATTTGGCTCAAACCAATTTGAGTTAAAGTGGTTTAGAAGCGGTTAGAAATCGGGTTTTGACCGGTACTCGGCGGGTAGAAATAGTACCCGACGGGTACTTTAGGCTTCAAACATTTATGCTTGAAAGTACCTGGACTAGAGGGAACTACCCGACAAGTAAGTGGTGCACCCGATGGGTAAGTGGTGTACCCGGCGGGTACTTCTCCGGTATTCTCTGTTTTTTTTCAACTTTTCACCCGATACATCTTGTAACCTCTGAAAACAGTAATTAGGCGAATTAAGTACCAAAAATTCATGAAACTAAGGGATAAATATATACATAAATCGAGCAATATGAAACACATTTTTGGAGTAAATTTCTTATTTATTCTCATTTAAACAAATATTGGGAAATAGATAACACATCTTCAAACATAAAAACATAAACACAGAGTCTTCTAGTCGTCGTCGTTTATTTAGTCTTCTTCATAAGCCATATTGCGTAAGTCTTCTTCATAAGCTAGCTCTTGCGGTGAGTGGTACCGACAATCCCATTGTTATCTCTTCCTCATGTACTTCTTGCTCAATCCTTAACATTTCCTCTTCGAGTGGTGATATGTTTTGTATCCGTTCAACATCGTCAAGATAGTCTTTCAAACAAATACAAACTTCCAACGACAAAGGTGTGAGTTTAGTTCTTTTTAGTGAGATAACCCGACCACTAACCGAAAAGGCCGACTCTGAAGCTACTGTAAAAGCTTGGACGGTTATTTGATCACGGTCCATAGCGGCTACAATCAGAAATTAAGCTTCATGCTCTTTCCAGTAAGCCAAAATATCCAAATTGTTAAACTCTTCAATAGTGAAGTATGTCAAAAAGTCAGAACCAATATACCTTCCTAGTTCGCTACTAAAAGTGCTTGATCGAGCTCTTTTCGTGTTAGATATATAAATAGGATTTGCATTTGTATTAATTTAGTTAAGTGTTAGGCGACACTAGGAATGTACGACTTACATTTTAATAATATCGCGTCTAAGAGTTGTACGACTTACATATGTATAACGAGGTTATAGCGTTTCTTGGATAAGTTTTGTCAACCGCGGATTGTTGAAGTGGTCAAAAGGAAAGCTTTCTTGAATCACAAACTTTGCCATCCTATCCTGCTCTAAACTCGTTTTATATTGTCAAATCGTAGCATAATTCGCCATTGTTGTTTGATCATGCCCCGACCCATATTTCACCGTTTTGCAATAGAGAGTTGAATGATTCTTCAAAGTAGTATTGTCGGTTTCCTTAAAAGATGCCCCACATTTCTTGCATCGAGCTTTTCTAGTAACGTTCGACATTTCGCACAAGTCGTAATTGCACTAAATATCCGGGTTTCTTTTCGTCGATATGACAGCAACAACCATAACATTACTAGACGATTCCCCAACACTGACAGAAGTTTGTGATTGTGCACATGATGATGTCATTGCTAATGAGAGTTGAGAGTTGAGAGTATATATTGTGTTTTTTTTTGCGGTTTGAGAATGTTTAACAAAGCTTTAAGTATTGTAACTAAACCTCAATATCTAACACATATTTAACCAATCAAAATGGACCAAAAGCTCCCAAAAACACCAAAAAAGGGAAAAAAACCCGACCAAAAATGGCTAGTGTTAGAAATAGAGTACCTGGCGAGCAGTATAGGTACCCGGCGGGTACTATCCCAAACCGGTTTGAAAACGATTCTAACGGTTGAAATCTCAAACCAGTCCAAACCAATAACGGTTTGCGCACCAGTTTTTTTGTGCAAGCCTAAACCAAAGTTCGAGGTTTTTTTATTTATTTATCTTTATTTTATAATTAAAGATTTCAAATAAATAAGGCTTGAGAGACATGCCATAATAAGTCTTATGATCAAGTCCACCATAAGTTCTTAATATATGTGGTTGGCGAAATAACTAAAGTTTTAACAAATATAAGTGCATATTAAAAATCTATTAGAAAGTTATTTTGTCGCAAGTCTATGATGCATTCAAATACATCTAGCATAACTTAATGGAGAAATGGAATTAATAGGTGAAATATTTCATACTATAATTATCATTTTATCATATACCATAATTTGAATCCATGAGCCCATGATTAACATGTTATTAAAACACAAAACTAATATACTGCATTTCAACATTTGAAACCGTAAATAAAAACAGTTTACATTGATTAACATTTGAACTACCTTCACACTTCAAATTAGAACTTTCGGCAAATTCAACTTAGAAAAGATGAACAGAGGAATGCCCACTAGGGTTCCAATTATTGTGTGAATGTTACACTAAGATGATATTGGCTAAGGGGACACAACATTTTATGGCTCATTTGGTCCACGACTAGGAGTTGTAGGGTTCGGTAAGTAAGGCATAAGAGGAGTGTCATGTTCAATTGGCCCGGGCCTTAATGATGCTGCCTTTGAACTTTGTGTTGGATCACTTGGGAGGTAATCGTATACATTTGTGTTTTCGTTACCACTTTAATCTTGAATATACTCCTGTGATTTACAACGGTTAAAATAACAATAAATGATAAGTTTTAGATGATACAATGCGATAATATGAAAGAATGGGTTTTGAAAGAGTGCGTATACCTTGATTTTCCTATTTGGTTTCATGAATTCTGAGGTCTTCTTATGGTGAACAAGGTTATCACCTGTTAAAAGGAAATAATCATTTCAATCTTAAATATAATATAGGAATCGGTCATCACATATCCATTTGACTAATAAAATTGTTTGATTTTCTTAAATTGGCTAAAAGTAAGGAAAATATGACATCATAAATCATGATTTTAAAAGTCACTAAAATAATGCAATTATCTTTTAGCAAATATCACCTCAATCTTAAATATAATATAGGAATTAGTTGATGATATCATCAAATATCCAATTGACCAATATAATTGTTTGATTTTCTTAAATTGACTAAAAGTAAGGAAAATATGACATCATAAACCATGATTTTAAAATTCACTAAAATAATGCAATTATCTTTTAGCAAATATAATAATATTTGATTTAAAATCTATATATATATATATATATCTTCTAATATTAAAGTGTCGGAACTTGTATTTGCTTTACATTAATGTATATTTTGAAAAATATATTATATTTAAGATTTATTATTTATTTTTAAAATAATTTATTAGATTCGTACGTATTCAATTATGATTGTTTGAGATCCTGCTACGTAATATACACTTGCTAATTCCTATATGTTTTTATCATGGCACTAACTTTTATTAAAATTAATATGCGTTTTTACGAATGAATAAAACAAATGTTATTGTTTTTTTCAGTTAGTCATTCAATTTTTAATTTGCTTATTATGTGTTAATCAATGGGATAATTTGTTACTTCTTATTTACGGAGTGTTTCTTTTTTCTTTTTTTTTTTTTAAATATATTTTTTAAGTTGAAAGCATTATTTTTTAAGTATGAAAATCATGAATCTTAGTATTTCTATATACTTAAATGTTATACCCAGACTTTTTTTGGGTGGGGGGGGGGGTGGTGAATAGTGCTATCTGCCGAATAACACCTTTCTGTCGAAAATGTGCACTGTCTATTCGCCTGATAGGTCAGTCTATCCGCCGAATAGACCTGTTATGTCCAATTTTCTGCCATTTTCAAATTATAACTCCAAATAATCAAAGCACATTCCCTTGCTTCAAATGACCATATCCAACTATAATAACAAATTTGTTCGCATAATGCTAACATTTACAACAAAAGTTTATGCCAAAATGACACTTGACCCATTTTGACACGTACACAAAATCTGGGTTCAAGTTAACAAGTTTAGCAATCACAACTATGATTCAAAAGAATTAGCACTTGTATAACCTACAACAAGTGCTCAATAAGCTCTCGCTAAGCCATCCCTTTTCCGTGAGCCTACAAAATGAATAAAACTAAAAGAATATGCAAAACGCTTAGTAAGTTATAGGCAATTAAATAAGTAAACAACTAATCAATTTGTAATCAACTTAGTCCACCAATGGATCGCCTCAACATCAATAGTCAACTGAACAACTCATAAATTCAACATAAATAACTTACAATTCATCTTGAACACATATTAATCACTTGGGCAACTTGAGATCAACAAACATATAGAATCAATTAACAACTTGAATCAACTAACCACTTCAATCAGCTGACAACTAAATCAACTAACAACTTGAATCAACTAAAAACTTGCATACATAGTAAGCACCACTTTATGGATCCATATTCAATCTTCACTTTCAACAACAAGTCAGCTAGCACAAGGCTAAGGAGTCTCAACAACATAAACAACTATGATTCATATTCAACATGAAACCATATTCTCTACTATTATGAAACCATATTCTCCGCTATTCAACATGAACGTACCTTGGTGATTTAAGGAAGATAACTTGCTACTTGGATTCTCCACTTCTTTAACACCTATCTACATCACATAACCAATTTAACAATACAATAAACATTTATCAATATTCATACAACTATTCTTACCATCAATTAACAATTAACTCAATTATGCACATTTTGACTTTTAAAGTCAAACTTGCATGATTTTATCAATACACTAATACACATAACTTATACAATTTATAAAATAAAACACATATATACGTATTATTAAATTACCACTATTTCGGGTTGTTACATTAAATCAATTTAATTCAAAGTTATTTGATATGAAATACTTATGTGCTTTTCAGTTAGATTATTTACTGTTAAACCATATACAACGCAAAGTATAAATCAGTTACTTATGATTGTATGTATTAACTTGCAAAACTATTATAATTAAATTTTACATAAATTGTAGTTTACTATAAACAATTGATGAATATAAAAGTTAAACAACTAATTACATAGCGTTATTTATATGAAATTTATTACATCGTTAATTTTTGATGCTCTTTCAGATAGATTTTATGAAACTGGAGTAATTTGAACAAGCCCGTATTTTAGCTCATTCAATTGACCGTCATTAAATATAATATTAATTTTCATAGCTTTAATTTGAATATATAATCACATACACTAACACAAGTAGGTAAGTGTTTTATGTTTGTTATTGTATGTTTAATTAATTTTAATAGAGTTAATTTATCTTTGTAAATATTATAAAGTTAGTAGTTCAATATATTGATCGTGTAATAATGATATTCCTTATTTCTCCTACAAGTGTTTACTTTTCATAAACAAAAAAATCCATATTTTTCATTTGATAAATTCTTTAATCTTTTATTTTCATCAAGATTATATGTTTTTCGTTATCAATGTATTTAATTAATAGGCTGAAACAATTTATCAATCAACATGTATTAATGTGTAGTAATATCGTTGGTTTAGATGTATTTTCCCCATCATATGTTTTGATAACAAATTTAGAACATAGAAATTCATCATGAATATTATGTATAAAACTTTCATAATTAGTGTATTTATGTGGAAGGAAATTTTAGGCATTTCAGATGTTTCTAATCGTTACTTTATCACAATCTCAAAACTCATTTACTTTCTAGCGATGGTCAAAATATTTGATTAATGTTTTTGTTAATGACTTTCCAATAGTGAGTTTATTAATTTTCAAACAAAGATCAAAAGGTACCATGTAAAATATAACCATACACATGTTCAATAGTCATAAATCTAACTTTTGGTTATCATCCAACAAAAAGTCGACTCAATTTGTGTCTTAGTCTCCTCCAAAGTCTAATCACAATATATATTGATATTTTTTTAACTTCATTACATATGTTTAAATTCATAAATTTTGGACTTTTATTGCATACATTATTTGCAA
Organism: Logfia minima; assembly: GCA_963921325.1. Lineage (NCBI taxonomy): Eukaryota > Viridiplantae > Streptophyta > Magnoliopsida > Asterales > Asteraceae > Logfia > Logfia minima. Next base: position 9,601,013 of record OY992771.1, on the reverse strand, counting down.
TAATAATAAAATTAAAGACACATTCAATGGTCTATATGTACACACGGATTTAAAAGTTAATGTTGGAATATAATTAGTCTTATACAAATAAACTGATCATCCATTCTTTGGTTTAGTAGGAAGGCATGAGACGTTGCTTTAAGCATTAGTAGGTAAGGATGCGAACTAATCACGTTTTTATCAAAAGAGTTCGAACTCGACTCGAGTTTGTTGTGCTCTGCTTATCGAGTTTGAAATCCACATGTGTGCTTAAACTAAAGTAGGATTTTTTTGATCTCCATGTAGGTTTTGAATTGCATAAAAATTTAATTTATGTCATCAGATTTAAAGAAACCAATAAAACATATGGTTTATGTTTCTTTTTTATGGAATTGCTGTGACTTTGAAAATCCAAGTCCGATAATCAACTTAACCTCATTGGTTGATTTTCTGATAACAACTTTTCACCCGCTTCTTCGCGTAAATCTACATCCAAACACTCCTTGTAATTGTTGTCATATGAATGTTAACAACAAATTTTATGATAGATGTTAAAATTAGATGTTGGTAATGTTGTCTAAATACTAAGTAGGCTATTAGAAGATATTATAATTTCAAATTCAGCCTATCAAATTATTATTTTAGTCACTTTTGTATATAAAACATGTTATCATCGCGCAACTTCATAAATTATAATCTAGTTAACTTTTATAAGAGTAGAAAGTTATCGGTAGTTGATGAACACATGTTTTTTCCTTCCAAAGCTTGAATATACTTGATACAAAATATTGTCATAATCTTCCTCTAGTTGCACAAATCTTAACTACATTAATTAGTCTTACTATCATTTTGTAACATAAATAGCTTTATGAAAATATCTCTGTTTCCTTCTCATAATATTGTGATCTAAAAGAACATTCTAGAAAAGAATTAGTCAAAAATTTTGAAAAGTCTTTAATAGAAAAAGTTTTTGTTCAGAATAATTTAATAAGAGTGTCTGAGATTGTTTATGTTAAGTGATTAAAAGTACGTATCTTTTTATTAGCTTTTTGAAAAACTGTTTATTTATTTATATGGAATAAACAGTTAAAATAAGTGATTCCAAACCTTCACTAATTTGATTTGTACACCAGCGTATTAGACTGAACTTATAGCATATTGTCGTAAGGAGTATATTTTTTAAAAGATAATGTAACTATTGTGTTGTAGGCTTGTAGTAAACCATTTTCCTAGATGGTCAATTGAGTCTTTCTGGACATTGAAAAAGTGTTGTTGATCATTTATAGTACATAAAAAAATCAATAAATCAAAATGCCGCATATATCTACACAAAACCACATGCATTTCTATAAAAAGTTAAAAACCAAAAATCGCCCACCATTTCAAACACAAAAGCCAATAGATAGTACATCTTTAAATGCATAAGATACAACTTATTCCACAAACATTATAAGATTTAATAGTAACTTTACCAGGAATTGAGGAGAAGCAAACAGAGAGCAAAGCTATTCCAAACACCAAAAACAAAATCCAAAATTCAAAACCCTTTTTCATGATGTCAATCAAACCCTTATAATGTCTTCAACCCATAAAGTATTTAGAGAAAAAATAGGTGAATGAAAGAAGTGAGTAATGAAGGAGGTCATGTGAGTTTGAGGATGCTTCTTTGATAAAGAGAAAAATGGGGTTATTTTGTAAGGAGGATTTAATTGTGGTTTTTGTCATTGTGTTGCAGAAGCAGTGGACAGTGTAAATGTATTAAGTAATTGAAAATTTACTAAATGTAAATTAAAAAGCATATGAATTTGTGTATATGCTTTTTATTACTTCGAATTACATATGAATTTTGAACACTTGCCATTTAAACACAATGCCATTCCACCCTTTTTCTTGAAATTTAAAAACAAAGCTTTAATTTGTTGCCAAAATTAAACGATCATCAGTGGATATATCTACTTCCTTCATTCGGTCACTCATAATAATTAAACGTTGTGTACACCGTTACTCATGTATTATTTGATTGAACTGGTGAAGAACTTTTGGAATATGAAACGAAGGCTAGTTATTAATAGTTTAAATTATGTAGGAGTAAATTTGTAGTATGATATTGTGGTGTCTTTGAACCTTTTCGAGGTAAGGCCAATTAAGAAAAATTTGAGCACAATGAGTGGTTTGGTGATAAACTCGGTGTTGAGTCTAACATCGATTTTCATTTTCAGGGAAGTGGTTCCGTGTAGAACTTGAGGTGAAACGAACTCACAAAATTGTATCGGCCCAATGAGATTAAAATAACAAATTGCATTAAAAAAAAAAACGACTCAGTCGTACCCTTCAACTCGGACGGATAGTGGTGTTCTCAACTCTGTACGATCTTAATGAGTAAAGTATGTTAATTAAACTTGGAAACGTACTTTGAAACTAGGATATGTTAGAATGAGAGAGTGGAAAAATGGATCCAAGGCCAAAAAATCAATTGCTAGACGAAAGATGTTTGGAGTCAAATTAAACAAGACAATCTGATACTAACCAAGAAGTGAATGGTGATTTCTAAATTAATTGATAGTGATATCAACCGAATTTAGGGGTTGCAATCCTTATAATCAAAATGATTAAATCCACATAATAATAAATTCAAAATTAAATTAAATTTAAACCAAATTTATTGATATGGCACCGATGGTCAAGTTAACTTATACATCACAAAAATTGATGTACACATTACAAAATCATGTTATCTTTCCACTCTCTTACTTTTGTCTTTGAGTCGAGTAGCTCTTCTCAATTGATCTCAACCATTTCTCCTTGAAAAGTAAAAGTCACATTACAAAACATTGAATATGCATATTTATACCACACACATTAAGAATCTATGATGTATAAACCACCTGCTTATCCTAATACAAACTAAAAAAGCGACATACATGTTACATGATCTAGAGATCTCTCAAAATTGAAGAAAATGTCAAATTGTGGGCATCAACTGTTACAACGAAGCAATGGTGATTTACGGCCAACCCAATGCACCAAACTTGAAAAGGGTCCATTTTTCTTCCTTCTAAGATCACTTGACAACCCTTTGTCATTTCTTTCTAATAATTCCCATAGTACATGTACATCCTCATATTCACAACTCATAACGTCTAGGCGTAGCCTTCCAAGCCCTGCATATTTAACATAATTTACAAGATCATAAGAAAAGAACTCGATCAATCACATTTGAGATTCAAATATGAAAAACTGCGCCAAAATCAAAACCATGTATGTAAGAAGAAAATATTACCGGATTTTGAAACTCTAAAACGCTTAGATGCATGGATCCACGCTTGTGTGAGGCAAAACGTAAATCTTCTCCACCACTCCATCATCTCTACCCGCTAGTTAATCATGAAATATTTTCTTCATATTGCTAAATGAAAGATCTAATTATATCAACACTAAGAAACAAAATACATTAGTGAAAAAGAACCTTCACATATTGGCTAGGCATACCATTGCTTCTTTAGGATATAAATGTTGTAATTTGTATTTAGCTAATTGATGCATTCACGTTTCCCTTCAATGGCTACTTATAAATACTAGCTAATCAACTAAATTGGGTGGGTAATTGTTTGAGTTTTTGTGGACCTACAAAAAAAGAAGGATTAATTTGTTATCAATATAGTTGAATGTCTTCATGTTTAAATACGTGTACTATAATAGAGTACGAGTTGTTTTTTAAAGAATTTTATACAACGGACGTGATAAAATGAATAAGTTAAAGAATAAGTAGCAAATCAAAATAAGTATTAATTAGTTGAATAACCCAACAAGAATGAGACACGTCTTCGATGAAAAGTCATTACGCGGTTTGATTGTGCTCAAACATATAGGCACTCCACATCTCGCTTTTATATTAAATAAGTACTCTAGTATACTTCTTCTAAATATAAATATCTAATATCTAATATCTATCTATATATCTATTTATATACTACAGGAATCTATTTGTATAGTACAAGAACGGAAGCTTTAGAATCTGTCACATAGATAAAAATAATACATGACAACCTTTAAATTTTTTAAATTAAATTACATAAATAATTAGAGTTAGATAATATTTGAACAACAAAATGCTTGAAAATTTTATCACATCAGCTGCAAAAAAACATAAATGCTCTTCATTCTACTAAAAAGGATTGATTGTCAAAACATAATGTAAGTAATGTAGGATATTGTAACAGAGGTTTACAATAACTATTAGACATGTCTCTAGTTATCCGGTATGTTTGTTTTACACGAATGTTTTTGATAAAATTAAAATTTAGTACAGAAATTGAAATTAAAAAAAATTATAATATGAAGGATCTGGAAAATAATGTGTTTTGTGTTTGGTTGGAAGAAATTCATCAATGAAATTGAAGTTTAAATGTGATGAATGATAAAATTACCTTTTTAATATATATATATGTATATATTTATATTTATAAATCTTTTAGTTTTATGTAATCTTATATATACAGTTATCAATCTTTACAACTTTTAACTTTTTTATAAAAATATTTGGTAACCTATTTATTACTTTATATAAAAACAAATCAATTATAACCTTTTCTTTAAGATCGTAATTATCCAAAGTAAACACGTACTAGTAGTTTTTTTTCAACCTTGTAAACTTCCGTTTTTACATTATTATGTTAATGGCATTTACTAAATAAATGTGCCCAGTGAAACAAGGGTAAATCTAATAAAGCTAGCACTTTAGGCCTTCGATCTCATAAAGCTCCAAAATTTTGAAACCATGTATTAGATATAGAATAATGAAAACGACCTTTAAGATATTTTAGCCTTCAAGGTCTCAAAGAATATAATTTCTAAGAGATTCGATCCACTTTATGTGAAAAGAACGACATTTCAAGGTCTCAAAAGAGTTGAAGTCGTAAAATATTAAACCAAATTTATGTGAAAAGCGACTAAACTTATCTTTTATCACTTAGTTCTAAGTGATTCCGTTTAAAAGTTTTCGACGTTCTATTTTGCGTGTCTTTAATTTCAATACTTGTTTTTAATTAGCTATCATTAAAGTGATTTTCTCATGATCTTTATGTTTCGTGATTAAATTCCACAATCACATTTTTATACATGATCATTCATCGTATTGCTCAAATAACTAACTCAATCATTTTAAACATGAATCAGTTAAATGGATGAGTAATTTTGAATTGGATATTAAGTTTAATCTAATCTTTTACTTAGTATGTAGTTGTTAAATGTCAATGAAATTCAACATTATGTATATCATATAATGCTTTTGAAGATGAAAACAACACATACATGATATCGATATAGTTAAATTTAGTCAACTATTTATATGTTATACATGAAATTATTGTTGTAATTTCTACTACCAGCTAAAAACTTCGATCGAACCTTTATATAAATTAAGAATGAAAAAAATGTAGATCCCTAAATATGTAATTAGTTGATAACTTGATTTGTAACAAAACTCCAAAACTTTATATTTATATAAGTAAAAGATTAAATATGATTTTTTTTCTAAATAACACTTGCTTTGGAAGATTTTTTTTCCTTTCAATTATCAGAATGTACTAAATTAGTAACAAACTTATAAAGTTGGCGTACTATATCACAACGAAATGAGTTGACTTACTTTTTTTTAATGTAGAAAAGTAAATTTTTGTTACCGAACAAATTTTATTAAATTTGCAACAAAATATAATAGTAAAATAGTAATTATATCAAATCGATAAAGCCCCAGGTTTGTTTTAGGCCCCGTAAAACTTTGAGCTGCTTCTAAATGCGTTGATTGAAGATCTTGAATGATCGATTGTTATTCGTCTCTCATAAGTCATAACCCGTCACTCTGAATTATCTTTACCTATCAACACCTACTATAAATAACATCATGAAATCTAATGGTAAAGATGAAGAACTATGAACAACATCTATTATAACACATGTAACCATGAATCACAACCAAATCAAAGTAGAAAAAATTGAAAATCTTGAACATAATAACTCTAAAATACCCAACTTATAGACGAGGAGTAAGAAAAAAGCTGCAACATTGGTATTATGGATGGCCTACGGTGGCCTGAGCTCAAAGGTGTTCGGAAGTTACCGGAGGTCAGAGGTGACCAGAACTCAGAAGTGGTTGGTGGTGGCTAGTTGTGACCATAGGGACGAAAAAAACAAAGTAGTCACTGGATGTAGGAGATATGAGAGGAGAGGATTGCCGGCGGTTGGTGGTGTCGATCAAGCTAGTTTGATGAACTTGGTCGGCAACGGCGATGATGGTGTTCCCGTTTTCCAGCGACGGGGATGAAGTTTCCCTTTCCCGTTGGCTGTGATATTGTGTAACACTCCAAAATACAAGTGCAGGAAAACAGACTGTAGGTCCCCTCCGGGCTTGAATCTACGGGGTAATAACGTTTATATGAGTGCGGAATCCTCACATAAACAAAACGATAACAAACGAGTATAAATATCACTTTTATTGAATGTAAACGAAGTTACATTCGAAGTTACACAGAGTATTCGAACCTGGCTGGAAAAACCCAGTTCCTAAACTCCTTCAAAACCAACTTTTTCGGACTTGTATATTTATAGGCAACTAAGTTCGTACGAACTTAGCTGCTTCTAAGTTCGTACGAACCTACCAAGTTCGTACGAATATCTAAGTTCGTACGAACATCTAAGTTCGTACGAACCTACAAGTTCGTACGAATCTACAAAATACACAGACAAAACTTAAGCTAACGATTACAACGATTAACAAAATGACTTCTAAACCTAACTATTACAAACTAGAAGTTGTTGTCACAAAACATGCACCAACAGACTCCCCCTTGACAATAGCTCTGGCTCCACCGGAGATGTTGTCACCCGAGTAGTCTTCGATCTTGATTCTGTTAAGTTCTTTTGTCTTCTTGTATAGAACACCTTTTCCACAAAGTCTTCAACACTCTCTGACATCTTCAATCTTCATGTCTCTAACTATCTCTAGCTTCTGACATCTTCATCGAATCATGTCATACACTTCTCAACAACTCTTGTAGCTTCCGAGTCACCTTTAGGAATTTCATCTTTTTCAGATATTAACTCCTCTTGGTCTATCACTACAATTTACCTTCAGATATTTCTTCATTTCTGAACTAAACTTCTGTAGGTATCCTCTAACTCGGATTTATCACTATTGAACTTGTCAGTTCAATGGTATCTCTCCCTGTTAGTTTGACAGACTCACCCTTAACCTATTCAAGCATACCAAATCTTCCAGTTGAAGAGTTCGGCAGCTCAAATTGTTTGGTCACTGAGATCATCGTATGTCTCAACACATCCTCTTAACAACCAGTCTTCACCCCCTGTCAGGCTTCTCCCCCTGAGCTGCTGTGCTCCTCAACAAGGGATCTCCGCCTAAGCTATGGTGAAATAGTTGTAATAGGCTTGGTTGGAATGGTTGTTGTAATGTGTAGGTGGTGTGGTTGTGGATTAGGCAGTCGGCTCACTAATGATAACCCCACTAGATGTCTTTTTGTTGGACCTTCTAGTGAAAAACGATGTATCATTATCAGAATCAGCATCGTCATCTTGCAATGGATAATCATCGTCTTCATTTTACTTATATTTGCCTTTGTCCGTAGTAAAACAAGACCCTAAGTGAGATCCAAGTTGTATTAGATGCATCTAACTCTGTGGAATATCATTGTCATCATCACTTTCATCATCACTTTCGGTCTGTTTACACGCAAACCCCCTATATCCTCCTCGAATTTAGATCTTCTAGCTTCAACGCTTGGTCATACCTAGGCTTTGAATTAATCTCATTCGAGTTGTTTCTCCAATCGTATAGAAAAACAGTCAAAAGTGATTATCTCCCCATTTAGTAAGAACTTAAATTTGTACAAATTAAAAAATGAAAAAATAACTAAAAAGCACATTCTTTTTGGGAGAGTCACTGTTACGAAGATCATATTAGCCATAATGCGTACGATACACAAATAGGAATTTTAAGTTATTCCTTGATTATTATGTATGTAATTTATAGTTCACGACGATTATTGGTATTGTTGTCCACTTAAGCAGTCAACACTCAGGATTTTCAAGTACAATGTTAGTTATTGTTAACGATTATCTATGTATCTCATATTTGATATACACTTAGGATTGAGAAAGTCCAGAATTCCATGTAATGGATGTTTTTTATTTAAATTTCATCTCTAAAGTCAAGTCCTTTATATTAAGAGCAATGTACTTTTGTACATGTGAAGAGACTAGACTAGGGTTAGAGCCTAACAAATCTAAAATCAAACCAGAGGTGACAGGTCTGCACTTTCGTACAACAAAGCGACATAGTTTGACTAGAGACCTTGAAAACGGTATTCTTGTTTCGCGGTCGAGTTTGCTTTATTTTTAGGATACACTGACTGAGTCTAGGTCAGCATGTTTCAAGATGTTACAGAAGAAACAGTCAGTGAACCCCCCAGATGAATTGGTTTTTTATTTATCCAAAAACATGTATTAAGGTACAATGTATCTCCTAAGAATTAAGACTTAATGTCATACATCAAAATAGAGATTGCATAGAATAACCGTAATATTTAATATTGATTGGGTACTTGAAAACCATTATGTCGTATGCCTACCAATACATCGTATGATGAAGCTATTAGTTACGTTTATATTTGAAGTACTTTTTACTGTGTATGTACTACATCTAAAAGCCACACATAAAAAAAATGTTCTAGGCATGGGTAATGTTTTCATCATTTCTTCACGTCATTACAGTGACACTCATATTTTTATAGTTTTTCCAAACTCACTAAAAATCCTAAGAAATAAAGATAGATAAAAGTTCTTAAGGGAGATATGTCACTCATGACTTGTTATACCAGCGATGTGGATTAACAACTCAAAACTTGATTTATCAAAAGCCTTACCAACAAAATCAGCTAGATTATCATCCCATATTTGATAATATCTCCCCCCTCCATCGCTACGTCTTCTGCTGAACTTGTAGCCTATGAAGTTTGTGTTCCTGCACACTAGATAAAAATCATTAATTACAAAGGGGGACCCAAGCCACCACTGACTTGGATCGACCATTGTCATCAACAAAAGTAAATTCCTTAAGATATCCGTCTCGCCTTTCAGGTGACTTGGATACTCTGGAATTCTCAGTTGTTGGAGAATGGGAGGAACTACCACTAGCCCTTCTATCCGGAGATTTTTGAAAAAGTCTCTGATTGACCGGCCTTAGGTTTAAAGAATATGTAACCCTAGATTTATAGTTAGAATTCGAGTTATGTGAATTCTTATTACTACAACCCTGGTTAGAAAAACTTTCGTTGGGGCTATTAATACTTTTTGAAGGTTTCGACCGAAATGATTTTTCACTTGAGCTTCCTGTTTCAGGAGAACTGCTCATTGGACTATCATTTGTCGAAACTTTTGATTTCTTATATGGACACACACTTGCTACATGTCCTTTTTGATGACATGTGAAGCACGAACGCTTCTCCCAGGCTTTCTTTTGAGCCTTGAGAATCGCTTGGTGTTCCAATTCGGTTTGTTTACCTTTTTCATTTCTATTCTTAACATCTTCTATATTAGGTCTAACAAACTCAAGTTTAGTTTCTGACCCCTCATTGGTCCCTAACTCAGCTCTCTCTGACTTGGTGGACTCGGTGAAGTCTACCATCTCAGAGACTGTTGTTCGTGTAGTCTCAGTTTTTACTGACTCTATTTTAGAACTTGACTCATCTTTGGTACTTGACTCAGCTTTCTCTGACTTAACAAATTGTATTAACCTAGGGACTGCTGATTGATTGAAAGAGTCATTAACAGTTGACAGCTCAGTTTCATCAGATGTAGAATTATAATTATGATTAAATGGAGGAGGGGTTTCAGTGTAACCCATTCCCCTGTAATCACTAGGCTGTTTCTGAACACTTAATAGATTATCTAAAGTTTCGATTGAAAATCTTCTTAGTTCTAGTTTTCTAATAAGATCTGCAATCCTAACCTTAGTGTCTGCTAGTTCTTTTTCTTTATCTGAAGACTGTTTAGTTAAATCTAAAACACGTTCACGAGCTAAATCAATTATTTGACTCTGCTCGTTCACTTTGTCTTTTAAAACTTTTAAATCCTCTTTATCAAAGTTAGCTTTATTAACTAACTCAGAGTTTCTCAGTTTTAAAATTGTGTTTTCTTCTTTTAAAGCATTTAGCTGAGCCGTCATCATATTAGATGATTCAATCAATTTCTCAGCCTGCTCTGCTAAGTTAGTACATAAAACACACGCATTAACAACAGAGTCTAAGTTTAGAATAACCTTATGCTTCTCAGCATCCATGTTGGCCATATATGCAATGAAGTCTTTTGTACTCATAGTACCAGTAGACTCCATCCTTATAACCCTGGTCTCTGAAGCAGGTAACTCTCTCTTAGTCTTCTTCTCACTAGTATCCTGTTGATCTGCCTCATCAATTGTGGTCACCAATTCCTGAGGCCCTTTAACAGGTGTACTCCAATCATATGAACTGTCCCGTGTTTCAGTAACCAATGCTCTAGAATATGTACTATTCCCTGAGTATTGGTCATTAGAAGACGTCCCTTGATGTGAATCAACCCTACTCTCTTTGATGTGTTTACCACCGTCAAATCTTTTCTCCAAAGCTACCCAGAGCTCTCTAGAAAAGTGGTAACGTTGTTTGAAGGTATACCTAATATCATCAGGAAGACACTTGATGATAGCAGACAACGCCTTGTTCTCTGCATCATACATCTTTTTGTCTGCCTCCTTCATCGTTGAATACGAACGAAATACTCGTTTCCCTTCGAATTCATAAGAAGGTGTATCATACCCTTCACTGATACAGATCCACATGTTGATGTCAGTGAATTTTACAAATGATTCAAATCTATCTTTCCACCGGAAGTAATCTTCAGCTAAAAGCTTTGGTGGTGAGGTATGATCCATTTCAATCATTTTGTTCATATTTGACATCTTGTAAGAGTGTATACGGATTACGGATATGAGGTAAGTTTGTAGTAGAGAGTCAACTAATGTCACGTTCACTCAAAACACAAATTTCCCTCCAAAATTTCGTGAATATTTTCCGAGTAAAATTTAAATTTTCTCAAACCAAAGTTAAACAATGGTAAGCCTAAATTCAAATTTCGGTCAAAGAAAATTTTACGAACTTATGGAAGGTTATATGTTTGTACGAAGTTAGAAATTTTTCGAACTTATAGGTTCGTACGAACTTAGTATGTTCGAAGGGTAGGTTCGAACGAACTTACAGCTGTAAGTTCGTATGGCTATTCTGGGTAAGTTCGTACGTACCTTTCTAGGTTCGTACGATCTGCTGTTGAAAAACTCAGATCTAAAATTTTCAGATCTGGGTTCGTTTCAACCTGCAAATTCGAATCCACTCCACCCAAAGTGATAATACACTACTTTGGAAGCTAAAAACAACAATCTAACTTCCAAATCTCTTGTATTCTCTCGTTTCTTTAAGGTTTCTTTACCCCGAACCAAAAACCAAATGTTTAATGGCTCTGATACCACTTGTAGGTCCCCTCCGGGCTTGAATCTACGGGGTAATAACGTTTATATGAGTGCGGAATCCTCACATAAACAAAACGATAACAAACGAGTATAAATATCACTTTTATTGAATGTAAACGAGGTTACATTCGAAGTTACACAGAGTATTCGAACCTAGCTGGAAAAACCCAGTTCCTAAACTCCTTCAAAACCAACTTTTTCGGACTTGTGTATTTATAGGCAACTAAGTTCGTACGAACTTAGCTGCTTCTAAGTTCGTACGAACCTACCAAGTTCGTACGAACATCTAAGTTCGTACGAACCTACAAGTTCGTACGAATCTACAAAATACACAGACAAAACTTAAGCTAACGATTACAACGATTAACAAAATGACTTCTAAACCTAACTATTACAAACTAGAAGTTGTTGTCACAAAACATGCACCAACACAGACATCACCCGTCCGGATAAAGTGATGTTTGGCCGGGTGGGTTCGTCCGGGTGAATGTGCCACAAAATGTTGGATGGGTTAAATCACCCGTTCGGGTGAGATGTTTATGTTCAACATGTTTGGTCCGGGTATTAGTGTTCAAATGGGAGCCATCCTTGGTCACTCGTCTGGGTAGGCACTCACCCGTCCGGGTGAGTGCATTTTACAGCAGATAGTGGGAAGTTCTGGAAATCTAACCATTCTCATCTAAACACAATTTATAAATTGTACGCACCCACACACACACAAGTTCACCTACATTTTCTGGAGATACTAAATCAAGGAAGAATTAGTGGAATAAGTTGTGTTAACTCTAAATTGGGTCTATATCATCTTCATTTTCTTCAAGTAAGTGTATTCCCTTTTTGTGTACAACCAAATTATTTGGGGGAAATGAGTATTATTTAATGATATTGGTGAATTAAACTTTGAATAAGGTTCATAGAATTCTTAATGGTAGTTTTAATTGCTAGATGGTGATTTAAGCTCTATAGATATGAGGTCTTTAATTTGAGAAGTGTAATACCCAAAAATAAAAAGATAATGATTTATAATTTAGGAAAAACTCATTAAATTGATAGTTTAGCTTATGTTGTTTTTAATATGAAAAGAAGAGATAAATAGTAATGAGAATGATTGATCAATAGTTTGAATCGATGAACTAATTGATTTACTATGTGGTTGGTTTTACTTTTAAAAGTCAAACTTTAGTTATATTAGAAACATAGTAATGATATGGCTAAAGTGGAGTTGTAGGAGATAGTTATTATGCTATAATGTAATGTTGTACTAGTATGTGGAATTTAATAGGTGCTAAGGGAGTGGAGTCAATTATCGGAGGAGTATCAACTTCTAAACCACAAGGTAAGTATATAGGAGTAGAATAAGTGAATTTAACTTGTAAATTCTGAATTGAGATTGTGAAAGAGTATTCACGAGTATGAATGTACAATCAAAATTATAAGTGATGTGTGAGCTAATTTATTATCTTAACGGCAAAGGTATGTATTAAACTATGCTTTATATTTGATGTGTGGCATATGTATATGTGGTAGATGACCATATTCGTTGATTTCATTTGGTTGAGATGTATATACTAGTCTAATGACAATTCAACAGTGTGATTAATTCAACAATATGATTAGTTTAACAGTATGATTTTATCAACAGTTTAATGAACACGGATCCGGGGATAAGGGGTTAAAGGTCGTGGACCTATTCAACTGAAATCTTTGAATGTGGTTGATTTAACTATTAATTGCAGAAAAGTTAAAAAGCCAAAAGAATTAATTGAATTGCCTTGTTTACTAGACTTCATGTGTACTTACTAAGCTTTATGCTTACCTTGTAGTTGAATGTTATTTTGTAGGTATCGGTGGGTCGGGTTGTAAGGACGAGCGGGGGAAGGGCATAGCTCAGGGATAAAGTGGATCTTAGCTTATATGATATTCAAGCAAGTTTAATTTCTTTAAACATAGTTATGTATGCAAACTTTGTACTTGTGACCCAAGCTTTGGTTAAGTGTCTAATTGGGTATTATACTTTTGGCTGTAAGATACGAATATGTAACCTTCAAAATTTTCGAATCTGGATGTATTCTTGAACAATAAAGTCTATTATAACGGAACATATTTAAAAAAAAATGGGGTCTTTCATATTGGTGGAGGAAGGAGAAGATGTGATAGGTGAGGAAAAAGAAATGAGAAATGTTATATGCTATAGATTTTTTTAATTGTTGGGGGGAGGGGGGGGGGGTTTAGGTAAAATGTATACATTTCAATGGAAGATTAAACTTTCCTTGTATTATTGGATGAAATCTTGAATCTATTTATATATAGTAAAGGTCAATGTTCAAGAATTCTATAGCTGATTTGTCTTCTAAAGTAATTTCTAATGAAGTTTTCTTCTGTTGTTTTTTAGAATATTAATTATGCTGAAATTTGAATTTATATTTAAATTTTAAATAAAGCTGAATTAGTATAATCATAACTTATTGCACGGTCATGGTTTTCTTTGTCAAGAAGACATATTTTTATCCGCTTCTTCATCTTTCTTCGTCTGAAAGTTAAATTTCCCCATCTAAATTTGCTTTTAGGGTTTAAATTGCTCGATGTGTATTTAGGGTTTTACCTTTCAATTTTTATCTTTCTCAATTTTTCATGATATTGGTAATATCAGTTTCTACAAAGTTTTTAGGTTCTTCCATTCAACCATTTTATGAGTGTCGATGTTAGAATTCTAATCTCTACTACTCCTATTTCTATAATTTGATATTTTCATATCATGGATTTAGACCGTGAGGAGATGTTGTGGAGACGAACACCTGTTGTTAATGTAAGAAATGTATTTATAGTTGCTATGAATATTACATTTTATTATAATTTCTTTTCATGTGATGACAATGATACTAACATTTAGTGAATCGTACCAAGAGGACGTACAGGTAGATAATGCTTGGTCTTACCTTATTATCAATTCTTATACAATGTTGGCACTAATTAGTATTTATATGTTTTTTGGACTCTACGAAGTAGCACTAACTAAGCCATCCTCCACAATCATATTTTTTAATGTGTAACTAAACCCATGTAAGAATTGTGTTGTCTTGCATGTTGCTTTTAGATTCTGATTATTATTGTTTGTTGATTCGAAATTTGGTCTTTTGGTGTGGAAGGGTTAAGGAGCAGTAGCTTTACGTGAACTAAGTTTAGTGTTTTGCAGGTACAGTAACTGTACTGATATTGGTTGTATTTGTTTTGTTTTATTTAAGGTGTGATATTGGTATACTTTTAATGGTGAAAGATTATAGTTGCATGACAGTTTTTAAGGAAAATAGTATTTTTAGTTATTTTTGATGGTATAACAATTTGCAGTTGCATTCCGTGGAGCTTCGTGGATGGATCCTGACTCAGTTGCCTTTGATGGTCATTCAAGCTATGCTCAAGTCGTGGGAAAAATCTGCAGGAGGTGGCAAGCATATGAGGTTGGTATTCTCTTCCTTATAGAAGATAAACGTGAATTTAATTGATTAGTATTTTTGTAGGTTGTTGTTTTAGCTGGTTTACTTGAAAATGTGTTCAGTCTAATTCCTACAAGTCAAACTTAAAATATCAAGCTATAACCTTAACTGGTTGACCTGGGTAATGCTAAAATCTGTAAGCTTTTTAGCTATAAACTTTAAGTCGATTTATTCAAAGAAATTGCATTTTTATTTAAGTAATATATTTTTATTAATATTAATCAATACTCAAATATGTAATAATTAAAACAGAACGGGTGGTGAGCAGGTTTTTAGTAGGGATATATACAAACTTGGACAAGTGTGTGAATTTTTTAAGGTGCTTTCATTCTACTTATGTACCATGGTATGGACTTGTGCTATTAAAATTTGTTAATTTTCTATTATAGAACATTTGAAAGATAACTTCACTCAACCTTAACTCAAGATGAGTGTTTTAGTTGTTTGTCTGGTTACTCTCCTGCATGAATATGGTACTACTACTGCTACCTATTTGATTAAATACGTTTTTTTTGGTGACCTATATTTGGACTAAGAACAACGATAAATGGATGTAACCTATGTTGAAGATGTGGTTGCAGACGATATATGGCTGTAAATTATGGATCTTCATCTTAAGGTGTTGAAATGATCTAGATTTTAAGACCTTGATTTATATAATTTTGAACGTCAAGGTTATAAGAATTATGTGTCTTAATGCCAACCTCATTTCACCTCTAAAAAAAATAGAGTTGAATTTGTCTTATTAACACCTCACTTTTAAATCCCACTTTTTCTATATCGTGTTATTTTCTTTGGGAAGGAGGTTGCTTTCTTATTTTATTGTATTGTGTTAGTTATTTTAACTGTTTTTCTATTTTATTTTTATTTTAGAATCAACTCTTCATTTGATGAAATGTTTAATGATGTAATATACCATCTTCTAGATGTGCCCAATTTAAATAGTGTTACACCGTTTGCTGCAGAATGTGCTTGGTGGTCTAAGGTAATACATAGCTTGACCTTGACATGGTCTCTAATCCACTTAACGGATGTTACATTCATAGTGTGGAGAAGTCATTGGGCAAAAATTGTAGTCATATCAGATTAATTCGGGTTTTGAGTTACATTGTATGAATGAATATGATACTACAGAAGCAGGGATCCTATGATCTTTTGCATATAAATAAATGATTGATGACCAATGAGTAAAGGTCATCTGCTGGAAAACAGTTCTGGGCTTGCTATTCGTGAATTGTGGGATCTTTAGAACAAAAATGAAGCATCACATATGACACTTTTAGGCATATATGCTTGTACCACAATGGAAAACTACTTGAAACACCTGCTACCTTAATCTTTCTTATTATAAGAGTCTTTAAGTTACAAAGACACCTTTTTGTAGTGGCATAAACTTTACTACATCACTTATGTTTATTGCTTGCTTTATATATCTAAGGTTAGGTACTAGATGTATTCACTCTTCAAGTTACTTTTCTTTTTTATTTATATATTTATATTTATTTAATGTATCAACAAGTGTTACTTTTCTTTGCTTACTATTAGCTGTTTTTTGGAAAATATGTTTCAGTTAGAGGTCGAGCTGGCTTGCCAAGTGATTGAGGTTCAGGTTGTTTACTTTCAACAGCTTTAAATTCTAGATGTAAATGGTTTGGAAAGTCCCATAACAATTAGTGATTCATACCAAGAGTATGTCAGGTAAAGTTTAATTTCTTAAAGTTGCGCTTAGTTTGTATGTTTGAGCATGTGTGGCCACATACTTGCTACCGATTCTTTTTGGGTTGCTAATTGATGATTGACCATTAGGTCTTGGTATTTTGATTAACAACGGGGTTGAATTTTGTGATTTTTTTACCTGCTAATGGATAATTGACAAATTTGTGCTTTCGCTGGAGATTCAACACGATTGATTATGGGTAGTGTTGACCAGTCAATACGATTGAAAAATACATTGTACGTATGCAAATGAAGAAATAAAAGGGTTGTACAGGTTTGTTTTTCAGAGATTGCAAGATGGTGATTTTGTACTGATGTGTCCCATAGAGCATATTTTAAAAATGTCTATTTGTTATTTCTGAGTAAGTTCAGTAACATAAATGGTATTATTTTCATATATGTTAATGTAATACTAATGAGTAAACAATCTATGTGATGCAATTAGCCCATTATGGGTTATCAAATTTGCACTTAAAAAGTTACAATCAAGTATAGTTAAGGTGCTAAAGAATGAGTTTTCTTTATTTATATCAAAATGGGTTTTCTTCTAAACTTTTATGAACTTTTTATTCACAGAAATGCTGTTGAATTTTTCTTTTTTTCTTATGGATTATACCTTTGGTTTGGTACTAACTAATTTTGTAAGTTATATAATTAATTTTTAGTATATTTTCCTGTTATCACTTTAAGATCATGGGTCAATAAATTGTATATGTATATACATCAATACTTCTTCCTCATACATGTAAATGTTTATAGTTAAGTTGGTGTTATTACTAATTAGTATAGACAATGTAATAAAAGAATAATACATTGTGTACTTATTATAAAGACAAAGTTTTAGCAAGAGTTTTTAAAAAAAACCTGTGTAAACATAGGTCACTAAACTAGTTTCTTTATTCTTTATATAAAGAAATCGGAAAGAATTCAAACAATTTCAATTTTATTCATTTATTTAATCAAACACAATGAGCATAGAATTCACATTTTAATTTTAAAAATTCTAGAGAATTTTACAAAACAAACGCGCCCTGAAAGTGTTCGAATGCATTAACGCATGAATTATGAGGTCTAGCATTTTATCTTTTCATACAATTTATCTTTTCATCTTTATAGTCTATAGTCTATACTACTCTTGTGATCTAAAAATTTCTTTGCATGGTAATGGGACAGCCTCACCAGAATGGCTTCTATGTCACTTGGCTTATAAACACATACATTTTTATGAGTACACTTATAATAATCTTTACACTTATAAGCGCATTCATATTATATATAATTACAGACTTATAAATACAAACATTACTTGTAAATGTGAGACTTGTTGTATTATTCACACTTATAAGTGTAGAGATTTTTGTACAGCAATTATAAACGCGTATAAAGTGACAAAATATTTCTTTAAAAGTGTGTAGAATAAACTTGTTATAGTGACATTTTTGTCATTCAGCATCTTTTCAACAACGTGTTTAATCGAAATTGACATTATATTTAGATGCATACTTAGATGACCTTTAAAACTGGTTTATCTTTCTATGGTGTTGATAAAAATTTGTTTTCTGTGAGTACTTAATTGGCCTCTGCAAATGCAATCATTATCATCTCATTTTAATTCCCATGTTTGGGTTAGGGTTCCAAACAAAAGCCCTAAATTTTGGGCTAAAACGGAAGTCCAGCCCATCTCTCGCATTATATATACCACTCCGAAAACCGATTAATTTCTGATTCATAAATTTTCACTGCTGTTCTTCACTGATCGGAGCTAAAATTATCACCGGAGAACAAATCTCTGGATCTTAAACCCGACATTTGGCAACTAATTATTATAGTCAATTCATATGCACGCTTATCGTCACATATACACACCTCAATCAAATCATGGATCCTTCTATCATGAAGTTTCTCGAAGAAGATGAGGTTCTATTTCTATATGTGTGTGTATTAGGTTTTGATTGTCTATTTTATGTTGAAAATTTGAAATTTATTTTTGTTGATTTTTTTTACAGGATGAAACAATGCATTCAGGGGCAGATGTTGAGGCATTTACTGCTGCCCTAAATAGAGATATTGAAGGGGATAATAATAATACTTCAACACCTCAATCTCAACCTCAACCTCAACCTCAACCTCCCACTAAAACAGAATCTTCCCCTGGTATTTCACAATTCTGTAACTGTTGTTTAGTTTTTTTATACACAAGTTTTCATTTTTGGATATAGATATATATGCAATTTCAGTTTGGATGTTGTAGTGAAATACTTTCTACTTCAAATTAGGGTTTGGAATGGGTAGGATTTAGAAATGGGAGAACTGGTTACCATTAACTGTAGTTGTGCATGTCCATTGGATAATTTAGGTGTGTTTAATTGCTTATTGATTGTAAATAGATATCAGTAAATGGCCATTATCTTCGTAGTATTTATCAACAGTTAGAATTGTTCTATGATTTCATTAATAATTCTAACAATGGTGATTTTTGAACTAAAACTGCCTGTTTTGTACTTCCCTTTGGGTAGAGGCTATAAAGGTGCAAGCTTTTTTTTTTTTTTTTTTTTTTTTTGTAAAGATAAAGGTGCAAGCTTGGTCTCTGTATATCGTCTACTTCTTATAAATTTTAATTCTAATGTACCTCCCAAGTGTGAGTAAAAATGGGCTGGTTTTCATTTTGTGGATCACCACCTCATTCCATCCTTGCTTCTCATTATGATTAGTCTTGCTTAACTGAAACCCTTTTAGACTACCCACTGGTTCACTTATTTTTTCACAAGCGAGAAATTTTGCATTCAGCTCGGATATCAAAAGGGTTAAACATATATACAGCGTCTTTTACCTTTTGCATACATAAAGGCATTTAATATAGTGAATTTACAGATGATGGTGGTTGTTTACTGATATAATTCCTCTTTTTCCATTCGTGTTTTATTCTCGACAACTTTCAGCTCTTTGTCAGACACAAGTATTCTAATAATCTTGCAGCTTTATCTCAAGGACCTAGTCATACCCCAAGCCAACTATTTCAACAGTGGCAATCTTCCAAACGTGAAGTAAATGCTAGCTTCTCTAAGGAAGAGGAAGTTAAGCCAAATATTCAAGAGCAAAAATCATCTGCAATGGAAGTAAATCGACAAGTATCTGGTTCTGAAAGTCAACATCCACCAAATGACACCGCACGTGATATAAGTCACACTCAATCAGAACCGAGTAGATCCCAAGATGTTCATATGTCTCAAGCAATGAACATGCAGAATAATGATAAGAATCCTGCTCAGAATATAGCACGAAACCCAGACAATGAACCTCAGATGCAAAGAATGGGTAATCAGCAATCTATGCCAACGGGACAAGCAGCTAACAATGCAACAAATCGTCCAGCTGGCAAGCAAGTGCCTTTTGCTCTGCTGCTCCCTGTTATAGAACCACAACTTGATAAAGACAGGGCTATGCAACTTCAGGGTCTCTATGCTCGATTAAGGGTATAATTTAGGGTGTGACCTTTAGCTAACTATATCTGCAGTTCTCTTTCTTCTTTGTTGATTTTATTTATGTCTTCATTGTGTTATTTATTTTGTCAACCCATCATGCTGAATGATTATGTTATTCGCAGAATAATAACATCAACAAAGAAGAATTTGTCCGCCACATGAGAACTCTTGTAGGAGATCATATGCTTAAGATGGCAGTCTTTAAGTTACAAAATGGGCAGGTAAAGAAAACCACTTTCTTCATTTGCTTTTAGGTGTCCATTTTGGTATATTTCTTCTTTTAAGTGTTCACAACTTGATTTAAGTTTCATAGTAGGCTCAATGTTTAAAGAGTAAATGTTGTAAACTGAAATAGCAATACTTCAGTTATACACACTTAATAAATTTTTAAAGTTGTGGGATAGATTGTAGCATTGCCTTTCTAAAAAAAGTAAATCAATGAACTTTTAAAGTTTGTGGAAGAATTAATCGGCACTTTGATAGGAGGGGATGTATTATAATGTTTCTATCAAAAAAATAAAAGAATATCATGTGTATTTGCTTATTCACAGACGTCTTGATTTGTTCTTATTCTGCTCAGGGTCCTAGTCAGCTTTCTGCTAAGCATAATACTCAAAGGCCATCTCCTTATGTTGGATCTTCATCGATGAATCAATCATCCGATTCAAGCAATCTACCGATGGATGCCAATGCACAGAAGACGCGATTAATGGAACACCAATCAATTTCGCATGGGGTACAAACGAACCACATGTCTTCTAATCTTAGTGCCATTAAGCAAGATAGGGAGCAGCCCCCCTTTCCATTACAGGGACTTGGAAAGCAACAGCCGCAACATATGCACTATCCACAATCATCGTTTCCTACTTATGGAAATACTGTTGGTAATTATCACCCGGGTTCTGGTCCAAATATGAATATGCCATCACAGTCCTTACAAATGAGGCAAGGTCCAATGCATCCTACCATGGGCAGTCAGCCCATCAATCCGATGAGTTTGCCTGATATGAAGAAAATGCATGGGAGTGGTCTAGCTCATTTCACTAGTAATTCACAAAATTCGGGCCACTGGCAACCATCAGCTCATAAAGATCAAAGTCTTATGTCATCAATGCCTTATGCCAAACCAGACCATGCTGACCAAGTGAATGACCAACAACATAAATCCCAGGTGTCAACACCACATGGGCCATCGTCATTCTCTCAAGGTCAGCTTGAACAAGGGAGTGGTGTTTCAGGGTCTTCAAAGGATGAAACTTCTGATATGTCTTCACGGCCCAGTTTCTCAGCATCTATGAGTAAGCCCGAGCCAATGTCGATTACAGCCCAACTGGAACGCCAGAATGTGGTAATCTGACATTTTTGAGTGGTTCTATTTATTTGACCATTTTCTGAATATTTGTTCAATTTGTTAATGGTTAATCTCTCAAATACATGTAGGTTGCTGGAAACTCTTCATTGGTGCCCGGGAGTAATGCAAAGACTCCCCCCAAAAAGCCAATTGTTGGCCAGAAAAAACCATCGGAAGCACCTGTTTCTTCATTAAGGTAGTTTGGCTTTTGTTGTCTATAAGTTTTTTTCAACTATAATTTGACTTCCCTCTTACTCTTTCTTTCATGAATGTTTATTGCACATATCAGTAAGAAGCAAAAAGTGTCTGGAGCATATTCAGATCAAAGTATTGAGCAACTTAATGATGTAACTGCTGTCAGTGGAGTGAATCTCAAGGTATACTTTCTTCCAATTGCAAGGATGCTTTATGTCATGTAAAACTATGAACTGATCCAATCACTGTTCTTGTAGGAGGAGGAAGAACAACTATTTTCTGGGTCCAAAGAAGACAGCCGAGTTTCAGAAGCTTCACGAAAGGTTGTTCAAGAAGAAGAAGAAAGGCTAATTTTGCAGAAAACCTCACTCCAGAAGAAATTGGCTGAAATCCGTAAAAATCTAGTTGATCAGTGTCTTGTTATTCTATAATGCGATTCTATGTACATAACTTATAGTTTTAAGTGTTGCAACTATTGTTTAACAGTGGCAAAATGTGGTATAAAGAACAGTAGCAATGATGTGGAGCGGTGCTTGTCACTGGTGAGCTACAAGTTATCTTATCTTATTGTAATGAAATCATGCACTTCTAAAACGATTTGGCATCCAGTGTGTAGAGGAAAGAATGCGCGGATTGATTAGCAACCTCATCAGACTTTCGAAACAAGTAAGTAGTTTGTATTTGATATCTTCACTTTTGTATCACAATCCTTTATATAACACGAGTCAGCTTCTGATTTTAGAGATCCAAACCTATTAATTTTATAATTAAACAAAATTTTAGCGGGTCGACATTGAGAAGCCTAGACACCGGACCGTTATCACGTCAGATGTTCGACAACAGATCATGTCAATGAATCAAAAAGCTCGGGAAGAATGGGAGAGGAAGCAGGCTGATGCAGAAAAACTCCAAAGAGCGGATGAGGCAAGTATCACATTGTTTGCTAGTTTAGATTATAATATACCTAGGTTTGCTTGTTTGACTTTCGTATATGCAGCCTGAAGGTAGCACTGACGGCGAGGATGGTCGTGGAAAATCATCCAAGGTATCATAAGATAAAGTTGCTTTGGAATAATTTCAAGTATGTTTCTTATTGTTTATAAGAATACCCCATATAAGTGAAGGTAAACAAAGAGGAAGATGATAAGATGCGAACCACGGCTGCGAATGTCGCTGCACGAGCGGCTGTAGGAGGAGATGACGTGCTCTCAAAATGGCAACTAATGGCTGAGCAGGCCCGACAGAAACGTGAAGGCGGTCCTGATACAGCATCTTCTTCGCAGCCCAGTATAGATGTTGGGCCTAAGCCTGTCCCAAATTCCGAGAGAAATTCTAAAGATAACTCCGATACTGAGAGGAGTTCTGGTGTTGTCACTGTGACTCCTGGTCAGTACACTATCTCTTTTGTTGTCTCTTGTTTTTCTTCCAGGCCACATTCTCATCCTCTTGAGAATTATCAAGTTCTGTAGGTGACTTCTATTTAGGTAATTCAATCTACATTTATGATGTAAATACTGCAGGGTTGTAAAAAACGGCCTATTCGGCCGAGTACTCGGGGTGTAATTGGGAGTCTGGGTGGTGGCATGGGGACTAGGTCTCTGTCGGCCTAAAAAACCTGTCAAACTCGGTCAACGGTAAAATGTCAGGATTACACGGTCAAAATTGGTCAACATTTTATTATGATTTACAATTAGGGTTTTATGTCCATTTAACAAATTGAACGATAATGTTTACATTTCTAAGACAATGATCTTTTTGCTTATGCTTATGTTTATGTTTATGTTTATATTCTATATTTACACATATAATTTTGAAATTTATTATTTTAAATGTGAAAAAGTCCAATCCGAGTACTCCCCGACTTGGCCGAGTACTCCCCGACTTGGCCGAGTACTCGCTACAAGGTCCCGGTCGAGTACACCCCGTCTAGCGAATTTTACAACCTTGAAATACAAATTAAAGGTATATGCATATCATGTAAAAACTGTGGTGAACGGCATGAGAAGATCAAGGGTGCCACAAACATCATACGAATTATGAGAACTGAACTCTGAAACATACAACAAGAAGATAGGTATATGTATATCCGCAGTTCCAGTTTAACCAGTCACTTGAAGTTGCTAGACGTGAACTTATAGTCACAGGCCTTCTTTCCCAAACTAGTTGGGGGTAGGCCAAGAATGGAAGATGGTAGAGACATTTAAGGCTTTGGGGCATACTGTTATATGCTTACTCTTTATGGGATTTCTTATCAAAAGGCATATGACTCTCAACAGTACCCTGTCTTTTACGCCTACAGATATCATGTGCAAAAGCTAATACTTCCCCTTGAATTTGTTCTCTGAATTATATATACTTGGAAATATTGTTATGGTTCTATTCTTCTGCATAAAACTAGTTACTGTATATCCAATAGCTTACTACTGTAGTTTTTTCATAACCTCTTACCTCATGTCTTGATACTTTCCTTCTAATTCCATCATGTGGTATCAACCGAGACCACCGTCTATAGTTTGCTCTATATAATCTCATCTATGATATTAGAGCGACATCTAACTTTATTATTGTTATCTGCTCACTTGTCAATGCCAATTCTTATTCTATTCCTGACACCTATAGAATAAGAGGGGAAAGAACATGCATTTTTCATAGTGGAGCTTTTAACTTATCAACGGCTTCTAGCTTTGAACTTCTTACAAATGAGATGTGTAACAGGTCCAGTAAGAAAATTGTCAAGGAATCAGGATTTGGTTCAGAGTAGCAGCAGCAGCATAGCTCGTACTATCTCAGTCAAGGATGTCATCACTGTTCTTG
Source organism: Logfia minima (assembly GCA_963921325.1). NCBI lineage: Eukaryota > Viridiplantae > Streptophyta > Magnoliopsida > Asterales > Asteraceae > Logfia > Logfia minima. Next base: position 9,576,416 of record OY992771.1, on the reverse strand, counting down.
GGAGAGAGGTTCAGATGTCAAGGTCGTCACTAATTTACCGCCTCTATGAAAAAGTGCGTGTTGATTCTTTGTCTGAATAATAGGCGATATATGTCAGATTTGCAGAGAGATCTGCTTGGGAACAAGATAAATCACCAAGAAAGTTCGTGTAAGAAGTCAAAATTGTTGTAGCTTCTGTTGGTGTTATTTATATCTAGATTGTATTCGTATTTGGTTCACTCGATGTACTATTTCCTGATATTATCCAAGGAGAGGGTTTGGGCCACCATTTGTTTATATTGTAGGTGAGCGTGAACCACGTTTTATTTCCAACTTTGGGACTATGAAATGTGCTTGGTTGCATTTCATTAACCAGACTACATTACATTTGTTTTCAAATATCAACATCATTTTATTTTACAATTTCTAGGCTATAAAATCCAAGTTTGTGATTGTTTTATCATCCAGTCTGACACCAGATTTGTTCTAAACTATTGGATTAGCAACGATGGTGAATCGGTGATGGTAAGAATGCTCTTTCGCTAGTGTATAAGCTCAGAGACATGAATTATGAGATGTAATGGTTTAAAAAAATAATTACTCCTATGTTTACCATTTACATAACAGATAAATTGAAACGGCAGTGTTTCACCTCCATTTCATAAGTTGAATGGTGATGTACCTCAAACAATCTACACTTTTCACTATATTTTGTTTAAACCTTCTGCCACCTCTTTCAATTTGATTATCACACCTGCCGCATGTTCTATAGTCTGATACCTTCCGAATTTAAGAGGCTAAAATAGTAAAATGTATTTGTATCATGTTACATATGAAAACAAAATGATAAATACCACATATCAAAAACTTACAATGATATACACATCAAAACACAACTTTAAATTTCAACATTTCTAAGTAAAACTCGAGTAGATGGTTTATTTGCATTTAATTTGTCATCATTAGGTTGATTAGTATGCTAGACGTCACAGACAATAACATCTTCAGAACTCTACAGTATACCACTTCAGCTCTACTTGTGTAAGTTATATTTTCATGTGATAGCCTAGATCAATGCATTATTTAAATGTCGGAACCAGGTGTCCTTTTTACTAATAACTCAAACACAATGTTAACAAGTTGACACGAGATGGTGATATTATAAACATATTGTTTCAAGCACAATTGAACAGTAACCACACTTGAAAAGCTTCCCAATGATATCATTTCTTCAAATGGGGGAAACAGGCGTACACATCAGCTTTCGGATGTTTTGCTTCGGCATGTTCCCTGCATTTCACCTCCGAAGTTGTGCAAATGAAAGTTTGCATGCAGACCTTGCACTGAAATTGAAACAGACACAAAATCAGATTCGCAAGCCTCAATTAAATCAGCTACATATTATAATAATAAGAACCACTTATTAGCAACTATAAGAAAAATAATTCCTTGATTTGCAGGATCATAACAGCACTGTAACAGTTGCTTGATGCATTTTAGTAGTAGTAGTAATTTGAAGAATCAAATCTCAAAGATTTAACACAATGTCATCCATGTATGAACAAATACCATTTCAATTTACATGGAACATGGCCACATGAGTAAACTAATTTCGAGATGCTCTATTACAACTTCAAATGATGTAAATCATTCATCAGACATTAGAAATTAATGATGAAATTCCAAAGTATGAATATTATGATTCTAGTTTGACGTATCAATTCATTCACATTCCAAAATGGTGTGAGCTTTGTTGGTTATTTAAAACAAACTTAGATAGAGCCTCTAAAAACTTGAGATGAACACTCATTGATAAATTCAAACTAACGGTCATACCTTCTACTCAAAAAAGAATTCTACTCGCTAAAACGTAATCCTTTCCAACCCCGAATGTTTGATCCCAAGTCAGGTGTTCAAGTGACTTAAATTAACAAACTCAAGTAATTAGTTCCGATGTTCAATGATGTGGTTGAATTTATCAACTCAAAATGGGGGTGTTTAGGATTTATCCACTTATTGCTTACTATTATAGTAAGTAGGCAATTCCAAACACCCTTTTAAGCGTATCGGTGCCTACAAATTTTTAAGCAGACAAGTCATAAGTGCTTTAAAAAGACAATCACAACTTTCATCCAAATTATTTGTTTACCTGGTTAATAAATATAAAAAGTCTAAAATTTTTACTAACTTTCAAGTTAAAAAGCAAAACTTATAACACAGAGCTAAGAACAAGCAAATATTGAAGAATAATATGTAGCAGCAAACAATTCCACAAAATCTTTGACAAATATCAACAGATCTACAAATAATACAACCACTATCACAAAAATGCACCTCCCACAAGTGAAAAACTAAAAAGATCCTAGCTCAATCACTAATTTTCTGAATAAAGATTCACGCTTAAGTTATGACGAGTCCGATCATTAAATTATAATACTTTCAGTTACTGATTACTGTTAAAATTAAAACAGATCAAAAGAAAACCTGGATGTTCATAGCTTTCTTGTTGGCTTCAAGCTGACTTCCTGAAAATAATAAAAAAACATAACAATTATAAGATGATAAATTGGGCATGATGTTAATTGTACTTTTTATTATATCAATTGATTGGAAGATAAATTAAAAAGGACCTTTGCCAGCAGCTTTGGCTTTCTCGAGATTCTTCTCTCGAGCCATCTTTGATTTCTGAGCATTACCTCCACCCATGGTTTTGCCTCTTTTGTTCTTTCTTTCTCGCCCACCGAATTCAAAACCCTAATTTTAACAATCTGGTGCACCTCTTATGGGTGGGGTGGAAAGAGTGGTATTTATACCAATAGAACACCTAAGCTTTCTTCCACTAATAAAATATGTAAAGTGCCAAGTAAGATTAAATTATTAAAATTTTTCCTTACTATATTAATTTTTTATAAGAAAATCTTTTAACAAAATCTTTATCTTTCACTGATAAAAAAAATTTCTTTTCAAAAATTATATATGTATTTTTAAAAAAGTTCTTCGCGTATGACTTAAATTTCTCAAATTTTTTATAAAAATAACTTTTTTCCTGATAAAAAGAAACTTTTCTATAACTTTTTGTAAAAAAACTTTAAAAAAATTGTTCATGAAAGATGTTCTTAGCAACCTAATCCCTAATACTTATCTTCTTACTTGATATCCCTATTACATACAAACTCTCTTTTACTTTTACTTGTATATATCAATATCACTATCAATTACCAATAAATATCTCCTTCAAATTCATTTCTTATATGTTATGTTTTACAACCTTTGATGTTATGTTTACAACCTTTAAACGTAGATTACCAACAATCATATTGTTTGTTATATTAATTAAAATCTTTTATTATATTTTGATTGCATATCTTATGTACAAGCATCGATTTCTAGCTAATTGTTATTTGGATCCATTTCTTCTGTATGTGAATACGACTTATCAAAACTCGAAACACAAGTTTTGCTTCAAACTCAAAAGATAAGTGTTTTGCTTATTTTTGTTTTCATTTCATCGAATGGTCGTATTTGTTTAATTGTTTTGACTTGGCATACAAAGAATAACTAGAAGTAGCTAAAACAACAAGACATATATTCTTCGAGTCAATTTCTTTATCAGTAACAACTTTTAGTTCGTTGTATTTTGTAACAAAACTTCTCTTATATGTGCTGTTATTTGGAATACTGAAGGTTTGTTTGATCACTTAATCAGTTTGAAATCACTATCTAGATAATTAATTTCTCTTGAATAACTAGAAGTAGCTAAATGTGATGTTGTAACTAACCAAAGGCTCACTATAACTAATTTCGTTACACATCCGTTGATGACAGAACTCATGTAAAGGGAAAACCAATGATGATCAAGCGTAATTGTAACTTGTAAACCAAAAATCAACGGATTATCGCGAAAGCTGATTTAAGTTTAAATTTATTAGTATCTGATTTTCTTTTATTATACACGAGTAATATGTTGACGTGACGATATCTTCAATTATTTTGATGAACGATGAAGTGTCTTTACATTATCAAGTAACATCTTGTGTTCTTTAAGAGTAAGATTTGCTGACTGTCATGAACGATGATATCTTCAATTATTTTGATGAAAAGATAGTTGAAGTTGAGGCCCCCCCCCCCCCCCCCCCCCCCCCTCTTTATGTAATAGGTAGAAGTTTTAAGCAAACGTAAAAACTCTCGGGTCTCGTCTCCGTAGCTTGAAATGATGGGTAACCAGGTGAACTGGTGATGTATTTAAACACGTAATTAACCAAGGATAAGGCCTTGTATGGAAGAAGTATGTTCTCTGCTTCTGTTTGTGTTAAGTTGTTGGGGACTTGGGCCATGCTCAAATACTTTACATAATTTGGCTTTGGTCCTTTGCTCTTATATCCTGAAATTTCCAGAAAATAAAAATATATAAATGTTTTGTTACTTCTTTCTCATGAATCCTTCTATGTATATCGATTTCCTGTGGTTCTGTTTTTTGTCGCTAACATCTAACCGTCCATCGGATGCCCCTCTCCAGTACCCCACCCACATCAAAGATGCAATTTTAGAACTTTTATCGCCATTTAGGATTTGTTTTGTCCATTTTCGTATAATTTGATATGTCATATGTCCATTTCAATTATAAGAAAGTTCACTTTGACTTCTTAATGGTTTTGAATTACCATATTCGGGTTTTGGTTTGACATATAGAGTGTTTATGTGTATAATTTTATATGTTGATGGAGAAGGAACAGGGATGGAGGATGTCATGGTTTTCACATTGTTTTAATTTCATGATGATGTGTTGATTCATGTTTTGTTGTACTCTATTTATACCTTTTTATATAGTTTTGCTCTGATTATGTGCAGTTGTTGTCAATAACGTTCAACTTTATCTCTGCTTTCGTTTTTATCATTCTTCTTCTTCTGGAATGCAATATTTCACTCAAAAGAGTAAAACTAGCTAATTAGAGTGGAAATTGAGTACTCATACAGCCACAAATTATGCACAACTATTTTTTGATAAACTATAGAAACGATAATTATAATATTATTGATTGATCAAAATAGCTTATCTTATTTATAGACTAATATGAATTGAAACTTAACAATCTCAAACCCTGATGGATTAAGTCCATTTGGACAATTGGGTTGGTACATACTAACTAAACCTAGTTTATCCTCTAATATTCCCCCGAAGTTTGAGCTCGAAAAAGATGAACGTTCAAATTTGAGCGAAATTTGTCGAAGAGTTGAAAAGGAAATACTTTGGCAACGACTCCATTGGCATTTTGTTCAGCGTACATTCTTTGGCCAAATCTGTAACCGTTTTGATTGGCTACTGCTTTTCTTAGGACAACTTTGGAGCAACTTATTGTTATGATAAAAAATGATGGCGCTTTAACCACATTTTTTTAAATTGATGAAAATGCTAATGAGTTGAAAATTTGAAGAGTAAATAGATGAAGGAATAGAATAAGAAGATTTGGGTGAGAATAAAAGAATATCGAAGATATAGATGTGATTTAAAATAGAAAAAGAAACAACTATATGGGAAGAAAGATTGCAATTATTTAATGGAAACGATGAATAATAGATGTGGTTTATTGAATCATAAAGTAGATTATAAGAGATCCTATGTATAATCTAACATAACTTGGAGACTAAGCTAATAAAATATGAATCGGAAACTAAAAAAATTACTAAACATAATGTTAAAGATGAAGATAAATAAATCCTAACAAATTTGAATATTAAATATAAATATACCCTCTAATATGTCACCGTAGTTTGAGTGGGAGAAAAATGAACAGATAAGCAGAATCGAAATTTATAAAAGAAAGTTCTTTTAGTAGTGAACGCTCTTTGTTCAACAACGTTGAATGCATTGGCTTGCTTTAGCTACATTTTCTTGCTATGGTTATATCGGCTTGCTTTAGCTACATCTTCTATTTGGTAGAGAATCTTTATGATAATTGGTTGACGTTCAATGTCGATAATTTTGATTTTGTGAATAAAAGAAATTAATTGAAATAAAAGAAGAAAGAGAAGATAAGTGAATAAGAAGAGATTGAGTAAGAACAAGAGACAAGAAAAGTTAACGCTTTTTTTTCTTTCTCTAAAGTGAGAAGATGAGAATAAAAGACCATATAACTATTTTAGGAGAACATTAAGAAGAATAAGTCTAAAAATTTGATTTTGAGCGAAATAAAAGAGACATGATTTTAACAAAAAGTTATGTTAAAAATAATAGTATGATAGAATGAAAGAGAAGAAACGGTAAATTTAGAAGAGCATAAAGAAACGGGTTTTCTTGTTTTCTTTATTTGTTTTTAAGAAAAAATGTTTTCTTCTTCTTTGTGCACTGAAAGAGAAAGAGAAGGAATGAAAAACTATAATGCAATGAGAAAAATTCATGCACCAAGTGGTTTTGAGATGAGGCAGTCAACAATGGTTGACTTCTTTTAAATGAAGAAAGAAAGAGCAAAGGAGATTTAGTATATCAATAAAATTAGGCGAATGACGAGGAAAAAGATAAAACTACCAAAGAGATTTGATAGGTACTTTGATTGGCAGAGTAAGAATAAGAGAAAAAGGTGACATTGCATTGACTATAACTTACCTAAAGTAAATAAAAGAAGAGAATAAAATAATAATTGCAAAATGAGTTTTTTACCCTCCTTTTATCCGATCATCTGTCGGAAAATTATAATAACAAAAAAAGAGAGAATAACTACGAATAATTTATGCAATCAATAAAGACATCATATAGATCACCCTCAAACTTGGTTACAACGTGGATCTAAATGTCATCGTATTCAAAAATTAAGACGATCTTAACGAACTCAAAATACTTATTCTTTCACAGCCCGACAAAGACCTACTAATATTTTGCATCAACTTCTACAGTTCATATCTTTGTATTTCTTTCTTTAATCACAAATTTCAACCGTCAGATTGTAGAACATAAAGTTATTCACGGTTCGGATCTATATGATTTTTGGCAAACATCGAATAAATTTTTTTAGTTTTTTATTAATCCAAAACGTCCGGTTTCGATTTCTCTATGATTCGGTTTTTCGGTTTCGCTTCGGATTTTGTATCATTTATTTCGGTTTGTAACGACTTTTATGCCATGAGCTAATTTAAACATTTGGGCTACAATATTGAAAACGCTCAACTCTTGACACTCTTTAATATCGTCATACCACTCTCAATGGTAGATTACAATTATGAAATTTGCTCTCGTAGTTATTAAATCACTGAGACCACAACACGGGACAAAGGGAGATGACTCTCATATACTCTCTCCTTTTCTCTCAAGCTCCTCACCAAACCCTTAAAAATACTCCTATACCTATAGGCAATTACATAACTTCTCCACCAAGCAACTTGTTACCTAAATTAACTTGATTTACAAATCTCTCTAATTTAAAAAATTAGAGTCGTATGCAACACAAATAACTTGTGACACGACATATATGATTCACTTGCAAGTTATGTCACGAATTCTTGAGATCCTTAGAATCTTAGATGGCCTTAGTTTTTCATAATGCTCACATTATGCGAAGGTTAAAACTAATGTACAAAAGCATCAAGTAATATGTGACAATAGGGATTGCGAAGTTGGATGGTTGCAAGTAATGTGTAGGCTAAATTTACACGTTTCGCTAGGGCTAAAAGTACGTTTTGTACCTCTCTTCTTCTTTCTTCTCTGGTCCTAGTTTCCTTGTAAATCTCACTTTTAGACATAGCGTTATTCCCCTTACTTACATAAAAGTGGGGTAGAATGCGGTAATCCTGCCAATAATATATAATGTAAATAAATACGTATAATATATAGGATAGTCTATTGCAAACGCAATTTTACGTGACTTGAAAGGTATTGATATGATCAGAACAATAAGGGTGTGTTCAATATACGTGAATGAGTTTCACTTATTTTAAAATGTTTAATTATGAGTTATTCTTTTAAGAAGTGGAAGACGTAACCTATCAATATAAACACAATCATATTCCAAATAAGATTGTATGCTTGAAAATCAAACCTATATCTATAGTAATTTTCAATTCATATCAAACTTTCCGTTTCAATTCAGACACCCCTAATTATCATATGAATAAGATAGAATTAGTGAGGTGTCCGTATAATGTAGGGAAAATAATTTATAAGAAGTTATGATAAGATTGTAGACTTATACTCTTGTACATGTTAGATCAATTTGTATTCAATAAATTTTTAGTTTCTTCTTGTTGTGTCATCACAACCCAACCAAATTTGTTGATTTAGGATGCGTTTGAAATTTAAAGTATTGGAGAAGTTTTTCATCTTTTAAGAAATATTAAAAATTAGAAAAAAGCATTTAAATGATATAAATATATATTTTTTTAAAAGTGATTTTTACGTGCGATGATGAAAAAAATAAGAAAAAAGTGACTTCTATTATAAAGGAAAAATATGAATATTAGTTTTTTCAAAGTTATATTATTAATTAGAAAATTCACCTTTTCTTTTTTTGAAAAAGTTTATTGAATATAAACACATTTTTTCATTTATTTTGTTGAACATTTTTTTTGAAAAATTTAAAAGTTTTACACAACTAAACAAGACCTATATTCTACATATTCCTACTAGATTCTCAGTTCATTTTTTTTTTCTTTGGCTTTTTAAATATAGAATATTTATTTTGGTATATATAATCTGATAAAAAAAATACTAAATAAGTAAAGATAACTTTAAATAAAATAATAATTAGAACTTATTGGCATCATATTTGATTTTATAACACATGAGATGATTGTTGTTAACAATATTAAAGATGGTAAAATAAGTTAAGCTCATTTTCGATGTACGTATTAAAATTTAAATTATATTGAAATGGTGTAAAATTTTTAATACAATTTATCACGAACCAAGATACGAAAATAGTGTTAAAATTTGATGCAATACTATTCACAACTCTATTTTACATCAAATTTGATGTGACAACAAATACTTATATTTTTTATTTAAGCCTTCATATATTTCATTTAGACTCCTTTTATATATGTTTTGTATTTTACTTCATGAGTTAGTTACCTGGGAAATGATGACATGTTGAAGAAATACATCGCGAACGTAGAATAAGATAATAGAAGAAATCTGTTTGAAATACATTGTGTAAAATATCGGATGACATATATCCAGAATGGTACATCACCTATGTACACACAATTTATTTGTTTTAAATTGTTTTTTTTTTTTAATACAAAGAACATATATTATTAAAGGATACTTAAACTGACATCATGAAACTGATGTGTCACATTCTAAAATAGATTTTTAAGCTGATCTGGGTTCACCTGGTGTATTTACTGATGTTATAATTATGAAATATAAAAGTGTTAAGATTTGTAAAAATTATTTCAATACTATTTCATTTTACTTTATCAATTATTACAATATATAATCATTGCATTTAATAATATATGTTATCATAATTTTATGAAACAATTTACTACTTTAAATGTAACACTTATATACTTTATACTAAATTAATATTCATGTTTTGTATAATAAATTTTGTTTGTTGCGTAAAATATTAAATAACTTTAAAATGATTACAAAATATAATACTAAAAAAGTTAATACATGCATGTTATATCTACAATTATTTTATTAAAAAATTATATCAAGTAATTTTATAATTAAAATCATTCAACAAATTCATATTATTACAGGTCATAAAAATACATTTAGAGAGAACCTAAATGACAGTTAGTAACCAATGACATCATTACAAACGCTTTTCTTGAATTATTGTTTTAGTAAAATTGAGAAATATATTAATTGAATGTAAGAATAATTTACATCTCACTCTATATTTTTATTTTCATAAAGAGAAAGTAATTCGTATATTATTAATTTTTATTATTGTGTTATACAACATTATATGATATAGTTACCGGTGTACCGGTAATATATCGAGTGATGTACGATTTACTCCCTTGAATAAAGTTAGAAGATACTAAATTTGTGGCAGGGAAAGGTAAAAAAATGGGGTCACGGAGGTAGGAACAAGGTGAGTGTTAGATAACTTTTGGGTAACAAAGTAAAATGTTGATTTTTTGAACTATTTGACACTTTGACTTTGATAACTCATCATTTATTTTTGCTTTTATTTTAACATAAGCTTTTATTTTATAGTTTCGGATAAATAAGTTGCAACATTCTTTTTAATAAAAAGCAAATTTCTTTAAACAAATATATTGAATAGTTCCAATGAGAAAAACACAAAAATAACTTTAAAAGAATAATAAAATAATATGAAGGAATGCCTATAACTAAAACATGCAAAGTTACTAAACTTTCTTTAACAATTAAAGAAATCAAACCGTGTTTTCTAAGATGTTTATAACATTAAAATGTACTCGTTATTTTACTGAAGTAAAATTTTTGTAAGTAGACGCTTTTGAGAATGTGGAATAATAAATATGAGAGACATATAAATTTAGAAATATATATTTAATGTTATATAATGTTTGACAGATAGCTTACATTCTGTTTTTTCTTGTTTACCATTTATTTGTATTTACATGAATATGAGAGTTCAAATGACAGAGGGTCCATTACTTTTTTTTTATATGTAAATAAATCGGTAAAGGTCTTTTAATATGAAATTTTAGAATTTGTAACTTCTTCTTTTGATTCTCGATCGAATCTACATCAAAGTTAATATATGAAATAAGTTAGTTACATGTGAATAAACACATAATTTTCTTTTAATACGTAATTTTAAGATGCAGTGCAAAAACAAATAAACAAAACATAAAAATATACTATATATATAATACGGTAACAAACATCAAAATTTAGTATATAAAATATAATACACCGACGTATTTTTAGCTTCTCTTCATGATATATACTTGTCACCTCAAGTAATTTTAGCTATCGCCACTGACATTGTGTTGGATACGTACGCCGACGAAAACAACATGAGTCTGTAAATTCTGGGGGTTTATGTATGGTGGCTCGTAGAGTATAAAAGAACGTATAATCCTTTAAGGATAGAGAATTGTCTTCTCGTGCAAGACTCTAACTTTATGGGTTGTTACTTGATCTTCCAGACTCTTCATAGCCGCTGCCGGATCTTCATTGTCGTTGTCATTTGTGGTCTATCGTACTATGAGTTTCACGCTTCTTTGTTGCTTGTGTTTAAGCCTTCATATTGCTGCTGTCGGTGTTAATTTAGTTTTACTTTTCTACATTATCATTATCATTATAATATTGTTGTAGAAGTTGGTGAACAACAAAATATGTATTACATCTATTAAATACAACATATATACAAATTCAAAACAAACACAATGGGTAATTAGTTTATGTGAGTTAACAAGGTGCAAGTCAATGCAACAAGAATACAAAGTCAGGCAGGACACCGCACACGCATTACGTATTAAATTCGCGTGACTCACGGACGCCTTAATTTTTGGCCCCACAAATTAAAATGCAATACGAAACATTATAGAGTCGGTAACGTTCCCCACAAAAACAAGAAAGAAAAAATCAAATATGCTTTGCTTTCTCTTCTGACAACCAAATCTTTCTATCTTCTTCTCCAAATATAATCACATCCCTCATTACTTCCATATAAATTCCCATATTTTACATTTTTCATTTTTCACTTTTACTTATATTTATAAATATATGGAGACGATACAACAAATCTTCATGATGGTTATTGCAACTGAAATGATTTGTGAAGAAAATGTTGATGAGTGTGATGAGAATTTGCTGCGTGTGAAGTTATTATGTGATGTTGATGGAATTGATGCAAATGTAAAGGAGAAACAAGGTTTGATTTCGGACGAAGATGATGATAGTGATGATGATTGGGAAGGAATTGAACGCAGTGATTTGGAAAAAGTGTTTGCAGTTGCTGCAAATTATGGTAACTTGGATGACAAGTTACATAGTTTAGAAAGTGATGTTCAGATGAAATTGTACGGACTTCATAAGGTTGCGACTGAAGGTCCTTGTCATGAAACTCAACCTATCACTATAAAGGCCTCTGCTCGAGCTAAATGGTAGTATTATTAACGAACTTAATTTTGTTCGTATTTTATGGGGTGTCTGTGATTGCTTATTTTCAAACCCTTATTTCTAAAATATGCAGATAAGTAGTTTTCAGATAGCATTTGAATTTGCTTATCTGAAGTAAAAATAAACAATCCTTCACATTTTTTGTCGGGTGAATGAAATGTAGTGTTATATTTTGGGTTTGGTGTAGTTTTATTGAACAAAGATCAACTGATAAATAGAATTGTGCAAGGAATGCGTGGCAAAAGCTAGGGATTATGAATCCGAATGTGGCTATGGAGCAGTATATTACTTTTCTTTCGGAAAAAGTTCCTGAATGGTCACAAAGATGATTCTGTAACTATGCTGATGAAGATTACAAGTCTTTTGATTCAAGAAATGGAGGTTAATATATCTATGGTATGTTAACATTCAACTGTTTTTTATTTGTATATATTGTTTGAATTAGTATTTATGACTAGAAAATGCAAGGAGAATGTAGTTTGCAAAGACTCTGATTTGCCCTTAATCGATACAAATAACATTAACATTAACATTGCTTTCTGTTTGCTTTTCTGATCTACATTAGAATCATTAAATTGCTTCCTAGTTGCTAGTAACTACCAACTAGTACCATAACATAAGGTAATAAAATAGGACTACTACATGATTTATAGAGAAAAATCATGCTTATTCTAAGGTCATTCTTTCATCTCAATTTTTGTTTGTAATTTTTTGAGGACCTCCCCCACCAAACCCATCGTCTCCACCACCATCACCACCAACATAACCACCACCTGGACCACCAAAGTTGCCATAACCCGAGCCTGCACCCGTTCTAGAACCATATCCACCCTCACCACCATTAAAACCTCCTCTTGCACCATAACCACCACCCACATTTCCTCCTCCGACACTTCCTCCAAATGGGCTTCCTCCATTTCCATATCCGCCAAAATTGCCCGGCCCTGACCCAAAACTACCACCACCACCTACATTGTGACCACCATATCCAGGATCAAAACCACCTCCACCTCCACCTCCAATAACACCGCCTCTGCCAATACCAACACCACCACGACCACCACCACTGCCCACATTACCGCCAGTATAGCCACCACCTCCACCCACATTACCACCAACATAACCACCAGCTCCACCCACATTACCACCAACATAGCCACCACCTCCACCCATGTTACCACCACCTCCTCCCATATTACCACCAACAGAGCCACTACCTCCACCCATATTACCACCAACAGCACCACCACCTCCACCTCCCATGTCACCACCAGCTGAACCACCACTACCAGCAGAGCCATAACCACGTCCCCCACTACCTGTTCCACCTCTGCTTCTACCTCCACCTCTTCCCCCATTTCCATTGTTACCACCCTTGGATCTTGACCTGTATCCGTTCCCTCCACCATTACCAAATCCTGCTCCTCCACCAGAGGCTCCTCCACTACTATTTCCAGGCCCATCATAGGTAGCCGATGTAGTATTTATACTCTCATTCACTGTATTCATTTCGTGAGTCTCGTTACTCCACATACTTCCCAATCTAGTTGCTCCAACAGCTACACAAAAATCAAGCCCCAACCAAACAATCATAAAGAAACAGAAACACCAAAAAATAACAACACCTTTTCTTCCCATGATCTTTACTCTACACAATTCGATGAAACAAGAAACCTTGTACTTTTGTAGCAACTTTAATATTGTCGAAATCAACTAAATCATCAGCAACTTTTTAGTTATGTGATAGTGGTATTGCCAACTGAAAAAAACCTCAACTAAAGTTAGAGGAAGCTATTAGGATAATGGAAAACACTAAAGTCCATTTGTGTGATTTCCTTGTGTGCAGCTCTAGTATTTGTAGGAAGAAAGACCGCATGCATTATTAGTGAAATGAAATGGGCATGATATGAGCTAAGGCTAGTTTGGTAGTGAGAACAATTTGCATGATACTTTGAGTTAAAGAGGTGCACCATGGTCTTCTGCATGGGTTGGTGATTGAAATTGTTCACGAACCTTATAGTTTAGCTGCTGGTCCCCAGGCTTAGCCTAATCGAGTTTGATTGTAACCCTTTTTAGATGACTATAAGGTGAGTTGAGTTTTACAATACTTAATTTTGGAGGTGGGCTAAAAACCAGTGACCAATAAACCGTCTGCAAGTAGCTGGAAGTTGTTTCGAAATTTCTAATTTAGCCCAATCGTTCTGTAGTAGGTTGAGTTTTAGAGACAAAACATGTATCGTATTGGTTGAAATGGCAATTTTAGACCATTCTGATATTCATTTAAAACTGGTTAATTTTGATTGTAGTTTTTATAATCATATATCATCTATTTCAATTTTAAGATAAAAGAAGTATTTGACCGGTGTTTATTAATGGGATCTCTTAGAAACAGTCAGAACTTAGAACTCAACAACCAGTTACAAATAGGTTGAATCCAATCACTTGCTTAATTGAACTGATATGCTATATGTTTTTCTTATGTTTCTAACGTTTATGAAGTTTTATATAAAGTTTAGACTTACATTGTAAACATTTTCTTGAGTTGCAACCTGCAACGACATTTTGTCTAATGTTTTCATGTAAGACACAGAATACTAAGCTATTGTGTTACAACTCTGATCGATATTCTTTCAGAGACTAAAACATTGAATTTGAATCGACCTTGATCCTTACGAGCAACATCTATCACTAGAAATGTGAACGAAGATGGACCTCGACAGACCAACTTGGACCCTACCTAAATATTATATGTAGTAATGCTATCGTTGGTCCAAATTTCAACAATTTTCTAATGCTAGTAGTATAACAGGGCATCTCTTAATAGCATATGACTAAAACCATACCAAGTAAAAATTGAGATCAAGAGACAAGGTTTGTTAGGGAAGGAAATAGAAGGAATCGTATAAATGTGGCATGTGTCATTCCATGTGGGTTTTTATTACTAGGGATGGCAAAAGAATACGAACATGATGGGATTCCGGAACCTCTGTACTTTTCGGGTCGGGTTAGGGATGACTTTTCATTTTGGGGCAGAAAATGGGGATTCTTTTCGGGTTCGAGTTGGGGAATAGGTAATATCATCCCCACTCTGTCCCGCCCTGAAATATTTATATGTGTGTATATATATCATATTTATCTATATTTCATTAATAAATAGCTTTTAAATAGTAAATATATATTTTATGAAGATTGTGAACCCGAACTTTTATTATTCGTGTTGCTTTGATTAGTCTTGTTGTTTCGACTTAGTGCCGTGTGATTTAGTCGGGATATTCTAAGACATTTTGTGATTAACTTGGGGATTTTGAATTGTGCACTTGTGTTATTAACATAAACCAATTACCATATGTTATCTTGATCGTGTTGTTAATCTGTTAATAGAAAAAGAGAATGGTACTATATGCATTGCTAGATAATACTCCGAAGAAAATCAACAAAAGACACGATTTTAAGGTATTATCAATGGGGAAAAGGTATTAAAGAACCGATCCCTGTAAGGGTTTGGAGGAACCTACATCCCCAATGGGGTGCCCCGATAAGATCCCCGTTGGGATGTGAGACGGGTTTGGGGATTGTTTTGATTAACGTGTTTGGGGTTGAGGTTATCACTCCCCGCCCCGAACCTGCCCCATTACCATTCCTATTTTTTACACTAAGTTGACCTGTAAATAAAATACGTATTTAATCAAATCTTAAACCCTTATAAAGTATTTAGCTATAAGGCTTAATGTTTAAACCCTTATGATCGGAAATTACATTTATACCCCTTTCAATAATATATAAATATAGAAACTAAAAAATCAAATCAATTTATATTTAATTATTTCTTTTAGTTTATACACCTCATAATTATCTTTATTTGAAATATACAATAAATAATAATTAAAATACAATTATTGTGATAACATAAAGTACAAATGAAATTGAAACAAAAGTTTACAATCATTACCATTAAGACTATCATTATCGATCATTGTCATATTTTTCATTCGTAACTGCCGTATTGCGTAGGACCATGACTAGTATTACCATAACCATACACCCCTGTCTCACAAATTATATGGTAAGGAAACGAGGATCTGATCAATTTATTTATAATAATTAATTTATAATTTTTATGTATCCTTTCTTCTTAAGTAAGGCACCGATTTGGTGGAGATTGTACTTTATATATGCCTTGTTTTGCTTTTGAAATAGCTTTTGATTTGCATACAATCCATTTAAAGGAAAAGATAAACCATTCAAATTTTTAAATACTCCAGATATGTTAGTTAAAGCTTCCACACACGTTTTTGTGTCAAAGTGATATGATTCCTCTTCCTAAAGTTAATGGATTAAATATTGTTTGACAATGTAGGTTACAACAAGATTGTTGACATTCAAAAATGAATATGTATGATGTATGATGTATGATTGATTGCAAACATTAAAATGTCGCAAAAATCAAAACTGAACCGAACTACAAACTAGGAATGCGATAATGAGGCTAGCTAGAATGTTAATTCAACTATCCAGTAATCATGGGCTAGCTAGCTCCAAATGAAAAACTACAACTTAACTTAAGTTGAGCTATGCATTAGAGAAAATTTGGATCGCTATCCATTCTTGATATCGTTGTTTCTAGTAAGATTTAGACAGGGCTGGCGATATCAACTCGTTTTCCAGAAAACAGGTCAATCTGGGCAGAATTTTGGCCTCTGTTTGTTTACTTTAGGCGATTGACAAGTCTGATAATGAGTCCAACAGGTTGCTATCAGCGGGTTGAGCGGGTCATGAGTAGTAAACATGTAACATGTATAATTGTGTTCTATTTGAAAAAGGGTTTCCACTTACTGACAGTCCACCACTTGATTTTTGGTTGGGCGTAACTTCTTCGTTTCTTGTTCGTTTTGTGAGATTCTTGAACCCATGATCTCGTAATTACTTGAGGAATAAAATGAGACTAATTAAAAATAATTTCTCATTTTCTAACATAAGGGTAATAAAAGGGTGAGTAAATCGTGCTTTGATTATTTTGCTTTATTTTATATGTTATTTGATCGTTTTCTTTGGTTTTTTATTGTGTCGTCTTTATTTAAACCCCTTTGATGCTATTAGGTGAATAATCGTTTAAAATAAATGTTTTCATCAAGATTAGAGTTGAAATAGGGGAAATATTGTGTAAAACATGACTTTTTAGTTCATATCAAGGCTGTTGAGCCCGTGGCGCCTGTTGATCTTGTTGAGTCTGTGCCAATTGAGACGACTCTTATAGTTAAGCCGGTTAAGCATCAGCGTGTTAGATTAGTTAAGAAGCCGGTTGAGACGAAAATTAAAGAGGGGGTGATGTTGGAGATGGTCGATAGTTTAGTGAACTCGGAGAATGGTTTTCTCACTACTCTCCCTGCGGCACCAGAGACTACAGTTAATGCCGGACCACCCACTTTGCACGAGTTATATTCGAGTGGTGGTGATGTGTGCTTTATGTTTATCCGCGAGGGCATGATGTATATGTATTTAACAAAGGAGTTTTTGGTGCAAATGTATGGAGATTTTGATTCTGGCTACTTAGAGAACACTGTAAGTCTACATTCATGTATATTTATAAATTCAATAGTTATTTAATGTTATAATAATCATGTTTAACTGTTTACAACATATTGACGATTGAGCCTACCTACTGTTGTGGTAGAGACATCGAACTTGGCCAACATGTTAGTCAACTTCATCATGGGTTGCGGTTGACGATTATGCTCTTAGGTTTTCTTAGGCTTTCAAGTACTATAAGGATGAAATGAAGAACTGGAAGCAGAATGAGCAGAATAAGGGCCAGAACAAGGAGGGTGCCGAGGGGGATATCGAGTGCAATTGCCAAAAAGGCACAAACTATAGGTTTTGTATGGGATAAGTAGATGGCAATCGCCCCCATATATAGCTTGGTGGGAATGTGACAAGGTAAGTATAAAATATTTTTTGTTACCTAAAAATACATTTTACTAAGAAGTTTAATCAACAAATTTTAACCATACGCAGGTATTAACGCGATGAGCAAGCATGCAAGGAGACTCATCGGTAAGAGGAACGGGAAATCACTAAGTTGGAATGTGAACCCATCCACAAGTATGATTTGTGAGATGGTGGATGGGAAAAGCATGGGATAGTAAACTTGGAAAGATAAACATGCACTTGCATGCAATGACAGTTTTCAAGTTCACCTTGCGGGCACATTGTCACACCCCCATTTCGTGTGGAGGCGCGACGTACGTGCATCATAAACAAAGATTACAATGAATGACTTCTAATAGAGTCGCTAAACAAACACCGTTGAATTAATTAGTCATCAAAAGTAAAACATCCAAGTTTGAAGTCTTAACAATATGGGTACAAACTTTATCGAATAACAAGCTTAATTCAAAATGACAAAGTTCATGCTAAGTCTTTCCAAGTGGATGCAACTCCTACGTCAAAAGTGCAATACAACATCACAACTAAGTAGCACCTTGGTTACCTGAGAATACATGTTAAAATACGTCAACATAAAGTTGGTGAGTTCATAGGTGTAAGAGTTTGTAAAATAGACCCGTGGTTACGAGATTTCAAGTTATATTGCCTTACCACAATATCAAAGTGTATTACTATTGCTATAAGCTCATGAATTGAAAACTTAACAATTTAGTTGCCTCGCAACAGTTCTATTCACAACACTCGTAGTGGGTCAAATGATTATGCATTCGTTTTTCGAGTTGGCGCGACCAACCCGGACGGGGGTGTCAACCCAATAAATCTATTCACAATATTCGTGTTTAAGTCCTTAACTAAAAATTCATGATAGAGGCCCATATAATTTGAATAGTGGAAACTTATGCAATACATAACAGTTTATACGTACTTGTAACCACATACAAAAAACATGTATTCTCACCCCAAAATATATCAAAGCGTTTAAAAATTGGGGCTATGAAACTCACGATTGGGTTCGAGGGTTTTAGTTCGGTTGTATTCCGCGTGCTAGACAACTGTGACTCCTATCCGTGCCCTACGAACACGAGGGTTCTAATTAGTTCCTCGGCTAATTGATTAGTTATAATTGCTTATTAAATAAGTTAAAAGAATGATTCTTGAAATTTATGTCTCCCCCAAAACTTGTCGAATTATGTTAACCGTATGGAAAATGTACGTGTTTTTAAGTTCGTTCATTAATGATCTCAAGGTCATAAGTGCTTGTAATACAACCATTCTCATGACCCATCTTAGGGTGTTACTAAATACTTATTATTAAGTCAAACAATTTTTTTAAAGTCATATACTCATGTATGCATTTACAAAACAAAGTTTAAAAACAAACAAGAATCTGTCCATAATTTTAGGTCACTTAGAGAGACCTTTTGACCTAGATTCAAAATGAATATGAACAAGAACTTTTTACACCTAAAACTATTATGTCTTAGGAGTATTTTGGCTCTGGTCTTGTAATTTTTGAAGGTGTTTAGCCCATGTAAATGGTCTCTCAAACTTAGTCTCATCAGTTTTGAAAAGCTGATGGACCTTTCTGTGATCATCAACCAAATGGGCAACGAATCCTTTGATTTAGAGTGTGATATTATACTACTTTTAAAGATAAGACATAAAGCTAAGTTCTAGAAAAATAATTGGAATATTTCATGGAGTTTTGAGCAAGATATGACTATTTAAAGTTGGGTATAGGAATCTGTCCATGCATGACAGATTCACCCTTTTGTCATTTAACAAGTGTTTGAAGGTCCAAATCTCAACATTTTTGCATGAAACCACTTGGATTTGAAGCTAACATAAATATCTAATCTTAGAAGTAAAAATCATAATTTTTCATTACAAAAACAAAGAGATATGGTCGTCCAAAGTTTGGTAAAAAAATTTGTCAAGGTTTGACAGATTCACCCCTTTGTCATTCAACCAATGTTTGAAGGTTCAAATCTCAATATTTTTGTATGAGACCACTTGAGTTTGAAAGGTAACTTAAAGACCTAAATCTCAGCAGAACTATAATCATTTTTGGTGGAGTATTCATGGAGTTACAGCGATCCAAAGTCGGCCTAGATTTTATGACAGGAAGCTGTCAAGATCTCATACTCCCCAAAAATGAGATCATTTAGCTCATGACCCCAAACCTTTGTACAAATTTGCTACTAACCCATTTAAAAAATGTTTTAAAAGTATTTTCATGAACTTAATATACAAAAACAAGAGCAAACTCAGATTGTTTGCATGCATGTAAAGAAGAACATGAAATTGAAAGATATGAAAGCATGTATGGTTGTTTTACCTTTGAATGTTTGATTATCTTCAAGAATCACCTTGAGTTCTTGGATTTTAATTTAAGATTGAGCTGATTTCTTGAGAGTGTTTAGAGAGAGAGAGAGAGTTAGAGAGAAGTTGGAGAGAAAACAAGTGTGTGAAAGAAAACAAATGAGAGGTTGAGTGGAGTGTAAGTGAGACTTGAGTGGAAAAAAAGGGGTTCATGGCAGATTTTTAGGGGTTCACAAAGGGGGTTCAAAACACTTTAATTTTATAAAATTATATTTTTAAATATTGTATTATTGATGTATTAAATTTGTGCTTTGTAAAGACTTATTTTGAGAATGTTTTTGTGATTAATATTTGAGTTATAAAAATTTTATTTTCCAATTTTCTAATTTACATCAATATACATTTAATTCGTTTACAATTGATGTTCTCGAGTTATTTATTCGATTCGAGTTGCGTTACCGAGTCACGGGATTCCGATAAATTCCAATTTTTGTGATAAGATCAAATCTTGTGACGATATATGAAATTTAATTTCGTTTGTTTTCATTGACCGTTCGTAACCTAATTAAGTGTTTCTCACGGACTTAAGGTTTGCTAAGAAATCTCTGTGACGTTACAAGATTTCAGTAAACTCAAGGAGTCGAAATCTAGAATTTCCGTTAGGATTTAAAAATGCTATAAACAAAACTTGAGATTCTAGAGATTTAAGCGCGGCAATGACCTGAGATTTGGACGATTGTCACAGTCTCCCTCGGGCTCTAACGAATTTTTCTCGGTAACGCGAGCCTGAAATCACAATTGCCGCGAGTCGCAATTATTTGCGGCGGTGGGGGCAAAGTGGATAATTTTTTTTTGGGCAAATTTTTTTATTGTTAAACTAAAAAGGGTATTATTTTTATTCTTTGCACTGAATGTGAAAGATTTTTTAGTGCAAGTGCACACATTTTCAATCTCAAAATATTTGAATGACTTTTTTTTTTGTGATTTATCAAAAAACCTTTGTTTTGGTTTTCAAACTCTTGTTTTTTTAGATATCGTAAAACCGATTTATGTGAAAATTCAAAATCTTTATTATCATAATGATCATAATGATTTTGAGGAATAAATGTTCTAACTAGATGTGATTTATTAGAATACATGTTATTCTATTGCATAGAATAATTGGTAAACTAATAAATTCTTTTCGTAAATGGTTTGAAAGATATATATGTAACATAAAAAAGTCATGTCTTTACGCACATTATTTACACTATTTTAACCCTAATCTTGGTATATATTCACGATTTCAAGGTTTTATGAGCATAATATATCAAGAGGGCCAAAATTTAGACATTGTTTCAAAAATGAACAAAAAGGCTTAAAAAACGTGTAAAGTAGACCAAAATCAAACACAAACAATTCGCACAAGCTTTTAAGCACCTGAAGGTTCCAAAATATAAAATTAAATTTAATTAACTTCATAATGTTCCTCTGGTAGTTAAGAGAACCTGGGGAAAGAATTGTCCATAACAAACAAGAAACGAAGAAGTTACGACCAACCGAAGATACGAGAACGGTTGAACATGCACATGACCACACCTTGGTGACCGTATACTGCCATGGTGACCGTATACGGCCCTCCAGGAGACCATATACGCCGCCATGGGCCGTATACGCCCCTTCCATACGGGGGTATCCTCCACTTTGGGTGATTTTTGCTCCTTGTGCATAGACCCAATGTTCAAGGGGTATTAAATGGGGTGTCAAGGTTTAGTGCAAAGATTGGATTTTTATACTACACCCACATACGAGAGGATTAAAGATTGGGGGTATTTGGGACATGCTTTGGCCTATAAATACCACCCTTAACCTCCTCATTTCTCACATCCTTCAACACACCATCTCTACACCTCAAACACACACTACTTACACACACCTCTCTCTCTACTTTCTCACTCTAGATTAGTAGTAATTAATTAGTAGTTAGTAGAGAGCTTGGAGCTCTAATTGTACGGAGGTGCTCCGAGACTACAATTAAGCAAGATTTGTTGTAACGCCTCACCAAGTTTTATTATTTATTCTATCTTCGTTTGTTTTTAAATATACTAGAATTATAATTATTGCCATGATTATTTAGAAATGCATGCTACAATTATAATTATGCTAGGCTTAACAAATATGTGGTTGCTATGATAGTTGTTATGTTAGGATAGTTATGCTATAATCTATGTCGTTACTCTGCCTGTATGGAATTAAATAATGTTTGAATCTTTGAAATAAATCTCAAATGTTTATCTATCCAACTTATGCTGTGATTAAGACCTACTGATGAATTTGGCCAACTTCTAAATGTATGTGTTACACCCAAGATTTTTTTTTTCAGATGTAGGTTCCCGTGACCTAGATCTACGAGGTAATCTTGTATATTCGAGTGCGGAATCCTCAAACATACACAAACGATAACAAACGAGTAAACAAATGTATAAATATCACTTTTATTGAATGTAAAAAAGGTTACATTCGAACTAACATAGAGTATTCGAACTTACAACTCTGTTCGAACTAACAACTCCGAAAAACCTTTAAAAAACCTATTTTCTGAAATATTCGGACTTGAGTATATATAGGCAACTAAGTTCATACAAACTTAGGCACTTTCTAAGTTCATACGAACCCCTACAAAATACACATACAAAACTTAAGTTAACGATTACAATGATTAACAAAATGACTTCTAAACCTAACTATTACAAACTAGAAGCTGTTGTCACAAAACATACACCATCATCAGACTCAGATGAGTACCAGACTCAAAGTACAGACTTAGATTACGAGACTCAAATGAGCACCAGACTCAAAGTACAGACTCAGATGAGCACCAAACTCAAAGTACAGACTCAGATTCTGATTATAACCAAAACACATTTCATTGCTTTCAATGACCAATTGCAACTTATAAACCAACTTTCCTCACATATATATTCGATATTTACAACCAAAATCCATACCAAAACGTGATTGACCCATTTTGTCACATACACAAAATCTGGGTTCAATACCAAGTTATAAGGATCATAGCCATGATTCACAAAGATAAGCATTTGCGAACCTATACCAAGTGCCCAACAATCCTTCACTAAGTTTTCCTTTTTTTGCGAACTTCCTTTAATTCTTACCCGATTCGCTAACGCCTACAAAATAAACACAACTAAAAGAGTAAGCGAAACGCTTAATGAATTCATAAGTAATTAAACAAGTGAACAACTTAACAACTTTTGGATCAATTTAATCAACTTATGATCCAACTGAAACAACTTATGATCCAATTGAACACAAAGTGCTCAATTATACAACATGGTATGAACTAGTCATTTAGGATCAATCAATAACTTGAATATAATCAACAACTTGATGCAATTCAACAATTTGAATACAACTAGTAACGGAAATCAATTGCACAACTAAATTAATCAACAACTAAGTCAACCAACTTAACAACAACAATATCAACTATAACTTAAATCAATTAACAACTAGGGTCAACGAACAACTTGAGTAACTGACAGTTTAATTTCAATTAACAACTGGAGTCAACGTGAGTTTACTGACAACTAGCATATACATGATATGCACAACTATATAGATCCGTATTCGACTCCACTTTCTCACCACAACTAAGCTAGCACAAGGCTAGAAAATCTCTACCATGTAGAGCAATTATCATGTGGTTAATTTATAACATGAAACCACCTATTCCACTGTCAATTGGATCCTCTTACATGGATGTAATCCAGATTCATTCAATCAACATGACTCATTTAATTACAATAAAAACTCACCTTGGTTATTTAATGATGATAACTTGCTACTTGAGTTCTCCACTTCTTTAACACATATCAACATCACATAATCAATTTAAAAACAAATAAACATGTATTAACATTCATACTACTCCTCTTATCACTAATCAACACCCAATTCAATTATGCCCAGTTTGACTTTTAAAGTTTAAAAGTCAAACTAGCATAATTTCACCACTTTTACTCATGAACCAATCTATAGTTCATTTGATTAGAACACCACTATAATTACAACTACTAGCATCAACATACCTACTTTAAGCTAACAATTTAGTGGGTTTATTTGTCAAACCCGAATTCAACCTTTCTAAGTTGGGTAATATAAACTTCTAACCAAAAATTCATCACCAATTGGTTTAAAATCAACAACTAATGATTATAGGATCATCTTAACATCAATTGAACACAACTAATGGTTTATTTCATTACATACTATCAATTACACTTCTACTCATCAATTACCCAACTTATTAGGTCAAGAGAATGAGAATACATACATTTCTTATGTTAGGGATGAAGTAAATAGCTCCAATTTGATTTCTCTTGTTGGGATAAATACCCACGGCTATGGCAAGTTAACAACACTACCGATAATACACAAGCCTATAGGGTCACACACAATCTGTTATGAGACACTACTTACATATAAATCAAATACGATTTTAATTTATTTACTCTCCTTCATTTATGTGACACAAAATCATTAGTGTGTATGTTTTGTAATGTTCATTTTATTTGGTTAAAATTGTTTAAAAAATAAAATAAAACACATTTTATAAATATTAATAATAATTGTAATTTTAAATATAAAAGTATTGAGAAACAACATGAAACCACCCATGTGTCTTGATTTTTCTCATTGGCTAAAAAGGGAGGTAGCAGGATTTTGGTCAAATATATTCCTCCAGTTTCTAAGACTTGTATGCAGATTTTTTCCACTAAAAAACCTCCCTCTCTCTCAAGAAAAACACACACATGCACAACAACAACTAGTTGATAAAAACCTCTCTTATTATTTGCTTCTAAGTATCAAAATACACATACTTTGTGGGTTCTTTCCAAAAGATTGTGTACTTGTTAAGTGAGGTGTGAACAGAGTTCGATTGGTGACATCTTAGTTTGGAATCAAGATCGAAAGGAGGTATAGGCTAGCACCCGGGTTGTGTCGAAGAATCACACGCGTGGATTACCGATAGAGAACTTCTACTTTGAAGTTTTTGGTCAGCTTTTCAACCACCAAAGGTATAAATTTTCTGTTCTTATACATTTATTTTGCTCCATAAAAGTTTTAAATGAGATCCATGGAAGGGTTCTTAACATGCATGTCGTTTTTATTGTTGGTAAAATCATTTTTTGCTTCCGTTGCAAACATGCATGGTGTGTTTGAACCTCAACATCTCTAGATTTAATTTGATGTTTATCAACTTGATTCTTCTTCTTTCTTTTCTCTATTCGTGCTCTAGAAACCACAGGTGTTAGTGTGTGTGTGTGAATACGTATGTATGTGTGTGTCTTGAGATTTCTAGAGATTTTAATAGATAAGGATTAAATTTAGGTATTTACACTTCCAACCTTCTAGTCTCATTTACTTAACATTACATCCCAACAACTTATATTTAAACAACTCAAATACTGCAGAAATAATAATAATACACTTAATTTACACAACTAAGTCAATAAAATAAAACATTTACGCATATTAAAGTATTACCTACATTTTTGGGGTGTTATAGTATGTCCCTCCGTTATCTGTGTTTGATGATCGATGAACTCGACACAACCGGTGTTCTCCTGGTTGAGATATATCGAAAGGAAACACAGAGCATAGGATTAAAGATAGATTATATTTATCTTCATTTATCTGAACATCTAGCATGAAGTGAACTAAATACTATCCTTGTTATGCTACTACATGTTCTTGTTTGATTGTTGCCTTAGGGTTTGCATGCTAGTATCAACTTATCTGATTGATGCGGTTAGGTATATGATTAGGTTTTCAAACATGAAATAATTTCATACATCAGTTTAACATACTTATAATAGTTATGATGATTAATATGTAATAATGATGAACAATTTAATTGGCTGTTAGAGAAAACCATCCCAACTTATTCCACGGGGTCACTCATGTTTATGTTATCGTTTATTCAACGATTCATGCCATGAGACGGTAATCTCTGATGTCCGAGGTTGGGGAATGAAACTGGAGCATGATTTTCGGTTAAATTGGTTGCTACATTTAGTAGATATAACACCCCTTAATTTAGAACCAATTTTTTTATTTTTTTTTATTTTTTTTTGTTTTTAATGCCACAGAAGCGGAAACATAATATTATTTAATTATACATTATATATACACAAAAGTAATAAGATTTACAGGCGAAAGTACTAAGTTGTACTATTGATACTAAACCGGTGTTACAAGGTTATAATCATAATATAAGTTATCAAAATGAATCAGAGTAAGCGCTTGGTCAAACATTCGCCCATTACTCCTAGTCCGACCCAAAGCAATCCTAACCTGCGAGGAGTAACATGGGGAATTAGCACAAAGCTAAATGAGAAGATATAACACCCCTCTTTCTAGTTAAGAATATAATATTGATAAACTCGGAAGCATGAATTTAAAATACATTACCTTAGTATATATCAAACATTATACCTAAACAGTTAATATTTTTCAATATTTACATTACATTCAAACTGTTTAAGACTACCAAAAGCGGGGTATTATAAAAATTCACAAAACAAGGTTTATTACAAAACCATATCAGAGGCCTAAAGCGCTGTCAAACATTCCTTGATCGACCAATCACCTCCTGCACCCACAATTAAACAAAACATATCCTGCAGGAAGTAAAATGAGGGGTTAGCACGAAGCTAAGTGAATAGATTCATCACACTCCATTCAACTTAGCATAACTAGCTAATTACACCAATAAAACGTAAACACACATAATTCAATGAGGATCGGTGGCTCTGGGGATATCATAATACCCGAGGATTCCCCTAAGAACACTTACCGTCAATCCGTATGGCCAATACAGAATAGACCGATAACTACTGGTTATTAAACACATACACAGGTCTCAAACACAACAAATGAATCAAAACCTGTGTAAAACACATAATAACCAGAAGTCCAACTACACGTTGACCTCAATAACATAGTACACATAGTTCATATATCACGTAGATCAATAATCAATAATCAAGACTAAACAGTCTAATACACATCTACGTTTACTTGTTGTAACCAAATAGTTACAACTAAATCAAATGATGAGTTCCGAATCCACTCACTGATACCTCTGATGTCTGCACACTCAGTATTCTTATATCACTGAGTCTTACGTTGATCAGATTGCGAAATAGGATGTTACAATTCTCCCCTCCTTAAGGAGATTTCGTCCCCGAAATCTCAACACTATCAAATAATCTAGGATATCTGGTTTTCATAGATTCTTCAGTTTCCCAAGTCAAATTTGAACCTAAACTATGTCTCCATTTCACTAACACCATTGGTATCTGTTTCTTTCTAAGTTTAGTAACTTTTCTATCGAGAATTTCAATAGGTTCTTCAACTAATTTCTGGTTCTGGTCAACTTTCAAATCTGGTAAAGGAAGAATCTGAGATTGATCCTCGACATTACACTTTCTCAAATAACAAATATTAAACGTGTCATTAATACCAGCAAGCTCAGGAGGAAGATCCAATGAGACTGATTGATTATTAAACACTTGACGAATTCTGAAGGGGCCAATGTATCTAGGTGCCAACTTTCCTCGCTTTCCAAATCTAATCACGCCTTTCCAAGGTGAGACTTTTAAATAAACCAACTCACCCTCGGAGAATGTAACTGGGCGCCTACGCGGGTCTGCATACTGTTTCTGTCTGTCACGTGCAGCTTTTAACTTTTCTCGTGCGATTGCCACTTTGTCAGCTGTGATTTGTACAATGTCTGGGCCAGCAAATTGCTTTTCTCCAGTTTCTAACCAACACGTGGGCGTTCTACAACGGCGTCCAAACAGCATCTCATAAGGAGGCATACCAATACTGGAGTGATATGAATTATTATAGGCAAATTCCACTAATGGTAGATGAGAATCCCATGAACCGCCATATTCTAGAATACAAGCTCTCAACATATCCTCAAGTGTTTGAATCGTACGTTCTGATTGGCCGTCGGTCTGAGGATGATAAGCTGTACTGAGATTTACACGTGTACCCGATTCTTGTTGTAAACTTTGCCAGAAACGAGAAATGAAACGAGAATTTCTGTCTAACACAATCGATAATGGAATACCATGTCGGGAAATAATCTCATTAATATACAACTGAGCAAGTTTAGTCAAAGATGTTGTTTCACTTGTAGCAATAAAATGAGCACTTTTGGTCAATCTGTCAACAATAACCCAAATCATGTCGTTACCTCGAGATGTACGTGGGAGTTTAGTTACAAAATCCATAGTGATATGTTCCCACTTCCACTCAGGAATTTCTAACTGTTTTAATGACCCATATGGCTTTTGATGTTCAGCTTTAACTTGAGCACATATATGACAATTTTCAACAAACCTTGCAATATCAATTTTCATTGTGGGCCACCAGTACAAAGGTTTCAAGTCATTATACATCCGCGTACAACCAGGGTGGACAGACAATCGAGACTTGTGGGTTTCAGTTAAAAGCATATCTCGAATACCACCAATCAGAGGAATCCACACTCGAGACTGAAAAGTCTTCAATCCTCTAGAATCATCAACTAATAACTCTTTTCTTTTCAACATGATTTCTGATTTTAAATTAGGATCCAATAAAGCTTCCACTTGTGCATCTTTAATTTTATCCACTAAGTAAGAAGAAACATCGACTCGTAGAAAATAAATTTGGTCAGAGATACCTTTTCTGCTCAAAGCGTCTGCAACTACATTTGCCTTTCCTGGATGGTAACGTATTTCACAATCATAGTCTTTGATCAATTCTAACCATCGTCTTTGACGCATATTTAGTTCTTTCTGTGAAAACATATACTGAAGACTTTTATGATCAGTACATACAATGCATTTAGTACCATATAGATAGTGTCTCCAGATTTTCAAAGCAAACACAACAGCTGCCAACTCTAAATCATGTGTTGGATAATTCTTTTCATGTGGTTTTAACTGTCGAGAAGCATAAGCAATGACTTTGTCTCTTTGCATAAGAACACAACCCAAACCAGAGTAAGATGCATCACAATATACAATAAAATCTTCAGACCCACTCGGTAATGCTAACACTGGGGCTTGACACAACAATTGTCTCAGAGTCTGAAAGGCATGCTCTTGTTGATCATTCACTCAAACTTTTCATTCTTACGGGTTAATTTAGTCAACGGACCGGCTATTTTAGAAAAATCTCTAATGAACTTCCGGTAATATCCCGCTAAACCCAGAAAACTTTTAATTTCAGAAGCATTCTTTGGAACTTTCCAATTCATTACGGCTTCTACTTTAAAAGGATCAACTTTAACTCCATCATTACAAATAATGTGACCCAAAAACTGTACTTCTCGAATCCAGAATTCGCATTTAGAAAATTTTGCATATAATTGTTCTCTTTTCAATGTTTCTAGTACTATTCTCAAATGCATTTCATGTTCTGATTCAGATTTAGAATATACCAGAATATCATCGATAAACATAATAACAAATTTATCGAGAAAAGGCCGACAAACACGGTTCATCAAATCCATAAAAACCGCTGGAGCATTAGTCAAACCAAAAGGCATAACCAGGAATTCAAAATGACCATACCTGGTGCGGAAAGCAGTTTTAGGAATATCCTGTTCACGAACACGAACTTGATGATAACCTGATCTCAAGTCAATTTTAGAATAAAACGAAGATCCTTGTAACTGATCAAACAAATCGTCTATTCTAGGCAGAGGATATTTATTCTTTACTGTTCTTTTGTTTAATTCCCGATAATCAATACACATTCTAAAAGACCCATCTTTCTTTTTAACAAACAAAACCGGTGCACCCCAAGGAGAAGAACTAGGTCTAATAAACCCTCTATCCAATAACTCCTGTATCTGATTCATCATTTCACGTATTTCAGAGGGAGCTAATCTATAGGGAGCTTTAGCAACAGGCGAGGAGCCGGGAACAAGATCAATCTGATATTCAACTTCTCTAACCGGTGGTAAACCAGGTAATTCATCAGGAAACACTTCCGGATATTCAGACACAACCGAAACCTCAGAAATGGATTTCTTTTCTAATTTGACATCAATAACATAAGCTAGATAAGACTCACAGCCTTTAATCAACGACTTTCTAGCCTTCATCATGGAGATCAGAGGAATACACCCACTATCCCGTTCTCCTCGAGCCACAACGTATGACTCTTCAGAGATTGGGATTCTAATCAGCTTATGGTGGCAATCTATACTTGCTTTAAACTGACTTAACCAATCCATACCAATAATCACATCAAAACTTGGAATTGGCATTAATAGAAACGAAATCGGAAAAGTCTGACCATCTAGCACAATACTAACTCCAGTCACCGAGGTGGTAACAGGAACTAACTTGCCACTAACAATCTCTACTTCTAAGGGCTTAGTTATCACAGTAGGGATCAATTTCAACTTATCACAGAAACACACAGATATAAAAGAACAATTTGCTCCAGAATCAAATAAAACACGAGCTGGTACAGAGTTTATAAGAAAAGTACCAGTAATCACATCATCTGTGTGGACAGCCTCATCGACTGTCATCTGAAAAGCCCTACTCCTCGCTGGCGGAGGATTCTTCCGCTTTTGACCGGAAGATGACGAACTCCCGACCGAAACCGAACCTTGTCTCCTTGCCTCAGGACACTGTCCTATACGATGCCCTTCTTTCTTACAGTTCCAACATACAAAATTGGGAAACTTACAATTTCTAAACTCATGACCCAATTCGCCACATTTAACACATTTATTTGTCTGAGTTGTACATGGGCCAGTATGTCTGGATCGACAAGCATTGCACCAAATAGAATTTCCGGATGAACCACTTTTATTACTGAATCCTTGACCCTGACGATTACTCTGACGATTACCCTGCCACCTGGACTTTCCTTTACCCGAAACATCTGTTCTAACTCTTTGAAATGAAGAAGAAGCATCTCTAGCTTGAGACTCTCGAAAACCTCTAATGTCACTATCAACTGAGCGTGCAAGAGTAAAAGCTTGAGATAGACTACTAGCTAATCTCACTGAAGTACGGTAATTATGAGGTAAAGTTTCCACAAATTGCTCAATCCTGGTTTTCTCATCAGGAACCCACTGCTGTACAAACCGTAGCTTCTCTGAAAATTGTGATATCAACTCATCAATGGTCATCTGGTCAGTTAATTTGAGATTTACAAACTCTCTCCTAATGCGTGCCATATCAAAGTCGGAACAGTACTAATTACAAACAGCTTGATGGAAATCAGACCATCGAATAGCTTCTCTCTGTTGTTGAGTTAAATGACCAGTAATCGAATCCCACCAAATCATGGCTTCATCTTTTAAACATTGGATAGCATAAAACACTTTGGATTCTTCTTCACAGCGAGTAACATCAAATTTCCGTTCAATATCCCTTAACCAGTTTAAAGTTACAGATGGATTTGTACTACCTCTAAACTCCGGTGGTTTACTTGCCATGAACGTCTTGAATGAACACTGTTTATTTGTCTGAAAGGTAGGAATATTGCCAAACATAGGTATCTGTTGCTGAGAACGTTGCTGAGATGAGGCAGTTTCAGTTTGCCTTTTAAATTCTCTGAGATTAATCAACTCATCCTCTAGTTGAAAAAGATAATTGTCTCTATTCGATTCTTCATGAGCAGGAATAGAAGTACCCTCATGATCATGTCTCTCATTATGAATATCTGAAGGAGGAACATCGATCCTAGAGGCATTGTTAGGGTTGGTGGTCGGTTGCTCGTTATCTGCCATATCTGTTTTCACAACAACAACTCAAAACTTGTTAATCGTTAGTACCTATCTACTAATCGATTCATAACCAATGCTAAATCCCATATCCAGAAATATTTGACAAAATGCGTAACAGATTTGGGATTGAACACTTACCAATGTACAATTCACCCAAATCTATGCTCTGATACCAACTTATAACACCCCTCTTTCTAGTTAAGAATATAATATTGATAAACTCGGAAGCATGAATTTAAAATACATTACCTTAGTATATATCAAACATTATACCTAAACAGTTAATATTTTTCAATATTTACATTACATTCAAACTGTTTAAGACTACCAAAAGCGGGGTATTATAAAAATTCACAAAACAAGGTTTATTACAAAACCATATCAGAGGCCTAAAGCGCTGTCAAACATTCCTTGATCGACCAATCACCTCCTGCACCCACAATTAAACAAAACATATCCTGCAGGAAGTAAAATGAGGGGTTAGCACGAAGCTAAGTGAATAGATTCATCACACTCCATTCAACTT
Source organism: Logfia minima (assembly GCA_963921325.1). Classification (NCBI taxonomy): domain Eukaryota; kingdom Viridiplantae; phylum Streptophyta; class Magnoliopsida; order Asterales; family Asteraceae; genus Logfia; species Logfia minima. Next base: position 9,543,764 of record OY992771.1, on the reverse strand, counting down.
AGCATAACTAGCTAATTACACCAATAAAACGTAAACACACATAATTCAATGAGGATCGGTGGCTCTGGGGATATCATAATACCCGAGGATTCCCCCAAGAACACTTACCGTCAATCCGTATGGCCAATACAGAATAGACCGATAACTACTGGTTATTAAACACATACACAGGTCTCAAACACAACAAATGAATCAAAACCTGTGTAAAACACATAATAACCAGAAGTCCAACTACACGTTGACCTCAATAACATAGTACACATAGTTCACATATCACGTAGATCAATAATCAATAATCAAGACTAAACAGTCTAATACACATCTACGTTTACTTATTGTAACCAATACCTCTGATGTCTGCACACTCAGTATTCTTATATCACTGAGTCTTACGTTGATCAGATTGCGAAATAGGATGTTACAGAAGATATGTAATCAACAATATGAGCTAGCTATAACATAATCTGACTACTGCAGATAACACGAAAACACGTATGCACACAATGGATCGGTGGTTCTCGAGGTACCCTACTGCCATGGTGGCCCTGAGGAACACTTACACCACTGCAGGCCAATACAGGGGGTTAACCGATAGCTTGACGCTAAAACCTTGACCAATTCAGAGCCCTAGAAACAACACATGCATCGAGACTCTGCATTGATCTCCAGCTAGAAATCAAGCCCAACCGCAGTTGACAATCGGTATCACATAAACCATAATCATCATGGTAATGTATCACATGATCCATAATCGTGATGGCATCATGTATCAGACAAGCAGTCTATCAATAATCAATAATCATAACAGACTAAACAATCTATACACAGTAAATTACACTTGCCCGTTGTAACCAAACCAGTTACAACCAAATCATACTGAGGGTTACAGATCCACTCACCTGAGTATATCAGCTTACTAGCTCAGTAGTCTTATATCACTGAGTCTTCTGCGTCTCTGAGAATAAACAGAATACAAGTCAGTAGTCTGTTAACATAATTCAATGTTTAATACTCATATAAATAGTCACACACATATATCATCATGCATATAGTATTCGCAATGACCCACTCGGGGTCGACTAAACATCGGGGTTAAGGTTAAGGGCAATACCACTAACGGGGTCCAAGGGCAATACCACTCGGGGTCGACTAAACAAATTTGACCTGCGACATTAACCTGCGACACTAGAAGCGACATTAGCCGCGACACTATTAGCGACATTAGCCGTGACATTATTAGCGACATTAGCCGCGACATTACCAATGTCGCAAAACCAGTTCATCCTGCGAACTTGCAGAAAACAGGGCTGTTTCCTCAAAAAATTCCCAAATCTTAATTCTAACATCGTTTTTCACCAATTGAACGTCCCAACACTTCGTAAATACATAAACAAACACTCGAAATGCTTCAATTTAACATAAAAACACATAATTAAAATCCAACCGACTATCTTTTCTCTCTTTTTTGAAAAACCAAAAACTAACCTTTAAATTGATGTAATACTCTGAAACGATTTGCAGGACTGATCCTTGATAAATTCCGAATTAAACCATACAATTTGAAGGTGTTCTAGGTTAGATTTGAGCTTCAATTTATAGGTGTGTGTTTTTAGTGTGTGTTTTGTGTGTGGCGGTTTAGGATGAAGATGATGATAATTTCCATGGGTTTTGGTTTATATAATTTTGATTTACGTATACTACGATGTATTATTATCATTAATCTAGCACATGATGGTATTAGTTCTAATACTTAGGCCTATCCGTATTTTAAACTAAAAATACCATAATTCCCATTTAATTATTGCTAACAATTACCCGTTCAAACATTTCATATAAATTAATTCAATTAAATAAAGTAAAATAAGGTAATAAATTTACCGGAAAATACTAGGCCGTTGGGGAGGATGTTACAAATCTTCCCCCCTTAAGGAGATTTCGTCCCCGAAATCTCACCCTGACTAAATAAACTAGGATAACGTGTACGTATACTAGACTCAGTTCCCATGTGAGGTTTGGGCCTAGACTATGCTTCCATTTAACTAGAACCATGGGGATTTCTTTCTTACATAATCGGGTCACTTTTCTATCTAGTAACTCGACAGGTTCCTCTACTAATTTCTGACTCTGGTCGACATGCAATTCTTGCAATGGAAGAATTTGAGACTGATCCTCTACCCTACACTTTCGTAAATAACATACGTTGAAAGTATCATGAATTCCCGAAAGTTCATACGGAAGATCTAACGTAACAGTCTGATCATTGACCACTTGACGTATCCTGAACGGGCCGATATATCTAGGAGCAAGTTTTCCTCGCTTTCCAAACCTAATTACACCCTTCCAAGGTGAAACCTTTAAGTAAACTAGTTCACCTTCAACAAAAGACATTGGTCGTCTGCGAGGGTCAGCGTATTGTTTCTGCCTATCTCGGGCTGCTTTCAGTTTCTCACGAGCGATAGCTACTTTATCTGCTGTGATCTGTACGATTTCCGGACCAGCAAACTGTTTCTCTCCAGCTTCTAACCAACAAGTTGGAGTTCTGCAACGTCGCCCATATAACATTTCATACGGTGGCATGCCGATACTCGAGTGATATGAATTATTGTAGGCAAATTCTATCAATGGCAGATGAGAATCCCAAGATCCGCCGTATTCTAACACGCAAACTCTTAACATATCCTCAAGTGTCTGAATAGTTCTCTCGGACTATCCATCTGTTTGAGGATGATATGCTGTACTCAAGTTAACTCTGGTACCCAACTCGTGTTGTAGACTCTGCCAGAACCGAGATACGAACCGAGGATCTCTGTCAGATACAATGGATATTGGAATCCCATGTCTTGAAACGATCTCATTAATGTACAATTGGGCTAGTTTGGTTAACGATGCTGTTTCATTTGTCGCAAGAAAATGAGCACTCTTAGTTAAACGATCTACAATAACCCAAATCATGTCATTTCCCCGAGGTGTCCTTGGAAGTTTAATGACGAAATCCATTGTTATATGTTCCCATTTCCATTCAGGAATCTCCAACTGTTTCAACGATCCATAAGGTTTCTGATGTTCCGCTTTAACTTGTGAGCAGATATGACAAGATTCCACGAATCGAGCTACATCAGTCTTTAGGGTAGGCCACCAATACAAAGGTTTCAAATCATTATACATTTTGGTACTCCCAGGGTGAACAGACATTCGGGATTTGTGAGCCTCCGATAAAATCACATCACGAAGACCTCCAATCCAAGGAACCCAGACGCGAGACTGAAAAGTCTTTAATCCTCGAGAGTCAACAGATAATAAATCCTTTCTTTTCAACATAATTTCTGACTTCAGATTATAATCCATTAATGCTTCCAGCTGAGCAGATTTCAACTGATCCACTAAATCAGAAGAAACTTCCAATCGCATAAAGTAAATCCTGTCAGAAGTTCCCTTTCGGCTTAAGGCGTCTGCAACAACATTAGCTTTCCCGAGATGATATCGAATTTCACAATCATAATCTTTAATTAATTCCAACCATCGACGTTGACACATATTCAACTCTTTCTGAGTAAACATATACTGAAGACTCTTATGATCTGTGCAGATAACGCATTTAGTACTATAAAGATAATGTCTCCAGATTTTCAACGCAAAAACGACAGCTGCAAGCTCCAGATCATGAGTAGGATAATTTCTTTCGTGAGTCTTGAGCTGACGAGAAGCATAAGCAATTACTCGGTCTCGCTGCATCAAAACACAACCCAATCCTGCATGAGATGCATCACAATAAACTATAAAATCATCAGATCCATCGGGAAGTGCCAAAACAGGAGCCTGACACAAAAGTTGCTTCAGAGTCTGAAAAGCTGTTTCTTGCTGTTCACTCCATTGAAATTTCACATCCTTACGAGTTAACTTAGTCAAAGGACCAGCGATCTTGGAAAAATCCTTAATGAATTTCCGATAATATCCCGCTAATCCCAGAAAACTCTTTATTTCCGATGAAGTCTTGGGAGCATTCCATTCCAATACAGCTTTGACCTTGGACGGATCCACCTTAATACCATCTTCACATACAACATGTCCCAAAAACTGAACTTCGCGGAGCCAAAATTCACATTTAGAAAACTTAGCGTACAAACGTTCTTTTTTCAGAGTTTCAAGAACTAATCGCAAATGTGTTTCATGTTCTGCTTCAGTTTTTGAATATATTAGGATATCGTCAATGAACACAATAACGGATTTATCCAGAAAAGGTCGACAAACTCGATTCATCAAATCCATGAAAACCGCGGGAGCATTTGTCAATCCAAAAGGCATGACCAAAAACTCATAATGACCATATCTGGTATGAAAGGCAGTCTTAGGAATATCTTCTTCGCAAACGCGCACTTGATGGTACCCCGATCGTAAATCAATCTTGGAGAAATAAGAAGAACCTTGCAGTTGATCGAATAACTCATCTATCCTGGGTAGAGGATACTTGTTCTTTACCGTTCGCTTGTTGAGTTCCCGATAATCAATACACATACGAAAAGTACCATCTTTCTTCTTTACGAACAAAACTGGTGCACCCCAGGGCGATGAACTAGGTCTAATAAAACCTTTATCTAACAATTCCTGAATCTGGTTCATCATTTCACGTATTTCTAAAGGAGCTAATCTATATGGAGCCTTAGCTATCGGAGTGGCACCAGGAACTAAATCAATCTGGTATTCTACCTCTCTTACAGGGGGTAAACCGGGCAACTCATCAGGAAAAACTTCCGGGTATTCAGAAACTACTCTTACGTCAGAGACGGATTTCCTTTCCAATTTTACATCTACCACATAGGCCAGATAAGACTCACAATCTTTAGCTAGAGATTTTCTAGCTTTCATAACAGAGATCAAAGGTAAGTGGCCGCTTTCTCTTTCTCCTCGAGCCACGACGTATGACTCATCAGAGATAGGTATCTTAATCAACTTATAATAACAAGAAATATCTGCCTTATTCTTTCTTAACCAGTCCATACCAAGAACTACATCAAAACTCGGGATTGGCATCAATAAAAAGGAAACATGGAAAATATGTCCTTCAATTAGTATATTAGCTCCAGTTACCGATGTGGTAACAGGAACTACCTTGCCATTTGCTACTTCTACTTCCAAAGGATCAGATATCACAGTGGGGGCCAATTTTATCTTATCACAAAAGCAGACAGATATAAATGAGTAATTGGCTCCAGAATCAAACAATACACGTGCTGGTACGGAATTAATAAAAAAAGTACCAGTGATGACGTCCTCCGTTCTGACAGCTTCATCAACTGTCATTTGAAAAGCTCGACCTGATGCTGGTGGTGCATTATTAACGACATTAGCCGCGACATTACCAATGTCGCAAAACCAGTTCATCTTGCGAACTTGCAGAAAACAGGGATGTTTCCTCAAAAAATTCCCAAATCTTAATTCTAACATCGTTTTTCACCAATTGAACGTCCCAACACTTCGTAAATACATAAACAAACACTCGAAATGCTTCAATTTAACATAAAAACACATAATTAAAATCCAACCGACTATCTTTTCTCTCTTTTTTGAAAAACCAAAAACTAACCTTTAAATTGATGTAATACTCTGAAACGATTTGCAGGACTGATCCTTGATAAATTCCGAATTAAACCATACAATTTGAAGGTGTTCTAGGTTAGATTTGAGCTTCAATTTATAGGTGTGTGTTTTTAGTGTGTGTTTTGTGTGTGGCGGTTTAGGATGAAGATGATGATAATTTCCATGGGTTTTGGTTTATATAATTTTGATTTACGTATACTACGATGTATTATTATCATTAATCTAGCACATGATGGTATTAGTTCTAATACTTAGGCCTATCCGTATTTTAAACTAAAAATACCATAATTCCCATTCAATTATTCCTAACAATTACCCGTTCAAACATTTCATATAAATTAATTCAATTAAATAAAGTAAAATAAGGTAATAAATTTACCGGAAAATACTAGGCCGTTGGAGAGGATGTTACAGTAGAACTTTTGGTGTAGTATACACTTCATAGGTGTTATCCATGTGACATATTGTTTCTATGATTGTGGACAACTCTACGTTAGGTAAGTAATAGGCTAGTAGCTATGGCTCATTAGGACATAGAAAATATATCCCATAAGGAAACTTCTAACGAAGCAACATATTAGCTGGCTGAGTCTGTGGTATAACAATGGAAATACCTCTGTGTTTAGTACATTTGTTGTTTCAAGCTATTCTATCAATCCCTAGGTCTATCATCATAGCTAATGCCTTAATTAAAGTAACTATTCCTAAATAGCATGTACGAATTTCATAGTAACCACTCGCTTAACTCTTAGTATTCCGGGTAACCTCCACCCCTATCTTATTTTAAGTATTCCCTAGATAATTAGAAAACCAAAAAAACCACTCTCCAACTATTTTTATCCTAGCTAAATTACAAAAGATAATTAACCTTCCTAAATTCCAATATTTGTGTAGCTTGAAGAACGACTCCTGAGTCATACCTACCATTTACTACCCTAATAATAACCTTATTAGTTAATAAGTAGTAGTAACTTAGGGTACCCAACAAACAATAAATATAAAACACTCGCATTGGTGCGCGCCCTTTCGGTCAACATCCGACGTCTACAATCGATGACGACACGCCGCGATATAAAATCGACTGTTCGGGTGTTCATCAATATATCTTTGCAAATCTTTACTAGAACATGAGTTTGAGATTTCGACGTTTTGAAAACCTGATGCTCAAAATTTTTGTTAGTGTGAATACACTTTTTCTCATACTCTTATCCTGAATCACCATCTAAAGGCATGTATTTTGACTTTGGGGTTGATAATTTTGTTTCTAATGAAGATTTTAAATTTTCGAGATGTTCAATCGTTTGCAAGAAGTGAGCTTTTTCTTTTTCGAATGTATTTTTTTGAGAGGTGACATATTTTTCTAAATCAAAGATTTTACGGTCCAAAATTAAATTTGAAACATAAATTTTGGTTATCACCATTTGTTCAACAATGTCATCTCTTTCACCCATTATATTATGTTTTAGTTCAGGTTTCGAGTAGCTTGGAAAGTAGTCATTGGAAAGTGGAATTTCCCGAGTACCATAGCTTTTGTTCAACTTAGTATAATTGAAAGATATTTGTGTTTTATCATCTCTTGCTCGATTGAACTTCTCGATTTCTTCGTCATCATTAGAATTCTTAAGAAAATTCATTTTCAAACCCTGACCCATATAATCAACATGATACGTAAGAGCTATTAATAAAATAGCTTTTTGTAGACAACATGGGTTGTCAAAACTAAAACTTCCCTTAGATTGTAAAGCTTGATTTCTTTAGGTTTATTTAGGAAAATAATTTGATCAGTTTGACCACGTTTCAAAAGTTTATCTTCAAGTTCTTTTATCCTTTTATTAACTTTAGCAGTTTCTGCAAAGACAAAGTCACGAGTAGTTGCTTTACTTATATGTTCTGATTTTTTAAGTTTATTTGATAAATCAGACATTTTTTTTTCAAATTCTCCGTTTCTGGTCCAAGTTTATCAAATTCCTTGTGATGATAAGCTAAATGATGTATGAGAATGCCTCTTTTCTGAATCACAGTTCCCAAGACTCCAAGGTTATTAACCAATTATTTTTCAAGTTTAGTAACCTTTTCCTTTCTAAGTTTAATTGTTTTTCTCACTCACTTAGAACTCCAGATTATTGACCAAACCCTTTTTAAGTTTATCTTGAAACTCTATCAGCTAATTCTGTTAGGAAAATTAAGTCGTTCGAATTTTCCACATTATAAATTCGATGAGAAAAAAGTAAAACTAGAGTTTGTGAATTAACTAGAGATATTCAAGTTAAACAACTTGAATATTAGGAGAGTTAGTTTCCTAATAGGAATGTGTTTCTTCATTGTATATATCCCTAAGACTACCAGTAAAGAGTTCTTAGGAGATATTATGTTTCTTTACTTTGTGTAAAACCACGATCTCATAAGTTGAGATTGTCTCCCCAAGACCTCCTCTTGGGTTTTGTATCTATGTGATCAATCGATAACATATGCCCTGATAAATCTTCATTTTGTTCTTCGTTATTGCAATTACATTGTTTGATTATTTTGTTTGGATGATAAACGGGTCCCAGTTTCTCCATTAAGACTGTGTTTTTGAACCCTTTGTGGTATAATAATAGTTTCCCACGTCGGTATAATTTATGTTATGCTTGCAAAATTGTAGTAACTATTCAACTGCTTTAATGCTTTAAAATATTCATTATAAGCGCTCGTCGTTCCATCTCTCGTCATCATAATTTTGCTTGATTGCTTGAATAGATCTTTAAAGATCAATGATGTGAAGTTTAACGAAAACCCTTTTGTTTCGTAAAAACGTTGATCCAAATTTGAATTTTATCCGCAAAAAGTTTTCCCCAAAACTCTTTCCAAAATTTATCAGGTAAAATGAAAATTTTTCCGAACAAAACTATACACTTTTATGCTTTATTTCAAAATTTAGTTTAAGAAAAATAAATATTCAAGTTAAAAACTAGAAGATAATTTTAAAATAAAAAATTAAAGTTTATTTTGAAATCAAAAATAAAGTTTGTAGAATAAAAGTCAATTCGAAACAAGAACTAGAAGATAATTTTAAAATAAAAAATTCACGTGAAGCTTGACCTCATAGCCAAATATTATCTTTGACCCGACAGCCAAAACTAGTTCCCCATATACATTTTCTTTATCAATACCCTATAACCTTGAAACCTTTTATATCAAACTCGGATGGTAATGAGCTTCTATTTTCAATTTGATATTCAAAATCAATACCATCCGAATTCGGTATCCAACTTAATACCATCCGAATTCGGTATCCAATTACATATAATCCAAATTCGATATCCAAAATCGAACTCGCTATCCCTTTTACAGTACCCAAATTCGATATTACCTATTTTTCTTCAACTCTGTTCAACCTGTTCAAAGTAACTCTGTTTGTATCGAATTCAATAGTCTCTGTTAGTATCGGATTTGATAGTCCTTTCACCTCTAAACCTGTTCGTATAGCATAAAAGAAACATAAGTTATTGATATTTAAATGTTCTTCAACTGGATTCTGATTTCACCCGTTCATTTAATTCTAATGAATTTAATTATGAATTTGCGGTCAATTATGTGTTAACAGGAGCACGTGAAGCTATTCAACCGATTAAATCAATCAAATTGACTAAAATTTTGATAATTTTTTATTGGATTTCAAAACTTCAAATCTTTAATCTCACTAGCTCAATTACCAATTGTTTGTCCATAACAAGAAATTCGATGATGAATTTATGTTGGGTCACTGGTTGCTGACCAACTTAGACATTGGAGTACATCATTTGAAATTATGAAGTCAAAACTCCTAAAGCTATGTGTTGGGTCACTGATCGTTGGTCAACTTAGTCACTACTATAAAAATGAAGTCAAACTCTCAATACAGAAGAAGAAGATCACTACTAAGTAAATAATTTTAACAATGCGTATTCTACTCATTGGTGTGCAGAAGAGATTTATTCACTTATGCAATTAATAAACACAACAGTTGTTGTTGGAAAATAAAAGGTAGTCACTAGAAGATATCAAGTCAAGTCACTCTACAAGAGCATGTTAGCTCGCAGTGAGTGGGGAAACTTCTTATTCCTCCAGCGACTTCAGAAATAAAGAATAAATCACCTTTCAAGTTACAACTCATTATGTGTTGGTCCCTGGTCAACATTAGATCAGCAACCTTCAGGTTCACAACAACAGAATGTATGACATCAAGCTTGATTGTGATTGGTGAAAAATCAACACACGTAAAAAGCATGATGAGAAGGGGACACATAATATTCCTTCAAAATCGTTGTCGGTTAAAAGGAAGATAATCACATAGCAACACATGTCTAACTATTTACATAGAATTTTGAAGATATTTACGAGAAACATCTTTTTTATAAATAAAGTGATAAAAATTTTCTAAGTGCAAATTCGAGTAAACAATTAATAGAACAACTTGTGTATTTAATTTTCTATTATTGCATCGAGTGTTACAATAACTTGTAATCGTATGGAATTAATTTTTTGCCCTGACTTAGATAATCCCGCATTCAATACTTTGATGTAATTTGTGATTAAAAAATTCACCATTCAAGTTATTTGTATTGTGTACTTCTTGTATTAAACTTTCACACTTATAATTTATACTCTTTTAATTGAACAATTATTTTTAAACTACAAATAATATGTTAAGATTTTTTAAAATAATACAATTACAAGTTAAATTGTATGCAACTACTAATAATCATCAAAGTGAGTTGTGTAGCTTCATCAATGCTAAACCCGAACTAGCTATTTATACTTCATAGTCTTGCCACATGATTAAGTACAAAACTATGTTTATAATCAATATTATTATTCCTAACAGGTTTCAACACCAACTTTCGTGGAACATCATGAAAACATTAGTCACTTACAACTTCTTCGTCGTCTCCGCCTCGCTATCTCACTACGATACCACCAAATTTCAACCCAAAAAACCTAATTAACATTAAAACAAATCACATCCATTAGTTAAAGGATTAAAGACTTGGATTGAAAGACAAATTGCCATCAAATAAATTGTGTACACAAATCCATTAACAACCAATTTCAATAATGGCTTGACTTAATTTTCTTCGTGTCTTCATCGGATCTAGTGTAAAGTGTTGATTCGAAAACTATTAGAATAAAACATGAACCATATAAGAATCACTACTACAAAAATTCAAATAGAATCCCCCTAATATAATACGGTTACACAAAAAACCGAATTAGAATACTAAAAAAACAAATAGAACCAGGTTATAAACTTTGCCTGAATTTTTACAAGAAAACAGAACCCGGTTCTTTGGTTGACAACCGGGTTCAATTTAAAGCAATACGATTTTGTTAAAATGAACGTATTCTATTTAGAAAACAAATAGAACCCGTTTGAAGTAAGTGACCAGATCCTATTTGTGTTTTAGTAATGACCACGGTTTTCATAAAGCACTTGGATTCTATTAGTGAAATTTTTTGAATTTCAGTAAAAAAATACCACATAATATATATTTTGTCCTTATCACTCTTTGTACGCATACTCATTTTCAAATTAGAAGAGAGAAGGAAACAAACACAAACTCATACAACTCTGTTCTACAAATATTATCCTTTACTTCAATCTGCCACACAAGTACAGAACATGGTTTGATTATATGTATATAATAATTATGTGTTTAGATATGTACTAACCACCTTATAAATGTTTAGAGCTAAAAGTTTAAGTTTGCACCTTATAAATGTTTAGAAAATGATAACCAAGTGAAGAAGATGAAGATTTGTATTGAAACTGCCGTAGGTGGTAGCTATTGGTCACTAGCGGTCGTCAAAAGTGGCGGTGCGGTGAAAGGAAAAAAAAAGAAGAATAGTTCATAGTTAAGAAAGTTTCAATTTGCATTTGGATTTTTACTTTTGCATTTTGAAGTAGATATGTATATAATGATGAATAAATGAAATGTGAGATTAAGGAGTTATTGTTTGCTTTCTTCAGTTTTTCTATTATTCTAAATAACAACAACTCCCATTTTTTCTCCATTAGTTATGTTAAAAAGCTTTTGTTTGTGTATGAAATTCCCCAGATATATGAATAATATTAATATTTTATTTTTCAATAATGTCTAATGGAAACACGGTTCTGTAGCAAGCAATCGGGTTTTATTTGACCTGATATTCTTTGAGAAAAAACAAACAGAACACAGTTTTGAGCATAAAAACAGAGTTTCATTTGTCAAATAGAATCCGATTATTTAACCGTGTTCTATTTTACATGAAATAGAATCCCCTCCTTATAGAATCCGGTTCAATAACCGGGATTTATTTTATATTTAACCGGATTATATTTACATTTTTCTAGTAGTGAATGTATAGAGATGAAAATTGTAGGTGATGAAAATGACTGACCTAACTGTAATCCACAGTGGAAACAAGGAAAAAAGAAATCCTCATGAGCCTAAATTTTGTAGAGGAAACACTTTGCCTCTAAAGATGACAACAATGACGAACTCATGAAAGAAATGAAAAACGCGAGCTTAAACATATATTCAAGGTGTATCAAGGGAGATAATGGTTCGGGTAAAAGTAAAAAAGATATGCTTCCACTTGTGAGCAATCTACTTAGTAAATACTTAGTGTATGCAACATATTTTCAATTTTATTTTAAGGTGCGTAACGTAATTTCTAATTTTATTTCAAGATGTACAACGTACAAACAAGATCAAACATGATAAAAAAAAAGTTGCACCTCTTGTATTATATGTTTCATTAGCTGTATGTTTAGATCTTTGAGAATTTACAAAGTATATTGTATACCTGTGTACATTATATAAAAATTATAATGGATTTTTGTGACTTTTACCCCGATGATTGGGAATGGGAGAGTTTTAATGAATTAACAAATAAATACAACTTTAAAATTATGAATTACCTATTGTTTGGGTAACATGTCTCATAGAGGGGTGGCAATTCGGTTAGGTCGGTTGACCCGCTTGGGTGGTTTTCGAGCAAAAAATGTGACCCAAAGTTACTTATTGTCGAGTCGATTTTGTGTTGGGTTTCAAGTCTTGTCCGAAATTGTCAGCTCTAGTCTCATAGAGTAAGATATGATAGTACCTCTTTACAAAAAAGACAAAAATTTAAGTTGAACACATCCATCAGAAAACACAAATACACGAATAGTTCGAAACATATCTATCAATTATTTAATTATATTTATAAAATAAGCCATCAATTATTTAATCTTGTTTAGAAAATAAGCCATTAGAAGCTTTAAAAAAAATATTCAGTCACCGTAATGTTTGACAAATACAATACTTCATAAAAATGTTGTCATTTTCTATAAGGTTTATACCACTTAAAAGCAAAACATGTTACATTTGATCATTATAGGCAACTAGTGCAAGGTGATCCAAAAGGCATCAACTTTTAAAACTGTAGCTTTTGGATTAGCCTTGTTTTCTACTTGAGGATGATTGTTATAAAGTAATTGATCTGGGAAATCGCTAACGTGATTATGGATCTCGACGTGTAAGGATTTAAATTTAAAGTAATAAATTGCTCCTAGTAAGGCTATGCACTAGTAACTAAAATATTTTAAAACGAACATAGGTAGACTAGATAAGATCTTTTTTTTTTCTCCCCCTACTATGCTCGCTTTTGAAATTGTCCGTGTTGTGCATGTGTGTTTAATGCTCTCATACATCACTTATAACCTCAAATCAGTGAACCAATGCTTGGCAGTAAAATTAAAAATGGAGAGACATTAACCCAGTATTAGTTCATAGAAGATTATTTTTATTTTACTTTTTTTAATATTCGATCCATTTTTTAAAGGAAGGACATGATTTCTTTACAATTTTCAAAAATATATATTAAACTTTTTATGCCATAGTGCTTACACAAACACTTTGCGACAAAAGGTTCCCCATGGTGAACTAAAGTCATAACGTATAATTGATCAATAGTCATAAAGCAAAGTTACTATCCCAACTAAACCAAAAACTACCCCTTTTCCATCAATTATTAGACAAAGAAACAACATATATTAATACAAGTCATAAAGAGTTGATCAAACCTCAAATTATTGTTTGAAATGCTTAATTCATTTATAATTTTGTTAAATAGGCCTAAAATACATACTTAAAAATAGAGTTAAACCATATAATCAATGACACAAGTAATCATTTAATTCTCTATCTTTCTATTCATCAATCATTTTTTCACTTAACTAATCACATTTTTAAACTATATTTATGTCTCACTTTTTAAGCTACTAAGCATTTTCTTTCAACAATGAGTTGTCAAATCTAAAAGGAAGGGTATAATTAAGGCTATATGTACATAAAACACCAACAATAACTTCTAAACTAAAAAGTTTATTCTCTCGAAGTATATAAATTGTATACATGAACTATTAAAATTATTATTGCATGTATTTACGTTTTGAAATTTGCTATTATATGTATTTGGTACCTGCTCCAATAGGTAACTGGTTTTTTTGAAGCTTAATGAATGTGATGTCATATGCGACATCTGCATAACTGGACCGATAACATGTATGCAAAAAATTGATTTCATGTTATGTCAATAACTTTTAAAAGTTGAATAAATACAACAATTGTAAAAGCTCCATAGATACAATAATACGTGAAAAGTCTAACTACACTGCGGAACAATTAGCCCCACACTAAAACCGTACAAGCAATTTCTTGTATCCAAACACTTCAAACTCTTTTAACTTTAAAAAGTTGCAATAAGTTAAAATGATAAGGCATAAGCACTTTAAAATACGCAATGCTAAACACCCTCTAGGAAGTAGTAACTAGTAACTAGTAAGTTACTATTGTTGTTTTCCACAAATTTAATTAATTCTTAGTAAAGTTAACACTGTATTTAAAATTTGTCGTGTTAAGTGGGTTCGGTTGCCATCACTTTAAAAGAAGATGCATATATTATGTTAAATAGCCTCGCAAGAAGAATAAGATCCTTTTCCTATGACTTCTTAACAAATAGGAATAACAATATTCATTGATTAGGAGTCCAATCAGTTGGTCCACTCACTTCAAATCCATGATAATAACAACTTATGCATGCCCCATATATTTGTTAACATCTTGTTAACAGCTAATACCACTCAAATTTCAAAATTGACTACTTAACCTCTTACCTCATAGGTTCTTTAGCAACAGTTGCAAAAGGAGTCATAAAGTTTTGTTAACATGAATTCCGGGACTCTTCTCCTGGTGGCGATTATGGTGATGATTTTCTGCCGTTATGTGGTGGCAGACCGGATATATGATCAGAAGACGTATATCGTGCATATGGACAAATCAGTTATGCCATCGATGTTTTCTGACCACGTGCAGTGGTATGAAATGTCTATGAAATCGGTTTCAACGTCCACTATAATGTTGTATGCATACAACAAGGTGATCCACGGGTTTTCGACTAGGCTAACTGTTGAGGAGGCGAAGCTACTTGAACAACAACACGGGATTGTGTCTGTTCAAGAAGAGATGATATACGAGCTACATACGACACGATCACCTGCGTTTCTCGGGTTAGAAAGGAGGGAAGTGATGCATTCCGGGCCCGTCTCAGGTAGTGATGTCATCATTGGAGTGGTAGACACGGGTGTGTGGCCTGGAAGTAAGAGCCTAGATGACACAGGTTTTAGCCCAGTTCCCAGTTCATGGAAGGGCGAGTGTGAGAGTGGTACGGGATTTCGCATATCAAGCTGTAATAAGAAACTAATTGGTGCACGGTACTTCTCGAGAGCATATGAATCAACATATGGGCCAATTGATGAAACAGTGGAATCAAGATCTCCTATGGATGATGGTGGACATGGAACACATACTTCAACAACAGCCGCTGGGTCGGCAGTGACTGATGCAAGTCTCTTTGGTTTCGCAAAAGGAATGGCACGTGGGATGGCTCCTCGTGCCAGGCTGGCGGTTTATAAAGCGTGCTGGCTAGGTGGATGTTTTGGAAGTGATATACTAGCGGCAATGGAGAAGGCTATAATTGATGGTGTCCACGTATTATCGCTGTCGATAGGAGGGTCGCTTTCTGATTACACCAATGATGTCGTTGCTTATGGGGCACTCAAAGCAGTTTCACATGGAATATTCATATCATGCTCTGCTGGAAATAGTGGGCCCACTCCTTTCAGCGTCTCAAACGTCGCCCCATGGATAGCTACAGTTGGAGCTGGAACTTTAGACCGTGATTTTCCTGCTTATGTTACCCTCGGGAATGGAAAGAAATTCTCGGGTGTATCACTTTATAGTGGAAAACCATTATCCGGTCCAATGATTCCGATCGTTTTTGCGGGTAATATCAGTAATGCGACAAATAGCAATCTATGTATACCGGGCTCATTACCACAGGGGCGAGTTGCTGGCAAAATTGTGATGTGCGAACGCGGGTTGAATTCAAGGGTGCAAAAGGGGATGGTGGTTAAAGCAGCTGGTGGTGTAGGAATGATCCTAGCTAATACTGATACATTTGGGGAAGAACTAGTGGCTGACACTCACCTCACACCGAGTTCCGCCATAGGTCATAAAGCTAGTGATGCTATAAAAAGCTACATATCCTCGGATCATAATCCAACGGCAACGATTACATCTGGAGGAACTAGATTAGACATCCAACCATCACCAGTCATAGCAGCATTTAGTTCCAGGGGTCCAAATGCACTTACACCAGAAATACTCAAACCTGACTTCATAGCACCAGGGGTGAATATTCTTGCAGGTTGGACCAGTAAAGTAGGTCCCAGCGGCTTAACCGAAGACCCTCGGCGTGTGGAATTTAATATTGTGTCCGGAACGTCGATGTCGTGCCCACACGTAAGTGGGTTAGCTGCACTACTCAAGGAAGCTCACCCTGAATGGAGCCCAGCGGCTATAAAATCAGCACTTATGACCACAGCATATAGTACATACATAAGGGGAGATGGGCTGCAAGATATTGCAACTGGCATGCCATCAACTCCATTTGATCATGGTTCAGGACATGTGGACCCGGTTTCAGCCCTTGATCCTGGTCTAATCTATGATGCCTCTACTGACGACTACCTGAGCTTCCTTTGTGCTTTAAATTATAGTTCTACCTCTATTAAGATGTTTTCAGGTGGAAGTTTCTCGTGTACCGTGGGAAAAAAATACAGGGTTGAAGATCTTAATTACCCGTCTTTTGCTGTTCCTTTCATGACAGCTTCAGGAGTTGGTGGTGGAAGCAGTGCACCAACCGTGGTTAAGTACACAAGGACTCTGACTAATGTGGGCCCTCCAGCAACGTACAAGGTTTCAATATCTTCAAAGACACGTGCTGTGAAGATTAAAGTTGAGCCAGCAGTGTTAACTTTTACTGCAAAAAATGAGAAAAAAGTATATACCGTGACATTCACGGCTAGTTCCATGGCATCAGGGACTACCAGTTTTGGTGGTCTAGCATGGTCTGGTGGAAAATATGTTGCAAGTAGTCCAATAGCTTTTAGCTGGATATGATTATTGTGCATAATAATATTGTAATATATATTGCTCTAGATGAAGCAATGTAAATTCCTCGCTCTTGTTTCATAGATCTGTAACTCTTTATCACCTGATATAAAAGTGAGCGATTAAGTCATATAAAATTGATGATTTCCATAGCTCCAGAATGAATGTCTTGACACAACTACACACTTAGGTAATCATGACTTTCTATCCTTAAAAGCCTAGTCTAAACAAAATCATACGTTCGTAAAGATATATTTTACCTAACCGACCTTTGTTTATGAGTAAGTACCAGCATGTTTTTGTATACTCCAAACTATATGAAGGATGATAATAATGTCCAGGTGTCAGCATTTTGTAAGGAAATTAGCAAGCCCTAAAAATCATAATACCATATGAAATAAAATCTTAAAAAACATGATGACCAAGCCTTCTGCAGAGCCTCAGACTAGTAAACTAATAGCAGTACTGATTTACTGTAGCATACAGTTCAAAATTACTTGAAAGATATAACAAGAACATAATTTTAGCAGATTTTTAATGTTATTGAAGTGATCTGATAAAAGAAATGATGAGGAAAACTATATGTTCGCATTTCCTGTTACCAACTGATGTAGGGTTGCACATAATATCCATGTTATGGATATATAATATGATTGGCTTCATTGCATCAGCCTACATAATATTCACAGACGTTCTGAATTAAGGACCCTGCCTGCTTGATATCCGAAACATCAAGCACATAAATTCGCATACAAAGAAAATTTGACAAGTAGATAAGTGAATCACGACACTATCTGAAATTCCCTTTTGGCAACTAAACTTACTAAGTCGCTAAACTCATATAGAAGCAACTGGTTTGGGTTTCTAAAATTTGATTTACACCTTGATCACCTCGAGGACTTCATAACAAATATATAGTCAAAATAACAGCTTACACTAATGTAATTTGTTATTTCGTTAAGGGACAGGTACTATTTGGCGGAATGATATCTACTGTTACAACTAAATCGAGGCTGTTTTTCATTTTCATTCAAAACACCTTTTTAAGGAAAATCAATTGTTTCCAGTTGTATCACTTCAAATTTTAAATATTTGTTAACGCTTTTCATGCAGTAGTGCTCCAGTGCTCCCAGCTTTCCACCAACAAATCCCATGCAACAAAGTTATTCTCATTTAATCTAAAGTGAGTATATATTTGAGAGTAAATCAGAAAGACAAGTGGATGCTTATAAAAACCAACCATGAAACCTTTTATCACTAATTATTTGGGTGAGAAGAGAACAAAACAATTACATCCATATTTAATATCATAATGGGTATGTGTACCTCTAGATATCCATAGTGCACATCTGTATCTGTTACCTAAACATGTTATAACTATCATAGAATATAGAAATAGAACCGGGGACTGAATGGGGTTTCACTACAGAAAAAGTATTGTTTTGCCACGCATATTTCTCCACGCTATAGTAAGTGTGATGACTTCTCTTACGCTTTTCTTCTTGGACAAACTGTATACGCATGTTTCTAAATTAAATATGCACACAGATAAAGGCGTGAAGAATTATATCACAATAAGTTGACGCTACCAACCGTGAACTCTGTATTTTGAGAAAAGCAAAACTAAATAAATTCACACAAAAAAGTGTCTGTTTGGGAGTGCCTCTATGCAATCATTTTCCTTCTTCTTGTTGCTGCGTATCTCGTTTGTACACATCTTCTTTTTGTTTTCGGGGCCTCTAGTGAATTACAGACAAAGTTCGAAAAGGTCAAATCTTTGATGATTTCATCATCTATGATTGAGTTGCGAAAACTTCTGAATAGATATCCTACATCTAAACCGAAATTCGTTTATTAAAGTATTCTTTAACAAAGTCAACATTTTCAACTTATGGCCCACTGATATTCTATTTGTAATAGGAAAGAGTTTAACCGTATGCTAAAAAATAGATTCACTTAGCTCAAATAGTAATTTAAAAAATGGTCTTAGTGTTATATTCTTTTTTATTTCAATCTCGTAGTCATTTTTTTTCGTGTTCAATCCCTAGAAAGTATCTTTTGTTACATAATCAGTCTCTTATTCACATGAAATGACTAATATACCCCTGATATTTTGTGGTATTTTTAGTCTATATGAGGGGCTGATTGTGTAACAAAACATGTCTTTTATGGATTGAAACTGGAAAAAGTAATATAATACATAGACCATTTTTGTAATTTACTCTAGCTCTTATGTTAGTTCCTGCAAAGGTTCTAAACATATGCTTCAACCATCAAAAAAAGTTCATCCACCTAAATCGTGCCCATTCGCAACAAAGAATGTATTGATTTGATATCTTCATATTACAATCTAAAACTTGTACAAAAGAAGGGCTTTGATATTAAATAACTTGTTTAAATGAAAATCAATGATACCAATTTAAGTACTAACATGATTCACACTAGCAGAATTAAAATCTAACTAGCCAAGCCGACAAGAACCACTCTAAGGAGTAATAGTCATTGGTGTCCGATGAATCCAACTCGAACCTAGTGTCATCAGGGGACCTCAAAACTCATCTATCTCAAGGACCACATTCAGATCGGGAAATTCTCGACCTAAGTTAGTTATACGATTAGCAACCGCAACCAAATCAACATCAACACCCACATCAGCCAAAGGAACCAACACCCACAACAAGGGATCCAACACCTACAACCAAAATCGGACAACACAATAGCAACTGCAGTCAAATTATGAGCTCTCAAAAAAAGAAATATATCATGCAAGGCTTTCAAATGCATAGGTTCAAAACATGGGTTCAATTTAACAAGTTTAAGTGGTCTCGGCCTTGATTTAAAGAGAATAGCACTTGCAAACTTACAACAAGTGCCCAACAAGCCTTCTTTAAGCCTTCCCCTTTCCGCGAGTTCCCTTCCTATCCAATTCACTTGCGCCTACAAAATAAATACAACTAAAGAGTAAGTGAAATGTTTAGTGAATTCATAGGTAATTAAGCAAGTGAACAACTTAACAACTTTTGGATTAATATGATCAACTTCACAACCAACTTAAACAACTTACACTCCACTTGAACACAAAGTGCTCTATTATACAACATAGTATCAACTAGTCACTTAAAATTAATCAATATCTTAACTTCAACTACAACTTTTCAATAGTCAACAAGTTGTCCACTGTGACAACCGTCAAAAATCCTAGGTCATTAACGCACTTAAATTCCTAGTATCTCTAATTACGTTTACAGCACTCTAAAATCCTAGTGAAAAGTCTAGGTTACGACTCCTTAAGTACCAAAGTCTTAAGTTACCCAAATCGCGTAACGTCTTAAAAGATTGCTTAGCGGACTTTAAGACTATGAGAAACATTAAATTAGGTTACAAAGTCCCAAAGGAAACAAATGAAATTTAATTTCATACATCATCACAAGATTTTGTCTTATCACAAAAATTGGAATTTATCGACATTCCGTAACTCGGTAAACGCGACCCGAATCGAATAAATGAAACTCGAATCTGACAAACTAATACTTGAACAATCATTATAAACAATCTAAATACAATTTGAAGTATTTTAGAAATTTAGAACATCAATTTTTATAACCCAAATATTAAGCAATAAAACATCACAATTTAGAGCCTTGAAATGTACAAGACTTGTGCAATTTTAATACAAATAAATAACACAACTAATATAAATTATATTTTAACAAAAAGTTAATTAAAAACCCCCAATTTTAAACACAAAAACCGGACCTCCCCTTCCCCCACTCAAGAAACAAACACTCTTTTTCTCTCAAAACTCTCTCAAGAATCAGCCTATAATCATCATCATTTCCAGAATCTTTAAGTGTTCTTAAGCTATTTCAAGAACATCTAGGTAAGCAACAACAATCTCTAACATTATTCTTTCATTTTTAGCTTCAAAATTTATGTTTTTGCTTGCAAAATGTGGATTCTACGCCCATTATGGTTAGATATCCTTTAAAAATATTCTTGATGTTTTTAGATCATCCTTTTCACATCTTCTTGTGTTTAAGAGACAGGATGATCCATGATCAAACCGAAATCAAGAGCAAAATGCAATATTTGTTCATAATCTTGCAAAAATCGTCTTTGTCATAACTTTTGATGTGGATAAAAGAATGTTATTTTTAAAAATGAGTTCATCTCTGTAAAAATGATGTGCTTGCATGTGAATCTAGGCTTAAATCCTTGGATGAGGTCTAGGAATTATTTGGTAGTCTAGGCACTCCAAAAAGTTAACTTTTGACATGCATGCAATCTGTCCAATTTTTGACCCCACTTTGATCGACCATAACTAAGTGAATCATGGTCCAAAAATCTTGATTTTTCTTCTTAGATTTAGCTCAGTGTCGTAGCTTTCAAACCCCACTGGTCTTACTCAAATCCATTGTGTATTCGACCTCCAAATGTGTTACAAAAATCTGGTGCGCAAACAGGAAACTTTATGTTAGCATTGTGTTGTGATACATGTTCATGGGATCTAAATTCTTCAATAAATCTAAAAAAAATTGTTTTTAGACTGTTGATACATTTATCTCAGTAGGATAAAAAGATGGTATTTTATCTTGGTGATCTTATATTTTTAGAAAAAATGCATTAACACAACACTTTGATTTAGCTTTGAAATGTGAAAGCTTATGTTTGTAATATTAAAAAAATCAAAAAATACTTGATAAATCGTGCTAAATATATGGGGGTTAATTTTCTCAGTAACAGATACATGAGTCGAATCTTGAGAATTAAAATTGGAATTTTTGGGAAAACATAAGTATTTTTCCTAAAATAATGAAAACAAAGGCTATAAAAAGTGAATTATTCATGAAAAATAGTTTTAAGTCCCAAATAATTATGGAAAGTTTTTTGTGAAAATGACACTATAATCCAAATTTGACACCTATTGGAGGTGTTTTGATACGTCTTTCGTTTACGCTTCATTAAATCGTAAAATATTGGGAACCAATGTTCCAGTGCTTAAAATGATTTGAAATTTTACACAAGCCTAATAAGTGGTGGAAACTGACTTGGTAAAAATTCCAGAATTTTTCATGAATGCTTGCTATTTTTCCCAAATTTCTTTCACTTTTTAGACATAAAATGATTATAAATAATTTATAAGTCTAAAAATCCTCAAATTTTCACAGAAAATTTGTGAACTATTTTGTATATTGTATACCAAATTTGGTCATTTTTAGATGTTGTCTTCTTATATTTTCATTATTTTGTTCACAACGCGAACATTTATCGATGACACTATTCGAATGGAAATTCAATCTATAATGGCACTTTGTAATTTAATTAGCTAACTAAGCAATTCTAACAAACCGAATTAGATGAGAATCTAATTAGAAACCTTCGTATTCGTAGGACTTCAATAGGAGTCGCACCCGGTTCACAAGCAGAATACATCCAAACACAAACGCTCACACTCGATAGTGAGTATTCACAACCCCTCTTTTTAATGCTTTTACTTAAATGTTTTGGGGTGAAAAGCATGTGGTTCTTATTGAAAATATATTTTTTGTTACTTCGATATGCATTTATTTATACGCAATTGTTGTATGCTTGAGACTCTATCGTGTTAAGTCCCCGGTTTACTACACAACCTATTAACTCAATTTGAGCCGATGGTTATTATGGATAGCGCTATTTAGGATTGACACTCCTCTCATTCCGCACTAAGCGCGGGGGCATATAACTACTACTTAATCATGTATGCGATAGGCGTGATCACTTTGGGGCGGACTGTCGAAGGTTTGGTTGTGGACTCAAGTATAAACACCGACTATTGAGCAGTCACATTTTAGCGTATAAACAACTTTGACCACGTAATTCGGTCTAAACAACTTTGACCACGTAATTCGGTCTTACAATCATTACTACGTAGCGACGCAAAACTTTTAAATGACTTCTCACGTAGTGACATGAATCTTTAAAACATGGTTTCAGAAACTTAAACAGCTTTGAAACTTGAAACCTGTGAACTCACCAACTATATTCTATAGTTGACCCTCTCATTTTACATGCTTTTCAGGAATCGGTCTGTAAATGTGATTGAAGCCACGTTTATGTTGTTTTTAATACTGTTATCATGTGTTCTATTTTATGGATGTATTCGTATTGTGTAATTCTGTACTTGTGCTGTAAATGTATGTAAACACTATGTAAACCCTAGCAGTAGCATGTTGTGAACGGTGATCTTTTTGTACCTCGTAATGAAATCATTGTGTTGTTACACCTTGTGTTTCCGCTTCAGCGGGGTGTGACATCCACAAGTAACAGTTTGACCCCAATTCAACAACTTGATCATAATCAACAATTTGAATGCAACTAGCAATGGAAATCAATTGCACAACTAAATTAATCAACAACTAAGTCAACCAACTTAACAACAACAATATCAAATATAATTGAAATTGATGCGGGCCCAAGTGTGGAGGATCGGGCCCTTGTGTTTCTTGAGGCCTAAGATCGCATATCAAAAGGGGCTCACGAAAAAGGCCATAACTTGGGTTAGGAGTGTCCATTTGAGGCCCATGACCAGGCGAATCGAAGCTTGGGCCGAGCCCAACGTCATAACTAATAGCCGTAGCCGGTGAGCCCAACTTTTAGGCCCAAATTCGCTGTATTTTATGAGTTATGGGC
This sequence comes from Logfia minima, assembly GCA_963921325.1. Classification (NCBI taxonomy): domain Eukaryota; kingdom Viridiplantae; phylum Streptophyta; class Magnoliopsida; order Asterales; family Asteraceae; genus Logfia; species Logfia minima. Next base: position 9,520,002 of record OY992771.1, on the reverse strand, counting down.
TGATTTATGTTTTTTTTCCTATTTTTTGGACTTTGTTTTTGGGCTAGAGTCTGGCCCGTTTTTCTGTTCTGGCCCATTCGAATTTCTGGTCCTTGTTTAGGGTTTGTTGAACATTGTTGAGCAGCTACTTTTGGTTTTTATGAAATTTCAATTTTCTCTCAATTTTGAGGTGAATTTTACCCTAATTTCGGCATTCTATTGAATCAACGAATTTAGAAGAATTGTTCCTAGTATTCATTCAAATCAACAGGTACAATTTGTGTTATCTTAATTTCAGTCTACATCATAAATCAATTAACAACTAGGGTCAACGATCAACATGAGTAACTAACACTTTGATTCAATTAACAATTGGAGTCAACGAGAGTTGACTAACAACTAGCATATACGTGATATGCACAACTATACGGATTCGTATATAACTCTACTTTCTCATCACAACTGAACTAGCACAAGGCTAGAAAATCTCTACGATGTAGAGCAACCATCATGTGGTTCATTTACAACATGAAACCACATAGTCCATTTTACAACTCAATTGTGTGGTTCATATATATCATGAGACCACCTATTCCACTATCATATGAATTCTCTTACACGGATGTAATCCGGATTCATTCAATCAACATAACTCATTTAATTACAATATGAACTCACCTTGGTGATTTAAGGAAGATAACTTGTCACTTGAATTCTCCACTTCTTTAACACCTATCAATGCCACATAATCAATTTAACAATATAATAAACATGTATTAATATTCATACTACTTCTCTTATCACTAATCAATAACTAATTCGATTGTGTCCAGCTTGACTTTTAAAAATCATACTAGCATAATTTCATCATTCTAGCCCATGAACCAATTTATAGTTCAATTGCTTGAACCACCATTTTAATCACAACTAATATCATCAAATTGACTCTTTTAAACTAACAATTTAGTGGGTAATCATGGTAAACCCAAATTCAACCTTTCTAAGTTGGCTTTCATAAGCTTCTAACCAAAATCTCACCATTTCATGATTTGAAATCAACAATTACCAACCATAGACAACTACCAGCATCAATTAAACATAATTCATGGATTACTTTATCAACTACTATCAATTCTACTCATAATCATCAATTACCCAATTTCTAAGTCAAAGAAGCAAGAATAAAGACTTACCTTAGATTAGAGATGGAGTATAAAGCTCCAATTTGACTTCTCTAGCTTCAATTTAATGATTCTCGGCTTAATTCTCCTTCTTTCTTCTTGTTCTAGTAAGTACATGGTGTGTGTGTATGCGTACATATGTATATGTGTATATGTAGAAGATTTTAGAGTTTTATTAAGGATATTTACATTTCTAACACCTTAGTCTCATTTACTCGATTTACACCCCACATCTTAATACTTAAACAACTCGAACGTTTCGCGAATGATAATAATACACGTAAATTACACCACTAAGTCAATAAAATAAAACATTTAAGCATATTAAAGTACTACCTACATTTTTTGGGTGTTACAAAAGTTTTGGTGGATCATCAACTTGAATCTACAATAAGTGTGATGATCTTTATTCTCGGAGCTATTTTTTAATAGAACTTCGTTCCCACTGTTGGGTCTTCATTCTCTATCTCTAACTTCATTTTTAACTTAGTTAAATGTATTACATCATAGCTAATTCTAGAAACAACTTTCAATAGAATGAGCTTAAAAGTTGTCTGAAAAGTTTTCTCTATGCTGGTTGAAAATATGACCAGATCACAGAAGGTGGCGCCTATATAACCTATAGGTGGTGACGCCTTAAATGGAGAGTTGTGGTTCCTCTCTTAGAGGGTTATGTATTAGGATTTAAGTGTGTGGCCACATTTGCACTCGGATAGAGACTCAGATGGTTACGATGGAAAGTCTACAGAAGTATTCCAATGCGATCACGAAGTTTAATCTTCGAACATCTTGAAGCGACTTCACTTTACATATGCTTTAAATGTACAAGGTTTAATTTTAGTGACACTTTAGGACAACTCATCACTGTAGAATAAAACTTACTTACTTGGTGGGAGAATGTAGAAATCATAGCAACTCTAACAAGTTTTATAGATATAAGGCATAATGTAAAAGATGTCTATGGAATGTCTAATTCTGCAACTTTATCACCTTGTGGTACAATCTCATAAAACAACAACCACCCAAGTCAGTTTGTTGTCCACCCCTAGATATAATGGATATGTTACACCAGGTAAGGCTTGCCACTTCAATTCTCAGTTAAATACAAGTCATTTCTTTTTATTTGTTCTAGGGGAGCAAAATCCACACCTAAAAACAATTCATGTTTGTTTTCTTCGACAAACAGTTAATCAAAAAACCGATAAATTTAAATATCTATGTGTGTGTGTGGGGGGGGGGGGAGGGATCCTTGGGGATGTGTGAAAAGTTGAGGAATAAGGAAAGCTAATCCCGGCTACCCATTTGATCTGGTCAATACAAAGTCAACACGACAACAAACTTGTAAATAACTTAAAAATCAATTACTACTAATAAACAAAAACTCATTCACTAAGTTTCAATTATGATTCATCAAATTAAAGCTAAAAAATTTCAGAAGTCAATTGAAAAACACTTAAACATAACTCGTGGAACGAAATTGATGAATAATTGTTTGGATTCAATCGAAAAAATGTTGAAAATAGATTTCATCACTAAAAAAAAACCCACAAAAAAGAATCATTCAATTGAGTCAAAACAACAATATAAATAAAGCCAAGTATTAATTAATCGATTATATACATCATCAATCAAACAAAATTGTAATAAATGTTAATCAAAATCGATAGTATGAATTTTAAGTTTCGGTGATGAATATTTCCTGTACATTATAACATCAAAGGATGAATATTAGATCAAAAATTGTTAGCATTCATCCTGACTGAATGTTACCAAAATAAAACTAAAGTTGACCAATGTTATCAGGAATGTGTATTTGACTAACATTAATTGAAAGAACATTAATTGATGAATTTTAAGTGATAAACTCAATAACATTCTTTTTAGGGGAAATGGGGAAAACATAATATGTTTTTCGGGGTAGTTAACATTCTTTCAAGCAAATGCTAAAAAATATTTTTTTTTTTTAATAAATGTTAATCATAATCGATAATATGAATGTTAAGATTTCTTGATGAACTTTTACGTAGGTTATAACATTAATTGATAAATATTAGATCAAAACTTGTTAACATTCATCTTGACTGAATGTTACCAAAATAAATAAATAAAAAGTTACCAAAATGAATATAAAGTTGACGAATGTTATTAGCATCACGTATTTTACTAACATTCATTGAAAAAAATATCCATTAATGAATGTTAAGTGTTAAACTAAATAACATTAGTTTTAATTAATGTTGTTGAGTTTATCACTTATTGAATAATATATCAATGAATATCAGTCAAATATATATTTATCCATCATTTTAATTGATACTATCCATATTGGTTAACATTCAGTCAAGATGAATGCTAATAATTTTTCTTAATATTAATCAACTAATATTATATCTTATGAAAAAAAAATTTATGAATGAATATTAGTCATTAGAGTATTGATTTTGACCAATATTTGTTGATAATAATTTTTTATGAAAATTAGCAGAATGTTTCATATGGTGAGGGTTGAGTATTTAACTGATTTAATATTCATAGGAGTTTCTCAAAGTTATAAGTCAAACTTGAGAATTTGAAAACGGGTCATTAATTAAGTTTTAAGAAACTAAAGTACATCAATTACTCACGTAAGCCATGATGAGGTGTGAGATTAAATGTTTAAAAAAATTGTGAAAGTGATACGTTTGATTATTGTGTATTTGGCACCCTGTGATTGCTGCCACATAAGCACAATCAGTTTTATTGATAATGATGAGTCAAACTTAAAGAATTTGAAAAAGGGTCATTAATTAAATTAAGAGAAACTAAAACACATCAATTACTCATGTAAGCCATGATGAGGTGTGAGATTAAGTGTTCAACTTTTTTTTGAAAGTGATACGTTTGATTTTTGTATATCTAGCACCCTGTGATTGCTGTCACATAAGCACAATTGACATAGTAATATCAAGTTTTATTGATAATGATGATGGTCAAACTTGAGAATGTAAAAACGAGTCATTAATTAAAGTAAAGAAAAACTAAAACACAACAATTACTCACGTAAGGCATGATGAGGTATGTGGTTAAATGTTTAAAAAAATTGTAAAAGTGATACGTTTGATTCTTACGTATTTGGCACACTTGCTGCCACGTAAGCACAATTGACATAATAATATCCAATTTTATTAATAATGATGATGATAATGATAGAGAAAAGATAATCAAAATTTAATCAAATTTATTAAATAATTATTAATATACTTTTTTCTTAACATCTTACAACCATATTCATTTGTAATTTCATATACCAACCAAAAATTTGGATTCTCATGAACCGTATTTCACAGACCAGCTCTGTAGCTAGTTAAGGGGCGGTTATCGAGATTTTGGCAAAATTCATATTAAATTAAACTTAAACCTTATTAAATCAAGTTTTTTCAACGTAGTATTAAACTATCTCTTAAACAAAATTGACCAAGCGTATCATACAACAGTCGGTTTTGACCGAGCACCTCATGCCCCGAAAATGACCCCGCAACCTTCCCCAGAAACCAGGTGGCTTTCTCGTCAACGCCATGATACGCCAATTAAAAACCAAAATTAAAATTAAAATTAAAAGTAAAATTAAAATTAAATTATATTTATATATAAATATAAAATTATATATATATAAAGCATCCAATTTTCCCCAAATCGTTTTATCTTCAGTTCATTACCATATAAACGAAATTTAACCAACTTCTTTTCCAGATTTTCATTTTGGACCGATTGTTTCGTTTGTGATTTAGGGTTTCTTTATTCCATTTCAGGCGCTTTTTCTTACATTGTTATTACATTTACATTTTATATATATTAAAAATCATAAATCATAAATCTTTGGTATGGCGTCTCATTTCGAACAGTGGGAGAAAGATCCGTTCTTTCCTGCTGCAGAAGAAGTTCAAGAATCTGCTGACAGGTTTCAAATTAGGGTTTATTATATTTTGTATCTATACTTTCTTACACAGATATTTGTTTATTCATTTACGAATTATTATGGAAATTTATTAAATTTATTTTAATTGAAGGATGGAATCAACATATAGAACATTAATTCACGCATTAAAGGAACCATCTTTGTGGAATATTGAAGAACTTAAAAGAGATTTACGTACTGCACTTGGTACTGCTAAATGGCAGGTGAAAATTTGTTTTGTATTTATATCAATAAATAGGTTTCTATTTGTGCTGTGAGATTTATTAGTGTTGAAATATTTACAGCTGGAAGAATTTGAAAAGGCTGTTGAGAAAAGTTATAGTAAATTATCATGTAACGATACTAAATCTCGACATCATGAATTTATTACTGCGATGGAAAGTCAAGTTTTGAAAGTAGGAAAATGTTTGGATGAATCTGGTGTTGCGACTGGAAAGCCGCCTCGGCCATGGGTGCATCTTAATGAAGGAGAAAGCAACGAACTTGCGTTATTTCTTTCGGGATCGGTGTCATGTGGTAGCGAAAAAAGTGGAGAACTTTGCTTAAATGAATGTGTTAAGAATGTGGTTCATGAGAATAAGTTTTCTAAACATAGAAGAACAGCAAGTGCTGGTGCTGACATCGGTGCGTGGAACATTGCGGTGGGTGAGGATGTTTCTGTTGGCAGTTTTAATGAAAAAATAGAGCAACCCCCTCGAAAAGTGCCGAGCTTTTCTGGATTTTTAAATAATATGGAGTCGGTGTCGAAATTACAGTGGTCGAAGAATGGTTATAGGAAACTGAAGGTTATAGATCATGCTCAATTGCCCGAGATTCAGCCTTTGAGCAGGGTAAGTGTTTAGTTCAATTGTTCAAAGGGTTTAAAGTTTTTAAGTGTATGGAACTTTGCACGCTTTACTATTGTGTTTCCAAATTTGAAATGTCCTTTTGTATGTAGTCAAGTTTTCAAAATGTATATTTGTATGTTTTTGGCTGTTTCTTTTGTAAGTTAAATGCATATAGAAGACGTTTTTAGAACTTGAATACATTCAATAGGACATTTCAAAGTTGGACAATAGAACAATAAAAGGTATAAAGTTCCATACACTTCGAAACTATAAACCCTTTTGCATCTGTGGTTTGTCTCAATATAATGTGTTATATTGGTATTGAAGTTTCATTTTATGTTTCGTTTAAGGGCATTAACGCATGCTATGAAAGGAGTAAGAGCTGCCTTGAAACTGGTGATGATTGTTACCAGAAGCAACTTTACGGGTGGTATGGTGCTATTCAAAGACAGATTCAACGGTCACAGTATTATGTGCAATATAGTCGTCCTACTCAAATGATATTCTGGGTACTTGTCCTGATTTTCTTGTTTGGTGAGTTTGCTTTATTAAGCCAAATTTTGATCATTAGTTATGCTAATCTTCAGCTCTCGTTTGAAAATGATTTAAGTTGCAATCACATATTTACGAAGCAAATGATGACATTTAGGCTAAGATTCTAAGAAGATACCTTACTATTTATCGATTTATTGTCCTTTAGGTATTGGTTATTTAAAGATTTCTAATAGTACATTCCGTCAATAGAACTTGCCATTATATGAGTGTTAAGACCTAAGACCAAATATTTAGATAGAGCTTCGTATTGGAACTCACATTAATTAGTAAATATACGGGCAATTGGCCTGAAAATGTATTGAACATTCACAAAATTCCTATTGTATGTATCCTACTTTTAAAAATCCTATTATATGTATTCAACTTACTAATCATTCCTATTATATGCATTCATTAACCCTAAACACGTTCTTTGCTTATGTGGAGCCACGTAAGACTTGGTAAGTATGGAACTTATGTAAAATGTATCAAACTTATAAGTATATCCCCTAACTCACTTTTTTTGCAAAAACCGTCACTTTCAACCCCATCAAAGCCAACATGCCTTTGTCATCTTCAAGATCGTCTTTCAACAATTGGCCTCGATTTTGTGATTAAGATGGTGTAAATTGGTTGTGGTGATGTCTCCGGAAAAAATGGTGGAGATGGTGGCGACGCCGGAGATGGTAATGTTTTTGAGATGGTGGTGAGGTGGAGATGATAGAGTTTGGTGGTTAAGAGGTATAAATTGGCTGTGGTGGTGTCACCGGAAAAAATGGTGGAGATGGTGGTGACGTCGGAGATGGTGATGCTTTGGAGGTGGTGGTAAGGTGGAGATGATGGTGACGTCGGAGATGGGGATATTTTGGAGATGGTGGTGAGGTGGAGATGATAGGGGTTGGTGGTTAGGGAGGTGTAAATTGGTTGTGGTGTCGCCGGAAAAAATGGTGGAGATGTTGGTGACACCGGAGATGGTGATGTTTTTGAGATGGTGGTGAGGTGGAGATGATCGGGGTTGGTGTTTAGTGAGGTGCAAATTGGTTGTGGTGGTGTCGCCGGAAAAAATGGTGGAGCCGGAATATTGAACATGATAAAGTTGATGAAGATAATGACGTGGAAAAATGTATCGAACTTTTAGTGCCATGACACTGATTTGGCAATGGCACATCAGCGACTCAAGCCACATAAGCTGATCAGGGTTTGATGAATACATACAATAGGATTTTTAAAAGTAGGATGCACAAAATAGGACTTTTGGGAATGTTGGATACATTTTCACAATTGCCCAAAATATATTCTCCAGGTTCCAATTGAATGTATATCTCTCAAACAGTGAATATATATCTTTGATGGCTTTAGGATAACAATAAGTAAATTTATATGATAGAAATAGAGATTAGAAAGAGCTATTGCAATATGAATTACCTTCAATCTGATTAGGATGGGACCGAGACATTTTTTCCGCTGTATTCTTCTAGAATGAGTTGTTGACAAGTTATATGGCTGATCCTCTAACAATACTTGAAGCATCTTATTTTAATTTGCACAATTGTTTATATATGTGCAAGTTCGTTCCTATTTAATTCAATTTACATTCCTTGAAATAACGGGTCAACAACATCCTGCAGGATGATACAACACGAAATTTGCATATATATGATGATTTAAATAGTGATTAGTTGATGCATGTTGGCCATGCTTTTTTGTTTCTTTTGACATTCTAGATCTAATATGACATTTTCATTAGGAATTTTTTAGATCTAGTTCTAAGAAACAAGGGCGTAGGCTATGATTAATTCTTATCTTTTCTTTTTATTTTAATTTTGTCACTGCAGTAGTTACAGTGCATGTGATTTGAAGCAGAGTTCTGGTCTTAGTTGCATCAGATTATTAGAGGATAGAAATCGTATGGAACACGAGGGTCTTCAGCTATTTGCTGCGGGACAAAGATAAGCATGGTCCTGTATAATCTTTTCGTTACACATCCATCAACATTTTGATGTATAAGAAGCATGAATCGTAGACAAATTGTGGAAAGTGTTACCCCCATCTCTTAGTGGGAGAAAACGTAGCTCCTTCCCAATTTCAGATACAGAATTGTACATAAATAAAATTTTATAGTTTGTCATGTGTCAGTAGATGAATTAGGACTAACACGTATGCTCGTTGCTGTAATTGTAGTACTTCACATGAAGTGCATTGTGCACCTGTTTTTTACGTTTCTCATGAATAAAGAGAAAATGTTGTATGAAAAAGAAAAGCTACATCATGTGATTGCAACAACAAACATGATGAGTTTTGATGTTTGTTCAGTGATGGTGTCTGCCCTTTCAGTCTCGCCACAATTTCATTCACAGTTTAAAAAGACACTTCTAATCAAGATCTTTAATGAAAACTATTATTTATATATGAAAATGGGAAAATCATATTTGCATCTAACTACAAAAATAAAAGGGATTTCCTTCGTAAATTTAACTACTCGTTGCTGTAATTTGATTATTGTCCAGAGGGTGAGTTCATTAGAGACCTTAATAAAATAAAAAGACCATTTCAAGTTTTGATAATGTGATTAGAAATAAGTGATCATTCGATTAAAGTCGACGTAGAATCGTAGATAATCTGTTTAACGGACACAAATTAGCTCTGATTCTAACTTCTTTTAAGCGTCTCAAATGAGCTTCTCTCATTTCCCGGTGTCTAATTTTTTTTCACTAGACTTTCAATCGCATCGAAAAAGGTTTAGAAGAAGCTTCTAGGCTGATTGAGTTCACATGATTCGAGTATTATTTCATTATATATACTTATTTGGACAAAACTCGTGATAATATCAAACGTGTTCAGATATTTAACTATCTTCATTTTCATGCTGTTGATAAACATAACTAATATAGGTGTAAGTAATGAAATAGATATACATCAACGTGTTTTCTGGAGATGCCTTTTGGTATAAGATTATGATTTTGATCACTGGATCGCATCAAGATTGGTGTATCCAGATCATAACCATCTGTCCTTGGGGAATCCAGCTGCATCTCGATCACACGGATCCTGTAGTACGGGACTTTAACATGCCTTTTCTTGTCCGCATAGACAAATATTAGAGTCCAATAAACTCCCTTTAGTCAACCCTTTCATGCCACAAACCTGTATTCTCTTCAAACTTTTGGTATCAGAATGCACAGCGAAAGAGTTCCTGTGGTATTGATAATTGCCGCATCTGGATTGTTAAGAAGCAAATAATAATCAATCGAGAGATGAAGCATATTTTTATTTCTGATCCATAAAGTTGGCTCTTTCATGGTGAAGAATGAATGTGTGTATGTGTACGTCTGTTTGAAAATATTAATAAAACCACATTCGGAAGAAACTTTTTTGCAATTCTTCCATTAACTTACATACATTAAATGTTTAATTAACTCTTAACTAGTTATCAGATCAGGCTCTGATTCCTGTCTCAAAGTGAGATCATGGTCCACTTTTTGCACGCATTTAGCAAATATAACCAAACTTTCAGATAAAGATTAGTACCAAAAGCAGACTAATAGCTTGGCATCCTTGGCTAAATATGTTGGGCTCATTTTGCCAAACCACGGCTTAGAGAACATAAAATGAGTTTTTTCTTTCTTGGAACGCAGAAGCATCAAAGCATACATCTTTTTTGCTCTCGAACTCACCAATCCTACTCTGCTCCTACTCTTTCCATTTCCCACATACATAATCTTAATAATCTCAAACAACAGGCAACTCTGCAAACGTGCTCATGATTAACTGTTACAATCGACCAATTGGCAACATTACTTATTCAACTGCTAAATAAATAGAGACTAGTCCCACATTCTCAAACTACCAATACATGTTTGTAGCACCGACTAAAAACTAATTCTGGGAAAGCTCACGACTACGCTTTGCAGCGGCAACAACCGCATTCATTAATATTCCACGAAATCCAGACTTCTCCAGCTCATGAACTCCAGCAATGGTGGTCCCACCAGGCGAAGTAACATCGTCTTTAAGCTGACCTGGATGCTTCCCAGTCTGGGTAACCATAGACGCTGCTCCCAGGACCTGAAACACCAAGTATTTCACATTCACTTTTTAGATCAATCTTCACATATTATGATTGAAATGTTGCAGAAAAAACTTACAGTTTGAGATGCTAAACCAAGTGCAAGTTCACGTGGTAGACCTGCAGCTACACCTCCATCGGCCAATGCTTCTATTAACAAAAATATATATGCTGGCCCACTCCCACTGAATTGTTGAATGAAAAAGCAAAAAAGTTAAAATACTGAATATAGTAACATGTACATGCCTTAAAATAAAGACCAAAAGATGTGACTAATCCATACATTATTTGACATTTATCTAAAACTTTTTCCACTAATGAATTTAACATTTGTTCCAATCATATTGTTAGGCGCTTAGGCACAACATACACTTATGTTATATTGAAAGAAAGATACATGCATACCTCATGCCAGTGACTGCATCAAACAGTTTCTCATCAGCTTTCCAAATCTTACCCACTGCTCCAAATAACTTGGCAATTATTTCACCATCTTCTTGTGTTGCACCAGCTCCCAAGCTCATAACTGCAAACATACCCTAACCTTATTTTAGAAAAGAAACGCACATTATTGTATTATATGAAAATTTTGTGAGTGAAATAAGCAAGGTTCTCAAGAAAACCAAGAAATTGGCAGCAAACCTAGTTAATTTATATGCTTTTCTTCAGGATGTCATGTTTTAGACACATTGATTTTATATCGTTGGCATTAATGATGTGTTTTTTTGCATAATTAATAAGTTTTGTCAACAGAGGTACAAAGTTCCTATCAATGACAATAAACCAAATGCAAGTTGCTTTACTAACCACTATCAACCAACAAAACAACACTTAGCATGGTACACCAAAGAAATTATTATTTAAAAATAGTAAAGCACTATAAGAACTTAAGAAGCAAATGCTAGGTTTAGTTCCAGCATAAACATCTTAACTAGAAAGGTTGTGGGTCAAATTGAATTTAGTTCATATTTGACAGAATAAACAAAAGAATCAACTGTAGACAAGTCACACAGCACATAAATTGAAAATTGACAGGATCAGTACCAATCAAACTATTTCTTAAAAAGTATAGATCAAAAACTTATACCAGATGCTCCTTCACCTACAGCAGAAGGGGTATTTGGCATAACCCTGATGAAGCGATCATGACCAGCCCACTCCTGCATCATACAAAACCCACTACTATAAATATGTATGCATGGTGGATTTAATAACACATCATGCCATAAACCGTCATATCTAATAACAGTTCTGAATTTTTTTTAATAAATATGAGATTAATGCAAGTACAAAACAGAAGATCAATTTACTCGATACATCAAATAGTTATTAATTAAGTATGCATATTATCATATAATCAACAATATATGAGCAGAGTTTCAGTAATGGTGAAATCAGAAGAAATATTTGTTTTTGCCAGACCTGAAGGTCTTTTAATTTGACACCAGCAACTACTGATACCAGAAGCTTTTTCTTGGATAGGACTGGTCTTAGCTGCAAGATAGCATCTTTAACTGCAGCAACAAGCATATGATAGAATTAACTTTTAACTTAAAACAAATTCGATTTTGGCAAGCTCTGTAGTTTCACAAAAAAGGACTAAGAAATGTTATTTACTTAACATCTCCATTAGAGATTTAATGAGATCTCGATAAAAAAATGCATAAACATAAAAATGCTGATAGAAAGCTGTCATTGATCTGTAATAGGCATGATGTACTTAAACATATGCAATATTGATTAGCACTAAAATTGCAAGAACAAAATAAAGTCAAGAAGGAATGGGCAGCATGGAAATACCAACTTGTGGCTTCACTGAGAAAATGACTACATCACAGTTTTCAACAACCTGAAAGAAAGAGATGCAATTAGAAAACACTGAATCAATAAAAACTGAAAGGTATCTACTATTAATTAAAACTTGATATAATTCATGCATTTCAAATGATGAAATAAAGAAAATGAAAATTGAAATGGAATAACTACAGTAATTAACTATACAAGTAGTCAAGCATTATAGACTTATAATTGAGGGTATAACATATCCAAAAATGTATCAGCAACTCTCTATATGAGTAACTATTTAATAATTATAACCACATTTGGGAGTATATTTGTCCTCACTCCTCCCATATTTCAACAACTACACTTTCTATAGCTGTCAATTTGCTAAACAAATCCATAATTGCTCACAGAATCAAATAATAGTTTCCCATCAAGGTACAAAGCATATGCTGAAAAAATATGCAGGCAAAAGAATGGTAAATAAAAAAAAGTAATGTTGTGATTTGTGGAAGTGATGTGTAAAAAAGTTATGCGATCCTCATTTGGTCTTTAAAGTAATAAAATAACCCTTTTACCTTTTCTTAAAAAATATTGCTAAAGTTTCGTGACGAAGAATGATTAAACTTTTAAATTACAAAATTTATCATGAGATGACAAACGGTAACTCTAACTCAATTACAAATATAGTGAATCAATCATGCTTAATAATATCAACGAATGCACAAGAAATAAAGAAACAAAGATTAGCAGTAGTATTTATACCTGATTATTATGTTGGGCAACATCGATGCCAAACGATTCAAAAGCGGCACGACGAGCACCTTTATGAGCAGTTTGAATACGAGAAGCCGGAAGAAGACCGGATTTAACGACACCTCTTGCAATACTCTCGGCCATTTTACCAGCTCCTATAAACCCTAGTTTGTACGTATCGGTGGCAATAGGTGGTACTGTATTAGACATTGTTAATCAATCGATATATGCTTCTGCAGACACCAAGTTACGATGAAATGATTGTTAATCAATCAAAACTACGAGTGGTTTTTGATTAAGGAGAAACAGGGGAGTAGTAATTGATTAGGAAATTGTTTTTACTGGTTGAGTAGAATAGAGAGCAGGTGATTGAGGGAGAGTATACTATCTGGATCTGATAGCCACATTCAAATGGGCCGAGCCAGGCCTCATTTTTCTACTGGGTTCAATCATAAATAATGTCAGTACCAGAAAAGTATATTTTTGGGAAATGTTAAACAACACATGGAGCTTATGAACGTTTTTTTTTTTCCTTTTAAGTAATTCTTTGACAAAATACTTCTGTGACTTTTCCATTATGAAAATACTCTTCCGATCAGCACCACATTTGACGTGACGTTAACAGCATGAAAATCGGTCTGACCGGTCGAATCGAATTTAGGAGGAAAAGCAGCCCGAAATTAACCGGTTTTTGGCCATAGTTGACTTGGTCAACGATCGGTGGTCGGACCGGGAACCAGTTCGGACCGGTTTTTGATAGTTTTTTTTTTTTTTTTTTTTCTAAACCAAAACCACGTTGGTCAACGTTCCAAATTAGTAAGTCAACCGTGATCAAGTTGAAATTACTTTGTGTGCTTGGCTTAGAATATATAGGAGATCATGGTAAGCTTTGGTTTGTCTTGCCACCAATGTAGGACAAATTCAACACTAAAGGAAAATAAACACAACAAAAATGTCTACCCCATGTCTTGAACCTCTAACCTTATACTTGTTGAATGATTTGATTGTCAACTAATCTAGTCATTACTTTGTGATATTGTTGTAATTATTACTATTTTCTTACTAGTTTGTAAATGGTTATTTTAATAATTTTTTAAATACTATTTTTAATGATTATTTTGACAATCCTATAATAAGTTCATAGTCATTATATGTTTCATTTCAAAATGTCATAATTTATAATTGTAGTTTTAAAAGTTTGAGGTATGAATTTTAAAATGTCATATATTTTCACTCGTAATTCGGATTAAATCACCATTTTTTCTTTTAACTAGTGTATTTTTTTCAAGATCTATTTCTTGACAAACTTTCAAAGGGGGTTTGTTCTAAAAAAGTTATAAAAAGTTAAGAAAAGTAAAAAAAAAATAATTATAAAAAGTCATAAGAAGTTGTAAAAAGTCATAAAAAATTGTAAAAACTCAAAAAGTCAAAAAAAGTCAAAGACCGGTCCGACCGGAACCGGAAGGTCGACCGGTTCGACTTAAAAACCGGTTTTCAAAACATTGGTTAACAGCGTTAGGGGTGGGAAAAAAAATCCAGCCCGACCCGAGCTCCTAATAAGTCTATTAAGATTGGGTTTAATAGGGTTTGAAAAGGTTTAATATGAGTATACGTGTTAACCCAATTGATTGATTATTAATATGAATGATTACTAGGTTAGGAGTACATGTTAAAGGAAACAACCTCAATCAAGTGCAAGTTTGATCCGATTAACTTGATTTAACAGAATCATGTTTTATTTCAATGTTATATACTGAATTTAGCCAACAACATTAGTTTAAAGGTGAGTTTATTTGAATGGAGCTTATTTTAACACTTTACATCACATGTACTCTGATATGTTAAATGAGTGGTGGTATACTTTCCTGGCTAATGACGATAACACTGTTATAATTGGAACAACTAAAATGGGGCAAGGGAAATTACCATAAATCAAGAAGTTGAAATTCCAACTAAAGATGTTGCAAAGGCTATTCTTTCTTTAACTTTGATACAATATACCTAGAAGTAAAATAAGATATTCTACCTTTACTCTTAGATGGCAATTTATAGTGTCTGGCACATTAGAAGTTTAGGTGGTAAAATAAGAACAGGAGAAATTAATGAATTTTAAACTCAAGTTCTGAGCTCATTCATAACTAGTGTAAACATTAATTATTCTAAATTGTACTTGAAAGACTTAATCAAATTGGTAAATGAATTAGTTAGGATTTTTAATGTTCTTTTTACTAGACTCATTTGCATATATGCATTAGGGGAAGATGAATATATGCTATTTGCTAACACTTGACTTCAAAGGTGTTCAGTCATTTATTTGCTTCTATTGAAGTTCCCATCACATCTGCAATATAATAATGGATTCATCATCCTTATGTTGCTTAGTCTGAGTCTGAGGCTTCAGAACAAGACCAAGACCAAGACTAAGCTCACAATGGAGATGGAGATGATGATTAAGATGCAGGTGGTGATGCCCATGAAGATCGTGTGTGTTAGATGAAGTACACACAGATGTTGAGCATGATGTGAATGAGTCATCTGCAGAGGTTGTATATACTACAGATGAATCACCTGAAACCATAGGCTCATCTCACTTTAGAGGATCACCTTCCGAAGAAGGATCATCTATGGATTCTAACCATGACCTACATGAGTGTAGAAACCCCAACTTACTCTAACCAACCCTTACACACTGAAAAAATGAATGAATCTCCAAAGACCAACCCTATTAAGTCACTATTTAATATGGAGGAATCACCAAATAAACCCTCAAAATAATGAAGCACAATTGGATACACTATCCATGGAGGTTGATATCCTAGAGACCCTTCAAGTGCTACATTTCAATCTACTTCAACTCCGCTAGAGTCTGGGCTACCACTAACTACAAACATAACCTAACCTACACCTAGTATAACTAGCTTGGACACCTAAATTACTACTACCACACTGACACATCTGGTAAGCATTGAAGAAGAAGTCCCAGTCTTAGACTCACGTACCCCTCTCTTAGCTCCAAAATCAATGACTTCAACCATCTATCTCTCAAGCACAAGCTTGACTCACACTCCACAAACTGATAACTTCTTACACGTTCTAGCACAAGTTGCTAATACCAAACTCATATTACATAATATGGTACAAAATTCAACCCCTTCTGTTTCCAAAGATTTCTCATCTTTTCACCCGATGAGATTTAAGGTTACACCATCCTTACCTTCTGTTTCTAGTGATCTCTCTTCTATTTACAAGGAGATATGTGAGGTTACAACATCTACAATACATGTTTCTAGTGATCTCTTTCCTTTACTACATGAAAGATGTGAGGTTATAACAAACCTACCCCCTCTTGCTACACTAACTCCATATAAGTTTGAGGATCCCAAAAGAATAATGATATGGTTTTAGCTATTTTTGGTTTGTCTACTAAAGTTGATGAAAATTTTAAGGGAGTGCAGACTAAGCTTAATAATAATAAGAAAAAGCTAGATAAGTTGAAGGGTCTAGTCTCTACTTTGGTAAAAAAGGGGGAGTTTTGAAAAATGAGAGGTTGTTAGATACAAGCAAGGTGGATTTGTTTGTAGTAGGTGAATAGAAGGATGGATAGTTTGTAGATTAAGATAACATCTATTGATGAACTTAATGTCAATATGCTGAATATGAAAAATGATATTGAATGTCTCCTGGATGATGTCAAAAAGGGAGAGAATATGCATGAGAAAAAAAAATTAAGAGGCAATTGGACAATAAAACGATAATATTGATGATGTTGCTAGAGATGGTGATACGATTGATGTTAATAATAATAATAATAATAATAATAATAATAATGGTGTTGGTGAAAATGTTGATGATGATGCCTGAAAATAATGATGACGACGGTGGTAGAGATGATGATGATGATGGTGAACATGACGATGACAACAATATGGGTTCAGGGATTGCACAGACTCAGGGGAGTCAAATTTTCAGGGGGAGAATTTGATTTGAATTTGATTATGGATATGTATGCTGAAAATGTGTGTCACACCCCAATAAAATCATGTCACATTTAGGCAATGCGGAAGCTCAGGGTGTTATGGGATCGATCAACAATTAAATCAAGAGCGTATGATTATCGCAAACATATGTATTTAGGATGCCATAAAATGTCAAAGTAACAGTTACAAGGTTATTGCATTCACCAGAACGATAATTGTTTAACAAAAGGATATAACTAACATTTAGTCATATTAAATAAGTTCAATGATTTCAAAAGAAATGGCATCCTATGCTTTGTGATGAGCGTGGGTCCCAATATGCATGCATGATTCTTACTTCGTGGCTAATTCCCTGAAAAACATATTTATAAATCGTCAACAAAATTGTTGAGTGAATTCACAGGTTTATGACTCTATCAATAAACCTTTACTTGTATAAATTAATCGCTTGCAAGCATAAACCTTTGCAATATCGTATACAACCAATGTGTATAAGTTCATTATAAATCAGACAGTTTATTACCAATCAAATCATTCATGAGGATGATCCCTCGTAGACTAGCTAGGTCCTACGAGTTAAAGTACCGATCCCTAAGCCAATAACCAATCCACGACTTCACATTACTTGCATGTGCCTCTCGACAAACTAGATATACGATCCTTATTTCGATACAACGTCGACAGTTAGCGCGACTAATCGATAACAGTAGTGGGTAGTCAACCCGATAGTACTATCCGTATATCCACGTGGCTAGCGTAATCTAGCTAATGTTTATATTGTGCAAGCAAGAGGACTTCATTGCACTACATTGTGTTAACTTAGGATCGTACAAAGATTCGTTTGTCATGTTTACAAAACAATTCATATGTTTTTCACCCCAATTTATAAATCATTGAAAACAGTAAAAGAGGGGCTGCGAACTCACCTGGTGAGCTGTGCGAGTGTTAGCGTTTTTAAAAGAGTGTTTGCCCAAAGTAGCCTCCTAGCACCCTAAACGCATGAGGTCGTTTGTGTAAGTAGATAGCTAACCTGCATATCTAGGTTTGTAAAAGTAGATGGCTACCCTCACATCTATGTCTGTAATAGTAGGTGGCTACCCGCACACCTAGGTTTGTATAAGTAGATAGCTACCCGCATATCTATGTTCGTTTAAGTAGATGGCTACCCACACATCTATGCTAGTTGTTCACTCAACTAGTAGGCTGAAAAAGTATTTCGTTTTCGGAAAGTGTACGGCCCGTTGGTGATAGTCTTGTATGCATACGTGTATATTTCTCGATAGCATAGTGATTTCGTTTTCCCCAAAAATTTCCAAAATTTATATTTACACTCTTTATCGCCCGCAAAACGTATATTTTTAAACTATTCGATTGTTTTCGTTTTAGCTTTTCTCTCCAAAGTTGTTCCAAATAATACCTTGAGTAAAATGAATTTTTTCTCAAACTAAAATCTATCAATGGTAAGATTAAATTCAAATTTTGGTAATCGATAAATTTTCCCTTCAAAAGACTTTTTTTTTTTATAAAAAATAAAAACAAAAAAGCTGAAATAAGGCTTACCCGTCCGGGTGGCATAGCCACCTATCTAGGTAAGGATAAGCAGACCAGGTGACTAGCCACGCGTCCGGGTGACTGGCCAACAGAACTTTATGTACTTTAATTCACCCCTCCGAATGAAGTTTCACCCGTCCGGGTAAGGCCAAAATCTAGCTTCACGCGTCCGGGTGAAAGCTCACCCGTCCACTTAAGGCCAAAATCCGGCATTTTCCCTGTTTTTCACAAAATGACTTCAAACACGATTTTTGATATTCCAAACCAACTTTTTAGCATTTTAACAAAATGTGACATTTGAGGTTTTCACTTCTCGTTTAAAACACTCGTTTCGTTTCTCATTCTAAAGTCGTTTTCCGCTTGTTTAGTAACTCTTTCACCATTTGAACTAAAATCTTGTTTTAACACTTTCAAATCATCTCATGCTACATATGTCCTTAACATCATGTGTTTAACCAAATCTTTCACCATTTTTACTATCCTTCCATTGTAACATATCCTAAGCATTGCATAATGTGTATATCGCCAAATCATACCCTTTTGGTACCCATTTTAACACAATATTGTTCTTGATCACTTAAAACATGTTTTAGCTTGTTTTGAAGGTATAGTCTTATAAATCAATGTTTTAACATACATTTAGTTGATTTTAACACAAGAGTGAACATCTAGCATGTAGGTATCCCAAGATCTAGGAAATGACAAGATCAAAAGGAAGAGATTCCTACAATGCTCTTGGATGGAAATGATGAGAAAAGAAGAGAACTTGAAAGCTTCCACAAAATCCTTTTAAAACCCAAGATTATGAGATCACGAACCCAATGATAATTAAGAGTTTAAAAGATGGTGAAAAATTATGTATAAAGATGGTGGTTCTTGGTGATTTTATGGTGGTGGTTTCTTGAAAAGTGATGAAGATGATGAGGGATGATGAAATGGTGGTGGAAAGTGAAAGGGAAAATGAGAGTGTGTTCAGATTTTGAAGTGTGAAGTATAAGTGTGTGAGATTGTCTTGCAAGTAGTTCCATACTTAAGTGCCAAGCAAGTGGACATGACATCTCTAGTTACATCAAGCAATTAGCCAAGGAGGAGGACAATGTGTGGATGAGAGGTGGTTTGGGGAGAAGTGAATCGTACACAAGAAGATTGGAGGGAAAGAATGAAATCTGCCTCTCGACTTTTTGACATGCTTGCCTACTAGCTTGGAATTAATTTCCAAGTTTAAGCTAGTTAGAGCTTAGCTAGGTGCTTAGGTGCTTGATTTAAGTGGTTATTAATTAGATGTAGGTTAGATAATTAGGGTAAATTAGGGAGATTAAGAGAGGTTGGAATATTGTTAGTCAATTCCAAGTCATTCGTAATTTATCGATGTTTCGTTTAGTGAATCTCGTATTACCTTTCATCGTTGTGTGTAATTTAAATCGTATATGCTTGATCTAAATCTTCTGAAAGGTTATGACATAAGCCCTATCATAATAGTATAGGTAAATAACTACTATTAAATAGTTTTACGTTATTTAGGAAATGTTTATCACCAACGTTCGTGTTTATCGGAAATCATCCGATTTATATTGCGCAATTCTCAATAATTACGTAAACGTAATGCATCATGCATTAAAGTAGTATGCACCAAAATGTGCAACATGTGCGTGTGCTAGACTTATCTCAGTTCAAATCAAATTCATTTTGATTATGAGGGAATTAGTGTAAGAATGCATTATAGGGTGTACAGAATTTACCGGATTTCAAGGGTTGTCACAATGTGAATATTGAAGAAGAAGTGTTACATGTTACACCTCTGGCATATGACTTTT
Organism: Logfia minima; assembly: GCA_963921325.1. Taxonomy (NCBI): domain Eukaryota; kingdom Viridiplantae; phylum Streptophyta; class Magnoliopsida; order Asterales; family Asteraceae; genus Logfia; species Logfia minima. The sequence continues at coordinate 9,499,580 of OY992771.1, read as the reverse complement.
TAAGATCATGTTGATATGGTTTACATGGGTGTAGCAGATAGACTTTTGAAAATGACAAGAGAAGATGAAGGTCAATCTAATGAGGAATGGAATTTATAGATTGAGGGGGAGCTATATGAAGATGTTGAACAACCTTTGAGATTGAAAAGTCAAAAGAGAAAGAGAATGACAAGGAAAGCAAGGAAAGATTTACCAAAGGGTGTTTCAAAGTTTGTTATTCTGTCAGTAAAAGAATTTATGGAGTTGGGTGAAGAACAAGATCATGATAGAGATGAAGATGATGAGATTGATCCACAATGTAGTTCCGAGTCTAAGATTAAAACAGATTTTGATGATGATGATGATGCTCCCATTGGCATAATGTTTCATAAAATTAATGGTAACAAGGGAAAGTCTAGAGGGTCTCTGATGTGTGAGATCAAGAATAAATATTTATACTAGAAACACCACAAAACAGACTATCACATAACCGGACAGTAGACCATGTCGTTGTAGTATTGTGGTAAGTATTCCCGCCTATCACGCAGATGATGTCGGGGTGTTTGTTAAAACGTGTTTCCCAATTATGGTCTATCCAACTAAATTCAGAATAGGATTAGCTTTCACTCCACCGACTAATTGTTTAGAAATTATCCTTCGCTTTCACTTCAGGTTTCTAACCAAACTAAATCTCGGATGCTTCTTCGTCACGTTGTTCGACCGACGACGTCCGCGCCCAACTTTTTAGAACCGCACAGGCTCAACACAAAACAATGGAAACATTAGCCGAGGTATCTAAAAAGAAATTAATGTTTAAGGCCTTCAAGGTTCTCAACAACCGGATCAATCCAAACTTGCCACCCGACGAACAAGCATTTCTCTACAACATTCATGAAGAAGTGAAACAAAATTATATTACGTGTAACGAACCCACGAACAAAGACACGGACGACGAATAATTGTATCGTTTTTTATCATTATCATTATTAATTTAACATACTTTTTTTGTTAATATTATTGTGTTTTTAAAAAATATAAATGTATTTGTATTAATAGTTAATAAATGACGTGTCGTTGTAGTTGCGGTGAAAAGTTCATTCCTTATAGGCAGGGTTCAGTTCTTCAATCTTTTTGTTGATGTGGCACTGAGGTAACAGTTAGTTCTTCAGTTTTAGGTTGCATCATAGCGAGTGGTCTAAGGGTGCATTTGGTTTGTCAACGAGTTTGGTAATGGATATAAGTTTGATGGTAAATAGCAGAGAGAAAAGATTTTGATATTTTATTAAAAGTTAATTTTATAATTGAATATGAAATTAACATCTAAGTTTTTTATTTAAGAAAAAAAATTATGAAGGAATAAGTGGAATATAGAGATAAATGTACGAGGTCACATAAAAGCATCTAAATCTCTCAATATGGTCGACCTTCTAAAAACATTTCTGACTAGCAATTATTTTCAAATGGTAAATTCAAAAATTTTAAAACAAACATCAATTTTGCTTTCATATGCATTTTCTAATCCTAACAAAACATCAAAACAAACACACCCTTAATTCCAAAGGTAAGAATTTGCGATGCATAATGTCCAGAATTTTCGCATGTTATCTATCTTCATTTTATGGAACACAGTAAGTTTGTTCTTTGTTTTCTTTTATATGTATGTCATAAAAGACGGATAACTATGCATGTTTAATTTTCTAATAGGTTTTTGCAACTCAAAGTGTGCGATGAGGTGCTCAAAGGTAGAGAGAAGAGCGGTTTCTAAAATATCGTGGAATATGCTGCAAAGATTGTGACTGTGTGCCTTCGGGGACGTCCGGGAACAAAGAAGAGTGCCCATGTTATCGGGATAAAAATAAATTCGAAAGGAGCTCCCAAATTCACTTGAATTAAACTTCTTATATTCATCTTTATCAACTGATACTCTTTTATAAGATATACGGAACATCATATATAGTAAATAAGTTATCAGTTAAAATTGTAGTTTAATATACTTGTAACGAATAAAATTTCTAACTCTAGTTGTTTATTTGTATGTTTATACCGAAAAAGATAATACTTTTAGCATTACAAAGGCAGCTTGTTTGTCGTATTGTGCATATATATATATATATACATACAGTACATACATACAACAATATCATTTTAACCTTTTCAAAAGGCTTAACTTTATGCATAACGTACCGATAACTTATGCTTGTCGTCATCCATAATGTTAGAGACCATGATGACCTTTCGATCCACAATCATCAAAAGAAACTGAAAACATATAATAAATGAAACTGCTGAAAAAAAATTATATATATATATATAGGAAGAGTTCAAATAAAAAACATAAATACTATAAGAATATAGAAATAATGACTTTGAAATCACTTTTAAAATATTCAAAACACATTTTTCTTAAGAAAAATTTCAATGATTATTATTAAAATAACTTTTGCAAGCTATGATAAAAAATTTAATAAAAAATATTAACCTTTTTTTCGAACTTATTTTACAGTCGTTATTATTGTAATTATTTAAGATAATCACAAAATATAACATGATAATCACATGTGATTATTCTCTAATATAATGTGATTATTATGTGTTTGAGATAATCACAAAATAGGATTTTGATAATCACATATTGTTCATGTAATTATCTAGTTATAAAATGTAATTATTATGAGTAAAAAATAATTAATAAAATAAAAAAAGGTCAAAAAAAAAAATTATTTGACAAATAGCTTCTAAAAGTTATTTGAATTAGAAGCTACGAAGAAAATTTTGTAAAATAACATGTTTTGGATATTGAAAAATGATTTTGAAGTCATTTAATACGATCGTACAATATTTAGGTTTCTTATTTGAATCTAGATCTATATACATACATATAAATATATATTATATAGGGAAATGATCCATAGGGAAGCTCCAAATCTTGAGGAATGAGGGAAGTAAATCTTAGCCCTTGATTTTTTCATTAATAAATGTTTTTAACATTCATTTGTGATGAATGTTAAATTTTAAATTTATTTGTAATTTTTAAAATTCATTTATGATGAAATCAAGGGTTGAGATTTGCTTCTCTCCTTCCCTAATTTTTTTGCTTCCCTATTGATCCCCACCCATATTATATAAATGTATATATTACATATAGATTAAGGAAAAGCTAAAAATAATGTCAAAAAGGTATGTTAGAACCAAAACATTTTTTGATATTAAGGTTTCTTATACATACACAACATTTAAACACATGGGAGTGCAGAAAAGAAGACATTATAAATCTACAACGACACAATGTGTACAAATTCAACACATCTGCAATCACAAATTATTCCTAAAGTTATGCCAAAACTTCAAAATCCAAAGGATTTACACAAGCAACCACAACATGACAGAAACACATACATACATATATGATATATATATAAATCAAGTTGGGACCAGATAACAAACACCTATTCACATACATCTTGATGGAACTCAAATGTTAAATGTGTACGGTCCTCCTCTTTTCAAGCTTTTCCAGTATCTTTTTACCATAAAGATTGCTTTGCATTGATGTTACATTGCCTGATATCAGCTTGCGCAGGCACTCATGTGCAAAACCCTGATCATTGAATGACATCAGTAAGATAAACTTGTGAGAAAATGAATGTAACAGTCAGAATAAAGGCCTTAATTTACCTTGGATACTTTTAGTGCAGACTGAATGACAAAGTTCCCGTAGGGATCAACAAGAAGCGAAGAGGCATTTGGGGTTCTAACCAATTCAAGAATGATTTTTGTTGATATCTCGGGTCCCGATTCAATCAAACATCTCTCCACAACATTACTAGCATATTTGCTTTGAGAGAGATACGCAAAATGTCCTTGAAGGTGTCTCACAAGAAGTTCTGTCAACTCTTGTGACTTCAGTCCCACCATGTGTTGCAGCACGTAATTGCTTCACACAATAGAGATAAAAAGTTAGTCTTTTGGCACCAAGTTGATACCCAAGATACTTAGAGGTGGCAATAAGGGTGAGTTAGAAAACGGAACAGAAACAGGGTTCGGGTTGATACATTTCATGTTTCTACATGTCGAAGCAGGCCGAGTTAGGTTGGGTTGACCCGCAACTTGTTAATCCATTCTTAAGCAAAATTATAAGTAGCTAATATGTTACATATGATTGTGAAAACTATATATATCTCATAAATAATTATCCATTGGGTGACTTCAAGTCCGTCGGACATGTTCCGCTTTTAGCTGACGTTTTTTAATTGACCCCGTTAAAAGAAACACCACCCAATCGACCCATTCAAAATTAATGGGCCGAAATTGCTAGTACTAAATAAAATCTGCCAAGGGTATAGAGATTCGAACCCAAACGGATCTTCTGCTATGTGGATTGCATTATTCATGATCTCACCAACAAGATGGTTTCTCGTTTCACCACGAGAATGCTCTACCATTGCCTGCATCACACAGCACCCACTTCTATCTGTCGCAACTTTGAAGCAATTATTTACTATATCATTGATGAGAAGCTGCCAAAATCAATACTAACAGTCATATTTATATGTTGTAAGGACTCATATAGATAAAGTTGAGCCAGAAGCCACCAGTATTAACTTGAAAAGTGCAATTTTGAGGGGAAAGAAGACCATATAACACGTTAGCCAGTTTTCCTAGAGCTAAACTATGTCTGAAGAAAAAAAGCAATATAAAACTTATGCTACAATAGTTTTTTTATATTTTTTATATTTTTTGGAACGGTGAAAAAAACAATAATTACAAAGGGTTAGAAAAAACAGAAATTATGCTAACTTTTGATATAAAATCATTAGGGCATTATAATTGATAATCAATTAATCATGAAAATCATCATTATTAAAGCTAACTTATGATGCATTTAAAAATGACTATAGATATAGCTTAATTCAGACTTTCAATTTATGTCCAGATACTGAAATGAAACTTGAGTAAAGTTTAAAAGGGTTACGAAATAACATTTTTCCTATACAAGATTTTCATGTCATTAAAGTATTAAACCAATTGTTTTTGCAGGTTTCTGTATATGTTTCTTTTCACATCTCCTAAGATTTAACAGCTAGAATGAAATGAAAGTGACATTCCATTATCTTTTATATGCATTTAACTCTTTTTATTTATCATACATTTCCTTCCGTCAGTTCGAAAAATGCAAAATTTTCCTTTTCAGCAAGACTGCAATGTGAAATTACTACTTGTGCTAATCATATTTTTGAGTTTCTTAACTTATTTCTCAGTTCTTAGTCTTACAATCATCAAGACAAACTGAAAATTGCCCAATACAAGGAAGATATAAATCTAGTTTTGTAATTGTAATCCTACTGGAAAAGGGATAATTAGAATAATACGCTCAATAATCCAAATTCATGAAATATTTTGAAATACCTAATTTATGTAACTTGCAATCGACTCGACATCATCAAGGACATGAAAAGATCTTTCACAGAGCACATGTCCACAATTGCTTAATATGTTTAGATCATGTTTACTCTTCAACCATCACTTTCTATCCATATTGAGACCAATTATTAATAGTTTATGGTCAACAATACTTTGAGACTAAAACAGTACAATGCATAAGAATAAAATATTCAACTTCAGTATGCTTTTTGTCATCTATCTATATCAAATGTTAAATAAAAACTTTCTGAAATATTTACAAACCTTACCATCAGTTTCCAAAGGGAAAGAGCAAAATCTTACCTACAGTGTACACAAAATATTTTGCTTCCATTAATTGTACATGTATTTAAGAACATTTGATAGGCAACAATGAGTCCTCATGGTCATATGTTAGAGCACAAGGACTGAGAGACGATTTTCACCGTTTTCTTACCATCAACGCCGGGATTACCAATCACCGTCGGTGTTGATGGCCGGCGTTGATGACCAAAGTTGAAGGTTCAACAGATATTTGTTTGTCTCTTTTTTCTTTTTTCCTATTGGTCCAAATACATTAATTCTAGGCCCGTTCCCATGTTACTTCAACATTGAGCACTCCCCCTAAAAAATCACACCCATTGTTGTTCTTAGTGTTGAACTCAACACCGAACCACTCTTTGTGCTCTTATAAAACAACCCATCATAACAAGTGAACGCAACTTGATTAAAGAAGCTAGGTATTCTATAGTTCATGTTATTTAAAAAGTTACACACTTTTCAAAAGAAGTTTAAAGCACTAACAACTTTTAGACAATTACACAAAACTAATGAAAAAAAAATGTAATGAAATCAAGAAATCTTAAAAAAGGAAGAAAAGAGATAGTAGTACCTGGTTGAAATGAGTGTCATAATGAAGCAAACAATACTGAATAACATGATGACCATTTGTATCAATAGCTAATCTAGCCGCACCACCACGGTGTAAAGCCCTAATTACCATCATAATCTGATTAGGGGATTTCAAATTCTCCAACAATTTTTGAACTGCCCTTGTCCTATAAAATCAATCAAACGAAATCATCATTATATCATCCACATTCCAAATTAATTAAACATGATAACAAACAAATAAAACATACCCATATGAACTCATACAAACAAGAATGATCTCATTCGGTAGCTCAGTCAGCTCCCGAATTATCAAAGTCTTCTGATCATCATTACAAACACAAACAAGTTTCTGAATTATATGATTCCCAAATTGATCCTTCATCAAATCAGCAATGAAGCCCAACACTTCATACAAAACAAGCTCAATATCCTCTTTTGTTGGGCTTTCAAATTTTGATTGTAAAATTTTACAACCATTTTGATGTCTAGCCAATAAACAAATCATTCCCCTTAATTCTTTCAAAGGCGTTACTTTAAAAAACTGATGATTTGGCAAATCGTTACACACACCATCATAATTCCTATAATTCTTGTTAAGAAAATAAGATTCTTGAGAAAGAGAATCAATAGGGTTTGATGAATAAAAATTAGGGAACAAGTTTAGGTTTTGTGTAGAGTTGAATCGTTCCTTGGCGAGCAAGTAATTAGACCTATGGTCAAAGTCAAACTTTGGGTCAAACCCAGAACAATATACACCTGAAGAAGAATAATTTGGAAACTGATAATGATAATGAAGATGAGGGTCCACCGTAACATGAGTACCATGTCCCACACCCGTATAAAACCCTTGATTATTGTTACTCCGATAAGGACTAACAAAACCCTTGCCGCCGATCGGAGACTCAACCCCGCTGTATTTGTAATCGAGAGACGGCGGCAAAAACATCCGGCCGGCTGTACCGTCGTTGTGTGAAAGATCGAGAGAAAATAAAGCATCGGATAGTGACTGATCAACGTCAATCGACGGTGGGAGATTAACCGACGGAAAGCCGTAATGCGGCGGAGACGTCGGCGCCGGTGGGGTTTGATTCATCATCGGAAGAATGCTTCGTTGGTGATACATTGGAGAAAAACAAGATTTTAGAAGTTTGTTGCGTTGGGTTTTAATCAAAAGTTCGGGGTTTTAACAACAATGATAGTTTTTAGAATTAGAAATGTAATGGGATTATGATTTTTATGATTGGTGGATATATATGTGAAATTAAAGATTTGATTTTTAGAGGAAAATAAGGGTAGTCAAGAGCGAGAAAAATGGGAAGCAATTGCATGCAATTTATAGAAAATATTCTTTATGCTCGAAATTCAACCAATACGCGGCGTCTGTTATCTAAAACTTGTAGCCAAGTGACCGATGTGTCTTGTGCATTTTTCTGATTTCTCAGTCTCTCATAATTTATTTTATCCTTCCACTTTTATTTTGGAAATACATGAATACATAGTGTATAAACTAATAGGTTACTTGTGCGAAGCATTGATAAGAAATAAATAAAGTAATGGTGGTCCGTGGTAGTAAATGGTGGTGAGAATGTCGAATGGTCAACTCAAAAGATCATTTTACCTAACAATATTGTTCCCATTTTTAGGATAGAGTTTGTACGTATTGTGTTAAAGATAGACAATCAACTTCAACATTATTACTACAGTTAGCAGTTTAGCATATTGTGTGTAGTGTCTACTTAATTATAACTTAAATAACATGTTTCTTCTTGAAAAGTGTATCTCAATGAAATTGTTGCCTTAGCGAATATGCTACTTCCGATCACCCAAGTTGCTTTCTAAAGTGGTTTCGTAGTAATAAGACCGATAGGAAACATCATATTTCATGCATTCAATTATAAGATCAACATATTTTTTCTTCAAAAAGGTGAACAAAAATCTAATTCCATCATATTTCATGCATTCAATTATTTATTGATTTGAGCAGTATATTATATACTCTTAAAATTAGCTAAGTAGTTGAAATGATTTATATAATATTTAAGTCAGTTGAAGAGTTTTCATATTATTTAAGTCACATAAAGAGCATTATAGTAACTTCACATCTTCAAATGTGTAACTTTTAAGCCTAAAGTGTAAACCTGATATAAGGATTTAATATAAGTTAAAAATTAACAAGATGCTAGAAAGTCACAACGACCCTAAACGACGCCTGATCAAAACAAGACTCTAAAAGTTAAGTTCCGATCTAAACGACCCTAACATTTACTTCGACCCAACACAAACCTAAAACTTACTTCCAACATAGAGACCCTAAAGCAACGACCCTAGCTAAAAACCTATTATTGAAGGAGGACTTCTGTCATCCAAACCCGCACCACGTAAGGGCAATCACTCGGTAGACGTATGAAAATGGGTGAAAACACAACCACAACCAACAAATGAGACGAGACCCACGAAACCTTTACCAAACACTCTCTGCCACACAATCAAACCAAATGGTGGTACTAACCATGATTGTGAGATGTAGGGATTTTAACATAAATAGACCTATGGGAACCACTACCTGAAACCTATACCCAAAGTAGCTCTAACCACCTGAAACCGTCGACAACGCAAACCAAAAACCACCGCCACTGACCAACAACCACCTAAACAATCGAAACAACTGACCAAAATGCCGCGAAAAGAAACAAATTGAAACCACGAACAAAATCACCAACGACTACCTGCGAACGACCGATGGAGCCACCCGAAATTGTTGATCTGAAACAATCTGAAAATACGACTAGAACCACCTGAAATCTCGAACCTAGAACAAACTCACAATTTATGTTTGATTTTCATATTTGTAAACTATTGAGAACGAAAATTGATATGTTTATAAATATTGACAATAATTTTTTATATATTTTTTATTGTTTCATTTAATGGTTACGTATCATTTTACAAACTATTGTACGCATTTTTGTAAGGATGGTTAAAACTCATTTTCACTCTATATTTGACTTATATATATTAGAATTAGACTATAAAACCCTGTATGCACACGGCCCGTTGAATTTGTACTATTTTTTTTTTTGTCAGTATACATATAATGTATATGTTAAATTTCTATCGTTTTATATGAGTTAAGAATTAAAAAAGATATGCAGCGAAGTTTTAAATTAAAGTATTTATGCTAATATGTATATAAAGCATATTGTTGGTGATAGATTAACGTTAGCTTTTGTATACCAAGTTGAGTCGGTAGAGAGTAGATTTGTAATTGAAATCATTTAACATAAGTCACATTATATTCACTTATAAAGGAATTTAATTAGATATAACGTAATCAAAAGTATAAAGCATTAAAAACAGTAGCAATTATGAAAAAGTTGTAATATTGCTATTTCCTCTATGTAATTGTTATCTTTGTCTAATTCTTTGCTGGCTTAAATAAAATATTTACCATTCCAAAAAAATAAAATAATGTAGTGGCAGTTATACTTTTTGTAAGACCTATTTGTAAATTAAATTTGTCGTCTTATTTGTTTGGCAGCCATCCTTATCACGAGAAGAATCTTCGACGCTTTTTTTGCTTTCAACACGTGAGACATCAACATACAACTATTCATAAGAGAAGACCGGTCGCTATAAATATAATCTTACAGTTTGTAATAATTTTCCTTGACTTTTGTTTATCGTTATCGCGAAACATACAGCCAAAAGATATCATTTTAACACGTGACATTAATTACATTCTTGAAATATAAACTATGTCCTTGATGTGACTACCGAAAGATCTTCGCTCCCTCCTTAACTTTGAAGATCATTAAGTCGTTTAACAAATAAGTCTCCTTATTTATTGTTATAAGAATCGCTTTTTCTTATAGTAACCAATCAAATGGGTATGCAATTATCATTTGCTAAAGATGATCGGTTACAAAAAAACTATTCTCCAGTATTTGTACTTTTGTTGCTAGTTTGTCAAATTCTTTGACCAAAGTAATCCAATCTATCATTTGTACAAAAACTATGAAATTCAGTGAAAGGGGTATGCAATTATCTTTTTCTAAGGATGATCGGTTACAAAAATCTATTCTACAATATGTGTACTTCCATTCCTAGCAATAGCAAAATCCAAAGCAATTAAAGTGTAACAAAGAGATTTGCAGATTTCTTATAAAGTTGGTCAGTTCATTTGGTACGGAGTATAATATTCCAAAACACTATTGTCAAGTATGGAACAAAACTTACTGTCATAAATTTATCAACTTCATTTTCAAACATACTTCGTATTTTAACCCTTATGAAAGTAACTTTATATATGTCAACTCACTACGAGTTCCAGAAACAGTTAAACTTAGAGCATCTACATTGAAGAAAAGATTTTAAAAGTTTTTTTATTTGCCACATTAATTTTTCATAAAAAAAGCATTTGACAAAACCTTTTTATGTATGACTTATTCCTCAAACTTTTCAAAGCTTTTCTTTTCAAAAATCATACACACACTTTCAAAAAAGCTTTTTATGTATGACTTATTTCTCAAACTTTTGAAAAAAAAAGTTTTTCCTCCAATTAAGAAAAGCTTTTCTAAAACTTTTTTGCATAAAAAAACTTTAGAAAAAGCCTTCGTTGGAAATGCTTTTAGAAAAAAAAATAAAAAAATCTATAAAACAATTAAACTCGTAATAAACAACCTGAATTTTTCATTGGCAACAAATTACAAAAACTAAAAAATCAAAAAAACAGTATTCATAACCCCTATTTTCAGCGGTGTTAAAATTCAGGTATACAAATCTTACAGTATATACACTTTTATATCTATTCTTACAAATAAAAAAAATAAAATACATACAAGTAAAAACTCACGTACAAAATATAGTTTTATACTCGTATATACACACGGGATATGGAAGTACTATGTTTCTTTAATGTACCTACTATGTAATAAATCTGCAATAATGCGGAATGAATTTAATTTTTATAAATGAATAAAATATTGTGGTCGATTTTTTTATATAGTTTATAGACTCACGATAATGCGCGACGAATTTAACTTTTATAAACGAATAAATTATTTAGTCGATGTTTTTATATTGTGACCGAATTTTGTAATTTAAACATTTATTTAGTTGATTTTTTTATATAGTCTATAGACCTGCTATAAAGCGGGCTGAATTTAATTTTAATAAAATGAGTAAAATATTGTAGCCGATTTTTTTATATAGTTTATACACTCTTTAATTTTTATAAATGAATAAAAATATTTGGTCTATTTTTTTAATTTAAATAAATACATTAAATATTTAAGGGACCAAAAGTATAATTATACAAAAGAAATTAAGATCGTTGGATCGTAAAGGGTAAAAAAGAATAAAGGGTTCAGATTTCTCCATCGTATTCTCTTTTAATTATATATATATATATATATAATATAATATATAGAGAGTATATGAGAAAAGTTCAAATAAGAATGCTAAAAAAGTAGAGAATGGGAGAACCAATAGGATTGCTCCATTTCAAATACCCATTTCCACTTTTTTTTTTCAAAATTAAATATCTCACAAACCGTACGTCAATAAATTATAAAAATTACATATTCGGAATCAGCGTCATTTTATCTTTAATTAGAGATCCCACAAGCTATATTTTCAACGAATTTTTTTTTCTATTTTTTAACGGGTTTTAAAAATTCGTAATGTTAAATCACATGTGACTTAAGCACTAAATAATAATCACACGCGATAAATCTTCAATCACATGTGATTTTAAATAATAATCACATATGAATTATCATATACAGGTAAGCTAATCACCAAAGATCAATTTTTAATTGAAAATCACATGTGATTTAACATTACCAATTTTAGGTTTTTATCATAAATCACATGTGATTATATTTTTAAAACTCGCAAAAAAAAACAAAAAAAAATTCGTCGGAAGTATAGCTTGTGAGATCTCTAATTAAAGATAAAATGACGCTGATTCTGAATATATAATTTTTATAATTTATTGATGTACGGTTTGTGAGATATTTAATTTTAAAGAAAAATGTGAAAATGCGTTTTGTAATAAAATGGAGCAATCCTATTGGTTCTTCCATTCTCTACTTTTTTAACATTTTTATTTAACCCACCCCAAGAGTATATATATATATATATATGAAGATAATAATGTAATAGTTAATAGCGTATTATCATAAATTTATTTTAGAAGTACTATTAACACTAAGTAAGATTGATTTTAGGTAGTTTGCGTTACTCTTTTGTTCAGGCACATTTGGCACCAAATAAATAATCAAATTTCATTTCCCAAAAGTATAAAAATCAATCACTTAAAGAAGACTTCAAACTTGTCGTGGGCATCAGGTAAGTTAACGGGCTATTTTTTTTCAAGGATGATTACCCTTGAAACTGGTTCCTGAGTTTCTTGCGGTGCTATTTTAACTCTTTAGCACCAACAGTTCCTTTTTTAATCCTTCAAATTTAGTCACAAATGAATTCTGTTAGCAATTTTTTTTTTTTACTTTTAATTTTTCGTTGGCACGTTGAAAATCTTATCTGTGCCTACCCTATATCCCATTGATTGTATGCATCTCCAAGTGTTGGTTTGATGCAGATTGTCCTTTTGGTTGGACAAAATTACAGGTGATCATACCCAAGATGGGTTTGAGGATTTAAGAAAGAGGGGCAGTGGTCAAGTTTACATTGTTGATTCAGACAGACAATATTTTTTGGTTCAATCGCCCTCACCCCATGCTCTATCTCTGTTCTCTATCAGGTTTGTATTTTTGAAGTGGGGGAATGGGTGAGTTAAACTTGTGGGACGATAGGTCAATACAGAAAACTTAACTGTGGTCAAAACTCAAATGAGTTGCTTTTTGTCCCTTTTTAGACTTTTATAAATAATTAATGCTTATAATATAGTTACGATAGTTTCAACTATTTAAAAATGGATTTAAATGGTTGAAATGTTGTACGCATTTGAAATACCCTATGTCAACCTTTTAAAAATCAAACGTGACACAAACTGGACCACTAATAAGTTAATGGGTCATAATATAGCTATATATATATTATATACGGAGTGTATATATATATATATATATATATGAATTTCAATGGCTTAGGATATTTTCTATTATAAAGTCTTTTTATTCTTACGTCGTATATTTGAGAGTTAAGATAAAAAATAAGGGGTCAAATGAAGAGAAGTGTAAGCAAATAATTATAGATATCTATTTTTTATCAATAGTTAATAATTGTGGTATTTTTGTAATTAGTTAGAACTATTAGATTAGAAGTTAAGAAAAAAAAACATAGTATAAATATTTCACATACGCATCTTCCACCTTTATCCAACTTTCTTTTTATCCCCTTTCACTTTTTGACTATCTCCATCTCTCTCTTCAACTTCTCCATCTCCATCTGCTAATAGCAGCCACCAGCAACCACTACCTGCCGCCGGAAATTTTATTTTAGTTTTTCTTAAAAAAAAAAAATTCTAAATTTTTTTTTATGTTTTATCTACTTTTTTTTTACGTTTTTTTACAATATTTTGATTCGTTTTATTAACGTTTTTTTTTTCACATTTTTTAATGTTTTTATATTTCTTCACGAGTTTTTGACTTTTTTTTTTTTTTATGTTTTTTCCTTTTTTACCTTTTTAACGTTGTTTACACTATTTTTATGTATGTTGATGCATTTTATATATACTAAATGTTATATATAAAATGCAGCAACAAAACATCAAAAGAACATGCAGTATGTATAAAATGCAGCAACAAACATCAAAATGACATGCAACATATGTAAAATGCAGCAACAAACATCCAAATGACGTATGTATAAAATGCAGCAAAAAATATCAAAATAACATGCAGTATGTATAAAATGCAGCAACAAGCATCAACATAATATGCAGTATGTATAAAATGCAGTATGAAAATTTAAAATGACATGCAGTATGAATAATATGCAGCAACAACATCAAAATAACATGCAGTATGTACAAAATGCAACAAAAGTACTAAAATGATATGCATTATATATATAAAATGCACCAATAAACATTAAAATAACATTCATTATGCAAAAAAAAGTTAAAAACGTGAAAAAAAAAAAACGAAAAAATGTAAAAAAACCCGTATAAACGAAAAGAAAATGAAAAAATGAAGGAAAACGTAAAAAAACGAAAAAAAAATGAAAAAAAAAAACGTGAAAGAATGTAAAAAAAAACATTAAAAACGTAAAAAAAAAAAAACATTAAAAACGTAAAAAAAACATTAAAAACGTAAAAAAAAACCGAATAACGTAAAAGAAAAGTAAAAAAAATGAAAAAACGTTATGAAAATGTAAATAACGAAAAAAAACGAATAAAAATGTTAAAAAAATGTAAAAAAAACGTAAAAAAAAAGGTTAAAAAAACGTCTAAAAACGAAAAAGAAACGTAAAAAAACGATAAAATTTTTTTTTTTGAAAAAAAAGAAAAAAAGGTTTTGAAAAATAGAATTTGAATTTTTTTTAAAATTCTGTTTTTTTTTTTCCGGCGGTTGCTGGCAGCAGGTGAGGGAGGGTGGGGTGGTGGTTGGGAGTGTGAGTAAAGTATAAATAAAGGGGGATGATATATTATAATTGAAAAATTAAAGGGGTGAAAATGAGTTTGTTGAATAGATATATATCAAATTTTAATTGGTGAACAAGTTGCTCACTTTTGTCATCCTAAAGGAGGTTGCCCTCTTAAAACCCTACTCAATATTTGGAAGTTGATGTTCCTATTAAGCTATTTTTCCTACACTTAATGAACAACTAAAAGTCTAAACATGTCAATTTATAAGCATATGGTGTATTATTATTGTTTTCCGACTTTTGAGTTCGTTGAATGAAGATTTAATTTTAATTACTTGATATTAAGTCCATTTTATGAATATAAACTTAAAACGGGTCAAACGATTCACTTGTTTACACAAGTTTCTTAATATGTTGAAGATAGTTTTAGTTAGTATATATTATTGTTATTTGAAATACATTCTTCGTACCATTATTTATCATATTGGATTTTATAGTTTAGTGTATGCTTCATTAAGTAAGTAGTCATATAAATTGTGTAAACAATTAATACATGATCAAAGCTTTCTCGCAATCAACAAATTTTATATCATTTACTAAATACACCAAGAAAATCAAATATAAAAATATATTCAGAATATATCAAATTGAAAAAAAAACTTTCCCCAAACAATACGCAAATAGGCACACACAATACATAAATAGGCACACATAATACGCAAATTGCGTATTGCATGTGGCTTTTTTTAACTTATCCGGCGGATAGGGTTCTTCTGTAAAGTTTCTCTTGTTCGTTGTTAAGTAATACAAAACATAAGTGTTTTCATTACAATACACAAGTATTTTCATTACAATACATTCAAGGGTGACTCAAATGTACACTTGGAATACGTTGGGTCGATTGAGACACTTCTAATTCGACTTTTACCTTTGATTTTCCGGAGGTTTTCTAACTAATGAAATTCAAAAATAATGTTAGACGTACGAAAATTATAGTATATTGATGTGTAATGATTAGCAACTTACTGATTTGGCTCTTGATTGGCTATACTCGTTCATTCTATCCTTGGTGACCATGCAAGTTATTCGACTGTGCCTGTATTCGTTACACCGACTACATTGTTTCTTGTTTTTTTCTTTCTCCTCTCCTTTGGAAGGAATACGAGCATGCCCAGATGGGCAACTAGCTTGCCTCTTCACAATGACCGGCGACAACAAAGCTTTAGATCATTTGGATCGATACATTCTGAAGGATAACCCATCGAGAGTATGGGCTCTGCGTAGGCCGCTCGATACGTCTCTACCATGAATATCTCTTGGTGTAGCAACTTACATCGTCTTGTTTGAACTTTCATGCCATTGCTATAACATGTCCGCAATGTAACCCAGACAACTGCATGTTCATGTGTCAAAGTTGACCAACCTATCCTTGTTGCCATCCCGCACCTCAAAAATTATGTTTGTGACTGGATTACTTGCCAGCGTAACGATTTGTTCACTCTTTCCAAATCTTATGGTCGGCATACGGTGTGAGAGATTTTGTTTGTCACGCTCCTGTGACACGATGTTTGAAATACCATTGTTGCGCTAAAGCTTGTTTAGCGTGTTAATCGACTCGACATTGTTTGATGTCATGTAAGCATATCTCATCCTTGTAGCATGACTAAGTTCTGTGAAATCACACCCCAATGGTGGTCGAAATCTGAACTCTGTATTCCTTACACATCTTCTAGTAATGACATTCGAAGAACTTGATCCTACCAGACTGACTTCTCAAGTTCATCAACAAATGAAGACAACGTAGCGCATGATATGCATCAGGAAAGACTGTTGCAATGTTGGCTGCAATTAAAGGAGCCCTATCGAATACAATAGGCAGATTCTCAATCCCACCATTTGATTCAATGGCGTCATGCAAGTTTCCCTGGAACCACGTC
The DNA here is from genome assembly GCA_963921325.1 of Logfia minima. NCBI lineage: Eukaryota > Viridiplantae > Streptophyta > Magnoliopsida > Asterales > Asteraceae > Logfia > Logfia minima. Next base: position 9,482,820 of record OY992771.1, on the reverse strand, counting down.
TAGTGATCGGTCGTCTCTCCTGCCCCGACTTCGTAGACTAATGGCAAGATGTTATTGTTGCTATCCATAGTCACAACAACTAAGTTTGTCCACAAGTAAGCCACCTTCAAATGTGCCCCATATGATAATCATTGGGCTCGTATGGTTAACAAACGTACTTATCTACAAGGACAGTAAGTTTAAAAATACATCTTTGTAGTATAATATGTATGCGTGTGAACATAAAAAATAGTTACTTACCGCTGACCAATGGACATGTAACACATTAAAAATATATCTTTCTCATCTGTGAGCACATTTGTAACGCTCTCAGGGCTTGTCAACTTTAGGTTATTTAAATAAAAGGGAAGCATTTGAAATGATTCTTGGGGAGTACTTCTTAACAACTCAATGGCATAACACTTTGCCCTCTAAGCTTGGTTGTATGTAAGGTTGATTCAGAAATGCACAGTCATGTCAAGTTGTATGTCGTTGCCTCTATATACACGCCCTTCCTTGGTCATCAACTCTTTTATTATGTGACCAAGCACTCTCTTGTATGCATGACGGCTATTCGGTTGGAGCCGAGAATGAGAACATGTGTGAATGTTAACAAACTTCCTGACTCGGAAGTTCTCTATATGCTAGATTATAAGTGCACTTAATTGCCAGTTACAATTAGCCATGACACATATTACAACATACCGAACCTTGTCGGAATGCTTTAACCTAGTCATAAAACCCTTTTCGAGACACTTGGTTTCCAACTGAAGCTTCAAGTCATTCCAGAATTAATCTTCTCGCTTTTTTGGTTATGGTAGTGGGTTGTCAGTTTCATCTTCCTCCTCATCTGTTTGCTGCTCGTCATTAGAAACAATATAATTTTCAAACGCATTGTTAAATGCCTTTTTTGGATTGACATTTTCTTCCCCAAAATGTTCAACATTTGTATCCTTCGCATGATAAGTCGAATAATCATGATTATCAAGGGTGGCTTGTGGAAACGATAAGTCGCAAGCAACATCCTCGGTTACTCATTCTATCCTAATGTGTTTATTTTGGTTGTTTTGATGTGGCTATTGTTGATGGTAGTAATATGGGTCTCCAAACTTTCAAGGCGTTGGGGAATGGCTCGAGGTGGGGCCATGCGTGTTGTCGACATTCGCAATGGGTTGCTCGTGATCATCATAAGGAAGAGGTGATGCCCACTATTAAGTTGGTGCTCCCCATAATCAACCCACACTTTCTAAACCATCTAGCATCCAATAACCACATTTTCGGTTAAACAATCGTACACATCCCTAACTGCCGAGTGGTTTGCATACCAACATATGGGGCCAAAAGGGTCACCTACTGCTCCCCACTACTACTACTCGATCTCTGTATCCCTTGGGCCAACGTCCACATTCACCGGGCAAGACAAGCCGAAAAATTAACTAAGTATCTCCTCAAAATACACATGAGATAAAATAAATCCGTTCGAGTAACCTTCTCGGAGCTTTTCTCTTCGACAGATGATTATCAATCATCCGATTTATAACCCGTATACCCGATCTCGAATCTTTGTAGAAGATTTGGCCTTAGGTGTCCATTGAGTACTCACAATCTCACTCCAATTGGTGACATCATTATCTCTTCAACATGCCAAATACGTGCAGTCAAATGCTAACTCCTCAAGAGTGTACAAACCCAAAGCTAGACGCTCATCTCTTGGGGCACCCCACATAATTGGAACCGAATTATCCGTGCCTCCACATCCGTAGTAGTATCATCAAATAGAACGGAGTTGTAAAACTCGAGAGTTGCATCTTGATAGATGTACTCCCGCATGCTGAATAACCTAGACCGAGCTTATGAGGTGAAACCAAGTGTGCCATCTTCTAAGATGCATTCCATCTACAAATATTCCCGAATAGTGTTGAAACCTTTTTCTTTGGAGTGTGTTTGATAAACATGGCTAAGAAGGGCCCAATCGACCTTATCCAGGTTGAATTGGTTTAATAATGTTGACTTCCATCCGTTGTTTAAATTCGGCCTTTCGATCAAATTTCCATTGCAGATTATTGAATTTTAAGTACGTGTTGTTTCGGATCGTTTTCGGTACGGGAAGGTCAAACTCTTCAGTTTCAGTGACGTTTTCCTCATCACTAATGGTTGTAGGCGATGCCTCACGTCTTTGTACATTCCTTTTGGTGTCATGTCTGTAAAAAGAAGATATATGAGCAGTAAAAAGAAAGCTAACATTTATCAATACTAAGCTCAAAAATAAGGAACCGAGCTAATATCAACTAGCAAACATAACAATGTGAACCATGAAAGGTTAGTGAGCTAAGCATAACCATCATAAGAGAACAAAACTTTAATGATTAATGGCTACTACTCATGTAAAACCCTAACTAGCACAAATCATCATGAATAAACTCCAAAAGATGTGGAAAGTTAAAAGGTTAGTGAGTTAGGAAACATATCTTGGATTGTAAGATAAAACTAACAAGAAATTGTGGAAGAAGGAAAATAAAATTGCCAAAAAGTAGAGAGAAAAACCCAAATGTATAGTTTTGAGTGTGTTTAGTGAAGGTTTAGTGAAAAATATTTAGGTTTAGAAGGTGAAAATTCTCGACCAGATAGGTTAAAAAATAGGTGCACGCAATACGCAATTTGCATTATTGCATGTTCCTGTTAGTGGATTGCATGGGGAGTGTAGTTTTTTGTAATTTGATAGTTTCTTGGGTATATCTTTATATTTGGTTTTTTGTGTATTTTGGTGAATTTTTTAAAATAATATGATTATCTTCATTGGACAAATGTATTTACTCAAATTGAATTGTTATAATTTGTAGTACACATTTGATAAAATAAATTTTAAAATCAAGTAAAGTACATTCGATAATTGTATAAATATTAGATTAAAAGTTTACAACTATATGCAATAATCGTATAGACTCACTTTTATTTTATACTATCAAGTATCGAATATGAAGGAAAAGGGGGGAGAATATTTGAGAGGAAAGAAAATGTGGTAAGACTACCTTTATCTGTGATCTAAAAGTTAATATCATATCAAAAAGACAAAAATGATGTTAATAAAATATAGCAAACATTTGGGTCGTTTCTAATTGAGATTACAAACAAATGTAATCACGAACATGAATTTTGTCGTTAAAATATTAATAAATATATTATTATATTTTTAAAATTTTCCAAATGTCTTGTTTTCATTGGTTGTTGAAATTTTTTATAGCATAATACTTATCTTATCCAAAATATTATCTTAATTAAAAAGTTAAAAAATATATTAAAATTCATATTTTTTTAATTCCCTACATATAGAGACCGATATCGATATATTTTCGTCACACTTATCTTCCTCTTTATTTTCAAACTGTCTTCTATTATGGATCACATTTTTTTTTAAGTTTTGAATGTCATGATAACTATCAAAGTTATCCAACCACACAATATAAAAACTTTGAGTTTGCCTCTTATGATACTGATGTTATCTTCCTAGAAAATGTCCAAACTTCATAAAAGAGTTCTGATGTCAGCATGGATCTTCGTTAGTGAATATGCCTACTCGTGGTAAAAACCAAAAGAGAGGAAAATTATGGTCATGACTAAAAGAATAGTATGATGCAACTTGATCAGAAAGTCCGAAAGGACTAGGCATTAGGAATGAAAATCAAATGGAAGTTCGTTGATCCCGACTTAACGAAAATGCAGCCAAGTGGATTTCTGCGTACAATGAAGCACCTCGTAAAAAAATAGCAGAATGAGTAACACGGATGTTGAGAACGTAGCTCACAGAATCTATAAGGAGAGTTGTGGGAAAAATTTTAATGATTTGGTTGTATTTAACGAAGTTATGAGTAAACATCCCAAGTGGGAGTTAGAGTTACATCGTGAAATAACACATACTCGCTCGGAAGTTTGAGGTGGGTGATGAAGAAGGTGGTGGAAGCACGAAGAGATCAAGAACTATGGAAGAAGGAGATTCCATCAATACCAACCAAGAAGCACCAACTCTTGGTCGTTCAACAATTCCACGTCCAGCGGGTAGAGATGCAACAAAGAAAAAAGGAAAGGTAAGGCATCACAATATTTTTCGTTTTCAGATGATTTTTTGAAAATCTTCATGCATTGGCGATTACAAGACAGAATGAAGTTGAAATCATGAAAAACAAAGTAGACTTTGATTAAAAAAAATTTCAAATGGTGCATGACCACAAATTTCTGTGTCAATTGATGTCCAAGGAACACCTGTCACCAACAGAGGAAGATGTGAAACAATGGTCTTATGCCAAAGTAGTATGGATAGTAATTAAGTATTTCGTGCAAGTGTTGGTAGTTTACCTATTATGCATTAGTAATTTAGTATTTCATGTATTTGTTTCTGATTTACGTATTATGTTATGATTAGTAATTTTATATTTGTGTAATGTATTTTATGTTAAAATGAATTGTTATAATTGTTTTGGAATTTAGCTTCTCTGTTGACTTATTCATTAAAGATCTTTTGTCATTGTCTGCCACTTTTGTGTTGTATTTGTCACTTATGTGTTGTATTTTTCACTAAAGATCAAATGCAATTGTCTTCCATTTATGTGTTGTCTTTTTCACTAAAGATCACATGCAATTGTCTCCCACTCTTTCATTAAAGGTCACATCTTATTGTCCCTCCCGATGATTCAAAGTTCCTTATATATTAGTTGTCTTTCACCAAGACTTACTCATACCATCTCCCTCAAACATCCTACAAACATTTTTATCTTTCACTGAAATGTCTTTCAACGAAAACTCATCACTATCGGCTAATGAGTTTGAAACATGGCAATCACAAGTTCTTCAACAAAACCAACAAATTGATCACATGCTTGAGGATATGCTCATAAACTCATCCAATATGTTTAATATGGATCAACCACCAAGGGCAAGAAGCAAGTATCGTGAAAGGCAACGAGAGATGGGTGAAGCACGTTTGATGGAAGACTACTTTTTTGACAATCCCACGTATGATGAAGATATCTTTCGGAGAAGATTTCAAATGAGAAGACCTTTATTTTGTCATAAAGTGGATGTTGTGACTGCAAATGATGAATATTTCCAACAAAGACCTGATTCCACAGGTACACAACTAAGAAGGTCTTCTCTTAAGACAAATTGTGATTTGTTCTTACGAACTTAAGAGTAAGTTACAAGGGTATTAAGACTAGCATCTATTGTGAATCAAAGTGCTATTGGTGAGCTTACTATAGAGGAGTTCTAAACTTGAGCTCTAATATCTTCATCAACACCCTAATTGCCAAAAGGGTTCAAAGACTACAAAGGTTGTAATCTCTAAACACCCTATGGTTGTAAATCTTAATTATCATGTAATTGGATCTTGTTGGGTTTTGTAAAATTGTTTTAATAACTTGATCAACTTAATTAAGCTTTCGTTGCAATTAACTTTGTTTTAACAATGTTTTGATCTAATAAACCCAGTCAAATTAGAATTCCTGGATTGATTTTTCTAGGAAAACTCATCGTGTTCTTCGTGGTTAAATTTGGTCTAAATTCATCAATTTCTTTGATGTTAATTTGATTGTTTTAATCGGTTAAAAGCGTCACGAGATCATTTCCCAAAACACCTAGCATCAATTCATGGTTTAACTCATTCGAAGTTGATGAACGCATAATTAGTTTCTTAACCGATTGAATATCGACATTTTGGTTTATTTGATTTCGGTAACCTTTGGATATCGATACTTTGTGTTTCTTTTCTTCGTACTCAAAAAAGTGTCGGGTTACAAGTGATATTGAAGTCGATACAAGTACGTGATCAATTGACAGTTGACATCGAGAGTTATAAAAAGCTATCGAGTTCGATACTGGGCAAGTAGATGTCAACATCGATACAATATGAGTTTTAAATTGTAGGTTTGAAATCTATGAAGTGTCGCTCTCCTAATTTCAACAGTTTGAAATTTGGGAGTAATATTTGGAAGTGTCACTAGCTAAATGAACATTATGATTCTCAAGACAACACATTCATCTTTTTGTATTTCACCTTCAAAATTCCAAAATCATTCTCTCTCAATTTCAACATTTCACTCCAGCCACTAGCTTATTTCACTTTTCCTAATTTCATGGTACCCTCCTTTAGTTCTTCGGACGGAATTTGGCTGTGTCTATTTCAGGGATTTCATTGTTGTCCAAATGATGAAGTGGGTAATAAGGGGATTGCTCGTATGATTTCTCATCTCAAGAGGCTACACCTTCCAACCGATGAACGTAAATGTGTCTTACATGAGGCTATTACTAACAATTATGGATTATTCATGGTAGTGGAGGAAAGTTTGAAGGTTTTTGGCTAATGGTTGTGTGGGAAGTGTATGACTATACATGCTGTGAGTCGTGCCTGTCATCACCCGGATGGTCTTGTCCGTTTTACTAAAAGGGCCGACGACATGAGTGAATACATTGTTGGCATTTTAAAGTTGTCTACTAAGGAGTTTGAGACTTAAGTAGACGAGGGGTTGGTTTTGGATGCCGAGCTTTTGGATCGCGTCTTTAAAGTGCCTATCACTACTGTCAAAAGTGTCCCACATTGTTGTCCTCTCGCTTTCTCTCAAGCGTTGAAAAAGGTTCTTTACAAGGTGATTGCCCAGCACGGTTATGTTGATGCGTGGGTTAGGATGTTACTTTTTCCACGTTGCACGTTGCAGGTGTGTAGGCCTAAGAATAGACAAGAACGTAGGTCTGGGAATAGAAAATCCTTACAACAAATTTCTATCTTGAAGTCATTGGCAACATGGGGGGAAAAGGATGGTCTTAACACGTTAGTTAAAAGTATGTTAGATGGTTGGGGTCCTTAGGCCAGAGTGGAGGTGACTTTCTGGAAGAGAAAACTACGAGTAACACCAACATTAGGCAGTGTCTTCGCAAGATTGCATATTGGCATTTTACGACAGTAGTGAAAGTGCTATGCTCTTCCGGTGTTGCTCCATATTGTGATGATACCACTAAAGCCTTGGAGCCTAAGCATCCTTACAAGCCACCCCCATCCATGTAGAGCAATATATTTCTGAGCCACCCCTTGTAACAGAGATTAATAGTGTCTTTGGTTGCATTAAATCGTTCCCTAAAGGAACTTCATGTGGGAGAGATGGTTTGAGGGCACAACATATTTTAGATGCTCTATGTGAAGAGGGGTCTGCTACTGCCACATATCTCTTAAGGGCTATCACCTCAGTTGTTAACTTGTGGTTACGGGGAAGTGTCCGCCTATTTTGGCAGAATTTGTTGCATCTGCTCCTCTCACGCCACTCCTTAAACCAGATAACGGGATCTGACCGATTGCAGTAGGCACTATATGGAGACGTTTAATTTTCAAGGTTGCTATGAAAGGGGTGGGTAAAGAAATGTCAAATTACCTTAATGATTTTCAGTTTGGAGTCGGAGTATCGGGTGGTCCTGAGGCTATTTTACATAACGTCAATAGGGTGTTGAGTGAACATCACGCTGATGGGTCTCTTGCAATGCTTACGGTGGACTTCTCGAATGCATTTAACCTGGTGGACATATCGACATTACTCCATGAGATTAGAATAAGGTGTCCATCTATTTCTTTGTGGGTGGATTTCATAGGCAGGCAGCGAGGTTATATATAGGAGACGAGCATATTTGGTCTACCACTGGATGCAGCAAGGTGACCCATTGGGACCTCTTCTTTTGCACTTGTATTGCACCCGCTTTTACATAAGATCAGAGACAACTGCAAGCTTTTTCTTCATGCTTGGTATCTTGATGATGGGACCGTCATTGGAGATTATGAAGAGGTGGCCAGAGTATTTGACATTATTAGGGTGAGTAGTCCAGAATTGGGTCTGGAACTGAATGTCAAGAAAACAAAGTTATTTTGGCCCTCGTATGATGGAATGAAGCTTCGTGAGGGTTTATTCCCTGTTAATATTCGGCGGCCATCATTAGGTGTAAAGCTTCTTAAGGAAGCTGTTAGTAGCGACGCGGGTTTTATTAGCGGGTTGGCCATGAAGACAGCTGTGAATGCTGTTGATTTGATGAGTCTTCGTCCACAGTTATGTGACCCGCAGATGAGCTCCTTTTGCTTCGATCATGTATGGGTATTGCCAAACTCTTCTTTAGTTTAAGAACTTGTCAACCCGTACACATGGAGGAGGCAGCTTTGTTCTTTGACAAAGGATTACTTGGGTCGATCGAGGATATGGTGGTTTGTGGAGGTCCTTTCTTTGGAGACCTCCAGTGGCGACTCGATTCTTTACCCATTCGATTTGGTGGTTAGGGTTTGTACTCGGCAAAAGTGGTTTCCTCTTACACTTTTGTGGTCTCGAGGGCCCAATCTTGGGTGTTACGAGACCAGATCTTACATAACAGTGACATATGTGGTATGGATGATGATTATGTTTGTGCTTTGGCTTGTCTTCGTGATACGATTCCAAGCTTTGACCTTACGGTTTCACTAATAAGGACACTGCCCCTCGTTAAGCCCAACATGCATTGGCGAGTGGCCTTTTTAGTAAAATGGTCAAGGATATGGAGTCCACTTCGACATGACTATTAGACAAAAAAATAATTTTTGAGTGTTTACGAGCACCATAGCTCAGAATTTTCTATTGGCTACCCCCCTAGACGGTCTAGGTCAACATATGTCACCATTGGAATATCGTACCATCCTTAAGTATTGCCTCATGATCCCATTATTCCCGATTAATGAGATATGCCCAGTTTTTCGCAAGACATGTTTGGACTCCTTTGGGGAACATGTGTTTCGTTGTAAGGAGCTCCCGGGCTTTAAGTACCGACACAATATGGCTAGGGACGTTCTTTTTGACGTATGTAGGAGCGTCGGGATCTCCGCCAAGAAATAAGTACCTTTGAACTTTTTGACTGACCGGGATGGAAGATCAACACTCAGACCAGCTGACGTTTTGATTTTTGGATGAGTTGGAGGGAAACATGCATGTGTGGATCTAACGGGGGTTTCCCCTCTTGTGGGTTTGAGAAGTGAGGGTTTTACAGTGGGATAGGTTGTTTTGAAAGCCACCTCATGCAAAGTGACAAAACACGAGAAAACATGCAATGAAAATCAACACGTGTTTATACATTTCGCATTTACTTTTGGTTTCCTTGCACCATAGGCGGTGGAGCTCCTCAACAGAGTTCAACAGATTATGCATAGTAATGTTATGACCCCTAGATCCATAAATGTTGTTTTCAAAAGAATTAGTTTTGCGATCCAGAAAGGGCTAGGGGCGTAGCTTGTTGCTCGTTTTCCTTCCACCTCTATGTAATGTTATAAACATAACCTTTTATATAATAAAAAAGACGGGTTATATACGTGTTGACTTGATTATTGATCTCGAAACAGGGTTGAATTGAACGTATATCGAGCTTGACAGAAGGTCACATTGATGGACAAGCAATTTAATCTTTTAATTTGATATCTTTGTTAACCAATCTTTGTTAAGTTTGTTTGACTTTTATCTTACAAGTTTGATTTTTCTTTTTTTAACTTTTTAATTGAAAAATTGTTTTATCAAAATCAGATTGTCATTTTAGAATTGATTTCAGTTTAAAAATTGACTTTTACAAGCTTAATATTTAATTATTTGATTTGAATTTTTTGATTTAAACATAAAAATTTTAATTTTCTATTTACATTTTTTATTTTTTTTGCTTTTAAAAGGATAATGATTCTTTAAATCTTCGAATCTTAAATCTTAAAAAATCCATTCAAGCAACGATTTTACGATGACAAGAGACGGAATTGAAAGTTCAATTGAAAGTATTCGAAAGATCCATTCAAGCAACGATTTTATGATGAGTTCAAGAATTGTATGAGAAACTTGGATATGAAAAGAAATTTTTGAATAAGAAATTTCTGATTTATCAACTCAACTTGAGGAATCAGAACGAGTTGGAAACTTGCTACTTGAAAACATGATCATGCAATTGACAAAAATTATAGAATTTATAACAAATTAAAAAACCTTGAAAGTGGTCAAACTTTTTCACAACTTCAACTTAAAAATGACAACTTGAAATATGAAGTTTCTGAATTAACAAAAAAACTTCATATTTCTGAATGTGCAAACACTGAAAATGCTGCAAAATACAATTCAATTTTTGATGAAAGAATTGAATTATATTCAACAATTAAAAACCTTGAGAACAAAGTCATAAAAAGAGTTCAGACGGATTTCAAATCTAAGCCTAACCTTCAAAAGGAAAAAGGATTTGATAGTTTGACAATTTCTCATGAACCTCAAGTGTTAAAAGCAGCAAAACCACTATTCAATGTTCCAATGAAGATTTACACGGATAAATCTTTCAAATCATTTTCCAAAAGAATTTCTAAGTTTACCAATTATTCTTTGCAAAAGAATAAGAGATATTAAAAGAAATCACAATCACCTGGATCATATACTCCTCAAAAGAATTTTCACCATTCTAACTCTGATGGTTTTGAATTCTCCAATGAATCGGTTTCACAGTTTTCCCAAAAGATAACAAGAGTTTGGAAACCGAAACACAACTTTTATGAAAGATCTTCCCAAACAAAGTCATTAAAATATTCAAGATCCCAAATGTTTACACTTTCACCACAAAACTTTTCTTATTCGATGGAAAGAATGAATGATTTTGTATACCCCAATTCAAAAAGATTTTCCTCACAGTTGATTCCACGAATCTTATTTCGAAATGGAACACCGAGTTTCAACTCAAAATGAAGTTCAACATCTTTACATCGAATAGACACGACTTACAAATAGTTTTCAAAGTTTTCTAAACTTATTGGCACCGTGCTTAAATGGTTTCCAAAAGTTATTGTCTAGTTGAAATATAATGACTTATGGACACATTAGTTCATAACTCGATCTTAACTGTTTTAGTTTTTATACAAATCAGAGTAAAACCTGGTTTAATATGAATTTGTTTTTGCTCACCTCAAAGTAGAACCCACTCTTTAATGTTATGATTTTTACTCACATTAGAGTAAAATACGGTTTTAAAATGTTTTGAATTTTGTACATTTTAGTGCAAAACTCGTTCTTAATTGTAATGGCTTTTGAACAAAGCAGTTCAAAACCTGGGTTAATCGACTAACGAAAAGATGAAGCTGAAACTTCTAACAGTTATGTTGATGATCTTGCAGAATCATTCTCAGATTTTATGATGATTACTTTCGCAAACCCAAAAATTCTAAGAAATCTTCTGCTCCATCACTCTCAACTAATACAGTTCCTAATGAACAACCTTCAAATTTAGAAATTGTTCAGACATCTACAGTTGATTCAATGGACTCTCTACCTGAGACTCCTACCACTGAACCAATTTCGGTTAAGGAATCAGATGAATCTATTCATTCTGGAGCCACTTCCGTCATTGCCACGTCTCCACCATCAACAATGTCTCACGCTTCATGTTCAACCACACCATATGTTGATACTTCTAACGATCATTTTGTGTATCAACATCTTCCCCATTAAAGAGAGTGGACCAGGTCTCATTTCATTTGGCAAATAATTGGTGATCCATCAGCTAGCGTTAAAACAACGAAAGCTACTCAAAATAAATTCTTATATTCAAATTTTCTCAGCTCAATTGAACCAGTTAATGTGAAGGATGTTATACTAGATCATGATTGGACAAATGTCATGCATGAAGAATTAAATCAATTTGATCATCTTAAAGTTTGGAGACTCGTACCCAGACCTTCTAGCAAATCAATAGTGAGCACCAAATAGATCTTCAAGAATAAAAAGAATGAAAATGGCGTTGTCATTCGGCAGAAAGCTCATCTCGTTGCACAAGGATATATTCAACAAGAAGATTGACTATGACAAGACATTTGCACTAGTTGCACGTATTAAAGCCATTCGGATTTTCTTGGCTTATGCTGCTCACAAAAATTTCACTGTCTTTCAAATGGATTTGAAAACAACATTTTTCAATGGTGTTCTTAAGGAAGAAGTATATATCGGTCAACCTGATGGTTTTGTGGACCCTAAACGACCAAATGATGTTTACGAATTAGATAAGGCGTTATATGGATTGAAACAAGCCCCACATGTTTGGTATGAAGTCCTATCAAAATTTCTTGTTCAATCCAGATTCACCTAGGGTACAATCGACATTGCTTTTTTTATTAAGAAACAAAACGACGACATCATATTAATACAAATTTATGTTTATGACACTATATTCGGATCCACTAATGCCAAATATTGCAACAAAAAAATTCAGGGTTAATGGTTTCTCGATTTGAAATGAGTATGATAGGTGAAATGAACTTCTTTCTAAGGTTGCATGTTCAACAATTAGCTGCCGGAATTTTCATAAATCAATCTAAGTATATATTAGATAATTTATAAAAATTCAACACATTTAAACTGTCAACCTATTTCCACACCCATGAAAACTCGTGTTCGATTACATGTTAATCGTACAGGTAAATTTGTGGATCAGACATTATATCGAAATATAATTGGATCTCTCATGTACTTGACATCCAGTCGTTCGTATATTATGTTTTCTTCGTGTCTGTGTGCACGATACCAAGCTGCCCCGAAGGAATCACATCTACAAGCAGTCAAACGCATTTTGCGTTATCTAAAGTGTTCAATCAACTTTGGATTGTGGTACCCTAAGGACACTGGTTTTACTCAAATATAGATCATGCAGAGTGCAAGCTTGATCGGAAAAGCACATCTTCAAGCAATTCTATGATGATTCAATGATAATTGAGAGAGTTTCCTTTGAAAGTTTTTTTCTATTAAACTTGAAAACTTGGAAAACTTACAAATGATTACCACTTACTAGCTATTTATACTAATAGACTAGTCACATGGTTAATTTCAATAACAAGGTTTACAATCTAAAATTTTATTCCTAACAATCTCCCCCTGATTGTAAACTTTACTTGGATTGTCTTCAATTCAGATATATATCTTTAAGTTTGTACTTCGAGAATCTTGTATGAGCTGAAAACCACATTGAAGCGTAATTTTGACTATTTTGTCTCAACTTTTATCTTTGAAGTTAACTCTCGAAGATAAACTTGAAGACAAATCTTTTTCTTGATCTTCAACGACAACTTCTAATCTTGAATGTGTTGTTGGAATATTTTTCTTAAAAACTCACTCTTTGAAAGCACATTTTCTTTATCTTAATCCTGAAAGTATATTCCACCTGGTTGTTGCTGATGAATCCTCTTTGAACTAATGGGTTCTAATGTATGAAAGATTTATGATTTTATCTTTGAATTTTTGATCTTTCGTTAATACTTTTGAAGCTTCTCTTCTATTGCTCCTCCTCAATTGAATATTGTTTTCCTGGAGCTTTCACTTTCTAATTTAACCATTTTCGAATCCTATATTGCTCCCCCTCAAATCAATAATCCTTTCATCTTTTGAAGCGTTTTCAAGTTCTAATTCAAACATTTTCATATTCTGACTTGCTCCCCCTCAAACAAATTATCTTTTCCCAAACTTGTAGAAAGATGATATTAGTTCTTCATTGAAGCTTTATCTTTCATTAAACATATACCATTTTCAAAATACAAACTTATTATTCTTCACTTATCTTCAAATACTAACTCTTTTCTTTACTATCTTCAAACATTAATTCTTTTCTCCCCCTTCATGATGATTATGATACATCGTGAGCATCATGAATATGGTGTAGCACAGGGTGTTTGAAGAATAGTAGACTCCATCAAACCATCTAAGTAACAACCTTCCAACGTCACAAATCGAAACTTTTCAAGAAATACTATCAAATTAATTATCAGGGATAATGATGCGGAAAAATGATCGTAAACTCCATGTAAAGCATCAATTTTGTAGCCAATGGGTAAGACAACAATTCACTTGATTAAATCAAGGAAAAGTTGTTTGTATTTAAAAAAAAAAAAAAAACATTTCTGAAAACACTATAACTCCTAGATCACATAGATTACTAGTTTACACATCAATCGAAATATTTAAATAATTCAATCGAGTTACCTATGTTCAATGTTGACTTTGATGTTAGCATTGGTAGGATTTCCATTCAATCATTGTGGAATATCATTTTAGGTATCACTATGAATGTTACAGCAATATCACATAGATATGCATAATGTCATTTAGACATGGTGTGTAAAAATACACTTTTGTGTCCTAAAAATATTTTTATATCATTATGCTCTAGACTCAATAAGTGCATGAGATGAAGTCAGGGACTGGAGCAGATTGTCCTCTTGTATCAATATTAACAATCTCCAAACGAGATGTCAATAGAGTATGTGCTAAATCTCCGTAAGAATTTGAAACACGGACTTTTTAAGAAGTACTTGAGTGGCTAGGAGGGTAATGTGCATTGCATCACTGGGTCCATGATGTCTTCTTCAATACCAGAAATCAACCAATGAAATCCGATAGTAGATGTGGCAACCCGGCGATTACGTGTTTAGTGAGGGTTTTCCTTTTCTTTTAACCCTTTCACACACTCCTCACTCAACCTCTCACATTTTTCAGCTCCTCCCTCATTTTCATTTGGCATTATTGAAAGTATGCTGATCTGCACTTTTAACCTCCACAAACCCTCTCACTTAGACCTAAGATACCCTTGCATCCTAAATTATGGAAGGTGGCTCATGTGGTAGATCCAACCGGTTCTAGTGGATCATAGGAGATATTTGAAATCTATAACACTCAGTTCTGGAATACATTAACGTACGTAGCTGATGCCACTCCAACCCGCTTTGAAGCAGTAGTTGAAACAACTCCTATCTCGTTAACTCTTAAAGAGTTCAGATCTATGCTTCAATTGTCAGGTCCAACAGATTATCAAAGAAATGAGCACTACCTTACTGAATATGAAGACTATACCTTTGAGGCTGATATGTAAGCAGATATTCCGAGATTGGGCTATGAAGGTGATTTGACATGTGTATCGGACTTTGTAAGAACGAAGTTAAGTCTATTTTGGTTTATCGTCTTCTCCATCTTCAATCGAAGCTTGACATCTAAATCCCTTGGTCAAGACAAATGCATTTTAGTTGTCCATCGTATCTTCCAAGGATTTGCCTTCGATTATCATTATTAATATGCTCATTGATATGGACCAATCTAGTAATGTTGGTTCTAGATAAATCAACTAAACGGGCACGTACCTTCATCCCATTTATGTGAATTTCTTCAGATAATTATTCATAAAGTTATGAGGGTGTACCCAGAAATTCCAAGACGTGATGATGAGTTAACTACAACTTTCAATCATGTACATCATTTTCGTGAAAAGTGTGGAAGCTCAACCGCTACCATTATGGTCATTTTTGAAGAGTTATTAGCGTATGTTGATGCGGAAGCAGAGAGTGTGAGGGAGTATATGGAGAAATTTTACCCTCGGCAGACTCCGTCAGATTCGACTGAGTCATACCATCGAGATAGTCTAGGTTCATCCACTACGAGTCCTAGTGAGGGTGAGTATGAGGGAGATCAGGGGGTGATGCTACTGATTCTAATAAATCTGAAAGTACAAACTCTAGTTCTGAAAATACTAACTCTGAAGGAGGTGATACTGATTCGGATAGTGATGGTGATAGTGATTCCAATGGTGATAATTTACAAATTCATTCACGTCCAACTCACTTTGAGCCTACAGAGTTTATATCTTTGCCAGTCGGACCGATTGAAACATCCATCAGTGCGGAAGTAGTTAGAGAAAGGAGAAGTAAGGGACAAAATGAGGATGTTGTTAAAGAACGGGGGAGTAAACGAAATAATGAGGGCATTCCTACAAATATTCGTCGGGTCACCACATCTTCTATTAGGATTCATTCGTTGACACCTAGTATTGAACAAACCAGCCTCCCACTGGTCGAATCAAATGAGCCATCCAACCACTCAACATTCCCTCAACAAAATGTTGTTTCATATCACGGAGACCAACTGCATAATCTATCGACTCTCGCTTAGAAAGGGTACGGTTGATATTGAAACAGGTGGACAATCTTCTCCAGTCCCCTATAGGACAAGCACGAGTCTAGCAATTAAAAAGACGTACATTCATACCAAACTTAGGACACACGCATCATCTGATATCTTTCGTGAGGTAGCTGTTGATCTTCGTGAATCAATCAGAACTTCAGACATTACTAGCTGATGCTTCTCGAGGATCCGAAGGAAATCTTACCAATGTTAACATCATACCAACGTCAAACGTAGGTCGTATTGATATTTCCTCTATGGATCTATCCAATACGCAAACTGAGAACCTAAGTGGCTCAGGTGTTATTTCTCCCTTTACTATTCAACAGATTGTTGATGCCTCATTAAAGCTCATTTTAGAAAAGTTGTCATTTCTCGAGAGGTCTTCGAAAGGAAAAGGTTTGGCTACCGAAGAAACATCTATAGTTTCATTGTTGTGACAATAGCATACCAATTCTTCCCTTGATGCTCTTACTAAGCAAGTCACTAATCTTTCCAAAACCGTTTCTAGCTTAAATCGCAAAGTCAGACGTCTAGAAGGCTGCAAACCTCAGTCTCAGAACAACAAGCACAAGCAGGATGATCAAGATGATGATCAACCTAAGGGGGAGAGATCAATGAGACTGAGGACAGTTGGTCAGTTATAATCAGAACAACAAGGCGCCGAAAATGAGAATATTGGTGGCAGCGGTAATGATGAAATAGATGATGAATTAAAAGAAATCGGGGAAAATGTTTCCATAGAAGATACTAGGGAAAATGTTTCCACGGTTGAAAAGCCTGACGAAACGTTTACCTTGGATTTTCAGGAGCTGAAAAAAGGGAATCCGGTCAAACATGTCTCACGAGTAATTTTACATGAAACTAAACCGGAAGGAGATGTAAATGAGGCAGTCAGGAATGTACTTGTGGATTTGGAAAATGAAGATGATAACTTTGAGGGGTGGTAGAATGAACAAGTTGATGAACCTCAAGATCAAACTAACGAAGCTAATTCCGCAAAAGTGAACCATCTACCAACAGAATCTCAACGTGAAAGTGAACTTGAGGGATCTAATCAAGGGGGAGCTATTATGGAAGCATTGTAGAAGGAAAGTTCGTTATGGTACGTGAGAAATTCTACAAAAGAGTCAACATCCCTTACTTAGAAGATTCGTCACAAAGATTTGGGTTAGAAAACCTTATGAATTAAATGAAGCCCTAGTCTACGGTGTTGATCACTTTCCAGAGAAACGAAAAAGAGCATGTGTGTTATTGATGAAAAGCAAGAGAAAGCTCACATCAATGGTAGCTTCAAATCATAGAATCATTCAACTCAGACAAATCGGTCTTGCTAGGTTAGTGAATTGTTGGTATCCATATTTCTAAGTTCAACGTGCCGACACCAAAGAATACTTCTTCGATGAGACTGATTTCCTAAATTTAAGCCAAGATAATTTGGAAATTTTGTATAATGAGCTAATTAAGGGAAATGACCGAAAGATATCCAACTGTTTTGATTGCTCTGTCTGTAATTAAACGATATCTAAGAAGCAAAATTGGATTGTCATATTTAGAAGATTTCCAGTTGGGATTAGAAAGCAATCAAGCCAAAGTGAATCTGCAAAAGCCAAATCGGAAACTCGAAGGCATAAAGAAAATGGAAGTCTAATCTTTGATCAATAAACCTGAAGCTGGAGTTGTGTATAAAACTGATAAAGATGAAAAGAAGTTTATACGCTTCTCAGAATCGGCCAAGTACTCCGATGGAACTCTAAAATTAATCAGAGACGATTTGCTTGAGAAAGTCAAGAAAGAAAAGTCAGCAAGATCCCACAAAAGAGACTAAATACCGTTTGAAGGAAGTCATAGAAAAAAACAAGATTTTGGATGCATTAGATAAAAACGAAGAAATGATTGCCTTCAGGAGACAAATATGACGTTCTGAAAAATAGTTTGGCATCCTATATAAACTTGTATTTTCAAAAAGCTCAGCACGCTAAATCCTAAAGAGAGATTGTTAGAATTAATTGTTTAAAGATTTAGCAGTCTTTCTCAGTTCATGTAATAAAGTATTTTGAATTTTATACGGGATATATAAGCCCAAGTGTCAGTAAATGAGAATAAGCCTTTAACCATTAATTATATTAAGTATGTATTATAGCAGTTAGTATATCAATTGGCAATTATTTAAAAAAAAACATACGTACTGTTCAATCAATAATCAATCAATTCTCGTTCAAACTCGGTTTACATCTCTACATTACCTATTTCCTTTCATGTTTTTTTCCCTTTTGATTCCTTCCTCATTCCCTATTTTTGTTTTTTCTTTTCCTCCGTTCTCTAATTTTTCTTCCTTTATTCCTCTATTCCTTCCTTTCGTTAAAACTTTCTTTCTATGCTTCCTTGTAAACGGAATTTTTCATTATCCTACAACATGCATGGAAGCTGACAATGTAGGAGCACGTATATTAATTTAAACTTTATATTATTAATTTTTTCCTCTTATCACATAATAGTTGTATTGTCTTTTTTTCAGACGTGAAAACGTTAAGTAAATGTCTTTTTTTGTTTGATATTGTTATACTTTTTACGGAACGTTTTCCGTTTTCATGTTGTTTTTGAATAAAAAAGACATGAAAACATTAAGTAAATGTCTTATTTTGTTTGATATTGTTATACTTTTAACGGAACGTTTTCCGTTTTCATGTTGTTTTTGAACCAAACATTATTGTATAATTGTAGATATTTACTGTTGTGTATACAATTCAAGGAATTATATAATTGTGCAACGCTAAGGTATTACACCATCATAAGTTTTTATATTTCTTTTAGGTTCGTTTGTCTAATTGTCTTTGTATGTTTTTCGTAGATGTCATTGTATTTATCATTAACTTACTAAGAAGTAGTAAGAAGACGGCACCCTATCGTCAAGGAAGATAGAAAGGTAGAATGAAGGAATGAAATGTTAAAAAGTTCTAATTACGACGTATATAATTTGTATAACAATCATTTAACTGGACAACATCCGGGGATAATACTACTTGATTGTTATATCCGGAGATCCTGGATGCAGGTATTTTCACAATATAATTTTGTCTCGTATCTGAAAGTTCATTCCTTAATTCTCTGAATGTTCACTTTTGTCCAATCTATAGCTTCTTTTTTCTTTCCAATAAAATGTCTCAAGTCTTCACATCATACATGACTGTCACTTTACTTGATTATACTTGCTTTGTATTAGTTTTAATGCAACTTTTAGCAATCAATATACTTTTACTACTTCTATAATACAGAATAAAATTAAATAACACTCTAAAAGTCTTATCTATACCCATTTAACAAAATCATTTACAAACCAAAAACAATGTTAAAAAACAGAAAGGAAAGTCTTACGTTTGACCTTAAAACATCCCAAAGGACTAAAATTACTGCAGTATTGACTGGGGCGTATAATATGATACTCTTATGCATTTAGTTCGAAGTTCGGTCAACAAATTATATTCCCCTTTCAGACGCAGTTTTCAACCATTAAAATCGAGTTTTTACTAAAATTGATTTCCATGTTTGGTCCCTATTACTAGCAAACGCATTAATGCATAAGAAGTGTGTGTATAGCGAGTTGGACACGTAGATGGTACATCAATCATACACCAGGTACCTATTTTGAACACGTATCTAAATACGATTCGGAGTTTGCAATATAAACCCTCGAGTCCATATTTTCATTTTTTACCTTATACCAAATTTACTTACATTTTCAGTCATTTCTTGCATCTTCATGCTTGTCTTGAAGCTATTTTTATTTCATGTGCTATTTGATTTTACAACTTCAACACCTTTATATAAATTGATTCCTTGAAATTAATTACAGTTACTGACTATATAAACAACTATAGCTTTTGTTCAAAAATGTGATTTTCTGACTTAAAGGACCACGAACCACGAGTGTAATTTCATAAATCAAATGGACCATATGCTTAAAAGAATTTTCAAATTATCAATTTGTTTAAGATTTTTTCTAATTGTTTTAATTTATTATCTTTTTTAAACTATACTTAATTAATAATTTTTCACATGGCATATGATAAAATTTATTTAATGAAGTTAAAAATTTTCTAAATATTAGCATTTACATTTAATCTCCTTAATATAATTTAGTATTTACTTTTTTATTAATATCATAAATACAAATTATGATATTTAATAGTATTTTATTCCTCGTTAATTATATTTTTCAAAATCCAAATTTAAATTCATTTTATATTTAAATAAATTCAAAAGAAATTTCACTGTATTTGATGTTTATATTTCAAATTTTTTAATTACATGTAGTTTTAGTTTTTATTCTGAATTTATTAAATTTCAATTTTTATTTTTAATAAAAAGACCGCGAGCGTAATATCGTAAGCCGTCATTTATCGTAGACATACACATATGTACAATGCATTCACTAAATTGATTGAGTTTGAAAAATAAAAATAAATTTAAACAAATATAGAACATTAACGCATTAGAAAAACTTAAAATTATGTTGTTATTAATGAGTTGGTAGTGGTTATTTCTAACTACATATAATGCATCTTTACCATTATCTTAAAATTAGTCTTAACACAAAGAAATGTCTAAATTACCCTTAACTCATTTATAGTATTTCTACTAATAACATTATTCCCTATTCATAATTCATAATATGTTATTATATATAAATATATAATGTATAAATACAATTATTTGTTATATAAAATAAGGTAATAATATATACAAAACACACACACACACCAAAAAAAAAAAAAAAAAAAAAAAAAAAAAAAAACAATTAATAATTTTTCATTACCTACCATTGTTATTTCTACCGCCGCATTACGTGGGTATTATTCTAGTTAAATAAAATTATGATGTTCTTATTAAGTTGGTGTAGATTAAGATATTTATCGAAATTAGAATAGATAAATATTTAAGCTGATCAATTTAATTGTAAAAAACAAGGTGTTACACAAAAATTACAATAATTAAATTAAGAGTGTGGTTTTAGAGAGAAGTTCAATTTACTAAGGAAAGAAAATAAGCCAACGAAGATGGGACAAATGTCCCCCTCATTCCCTCCTCATTTCTCCTTCATTCTTAATTCTCCACTTTTATTTTATTTTATTTTTTTAAAATTTGGATTTTTATTATTATTATTTTTTTAAATACTTTTTTAAATTACGTTTTTTTTCGTTTTTTTACGTTTTTTCGGTTTTCTTTGTTTTTTTTACGTTTTTTCGTTTTTCTTTGTTTTCTTTTTTACGTTTTTTTCCGTTTTTCTTCATTTTTTACGTTTTTTTTCGTTTTTTCGATTTTCTTCATTTTTTTTATGTTTTTTCGTTTTTCTTCGTCCTTTTTACGTTTTTTTTTCTTCATTTATTTTTTTACGTTTTTTTCGTTTTTCTTCGTTTTTTTTTTTACATTTTTCTTCGTTTTTCTTTGTTTTTTTACGTTTTTCTTCGTTTTTTTACGTTTTTCTTTGTTGTTTTAATGTTTTTTCCATTTTTCTTTAATTTTAAAACGTCTTTTTTCGTTTTTCTTTGTTTTTATGATGCACCCAGACTTAATATCTGATGCGTTGATTATTCAAAATATACAATAAAGTATAGTTATTAAATAAAATAATCGTGCATCATATTATAAAATATGGTGTATCATGGTTATAAAAAATGCAACTCTAATTTCTAGATATATGATAAACATTGTTATCATATAAGTATGGTTGCATCATAGTTATAAAAATATGGTACTGTAATTTTGTAAATTCAATGCATCATATTTATAAGTTATAAATGTCTACGATCGAGTAAATATACAATAAACATCATTATCATATAAGTCTAAATGCACTAACTTATACTTTTACGATTCATCGTAGACATGAACTTTTTTGTTTCAAAATATGGGTGTATCATAGTTATAAAATATGTGCCACTGCAAATTTTGAAAACTCATTGCATCAAATTTATAAGTTATAAATGCCTGCGATCGAGTAAATATACAATATCATTATCATATAAGTCTAAGTGTATCGTAGTTATAGAATATGATGCAGCAAACATCATTATCATATAAGTATAAGTGCATCATAGTTATATAATAACATACAATAGCTTATAATTTTACGATGCATCGTAGTTATAAACTTTGTTGTCTCAAAATCTTGGTACATCATAGTTATAAACAAAAAAGACGAGAAAAAACAAAAAAAAAAACATTTAAAAGGATAAAAAATGGGGGAAAATGAAAAAAAAAAAAAAACGTTTAACAAATGAAAATGAACGAGAAAAAGGAAGAAAAAATGAAGAAAAATAAAAAAAAAACGTAAAAAAACGTAAAAAAAACTAAGAAAAACATAAAAACGAAGAAAAACGTGCAAATACGTCAAAAAAACGAAGAAAACGAAAAAAACTAAAAAAGAACAAAGAAAACGAAAAAAAACTAAAAAAGAACAAAGAAAACGAAAAAAACATAAAAAGAACGAAGAAAAACGTCAAAAAAATGAATAAAATGAAAAAAACGTTAAAAAAAAACGAAGAAAAGCAAAAAAACGAAAAAAAAACATAAATATAAAATTAAAATACTAAAATTAAAAAAAATATATAAAAAAAAGATAATAAAAAAAAAGTGGATAAATTAAGGAGGAAGTAGAAATGAAGAGGAGATGAAAGATGGATGGTGAAGAAATAAGGAGGGAAAATAAATGTAGGAGAAATGAAGAGGATACTTGTCCACTTCTATTGACTTTTCTCCTTTTTTCTATTAACTTTGCCTTCTTACATGAACCACTTCCTTAAATTAAATTGAAAAACTTATTAACAAATTAAATTAATTAAATACAATTTAAAAAAGATTTTTTAAATGAAATTCAATTTTGAAAATTAAAAATTACATGGATTTGGTCCCTGTAGTTTACAAAAATTATACTCACGGTCCTTTAGTTTATGAAATGATCATTGTAATCTCACATTTAACGTTAGTGGCTAACGACCGTTTGTCAAAGTAACGAAGCTTGCAATATTTTGCAACTATAGGACGATCCACGTTAAAAAAGGGTTTATGGACGCAAGGTAAATTTTTAAGCAAACTATCAGAATTATCCGTATGACTTTTTCAGAAAATAGTGATAACCAACTTTGATATACAGTTTACTATGCGAGTATTTATGCGTCGACATTTGACCTTATCTCGTCAAGTAGTAACAACCGTTGAAATTTTCTAGTTCAACTTTAGAGTTTAGAGATCAATAACTTTGAGTACTTCTATCATCCGTCATAATAATTATTTACCTTAATAAGCGACAAGGTTGAATTTATAGGAGTTCATATCCGTCCCCTCTAGAAGGGGAGGAGGTTGCTAATACATAAAGTTAGAAAATCGATTTGGATATCAAATAATATTGTGAAAATGAAATATTAATTGACCTTAACATCAGAAAACTTTGCTTCCTACTTGACAAAGATAAAGTGTTACAGTACATAAACATATTTACGTATGTAGTGCTTCCTACTATGAGAGTCTTTAGTTTTACGTATGAAATGGAGGTGACCTAATCTGACTTCCATCCATATCGTAAATAACAAGTTTCAGTTGAGACCAAGTCCACATGATTTAATGGCTTGGAAAATGACATCACTAGTTGCAATTGAGACCCAGTCCAAATTATTTAATGGTTTTGACTATTGAAAAATAACCTTTCTCTATAAATTCTATTTTTTTTTTTTTTTTTTTTTGCAGCTTAACCACCATACCACATAAACATCAATGACTTCACCCACCCACCTTTCCATACTCCATATTCTAATATTCTTTGTTTTCTCTTCATGTTTTATACCGAATTCATATGTAAATTCTGTCGATTTAAGTATTGACACAGATAAACAAGCCTTAATCTCTATAAAATCCCAAATAATCACACAACCTCCAGATGCTTTAGCTATGTGGGATCAAAGCTCGTCCCCATGCAACTGGACCCACGTGTTGTGTGATGATCGTGGCCAAAGAGTTGTCGGTCTTGATCTATCGAAACTTCAGATAACTGGTCCACTTAGTCCCCATATCGGGAACCTATCGTTTCTTCAATCACTTCAACTCCAAGAGAACCAATTTGAAGGAACACTTCCTGGAACAATCACCAAACTTTTTCGCCTACAAGTCCTCAATGTAAGCTCTAACAACTTCCAAGGAACCATCCCAGCAAACATTAGTCGATGCGTCCAGCTCAGCGTTATTGACTTCATGCAAAACAAACTTTCTGGTTCGATTCCAGAAGAACTCACACTCATTGTTAATCTTCAAACTCTAAACTTGGCAAAAAACCATCTTTCGGGTTCAATTCCACCATCCATCGGTAACCTTTCTTTACTGTCCACTTTAAACCTGGGTACCAATATGCTTAGTGGACCTATTCCTGCTGATTTGTCTCGTCTAAGTAACCTAAAGAATCTTGATCTTACCATCAACAATCTCACTGGCACAATTCCTCCATCCATTTACAACATGTCTTCACTCGAAACTCTAGCTGTTGCTTCAAACGATTTGTGGGGTGATATACCTTACAACATTGGGGACACACTCCCAAAGCTTCTATTATTCAACTTCTGCATCAATAGATTCACAGGCACTATTCCGGGTTCACTGCATAACCTCACAAACATACGAATCATACGAATGGCTCATAATCAATTGCATGGAACCGTACCACCAGGATTAGGAAACCTCCCGAAGCTAGAAATGTATAATATTGGGTACAATAATATTGCTAGTGTCCCGGGTGAGGGTCTTGGTTTCTTAAATTCTTTAGTAAATAGTACAAAGCTTGAATTTCTAGCAATTGATGGTAACCATTTTAATGGTGTCATTCCACAATCGATAGGCAATTTGTCCAAAGATCTTAAAAACTTGTTCATGGGTTCAAACCAGATTTCAGGAAGCATACCACCCTCGATTGGTCAACTAAAAGGCCTAGGTTTATTAAATCTAAGCTATAACTCGATTTCTGGTGAAATTCCTTCAGAGATTGGCCAATTGGAAGACTTGCAGGAGCTTGTACTTGGCAAGAATAGATTTTCTTCGAATATCCCAAATTCGTTGGCCAAACTTCGAAAACTAACTACAGTCGATTTGTCAAGCAATGAACTGGTAGGAAGCATACCCATTAGTTTTAGGAATTTTGAAAGGCTAATTTCGCTGGATTTATCCATGAATAAGCTTAATGGGAGTATTCCCGGAGAAGTTCTTGATCTTCCAAGTTTAACCACAATCCTCAATCTTTCCGGTAACTCATTAACCGGCTCTTTGCCTCGGGAAATTGAGCTTTTGGAAAGAGTGGTGACGGTTGATCTTTCCAACAATCATTTGTCAGGCAACATTCCAAATGCCATCGAGAATTGTAAGAGCTTGGAGAAACTGATTATCTCCAAAAACTCTCTCTCGGGAAATATTCCAAGCAGTATAGGTCAAATTAAAGGTTTGGAAACGCTCGACCTCTCTTCCAATCAACTTTCTGGTTCAATTCCTCTCGAGCTTCAAAACTTGATGGCCCTCCAATTCCTAAACCTTTCTTTCAATAACTTAGAAGGGAAAGTTCCAATAAATGGCATTTTTTCGAATCTCACAAGTGTTCATCTTGAAGGTAATCCAAAGCTGTGCTACGATCCCAAATGCAAAAGAGGTGAACACAAAAAAGTGTTTGTGATCTCTGTCACAGTAATTGCTTCCGTATCAGCAATCATATTACTATCAATAATTATGTTTTTATACTTACGGAGAAGCAATACGATGATCATGGACACTCCTGATTCCTTCAAGGGTCAGCATCACATGGTAACATATGACCAGCTACGCTCTGCAACCATGAACTTCAATGTCGAAAACCTTATAGGGCGAGGAAGTTTTGGGTCTGTCTACAAAGGGTGCCTGAACCTCGAAGGACACATCCAATTAATCGCTGTGAAGGTTCTTGACTTGGAAACAACCGGCTCACACCCTAGCTTCTTGGCCGAATGTGCTGCGCTGCGTCATCTCAAGCATAGGAATCTTGTTAAGTTGATTACTTCTTGCTCTAGTTTGGATCACAAAAACATGGATTTTCTTGCGCTCATCTATGAATTCATGAAGAAAGGGAGTTTGGAGCATCAGATCCAAAAAGGAATGGGTTTTCTTGAAAGATTAAATGTGGCAATAGATGTAGCGTGCGGGCTGAGTTATTTGCACCATGAATGTGTGGTGGCTCCAGTGGTGCATTGTGATCTGAAGCCAAGTAATATCTTGCTAGACGAAGATTTCACTGCGAAAATAGGAGATTTTGGGCTTGCCAGCATGTTGGTTGACAAAGATCAATCTTTTAGCACTGCCGACGTTCTTAAAGGTTCTATGGGTTATATACCTCCAGGTTAGTTCATTATTCGAATCTTCTATGGTGGTATAACATGAATCAGTATGAAATATGTATGACTTTTACATTAATTTCAGAGTATGGTATGGGAGCAAAACCATCAACCAAAGGAGATGTGTATAGTTACGGGATTATGCTTATGGAGATGTTCACTGGAAAGAGCCCAACAGATGAGAGCTTTGTGGGTGGTCTAAGTCTCAAGACATGGGTGCATTCTGCTTTTCCGGGTAAATTAGATCAAGTGTTGGACCCTGATATGCTTCTTGAACCACAAGATTCTTGCCTCACCACCGTAATAGGAGTTGCACTTTCTTGCACAAATGATTCCCCCCTAGGACGAATTACAATAATTGAGGCTCTTCACAAACTCAAAAGTGTTCGAGATATATTTCACAAGTCCAGTCAACCGCTGAAGAAAAGAGGTGATTGATGCACGATACTATATACTATGGTTCTGATTTATCTCTTAGGTGTGGTAGCTTATCAAGTAAGGAACGTACACATCTAATACGTATATTAGACAATAATGCGGAGCAAAAGTTATAGTTTTCTCTACTAATCGAAACAATGTATTTGCACATGAATAAGGTTTACTTTCGTTATACCGTACGAGAGAGAGAGAGAGAGTTGTAAAGTGGAATGATATTTCGTCTTGTTCCGCATGATTACATATACTTTTCATATGTATTTTCTCGCTTTGTTTTAATAACACATTTTCTAACAAGGCTTTAATGATGAACCGAGAAACTCTAAGGGGAGGCTTTAAAGAAATCAAAAACCAAGTAAATATTATACTTTGACCATTCTTGTTTTGTGATATGGTTGTTTAAGAGTTCTCATGATACAAAACTTGAAATGCTGCGGTAATATGTGTCTACTTTTTTTCTTCTTTTTTTAGATTCAAGAAGACTATTTGACAATTTTAGCATTTGAGCTTCTAACTTCTTCATTCTTAACTATCTCCATATACAACAAAAAAAAACAAAAAAACAAAAAAAAAAAAAAAAAGCAACTAAACCAAAAATTGTGAAAGCAATCAACGGTGTAGCTGTAATAGGTGTTGAGTAAGCCATGACCCACCCACCTATTAATACGTACGAATCCTATTTAATAAGCATATGTGGCCCATAAATATAAATAAAAATAGAGATAGCATAACGTGATTCTTTAGACCACTCTCACCGTGTGGGTTAACAAATCGACATGCGTCACAAAAGTGATATTATTCACACGAGTGTGTCACTTTGATGTGTCGATTGATTTGCATCGGTATATCGATGTTTATCGGTTATTATTTTTTTTATTTTTTTGTTTAGTGTATATAAATAAAGATATATCGATAAATGTGAGCTTCAAAAATTGAATTGGCACAGTTACTATTAGCACTGTTGTATCGGTAATGTGTCAGTTTAGAAAGTATTAAGGTGATGCAGACGTGACAAAAGTAACACACAAGTGTTATTTAGTTAGCTAATTTGCTAGTATGTTATTTACATTATATATATAAATATATAAATATATAAATATATATGTATATATATAGGGATGATCCAGAGAGAAGGGGTAATCTTGGGAGAAGGGGAGAAGTAAATCTGAGCCGACTGTTAGCATTCATCACGGGTGGCTAACATTCATGAATGTTAACTCACCCGTGGTGAATGTTAACGGGCGTATTTACTTCCCCATTCCCCTCCAGATTACTCATTCCCTGCAGATCAGCTCCCTATATATACATATATATATTTAACTTTTAACATAATGAATAAACAACACAAACACCACTTTAGACAAAAAGAAAGATATCTTACATTTTAACATAATGGAAAAACAAAAATTATAAAGTTGTAAGACCACTCCCAACAGATGAAGTTTGTCATAGCTTCTTCAATGTCAGCTCAACGTCACGTCAATACTTTTTCAGAAAGACTGAAGAAAGACCGAATGCTGCCAACAGATTTCTTCAGAAAAACTGAACTTCACTATTTATTTAATTATTCTTTTTTCAACTAATACAATTACAATCATAATTTTAAAACATAAATTAAAAACAAAAAACACATTCATTAAAAACAAAAATAAAAACATTACATTAATTACTTCAAAAACATTACAATAATTAGAAAATTAAAATACGATTACAATAATTATTAAAAAAGTAAACTAGTACTCTAGTCGTCCTCGTTTTTAGGTGGTGATCGTGGTCGGTAACGCGAACTATAATCTTTTTTCACTTCCTCCCTACCTTGGTAGAACATTTCAAGATTATCGGATGGCAAGTCTGTTGGTATTGGTGTTGCGAGAAACTTAAACGCTTTAAAGATTGTTCGTTTACTCGCGAGCATTGTGCGTTTCTTCGCCTCCTCCGCTATTGTTTCCATGCTCTTTTGTTGAATTTTAGTGGATGCAATAGGTTCTTTTCAGGTGTCCTTACTTGAATAACATGTGGAATTAGCATCTGACGATCTTGAACTTCTTTGACTTTTTCGACTTTTGTTCCGACCTTGTGGAAGGCGGACCGGGTCATTGGAAAATAGATTTTTCATCGGAGTCGGGTTCGGGTTCTCGCCGTCATCATCGAGATTGATAGGGAAGTTGGGTTCCATAGGTCGTTTGTTGCCCATAACACCATCGGTAGTAAAGAACTTCGGATAATCCTTTAAAATGGCCCATGCGTCTTCGTAATGGAAGTTCCGATTTAGTTGTTGTTTGAATTGTGCGCTGGCATTCGACATAATATCCACATTCCTATTCCCGCTTTCCCACATGTTTTCAAGGTTTTTCTAGATGACGTTAGAAAACTTGACATCTTTTTGAATTTTATTCCATTTGTCTGTTGGTTGATCCATGGATCGTTTGGTCTCAACTATTGAGTTCTATTGTGACATGATGGTGTTCCACAAAGACTCGTGCATTTGTGATTCCCCAACCACCACATTTTGCGACGAGTTGATCCACCGTTCCCCCAAGATCCTACTTTCTCTATTGTGACAACCCTCAAATTACGGTAAATTCCATACATCATCTTACATGCATATTCGGTTAATTCCCTATTTAATTAATGTGAATTCGTTTTCATCAAAATAAGTCTAGCACAAAGCCCACACTTGCATATGAGATGCACACTATTTTAATGCGGGATGCATTTGTAATCATTGAGAATTACACAAACATACCGACATTCACGAACGTTGATGATCAATTTTCATAAATAACGTAAATCTATTCGAAAATAAATAGTAGTTATTTACTATTATTATGCTAGGTTATGGCATAACATTTCGAATAATTGAATCAACGAATATAAGAATTCAATTAACTCAAAAACGTAGAGATTTCACGAATAATAAACAAATTGTTGAAAACATACGTGTGATATCGAAATAACGTATAATTATTTAATTCACTATGAATTACTCTTGATTACCTTTAATTACCTCTAATTACCTCAAATTAAAACTAATCACATCATTAGCACATAATAAATCAAGGTTAACACTTAATAACCTAAATATCAAACCTTAATCCTAACTTTAGGTAGTTAGTACTTAGTTTGCTAGGGAATTCAAAGAGTGAACAAACACTCCATTTTCCACCAAGTTATAGCCACAATCTCTCCCTCTATTTGCTGGAAAATCAAAGGAACAAACACCCAAGAACACACCCAAAAATTATCCACTAGTTACCTCTACAAACCACCACCCTTTAGACGATGGTTAGAATTGATCAAAGACTATGATTGTGAAATACGTTACCATCCAGGAAAGGCAAATGTAGTTGCAGACGCTTTGAGCCGAAAAGGTATCTCTGACCAAATTTATTTCCTACGAGTCGATGTTTCTTCTGACTTAATGGATAAAATTAAAGATGCGCAAATTGAAGCTTTATTAGATCCAAATTTAAAATCAGAAATCATGTTGAAAAGAAAAGAATTATTAGTTGATGATTCTAGAGGATTGAAAACTTTTCAGTCTCGAGTGTGGATTCCTCTGATTGGTGGTATTCGAGATATGCTTTTAACTGAAACTCACAAGTCTCGATTGTCTGTCCACCCTGGTTGTACGCGGATGTATAATGACTTGAAACCTTTGTACTGGTGGCCTACAATGAAAATTGATATTGCAAGGTTTGTTGGAAATTGTCATATATGTGCTCAAGTTAAAGCTGAACATCAAAAGCCATATGGATCATTAAAACAGTTAGAAATTCCTGAGTGGAAGTGGGAACATATCACTATGGATTTTGTAACTAAACTACCACGTACATCTCGAGGTAACGACATGATTTGGGTTATCGTTGACAGATTGACCAAAAGTGCTCATTTTATTGCTACAAGTGAAACAGCATCTTTGACTAAACTTGCTCAGTTGTATATTAATGAGATTATTTCCCGACATGGTATTCCATTATCGATTGTGTCAGATAGGGATTCTCGTTTCATTTCTCGTTTCTGGCAAAGTTTACAACAAGAAATGGGTACACGTGTAAATCTCAGTACAACTTATCATCCTCAGACCGACGGCCAATCAGAACGTACAATTCAGACACTTGAGGATATGTTGAGAGCTTGTATTCTAGAATATGGCGGTTCATGGGATTCTCACCTGCCATTAGTGGAATTTGCTTATAATAATTCCTATCACTCCAGTATTGGTATGCCTCCTTATGAAATGCTGTATGGACGTCGTTGTAGAACGCCCACGTGTTGGTTAGAAACTGGAGAAAAGCAATTCGCTGGCCCAGACATTGTACAAATCACAGCTGACAAAGTGGCTATCGCACTAGAAAAGTTAAAAGCAGCACGTGACAGACAGAAACAATATGCAGATCCGCGTAGGCGCCCAGTTACATTTTCCGAGGGTGAGTTGGTTTATTTAAAAGTTTCACCTTGGAAAGGCGTGATTAGATTTGGAAAGCGAGGAAAGTTAGCACCTAGATACATTGGCCCCTTCAAAATTCGTCAAGTGGTTAATGATCAATCAGTCTCATTGGATCTTCCTCATGAGCTTGCTGGTATTCATGACACGTTTAATATCTGTTATTTGAGAAAGTGTAACGTCGAAGATCAATCTCAGATTCTTCCTTTACCAGATTTGAAAGTCGACCAGAACCAGAAATTAGTTGAAGAACCTATTGAAATTCTTGATAGAAAAGTTACTAAACTTAGAAAGAAGCAGATACCAATGGTGTTAGTGAAATGGAGACATAGTTTAGGTTCAAATTTGACTTGGGAAACCGAAGAAACTATGAAAACCAAATATCCTAGATTGTTTGATAGTGTTGAGATTTCGGGGACGAAATCTCCTTAAGGAAGGGAGATTTGTAACATCCTACTTTGCAGTCTGGTAATTTCCATTATTTTAATTGATTATTTAATTGTTTTAGAACTATTTAATATTATGTGTTTTATTGTAAAATATTAGTAAACTTAAAATTTGTAAGTTTTTGATTTTCTGCGACACAAGGGTTGTGTCGCAGGTTGTCTGTGCGACACAATGGTTGTGTCGCAGGACTGTGTCGCAGAACGGGCTGAACTGAAATTAAGTAAGGAGCTTAAGTGTAATTCGATGATAAAAATATATATACACCGCCCTAGTACTTCCTGACCATTTCCAGTCATTTCTAAACACTTAAAATCGGTTTTAGAGAGAGAATTAGAGAGAAAGTAAAGTTAAGTTGGGTTTTGATCATATTTGAGCTTTTAATCCGTGATTTCAAGGTATGGTTCCAATTATATTGTGTTGTTATTGTTTATAAGTGAATTACACGGTTTGATATAGGTTAATTTGATTATTACATGTTCGAATTCGTGAATTTTGAATCTGGAAACTGGTCTGTTCTTCATTGCGACACAAGGCTTGTGTCGCAGGTTGTGTCGCTTAAATGTTATGCGACACAGTGGTTATGTCGCTAAAGGCGGCCATTTTGAGTATTGCGACACAATGTTAGTGTCGCAGGTTTCTGTTGTGCGACACAGTGGTTGTGTCGCTAAGTTTATAAAAGAGATTTTTGTTTTGCAAATTTTGAAAATGCGTAAGTGTTTTTTGAGACGCGGTTTTGTGAAAATATCACTAACTCAGATTTAGTTGAAATTCGCATGGTCAATCGGAAACGACCTAGTAATCAAGGCTATATTCTAATAGCCTAGGCAGTTTTTTGGCCATCCGGGGTCATCTAGGACCCGAAAATGGCATTTTTCAGTTTTAAGCGGCATTGCGGACTTTTTCTGAGTTTATTTCTGATTGAACTTTTGTTTGCCTAGACTTCAGGGATTACCTGATTTGATAAATAGGCTATAATGATGTTTATGGAACGAACTTCTGACTTGTGTATGATTTTCTGTTTCAGATCAACGTAAGACTCAGTGATATTAGAATCCTGAGTGTGGAGACGTCAGAGGTATCGGTGAGTGGATTCGGAACTCATCATTTGATTTAGTTGTAACTATTTGGTTACAACAAGTAAACGTAGATGTGTATTAGACTGTTTAGTCTTGGTTATTGATTATTGATCTACGTGATATGTGAACTATGTGTACTATGTTATTGAGGTCAACGTGTAGTTGGACTTCTGGTTATTATGTGTTTTACACAGGTTTTGATTCATTTGTTGTGTTTGAGACCTGTGTAGGTGTTTAATAACCAGTAGTTATCGGTCTATTCTGTATTGGCCATACGGATTGACGGTAAGTGTTCTTGGGGGAATCCCCGGGTATTATGATATCCCCAGAGCCACCGATCCTCATTGAATTATGTGTGTTTACGTTTTATTGGTGTAATTAGCTAGTTATGCTAAGTTGAATGGGTGTGATGAATCTATTCACTTAGCTTTGTGCTAACCCCTCATTTTACTTCCTGCAGGATATGTTTTGATTATTGTGGGTGCGGGAGGTGATTGGTTGATCAAGGGAATGTTTGACTGCGCTTGAGGACTCTGATATGGTTTTTGTAATAAACCTTGTTTGGAGAATTTTTATAATACCCCGCCTTTTGTAGTTTAAAAAGTTTGAAATTAGTGTATTTTTGGGAATTGTAAACTGTTTAATGTATTTTAAATTCATGCTTCCGTGTTTATCAATATAATATTCTTATGTAGAAAGAGGGGTGTTATACTTAGTCTTCGACAACGGGTGATGGTGGTGGTGTTGAAACGTTTTGGAATTGATTTTGGGTTAGTGGTGTTTGGGGGTATTTGCCGAATTGTTGGTTGTATTGTTGTGCTTGATGATACATATTTAAATGGTATTGAGATCGTTGGTCGTCGGGTGGGATTGAATATGGATTAACTAGAACTACGGATGGAGCAAAACCCATTTGACTAGAGTTAGTATTGCTTGATTGAGATGCGAAAGATGTTCTATATATCGCTAGATTTTGATGATTGAGATTTCTGCTGATGTTTAGACATATTTGTAGTTGTAATTGATGGAATTGATTGTATGTAAATAAATGTAAGTGTTTTTTGTAATTGTAGTTGCGAGGATTGGGAAGGAAGTAGTCGTGCTAACGGCATCTATCTAAGACGGTTTGAAGACGTCATCTGAAGACGTTTGTTAGTATCGGCCTAATAAATTATTGCGTATAGGAATATTAAAACCTATCTAATACTCCGTATTGAGTAAGCTGCATATACTATTAACCCAAAATATATAGGATAAAACGCATGATTTGCAAAAATTTAAAGTTTGAAATATTTTAAGAAAGGCGCTCAAACAAATCTAAAATCTGTGTTTGTTTTTTAACTTTTAAATCCCACGCCTGATATGTTGACGTCTCCTCCTCATTCGTCCTTCAAAAATTCCAACTCTCTCCCCTCCATCCATTTTCCCCAAAATTTAATTGTACCAAAAATTGAATCTTTTTCAAAACCACAACTAAAATGGCGGCATCCCACATCCTTAAAAACACCCACCACTTTCACACTTTCACACTTTCACCCTTTCACCATCTCCAAATCCCCCTTCATTTTACGTTCTGAAAACAACAAAAATAACAAATAAATCAATGGCTGAACAAAAAGAGAACATGAGAGTTACAAGAATGGCAAAAAAGAGAGCAAGGGAAGCAATTGAATCTCAATTACAACAGGCAAAGAAGACCCGAGTTATTTTGGGTGAAATATCAAACAATGCCGTCAGACCCGACCCAGGTAATATCCAGAACCCGAAACCTAGATCCAAGAAAGTGAAGAAAGCGGTTAAAGTTCAAGAACCTGTTATTGAAAAATTAAGTGATCCCCAGATGTGTGAAACTTATGTTACGGATATATATGCGTATCTACATAATATGGAGGTATGTAAAGTTTTCTCCTTTATAAATTCTTGTTTCAATTGCTAATTTTAGGGTTTTAGTGTTTATGGCTAGTTTGATTGTTAAATTTGACTGAGAGTTAGTGGGGGTGTTTGGGATTGCTTGTTTGCACTTATATGATTAAAAATTACCAACTTATAAGTCAGTATTTCTTATAACATTTGCCGAATGCAGATAAGCAGTATTTATATAAGTGTTCGTAGTGCTATTTTGTTGTCACAATACATAATAAGCAAACACCCCTTTAATTTATATGAAAATGTATTGAAGGTTTTTGTGTTTTTCGTTGTGAATTTAGCGGGAGGCGAAAAGGAGACCAATGGCAGATTATATTGAAAAAGTGCAAAAGGATGTTAGTGTAAATATGAGAGGTGTATTGGTGGATTGGTTGGTTGAAGTTGCTGAGGAGTATAAGCTACTTTCAGATACTTTGTATTTGACGGTTTCATATATCGATCAATTCTTATCGACAAATGTTCTTAATAGACAAAGACTTCAACTTCTTGGTGTTTCCTCAATGCTTATTGCTGCGTAAGTATTACATTTTTTTGTGATTGATTTAATTTGTTCTGCTGGTTGGTTGGGATATGAATTGTATGGTTTTTATGGTGAACAGAAAATATGAAGAGATTACTCCTCCACATACGGAAGATTTTTGTTACATTACTGATAATACGTACACAAAGCAAGAGGTTGTGAAAATGGAAGCTGACGTACTTAAAGCTCTTAAATTTGAAATGGGGAATCCTACTGTAAAGTCGTTTCTTAGGTACGAATAAAAACTATTGCAAATTGCATAATTGTTATACAACTATAAGATATAAGATTGTTTGTTTAATAACTAATTTGTGCTACTTTCTTTAACTTGTTTATTACAGAAGGTTTACTAAAGTTGCTCAAGAGGATTATAAAGTAAATTTTCTCATGTGTGTTTGCTTTATCATTGATTAGTTTATCCTTATTTCATGTTTAGGTGCTAATCAATGTACTCTTAATATATTACAGATGCCGAATTTGCAGTTGGAGTTCTTGGGTTATTATTTATCTGAGTTGAGCTTATTAGAATATGGTTGCCTAAAGTTTTTGCCTTCTAAAGTAGCTGCATCTGTTATGTTTCTTTCAAGATTTACTCTTAAACCAAATTCACATCCGTGGGTAAGTATGCAATACTTAAATACATTTTTCTGTTTCAAAAGAGGGTTAGCTTTAATTTTATTGAAGTTTTAATCTTGCTTACAGAATTTGGCTCTGGAGCAACACTGTGGATATGAGCCATCCGATTTGAAAGAATGTGTTTTGATTTTACATGATCTGCAATGTAGCAGACGAGCAACAAATTTAGTGGCAGTTAGAGATAAGTACAAGCAACATAAGGTATGTGTAATGTTGCGATGATCGTTTACATTGTTTTTGTTGATGTTAACTGATTACAGTTTGTTAATTCTCTTTGACAGTTCAAATGCGTGTCAGAATTGTCATCCCCATCAGTGATACCAGCTTCCTTCTTTGAAGATGTACAAAAATTATAGTTTTGATCAGGCTAAACGTTCTATTTTTGCGTTTGATGTAACTTCTAGATAGAAGATGAACCTTTGAAGCATAACCTTACATCAGAGAATTTTTGCTGCTGCTTCTACGGTGTTATTATCACAAGCAGTCTAATCAGAAGGTTGGCTTGCAGTTTGACTAGTATAAAATTAGCTAGAAGTATGACTGACAGTTGTTTTTGATGTATCCAATTGTGAATGGAGGTTGAAGTTTTGGTTGTTTTTGGAACATACTTTATGACAGAATTTGTTTAGTACTTTAGTTAGTATGGAGTAATTACATTCGTTAGGTGATGTATATGTAGTTGTTGATTGCAAGATCTTAATCCAGAAAGTTAAAATAGAAAAGTTTTGTTAATTAAAAACATGAACCGTAAACTATAGTGTTGCAAGTTCTAATGCAAGTTAGAACATAACCCATGATGTAGCAGCAGAGGTTGAAAGTGTTTGAACCTTGTAAGGATTTTTAATGAACAATAATAAATCATAGTCGAGTATTATTCTACCGAAAAAGGCTGACAGTTTTGTCCATTGGTATTTGGCGAAAACTATATTGCGGGTGGCATTAATCTTTCATGTTTTGTAATTTCAAGGAATTAATTGGCTGCACCCGAAAGTTCTTCCAGGATTTGGAGATGGAGGAACAGTTCTCACACTAACCAGGAGGCTAAATCGAGGATCGTCAATTGGGACAACTTTTTGAAATTCAGTCCACGTTTCTTATATTGGGTTACCTTGGCTCAGGTTTCTGCATCCTGCGATGCAATTGAGGAATCATTTTCTTTTCTGTTCTTTCTTTTTTCTGTTTTTTTATTTATTTATTTACTCTTTTTCTTCTAAATATATTTGCTTTTCCAAAAGAATAACATGTAAGCAGTATTTGAGTTATATAGTTGTTTTAACTTCTAATGTTATTCCATTTCTAGGCATACAAGTTATCTATGTTCTGAATAGGAATGACAATGGGGCGGGTTTGGGGCGGGGCGGCCATCCTCTATCCCTGAACCCAATAATGAAAACATGCCCCAAACCCGCCCCGATCCCTATTGGGGATCTTATCGGGGCATCCCATTGGGGCACGATACTCCCCCAAACCCGCCCCGTTCCCCATTGGGGTTCTTAATGGGGTGTCCTTTTTGACGTGATGCTTCACTATAGTCGCACGGCATCTTATCTATTGTTATTAGTTTTACACCATTAGCTATACGGTTTTGAAGTCCCTAGTCAACTTAAAAAATAAATATGATAAACTATCTCAAATGTTGAAAATCAATATACATCTATACGTAATATATAATTTGTAACATGTATATATTATGACGGGGCGGGGATGCTTGTCTCCAGTCACTGCTCCGAATCCGTTAAAAATCCCCGTTAATGCCCCAAAACCCGCTCCGAAACCCATTAAGCTTGCTCCGCCCCGCTTCAAAAAGTTCGGGTTTTAGATTTCCCTGTCGAATTTGGGTTTTTTTTTGCCATCCCTAGTTCTGAAGTCTTGACTAATCCATTGCATGAAGCAACACTATTAAAGTACAGAACTTATGAGAAGGCTTAGACGCTTAGTCGTTACAATTGATCAAACATTTGATACACTGAAATGAAAGCTAACCCAACCCTTTATCATCAATCAACTCTTTATCGGTATGAGGTAACTTTCCATTTATTCACTAGAATAGGTTTTCAGAGAATCCGAATTCTCTTTTTACGTGATTTGAATTTTTTTTTATGGGCTGCCCCGTTAGATCCATCTCAGTGATAGCAACTGAGAAAAGATCTATTACGAAGTGTTGATTATTATAATTATAAATATAATATAAACAATTCCGTTTCAAATTTGGTGGAAGAATTAAGTACTTATGTAATTCATGATTCGTTATTTTTGTACAATTTTCGCATAATTAAGTTATATTAATTATGTGTATTCAGGGAACCTACTTTATAACCATGACACATGCACATCCAGATCTACATAATTGTCTTGAGATTAACACATGCATTATGCATACATTAAGTAGCTAGTTAAGGCCGTGTACAAGTCCAACAAAGGGTAACTGTTTAAAATTTTGTGAACGGAAGCTGTCTTGAGATTAATTTTGTTTAAGATCATCTTTCTATTAACTAGAGGTGGGCATTCGAACCGGTTTACTATCCGAAATCGATTCGTAAACCGGCATCCGAACCGGTTTGAGTTAGAGTCGGTCTTTGGCCATTTTTTGATGTTTTTTGTGAGCCTTTTGTCCATTTTGATAGTATATTTTTATATATTAGAAGTTAAGGTATAGTTACAACACTCAAAAGCTTTGTTAAAATTCTATAAACACTTTCAAACCACAAAAAACGCAATATATACTCTCAACTCTTAACTCTCAAACGCAATGACATCGTCACGTGGGCAATCACAATCTTCCGCCGGTGTTGGTGAATGATCTAGTAATGCTACAGTTGTTTCTATCATAGCGACGAAAAGAAACCCGAATATTTGGTGCAATTACGACTTTTGTGAAATCTCGACCGGTCCCAGAAAAGCTCGATGCAAGAAATGTGGAGCATTTTTTTAGCAAACCCGGAATACTACTTTGAAAAATCATTCAAACCTCTATTGCAAATCGGTGAAATTTGGGTCGGGGCATGGTCAAGCGACAATGGGTAATGATGCTATGTTTTGGCAACAAGAAGCGAGTTTGGTGCAGGATAGGATGGCGAAGTTCGTGATTTAAGAAAGCTTGTCTTTTGACCACTTCAATATTCCGTGGTCGATGAAACTCATCCAAGAAACGCTCCAACCTCGTTATACACATGTAAGTCGTCTAACTCTTAGATGAGATGTTATTAAAATGTAGAAAATTGCTAGGAATAAAATAATTTTAGGTTTTCAAAATATACAAACCAATAAATATATTTAACTTGTGATGTTTGGACGGCTTCACATGGTTCACCAGATTCGTACATTTGCGTTAATGCTCATTGAGTTAATCCCAATGTGTGGAAAATGATAAAGCGTCCGATTGCGTTTGAATTATTTGGATATCCGCATACTGCCAAAATTTATATAAAATTTTAGATTCTGTGCTAAAAAGTTTTAAACTAGAAGTAACACTATTTTCTATGTCTTTTGATAATGCATCCAATAACATTGCCGCCGTGCGACAATTAAAACTAAAATATAAACTGGTTTGAGATGGTGTATTTTATCGTAGTCTATGTGTTGCACATATCATTAACTTGGTTGTACAAGATGGACTTAGCTGTATTAGAGACATATAAGGAAAATTTTTAAAAAATGTTACGTAATATTTTTAGTTCAAGTAATGCTAGATATCATAAATATATGAAATTTTGTGTCAATTCGAATTCCCTTTGGTTAGGTCCGAATTAGGACGTACTTGCTAAATGAAATTCAACATGTAATATGTTTGAAACTGCTTTAAGACAAAAATTAACTTTAAAAATGTTTCATAACCTTGCGGAACGTAATCTGGTTACACCTTTTTCCAGAGTCAAGTTGGTATACCATCTAACTAATTACCGAAATGCTTGTTTTTAAACAAGTAACTACTTTTGTCGGGTGTTTATTATCCGACTAGTTGTTTAGTGTTAAACCAAATATTTTTAATATGTTCCAAAATAAACGAGTTTGACATGAGGAGCAAAATTTTTGAACACATGGTACAATCAATGAAAGCCAAATTCATAAAATATTTTGAAAATAGGTCTCCCGTTTATAACTTATTCCACCGCTTTGAACCTGACTTTAAATGCTGGTGGGGTTGAAATTTTACTTCAAAACATTTCTTACGATTTGAGTTTGTTAGATGAAGACCCGAATTTTGCATAAATGGTTTTGGATACACTAGTGACTTCTTTTAATGAAGTAATTGTGCATTCAATAGTGAGGTGATTCCTTGTTCGTAGAAGTACGCCAAGAGTTAACAACTTGTTTGAGTTGTAAAAATTTGGTTTCAAATTTGATTTTCTCTTGAATACAAATTTGTTCGCATGAATCTGATTATCAAGTTCATTTTTCAATGTCTTAATTTTTAACTCATTTACTTGATGATTTACCACATTTAACTTTAACTCAATGTGTTCAATTTTCAATGTGTTTTGAATGTCTTAAGAGTTTGATAAATCAACAATTAAACATTCAATCACTGAGTTTTTCTCTTATAGGGAGCATGTTCTGAATTTATGTACCTTAGATAATATTTTAGAATCCCATCCACTTGCTGAGCATTTCCTAGTGACTTCAATGATGCCGTCTTGGAATTCAGCATTATTTGCCATTAGACAAAATTTCTGGTCCGGGCATATCAGTGCCTCATCTTCTTCATCGAATGATGAAGTGTCAGAGTCAATGAAGGATGCTTCTTCAACAACTAAGCCCCTCCTCTTTTTTCTTGCCACCCTTAGCGAGTGATTTCAATTTCTTGTATTTTACTTTATACTTTTCATACCTATCCCCTTTAGAATTTGATCGCTGGTCAGTGAGATTTGTTGGCTTTGATCTACAATCAGTAGCGTGATGGCTAGGTTTGCCACAATTGTAACAATTACTTACTGAATTAGATTTGTCAGGGCTAGGAGCACTAGTGAATTTGGTGCTTCTAATTCCCTTTCTGAAATTTGACACCAACATAGCCATATCCCTTTTTAACTGACCAAGCTGATCATCATCAGATTCATCATTGGTTTGTTCTTTGATTTCAACTTTCTCTTCTTCTTTCCATTTAACACTTTTATTTGTCTTTTTAGCAATTAGTGTTTGCTGATTATCTTCAATTGTTGAAGTTCGGCAACTAATGCATTGGAAATCTTTTAAGTTCCCAGAGTAGCCCTAATATGATCATTTTGATCGGCTTGCATATTTGATTGTTGCTAATTTAGCAAGATTCCATAGACTTCTGTTATGTTCAAAATTGAATAGTTATTTCTCTACTTAGTAAATGTGAGTATTATACCCAGAATTTCCTAGGTAATATGTCTAGGAACTTTTCAACAATGATCATCTTTCCTTTACCAATAACATCCTTTTCCATTTTGCTCATTATGACTGTTATCAAGTATAAGTAGTAGAGAGTGTTTCATTTTGTTCAATTCCAAAAAGCTCATATTGCTTAGTAAAATTCACTTCCCTACAGTAAACTATATCTGGAGTGCCAATATAAATGTTCTTCAGTGTGTCTCACATTTCTTTAACAGTGGTACACAGTTTAACATATTCAAACACTTCATCAGGCAGAGCTATGCCTATATTGACTTTGGCTTTCATATCCGTCTCACTAATTTTCGATCCTCATCCAACCACTCCATTACAAGCTTTGATACTAAAATCTCTAGAGATCCAGGAGTAGTAGCAGTAGCAAGAACTGTAGGAACAATGGTCGTGGGGACATATGGACCATTAGTTATGACATCACACAACCTATCATCAGTTAAGTCAAAGAACATCATCATCTGGGACATCCAGGTTTCAATCCGTGAAGGATAAAACGCTGGAAGTTTGGTTTTTGAACCATTCCCCCTTGTAATATGATGAATCAACACTACTATACTTAATTGACTCCATCACAGACCTAGTTATTTATTTTAAACCACTCTGCTCTGATACCAATTGAAAGTCCCAAGTATCACTTATTGATTAAGTGATATAGAGTTTAATAGAATACTTGAATTATAGAGGGGGTGAATACAATTTAACTCGTTAATTATAGTATCTTAAAATTCTAAACACTTATTAGTAATTTAAGATACTTGTATAATAAACAGAGTAAATAATTGCAAAGTATGAAAGCTAATAAACAGAAAGCTTGAACACAAATTAACTTGAATGATGAATTTATTGATAACATTACATCAACATATTGAATTGCGGAATAGTTAAAGCCTAAGCTAAAGACTATTTCAATATGATTACAAGCTATTTCCTTACTCGCTTTGAGAATAGAAGTACTATTACTCACTTACTCTAATTTGTAGTTACACAAACTTTATCATTGATGTAGAGTAGATCAGGGACCTCATAAGCACAACGACTTTAACTTGATCGTCTTGTTATTACTTTACTTCTGAAGTTGTTGGAGAACAAAGAAGCTCCTCACTCACTGCCAGCTAACATGCTATAGAGTGACTTGACTTGATTTCTTCCGGTTACCTCCTTTTATTAAACCACAATGATTGTTGTGATTATGAGTTGCATAAGCACATAGTCACTGCTGTAACAGTGAGTAGATTAACTACTGTTAGTTACTATTTGCTAACCATTGACCTTGTTCTTTTGCAGTGAACCATATCTTGATGTATATGTAGTGTTTAGGGCTTTTAGCAATAGAAACACTTAGCGATAGATCATCAAGCGATAGCGAATTCACAAAGTGTAATCTTCATGGTCTTAGCAATGACTTTGTTGACCAGCGACCAATGATACAATTTGTCTTTGGAGTTTTGACTTCATCATTTATATGAAGAACTCTAGTGATTTAGCAAATCACGGATTAGTGACGCAACATGATATATATAATTTGTTATGGTCTTAATACAACAATTAATGCATGTGTAAGAGCCCTAATGATAACCTTAAGGACTTTTGTTTTTACCCTTCGAGCACACAAAGTGGGGGGTCAACCATCCGTGTTCTCTGTCGGGAATGCCACCGGACGGCTATCCGCCACTCCGGATCTGCGTCCCACCCAGAACGCTGCTCGACCCAGAAAAAAATTTCTAACTGTTATAATACCGTTTGAATAAAAGAATTTTTTTATAAAAGCCACAAGTTTCAACAACTAAGTTTCTTTTTTTTTAAACCTTATTTTCCATCTATATATACCATACTTCCAACACAATTTTAAGCACTTTATCGAACCTATACTCGAATATTTTATAAATTTTCGACACGATACGATTCATGCAGTGGTGTTCCGGGTTTTAGCACTATTCAAAAAGAGGCATCCGCCTTACGCCAATTGGCATACATCACAACATCAGATGCATTTGACGAATATATGCAAATATCGAAAAGAACGTCACTTGAAGCTTTACAAAATTTTACAAGGTGCATAATAGACTTATATGCAAATGTATATATGAGAGAACTAATAGCAAAAGACATATGTTGGTTGTATGCAAAACATGGAGATTCATAGTTTCTCAGGAATGCTTGGAAGCATATATTGTTTGCATTAGGCTTGGACACAATGCCCAAATGCATGAAAATGGCTATACATACAAGGAGATCACACATATCCGATGATCATGCTTGAAGTCGTTGCCTCGTACTACATGTGGATTTGACATGCATACTTTGGGGTTGCGGGGTCGAACCACGACTTAACCGTCCTGAATTCATCTCCATTGTTCAGCAACTTACTAAATGAGTATACTTCCCAAATCCCGTATCTAGTGTGTGATGTGGATTACGAAAGATGATATTATCTTGTTAATGGGATATACCCGTCATGGGCTTCGTTCGTCAAGGGGTTTTCCAATGTTGTTGAAGCAAAGAGGGTGAAGTTTACAAAAGTACAAGTGTCTACCCGAAAGGATGTTGAGAGGACATTTGGTGTCCTCCAAGGCCAATGACATATACGATAACAATCAGCAAGAGCTTATATATAGCCTAAACTCTATAAAACGGATCATGTATATTTGTATCATATTGCATAACATGATTAACGAAGACAACAATTTCAATATTGTCGAGAATGAAGAGTATTATGTCTCAATTAGGAACATACAAAGTAGTTGAATCGAGAGATGTGACACATATAGGTGGAAAACCAAAGAATTACATAATAGAGACATGCACGAGGGCCTTCAATCCGATCTTGTGGAACATATTTGGAGGAATCGTGATACAGCATAATTTGTTTAACGTACTTTTATTTGTCAGGAGTTTTTATTTATTGTATTTCAATTATTTATTTTTATTTTAATGAATTTATTTCTTTTATTATTTATCTTAGTTTATTTAATTATTTGAATTTTCTAGAAAAATAATCAAAAATAAAGTTCGGAACACTCTCCAAAATAATATTCAGAACACTGTTGACACTTTTCACTTTTTCAGCAAACTATTTAAAGGGTCACCACTTTATGTGCTCTAAGTTATCTATCTGGTACCAAGGGTGAATAGTTGAAGTATCATAACTAATTAACTATGAAAATAAATGAATTATTTACTGTGTGAATTTTGACGTTGCAGTAAAGGCCATTTGAAAATTCTAGTACTATATGTTTTTATAGTTAAAATCACCAAATAATAATCAAGTTTCATAAGTTTTCAATTAAAGTAACTCATACTTTTATTGTCTTGATTTAACCACTCAAGTTTTATAATGTTCAAATATAATCACCAAATAATGATCAAGTTTAACAAGTGTTTAACTAATGTCACTAATATTTCTA
This sequence comes from Logfia minima, assembly GCA_963921325.1. NCBI lineage: Eukaryota > Viridiplantae > Streptophyta > Magnoliopsida > Asterales > Asteraceae > Logfia > Logfia minima. Next base: position 9,438,194 of record OY992771.1, on the reverse strand, counting down.
TTATCTTGATTTAACCACTCAAGTCTTACATAATGTTCAAATATTATAAAATTAGGAAAATTACCAATTTTTACATCATTGACATGGAGATTTATTTATATAAAATGCTGACACGGATACTATATTTATGTAAAAAAACTGACAAGAAAATTTACGATCTGATCTCGTTAATTAGTCCCTAGTGTAATCTCTTATGTCATACACTTCAATTTGATAATGTAACACATTTTATTCCTACAAAAGAATAGCCATCACATGAAGGCTATAATTTATTTGCTCTGTAACTATTCGTTAATATTTTAGAATTAAAAAACTAATTAAACTTGAAAAAAAATATTAACCATTAATGCAGGAAGCTGGTTGCATAAAGATGCAACCAGCTTATCACCATTAATAAAATATAGTTTACATGTTAGCATTATTATTTAAGTAGATTTCCATGTCAACCATATAACAATTGGTAATATCCAAAATTAGACTAATATGATAAGAATCGAACACTTTATAAAACATGGTTAATTCAGAATAATATAAATAGGAGTGAGTTTAAGTGAACACTTGTGAAACTTAGTTATTATTTAGTGACAAAAATCCTATAAAATAAATACAATTTCATGTCAATCTTTTTATTTTAAAATTTTTCCTGTCAACCTTTTTATTTAGAAGAAATTCATTTCACAAAATTTAGTTAAGTTCACAATATAGAATACTCAATAAAAATTGAGTGAGTAAATCAAGAGAAAAAAAATATGCGTGACTTTGAGTGAATACTTATGAAACTTCATTATTATTTGGTGACAAATAAAAGTTGAGTGATTAAATTAAGAGAAAAAAAAAGTATGAGTGATTTTGAATTAACACTCATAAAACTTCTTTATTATTCGGTGACATAAATTCTTTTTAATTAGTTTGAAAACGAACTTTTCTTTGTTTAGACCTGATCGATGAAATATTGTAAAATAAAATCCAAATCTGTCTGATTATATGTAATTTTGTTGTCGTTTACTCTAGCTTTTTGCTAAATTAATGTTGATACAATTGTAGTCCAAAACATATACGAGTGAATATGAAAAATCAGTTAGGAGTGCATACTTTGAAAATGTAAAAGAATCACCTAAATTTTCACGTATTCTTGGGGGTGTTTGCAAAATGTTACAGTATTATAGTTTATTCTTGTGTGTTGGTATCTCATTTACCACTATTTATACACGATTTTTACTACTATTTAACAATAAAGACAAAATTAAATATAAAAATATGTAATTATAATATAAATAAATAAAAATAGAATATGTAAACGTCATTACGCTATACCTGGACCAGTTGTTACCAGGTGGGACGACTCCTTGTTTTAGGGAGCTACACCTATATATAGAGCTACTAGTGTGTAGTATACAGAACACGTGTTCTTGTCATGCTATTAACCACATACTCCGTAGTAAACTTTTTTTTACCGTTCTGATTACATGACTGTTATTCATAGATATAGAAATCTCAAGTATCCAAGCAATGAATTTTTTGACAATTTGCCTAAATATTTTTTACTCTTTTGAAAAGATTTTCACAGCTGAAGCGAATAAAATTTTGAAGTATAAAACGTAACTATGATGTAATAATGAACTTAATTAGTGGACAAATGTTTCATTGCACCAAACTCCAATCTATACGATTCTAACAGAATTTTACTACGTTTAGGGGACAAATGTTTAATTGTTACTTTAAAAACATAAATTTGGCCGTATCTTGAAAATATCATGTTTATATCGTTTATTAATCAACTAACATGGTAAATTTCTGTTGAATAATATCAATCCATGACAAATTCTTGGATCAATTATAAGACCGACAGTATGTGAGCAATTTATCGGTGTGGTAGAGCCTAAAGTGATATGCCGCATGGTGATTTTATAGCATTCCCCTTAATTTTTGTTTTTGTTTTTCAGAGCCGAAAGTATAAAGGAAAATGTAAGGTGAATGATAATTATTGATGTGATGAAACAGATCAAAATGAGTTTTAATGTGATAATCATATGACACATTTTTTAATGCAGTAAAGATAATAATAGTTTTAAAATAACGTTTAGTTAAAGAATTTCATGAGATTTTGAAGGATTCGTATTTGAAATCTGATAAAATCCATCTTTGATCCATTAATGTAAAACACAAATCCTTCCATAAATCCCATGAAAGAGTTTTAAAATCCTTTTGATATGCGGAGGATTTAAAAAGCTTAAAAGCTCGGTGATTTATCATACCAAAATACCCTTCTTTCTTATCCCTTCTTTCTCGTTTACCAATTTAACATCTCATTCTATTTTCATATGTTATCTGAGACCATCGTCAACAATGTATCAGTGTGGAAAACCGATACACGTTGATCGACATATGCCAGTTGACTGCGTTGATTTTTTCAACCGATTAACTAGACGAGTTGGGCGACGCATGTGTGGGGCCACGAACAAGTTTGTATTTTTTTTTCTTTTTTTTTTAATACTAGCTGTTTGAGAGTAAATAAAAAAATTAATTTTTTATCCGTTACAAAATAGATATATGGCCGTTTTTGATAAGAAAATATATTTTTCTAATTTTTTAAACGTATTTATCCTACCCCCAAAAACACTATAAATATACATACAACTAAACTTCAATACAAATACAATTTTCATCATCTTTCCACCCAACTATTCTATATAATTCACACACACTTTTCATCACAATTCTACTACATCCAAATACATTATTTCACCTAACTATTCTATATAATCACACACTTTTCATCACAAAAATGCCTAAACAAAAGCACAATAATTCACAACCGTGACCCGATAATTTTTTTCAAAACTTACTCAACACGGATATAACGTATCAGTGTTCACTGGGTTATTCGTCTTCCGCAGGTCAATCTAGCAATTCACAAACTAACTTTGGATTCTCACAATTCCAAAATCAACAACACCTACAATATAAATACCCATCATTCTCACAATATCAACACCCACCATTCTCACAATACCAACACCCATCATTCTCACACTACCAAAACAAACAATTCTCACAATATCAAAACCAACAACACCAACAATACCAATACCAATACCAACAAACACCGCTTAGCCAACATAAATTCCAAAATATAGAAACACCACCACGCGAAAACGAAAACAAAGAAGACGAAGGCGTAGACGAGGTCGAGGTCGAGGTCGAACCCAAACAAAAAAGAAAACAAGTAAAATGAACGGACCAATAATGCAAAATATTGACCTAACAATGGGTCGACGTTTCTCGAAATTGTGTGCAAGGAAATTCGTAATTGGAAGCAAGTTTTTGGAGGCAAATTGAAAAGGTATATAATTCGGTAGTTGATGAAAAACGTAATAAGCATCAACTAACCGGAAAATGGAACAAAATTTGCCCGGACGTCAAGATATTCTCAGCCATCTACAAAAAGTATAACTAGCCTCCCGCAAGTGGAACCCGAGATGAATGTGTTTTAAGGGCGACCCGGGAACACTTCAAGCAACAAGTCGGTCGAAACTTCATTTACGAGCAAGGGTGGCTCGTACTAAAAGGTGTCCCCAAGTTCTATGATGATTCCGGTGTCGTTAACAAAAAATGAGTAAACTGAGAAGAGACCTCCCAACCCATTAATGTAGACAAGGACGAAACCGACCCGAATCTTCACCACACTGACCCGCTTACGGCCAACATGCAAAGGTTATTCCAAGAAGACCCGATTCGTCATCCACCCGGTCGTTCGACAAGTCGCAATAGTCAAAGAAGTTCGGGTTTATCAGATGCCACTTCATCAAGATATACAAGTGACGAGACCCAGGCGGCAATTTTGGCATCTGCGCAAATGCAACATGAAACGTTGGCACCTATTAAGGAGGCTACTAAGTGAAAATTGGTGTTGAAAGCTTGGAATTTTCTTCAAAAACCAATACTCACGAGAATACGAAAAAATGAACTAAAACTACTTGAAGAAACTCGGGATAACGTCGTAGTCAAGTATCAAGAGGATTTTAAAATGATGTTTGGTTCGAGTGCGCGACAAAGCGGGTTCTCTTCCGATGAAGACTAGATTAGTTATTCAAATTTAGTTTATTATTTTAATTATTGTAATGTTTTATTTTAATGTATGTAATGTTTAATTTTAATTTATGTAATATTTTATTTTATTAATTAATGTAAGATTTTCAATTTTAATGAATTTGTTTTATTTAAATTTGGTTGGGAGCCAGAAATTAAACTAACACGGCTATTGTTGACAGGGGTGTATCAATTATGTGTCAGTTTAGAAAGTGCTGATGTGACGCTGAGGTGGCAGAACTGACACAAAACTGAAACGATAACGGTTAGGAGTGGTTGATAAATTTTATTTGATCTATTCTTTTAATTTTTTGGTATTATTCATGTTTAGACGGGTTAAATTTTATCCTCATTTTAGTATTAACTGATTGAAAATATCTACAATATCTTATTAAGCATTCTCCATTTTTTCCATAAAACTTAAAAAGTGATATGAGAAAACCCCATTATGCCCTTTATATAAAGTCACCTTAAAAGATTTTGATATATTTATAATATAATATAAAGAATTTAGAGTTTTTATTTATAGAAGCTTTTATCACAATTTAAGATTCAACATTTCTATTAATATACATATGTGATTCTCATTCTTAAATTTAATTTAGCATTTATTAACTATCAAGTGTCACTCCTCTTCATTTTCACACCAATATGTTAACTATCAATTTAAGAAAACCCCATTTTCAATTAACTATCAATTTAAGCCTTAATTGTTAAAGACGAAAATCCAGACCATTACTAATCTACCACCATAGTTAATCGATTTGGTAAAAGGAGAAATAATATATAAAATCGTTAATTTATTGCTAATAATGAGTTGTACTCCGCTGCATAATGCAGGACTTAGGCTAGTTAATTAATAAAAGGTTTTTGTTCTTTAAGAGGAGTTCAATATCAATATTACGAAGGAATTGATTGTTGTACGTGTTAGATATAAATTGATTTAGTACTAGTATTATACTTTTTTTCATCTCAAATTTAATGTTCACAAACAAAAAGTACACAGTTTAAGAAAACATATTATTACACTGTATTTTTGTGTAAGATGTCAGTTTTACCCTTACTTTTTATTCACTATTATATGACATACATATCAAGTAGAGATAATATGTTAGCATTTGATGTCTCGCCAAACGGTCGGTTTATTATCGCAACGTTGTCGTCATGGGTTGGGATCGCCAGACGGTGACCAAGCGGTGAGCGATCAGTGGGTGTTTTATATTTGTATTGCTAGGAAGCCTAAATTACTAACTACGTACTAGGGATAGTAAGTGGTGAGTATGACTTAGGTGTCGTTCTTAAAGACTAACTGAATTGAAACTGAAGTGTTTCAGGCGAATGTGTTGTAACTAGTGGGGGTGTTTTGGGTTTTAATTAAACTAAGGTAAAGCAAATAAAAATAAGTAAATGCAGATAATAAAGGAAGCGGTGTTTGTTATAACTTCTTTAGTTATATTATGGGATGATTCATTTTAAGTTGTATTTAACAAGAACGTTGATCAGGTAGCTTATTTATTTGGTTATATTGAAAGTTACTAGTGTAGACATTAAATTCCCTACTAATCGATTAGCATGTCACAAAGAATTAGGTCATAATGATTCTGATCGGAAAGGTATTGCTTAACTCTTAACATTGTCCAGTTACGGGAACAATGACCCTTCTTGGAACATGAACGTTCCAAGGTGTATGAATAAATTAGCAAGAACCCTTTTTATTATCCGATCGTTCTTAACAACGCATAACAATCAATATAACCTTAAGGTCTGGTGTTTTTATCTACTTTCCTGGCTTTGGTAAAATCTAAGGGTGATATATAGGAAAATAGAATACTTGTTGATTCCTGGTCTTTCGTTTTAAAATTTATAAACTGTTCGTCTTTGAGCACTTTAAGAGCTATATTTATGATATAAAACAATCTTTCCAAAATATATCAATGAATCCCTAAGCTTTTGGCTATGTAATCTATTGTCGGTATTTCCATAGATTCAAGCTCAGACCGTGTTTAGAAAACGTCCTATGGTTGTTAAAACATCTTGTGTTGAATTTGTTCCCTTTTATTCGTCTTTCGCCCGTTTTTGATGAGTTTTGCAACATTGTTCTTCGTAATCACCTAATTAACACAATAAAGCAAATAAATGTAGTATTTGGGTTAAAATGATAATTATTCAATTAATATAGGTAAGATAACGTGGGTAAAAATGTGACTTTTTATGCGTTATCAGCATTGATATTTTTTCATTAACCAATAATGTTGACAGGAAAAGTATAAATACGTAATAAAAAATAAATGAGCTAAACACTATATATAATAATATCCCACTAACACACCCACAGTTAGAGCGGGAGATGGGGCAGACGCTCAAAGTAACTCGAAAATCGTGAAACAATGCATATGGCAATCCTTTGGTGAAGATTTCCGCAAACCGATAACAAGAAGAAACATGCAAATGCAGACCCATCCAACAACAACCTGATCTCGAACAAAGTGAATGTTAATCTCAATATGTTTCGTGCGTTGATGTTGCACGGAGTGAGAAGACAAATAAACTGCACTGACATTATCAAAATACACTAGAGTAGCGAAAAATAGTGGAGAATGAAACTCACATAGGAGATTCCGCAACCAAGAAGTCTCAACAACAACATTGGCAACACCGCGACACTCAGCTTCCATACTAGAGTGAGAGAGAGTATACTGTCGTTTAAATGACCATGACAGTAAATTGTTGCCAAGAAATACATAATACCTGGAAATAGATCAGGGAGTGGTTGGAGAGTTGGCCCACTCGGCATCCGCATATGCGATGAGTGAGGATGTCGTAGAATAGTAGAACTGAAGACCATAGCCAAGTGTACCATGTACATACTATAAAATACGCTTGAGAGCCGCAAGATGAGACTCCCGATGATCATGTATTAAGAGGCATATCTACTGAACCACATATGTGAGGTCAGGCCCAGTAAATGTGAGGTACTATAGGGCCCCAGCGAGACTTCGATACATAGTAGGATCAACAACTAGATTACCATCAATACCAAGTTTGGACTTCGAATCAAAGGGAATACGACAAGGCAGACACTTCAGCATACCTGACCGCTCAGGAAATTCCGATGCGTACTTTTCTGAGAGAGAAACATCCCGGTATCAGTATGAGAAACCGAGATGCCTAGAAAATAGCTGAGCGAACCCAGATCAGACATGGAGAACTCCCGGTGTAATGAAACAATAATCTGCTATAGAATTGTTGTAGAGGATGCAATCAAAAAATATCACCAACATATAAGAGTAGATAAGCAACATCAATCCCTACCCAAAAATAAACAATGACGAGTCACAACGACTATGACAAAAACCAAGACGATTAGCATAACTCGCAAACCGCTGAAACCAAGCCCGAGGTGCTTGTTTAAGACCTCACAAAGATTTTTGTAGAAGACATACATGATCGGGGTGTTGGGGGTCTCGAAAGCCAGGGGCTGATGCATATAGACAATCTCAGATGAAGAGCCATGTAAAAATGTGTTATTGACTTCCAACTGATGAACCGACAATGTTGAGAAACTACAAGAATATGCACCGTGCGATTAGTAGTAGGTTTGACAACCAGTCTAAATGTCTGATCACAGTCAACTCCTACCTGCTGAATGCATCCATTAGCCACAAAGCGAGCCTTGTAATTGCCAAGTGATCCATCTGCAAAATACTTGTACTTGAATATCCACATAGAATTCACAATGTTCCCCTTAGGTGGTTGTGGCACAAGAATCCAACTATTATTTTTAATAAGCACATCATATTAATCAAATATAGCACCTTTTGTTGGGTTAATGTTGTAAGTCCAAGGGATTACTATTGCTTCAACAGTACTACTGTTCTACACTATTAGTGTTGTTTACGTGTATTGTAGTTTGTTAGCAGATAGAGTTTCAATGTAAATTGATTTGTTTCCAAATTTATAGGAAAGGTTGTTCAGGATTTTATGTTAATATAAATAGAGATCCGGTAGTGTAGAAAAACATATGTAAGCTTCAAGGTGAAACCTTAATACAGCCATGTATTCATATTATTATCAATAATAATATTTGAGCTTTGTTAATGCGTCATTTTGTTATTTGATTACAAGTATTATTTATTCTTAAATTATCAAGTACGATTCCGCAGTTTCTTGATAATTATTCAAAGCTATAAGTCTTGAATAGATCAGATCGCTTCTAACAAGTGGTATCAGAGCTTGGATAGCTTTGAATACAGGAAGATCGCAAGGTTACTGTTTGATGGGTTTTGAAGTATAAAAGTTTAAGTTAAGTGAATATGGCTTCTAAAAATATTGATGGCATTTAAGTCAATAAGATCCCCATGCTCAAGCCTAATAAGTATGATATGTGAAAAAATAGAATTAAGTAGTACATGCTGCTTACAGATTACATGATGTTGGAGGTAATTGAGAATGGACCAAAACATACTATAGGTGCTGATGGTGTTAGTCAACCTAGATCATTACCAACCACCGATGTTGATAGAAAAGAAAGAGCAACAGAGATGAAGTCTTTGAGTACTCTGCTATTGTCAATTCCCAATGAATATAAAGACATTGTGAAAAGTGTGCTGATGCTAAGGAGCTATGGGGGGCAATAGCGAAAAGATTTGGTGGTAATGATAACACCAAAAAGACTCAAAGATCAATGTTCAAGCAACAGTATGAGAATTATAGCTCTGTAAAGTCAGAGACTTTAACTCAAACTTTTGACAGATTTTCAAAGTTAATTGGTGATCTTGAAAACTATAATGTTAAGATTGACAAGGATGATCTTAATAGAAAGTTTTTGAGATCTTTATGGGAAGAATGGACGATGTATACTGTAGCATCGAGACAAGGCAATGATCAGGATGATAAGGAACTGGATGATTTATACAATGATCTTAGATCTTTTGAAACAGAAGCTGAAAGTAAGAAGCAAGCTACATGATACACAAATAATGGATCTTTTATATTCATGGGTGCTTCATAAGTTAATAGTTCAAATCAGTATGGTTTTTCTTCAACAAGCTGTGGATCATCATTTAAGGATAAATCTAGTGATCAAGTCTTGGAGGCTTTCTTTGCTAGTCATGTGAATTCATCATTGACTAATGAAGAACTTGAACATGTCAATCCAGATGATCTAGAAGAGATGGATATAAAATGGCAAATGGTCATGTTAACCATAGGGGCAAATAGGTTTATTCAAATAACTGAGAGGAACAACATTTAAATAATGATATATATAATTAAAAAATGTATTAATATGATATTTTGGCTATAAATTACCAATTAATATTTTTAAATTATTATATATGATGTTTGATATCATATTCATTAAAAAAACTCTTTAATTTTTATAAATTTTCATTTATTATTGAAATTATAAAATATAATGACCGTCATTAAACTTATTACGAGAAATTAATGATTATAAGAAAAATAGTATATCGTTGAATCGTATATTTCAGATAAATTAAAAAAGATTTAATGTCAATATTTAATGCTATACATTGGAGTAATTTTTTTTAGTGTGTATATCCTAAAAAGAGTTCTCTTTTAGCATTATAATAATAAAATTTATTATACCAAAATAGTGCACAAATTGAAGATGCTCTTAGTGCCTAAGATGTGTTAATTTCTGCTTCAAAACCTTTATGTATGTTTGTATGAATAATTATACCAGTTACGTGCTTAATGGCTTATGAATGGGCACTGTCCGGTTTTATTGTCATTTGATAAGTTACGAGCTTTGGGTTGTGATAGTTAAAGGCATACAATATAATCAACGTACAAATACTCATTATCAAAAATCGATTGGGACTTAAATTAGTGGACTTCAAACTAGTGACTTCATAGAATTGTCTACTTTGTGATGGTGATGGATTTTACTAGTAGAAGTTGTTGGTTTTGCCAACTAATGTTGATAAGTGTAATGTAGTATTTTATATCCATAAAGGCATTTTTGTCATTAATCTGGAAACTCTGAAAACTCTTTGAACAAAAATTGGCAACTAAACGTACGAAAGGATTTAAATCCTAGAATTTCAAGTCATGTTGGATTTCAAATCTTCCAGGAGTTCAAATCCTAGAATTTTAAATCTTCGAATCAAAAGATTGTATTATTTATTAAATATAGGGTATGTTTGGTGAAATAGTTGTAGACTGTAACTGTAGGTTTAAGTTTGGAACTCTTTATGAAAAGCTACTTCCAGTAGTTTTGAGTTTTTGGGCTTTTCAGTTGATTCTAAAGTTACATCTTGTACATATCAAACAAGACTTTTATTTTCATAAGAACTTTTTGTTTAAAATTAAAATCTAAAGCTTCTAAAAGCTTGTAAAAGCTCCGTAACAAATATAACCATAGTCATAGTTACAAAAACAATAGACTTAAAGCTGTCTTAATATCTGTAACTACACTTCTATACTACTCCATATAATACATTCGGCTTTATGCAAGTTCTAAAACTTCTTGATCTTAATTGTGTTTTAAGAATTAAACGATTGTTATTATTTATTTAAATATAGTCATAGTTACAAAAACGATAAACTTAAAAGCTTTCTTTATATCTGTAACTACACTTCTATACCACTCCATATAATAAACATTCGGCTTTATGCAAGTTTTAAAACTTCTTGATCTTAATTGTGTTTTAAAAATCTTTTTGCTTTCTCTCTTCCATTACATAATTTTACTGTTTTTTCATCACTATGTCTTTAACAACTTTGTACTTTTGGCAAAGGAGTATAATAGCCGGAGCTATCTTTGTGGGTAGGTAAAGTTGTCGACCGTCCTGAGCATCCGAGTTATAGGGGTCTCAAAATGTATATTTTTGTGTACATATGTGTGTGTATATATACATATAATTTGATTGTTATTTGTAAGAAAAAATACATTATAGTTATTTCAAAATTGTTTAAAACGGCCCTAATAATAGCATCATCGATTCATTATCATGCTTAATTATAAATAAAAAAAATAAGAATCGGCATGACAATGTCATCAATTCAAGGCTACATATGAAATTTTCCTTTACATTATAGTAGGGTTTGCAATTTCAGACACGACCCGAAATCCGACACAAAACTGACTAAAAGATAAGCAGGTTTGAGTCAGGGTTTTTGACCCGTAAACCTATAAACCTAGAACTTGACGACTTGATATTTTCTTCGGGTCGGATACGGGTCACCCAATGGATTTTTAGGTTGACCCGATGACCTGAAACGTTATAAAGTTAATATTTTTGGGTTGAATTAATAAGGTTTTGCTAATGAATCTAAATTGATGTAATAGGTATTATGATTATTTTAAGATTTTATAAGCATTTTTATGCCTATTAATGATTAACTATAATTTTTGAAAAGATTAACACATGTTATCCATTTGATTCATATGACTCAAAAACTGACATCTTAACCCGAAAAGAATACGAAAACATGTTGACTAGATTAAAACCTAATTATATGGATTGAGTTCAAATTGCCGAATTTAAAATTGAATTAAAATACTTAAAATCGAGTTGGATTAGATTGACGATTTCTAACCCACTAATTTTACCCAACCTAAAATGGCACCTCTACATTCTACTACGCGAATACTTTGCTAATGTTAAAAAACAAAGTTTACAATTATTGGAAATCAAATGTTTTAAGTAGATTGGTTAAAAGTTAAGAAGGAATTTACTGTATAATCTAATATCGTGAGATGTGCCCCCTTGTTTGCAGGGTATGTGTGGTAGATTGTAGCATACTCAATCACACTTTGCCTCTTGTACCTTTTTTATTTTAGCCTACTCTCTTTTCCTCTTACACCTTCTTTTAGGCTACCTATATATCTACAACTATCGTACGTACAACCATCATTGCATCATGTACACATCATCAACTTTATTTCATAACTCACTTCCCTCCCTCCTTTCCATCCCCATAATCACTTTCTCATTCTTGCAAACATGCAAAACCACCAATATCTAAAAGTCGGGTTTTTTATATTCATTTTTCTCGCACTCTTGGTGTCCGGCGCCGACAATCGATCGTCTCCGGCTGGAATGAGCCGGAATGTACCATTGGAAAAGCAGAAGAAACAACAACAAAAGCAAGAGCTACATATGGGTGACTTTGGCTTTAACTCTAGTAAAAGAAGAGTTCCGAATGTTTCTGACCCACTTCATAATTAATTAATTATTATTAGAATATAGAGATAGATTGATGAATGTATATTTCAGAATTTGAGACAGAAACGTTTTGGAACACTCACAATTGATGATTGGTGGAAATAGTCCTCGTAAACCATGTAAGTCGTGTACTCGTTCTCCACGAATGTATTGTGAAGAAAAATGCTATCGTGACTTTTTAGTTTTGTTCTCCTCTACTTCCTCTTTTAGTAATTTTTGTCCTGATTAATTAAGTTCAAATTCCTAATTGTAACAATTTATTTAAAAATGATTTAGTCGGCAGTGATTTTCTTTTCATCCTATTTTTTCTAGAAGTTTGGCTCGATGCAAAAATTGGCTATTGGAGTCCCATTTTTCTCACGTAGGCATAAAAGATATGTCTAAAAGTGCGTATAAAAAAACATACTTGATCTATTGAATGTATAACATACATACTTCAACTACACTAACCCGTCCTATTTAATACCTGAATCGAAATTTATTTTACAAATTATTATTAAAATAAGAGTCTCCTTTTTAGGTTAAGTTTTTGCTTTATCGAAATTACGAAATTATAATAACGGCACTTAAAACTGTCGTTAAAGATTTTTTAATGGCCAACACTAATCAAATTTATGGTTATTAATTTGAGATTTTTTATGTTCGAGATTAAAAGTTAAATTAGCATAATCTTTTTAGCATGTAAATTGCTATTGAAGTTATTAACAAAACTCCTTATTAAAATCATCTACAGAGTGAGTCATGGCATTTTTAGTCAAGCATTTTCGGCGTCAAATTTTTTCTAGTTCTTGTATATACACGGCTGAGTTAAAAGCCATTTGTGTTTGAGTATAATACTCCGTTCATCTCAAAATAAGTGGTTGAAAGTAATATATTCACTTCACAAATTTGTTTATAATTTATTTTTGATATACACATGGGGAATTAGAGTATCCCAAAATATTCACTTAAAATATTTAAGTTCAGGAGTCGACAAAACTTTGACTTAATTTGTCATACTGGTTAAATTATAAGGCTCAAACTTAATATACTAATCAAGTTTACTAAACTTACTAGTTAACACTTACATGACACAATTTTCAATGCAGTATCAAAATTTTCAATGCGGTGTTTCCTTTATTAAACTAATATGTTTAGTAAATACTCAACTTTAAATATATTCCGTTTTTACCGGTTAAACTTTGAAGCTGGCTACAAAATTAATTACGTGGCACTATAATTTCATCTGTCTACATGTTAAAAAAGATTTTTTTAAATAATTAATATATGCAAGATTTAGGGTTTTTCGAATCACTTTTCCATTTTTCTCTCTTTTCCAAGCATTTTCTGCCTTCTCTCTAGAAACTCCCACAAACCACCATCATCAACCGAAATACCACTGCCACCGCCACCCTTGGATTTCACCACCCGCCGCCACCGGATTTCCACCACCACTAGCCCATCCTCATTGTCCCCAACCCTTCCTCACGGTCACCACCGTCCATATCCCTTCATCACCATGCCATCGCCACCATCCCTTACATTCATCTTTGTCGAAGATCAAATGTGTCGGAGTTGCAGGTTTCTGCCGAAGATGATGGTGCGTTGGAGAAGATGACGGTACCAGGAGTTTCAGTGTTTTTTCTTCTAGTTCTAATTTTTGGGGACAATGTGTTGATGATGTGGGATTGGCTTGGCGCTTACCTGAATTCTTCGTGGATTGTCAAACCGGTTGGCAACAGGTAACAAGTCATGGAAATGCCTGAAGTGAACAAATAACTAAACATCATTTATTAAAAAATAAGAACCGTGTAATACATTAATGGCTTAGTTAACTCGTGAAAGTACTCGAAGGAAATTTTTTGAGATACTTTAATGCCCTCTGTGAGTATTAATTCTTTACTCTTATAAAATTGTTTCACAGAAGACTGCGCAAATAATAGGGGTATGACTGTCATTTTTCTCTTATACAATGTATTGATTATGATTGTTGTTAAACATCACGTAATTTGATTATGAACATATTCGATAGGATGAAGAACTATTGTTCAGCATAACTATTTGAGTATTATAGTATTTATTTATGCAATGTCAAAGAATTTTAGATAATTAAAATACTGAATGTAAGATACTTTTTATTTTCATTGCTCATAAGAAGTATAAATACCACTGTACGAAAAAAAAAAAAGAAAAGAAAAGGAAAAAACAGAGACAGATGGCCATGCATTAACAAATTTAAATGTGTGAAGTTTATAATTATAATTAACTTTTATTATTTACTTTTATTATTATACCAAACATGTACTCCGATATTGGCAAGTACTTTATTCTGAAATATGCTTTGGAAATCTTTTGGGTCAGTTGTTCTACTGGATTTGGTTGCCCTTTATTTTCTTTGCTAGCTTTTGTCATTTAGCTTTGTCTTTCGTTCTTTTCAACTGTTGTGTAATGTAAATATAAGTTACAGTATAGTATACTGTAATACATATATACAGAGGAAGGATCTATAAGGAAGCTTCAAAATTTGAAAAAGAAGGAAAACAAATTTTAAACTTTGATTTTTTTTATAAAAAAATGTTTTTAACATTCATTGGTGATGAACATTAAATTTAAAAATTATTTGTAATTTTTAAAATTCATTTATGATAAAATCAAGGGTTGAGATTTACTTCTCTTCTTTCTTAATTTTTTTGCTTCCCTCCTGATTTCTACTATATATATATATATATATGATTATACGCATACATTTGTAAATATGTCCATGTAATTATCTTAGGCCACATAAACATTGATATTTATGAATTATATATTTGTATAGGGAGAATAAAGTAAGAATGATTGTCTTATTTAAAATAACATAATGTGTAATTATGTTCGTGACACATGAACTTGTAATCATATCATATGATGTAAAGAAATAAAACAATAAAAGAACATCAAACACATGATTAATAAAAGTAGAAATTTTGAGATAAGAATGAAACATTTTTCATAGGAAACAGTGTTATTTGGTGATATTTATGTAGCCAAGATTGCTATATGAACATGTAGCTAAATTATTCCCATAAATTTTATTTTATTATAAATTATAATATAATAATATGAGTAATTCGCATACTTTTGTAAATAAAAATCATACTGTAATTGAACAATGTACATAAACTTTTTTGTACAGAAAAACTATACTCTAATTATTCCGTAGCTATCAAATTCATGAACAATTTTCAAAGTTTGACTGCTATTAAACTAAAAGTGTCAGAAATTTCAACTGGCATTAGGATTAATTAGTAGAATTTTATCTGCACTATCTTAAAATTTTGATTGTACACCCTCGATCAAATCAATATATTCATAAATCAATCATTTCATTTCTTTTGTCTGTTTTTTTTTAAACTTTGTCATTTCTTGTCTTTTTAGTTTTGTTTATCCGTTTATTTTTATATTTATCAATATTAATATCGTAAGTATTATTGCAATGTCATTACATTTTTATTAATATTAAATAATAATTTACGATACCTGTCAATGATCAAAACAAAAATAGATTTTTTTTTCTATATACATATAAAATCTTCATAATTGAAATTTTCTCTCAAGTTATTTTGAGTGTACATATCTAAAAAGTTTTGTACAAATTCTTTCATTCAGCTGCACACGGTTATTTATAATAACATCATAGTGTTATAATTTGAGGTATCGGTTATCGTCCTTGTAACTCCATAAACTCATAATAATTACTATAAACAAGAGCTATTGCAATTACTAGATGATGTTGTGAATCAAAAGGACTTAGATCGAATAAGAAAGCATGTAAAATTGTTAGCATTGCTCAACAAATGAACGATCACATCTTATCTGCTAGTAATGAGCAGACTTGTGTCAGGCATTATCATCCAACTTGTCGTTGGTGTAGAACACGATCATTCAAAATTTAAAGAATCGTAAATTCTATTTATGTCTATCTCAAAAATATGATCATATTATGTCTAATATGTGCTCAACTCTTCTAATATTTCCCGTAATTAATAGTAATACGCAGTAGGCCGGATTTGGTAACCATATACTACCTTTAGATAATGGTTAAGGACCATTTTTGCTAGGATGGTTGTTTCGTAGACTTCGATAAAGGGTCCGGTTTATAGATGTCGATGTGATAGATCACCACAACAAAAAATTACACAATTATGTATAAGTTAATAATAAATACGTATGAAATAGATAAATCACAAAACCTTATATTTTACGTAAAAAACCTTTTAGATGAGAGTAAAAATCACGAGACCATGATGCCACTTAAATTCCACTATAATATGAAAGAATTATAAGAATGGACGCTGCTCTCAATACTGTTGAGTACTGTCACATATCTCTCAGCACTAGTTACAATAACGGAATCGCTCTCGACGTGATAGAATCACTAAAGACTAAGAAGACTTACAATGCGACTCTCATACGTTATAAATGGTTGTTATATTTGTTCGTTATTCATACTTCAGGGGCTAAAGTATAAGATAGTTAGTTGGAGTGATACGAACTTAAAAGTAATTATATACTCTGTAAATGCTCATTAGTTGTCCATGGTAATGATAAACAAAGTTCCCAAATGATTGTTGCGTTCATAGACTTTATGTATGATATGTTCTTCTTGATCTTCAATATTGGAATATTAATTAATTTTCATGCAAATTCACAATGTAGAAGGAAGAGTGTTAAAATTTAGTAATCCACATAAAGAATCTTCTATCGATCAGTGAAATGACTTCTCTTTAGTTTATATTATGTAGAAATTATGCTAGCAACATAACTACATAAATACGCGTTTAGCCAATGTTCACTAACCGTTTAGCATTTTCGTGTGATCTGCTTGCAGTGGTGGTTGTTGTGCTCAGTTGTGTTAGCCAAAATGCGCGACAATACAATGCTAAATTGTGTTGCCATTACCAAAATGATTATTATACCAATAAAAATACAAAAAATTGTTTTCATCTCAATCTCAGGTTTCTTGACCACAGAAGGAAATTGTTTTTTCTCTTTAGGTTTGGTTACTCTTATACCTACCTTCTTTAATACATAGGAGGAGGTTAGTTGATTATTTAGTGACGAGGTTTTTAATTAGTTAATTGACTTGCCAAAATGTATCTATAGTGAAAGTGTGAAACCGTGTTTACAATAATCAAATTCCAATTGTTTTGGTTTCTTAAATAGACCTTTAGCAGATAATTAAAATTTAATTGTTATAATTCTTTTTTGTCCTTTTTGTACAAATACAAACCTACATCACCTTACGTGAGGTCTTTCTGGAAGCAGTTCTTTATCGTCGAGTAGAAGTAAAACTGTTTACATTTTCCTCCCCGTTACTCACTCTCGGCGGGATTGATAGTGTTGTTGTTGTTGTTATTGTTGTAAACCTACACCACCTATCTCTACAACATGCGGGAGCAAGTGAAACTCGATTATGTTCCCCTTAACCAAGAGACGAACGAGTACTAGACTAGTAGTTTAATCCTAGTTGTTTATTTGTCTTTAATTTTAGTCGTTTAAATGTAACATATTTTTTTATTATTATTAATGTAACGTTATTTTTATTTTAATTAATTTAGTATTTTCTATTTAAGTAATGAATGTATTTTTATTAATTGAAAAAAGAAAAATTAAATTAATTGGTGAGGCTCAGAAAAGTCAAGTTCTTCGATCATCATGGTAGTGTTCAATATTAGTTCAGTCTTTTTAAGAAAGTGTTGACGTGACGCTGAGTTGACAGTTCAGTTCTTTAGTATTTTTCATGTTATTATAGGAAGTGGTCTAATGACTCATATTATTTTATGGTGAGAATCGGGTACTTGGTTATTCCTTCATTACATTAGCGAAATCATGACCTTCTTTAGCTTGAGTGATTTTCGAACGTATGAGATTGTTTATTTAAATGCTTTTAGCTTATTTTTACAGCATATAAACTTATATAAGAAAACTCATATACTCCTTTCAGAAATGCTCTTCTAATGACATATATAGTGTGCATTTAGTTATGAAAAACTCATATTTTTTGAAATTTTTTAAAACTAAATTGAAACATGTTTAAGTTGGGTTTTCTAGAGAAATTTTCTAAGAAAAATGAAATCTCCCTTTCCTTTTTAATTACTAAAAATGTGCAAGCTAGGATTTGATTTTCTACATTTGCTATTCTGAACAATGAAAACTCCCTCCTTACATTTGAACCTTTTATAAAACTCTAGAAAAATAGAAAAAGAAAAAAAAGAAAGTATTTTACGTAACTAAATGCGACCATAACATCCAATTCACTTTAACTAAAATTATTAAGTTGCGTCAAGTTATGTCACCAATTAATAAATTTGATCATTAGAACTTTATTACAATACTAGTAAATTAATAGGTCGTGTGATGTACGACCCACACTAAAAAAGATTAATGTTGACTTGTTACTATTACATATATATATAATATATTATTTTTAAGATTGATGCTTAATCGAAACCAAAAAGACGTTTATAGCTTCTTTTAACTATTGCCTAGCACAACACACCAAGAAACATCAACACTTCCACTAACTACATTTTATACACCTTAAAATTTAAATTACGGAGGGGAAGGCTGGTTTTGTTTTGCTATGTCAACAATATCAGACTCTAGCAGAGTTGGCATAGTGACATCAGCAGTATTGAAGGCTGCTAAATGGACATCAACCTCAATTGATTTTTACATATATTGAGGGCTTGATATGGGAGTTTTTCTGCATATTGATTGTTGAATCAATTGGGTTGTCCTCTGAATATTCTATTACTTATGTATTTGTAATAGTTGCGAAAACATCACATAAAAGTAGCTAAAATAACACAAAACAACACAAATTAAGAGCACCATAAACTCCTTTAAACTAGACAAAAGAAGCATCAAAAAAACTGCCAAAATTGTACTTAAATAGCAATTATACTGGTCTAATACATCATGAATATAGACAAACTACACTAGAATCCGCTCCAAAAACAGTAGACAAGGAAGATAGAAACCCCACCAATTACATCCACTACACTTGCCCTCTACGAGTTCTCATCTTTTGAAATTGATGCATTACATCTTCATTTGTAACACTTGCAAGTACTTCCTTTTCCACCGCACAAATTACACAAGCATTCAAAAATTCATCACCAATTTGATTGTGCAAATCCGACTTTATAACCTTCATTGCCAAAAAACATCTCTCAATGGTTGCGGTTGCTACGAGCAAAACCATAGCAAGCTTTAATAACCGATAGAACAAATGATAAGAAAAATGTTTCCTTGTTTCCACCATCAACCTAGATAGGTCGGCAATGCCTTTCAAGTTGTTTATCAAGTTCCATCCTTTCCATATGATAAAAATCATTTGGATACAACTCACTTAACCTCGTTAGCTTTGATATGTTAAAGTTAGAAAATGAATCACGCGCATGCAACGCCACCGTATTTTGAAGTAATTCGATGCTTACCTCACTAAAACGATCATTAAACTCTAGATTTATCATATCCATCACGGTGTTGAAACAATCAAACTCATAATAATGGAGATTAGTGATGTTGTCACTTTGTCTTCTCGAATTAACACATTTCCCCGTCATTTCCAACACTTTAATACCATGTGTATCACAAAAATAAGTGATTTTCACCAAAAGTGGATCAAACCCATTTAGCCTAAACTTTTGAACTTTTTTTTTTGGTTGTTGTCACCAATGAAACCGCTTCCAAGATGTCTTGATCACTTCTTTGAAGAGCTTGTGACAATATATCCATGAGCCCTAAAATTGTAACATTAAATGCAAATGAAACACACAATCAAACGATGTTAGATACTTTTTAACCAATTGCTTGATTTGACTTGAACCATTCGTGCCTTCCTTTTTGACATATTCAGGTACCACAATAATAGTTGGAAACAAATCAACTAAGCGCAAAAGTGTTTTGTAATGAGAATTCCATCGTGTATCTCTCGGTCGAATAAAAGAAAGTTCTTGGTTTAAACCACTTCCGGTTTCAATTAAACCGCTACGAATTCGTTTTGCTACTCTCTTTTTCTCCTTTTCCCAAAAAATATTTTTCGTTTATAAGAAGCACCAACCATATTCATCAAATTGCATAACTTGTCAAAAAAGTTCACAACTCCCAAATGTTTTCTTGCAACCGCCACAACCACTAATTGAAGTTGATGAGCAAAACAATGTACATAATATGCCGAACTATTTTCTTCCAAGATTTTTTCTTTCAAACCATTAAATTCACCACGCATATTGCTTGCTCCATCATAACCTTGATCTCTTACTCGTTTCATACTTAATTTATGATCCGCAAAGAAAGAATCAATCGAAGATTTAAGAGATAGAGTAGTTGTACACATTAGTAACGAGTCCTACAAATCTCTCTTTAACAAGTCCATGTGAATCAACATACCGCAAAACTATAGCCATTTTTTCTTTTTTAGATACATCACTTGACTCGTCAACTAGCAAATCAAACACATCATCACCAATTTCCTTAAAAATTGATTTGAGTACTTCCATTTCAAAGCAAGTAGCAATATCTTTTTGAATACACGGAGCCATCTATTGATTATTTCCGGGAGCTTTTGATAAATTACGAAGTTCCTCATTTTGACCTATAATCAAGTCCATTAATTCCAAAAAGTTTCTTTTGAAAAGAGATGTTTCCGTTTCATTGTGACCACGAAATGCTAAGGCACTTTTCAAGCAAAATCTACACCTTTCTATTGAAGTAATCAATCAGATCCGAGTCTCGTTCGTCTTTTTATCATCTTTCTTGTGAAAAGCAACCTCAATTGGTTGATTTTGTTTCATTAGATCTTCACAACTTTTAAGTGCTCGATTGTGAAACTTATTGACACCACCAACATTATAACACCCCTTTAATTATCTCAGGGTTAAACTAGTCACTTGACTCGGAAGCGATGGATAAAAGATAGTATTATATATTATCTTACAAAATGACATAAATTTTTCGCGAGTTTACAATATTTAAAATATTTCTGAAACAAAACATATTCTTTTATTCTTCAAAATCTACATACATATTAACTATCAAAACGTAAACATATTTATCAGAGAATGAGCGTGTAACATCCTCTCTTGCGGTCTGGTAATTTCTATTATATTAATCGATTATCTAAATGTTTTAGAAATTATTTAATATTATGTGTTTCATTGTGAAACGTAGATAAATAGGTCCTTTGACTTATTGTGACTAGTGAAATATTAATCGTTTTAAATTATTATAGATGACGGTAAAAATAAAATAATATTTCTCGCAAACGGTTTTCAGGTTCCAGACAAAAGATTTGGGACGGGTATAAAACTATACCATTTGATTGTGTTAGCCGACCTTGTAAATCATATATTCTTATTTCTTCTTCTTCCTTCCATTTTTAGTAACTTGCAAACTCAATTCAAGAAACCAAAATCCAATATTGATTCAACTTGTTCCTGTGAATTCGAAATCAAAACATCAGAATCATCATCATCATCATCATCTAATTCGTTCATATCAGATTAGAACAACCAATTCAGTTTGTATTTAAAAGAAAAGAAAGTAAGTTTGGGTTTTGAGTGAATAAGTCGAATTGAAGCTTGATATGTTGTTTATAGGTGTTATTTGATGTATATTATCTGTTAGGAAGCTTATTAGATTGATTAGAAGTCAAAAAATTGAGTTTTGGTTCGAAAAACTGATAGCAGCGGCTCAACTCGCAGTTTTCAGTTCGTCCTGCGAGTTGACTCTGCGAGCCGAGTTGACTTGCGAGTTGACTTGCGGTGCGAGTTGACTTGCGAGTTGAGTTGGCTTGCGAGTTGACTTGCGAGCCGAGTTGACCTGCGAGCCGAGTTGCGAACCGAGTTGAAACCTGCGAACCGAACTGAGACTGCGAACCGAGATTGTTGACCTGCGAACTGAGATGTTGACTTTTTGTCTTTTAAGTGTTACTAACTTTTGTGAAAATCTTAGGCAAAATTAGATTTTGATGAAATTCGCATGGTCACTTGGAAACGACCTAATACACAAGACTATTTATGTAATAGCCCCCCCCCCCCCCCCCCCCCCCCCCCCCCCAGTTTTGGCCATCCGGGGTCATCTAGGACCCGAAAATGACATTTTTCAGTTTTAAGCGGTATTGCGGGCTTTTTCTAAGTTTACTTCTGATTGAACTTTTGTTTGCCTAGACTTCAGGGATTACCTGATTTGATAAATAGGCTATAATGATGTTTATGGAACGAACTTCTGACTTGTGTATGATTTTCTGTTTCAGATCAACGTAAGACTCAGTGATATTAGAATCCTGAGTGTGGAGACGTCAGAGGTATCGGTGAGTGGATTCAGAACTCATCATTTGATTTAGTTGTAACTATTTGGTTACAACGAGTAAACGTAGATGTTTATTAGACTGTTTAGTCTTGATTATTGATTATTGATCTACGTGATGCGCGAACCAATGTGCTGTATGTGATTGAGGTCAACGTGTAGTTGGACTTCTGGTTATTATGTGTATTACACAGGTTTTGATTCATTTGTTGTGTTTGAGACCTGTGTATGGGTTTAATAACCATTAGTTATCGGTCTATTCTGTATTGGCCATACAGATTGTTGGTAAGTGTTCTTGGGGGAATCCCCGGGTATTATGATATCCCCAGAGCCACCGATCCTCATTGAATTATGTGTGTTTACGATTATTTGGTGTAAACAACTAGTTATGCTAAGTTGAATGTTGTGTGATGAACCTATTCACTTAGCTTTGTGCTAACCCCTCATTTTACTTCCTGCAGGATATGTTTTGTTTAAGTGTGGGTGCAGGGAGTAATGATTTGATCGTGAATGTTTGACTGTGCCTGAAGCCTCTGATATGGTTTTGTAATAAACCTTGTTTTGTGAATTTTTATAATACCCCGCCTTTTGTAGTTTGAGAAGTTTGAAATTCGTGTATTTTTTTGGGAATTGTAAACTGTTTAATGTATTTTAAATTCATGCTTCCGTGTTTATTAATATAATATTCTTATATAGAAAGAGGGGTGTTATAGAGCGCATGTCAAACATTCCTTCTACAGCCCATCTTCCTGCCCAACCCACAAAAGATAAACATAACCTGCAGGAAGGGAAATGGTGGGAGTAGCCCAAAGCTAAGTGAATGAATGGACAACTAATAATTCAATTTAGCATAACAATCTGTTTACATTTAACATAGTAAACACATAAACTCAAGAGGATCGGTGGTTACTGAGGAACCCTACAGCCGCGTGGCCTACAGTAACACTTACCACAATCTGTATAGGCCCATACAGAATAGACCGATAACTTGGCACTACAACACAACAACACACTTTCCAGCGACAACACATGTATCTGGAACCTGTGTTGAACACAGTAGTAACCAAGTCCAATCGCAATTGACCTCTGAATAACACAGATGCCCGAAGGCCACAAATATAGCAAGCAGATATTCACAATCATAATTTAGACTAAACAGTCTATCAAGTCTACGTTACTTGTTGTAACCACATTATTACAACTAACTCAAATTATGAGTTGCAGATCCACTCACTTGGGTATATCGGCTTACAAGCTCAGTAGTCTTATATCACTGAGTCTTCTGCGTCTCTGAGAATAAACGGAATATAAGTCAGTAATCTGTTAACGTAATTCAATGTTTAATATTCATATAACTAGTCGCACATATATATATCATCCTGCATAGGGTATTCGCAATGACCCACTCGGGGTCGACTAAACAGCGTGGGTTTAAGGGGCAATACGACTGACGGGGTCCAAGGGGCTGGCCCCTGGCTGCGGTCCCGCGATATTAGAAGCGATACTACCAGCGACATTAGACGCGACATTACTAGCGACATTAGCCGCGACATTACTAGCGACATTACTCGCGACATTACTAGCGACATTACCAATATCGCCAAACCAGTTCATCCTGCGAACTTGCAGAAAACAGGGCTGTTTCCACAAAAAAATTCCCAAATCTTAATTCTAACATCGTTTTTCACCAATTGAACGTTCCAACACTTCGCAAATATATAAACAAACACTCGAAATGCATCAATTTAACATAAAAACACATAATTAAATCCAACTAACTATCTTTTCTCTCTTTTTTTAAAAAACCAAAAACTAACCAAAAACTAACCTTAAACTTGATGTAATACTCTGAAACGATTTGCAAGATAGATTGATGATGAATTCCGAATTAAACCATATAATTTGAAAGTGTTTTGGTCTTGATTTGAGCTTCAATTTGAGTGTGTGTGTTTAGTGTGTGTGTGTGTGTTTATGGTGGTTTGAGGAAGAAATGATGATGAATTTTCTGGATTTTGGTTTATATAATTTGATTTACATATACTACGATGTATTATTATCATTAATCTAGCACACGATGGCATTAGTTCTAATACTTAGGCCTATCCGTATTTTAAACTAAAAATACCATAATTCTCATTTAATTATTCCTAACAGTTACCCATTCAAACATTTCATATAAATTAATTCAATTAAATAAAGTAAATAAGGAAATAAATTTACCGGAAAAATACTAGGCCGTTGGGGAGGATGTTACAAACATGTTTACCAAATCTCTCCGTTTTGTTCCAACTTTTAACCTTTCATCAGAAATGCTTAATTCCCACTTTGGTTCCCAAAATAATCTCTACATAAATAACAACACAAGCAAAAAGCTTTATCTACTTTTATACTATACTCCAACCAATTACTGTACTTATCAAACCAAGCCGGGTTAAAGCATCTATCTTTATTCCTACCTTTTTTTATGGGAAGTCATGACTACGTAGTTGACAAGTTCCTTTAAGCCAATATGCTCGCCTTATTTCATCTCTTTTGTTAGGATGATAATTCAAAATCTGTATCCTCTCAGCGGGATCCGAAGGTAGATGATCCAAATCAACTAGTTTAGGTGTTGATGATGTATGGATCGATCATGGAATATTAGTGGTCACGTTTATAGTTGGAGTTTCTTTATCAATACCATCACTTGAAATGGTTATTTTCTTTTTCTTTTTAAGAAACTCTGGATATCTAAATCAAATAAGACAAGTATTAGTAATTTTGACAAAGCATACATATATAAGAAACATAAATACACAATAAAAAGAACTTAAATTACACATTTAGGGTTAAATGGTTCATTAAATCAGAAGAAAATTGATATAAACTAATAAAAGAGGCTAATTAGAGACAATTGGGTACAACAATATACAAATACATATAATTTTACGTTAATGTTCATATCTTTTCAAAGAGACGAAACGGATGCAAAATACATTAACATAAATGTTCATATCTTTTCAATCACACACAACAAAGTAATTCTTTTATCTTGTTATCAAAAACTAAAATTCTAATAATACAAATAACTAAACAAATAAATAAATAACAATGATCCTAAAGCAAATTAACAGATAAAAAATATTAATATATCACTATAGTGTATATATTATCGAGAAAAATTGCACAGAAGGACCTTAAGTGCAATGAGAAACTGTAAGAAGAAAATTAAAGCTCTTTACAAAACCATAATATTAACTACTCAAATAATCTCACATATGGAAAATATGGCCAATCACATACATTATCTCATTAACAAATTCCATATGGCCAATCACATACATTATCTCATTAACAAAATACAATATCTCTTGATGAGAACTACCAAAACTTTTACAAATAAATAAATAACAATTATCCATCACATACATTATCTCTTAATGCAAACTACTAAATTATCTCATGTGGCCGTCAGATCCATCAAGTTCATTCACAAATAAATAAATAACAATGATCCTAGCTTCACAAGATTTCATCAGTCACTAGATTTCACAAGGGTAATTTAACATTAATGATCCTAGTTTTGGCTTAAATTACACACTTAGGGCGAAATGGTTAATTGAACTTAAATTACAAGTCCAGAAAAAGCTTAGTTACAAGAAATTGCACACTTAGGGTTTACTAGTTACAAACAAAATATCAATTTATAATTCAATGAATAATAAATCAATGAACAATAAAACATCAAATTAATAATTGAAGTTACCTGCCATTGAAGTGGTATATCAAATACTAGAAGCAATTGCCATTTTTTGATGAATTGGTGATCAGTTGTGTTTGAAGAATTGGGGTTACTGAATGTGAGGATTTGATATAAGATTAGTGGGTTTAAAATCTTATTTATTTGATAGATTCAATTTTTAGGGGTCCAATAATTAATGGGTTGGAGGTCCTTTAAGAAAAATTGAAAATTGAACACTAATTGAGCTTAATGATTTTTTTTTTTCAAGGTTATGACCTTCTGTTAGGGCGACCACGAACTTAGTCATGGCGACTTCGAACTTACGCATGGCTGCTACCGGAACTCTTGCTATCAACAACGATTCTAAAGGATGGACATGGATCTTTCGCAACAACAAAACCACATCCACAAAACCCATTGAAAACCTGGTTCATAGAGCAGTGGACAAGGAAACGACTTCTTTTTACGTCACAAATTTCCCTGATTCGATCGATTCAAGAGGCTTATGCCATGTGTGCGCTCCGTATGGTCGTCTCGCTGACGCTTTCATCGCCAACAAACGATCAAAAGCGGGTAAGCGTTTCGGTTTTATCCGTTTCATTGGCGTCAAGGATGTTTCTGTTTTTGTTTGATCTTTATCGAACATTTGGATTGGCAGCTTCCATTTATACGTTATTATAGCTCGTTTTCAGAGACCCAATCCTAGCAAACCAAACGCGTATCATCACTCTCACATGCCTCAAAACGTGATTGTGGATGTTGAAAAACCGAACCTAAAACCTCTCCCTAAAAACACCTCATTTAACCACAATGAAAGACCCTCTTTTGCTTTCGTTGTACATGGTTCCCATAAGCCACCTAATATCAATACTCTTCCTGTTAAATCTCACGCTGTCTCTTTGAATGATCAAGATTTGATTAGTATTGATAACTCATCTAAGGTCCTATTGGTTAAACTAAAAGAATTGGCTTCGATGAGCAACATGTACGTAATATGCAAGAATGAAGGTTTTATGGATCTCAAAATTCATCACGTCAGGGGATTTTGGATATGGATCCAATTTCCTACGTCAGACGTTTGCGAGGTATTCAGGTTGAATATCACTATGAACACTATCTCCTCTTCGATCAAATATGTCTCACCCTCTTTTAAGGTGGATGAACGTTTGATTTGGATCGAGATCAGTGGTCTTCCACTTCGTGCTTGGGTAACTAATGCCTTTAAGAAAGTCGCATGCTTGTTTGGTAAATTTATGCTTTTCGAGGTCGAACAAACTGTTGCCATGTGTAGGGGTCGAGTTTGCATCTCCACCAAATCACATCTGCTCGTATCAGAAAAGGTGAAGGTTGAAATACATGGGGAAATTTTTGAGATCCAAGTTCATGAGATAGGTACCTGGAGCATAAACATTCTAGATGAACCCCTCGACACTTCATCTAATGAAGATGAGAATGAATTTGAAAAGGTTGTAGACTCTTTTGATGATAACTCAGTTGATGATTTAGAAGATGTTATAAAGGACCTGAATAATGACAAAGAGAACGAAGGAACTAACATAGAGTCTCCTAAAATTAATGTCAAAGATACCAACCTTAACGAAAATACCATTGAACCGGAAATTGAACTCCAAGACGAGGCAGTCGATAATGAATATTATAAAGCTCCTGAATGCTGTGACTTGCCACAACAAAATGTTGTAGAGAACGATAACAAGTCGTTGGAATTTCCAAATAATAGTGACTCTTCAGCTTTAAGCCGTCCACTTGGTTTCGAGAATATGAAACGGAGTCCATCCTACACCAGTAAGTGTTCCACTTCATTTGCAAGATACCGAAAAAAGGATATTAAAGGAGTTTCTCTTATTTATGAACTTAATAGAATCATTGAAGTAGGTAACTCACTAGGTTACGATGTTAGGGGTTGTAAACGCTCTCTCAATAGAATGATCAATGGAATCGGGGTACATATTGTGGATAAATGAATATTCTTTCCATTAATTGTTGTGGTACGAAGAAACGGCGTAAACGTACCTGGATTAAAGATATGTGTTTTAAACATAATGTTCATTTCCTTGGTGTTCATGAATCTAAAATGACTTGTTTAGAATTATTTAGGATTAAATCTATGTGGGGTAATTTCAGTTTTGACTACGCTTGTAGTATGGCTCGTGGTAGATCGGGAGGTTTAATATCTATGTGGGATCTGAATAACTTTGTGAAGGAATCTATTTGGTGTGACGAGTCCTTTTATTATTGTGAAAGGTAGATGGAAAAATTCAGTGGGGGAATGTTATATGGTAAACATTTACGGCCCTCAAGACCTGGTGGCAAAACATTCTCTTTGGAATAGATTGGAAGACTTCATGCATCATCACAACGGTTCTTTCATCCTTTTTGGTGATATGAATGTTGTTCGGAATGATCAAGAAAGGTTTGGCTCTATTTTTTCTTGTCTTGAAGCTGATCAATTTAATTCGTTTATTGACTTTACAGGTTTGGTCGATCTTCCCATTGGAGGTCGTTCTTTCACATGGATGAATAAAGCTGGCACTAAACTCAGCAAACTCGATCATTTTCTTATTTCTGATGACGTGTTGGATGCCCTCCCAGATATCCGTATTACTACTCTTGACCAGTTGTGGTCGGATCATAATCCTATTCTTCTTCATGTTATCAAAACTGATTTTGGCCCAACTCCGTTTAAACTTCACAACTCTTGGCTTTCCAGAGACAGTTTTGACGAGCTTATTAAGTTGGAGTGGAATAAGTTGGATAGAAATATCACTGGTTGAACCCTTAATTGCCATGAGAAGTTTCGTTCTCTAAAAACTAAGATTAAACAAAGGAATGTTAACGTTAGAGCTATGGATCAAAATTGAAAGCAAGAAGCTTTATCTGATATCAATGCTATAGAAAAGAAAATTGATAATGGTACCGCCACTCCTGTTGACAGAGATTATCATATTAATCTTCTCCAAGAGGTTGAGAAAATCGACAATTTTGATTCCCTTGACCTGATTTAAAAGGCTTGTGTCAAGTGGGATATCGAAGGAGACGAAAACTCTAAATTTTTTCATGGGTCGATAAATCAAAAAAGGAAATCTCAAGCAATTAATGGTATTATGAATGAAGGTGTCTAGATTACGGATCTTGGTCAAATTAAGGACGCTTTCCTTAACTTTTTCAAAGACAAATTTCAAGCTCACGACTCGCAAGTGGTTTTCCCTCCTTTATCTCACTCGCCTAGTCTCAGTTCTCATGATCGTGATGCCTTAGAGATGCATGTCTCTCTTGATGAGATCAAAACTGCGGTCTGGGATTGTGGTAGTAGTAAAGCTTCCGGTCCGGATGATTTTTCGTTTGCTTTTGTGAAGAAATATTGGGATATCATTCAGAAGGATATATTTGATTATGTTAGCTCGTTTTTTGTTTCTAGCTCAATGCCTCAGGGAACTAATTCATCTTTCTTCACCCTTATTCCAAAGGTCAGCAACCCTATCTTCATTAAAGATTTTCGTCCTATCTCGCTTATCGGCATTCACTATAAGATTATTGCTAAAAGTTTAGAAAACCGGCTTTCTAAAGTGATCGACAAGATTGTTAGCCACGTGCAATCTACTTTTATTTCAGGCCGTCAAATCCTCGATGGCTCGATCATTCTTAGTGTGATCATCGATTAGTACAAAAAAAGAAAGAAAAAGTTACTTATTTTCGAAAAAGCTTTTGATTCGGTTAGCTGGAAGTACTTGGATTATGTCCTCGTCAGTTTCGGTTTTAGTCCTAAATGGTGTTCCTGGATTAGAGCTTATTTACATTCGTCTAGAGCTTCTATTTTGGTTAATGGCAGCCCTACCTCTGAATTTTCTATCAAACATGGGCTTAGACAAGGAGACCCATTATCGCATTTTCTTTTTATTCTGATTATGGAGGGTCTTCACGGTGTCCTCTCTAATGCTGTGGGTACATGTCTTATTAGAGGTATTAAAATCGGTAACTCTGATATTACTCTTTCCCATCTGTTTTAGGCTGATGATGTGATTATTACTTCTGATTGGAATGCCCGTGATCTGGAAAACATCATTTGTGTTCTTCATGTTTTCTACCTAGCTTCGGGTCTCAAGATTAATATCCATAAATCCAATATTTATGGTATTGGTGTTTCTGTGGATGAAGTGTCGAATATGGCTCGGTATACTGGATGTGCCCCGGGTCTCTTTCCTTTTACTTATCTTGGGCTCCCGATTGGTTCTAATATGAGTTTAACCTCTCATTGGAAGACTATAATTGATCGTTTTCATTCGAGGCTCTCTTCTTGGAAGGCTAATCTTCTTTCCATAGGAGGTCGTCTTACCCTCATCAAGGCGGTTCTTGGTAGTATCGGTATTTACTACCTTTCGATTTTCAGAGCTCCAAAGACGGTTTTACATTATTTGGAAAGAGCTCGATCAAATTTCTTCTGGGGAGGTACTCACGATGCCAAAAAATTGGCCTGGATTAAATGGTCTAATGTTCTTGCTTCCTTCGAAAAAGGTGGCTTAAATATAGGCAGTCTCAAGGCTTTTAATGTTGCCCTTCTGCAAAAG
Organism: Logfia minima; assembly: GCA_963921325.1. Taxonomy (NCBI): domain Eukaryota; kingdom Viridiplantae; phylum Streptophyta; class Magnoliopsida; order Asterales; family Asteraceae; genus Logfia; species Logfia minima. Next base: position 9,407,271 of record OY992771.1, on the reverse strand, counting down.
TGGAGTTGGAGGTTGATGTCATATTCGAATGCGCTTTGGGTTAACGTTATTAAAATTTTACATGGTCAAGAAGGTGGTTTAGATAATCAAGGTTGCAATTTCAATGGAACGTGGGCTAGGATTGTGGGTTCTTCTAATTACTTACACTCGAAAGGCATCATCCCGACTAATTCATTTCGGTTCAAAGCAGGTTGTGGCACTCGTATTCGTTTTTGGAAAGATACTTGGATTGGAGATTCTCCTCTTTATATCAGGTATAATAGACTTTATCGTTTTGATCAAGATAAAGATTGTTACATTATTGATCGTATTGAAAATGGGCAATGGTGTTGGAATTGGTCAAGGACCAATGTTGGTGTTCATAATTTGGCTTACTTGCGCGACATGCTCACCGAGATTAGTCTTGCCGATATTAATGACGTTGAAGATTCTTGTGTGTGGACGTTGGGCTTAAACCGTAACTTCACTGTGGGGGATTCTCGTCGCATTATAGATTCCAAGATCCTTCCCTCGTTAGTTCCTTCGACTACATGGGACAAAGCTCTTCCTAGAAAAGTTAATATCTTTATATGGAGAATGATCTTGGACCGTCTTCCTCATAGGCTGAATCTTTCGTTGCGTGGTATTGACATTCCGGCTATCTCTTGTTCTTCTTGTAATGGTAATGTGGAATACTCTAATCATATTTTCTTTGAATGTGACATCGCTTTGGAGGTCTGGAGACTTGTTCGTAATTGGTGTGCTATCACTTGTCCCACTTTTACTTCTTTTGAGCACTGGAAATATTGGACTGGCTCGTGGCATGCTTCTAAAGATAAAAAGCATCGTTTCTTTATTATCTTTGCTTCGTCCCTTTGGTGGCTCTGGAGATTTTGTAATAGTGTTACTTTTTGTTCGCAACAGATGAGGAAAAGTGACATCTTTGACAACATTTGATCTTCTTCTTTCGCCTGGTTGTATCACATGGGTCATATGGGTTGTCATTGGTTAGATTGGCTTAAGTCTCCTTTGATGCTTGCGAGTTCTGGCATTCGTTGATGTGTTTTGCTCTTCGTTGCTGGGAGTTTCTGGATTTGCATGGATTTTTGGTTCTTTTTATTTACATGAATTTTTATCGCTTTTTTCCTCGAGGCTTGTATGAGGCTGCATCAAAAACATCCCGGAGTGAAAACCTGTGGCTCGGCCTCCGTGAATGGGGATTTTTCTCTTGTCGTGGATTGCTGTAATTGGCAAGGTTTTTTTCATTGTTTTTGTAGCCCTCGCAGTTAAAGCCTCGGGAGGTATCTAGGATGTGTAATTTTTGTTTATTTCTAGATATATTTGTACTCTTTAGCTTCTAGCACCTTGCTAGTTTTTTTTTCTCTATATATATACTTATCAGCCGTTTTAAAAAAATTGAGCTTAATTAAGTGGATTTCTCACTACCTCCATCTATTTAATTGTATCCGCCCCTATCAATTATAATCTTTCGACTTCAACTATCAGTTAGATTCGTAAAAATACAACCTTATTCAACAATGTATTCGCAGATAACACATTTTTCGACTTGTTCTATAAACTTGATAACCGGTCATTTATATTATGCAGACAATAACTCTTACACATTTAACCATATCAAGAACTGCTTTTAAGATCAAACTTAAATCAATATGCTAGTTGTACAAGCTAGCTTACAGCACACCTATCATGTCAGTTTTACTTCCACTTTAATAAAGTCACCTAACATAAATATCGATTAACAATTTGTTGAAAATAGTGAATATAGAGTTTATAAAATCACTAGGAAATAGAATTCAAAATATACAAAACGTAAAATTTAAAAATAATTTGAGATCAAATACGTTGATCTATAGTAGTCATGGTTGTAAAACTCGAATTACTCAGTCGAGTACTTGGCAAATAACATAATTAATTATATTATTTATCGTATAACCTCTAAACTATTATAGAATAACATAATATAAAGAAATAAGGAGACATCTTTCTTCATAATAATTAATTGTGTACGTATACGATCAGATATTATTATTTTATTTTACAAATTATGCGTTTCATTAATGGAGTTTTGTGTATTACCGAATATATATAAATTGTAACCTACGTAAAAAATTTAAAAATATTATTTATCATGTTTAATTAAATAAGTCACAAGTTAAATAGTTACGAATTATTTTTTAATCGTTTTTGAAATCATATTTTGCTATACTATAATAATTACATCAAGATAGTTTTATCTGGATTGTTTCTCAGACAGTCTTAATGTAATTGTATTCAGATTTCAGACACCTTCATTCAGTAATGAAAAAAAACGTTCAGAGCTGGTTCTTATATTTCAACATTCAGTAATGAAAAAAAACACAAAAAACACCTTATACATTATGTTAACATTGTAGAATGTATACGACCTAAAGAACGTTTATTGAAGATTTATGTTATAACTTGCACATTTCAATGTTGTATGGACATCAAAAACTGGAAAACAAGATCGATTTTTGTTTATTTATTTTATGCGAAGACAAGATTGTATGAAACGAGAGGGATTGGCCCGTTGCGGTGGTGGGGTTATGTGTTTTAGGTAAGTAAGTTGAAAGTCAATAGCGAAAATAGAAGATGTTATTGTAACACTCCATCTCTGAAAAAATGGAATGTCAAACATGCATAATAGTATCAAATAAACGTAGTAATCGAAATTCATTGAATTGGTTTAAAATCCATCTTCATAATATTTGATTTCAACGAGTTATAGTGAAAGTAAATCTTGAGAGACAAACGGCTCACACTTATTAAACTTAGACATTTATTTGAAAAAATAAAGGATAGTAAATACATTCTCTACAACCGGTGGCTTCTTCAGAGACAACTTGCCAACCAAAGTACTCCTCATTGTCCCTCCACGTGACCCTTGATTACCTGCCGCGGAGAAAGAAATGTGGTTGAGCCAAACGCCTAGTGAACGGATAGAAATGAAACAATAACTAACAAAAATGAAGGAAGTTGCATAATCGTTAAGGTAAGATATAAGATAATAGAGGTCAAACGAAATAACGAATCAAATAATAGAGAATCGAATAATGTGGAGATACCTAGTGAGCTCCTCAAAATCATAAACATATAAATGTACATAGGACCGGCTGATCCATATGTACCCTACAAAATGTGAGATGGCTTGTGAGCACAACACAACCAACCACCAAAACCAACAAAACATATATACTAGGGCCGACCTATACGCCTCCTAGTGGCGAAACTGCTCTCACAAAGCAAACAAAAGAGATGTCGTGGACTAATCGCGCTGCCAAGGCTGGTGCGACGTCAATGGTGCCGAAATGACGTCCCTATGGTCCCTCCATAGGTAGGAAAATAGATTGGGTATCAGAATGAGACAAATCGTATAGTCACACAAATAGTCTCCAAAGCTAAAGAAAATCCAATAATGATCACAATGACAACAAAGGTCCAAACGAAAGTCATGCAACGCATACGAATTATTTGAACATACAAAATAGTATGAATTATAGCATTTAAGAATCCATACACAGGGGATAGATAGCAAGAAAAAAATATACGAGATCAAAGACATCTTAATTATAAGATGAGAAATCCATACAAATTATTAAAACGTAGCATAGTCACAGAGTAATAATTCGTACAAAAATGTAGCAAATCATTAGAAATTTTAAAAGTGAAATTAGAATCTGTACCTTATAAAGCAATTTACAATGTCAATGAGAAAACCCGAACCTACACCCCCTTTCAAATAATCTACGATTTTTAGTGAGTGATTTATTAATAACCGTCATCTCGATTCATAATCTAAAACGTGACCTACATATGTCCTATATTGTTTATTATTATCATTAACAATTGACATGTTTTAATACTATTATCAATGAGAAACCTGACTTTAGATAACATTTTCTCATGTGATGTGCTTTTACAGATTAGTAAATTACCTTTCTTTTATGTTATAAAAGTATACACAATTGCTAAGGTTGTTTGAAAACATCAAACTATCACTCGTAACAACACAATAGACTTCTAAAAACATTAATCACCTAACTACAATAGTTGTAATATCTTTATAAATATTGTTCGACCACAGGGAGTATAATCAATAAATTAGGTGACCAATTTAGTGGGGTTTTATAATGTGATGTCACGTTGTTAGTTTTTAAGATCATTGTGACCAAACTTCTTTCGTAATAACCCCACAAATTATATAGTTATTATTTATTGTCAAGAGCCCAATATCTCCAGTCTGGTTATACATCTATTGAGAACAAATAAAATAATCATGAATCGTTAACCAGTTCTAATTATTCTTTATTTATTTAGGATATGGTGATTACTTATAATCGTGAAAGTGATGAGATACATTTGAATTATTAATCTACATATCCATATTTACATTAGTGCATGATAGATTCTATAAAATCTCATGAACACAAATGAAAGATTATAGAGATATGAACTTACAAAAGTAGTATATGTTGAGATCAAATAAAAGTTGGCCTATTTCTTGTAACTGTATTCTTCCCTTGATTTGGTATCACCAATAACCAACGAAAAGGAATGAGCTTTGTGTATATTATCTGTTTCTTTGTTTGGAGAATGACTCTTGAATTGTTGAAAGTATTTTAAAGGTTCTAAAATATTCCTTTAAGTTGGTAACTAATGTCTTTTTGCCTCCTGATTAATTCATATCTCCATTGGCCATAACTAATGATATGTATGTTTAAAACTCACCAAGTGAAAGCCCCTGACATTAGTTACATACATATATATTTTATTTTAGTCTTAGTAATATTCTTATTATAACTTTGTTCATCTCACATTTAATTAAAGGAGTTCTTTTCCGTTTTTTTTCTTTTGTAAAATTATCATTACAATTAATATTATCATCTTAACTTCATTATTTTCTTTAATACTTTCATATATTACTGTAGGGTACTACAGTTATTGACATACATAGTAACACATCTAATCGATATAATTTACATTGCTGATTAGGTGTTAGTTTCAGAGTTTCATCTAAAATACTCCGTTAATTAATTAATTAGTATAGCGTTTTAGGTAGACCGATATTTTTATTATAAATGAGTAGGGGAGATAGATATTTTAAGTAGATAGTTTTTTTTTTCTCAGGGTATTCTTTTAGGTTTATAATAGATCGATGAGTGGGGTATTTTGAACATATTAGATAGATAGATACCATGACTTAGGTACATAGATATATATATTACTTTTATTTAACTCTGGCTATATACGTATATATGTTATAGATAGTTGCATATATATATTCATTAATATTCATATCCATATATATATTTAACTATTTATTATTTTACTACACTAATATTATTGTTGGGATTATCAATTTTTATTACTCATTTTATTATCATAACTTGTAGCATTTTTAACTATTTTGTGTGGCCGGAGGTCCTTCTGGAAGCGGTCTCTCTATATCTCCTCATACCTTGCCTTCGACTGAATTGTATAGTGGTGTTGTTGTTGTTGATGCAGGTGCTACTACTGAACAATATTTACAGTCTCAAAAGAGTTGCCCTGACATATTTATGTGTGCATGGCACATTGGCACGGTATTAGATTTTGCATAACGTCAAGTTAGGTGCTATTATGATCAGATGCCTCTCACTTGTCCGTGGTATTCTATTCGTTAGTTGTGTGCTTTGTGGCAGTGTTTCTGCAGATGGCTTCCTCAGGTACATCGTCTGAACGCTTTTTCCTTTAAGGTGGATATGTTTTTTTTTAGGAAAACATGATTATATACATTTATGTGTATATATAGATTAGTATATATCTATGTATGCTATGTACGCCAACCTGGGATCTGGAAGAGTTCTTTTCGCGAATATAGTTTATTAGGGGGTTTTGTTAGCGACGTTGTTGAAGCACCGGTTGTCCTATACCGTGCAGACTGTGGAGGTAATTGTAATAGGTGTTCCCGTATCTTAGAACACATTATCTACCACAAATTCTATAGCAGCTGGTGAGCTCGATTTGCTGAAACGTATTTGAAAACTTCTTATGATGCTTTTCAGAGCGACCAGCGGTGTGGGCAGTATGTGGGTCACTGGGACCAAGTTGTTCAACCATTATTTTGCAATCAGTCCAAAGTAGTGACGTAGCAACCTTGTCAAAAATATTGTCCTGGCTTCAGCGGTATCATCTGCTATGGTGGCTGCGAGGGACTATCTATGGCATGTATGTTAGATGTATATCGTATGCAATTGTATCATGATGTTCAAGAAGTTGACATGAGAGATATGATACTCAAACGCCTTGATATAATGACTGGTTGGTGATCTTCACATGCCAATGTTGCCCCTTTGCGTTGTACTTTCTTGCAGCACTGGTCGCACGCCTTGTAAAACCACCCCTTTTTTTCATCCAGGTTTGTTATTGTTGCCTTGCGCGTGAACTGGGTTCCCTGTAAAAAATATTGACAATAATATCTTTTTTGGCGACAAAAGTATAGTATGCAGGCAAGACTTCAAATGGGTTGTGGTTTATTAATCTTGGATCTGAGAAGAAGGTTCCTATCTGATTAATTTTTTATGGGCCCAAAGTAGCTAAATGTACACAAAAAGGGCTCATGTGCTATCTATAGGTATCACTGTATATTAAACCTCAGTTAGAGGAATAAAAATGTATACCATGTATCTGCTAGGATTTTGAGTTATTAACTCGCCTAATGCATATTTGTTTCTGTATTTTTCGTTATCTGCATCTTCATATTTATGATATTGTATTTTCAAGGCTGGGTTAACAGTCCCCCTCAAAGCATACCTGAAATATGCAGTTTGTGTTAAGTATATACGGATCAACATGTATGTTAAAAAGAGAAATTACTCGGCAGCCATTGCATGGGCCTCTTCAATGTCAAGATTGATGTATATATGTGAGGCAGCAGTTGCTGTTAGTTGAAGTCCTGTTTTTCAGTGTATCCACAAAAAAATGAAAATGATAAACCGTAATAGGAAGTTGATATATGGATTTTTTGAAATTGTCTAATAAAGAAATGGGTAAAGTGGAGTTTCGAATGATGATATTTGGTGATTTTCATTGAAGTGACGACAATGATCACTGGAGGAGGCAAAGATTCCGCAGCGTCCCTGTTAAATGAAAGAGCGATATCATCCCAAAAAGTAGCCTCAATCATGTTAGATGGCGATAAATATATGAATAGCCGTATATGATTTTTTAAGAGATGTTAGGAACCTCAGAGTTTTAAGTCTGATTCTGATCATAGGAGTTCCCCTACGCGTGGGCACATTGTCAACACTTTCTAACTTTCCCAGATAATCTAAAAAAACATATAACCCTGCGTCATATATGTTAGAAAGGATAAATAAAGAGATGCAATAGTGACATACATGCCTGTCAATATTTGGTGGTTATCAAGTCTGAGATAAGTCATTATGTTGAAGAAAGTTAAAGTAGTACAAAGGAAAACCATCATCGGGTATGATTTGGAAGTTTGAAGCTTTTCCGAGTGTTATGGGGTTATTATGTGGTACAGTCATCATGAATACCTTAGCGTCTTCACATATGTAGTTGCTCAAGTGGTAGCAACAGTTTATCTTTATTAACGTATCGAAGTAGCTTTCATCATTTGAGTTCGCACTAGCCTGAACTGAGTCACCCTAAAAAGATGATATATTTTAATAGTGTAACAAATAGTAAATACATTAGAAGAAAAGTGCAGAAGCCCTCTGGTAAAAGAAGTTACATTTTTGTCTATAAAAAGAAAGCAACATTCATTTACCCTTCCAAAAGATCTCCACTTGCTTAGGAGCTTTATCTCAACTGGTTCGTCTCCATCTCCAGGGATAAGATCTGCTATCATTTTGTTTTCCATGTTCATGTACTTGAAATATGGTGAATGCATTTGATGCGGGCCAAACGCTCGGGCACGGTAAGTGTCGTCGGGATAATTGTCGGACGGAGACCAATCGACTCGATCAGTGGGTGTTTTATAAATAATGATGTGTATCCTAAGTTACTACTACTTATTATCTAATAAGACTATTATTAGGGTAGTAAGCGGTAGGTATGACTTATGTGTCATTCTTCAAACCACACATGCATGGGAATTTATGAAGGTTAATTATCTTTTGTAATTTAGTCAGGATAAAAATAGTTTGGAGAGTGGTTGTTTTGATTTTCTAATTTCGTAAGGTAATACTTAAATTAAGATAAGAGTGGAGGTTACTCAAAGTACTAAGAGTTAAGCGAGTGGTTACTATAATCCGTATATACTATTTAGGGTTAGTTACTTTAATTAAGACATTAGTTATGATGATAGACCTACGGATTGATGGACAAGTTTGAAACAACGAACGATAATCCACAAAGCATTAGACTAACCTCTTTTTTGGGGCTTCCACAATTGTACTACACACAAAGGTCTTTCCATTGCTATACCACTTACTCAGCCTGCAAATACGTTGCTTCGTTAGAAGCTTCCTTATCATACCTTATGGAATATATTTTCTATGTCCAATGAGCCATAGCTAATAGCCTATTACTTACCTAACGTAGAGTTGTCAACAATAGATAAACAATATGTCACATGGATACAAGGTATGAAATGTACATTACACAAGAAGTTGTCCAAAATGTAGCGACCAATTTAACCGACAACCATCCTCGAGTCTCATTCTCTAATTTCTGACATCGGAGATATCCGTATCATGGCATGAATCGTTGAATAAACGATAACATGAACATGAGTGACCCTGCGGAATAAGTTGGGATAGTTTTGTCTAACAGACAGTTAAATTGTTCATCATTATTAAATATTAATCATCGTAACTATCCTATGCATGTGAAACTGATGTATGAAATTATTTCATGTTCGAAAACCTAATCATATACCTAACTGCAACAATCAGACAACTTGATACTAGCATGCAAACCCTCAGGCAACAATCAAACAAGAACATGCAGTAGAGTGGATAGTATTCAGTTCTCTTCATGCGGGATATTTAAATAAATGATTATATTACAAATGGTCCAAAAGTTCTCTTTAAAACATTTGATAAATGAAGATATGTCACACCCCCATTTCGGGCACGGGCTCGACATGCGTGGATTACGAACGAAGACAACAGTTTTAAAATAGCTTAGACGTGGCTTCAACCCACTATTACTGACTATTTCCTGAAAAGCATGTCAAATGAGAGGGTCAACTATAAAATATAGTTGGTGAGTTCTCACGTTTCAAGTTTCAAAAGCCATTTAAAAGTTTCGAAACCATGTTTTAAAGATTCACGTTGCTACGTGAGAAGTCATTTATACGCATAGCCAAGTACATTCAAGAACGATGTTTATATAAGAACAATGTTTATAATGCTTGAGTCCATAACCAAATCTCTGACGACACCCCGAAACAAATCAGGCCTATCGCTAACATGATACATGGTCTTATGCCCCCGCGAGAAACGAGCAAAATGGGACATGATTCATAGTCCTATGCCCCCGCGAGAAACGAGCGGAATGGGGTGGTAGTGTCTAATCCCAAATAGCATTATCCATAATAACTACCGGCTCAAATGAGTTAATGGGTGATGTGAAAGAACGAGTCACCAGGGATTTCACATACGATAGTTAAATCAAGCACATAACACGAGCGTGTAAATAGTAAATGAACGCATACAAAATAAGTACTTGCACAAGAACAATATTTGCATTAAGAACCACATGCTTTTCACGATTGAGTGTGAGTGTTGTGGTTGGATGTATTCTGCTTGTGAACTGGGTACGACTCATATCCAAGTCATACGAACACGAAGGTTATAGTTAGGCTTTCGTCTAAGTTGGTTTGTTAAACTGCTTAGCTAGGTAATTAAATTATAAAGCGCCGTTACATGTCGGTTCTTCCGTTGAGTTTGTTAACCATTATAATTGGCTTCACAAACAAAATAATAGAAACACAAGAGTGCCACACACAAAAATTACCAAATTTTCTACACCTGGCACAATATTGATTATGTAATTTCTGTAAAAATGTGGGACTTTTCAGGTTTATAGTTATTTATTATCACTTTTTGTCCTATATATGATGGAAATTCATATTATATAGCAAATGACCATGAAAAATTACGAAATTTTTACCACATCAGTTTCCATCTAAAACTAGACTTGGGTAAAAAATTCAAGTCTTTTAGAGCTACAAAACTCTGTTTTCAAATAATTCATGATTAATAACACCTAAATTAGAATAAATACCAAATAACACCCAAATAATGTGATTCTTGGTACGAAGTGTTATTTTATGTTGAAAACATCAAAGAAAATTTTCATTTGGCTTGTATAAATAATTTTCATGGTTTAATTCCTTGTATTGGTGCTAGTTTTGTATTTTTTTTAAAAAATACATATAAGTTTCTAAAATTCCAAATTTAATTCTTATAGTACTTTATACCATAAAGAAGTTGAGAAAAATGTTTTCAATTTTTTAACATTTTTTTAGCTCATTTTATGAACTTTTTAATATAGACAACACACATTTAGCCATTTCTTCAATTTTTTCAATGTTATGTGTTTAGGCATTTTAGAAGCGTACAAGCACAATCTTTCAAGACATAAGAGTTTTACTCTACTGAGATCAACATGTTAGGTGTCTAAATTTCTTTTTTTTTTTTTTTTTTTTTTTTTTTGTAATTTTTATAGTACATTTGAACCCTTGAACATGCATTACAAACTTGTGGTTACAGAAAACATTATGTAGGCGCACCACCTTTGTGTGACATATTTGGAGGTCGAATACTCAATATTTTTTAGTCAGACCACTTGGGTTTGAAAGCTAACACATGCAGCTAAATTCAAGAAGAAAAATCGTAATTTTGGATGAAAATTTATTTAATTATGGCCTGTTAAAATTGGACTAAGAAATATGAGGAGATTGCATATAAAGTGTAAGTCAAGTTCTTGAGTCATAGACTACAACTTTAACTCCTAGACTCAAATCATTGATTTGAGTCTTAATTACATGCATGTACCATCATGTTTCCAGAGAGTAACATATTTCTAGCAATAATTTCCTTTTCATCCACATCAAAGTTAGGAAAAGATGATTTTTGCAAGATTATGAACTAGTTTTGCATTTTAGCTTTTGATTTTGGTTTGATCATGGATCATCCTTTCTTTTAACCACATAATGATGTGAAAATAATGATCTACAAAATTCAAGCACATTTTAAAGGATATCTAACCATAATGGGCATAGAATCCATAGATTTAGAGGTTAAAAATGAAAGAAAAGAGGTTAGAGATGTGTTTTTACCTTTGTGCTCTTGAAAATTACGCAAAGAGCTCTTGATTTGTTGGATTTGGGAGGTAAAAGTGGCTGACATTTAGTGTGTGTTTTTTTGTAGACAGAATAAGTGTTTGCATGAATGAAAGTAAATGTGGAGTCTTAAAGTGAATAAAAAAGACAAGTAAAGATTTTGTATGGTGAAGTGTGGGTGGTGCATGGGCAGATTTTTGGAGTTAGTGGGGGAGTTTAAATTATTTTATTTTTGTTAAATAATGTGCTTAATTGTTATCTTTAATTGTTCGTATAAAAATGTATAAGTCTTGTATTAATATAAGACTTAAATGGTGATGTTTTGGTGCTTAATAATTGAGTTATATAAATTGATGTTCTTAATCTCTAAAATACTTCAAATTGTATTTAGAATGCGTATAATGGGTGTTCAAATATTAGTTTGTTGGATTCGAGTTTCGTTTACGTAGTTACGAAACTTTAATTTAATTCCGATTTTGCGATACCATAGGAGTTTGAGAAAAGTCAAGATACTTAATTCTTTTGTTTTTCTTGGCACTTTATAACCTAATTAAGTAATTCTCATGTACCTAAGGTTTGCTAAGAAATTTTCTAAAGTATTTATGTAGTTTTAGTAGACTTAAGGAGTCGTAATCTAGAATTACCATCGAGAAAGCTGTAAACGTAATTGAGATTCTAGAATTGAAGTGTGGTAACGACCTGAGGTATTTGACGGTTGTCACAGTCTCCCTCAGTTAAAAGAATTTCATCCTGAAATTCCACTTGTGATACTGTCCAGATTCAACTCGTGAATAGATGAGGGTGTTTCCGTTTCATGAAATTTTGTCGTTCCCATGTGTACTCAGGTCCGTGCTTAGGATTCCAGCGAAATTTGACGATCGGATTTTTGCTTCACCTTAGTCGTTTGCTTCCTTATCAAGGATTCCAGTCGGTTCCCTCAGTAAAGTGTAATCGATCGTTAATTTGACTCCCTCAAGGGGCAGGATTTGTGATTCGTCAGCTAGACATTTCTTAAGGTTCGATACATGAAACGTGTCGTTAATCGCACTTAATTCTTGTGTTAATTTGAGTTTGTAAGCCACTTGACCGATTTGTTTAATGATTTCGTAAGATTCAATACATGGTTCCATTCATGTTTGTTCAGTTTGTTTATGGGCCTAATCCCTTTGTAATCCACGACGTGCACTACTTTCTAAACAGTATTTTCATAGCATCAAACCTAGACCAACTTTTGTTACACAGATAATTAATCACCTTTATATAAGGTTAACTAAGTCTTAATAAAAAGGTTTTAGTCATGTTTATTGGTGAAATAAGGTTAAACATCATAAATGGAAAGCATAATCAAAAACACCGAGTTTCCATTTATATAATTATAATAATATCATCCCTAATTATTATGACTAACTACATCACAACAAACACTTGATATAACTACTCACTAATCATGGAAAGTCCTAGGTCTAGCAATAATCAAAAGAACATAAGTATGCATTTTAATTAAATATATATATATATATATATATATGATATAAAAAAATCGTGAATAATGTGTAGCTGTTGGGAAAAACAATGATCAAACATAAGTTATAAATCTTAAGAGTGAAAATCTGAATCTGCATAATATTACTAAGTGTTAGTTCTTACTCTGTATAATCTGAGTTTGTATGATGTATGTTGGGACATGTTATTGTGACAACAGATCTAGCTTGTAATAGGACTAGTGTATTTATTGTCAAACTTGTATAATTGGTTTAGACTCGTAAATATATGATATTAACTTGTTATTCTTATTTGTTAAATGTTATTAGACAATTATCGATTTCAAGTTAAAGTCAGAATCGAGAATTGAGAAGTCAACTCGCAGGTCAAATAACCTGCGAGACGAGATCTCAATTTGCAGCCTGATCTGGGCCCGCAGGTCTTGGACTACCGAGCTGAGATCTGGGTTCGCAGGTCTTGGACTAGCGAGCTGAGATCTGGGTTCGCAAGACTTACTTGCGAGCCGAGATTTGGGCTCGCAGTCCATCTGGACTCGCAGGCCCATGGGCTGCGAGTTGAGTCAACTCGCAAAGCCCATGGCCTGCGAGTTGAACCAGATATAAATATTTTAATGCTGCTCAAATGGTTACAAGGTTTTTTTTCAGAAATCCGTGCTATTATTACACACACCAAATATTATAATATTCTCCTCGTATTTTGTGCTGATATAAAAAGCTATTGTTTAATAGGCTCGGTTTTGATTGTTTAACACTAGTTAATATCAAAACGAAGCTTGTTAATTGATAGATTAGTTATATAAGCCTAAAACCTTAAGTATTAAGGGATTCCGCACCTTAATACCTAAAAGATAATCCGTTATCGCTAACCAAGATCTAGAGACTTACAATTGGTATCAGAGCTATCAGGCTTAGAAACTGTAGGTTCCTGGGGTCTGGATCTACGAGATATTCAAGTATAAACAAGTGCGGAATCCTTGAATATACCTAACGATAATCAACAATTTATCACGAATATGTAAAGAACAACAATAAACACGTCTTTATTGAATATAACCAATCTTTACATTCAATCAAGACTAAACCTCTCAAACAAACGTTTTCTCTCTCACTCAAGACAACTGAAAATCTGCTCTCTAAACTTATTACTAAATTCGTACGAACATGAACATATATTGAGCTCAAGTTCGTATGGGCTGGGCCCTACGAACTTAGCCCATGTCCAGGCCAATACGAACTTAGGTAAGTTCGTACGAACTTAGACAAGTTCGTATGTCTAAGTTCGTATGTCCTAAGTTCGTATGTATCTAAGTTCGTACCTACTTTAAGTTCGTACGAACTTACATACCTACTTAGACAAACTTAAACTTTTACAATTACAAAGATAAACAAAATGACTAATTACGAAACTAGAAGTTGTTGTCACACAAAGTGTACCAACAGACTCCCCCTTGACAATAGCTCTAGTTGTCTTCAGTCTTTAATCTTTGTAATCTTCAATGGCGACCAGCATACATACCCTTTTCAACACAAATCTTTCACAATCTTCTGATATCTTCAGCTTTCATGTCTTCAACTATCTATGTAGTTTCATAAAGCTTTATCAGATGTTGACTAGACTCCCCCTTAACCTGTTCAAGCGTACCAAACCTTCCAGTTGAAGAGTTAGGCAGCTCACATTCCATTTGTCATTGCTGTGTAGTAAGTCTTCATGTTGAAGAGTTAAACAGCTTACATTCCATTTCCTTTGAAGATCATTTTGATGACCATTATTTGGTATACTGGGATCATCGTCTCTGTCTAGTCTTCCAGTTTCTTTTCAGCTCCACCTCTTTACAACCAAACCAGTCTTCTTCTCCTATCTTTTAGTTGAAGTAACCAGTCTTCTCCCCCTTAGGATCGGTCTTCTCCCCCTGAGCTGCTGCGCGCTTCAACAAGGAATGTTTCTCCCCCTAAGCAACGGCGAGGTCATATGGTGAGATAGTTGCAATAGGTACAGTTGAAACTGTTGTGGGTGTGGGTATGGCGATGGGTGTGGGTTGGATAGCGTGCTCACTAATGATAACTCGACTAGATCGTCTTCTTGTGGACCTTCTAGGTAGTAACGAGGTATCATCAGCAGAATCATTAGCATTACCGACTTCAAATCTGTAAGACAGACAAGAACAAACCAAATACAGGTGCACATAAAGTGAAGTATACTAGTTAGTCAAGATAGAAACCTGCAATAAGGTAATACAATGACAAACTCGGTATATTTTACTTTATTTCATGAACTTGTAGTAGGGTCGGCAATTTAATGAATCAAGTAGCTACGCGCAGTAATACTTAGGCAGTTTAATGAATCACAGGGTTGTGACCAATCAAAAATAAAGATCTCCCGAACAGAAAGAACTAAAATGTTGAAAATACTAATGAACTAGAAAAATTAAAACAAATATGAAATTATTCATATTGAAATTTACATTCTTTTTGTGAGAGTCACTGAAACAAAGATCGTATTAGCCATAATGCGTACGATACACAGTTAGGAATTGAATTATTCCATTGTTATTATGTATGTAATTTATAGTTCAAGACGATTATCGGTATTGTTGTCCACTTAAGCAGTCAACACTCAGAATGTTCAAGTACACGGTTAGTTATTGTTCATGATTAACTATGTATCTCACATTTGATATACCCTTAGAATCAAGAAAGTCCAGAATTCCATGTATTGGATGTTTTATCTGAATGTCATCTTTAAAGTCAAGTCCGTGTATATTTTTAAGCAATGTACATTGGTACATGTTGCAGCTATAGGACAAGACTAGGGTTAGAGACAATCAAATCTAAAATCAAACCAGAGGTGACAGGTTTGTACTTACGTACAACAAAGCGACATAGTTTGACTAGAGACCTTGAAAACGGTATTCTTGTTTCGCGGTCGAGGTTGCTCTATTTATAGGATACACTGACTGAGTCTAGGTCAACATGTTTCAAGAAGTAGCAAAAGAAACAGTCAGTGAACCCCCCAGATGAATTGGTTTATATTATCCAATAACATGTAGTCAGGTACAGTCTATCTCCTAAGAATTAAGACTTAATGTCATACATCAAAATAGAGATTGCACAGAATAATCGTATTAGTTAATATTGATTAAGTACTTGAAAACCGTTATGTCGTCTGCCTACTGATACATCGTATGATGAAGCTATTAGTTACGTTGATAATTAAGGTACATTGGACTGTGTATGTACTGCATCTTGAAGCCACACATATTTAATGTTCTAGGCATGGGTAATGTTGTCATCATTTCTTTGCCTTTAGTTCAGTGACACTCAAGTTTTGATATTTTTCATAACTTACTAAAAATAGAAACTAAACTATGGATAGTGTTCGTAAGGAAGATACATTATTCAGGATTGATCATACCATTGAGTTGAACTAACAACTCAAAGCGTGATCTATCAAAAGCCTTAGTATACAAGTCAGCAAGATTATCATCAGTGGGAATTTGAACTAATTTAATCATCTGTTTTTCAGCACAGTCACGAATAAAGTGATGTCGAATATCTATATGTTTCGTTTTACTATGCTTAACAGGATTATTAGTTATGGAAATTGTGGATTGATTGTCTATCATCATAGGGGTATTAGTTAGATTTAAACCATAGTCGCGGAGCTGTTGTTGTATCCACAAAATCTGTGAACAACAACTACCGGCTGCGACATACTCAGCCTCGCAGGTTGAGATGGCAACTGAGGTTTGTTTCTTGCATTGCCAAGAGACAATGCGACCTCCTAAAAGGTGACATCCTCCACTGGTGGATTTCCTGTTCTGATTACACCCTCCATAATCGGAGTCAGTGTAAGCCACGAAGTCAAAATTGCCTCCGGAGGGATACCAAAGACCTAACTTCGGTTTTCCCTTTAGATATCGCAATATCCTCTTCGCAGCCTTCATCTGAGATTCCTTTGGGTTAGCCTGAAATCGAGCACACAAACAAACAGCAAACGTTATGTCAGGTCGTGAAGCAGTTAAATACATGAGCGATCCGATAATCGCCCGATATTGAGTTGGATCCACGTCTTTGGAACTCTCTGTATCTGGTCCAAGGTTGTGGTTTACGGGAATTGGAGTACTGAATGACGAACAGTCTTCCATAGCAAACCGTGCAAGCATTTCATGCACGTACTTGGTCTGATGAATGAAAAACCCGTCTTTCTTTTGATCCACTTGTAATCCTAAGAAGAAGTTCAGCTCCCCCATAGCACTCATCTCGAACTTCCGCTTCATTACCTGCTCAAACTCTCTGCACATGTCCTCGTCGGATGACCCAAAGATGATGTCATCGACGTAGACCTGTACAAGTAAGAAATCCGCCTGTTTCCATTGAACGAATAGTGTACTGTCTATCTTGCCTCTCTTGAACCCATTGTCCAAGAGATAGGTAGACAGTGTCTCATACCAAGCCTGAGGTGCTTGATGCAATCCATACAGAGCCTTGTCCAATTTATAGACCCGGTCTGGATGGTTTGGATCTGAGAACCCTGGCGGTTGTTCGACATACACTAATTCTTGTACTTTCCCATACAGGAAGGCGCTCTTAACGTCCAACTGATAGACTTTAATCTTTTTGTACGCAACATATGCCAGAAATAGTCGAATGGCTTCCAGCCTTGTTACCGGGGCAAATACCTCTGTATAATCTATCCCTTCCTGCTGATTAAATCCCTTGACCACCAATCTGGCCTTGTTCCTTGTGACAATCCCGCGATCATCACGTTTGCACTTAAACACCCATTTGGTGCCTATCGCAAACTCTCCCCTTAGGTAGATCAACAAGCTCCCATACCTTGAGCTTTTTGAACTGTGCAAGCTCCTCTTGCATTGCCTCTACCCATGAGTTGTCTTTTAGAGCCATCTGAACATTCTTCGGCTCCACTTGAGAGATAAAGCAATTATATAGACATTTATGTATTATCCCAGAGTCTTGGATGGATACATAAAGACTAGTGTTTTCAATAATACCTCTACGTGTCTGTACACTTGAACTCGGATCACCAATGATATTCTCGATTGGATGATCTTTGTTAACTCGTGTCGAGACAGTAGTATCAACAGGTATATCAGATTCAAGGTTTGACCCTATCTCCCCCTCAGTTGTTACATCTTCTTCGAAATGGACTTTGTCGGAACTTGTAGCTGCTGAAGTTGAAGGTTGTTCATTTGAACGCGGATCAACATCTTCTATCTGCTCTTGAATAATTGCTTTTCCGTTACCTGTTGAAGTGTCGGAACATGAAATACTGGATCTTGGTGCTGAACCGTCAGCATCATCATCCAGAATTGAATATTCCAATCCCGAAGTGCCACTATCACTTAGGAGAGGAACATTGAATGACTTGAAGACAGCATCATAGTTAAATAACCACTCGGGTCCTATATGATCTGCTGGTGTGTGTGTTGTGACTTCAATGTTAAAGACAATCTCAACACGACCAGTCGTCTTGTTGTAAACCCGTTTGTTAGGTGAACCAGCAACATAACCTAGGAAGAATCCTTCGTCAGCCCGTTCACCAAATTTCGGTTGATTCCTGGTTTTCAATAAGGTACATGGAACACCAAACGGTTCATAACCCAGTAGATTCGGTTTTCGACCGTGTAAAAGTTCATAACAGGTTTTGTTAAGTCTTTTAACAGTTAAAACCCTATTTAAGACGTGACAGGCTGAATTCACGGCTTCCCCCCAGAAAATGACGGGAAGTTTTGAATCAGCTAGCATTGTCCGTGTTGCTTCAATCAATGTCCGATTTTTTCTTTCTGCGACTCCATTCTGCTGTGGCTCATAGGGAGCACTGAACTGATGCTGAATTCCCTTGCTTAAGCAATAGACGTTCAGCAGTGTGTTCTTGAACTCTGTGCCATTGTCGCTCCTTATCTTCTTTACTCCTCGATTATACTGGTGCTCTACCTGGGTGAAGAAGTTCATCAGCGTCGGTGCTGTCTCATCCTTGGTACCCAAGAAAAAGACCCAAGAAAATCGTGAGTAGTCATCGGTCACAACTAAATAGTAGCGTTTACCACCGATGCTCCTTGCAGTCACCGGTCCAAAAAGATCCATGTGAAGGAGCTCAAATGGTGTGGCAATGGAGTTATGAGTTTTAGACTTGTGAGACTTCTTATGCTGTTTCCCTTTCAGACACGGCACATACTTGTCTTCTAGCCCGAAACTCTGCAATGGAACACCCTGTACTAAACCATGTCGGACTAAGAAATTCATCTTCCGAAAATGCAGATGTGCCATTCTCCTATGCCATAATTGTGACTCAATCTCCGAAGCTTTGGATAATAAACATGTTGACGCCGTAGAAGGTTCTGCGACACTCATGTCCATCACATAAGTATCGTTTTTTCTTGGTGCCCTCATGATAATCCACTCGTCGGGTATCACAAATCCAGGTTTCAGGATCAAGGCTTCTCTATCTGTGAAATGAACAGAATGTTCTTTGTCACAAATCTGAGAAACACTCATGAGATTATGCTTCAGCTCCTCAACATAGTTGACTTGCTCTAGCGTTATTTTCCCATTAGTGACAGATCCCGATCCCGTGATTTTTCCTCCTTTTGCTCCTGCAAAGTTTACATGGCCTCCCCTTTTAGGTGCAAAATCCACCAAAAGCTGCCTTTCCCCCGTCATGTGCTTGGAGCAACCGCTATCAACATACCACCAGTTCCTAGCGCGTCTTATTAGCTCCTGCACAAAAGATGAAAAGCTTTAGCAATTAAGGGGGACCCAAGCCACCACGGTCGTGGGTCGGCCATCCTTATCAACAAATGAGAATTCTTTTAGATATCCATCTCTCTTTTCAAGAGACTTGGATTCTTTAGAATTCTTACTAGTTGAGGAATGGGAGGAACTTCCACTAGGCGTTCGTTCCGGAGACTTTTGAAAAAGTCTCTGACTTACTTGCCTTGGGTTTGATGTAGATCTAACATTAGATTGATAGTTTGAATTATGAGAATTCCTATTATTACTATGTTTGTTAGAAATACTTTTATTTGGTGTTTGAAAACGTTGTGGAGTTTTCGATCGAATGGTTTTTCCCGAATAACTTCCTTTAATAGGAGTAGTGGTCCGAGGACTATCATTTATCGAAAACTTCACTGGAGTAAAACGTGGTTGAGATCTCTGAAAACTAGGAGTTCTCTGATAACCTATTCCAGTTTTACTCGATGTTTCAGCATTTTCCTTAATTTTAATTTTAATTTCATCCTGGAAAACACTTGCCATGTTCTTGTTTACGCTAGTCTTCTCAGGTGATGTATTTAACTTTTCTTGAGAAGTGCTAGCTTTAACAGGTGATTGGTCTTTCTTCACCTTTGTTAATGCTATGTCTTTACCTTTGTTTGGACATATACTTACTACATGTCCCTTTTGGTGACATAAAAAGCTAGAAAGTTTCTCCGAGGCCTTTTTAGGAGCCTTGAGACACTTTTGTTTGTCCAAATTAGGTAAAGTTGGAGATGAGTCGTGTTCTGTTTGTTTACCTTGGTCATGAACATTTTCAGATGTAGGTTTCACAAACTTAATACTGTGTTTAGGTTCTTGATTTACTTCCAACACACCCTTATTTTCGAAAGAAACTTTCTTTTTAAGAGTGGTTTTAGATGTCATGGAAGTTTCAGATTTTAAGATATCAGTAGCAGAACCAGACTCAGCTCTCTTTGTTCCAAACTTTTCAGAGACCGCTGATTGATTAATAGAGTCAGTTTCTTGTGACAGCTCAGGTGTATTAATGAAAGAATAATTATGATTGAATGGTGGGGGTACTTCACGGTATCCCACTCCACTATGATCATATGGCGATTTTTGAACACTTAACATATTGTCTAGAGTGTCAATTGAGAAACGTCTCATCTCAAGTTTCTGATGAAGTTCAACAATTTTCACTTTAGCATCTGCTAATTCCTTTTCTTTTTCAGAACACTGTTTGGTTAAATCTGATACATGTTCATGAGCCAAGTCAATTATTTGACTCTGCTCATTAACTGTATCTTTTAAAAATTTTAAATCTTTTTCATCAGAATTTGATTTATTAACCAATTCAGTATTTCTATGTCTTAAGATTGAGTTTTCTTCTTTCAATAAGTTTAACTGAGCAGTCACAGAATTTGATGATTCCATTAACTTTTCAGCCTGCTCTGCAAAGTTAGTACATAATACACATGCATTTACAACAGAGTCTAAATTTAAAAATACCTTATGCTTCTCAGCATCCAAGTTTGCCATGTACGCTATGAAATCCCTCGTACTCATTGTATCAGTTGTTTCTAGCTTGACAATCCTGGTCTCTGAAGTAGATACTTCATCCTCAGCCCTCTGCTCTTCAACGTTCTCTGAATCATCATTAACCGTGTTCTCAGACGTTTCCCCGTCCACTGATGCCATAAATGCCTGAGAGTCTTTCACTTGAGTACTCCAATCATACGAACCCTCTTGATTTTGAACCACCAAAGCTCTGGAGTTTGAAGTATTTCCAGAGTTTGAAGTTCCTCCAGATGTTCCTTGAAACGAGTATCCCGGTCTTCCCTGGTGTGAAGCCTGTTCTCTCATTGGTCTTTGACATTCCCGTGCAAAGTGCCCGAAACCATCACAGTTATAGCACTTGATTTTGGTCTTATCAAAACCAACTTTTCCTCCTACAAACTTCCGACCAGTGCGATTCATGAACCTTTGTGTTCTTCTTGCGATCATGGCCATTTGCCATTGTAAGTCCATCTCTTCCAAATCATCAGGGTCAATCTGATCATAGTCCTCAGTAAGCATCGCAGGATCAGTGATCTTTCCCTGAATGAAGTTTTCGTGAGATGCCACAAATGATGCAAGCATCGCAAGATGATTCTCAGCTGACTTCATGCTCATAGACATTGATTTGAACCCTTGAGTGATTCCAGATGTTGGGTTCCTATCTTTGCCTGAATCTCCAGATGAAGCAATATAACAAACACTGCCGTCAGAATTTCTGATAACATTATTTGTTTCGGACTCTCAGTAAAGAAAGCTGTTACTCCATTACTTGTAGATGAAGTAGAATCAGACTTGGTCCCGTGATAAACACTGGGATCTTGAACCTGATCAGATCCCGTCTCTTTCTTCTTCATGTTCAAGTCATACACTCTCAGTTTCCCTACAACCTCTTCAAGCGTCAGTGTCTTGTAATCACTGCTCTCTTTAATCAATAAAGAGTAGATATCCCATTTAACAGGTAACGCTTCTAGAAGTTTATTATTCTTGACAATGTCAGTGAATTTGAGTCCTATATTGTTCATCTCAGTCATTAAGTGATAATATCTAGTGATGATATCTTCTAATGACTCGCCGATTAGATGCTTAAAAACATAAAACTGTTTTGTAAGCAAATTTGCTCTGTTCTCCTTAATCTGTTCATTTCCTTCAAATCGCTTCTCTAAAGCTAACCAAAGCTCCTGAGAAGTATTGTATTTAGGAAATGTATGCTTGATCTCTTGAGGCAAGCACATAGTAAGAGCAGATAGTGCTTTATTCTCTGCCTCATACATACGTTTATCTTCATCTTTCATGGCTGAATAAGAATACACCTTTGGTTTTCCGTTAAAGTCATAGGTAGGTGCATCATATCCTTCACTTATGCAGATCCACATCTTAACATCATTGTATTTAGCAAATGATTCAAAGCGCTCTTTCCACCAAAAATAATCTTCAGCCTTTAGCAGTTTTGGTGGAGAAGTAGATTTCCCAACTTCATGGTCCATCTCTATAAGTTTGTTTAGATTCGACATCGTAATTTAAATAGTACCGAATTTCCCTCCAAAAATTTCTCGAAAATTTTCTGTGTAAAATTGAAATTTTTCTCAAACCAAAGTTAGACAAAGGTAAGCCTAAATTCAACTTTAGATGAAAGAAAATTTTTTAGAAATTTCCCGCCAAATAGGTTCGAAGGTCAACAAAGGTGTACGAATTTAAGTAAGTTCGAAGGTCAAACGAAGTTAGGTAAGTTCGAATGGTCAACGAACTTGAGTAAGTTCGAATGGTCTAAGTTCGTACGAACTTACAGATGTCAGTAAGTTCGTAGGAGACTCTAGGTTCGTACGAATATAGTAGGTTCGTACGTAGTATACAGTAGGTTCGTACGACGAACTGTCAAAACCCTAATTCGCAAATTTTCGAATCTGGGCTATCCAAATGCGCCGTTTTCGAATCTAAACACCTAATTAGTGAACTTTAACACTTTTGAACGTGAAAATCAGAGATTTTAACGTCAAAATCGTTCGTGATCGATCGTTCTTTATCGTTTCAATATCCCTAACCTTAAAACGAATTGTTTAAAGGCTCTGATACCACTTGTAGGTTCCTGGGGTCTGGATCTACGAGATATTCAAGTATAAACAAGTGCGGAATCCTTGAATATATCTAACGATAATCAACAATTTATCACGAATATGTAAAGAACACTAATAAACACGTCTTTATTGAATATAACCAATCTTTACATTCAATCAAGACTAAACCTCTCAAACAAACGTTTTCTCTCTCACTCAAGACAACTGAAAATCTGCTCTCTAAACTTATTACTAAATTCGTACGAACATGAACATATATTGAGCTCAAGTTCGTATGGGCTGGGCCCTACGAACTTAGCCCATGTCCAGGCCCATACGAACTTAGGTAAGTTCGTACGAACTTAGACAAGTTCGTATGTCTAAGTTCGTATGTCCTAAGTTCGTATGTATCTAAGTGCGTACCTACTTTAAGTTCGTACGAACTTACATACCTACTTAGACAAACTTAAACTTTTACAATTACAAAAATAAATAAAATGACTAATTACGAAACTAGAAGCTGTTGTCACACAAAGTGTACCAACAGAAACGTTGTGGTTAGAAGGTTTGTGGTTATATAACAACTTTGGGGTTGTTTTACGAACGAAATCTACTGATTTATTCGTAAAAATACCAAAAAGTTCAGTTCTCAGATTTCAAGGCGCCGTTTTGCGGGTTGAGATTAGGGTTTCAGCTGTTACTTGCGAGTTGAGATTCACTTGCGAGTTGAGATTGAACTTGCGAGTTGAGATTCAGCTGCGATTTGAAAGTCCCTTGCGAGTTGAGATTCACTTGCGAGTTGAGATTGAACTTGCGAGTTGAGATTCAGCTGCGAGTTGAAAGTCCCTTGCGAGTTGAAATTCAGCTGCGAGTTGAAATTTACTTGCGAGTTGAAGTTCTTTGCGAGCTGAAATCCATTGCGAGTTGAGATACACCTGCGAATTGAACTAACAAAATTTTGTGATTTGACAACTTTTGAGACTTACCAAGATGTCTGACTTGAGTAGAATGATTGAAATGGAACACGAGGTTGGAAAATCTAATGTTCCACCAAAATTGCTCCGACTCGAGGACTATTATGGGTGGAAAGACAGATTCGAAAGTTACTGTAGATTCCACGACATCACCATCTGGCTGTGTACTAAGAACGGATATGTTGCTCCTACAGCTGAGGTAGGGAATGCAACTGTGATTGTGCCTTACGACAGGATGAATGACAATCAGAAGTAAGAATTCACTATTGATAATAAGGCACATTCATCGATAAAAATGAGCCTTCCCAAGGAAATCAATCACCAATTGAAGTCCTTTCACACAGCTAAAGAGCTCTGGAATGCTCTAGAGAAAAGGTGTGAGGGAAGCCCTCAGGTGAAGGCAGACAAGTGTAATCTTCTGAAAAAGCAGTTTATGGTATTTAAAGCTTTTAGAGAAGAGGACCTTGAAGCCTACACTACCCGATTTTATCATTTATTGAGTGAACTTGACGACCACGAAATTTTCTACAATGACAAGGAGAAAACCAACAAATTCATTGAGGATTTTCCTTGTAAGTGGGAAATGTATGGTATCATGCTTAAGGATAATGATGAGAGATACGCCACCATGACCCTAGAGCAGGCAATTGACAAGCTAAGGGGTTATGATTTCTCTAAAAAAACGAGAGATACAGATTCTGATCATCTACAGAATCCTTGTCTATACCATGGAAAGACCGGTATCTCTAATCCTTCATCCAATTCGACCACTGCATTGTTTGCTGGTGAAATTGATGAACTTGGAGAAATGTTAACCGAGGATATGTGCTTCATAACTTCGGATGGCGGTGAAAAACGAAGCAGGAACACTACCTCTGATAAGTCCACTCAAGGGCATCATAAGATGCCGATGAGTGTGAAGTCAGCTGAACAGCAACTCTCGGTGCTGGCATCGTTCGTTGCTTCCTATGAAAACTACATTCAAGGGAAGATCAACGATCCTGCACAATTTGATGAGGACTACGATCAAGTGGATCCCGATGACTTAGAGGAAATGGACCTCCAGTGGCAGCTTGCTATGGTGTCAAGGAGGGTTAAACATTTCCTGAATCGAACGGGTAGAAGAGTTGTTGGAAACCGACCTGGATTCGACAAATCCAAGGTTAAGTGTTATAACTGTCAAGGTTACGGTGCCAGGGAATGTCAACGACCAAAGATTGATACTGGCTCTGCTAAACAAGACTCGGGAAGTACTTTAGCTTCCAAAGTCTTAGTAGTTCAGCAAGTAAATGGTTCCTATGATTGGTCCACTCAGCATGAGCAAGCCCTCATGGCTGAGATAGACGATCAAGAGAAACTGACTGAATCCACTTCTTACATGCCAACTGCTGAGGAACCTCAAGCTAATGTACCACACATAGAAGTCAAGGGGAGCGATGAAGATGTGCTCTACATCAACTCGACTGAAGAAATGAGTCCCGATGACTTCGTTGCATACATGGCTGACGTTCAGACAGATAAGAAAAGGGTATGTTTGGATCTTCTTACTCTTACTGATGTTTGCTATTTAGTTACTGATTTGCAAACTCAGGTTAGTGTTTTTGCAGAATCTAACAAAACCTTAACATCCGAATTAGATATAGCTAAGTCTGATGTTCGTAGGTTAGGTGAGGATAAGGTATCATTAACAGAAAAGATTAAGAGTGATGCCTTAGATAAGACTAGTCTAACTGACATGATTAATGAACAATGTATTAAGATAGACGGGTTATATCTAAACCTTAATGAGCTAAATAGAAATATTGCTATTAGGGATAAAGAACTCTCAGAGTCAAACATGAAGTTAGTAGAGCTTAATAAAAAACTTGAAGGTTATAGGACATCTTCTTTGACCCTAGATAGAATCATTAGCTCACAACGTAGTGTGAAGGATGTAACTGTCCTAGGTTACTTTGATGTTCCTCCGCCTTTTAATGTAAATTATACTACTTCCATTGACTTAGAGATGACAGATGCGAATCCTGAGACTGAGGATTTGGAAATTCAACAGTCTGATGCATCTGAGACTCAGAAGGATTCTATTAACGACCCATCATTAGACAAGAGTACAGTCAAATCATTCACTAAAGTACTTTTTGTATCAAGTGGAATGATTGGTAGTACTAATGTAAATGACGAGGTAATTAAGAAACAGAAGGATATACCTTCAGTGTCTTCTAATCAAACAAAAAAGGAGACTGCTAAGACTGTTAAGTCACGAAAGCAGATGTCATGCTTCAAGTGTCATCAAAAAGGACACGTATCTTCTTGTTGTCCTAATAAGAAGACGAAAGCTACTCCTAAACGCGAGAACAGTGATAAGCCTAAGAATATCTCTAGTTCGAGCACAAACAGGTTAGGTACCAGACCGGGAATTGGTATTAAACCTGTAAATGCTCTTAAAAGAGATGCTTCTCACAGTGTCTCGCCACCCAAACCTAAACGGCCTGAACACTTTAAAGATCAAGTGCCGTCGAGGTTTATGACTTCCATTAGGAACCATAGTCGTTATGAAATTGGTTCTACTTCAAGGAACCAAAGTCATAATGAGAATGGTTCTACGTCTCGCACACAAGGAGTTAACCAACGGTCCTACAATAGTCGTAACGAAGGGCAAAAATCCCAGGGTTATGTATCGGGGAGGGTTGGAAATCAGTCAACTCATAGACCTAGGACCACTAATCATCAGCAAGCTGATGCTCCTTCAAAGGTGACCAAAGCTACTAATGGAAATGATGGTTACTTTAAAGAGCTACAGTTTGTAGATGATAAGGGAAAAACCAAGACCGTAATGGCTTGGGTCCCTCTTGAGAACTAATTGTGTACAACTTGTATGTGCAGGAGCAGACTGGGAACAATGACAATTGGTGGTATGTTGACAGTGGATGCTCTAGGCACATGACAGGAACCAGAAGTCTACTGACAGACTTCAGAGGTGGACTGAGACAAGGAGTGCACTTCGCTAGGGATAAAGGAGGAGTAATTACTGGGAAAGGAAAAGTATCAAATGGAACTTTGACTCTAGAGGATGTAAATTATGTTGAAGAACTAACGCACAACCTAGTGAGTGTTTCCCAAGTCTGTGATAAAGGTCATCCTGTTCTCTTCACTGAGAAAGAGGCCTTGATCCTGAAGCCGGGTTTTATCATTCCCGAAAAATGGATACTGATGAAAGCTCCAAGGAAGAAGGACATTTATGCCATCAACATGAATGCTCCTATTACTTCGATGGAGTCTACTTGTCTGTTATCCAAGGCTTCAGAATCAGACTCTCTCCTATGGCATAGGAAAATGGCACACCTGAATTTTCGTAAAATGAACTACATAACAAAACATGAGTTAGTTCTGGGTGTACCACCGAAGAGTTTTGCATTTGAAGACAAGTGTATATCCTGCTTGAAAGGTAAACAACATAAGAAACCACACAAGTCTAAATCTGTGAACTCTATTTCCTCGCCTTTTGAGTTGCTACATATGGATCTCTTTGGCCCAATAAGTAAGAGAAGCATAGGTGGCAAATGGTACACTCTGGTTGTCACAGACGATTTCTCTAGATTCTCTTGGATATTCTTTTTGGGATCTAAGGATGAAACTCCGGGCATTCTTATGGAGTTTCTAGATCTAATAGAGAATATCTATGGAAAAAGAGTTAAGAGAATTCGTAGTGACAATGGGACTGAAGCAGTGAATACAGCATAGGAGAGAGTCTGATTCTGAAGCAGTGAATACAGCATGTCATGTTCTCAATCGGGTTCTTACGGTTAAAAAGCAAAACAAGACATGTTATGAGCTTTTGAACAAAAAGAAACCGAACTTAAAAGGGTTTGAACCCTTTGGAGTTTCATGTACGTTGTTGAAGACAAGTCATCAACCTAAATTTGGTGAGAAGGCTGACGAAGGATACTTCCTAGGTTATGTGCCTAACTCACCAAACAAACGGGTCTTCAATAAAACTTCGGGACGTGTTGAAATAGTTTATAACATTGAAGTTACGAGCTATACACATGACTTACATAAAGGATTAGATTGGCAATTTGATTATTCAGATCTTTTCAAGTCTTTTAAAGTCCCTCAGTGACTATGTAAGTAATTTAGATATTCCTGAGCATTTATTGTCGGGAGATGAGGATCCTACTCCTTCTCCAACATCGAGTGCTCAAACGTCTGATGCTATGACTATTGTGAATACTGATGTGGTCTCTCATATCGAGTCACAACAACCTCAAGATGATATACCTCAAGAGTGTGAAGATCCTGAAATTGCTTCTCAAAGGATTGTGGATGATGTTCTCACTCCTCTGAGACAATTAAGGATATCAACTACTAATGATGGTATACCACCTTTGGAGGAAATTGGTGCCAACTTGCAGGATGATATTCCAGTTGAACCTGTTACTTCCACAAGAATTAATAGGATTCATCCGATTGATAACATCATCGGTGATCCTAATTCTTCTGTTTTAACTCGAAATCAATCTAAAGCCAGCACATCCACTCACTCAAGCTTGTATGCTGAAATGAACGAGACAGGGATTTCAAATCTATGTCTATATTCATGTTTTATCTCACAAATTGAACCTCAGAATGTTCTGATAGCTTTGAAGGAAAATTCGTGGGTCGAGGCAATGCAGGAAGAACTGTCTCAGTTCACAAAATTGCAAGTTTGGGAGTTGGTTGATTTACCCGTTGGAGAATATCCAATTGGAACTAGATGGGTATTAAGTGCAAGAAAGACGATCGGGGAATCGTGATTCGCAATAAAGCTCGTCTAGTTGTTCAAGGTTTCAATCAACAAGAGGGGATTGACTACAATGAAGTGTTTGCACCTGTGGCTAGGCTTGAAGCAATTAGGTTATTCTTAGCATTTGTAGCTTCAAAGAAAATGAAAGTTTTTCAGCTGGATGTTAAGAGTGCCTTCTTGTATGGAAAAGTCAAGGAAACGGTGTATGTTTCTCAACCACCAGGATTTACTAATCCAAAGTATCCAGATAGAGTATATCGTCTTGATAAGGCTCTATATGGATTACATCAAGCACCGAGAGCATGGTATGAAACACTGTCTACTTATCTTCTTGAAAATGGTTTTACAAGAGGAAGAATAGATAGTACACTCTTTGTCAAATGGAAAAAGAGAGACTTTCTACTTGTTCAGGTATATGTTGACGATATCATCTTTGGGTCATCTGACGAAAAGATGTGTAGTGAATTTGAACAAGTTATGAAGAACAAGTTTGAGATGTCAGCAATGGGTGAATTGACATTTTTCTTAGGATTGGAAGTCGATCAAAAGAAAGATGGATATTTCATTCATCAGACTAAGTACACGAATGAGCTCATAGAACGATTCAAGATGGAAGAATCTAGAATTTTTCATACTCCTATTCCAGAAGCTCATGGTATTGGTCCAGATACATCGAGTGATAGAGACGTGGATCCTACTCTTTACAGGGCCATGATTGGATCACTAATGTATCTTCCAGCATCAAGGCCTGATATAATGTTTGCAGTATGTGTCTGCGCAAGATATCAAGCCACTCCTAAAGAGTCTCACATGCAAGCTGTAAAACGAATTCTTCGTTACCTCAAAGGGAAACCGAAGCTGGGACTTTGGTATCCGACTGATGGAGACTTAGATTGTGTGGCTTACACTGATGTTGATTACGGAGGATGCAATAAGAATAGAAAGTCTACAACCGGTGGATGTCAATTCCTAGGAGGTAGACTGGTCTCTTGGTAGTGCAAGAAGCAAACCTCAGTCGCCATTTCTACATGTGAAGCTGAGTATGTTGCAGCTGGCAGCTGTTGTTCTCAAGTTCTGTGGATACAACAGCAACTGTTTGATTATGGGTTGAGTATAACAAATACTCCTATGATGATTGATAATGAATCAACGACCTCTATAACCAATAATCCTGTCAAGCACAGTAAAACTAAGCATATTGATATTCGACATCACTTCATTAGAGACTGTGCTGAGAAGAATTTGATAAAGTTAGCTAAAGTTAGCAGACTTATACACCAAAGCGTTCGACAGAGCTCGATTCGAGAAATTGGTACAACTAAATGGAATGAGAAATCCAGAGGATTAGTCTTCCATAGAGTTATTTTGTAATAAATTAGTCGTTTATATTTATTAGTTGTTTATGTTTATTTAAAAAAAAAAAAAAAAAAAAAAAAAAAAAAAAAAGGGTTAGGCGTATGGCATTCATTTGCTTGTTACCTACGGGGAATCGCCTCCGATTAGGGTTAAGTCTTTATCAACTGGGAAATGATAGTAAATTAGAGGAACCGGCTTAATAATTGTAGGTAAAAGTCTTAAGTTAGATGTGTTAGTAGATTCAAATTAGCTACATGAACTTTACATCGTTAAAACCAGGCTTTTACTTATTTTTATTTTAGTATACACCTCTCTCCACACGTTATAATTTGCTTGAAAACTTTAGACCTAGACAGCTTCATTATATGATGTACTGGTAGGCAAATTCTGCTTTGATTTCTTAGCATATAATAAGCTATAAATCTTCTATGTGTTATCTCGTGTGATTTGCTTTATGACGTATGACATAAGTCTTAATTGATGAAGGACAGTCTGACCATACACTGTTATCAAGAATCTATGAAAATATGTCAAGACAAATAATAAGAATTATGGCTATTAGTAAAACTACTGGTGTTTTTATTGTACTAAGTACATACCTGACTCCTTTAGTTTTGCCAATGGTTTCAAGTTTGTTTTGTCTATACTAAGGGATCTTATGTTGTACTAAGTACAGATCTAGAACCACTAGTATCTATAAAACGGGTTTGATGTTTGTCACATTTTAAATTCACTCAAGGGTATGTTATATACTTCGAAAAGAACATCATTTAGTGACCTCTACCTTGAAGGTGAAAGATACACTGTTATGTGCTCTACTAGATTTCTCAGTATGTCATATTTTGGATTACATTAGATAATACACATACAAACAATAAAAGATTTGCTTGGAAATCAGTGTAGACTTTGTTTATATGGATTATAATACTGGTAATCGTCTTGAACTATCTGTGATAATTAATCACTTCATTTTGATGTGAATAATATATTATGTGGAGATAGGTAATCAAGTTATACTTTTATAAATGTAAGGTTCGAAAAATGGTTGGGGTGTGAGATTTTGTGTAACTTATTGAGAATTTCATGAGGTATGAATACTAAAAATCTACTCAGAATTTTTACTCAACAATTGGATCGGTTGTTTCTTTCTAATATGATCCCGCTGTCGATAATTTCTTAACGCCCTCGATTAGGATTTATTTTATTGTATTTTATTTTTCGTCTATGTGTTTCATTAATACAAGGGTACTTGATACCAATGTGTATCATGAATCACTGTCGTTTATTTTATTTTTATGCATTTGTTCGCATTTTTCTTATTTTAGTAAATCCTCTTTAATTTTAATTTTATTTTATTTTATTTATGTTTTTATTGTTCGTATTATCGCATGATTGTTTCACAAGTGAAAAATATTTTATTTTAGACTTCTGCGCTATTCCATAAGAAAAACAAGTGAAAAATACATTTATTTTAGACTTGTTTAGTTTTTGGACTTAAAATTACGTTTTTAATTAAAAAGGTATTTTATAAACAAAAATTGCGAGTTGAGATGGTCCTGTGAGTTGACATTGGGCTGTGAGTTGAGTTCTGCGAGCCGAGTTCAATAGGTATATAAGGGCTGCGAGTTCACAAGTTACAGTCCTGCGAACTGACACACTTGCGAACCCACTTACTGCGAACCGAGCCCAGATCTCATTTCGCATCTTTTTCAAAATTTTCACTTTGTAACCGATTCTTTCAATTTATCTCGTATACTCACTTTTACAACATGATCATTTTAAGGTATAAATCAAGTAATTTCACCGCGTATTTAACTTGAAATCGATGTATCTATAAATACTAGGGTTTCATTTTAAAATTTAACAAATTTATACCTTATATCACTTAAAAACACAAGAAACCTTAGGGTTTATGTGAATAGAAGTATGTAGTATCAGATGGCACAACTTGATTATCTTAAAACTTGAAACTTGCCAAAAATTTGATTTTGAAATGACGTCATACTCACAGTTCATCTTGCGAGTTGAGATCCAAACTCAACTCGCAACCCACTCATGCGAGTCCAACTTGCGAGTGGATTTGCGAGTCCAACTTGCGAGTTGACTTGCGAGTCCAACCTGCGAGTTGACTTGCGAGTTGAATTTGCGAGTTGACTTGTTGACTCTGCGAGTCAACCTTGCGAGTTGACTGGTTGACTCTGCGAGTTGAACGCTTGCGAGTTGACTGATCTTGCGAGTTGACTTTGGTTGACTTGTTGACTTGCGAGTTGAACTCTGCGAGTTGACTTGTTGACTTTGAAAGTTGAATTGTTTGAATTTTTACTTTTAATTTACGAATTCTCGATTAATTACCTGATTAAGAATTATAAATTAAAATCTTGTATGGTTTTTCGTGTCGACTTACAATGTGAACACTTTAAACCATATCTTTATTGTATAAGACTTATGACCTTGTGTAATAAGTTATATATTTAGTAATAGGATGTGTAACAAGTTAGACTTATTGATTATATATATATGATTAACACTTATAATTGTTAATTAAGTTTCACGACTTAATAGTTCAATTATGAGCTGTAGATCATATAAGTTTATCAATATCTGTTAAACTGTTTGTCTAACATTTGTGTGAATCTTATATTACAGATATGGCTAGACAGTTCGCTGCACATCATAACGTATTGGTCGACTTCTACATTAATGCACGAGGTGCTACTCGTGTAGCTAGGATTCTTACGTTTTTGGCTCGTTCAAGGATACAATATGCCATCACTGAGTCCCCCGCGCTATCACAGGATCTATTAACCCAATTCTGGGATAATATTCAGTTTGATACTGTTGTCAATCCACCGGTGATTCGCACACGGGTGAATGATCGACACGTTATTTTCTCTTCCTCCGATCTACGGAACATTCTACTGTTGGGGACCGTTGATCAGGAAGCCAGACCTACAGTGTTTTCCTCGGATTTCATCGAAGGAGCACTTGAACGTATGGGCTACGTGGGGCCCATGCGTGGACGTCAATTCCTAAAGGCGTTAGTCTTCGGGGAATGGAGATTCCTGTGGCATGTTTTTGTCACTGTCTTTGGTCCGAAAAAGGGCGGATATGATGAGTTGAGCCCCTCGTTACTTTCAGCTGTACTGCCACTGGTTTATAATAAACCATATAGTTTCTCGGACTATGTTTTTGGAGAACTCACTCGACAAATCTTGGGAGGTGTTAGATCCCAATTTTTAATCTATCCACGGTTCTGCATGTTGATCATTAGGGCTTCTATCCCTGATCTGCCGGTTTTTCAAGCAGATTTAAAAGTTGATACCATTGGGATACGGGCATATAATGCGATGTTTATGCAAACCTCTCGTAGATTCGAGATGCAGCCACAGCTGACAGAGCTGTTTGGATTTTTGATTAATCCTGAGTATGTGACGCCACCAAACAACGGTTGGCTTGATGTTGATGTGGCCGAGGGTGCACTTGAGCCACAAGAGCTGATTGAGGAAGTGTTAGAGCAGGCAAATCAGCCAGGTCAACAGGTAGATGCTGAAGTTGCTGCCGAAGTGGTACAGCAGGTGTTGGGAGAGAATGATGATGCTACTGATCCAATCTTACGGGATGTAGATCAATATGTAGCTGAGGGTCCGAGTACTTCTGGACCAACTCCACCTGCTGAGGCACCTGATGCTGCTGGTCCATCGGGACAAGTTGAAGAAGCTGCTTCAGCTTCTGCGTCTGATTCTGATGATGATGATGAATCTGGACCACCTGGGTTTGTCACTGGAATTCCAGACGGGATGATCCGACAGGGATCAAGATTGGTTATGGATCCGGCTCTGAAGTTAAAGAGGAAAGCCGTTGATCAGGATCCCGACTTCGTTATTTTCGAAGAAGATGAAGATGAAGAAGAAGAGGAGGAGGTGCTTGTTACTCGGCCTCGCAAGCTGATCAGGCAAACAGCTTCAACCTCTGCAGCTCCTATACAATCAAGTTCTACGCCCTCAGAGGCTGAAATGATTGCTACTTTGGTACGCTCGTCTTCGCACCCAACCACCAAATCCAGCAGGGTTGCGGCGCGTCTTTTGACTGATGTTGCTACAGAGATAGCCAAGAAAATGCAACCGACCGCTCCCACACCACCAACCACCACTGATGCTGCTCCTTCAACCTCACCAAAGACTGACGCTGAACGCATTACACAATTGGAGTCTAGGGTTAGAGAGTTGCAGATAGTTGCTAACACTTTTGCCACACAGCTTCTACAACTGTCAGACAATGTCACCACACAGAACAATGCTTACTCACTGCTCATCAAGACCAATAGCAATTTGATAGATGATGTAGCTGATGAGCAGAGACAAATTGACAGACTTGATCGCCTGGTCGCTAGCTTTCTAAAGGACAAGCCATCTCAAGGGGAGATATTGATATATCAAGAGTCCTGCAAGGAAGATGAGCTGGCGAAAAAGAAAAGAAATGATGAAGATGATGATCCCTCAGCTCCGAAGGATAGTGAGCTGGCCGGTCCTTCAACGACTGGTCATCAGACTACGATTCAGGGGGAGTCTGCT
The DNA here is from genome assembly GCA_963921325.1 of Logfia minima. Taxonomy (NCBI): domain Eukaryota; kingdom Viridiplantae; phylum Streptophyta; class Magnoliopsida; order Asterales; family Asteraceae; genus Logfia; species Logfia minima. The sequence goes on along the minus strand of OY992771.1, from coordinate 9,372,431 downwards.
GGAGCTAGTGGAAGTGGTAGTGGAGCTGGTGCTGGTGCTAGTGCTGGTGCTGATAAGGGTGACACTTGATTTAATATAGACTGATTGTAATTATTAATACATTGTAACTTTGAATTATTTTGTAATATAATTCTGTAATTAAGATGTTTGAACTTGAATGTTTAAAATGTTATAATTATGAACGTTTGTATATTATAAGCCTTTTGTAATTCTAGATTGACTATGATCGATAAAAGAGTTATAAGATCCTATAATATATGATGTTCGCATATTATAAGACTTATTCAAATTTTAGATTGATTATGATAATCGATGAAAGATTTGAATAAGTATATATATAATACATTTTATATACACAAAGGGATTAATAAGAAAAATCTTCGATTGATTCAGGGAAATCAATGAAAGAACTTATGATTTTAATCTATTTGTGTATGTATTTCTATAGGTCTTGAAATGTTGAACTTATCAGATTCTGAAGGCGACATGCCAGATGAATTAGATGAGGACATTGACTTTGACCTTGAAGAAGGAGAGTTTGTTCCTCCTGAGGATTGGACTTCCATTTTTAAAGTTGGGGCAGACGAGTGTGTAGATCTCGATGCTGATATTGATGAACACATCGTAAGCCCATCTACAACTAAGGTGATCATTCAGGACGAAGATGGAGAAAAAGTTGTTGATTTGGATGAAAATCTAGATGAATCAACTAGTTCTGAATCTGAAGATGAGCTTCCAGAAAGACTCAGAAAGAATCCCATGTTTAGACCTTTGAAAAGAAAAAAGCAAAAGATTGGGATGTCTGAAGTTGACATTACCGGAAAAAGAGCTCCAAGGAAAGGAATCATCGACTGGTATTTTGACTCTGATTTGAAACTTTTCGCTATTAAAAGGTTTGACGGAGTTCAATATTTTGACAAAAAATTTAAAGTATTCAGTTCGCTTTCTCGATTTGAGATCCGAGACTTGGCACGCTTAAACCTGATAAATCCCAGTAATGATCCCTATGCAACTTATGTTAAGAGAATCATTCGGACTGAGGGTAGATCAATGAAGTTTGAGAAGATTAAGCCAAGAGTTGGAAATACAATCAAATTAAAGGAACGCAGTCAGAGAACTGGCCGAAGATTAAGGAAAAAGACTTATCCAGCTGTCAAGTGTGTACAGCAGAAACCGCTGAAGACAATGCCATAGAATATTCTAGGAAATCTTCTGAATTGGCACATGGATTCAGAGACTGGTGAAGCTGTCATGGTTGAAGCTGATGATGAAGTTGAAGGAGGAGAGAGAGTAATTATGACAGTCTATGACCATCGACACCTGATGAATCTGTCGAAGAAGGACCTGTTGAAATTACATGAAAACAGGATCTTAACTACAGAAGCATGGGGTGATCTTGCAAGAGATTATCAATTAATGGTGAAGACTTGTGTCAGAATGAAGATTCATATGGGCAGTAGAATTTACAAGTAAAGACCAAGGACAAAGTTGAAGATAACGACGCTAGAGCTATTGTCAAGGGGGAGTCTGTTGGGACATGTTATTGTGACAACAGATCTAGCTTGTAATAGGACTAGTGTATTTATTGTCAAACTTGTATAATTGGTTTAGACTCGTAAATATATGATATTAACTTTTTATTATTATTTGTTAAATGTTATTAGACAATTATCTATTTCAAGTTAAAGTCAGAATCGAGAATTGAGAAGTCAACTCGCAGGTCAAATAACCTGCGAGATGAGATCTCAATTCGCAGCCTGATCTGGGCTCGCAGGTCTTGGACTAGCGAGCTAAGATCTGGGTTCGCAGGTCTTGGACTAGCGAGCTGAGATCTGGTTTCGCAAGACTTACTTGCGAGCTGAGATTTGGGCTCGCAGTCCATCTGGACTCGCAGGCCCATGGGCTGCGAGTTGAGTCAACTCGCAAAGCCCATGGCCTGCGAGTTGAACCAGATATAAATATTTTAATGCTGCTCAAATGGAAATAAGGTTTTTTTTTTAGAAATCCGTGCTATTATTACACACACCAAATATTATAATATTCTCCTCGTATTTCGTGTTGATATAAAAAGCTATTGTTTAATAGGCTCGGTTTTGATTGTTTAACACTAGTTAATATCAAAACAAAGCTTGTTAATTGATAGATTAGTTATATAAGCCTAAAACCTTAAGTATTAAGGGATTCCGCACCTTAATACCTAAAAGATAATCCGTTATCGCTAACCAAGATCTAGATACTTACAATGTACAGACTGAGATGATCACGGACTCACAAAAGTACAGATTAAGACCTTGACAGACTGAAGATCTCACAAACTAAATAATACAGACTCAAGTCTTATAGATTGAAGATTGCTTTGACAGAGTCAAACTTACAGAGTCAAGACCGTTGCAGATTTAGAAATTAATGCGCAACCAAATCAAATATTCAAATTTGATAATTGATTTACTCTTCCTTAAATCAAGTCGTATCATTAACTACATTCAATACTTATACATGTATAAATAGGTGATTGATCATTCATAGTATATGTTTATTACATAGCTTACATAATTCTATACTTACAAATTCTATGTAAATTTATTTAGGTTATTTTATGTGATTGATTAATTCAATCTAGCTAAGTGAGATTGAATTAATCATTTTTGTAATCACTTTGAATTATTCAGTAATACATATTCCTTAAATTCAATCACTGTTGTTACATGTGTTCTTGATTCCACCAAGAACTAACTTTGTTTGAATATTAACTAACTTGAATATTATAATTAAGCTCTCGATTTAATCTTTTAATTAAGTTCTGCAATCTTTAGACCTAACAGTAACTTAATAAACTTAAATAAGTACAAAAGCGAAACTCCAAGTATTCTCCAAGAATATTACAATATTGCCCCTCCAGGTTTCCTGTTAAATATTAACTGGAAAGTAACTGGAAAGTAACGGTTCTAACTAAGAGAGAGAAACGAGAAAGAGAAACAAAAAAAAGCACATATTTGAGAGTGAGTTGGATAATTTTTGTTGGTAGCACAGACACCCTTAGTTGCCCGTATTTGAGCTTCAAAAACGTGTCCTATGTCTCGAAACCGTATAAAATCGCATTTTGTACACTCAAATGTCAAATTTGCCCGTATATGGCTAGCACTACACCGTATACGGTTACCACTAAACCGTATAAGGTTTGCACTATACCGTATACGGTTTTGCTAGACCGTATACAATATATACATAGGTCATATAGGGTCTAGTTAGGTCATATACGGCCTGGTGCTAGGGCGTACGCCCTGGTGCTTGGGTTCTTGTGTGCGACATTGATGATTTGTACGCGGGATTGTAAATCTTTAGATCTTGTTCCGACTCTATCTTTTTCGACCTTCATCCGTTTTTAGCGATTCTCGAACCCACGTGCTCATATTACAAGAGTATAATATGGGAATAATTAAGAATAGTTCCTTTGATTATAGAGCATAGGTAATCACGAGTAAATGCATTTGATTGTTTTTGTACTATATTACACGTTTTTCAGTCATTTTTGTTGATTCTTGAAGTATCTTCTATATTTTAGCCCTCTTGATGTTGAATCACATGTTCGTATCAAGAATAAGGCTAAAACGGGGAAAAACATACTTAAAAACATTACTTTTTAAGCCTTATCAAGTGTTTAGTGAGGATTCTAGATCAAAGAAATCGCTCAAAAGCTAGTCATCCAGCATTCATCCTCATAAGCTTTATTGAGAATCAGATTTACACCACTTAGGCTAGTACGGTGCTAATTATCCCAAGACAGTTAATCCTGTTATTGTGTTTAGGGAGGGTTAATGGGGTACCTATAGTGGGAAATTTTAAGTTTTAACGGTTTTGCTTAACTTAAAACTTTTAAACTGGTGAAATTTTTTATTTAGATAAACTTTTTGAAAACGGATATAGATAAGACGAATAAAGAAGAAAAATATATAGCTTTTATGACTTCTATATTTGAAAACACACACAAGATTTATTCTTTTAAGTATCAGAAATTCGAAAGATTTTAAAGCACTTACCTTTATTTTAAACGACACATCTTTTTCAATTTCTTTCTAGAACCTCTTTACACAAGGATTTCTAAGGTAATTTATTTTCACCTTTAGGAATCCTCTTTCACTAGAAATTTTCAATCAACTTAAGGGATACGAATTTAGATGGTGCACATTTTTCGCACCGGATAAATTTATCGACTAAATAATTCAACACGGGAACGCACATGAGATTGTTTTGAGTAAACATGGAAAGTATAATATGGAACACAAGTAAAAAGCATATCTAAATAGCGTTTTTCAAAACCTTAAAAATTCTAAATTACGATCTAGAGAGATATGGGAGTGTGGACGGTTTAAAGATGTGTGTCTTTCAAGAAAGATATATCGGTTAAGGCTCAACAGGGTTTACTAATGATTCTTTAACACTAAAAATGAGTGTTAGTCGGGTTAGGCTTAGAAACGCAGGCTAAAACGGGGGTTTAAACCTAGGAAATGTAAGATCCTCTAATTGTACTTATACGGTGTACGATACTCACGAATATGGTCTCGAAGTACATACCAAGAGCAAGTTCTAATTCAAAATGCATGCGTAGGCACACACAAAAAACGAGTAATAAAGCATTTAAAATGAATGTTTTTCAATAGGTTCAAAATACATCACATAAATAAATATGGATTGTATATGCCTAGTCAAGCGATGTCCCTCTTAGATTATCATTTCAGTTTAAGATAATCCTATCTTATTTTTATCTTACTTTCTAAAGTAACCTACTCATATCCTAGAATAACTTCTCTTAAAATAATTTGAAAAAGTTTTACTCAAAGTGAGGCTTTCTATGAGGAACATATTTTGAGCTTCACTTATGGAAAGAAAATCAATCTCAAGTATTTTATACCACTATCCCAACTTAGAGGAACATTATCTCTAACTATCTAGTTGATACGGGGTTAACTGAGTTAAATCCTACACTTAGAGTTTGAACAAGTCTGGATATGCTTTTCATGTGTTTGTTATTGGGCTAGAATCCCGTAGTTAGTGATAAGTTTAGGATAGGGTATAGAAAAGATAAAACAAAGACAATCATAAGAACATTGACGTAGAAACTCCCTAGCGGCTGGCTACTTGAAGGCTGAAGATATGAAAATATTGCGTATGAAGAAGTGTGTTGCCAAAATCTTCTTTCTACAACTCCATGAAGCTCTTTCAGCTTTAAGCATGTAGCTTATGCATAGGGAACATTCCTCATTTCATCAAAACACTTTTTAAAATATCTAGTAAGGTGAACATGTGGATATACTTTTCACTCCTTATTTTATAGCTTCACCAAAAGAATATATTTGAAAAGATGATTATGCCGAGTAGGCCTAATCACAAAATCACTATCCCAAAATGTAAGGAAATGTTTTCTACTACAAATCATTTTTAAGACATATATTTTTGAACGAGTTTGAGCATAATGCATAAGAGCAGTATGCATTTACCTAAAATGTTGTAAACATATGAATTATATTTTTAGAAATGATTTCCATTTTGGGTTAAATGGTGGTAAAAAGTTGTTAGTGTAAAGTGAGTTGGTGTATTGAAAACATTTTTAGAAAATTGATTTTGTATATCCAAGTGTGAAGTATAGTAAGAGATAATTCACTTATTGAATTTTAAAAACTGCGAACCAACTAAAGGATATTAAGCACGGGTTGCCTCTAGAGAAGCGCTCTTTTACAGTCGAGAGCTATAATTTACTCCTCTAAGATCAAGTACTAGTGGAGGAACTCCCAGGGTGAGAGATGTTGACATTGTGTGCCCTCGGTTGTGGGAAAGTGTAGCGCGAAGAATATATCTTAAGGAAGTTGTGGACCATGACTGAGATTAGGTCCGGTTGATCTATAATCTCCATTTTAAAGCTCTAAAAGTGTTCTTAAGCAGTCCTAGAAAGACCCAGTAGCCCGTAGGGGATGCAATCGACCGTCTTAGTGATTGGCCAATGCCGGTCAATCATAGAGGTTGTGTTAGACTTGCTCGTCTCCCTAGCTGGGGTGGTCTTGTTTAATACAGTCCATTGATGCGAGGAATTGTAGCTTCAAGCTTTCCTATTCTTTAGAGTCAGATCTCCCCCGAATATAGTTGTAGATTGGCACAAGCTTTTAATTAGCTGGTGCTGATGTTCGGTGAAAGGATAGTCAGGGTTTGTGAAGATAAGAATCAGATTGTTTAATATCTCGCGATATATATCGTGGAAGATGAACTCTACTCTTTTGGGTTTTTCCCTATTAAATATCTTACATTATCGGGTTGCAAATAAGTGGCAACATCTAGTAGTGACGTATCTAGAATAGTAATGGGATGATCACACCTTCATTAATCCCAAGTGATGTACCTAGGCTCCTCGATATGATGTTCGATAGTAGAGTTGATAACAAATCGATCACTTTTTGTGATACTTAGGTATTTTATCTAGCTAGTAAAACGAGGAATGCCCGAAGATTTTTCATGACTCCAACATTAGCATAGTTATTGGTTTTCGGTAGTTTTTTCTATATGCACCTTGATAGAACTTAGTAGCTCTTTTTTTCTTAGGGGATAGGGAACCACTAAACCTATGAGAGCATCATATACCTTACGGTATGTCTGTCTGTTTACCGCAGAAGCGTATTTCATTCAGAAAATGATGAATGGGTTTGGTGCGTTACGCCTCTCCTCTTTGAGCGCCTCGGCAAATGCTTTGACATAAGCTCCAAAGGATGTGTGGATCTCGGGTTCCATTGCTAGTGAGATGAATAGTGGATTTGGCTTCAAAAGCCGCTATTAGGCCCCTTTTGTGCAGAGAGTAGTCATTGTTGGAATTTCTAATAGCTGCAATTATGATGCAAAGGTCGTCATTATATTTATTTATCACATCAATCATTTAATCGTGATCATAGACGACTGGGATATAGAAGACTTCCGAAGATGATGTTGGTGAATCAGGTGGTTCTGCAGGAACATGAGATGGAATGAAGCGAGTATCCACATGTCTGTTGAAGTGAGTATTGCTCGATCCACTATCCGTACCTGGAGTATCATCATTCCGTGAATTAGGGAACTCAACTATGTTAGATGGTGGTTGGATTCATCAGTGACATGGGATATCAGATCAGAAGGTGGGTGTGACCAACTCAATGTCCTTCTCTCCGTGAGAGTCAGAATCATCGAACCCAGGTGTACCTCCTATGTCAAACTGTGTTTGAAGTTCATATGAAGCAAGAGTTTGAATCCCTTGAGGAGGTATATGTGGTTGTAGAATTGTTAGTCTACTTGCTTTGTAGTTCGAGATCTTCTTTACACTGTGTATAAGATTTCACTCGATGTCTTTAAGATCCAGGATCGATGGCAAGTGAGTGGTTTTGATGGATCCAAGACTAGTTTAAGCATTCCATTGAGGGTACGAGCGTAAATGGCATTATAAGAGTAGTTAGTAGGAGGCTCTTCTTCCCTCTCCTCCTATTCTTTATCTATCTCTTCTTCCTTCTCAATATCAGAAATGAAGAAAGAGGATATATCTTTCATTTCTCTATACCTAGTTTTTGGTTTAGAGGTCTCATTATCTTATGTGACTCGACCAATAGAGATGGTGTATATCTCAACATTCTCCAACAAAGCGCAGTCAGGCCTATCGATCTTGAATGTGACGCTTTCTCCGTGAGTTCATAAGCTGATAGTGTGAGAATAAACATCGATGACTGCTCTGCCTGTGTTCATGAAAGGTATACCTAGGAGTATAGGGACGTTTATATCCTCCTGAATGTCCATTACAACATAGTCGGTTAGGAACATGAATTTGTCGACCTTAACCATGAAGTTCTCATCTATTCCATGGATTGGTAGGGATGTTTATATCCTCTTGAATGTTTATATCCTCTCGAATGTCCATTGGTAGGGATGTTTATATCCTTAACCATGAAGTTCTCATATATTCCATGATGTTCTCAGCTATTCGCTTAGGGTATCTAATGGCTTGTTCGGCTAGCAACAATTCCCTCTGGTCAATGAAGGATCCCTCTGCTCAAACACAATTCCCTCAAGTAGCTTTAAACATGATCAACACCAATACCCTCGGTCAAAGATGAATACCCTCTGTTTTCTAGTCAATAATAGCATGTTGAAGGTGATTTTGAAGTAAAAGCTATATCTTTTTTTATTTCAAGCACGAAAAAGTAAATACTTTTCGAGCTGAACCTTTTTTTCTCCCTGCTTGAAAAAACCCGAAGGCACAATTTTTGAAAAAGTAAAATTACCTTGGGATAAAATACCGTGGAGATTGCCGTATCCACCGAGTATTTGTTTCTTTTTCCGTATCCGGCATGAATTAAACTAT